>CM070722.1:52494282-53735710 GCA_036346275.1 Otatea glauca | reverse complement strand
TTAGGTAATCCTCCGAAGTGGCGAGTCGCCTCGTGATCCATGTGGGTGCCGACGAGTCGCGTGACGTTGGAGTTGCTCTCGGAGAGCGTGTCCTGCACCGTGGTGGTCGTTGATGGGACAGAGACGGGCTTCAAAGAAATATCAAACCGTTTGGGAAGGGACCACCGCCTCGCCGCCACTAATGACCGTCGTGAGGCACGTGGCCTTAGGTTGACACGGGATCGGCGCGCGCGACGCCGCTCGAAGTCGGAGTCGCGGGATCCCGCCCCGCCGGGGGGGTGGAACCCCGCCGAAGTCGAGTCGGGATCCTGGCCCACGCGGGGCCGGAACCCCGCTGAAGTCGAGTCGGGGATCCCGCCCCACAGGGGGTCGGGAACCCCGCTGAAGTCGGAGTCGGACCGGCCGGGAATGGTCTCCCGAATGGTCTCAGAGGGCATTTGGGTAGGTGCCGGACGGCCTGCTTAGGTCAGCCGATTCGAGGCCGCCTGCTTGCTGCTCTGGGCTTTTCTTGTTGCAATTGGGCCGTTGGTGCACCCCTGTTTTATGAGTATTCGTCAAAAAGGGTCGACAAAGTAAGTAGAGAATATTTAGGGGAAGTTGGATGAACAAAATGATACATGACATCTTTGTAATGTCTCCTTACATATTTTCTAGTGCTGGTGTTTGCTAAACTATGGCATGACAGCGAAAGAAATATAGATTTTAACACCTGTAAAAATCAGATGGTAGCTAGGTGCTGATGTTGGCTAAAATCAGCATATTATAATTAGGTGTACACAAAACAAAGGTAAAATGTGCTCCCTTATTCTCATACACCAAATTCCTTGACTCACTAGCTGGAAGAACTCTCAAGAAACGATCAAGCAACAACACGTCAGCCATGGCGGCAGGTAAAGAAGGTTAGAAACAGCTCTAATAATTCGCAGGTCAGATCAAAGCGTGAAGGCGATAGGCGACTCCCATTATCGCCGTGGGCCAGGCCGCTGCCGTTTCGCGTCCACGTCCAACCAGTCGCTCCGGGAATTTTTTTTTATTTAATATTTATTTTTATTCTTTTTTTCAAAACTATGCGTCCGAATGAAAAAATGACAAAATGCCTCGTCGCTCGTGTATGGGGCGATCGCCCATACACCCGCGATAGCCCCGCCACCGTTAACGCCAAGTAGAAGGCCGCCATGGGCCCCCATCGCCTCTCAGAAGCGACGCTTTCTGTGGGCGCAGACCTAAGGCAGTTTTTTTTAGTTTTGTTTTGTAATTACTATATGCTTTTAATATAAACCCGTAACTTTTGTTAGGAGTGTCCAAATTAAATGAAACTTGTTTCTAAATTTAAATTTTGGAATGAAGAATTAGAGTGTAAAATAAAAATCCATGTGTTGTTTGCAGAATTTTTTTATTTGAGTTCGAATGCTAGGCTCTAATCATGGATTGTGAAGGAATTATAATGTGTGTTGATCCATAATTCATGAAATAAATAGAATAAGTTACTACAACCTTATGCACTTCATTTTTGCAAAAATATCTAAATATGATTGCATTTTGAATAAAAGATGGCTAGTTTAAACCCTTTATAACAATCATTGTTCAAGCTTAGAATAATATTCGAACGACCTCAAAACTTGACAGAACCAGCTTTGTTGCATTCTTGGGCTTGCATAGGTCACAATTATGTAAAAATATTTAGATGTCACTTTAGGTCGCACTATTTTATTGTTGTCCTAACATGCACCCAGAAACATGAAAATTGCCGATCTTTCGCAAACGATGGTAAAACTCGATGAAATCAGATATGACGAACTGAAAATGCTATAACCTATCTCGATGGAGAAAATAACATCATTTGGGACACCTGAGCAAGAGGGACACATACTAGCTCCTCCCAAAGGAGCATACTCTTGAAGGTTGGGCCGACCGCTTATTACGACTTAAAACTAAAAGGAGTACCACGAACAAGGAAAACCAAAGTTAACACTGACGCCTATTGAGTGCTTCGAGGCCACTTCCCATTCGCCCATGCCTCCGCTGGGCCTCCGCACGCCGCGCTCTCTCTCGCTTCCTCTCTCTCCGCCTCCTTCTCCTCCGCTCTTCCTACATGCCTCCTCGCGGCGGCATCGCACTGTTCTTGAAACCGCCGCTGAACTCATCCTCGCCGGCTGGCTTGGTCAAGAAGCCGCTGGTCCCGGGGTTGATCTCCGTATCAAACCATCGCCAAATTCACACAGCATGAGGTGACTGCATGAAACGTAAATTAGCAAAAATTCATTCACAAATATTATGTAACCCTGCACGATTGTTACCATGCGGCGATCCTTCGTGCTCTTCTCCGCGGATCGAAGGCGAGGCGCACTTCCAATACCTCCTCTTCCAAGTTGAAATTTCCCAAGAGCGACAAGCCCGCAAAGATCTCCAGACATACACATGGGCGCCATACCCACGAGGTAGGAAGAGATCTTGGTACGCTAAATTCGCGGCATGCACTCGCTTCTTCCTTTGCCTTCCCTTACCCTTTGCACTTGCACGCCTCGCATTTTCGATTGATGCTCACCCTCTATTCTTTCTCCCGCTGTTTTTTGCAGACCGCTTGTGAGAACGAATGTTATAGCGGCGATATCGCCGTATGGGGCGATCGCCTCATATTTGGGCGATTGTTCTATGTAAGGGCGATCGCCTCACATTAGGCGATCGCCTTACTAGAGGCTTATAGGTGCAATCAAACGTTGGTGTGTTGTCACGCCGTGGCATAGGCAAGCAATGCATAAATGATTTGAACAATTTATAGTGATAACGCCATGTTACTAACTCGAGTTATACAATGTGTCACAACGTAAAGCCATTAAAAAATACATCCGCATAACAAGTCAATCACGCCACGCTTCCTAATCCGCCCGGGGTAGGTGAGTGGCGACGGCGACGGACGCCCTCCTAGGCCGCGCCATGCGGCGCAGCGAGTAGCGCGCGCGCGAGGCTAAGTCTCCGCGGCGCGCACCGAGAGCCGAGAGGGTCGAGGTAGTCGGTCGAAGGTACTCTCCGTGTCGAACTCGTCGCCGAAAGGCTCGTCGAAACCACCTGGGGTCCCGCCGGGCGCGGACGAGGAGGGAGCCTCGCGCGCCGCTCCCACGCGGGCCGTGGGAACGAGCGAGGAACCGGCGGTAGGGCGAGACGCAGGAGCCTCCCCACCATCGCCCCACCGCTGCCGCGGGAGCGAGCGAGGAACCGACGGGTAGGGCGAGACGCGAAGGAGCCTCGCGCCCCACCGCCCCCGCGCTGCGTGGGGCGTGACGGGCACCGGTGGTAGGGCGAGGTGCCGGGCGGCGACGTGGTGTGCCGCGTCCGCCGACGCTCCGCGCTTCTGCAGTGGCTAAGCGAGCCAACCGCTCATCAGAGCGAGGACCCGACCCCAAGCCGTCTTTGACTCGGCGGTGGTCACCGTATGCCCCTCTAGGCGCGCCAACATGGACACAGCCCTCCACCTCAATCTCCGCCAAGAGCCGAGTCCGCATGTAACGCCAAGTTGGCATTACGTAAGTTACATGAAAAAGACGTGCCCATGTAGGTTCGACAGACACTTATCGAGGCGTTGTCCTCCGGGACATCCGTGAAGGGTACGTGTCCGCTATCGATGCCCGCCGTGCGACGACGGTGCTGGTGTGTACTCCCACCCCGAGGCGAGCGCTGGGCGAACCACTCCATGTACCGATCGACATGTCATGGTCGACGGCCGGTCTCCGTGACCTCTCGCCGAGCGCGGCCCCACCGCAGGCCCATGGCGATACGGCGGCGCGAATCGAGAGCCCACCGCAGACCCATCCGGCCATCCCGCAATGCAAAAAAGAAGCACGCGAAGACATTAATTTCGCAAAGATGCGGAGTAGTAGGATCGCAGTACTGTGGAGCGCCACGCGGCGACAACGTGACGAGGCGCAAAGGAAAGGATCGAACAGCCGAATCGCCGCAAAGACTCGGCGCGGGAGTACTCGACATTAAAGGTCAAAGACGAGCACCTTACGGGTGAGCCAAAAGGCCTCATCTCGCGGCAAAGCACGGAGACCCGTGAGGTGCTCGGGCGTGGACGTCAGACGCGTGTATGGCGCCCACCGCACGCCTCGCCGTGGAGGCGGTCGAACTCCGAACGAACTCCTCGATAGGACCTCTCACCGAGGTGCGCGAACCTCCGCCGCGAGGAAATAAGAAATGGCGAAGGTTATTCGCGCGTTAGTGGGGAAAAGATACGAGGAGCGTACATGCCGTCGGACCAAAGAGGGCCCATGGTGGGCCACCCACCGGTCGCTCCGTAAAGCTCCTCGTACGGTGTCGGTCAACAACAGCTCGCCGACGAGAAGCGCCCAAGACCACAACCGGAGGAGTAGGACGCAACCCGACATCGCCGCGCCGCGGTTCTGAGAGACGGCGCCGCACGCACTCTCAGACGTCGCCGCAAGCACAACCGAGGCCCACGACCACCGCATCACCGCTTACAAGGGGGAGTTAGACGTGTTCGCTGAGACGAGATTGAACCGAGTGTGTTACCTCATCCACCGGTGTGTCGGCGATGTGCCGGGCGATCGATCAGTGAGGTCCACCGTGTCCCCGGGAGGACGGAACATCACCCAACCGAGCAACAACAGGAGGTATGCCTCCAAGTGGCCACGCCCGCCTCTCCGCGCGCGGTGGAGAAGGTCACCGCAGCTGCTCGCAATAAACATTATCAAGAACTTGGCGCTTTATTTTAATTTCAAAGAAAGAGGTACTCACCGAATCAAGCGCCCACGCCGCTTCGGTCCGTGGCGCCACCTCCCTAAGGGCGGTAGGGTCGCCCGGGTGCCGCCGACCGACGAAACGCGCGACAACTCGGGCGTGCACGTGATTTGAGGCGCTGCGGCACGATCGCTGGCCCGCACAAGGGAGGCCTAAGAGGTACGACACGCCCCGCAGCTGCCGGAGCCATCTCTCCGCACGGAAGGTGGAACGTAGCGCCTCCTCCCTCCACCGGTCCACGAGTGTGGCAGCAGGACCGTCGCACCGAACCGCGCAGACCTCCTGCCTCTAACGGGCAACACCACCCACCATCCTACAAAGAGGAAGTAAGCCACCGCCGCAACCCTGCATGTAGTTAGAATTGCATTCTGGTAAGTATGTGTACGTAAAGAGTGCAAGCGTCGCAGCTCATCGGAACCCAGCCAGGTCGACGCGGCGCTCCCGGGCACTCGAGGTCGGCGGGTTCTAGCACTCGCTTCTCCTCTCGCGGAGTACCTAGACCGGTGGGTCGATCGACGGTCACGCCCAGCACTCAGTGGCAAGGTCGCGCCATCGTGGCTCATAAAGCAAATACAACAGATTGATCAAGAATTACATGTGCACACAAATGAAATGCGAAATAACGAATTGTACCATACTCAACAAACAATACAACCAAGTGTGGAGAGCAAAAAACTCGATTGCAAACATACGAAAGACAAAGACATGTTCGACGAGGCACACAACGCCGAGAATTACATTATCCTCGAGGTACTAATCGACATCGGAGAATAACATGATGCGAACAACAACTTACTAGTACATTGAAAATTACATCGAACATTACAACGTACATTACAACTTACCGTCCATTGAATAATACAAGATGGGAACAACATGCAAAGTTACATTATCCGCGTTGCGACGCTACCGCACTCGCCCATATCGTTCGAATGCGCCTTGTCCTTCGACGCCGACCTTCATCTTCAACATTCGGATGTCCGCACCCATCGATGGTCCGGAGAGGGGGTCACAGAACGATCCATCCACTCGGCACCGACACCTCATGATGCCACGTGTTGAGAACGCCCGCTTGTAGTAGTACGGGAGATGAACTGACGACGTGATTGATGCGCCTCGGCGGTCGCGGCAATGACGCAGCAGCACGGCAAGCGCAGCAGCGTGGTTTCGCGCAGAGCACTCGCAATCACCGCCGAGTATGCACAGATGGGAAGTCCTCTCCCCTGGCACCCGCGACTCTCGGCCACCGCAGCGCACGTGGTATCTCCGCTCCACGCCACTCTCCTGTAACCCGATGTGTCCGCGCTTTCTTGTTTTCTTGGACATGTAGGTAGACACAACAGCTTGAGTAAGACAATCGATTGTCCGACATACATGCCGCGGAGGTCTTGTATCGCTCAATGAAATATCTCTGTCCCTAATAAGACACCTCAACTATACCCACCAATGGAAGGCATCCGTGCCTTTCATTACCCAGCTTGTAAATCTCCGCCAGTTCGTTGTCATGATCCCATAACGCGAGCCGCCTCGTCGCGCGTAGGACCATTTCTCCAAAGGCTCATGTCGATCCAATCGGTGAAACTCTTTATGTCGGTACCGCCCACGCCGAGGTTTGGGGGTCTGGCTTGCAGCGCATATAAGGTCAGTGGGGTCCTCTCCTTGCTCATGGTACACCATCGGGTTCCTTGATGAACTAGCGTACTCCGGGATCCATTGATTGCTTCTTCGTTAGTTCGCCCAACGCCTTCCAAAGCGCCGAACTTCCTCCGCTGGTTCGCTTGCACAGCGCTGAACATGTTCATAAGCTCCTTATTCCCGAATCGACGGAAAAATTGGCACCCATGTGCCTCATGCACCACCGCTCCTCGATCCGCCACTTTGTCGCTCCCACGACGCGACCCTTGTTGCATATCCACGATCGCTCTTAGCAGACCTCGCATGTCGGTCATGGATGACACAAACATCGCCTCGCCGAGAACAACCGCCACTTCACTCTTTCAAGGAACCAGCATCAGCTCTCCGTGTTTTCTCCACGAATGCCAACGCAACCGTAGAACCCGTTGTTGGCATCCACCGCGATCGCAGCTTAGAATCGCCCTTGTACTTCCCGCGAGGAATGTGCCATCCATGCAAAGGATCGGCGACAGCGTTTAACGCATTTATGCATGCGCCTGTGGCGAAGAATGCACGCCGCAATACCCACTTCCTGCACGCACCACCCGCAGGAACTCCGCAAGGTCGATGGATGTACGGGTTCCTTTGTGCGATTGCCCGAGCAAGTGGGAATATTCTCGCACAAGCCTCGACGCCCCGAACCGTATTTCCAGAGCTGTCCTTTTGCTCTCCATGCCTTTGCGTAGCTAATCTTGTATCAAACCTCTCCTCCACTACCGTGATAATAGATCGAGGTCGCAGATGGGGATTGTCCACGATCCGACCATAAACACATTTGCCACCCAAGTGGACGACAGATTGCGGTGTCCCCGCCCGCTTCTTCCACTCAGCAGCTATGCTCCATCACTATGGAGCATTTCCAGAGTCCGCCCACTTCCCGGTATGCATGCACCCGCCATGGGCACGAATCAACTACGACTTCACGTCGTAGTCCTTCTTGCCGACTTCACAACCCCGAATTGCCACGAGAGACATTGCCCAAGATTTCACCGCATCCATCACAGCCTCCTTGTCTTTATATACGCCCTGCGCCACCTCGCTCTCACGATACTCCCATGCATCAATGTTCCTTCATTCATTGTTAGGTCTTCGAATTGTAATTGGTCCACGCACCAGTGATAGTCACCCTGTGGGCGTTGTCCTCCTCGTCGGAGTGCTCACCATCGTGACTTCCTCATCCGCACGGTCCTCCTCTTCCATCAAGTCAACAATGTCCTCCACCTCCTCCCCTCGTCGGCCACCCTCGCGCCTCCACCTGTCTCCTCTCCGCCTCCGGTCCCTTCGCCACCGCTAGCCTCGTGCTCCTCGCCTCCTGCCTCGCCGCCTTCCTCTTCGCATCCTTCTACATTTGATGTCCTTCCGCCGTAATGTCCACCCCGACATCACGAACTTGCGACACCGATGGAGCTACCGGTAGCACTGCGTTAACAACATGAGCGCCAACCCCGCTCTACGCAAGAAACCAACATAACTCCTCCATGTGGACGCCGAGTTAACAGAATCAACTCTCCGAAAACGGTCTTGCGCCGCTCACTATCGCTCTCGACCCATGGCAATCAATCTGGGCATCCAAATCGAACATCCGAGACATCCACTCCAACAAACCCTCAGATGTCCTATCGCTTCGATCGCATATGCCCCTGCACGACTCTTGAAAATGATGATAGATCCACCCCATCCGCCCCGTGCTATCTCCCCATCTCCATAAAATATTTGGAAATACAATTTCTCCGACATGCCGCAACGTCCGACGAAAAATATTACTCTAAAATACAATACACCCAAATTTCTAAAACTAAATACTACATTAAAGTTCTAAATATGAATCATGACATTAAATTTCTAAACAACACTATCCGAGAAATTAATACTATACATCTCCAAAATTCTAAAACTAACTACTACATTAAAGTTCTAAATATGAATCATGACAAGAAATTTCTAAACAACACTATCCGAGAAATTGTAAACGCTACACAATCCTAAATTTTCTAAACACTACAATAAATTTCTAACACTACAATAAATTTGTAACGCATTTAATACTATACAATCAAAATTCTAAAACTAAATACTACATTAAAGTTCTAAATATGAATCATGATAAGAAATTTCTAAACAACACTATCCGAGAAATTGTAAACGCTACACAATCCTAAATTTTCTAAACACTACAATAAATTTCTAACACTACAATAAATTTGTAACGACTTAATACTATACATCCTCCAAATTTCTAAAACTAAATAGTACATTAAAGTTCTAAATATGAATCATGACAAGAAATTTCTAAACAACACTATCCGAGAAAATATAAACGCTACACAATCCTAAATTTTCTAAACACTACAATAAATTTCTAATACTACACTAAATTTGTAACGCATTTAATACTATACAATTCTCAAATTTTTAAAACTAAATACTACATTAAAGTTCTAAACGCTACACAATCCTAAATTCGACTAAATATTACATGCTACATTAGAATTCTAATAACAAGTAGTCCTACTGAATTTTCTAAACACTACAAAATCGTAAAATTCCTAAATAATAGATTTATAAAATTTGTAAAAATACCTTCGCAAAACGCATTTAATCGACTTTTTTCCCCTTTTCTTCTTCTTTCTTCTTTTTCTTTCTTCTTTTTCTTCTTCTTTTTTCTTCTTCTTTTCTTCTTCTTCCTCCTTCTCTTTCTCTTTTCTCTTCGCTTGCTTCGCCTCAATGCTCGCGCGAGCGAGCGAGGCGAGGTTTGAAGGTCGCTCGTCGCCTCGCTCGGCGACGCTCGCTCTCGAGGCATGTGGGGCCCACAGTAACGGCTTTTTTACCGCTTGCTCGGCCGACGGCGAGGCACATATCGCTCGTAGATGAGGCGACGCCCCATACACGCGACGGGCGATAGTTTTGCAAAAATTTGATTCGACGATAGTTTTGAAAAAAAGAATAAAAATAAATATTAAAGAAAAAAAAATTCTCGCTCCGGATCAAGTTTGGTGGTGGTGGGGGTGGGGCCCACCGGACGGCGGCACCTCCGATTGCTCGCGGGCCTCGTCGTCACCCCCTGTCCGGCACTGACCAGATCCGGGGTTCCGACACTTGCCGTTGTGCGCGTGTCGCTGGTACACTGGAACGAATGAATGATTGATTCGTTCCCCTGATTGATTTTCTTGGCTTGCCTTGACGCTCTACGGATCGGATGCTCGAGCCTTCTCTGCTGTCGCGTGCTCGCAATCAGGAGGCTGCACGTACACACTGCTGGATAGATTTGGCATTTGTCCCTTGTCATGTCCAGTGGCAGTGGCTTCTATCTCTGACCCTTTATTTTCTCTTCTTGCTAAACGCAACTGCTAGTATCTTCTATGCATGGTGCTTCAAAAGTGCGGTGGTACGTACATCGTAGGAAGTAAATTTTGTTCAACTGTTTTCCACGAGCGGCGACAGTTGGCTCCACAAATAGCAGTGGCATCTGGCAACTAACTGATGGTTGTTGACATGAGCCACTTAAAAGTGCTGCAACAAGAATATAACAGGGCAAGAATCAGACCGAGAGCGAGTCAGCGAGCAACACCGCTCGCCAGCTTGGACATGATGTTGAGCCTGAGGACTCTCAGAATTAATTCAATAGAAGAAGTCGAAGAGGTGTTGAGTTGAGAGTGTGTGACTTTAGTTCCATATTGCTTAACTAGATAGAGGGAAACCGAGACATGCTAAGTGTATTTAACATTTTTGTCACGTGTACCGACTATGCCACATCATCTTACACCTCGACTCCTGATGTGACGCCGCAGACTCAGTGAGACGCACATTCTCGTGCGGTTAGTCCGTTCGCCTGTGATGCGAGATTCCAGGGGGTGGTTCCTAGAATCGTAGTAGTTCAATTTTTGTAGCGCTGAGATTTCGCGAGACGGTTTGGTGGGACACGCCATATGGGAGACGTCCATGTTCGTGAAAGGCAGTGACGAAAAACCGATCTCATCTCGTCTTCCTCCAAATATTGTTGCCATCCGAGTCGTTCCATCCCTTCGTCTGCCGTGCAACGGCGCGTGAGGGAGAGCAGTGTCTCCAATCCGATGCCGGCCACTTGATGACCCGCACAGGAGACCGGCGATCGGGTTTCTGGGAAGCATCGTACTGCGCGATTGCTCGTCTTCATCTTCAATCGACGTGTTGTTTCTACATTGTTTCCAATTCTTCGTTCATCTTTGATCGACATGTTGTTTCTACGCTATTTCCAATTCTTCGTCAAGCCCTCTGTAAAGTGCTTTGAACCAGCCAATTGTTGGTCAAAGCGATCTCCTGTTGTGATTAGATCTAATGAGAATGTATGCTGCTATGATAGTATTGTTTACATTTATATATCAGTTGAGCTATCTAACATGTGTAAGCGTACCTTTCTTACTAGCATATTTTGTGTTATTTAAATATCTGTTTACTGCTAGTAATCATATTGTAGATACAATATTTAATTTTTATATTTTTACTACGTAACTATAGAATTAAATTAATGTTATGTTACGTTAATTTCCAGAGAAAGACTAGAGTGAGAGCCATTGCCTCCATCGTCTTGGAGCCAAGGGCAAGGGCAAGACCAAGACGACGAGCAAATCGAGCATGCACGTCGCTGTGGCGGCGCTAACAGGATCCACAACGATGTGCATCGAAAACACCAGCTGTTCTCCTATATATACCCGCGCGCTGATCGTGTCAACAATCTCAAAGATAGCCGCACTCTTAGATTCCACGATGCACTTTTGCGCTTTTGTAGTTGATGCCTGGAGTGGCCATCACACACTGACACACACACACGGCTCAAGTAGTGTGGTGGAAGCATTCAGAATCAATCTTAATCTCCTGTCCACAGTCCACACGGACGTTGACTTGAGGCAATAATACTAGATTCCAGCTATCTTGTAGGGCACCGCCACCTTTTTGCTTCTTCGCAGTAAAGCTAGAAGGCGACTGGTTTCCTTCGACGACTTCGGCCTTCTGCTGATACTACACGAATTGAATTTTCCATCGTGACTCAGTGACTGCGATCTGGAATTAATTTGTGGATTATGAATCCTGGAAGGCTGGAATGAGTCCCCTTGAGAATGACGCAAGTGGGCATAAGAATATTAGTTAAGTGCTCGTGCGTTGCTACGAAAATTCTCAAACACAACCTTATTAAGAAAAGTTTATCAAAGCAATTTTCAAGTTGGTTGATGGGAAAGACATGTATGAAGCGAACTTGTTAGCTACTTAAGAGTATTTCAAATTATCAGTTAATCATTCATACTAGTATAATTTTAAAAGGCCTCAACATGATAGTACAACGGCAATTTTAAAGAATTTGATCTATTTTCTTTTTTTTTTCTCCTCTCCTTTTGTCTCGAGTGCAGTCTTCTGCATCTTGTAAGTTTAAACTTTGTTTTCTATCCTCATAATTTAATCACAGCTTTAGCTATCTAAAAAAGAGAGAGAGAAGGAGCCATGACCATGGCCTCCTTCCATATCGTTTTTTTGCGCCATCTTGAATCTTTTGTATTGCTTTTTTCTCTCTTTCTCCTGTGTGTATGAGCCTTCCTCTCCTGTCTCTTCCTGCGTCTCTTCGTATGTCCTCTATGATGGAGATGAAGGTGACCTTTTATAGGTGGAGGAGAGGACAGTCAGGCGTGTGAGTACTCAGCCTCTATGATACGGTGCCTTGTGATATCCGAGATTGGCACGTGATTTGATTATGCAATTCTTGCCTTTTAATCTCTGCATTTCCATCCGAATGAGATACAATGAAATAGGATTTTCATGTTATGAGATATGGTGAGTATATCATTCCATCCAAGCGGGATACGATGAGGAAACTCTTTCATTTATAAGAGATATGAATAAAATCCTTCCGTTTTAAGGAGATGTGATCAGTAATATTTCCATAAAATAGAGAGAATCCGGATCGGGTGGGGGACGGGTTGAGCTAATGTATGAAAGGGTAAAAGGGCCGAGCTAATAGAAGGAAAGAAAAGGTATGGAGAACGGACCGCCGCCACCAAGTCATAATTAGAAGTAGTAGAGATACACTTTAGTCTATTCCTTTGAAAATAGCTCTATGCCCTCCAAAAGAAAAGAAATAGCAAAGGCTCTTTTTTTTTTGGAAATCAGAAAAATTTCTTTGAGTTGTGAGTCTTGTGACTAAAGTGATACACGTCCTTGATTCGATGGTTGTGGGGGCTAATGGGCTGTAGCCCGGAAGCTGGTTGCGGTCCGATGAAATAAGAGGCCGGTACGTGGTATGTCCATAAATGGGCTGGGGTGAATTATACGGCCGTACTCTACGACAGCACCACCGCTTCCCTTATTCCGTCTGTCGATTTTTGTTGAGATAGTTTTCCATAGAATTTTTTTTATTTAATATTTCTTTTTATTCTTTTTTTCAAAACTATGCGTCCGAAAAAAAAAATTACGAAAATGCCCCCCGTCGCCCGTGTATGGGGCGATCGGGCGATCGGTGCCTCGCCCAACGGTCCAGCGCCAACGGCTAATCTACAGCATATGGGCCCCTATCGCCCCTCAGATGGGCGATCGCCCCATACAGGGGCGACGGGGTATTTAGCTCACAGGCCTCCTTCTACAGAAATGAAGCAATGAAGCAAGACAGAGAAAGAAGAGAAGAAAGGAAGAAAGAAAGAGAGAAGAGAAAAAAAGAAAAAAAGGTAAATTTCTGATTTTTTTATAGTTATCTGTAAGAATTTTTTTAGAGATAATTGTAGGAATTATTTTATAGGTTGCGTAATTAAAATATCATTTAATATTTAGGACTTTGTTGTAGTATTTAGAAATTTTAGGATTGCGTAGTGTTTAGAAATTTTAGAATTGTATAGCTCTTGTGAATTTTAATGTAGCAGTTACTTAATGCAAGATGTAGTATTTAGAAACTTAATGTAGTATTTCAAAGATATGCAAATTTAATGTAGTATTTTGTATGTAGAAATTTAGTTCGTTAGAAACTATAGGCAATATTTAGAAATTTAATTTATTAGGGTTGTGTATTACTAATTTTATTACGTAAATAATGTATTAGCCAATGTAAATAATTTTGTAGTACGATCAATGTACGCTTTGTAGATTGTATTTTAGAGTAATATTTTTCCGCTTGACGTAAAGCATGTCGGAGAAATTGTATTTCTAAATATTTTATGGGGATGGGAGATAGCACAAAGGCGGATGGGGTGTATTTAGTTTTAGAATTTTCAGATTTTATAGTATTTAGTACGTTACAAATTTATTGTAGTATTAGAAATTTATTTTAGTGTTTAGAAAATTTAGGATTGTGCAATGTTTAGAATTTCTCTCATAGTGTTGTTTATAAATTTCTAATAGCGCTTATAACTTTAATGTAGTATTTAGTTTTAGAGATTTCAGGATTGTATAGTACTAAGTGAATACAGTGAAAAAAGTAGACAATATTTACAATTTTAATTTGGTAGGGTTAATGTAATGTGGCACAAATATAATGTTAGGCCATATGGTAGTCATTTTGATTACTTATTTGTAGTCAAAATCACTTATTTATAGTTGTATTTTGTAGTACGGTCAATGTACGCTTTGTAGATTGTATTTTAGAGTAATATTTTTCCGTCGGACGCTAAAAAGATGTCCGAGAAATTGTATTTTCAAATATTTTATGGAGATGGGAGATAGCACGGGGCGGATGGGGTGGATCTATCATCATTTTCAAGAGTCAGACGGGCATATGCAGATCGAGCGATAGGACATACAGGGTTTGTTGGAGTGGATGTCTCTGATGTTCAGCTTTGATGCCCAGATTGTTCGGATTATGGGTCGAGCAGAGGAGCCGAGCGCAAGACCGCTTTTACGGAGAGTTGATTCCTATTAACTCGACGTCAACATGGAGGAGTTATGTTGGTTTTGCTGTAGAGCGGGTTGGCCGCTCATGTTGTTGGTACAGCATACCCAGTAGCTCCATCGGTGTCGCAAGTTCGTGATGTCGGGGTGAACATTACGGCGGAGGGGACATCAAATGTAGAAGGATGCGAAGAGGAAGGCGGCGAGGAGCCCAGAGACGAGGAGCACGAGACTGGCGGTGACGAAGGGACCGGGGGGGGGCAGAGGAGACAGCGGTGGAGGCGCGAGGGGTGACCGACGAGGGGGAGGAGGTGGAGGACATTGTTGACCTGATGGAGGAGGAGGATCGTGCGGATGAGGAAGTCCCTGATGGTGAGCACTCCGACGAGGAGGACAACGCCCCTGAGGTGCCTATCCCTGGTGCGTGGACCAATTACAATTTCGAAGACCTAACAATGAATGAAGACAACATTGATGCATGGGAGTATCGTGAGAACGAGGTGACGCAGGGGGCCATATATAAAGACAAGGAGGCTGTGATGGATGCGGTGAAGTACTGGGCAATGTCTCTCCGGGCAATTCAGGTTGTGAAGTCCAGAAGAAGGACTACGACGTGAAGTGCGAGTTGATTCGTGCTCATGGCGGTGCATGCATACCAGGGAAGTGGACGGATTATCGGAAATGCTCCATAGTGATGGAGCATAATCTGCGACCGAAGAAGCGAGCAGGACACCGCAACTGTCAGTCCACTTGGGTAGCAAATGTGTTTTATGGTCGATCGTGGACAATCCCCATCCGCAGCCTCGATCTATTATCACACCGTGGAGGAGAGGTTTCAAGATAAGATTAGCTACGCAAAGGCATGGAGAGCAAAAGGACAGCTACCGAAATACGGTTCGGGACGTATGAGGCTTCGTGACGAGAATATTCCCACTTGCTCGTGGCAATCGCACAAAGGAACCCCGGTACATCCATCGACCTTGCGGAGTTCTCGCGGTGGTGCGTGCACCGAAGTGGGTATTGCAGCGGCATTCTTCGCCTCGGGCGCATGCATAAATGCGTTTCGCACTGCCGCCTGGTCCTTTGCATGGACGGCACATTCTCACGGGAAGTACAAGGGCCAAATTCTAATCGCGATCGCGGTGGATGCCAACAACCGTGTTTTACCGGTTGCGTTGGCATTCGTGGAGGGGAAAACACGGAGAGCTGCATCGGTTCCTTGAAAGAGTGAAGCTGGCGCTTGTTCTCGACAGTTCGATGTTTGTGTCATCCATGACCGACATGCGTGGTCGCTAAGGGCGATCGTGGATATGCACAAGGGTCCGCCGTGGGAGCAGCAAAGTGGCCGATCTCGAGGAGCAGGTGGTGCATGAGGCACATGGGTGCCAATTTTTCCGTCGGTTCAGAACAAGGAGCTTATGAACATGTTCAATCGCTCGTGCAAAAGTAACCAACGGAGGAAGTTCGACGCTTTGGAAGACGTTGGACGAACTAACGAAGAAGCAATCAATGGATCCCAGAGGTACCGCTAGTTCATCAAGGAACCCGATGGTGTACCATGAGCAAGGAGAGGACCCCAGCCTTACAATGCGCCGCCGATGCACCCCAAACATCCGGTGTAGGCCGGTACCAAGATAAAGAGTTTCACCGATTGGATACGACATGAGCCTTTGGATAAATGGTCCTTCGCACGACGAGGCGGCTCGCGTTATGGGATCATGACAACGAACCCGCGGAGATTTACAATCGGTAATGAAAGGCACCGATGCCTTCCATCGGTGGGTATAGTTGAGGGTGTCTTATTAGGACACAGAGATATTTCATTGAGCGATACAAGATCTCCACAAGATGTATGTCGGACAATCGACTGCCTTACTCAACTGTTGTGTCTACCTACATGTCCAAGAAAACAAGAAAGGCGCAGACACATCGGGTTACACCGAGAGTGGCGTGGAACGGAGATACCACGTAATCGCGGTGACCGAGGTCGCAGGGTGCCCACCGGGAGAGGACTTCCCATCCGTGCATACTCCGAAAGCGGTGATTGCGAGTGCTCTCGCCAGAAACCACGCTGCTGCACTTACCGTGCTCAAGACGTCATTGCCGCGCACCGGCCGAGACGCATCAATCTCGCCGTCCGCTCATCTCCCGCACTACTACAAGCAGAGCGTTCTCAACACATGGCATCATGAGGTGTACGGTACCGAGTGGATGGATCGTTCACAATGCCCCTCTCCGACCATCGATGGGTACCGGACATCCGAATGTTGAAGATGAAGGTCGGCGTCAAGGACAAGGCGATTCGAACGATATGGACGAGTCTGAGGCGCGTCGCAACCGCGGATAATGTAACTTTCTATGTTGTTCCCATCTTGTATTTTTCAATGAACCGGTAAGTTGTAATGTACGCTGTAATGTTCGATGTAATTTTCAATGTACTAGTAAGTTGTTGTTCGCATCATGTAATTCTTCGATGTTCCAGTTAGTACCTACGAGGATAATGTAATTCTCGATGTTGTGTGCCTCGTCGAACATGTCTTTGTCTTTCGTATGTTTGCAATCTGAGTTTTTTTTTGGCTCTCCGCACTTCGGTTGTATTGTTTGTTGAGTATGGTACAATTCGTTATTTCGCATTTCATTTTGTGTGCACATGTAATTACTGATAAATCTGTTGTATTTGCTTTGTAACAGGCCACGATGGCGCGACCTTGCCCTGAGCTGCTAGACGTGACCGTCGATGCGACCCACCGGTCTAGGTACTCCGCAGAGGAGAACCGAGAGCTAGGGCCACCGACCTCGGGTGCCTGGAGTCGCCGCGATCGACCCACGCCGGGTTCCACGGTAAGTCGCGAACGCTTGCACTCTTTTACGACACGCATTTACTTGTGAATGCAATTTAACGACGCATTGCACTACATGCAAAGTTGCGCAGCGGCCGCTTACTTCCTCTTTGTAGGATGGTGGAGCGCTTGATCGCCTGTTAAGCGGGCAAGGAGGTCCCGCGTTCGGTACGACCGGTCCTCGCTGGTCGCACTCGTGGACCGGTGGAGACCGAGACGACACGCTCCACCTTCCGTGCGGAGAGATGGCTCCGACGCCGCAGACGGTCGCACTCTTAGGCCTCCCTGCGGCGGGTCCAGCAGCGTGCCGCACGACGCCTCCGCCACGTGGCACGCCGAGTTGTCCGCTGCGTTCGCCGAGGTGCGCGGCACCCCGGCAGCCCCTACCACTTCTTAGGGAGGCCGAGCGCCACGGACCGACGAAGGCGTGGTCGCCGGGCCACGGTGAGTACCTCTTTCTTTGAGAATTAAAATAGAAGCGCCAAGTTGTCGGTAATGTTTGTTGCGAACGCCGCAGCTCGCTTTCTCCACCAAGACGCGGAGGAGGCGGACGTGGTTCGCCACTTGGAGGCATACCTCCTGTTGTTGTTCGGTTGGATGATGTTCCGCCCTCCCACGGAACACGGTGGACCGCCACACCGATCGAGCACGCCAAAGACATCGCCGACACCCGGTGGATGAGGTAACACACTCGGCCCAATCTCGCCTCGGCCGAGCACGCCTAACTCCCCTTGTAAACAGTGATGCAGTGGTCGTGGGCCTCGGTGTGCTTGCGGCGACGACAGAGGTCTGTGGCGACGCCGTTTCTAAGCGAGCACGACGCGACGATGTCGTTGCGCCCCACTCCTCCGCTTGTGGTCTTGGGAGCTCTTCTCCGTCGGCAGCTCGTTGTTGACACGACACCGCACTCGAGGAGCTTTACGAGACGACCGGTGGATCGCCCACCATGGGCCACCATCGGGTCCGACGCATGTATGCTCCTCATATCTTTTCCCCACTAACGCACTTGAATAACCTTCGCCATTTCTTATTTCCTCGCAATGAGGTTCACGCACCGACAGTGAGGAGGTCCTATCAGAGTTCGCTCGAGTTCGACCGCCTCCACGACGAGGACGTGCGGTGGACGCCATACACCGCGTACGACGTCCACGCCCGAGCAACTCACAGGGTCTCCGTGCTTTGCACGCGAGATGAGGCCTTTTGGCTCACCCGTAAGGTGCTCGTCTTTGACCTTTGTGTCGAGGAGTACTCCCCGCACCGAGTGCTGCGGCAGTTCGGTCTGTTCCAGTCCTTTCCTTTGTCGCCTCGTCATGTTGTCGCACGTGGCGCTCACAGGTACTTGCCCTGATCCTACTACTCCGCATCTTTGCGAAATTAATGTGGTGTGTACTTACATGCTTTTGCATTGCAGATGACCGGATGGGTGCCTGCGGTGGCTCTCGATTCACGACCGATGCAGCCATGGCCGTCAGGCAAAGGACGCCAGACTCGACGAGAGGGTCATCGAGACCCGGCCAGACGACCATGACATGTACGATCAGTACATGGAGTGGTTCGCCCCGCGCACTCGCCTCAGGGTGGGGTACACACCAGCACCGTACGTCGCACGGCAGGCATCGGTAGCGGACACGTACACTTCACAGATGTCCCAGAGGGACAACGCCTCGGTAAGTGTCGCAATCGAACCTACATAGGCACGTCTTTTTCATGTAACTTACGTAATACCAATCTGACGTTACATGCAGACTCAGCTCTTGGCGGAGATTGAGGTGGAGGTCAGGTCCATGTTGACGCGCCTAGAGGGGGCATACAGTGACCACCGCCGAGTCCGAGATGCTTGGGTCGGGTCCTCAGACGTGAGGCGGTTGGCTCGCTGGCCACCGCCGAGGGCGCGAGACGCCGGCGGACGCAAAGACACCACGCCACTTCGCCCCAAAGACCTCGCCCTACCCCGGTGCCTCGCCACGCCCCACGCACCGCAGGGGACAGTGGGCGCCTCGCCTACCCCGGTTGGCTCGCACGCTCCCACGCAGCAGCAGTGGGGACAGTGGCCGGGAGGCTCCTTCTGCGTCTCGCCCTACCGCCGGTTCCTCGCACGCCCCACGCAGCAGAAGAAGCGGGGCAGTGGTCGGAGGCTCCTCGTCGTCCGCGCCCAAAGAGACCCTGTGGTGGTTTCGACGACCTTTCGACGACGAGTTCGACCGGAGGAGTACCTTTCGACCGACTACCTCGACCCTCTCGCTCTCTGCGGCGCGCCACAGACTTGGCCTCGCCGCAAGACTACTTCACGCCGCGCCGCAGGGCCGGCCTAGGAGGGACGTCCGTCCGCCGTCGCCACTCACCTACCCCACGGGCCAGATTAGGAAGCGTGGCCGTGATTGACCTGTTGTACGGATGTATTTTTGTAATGGCTTTACGTTCAGCAACACATTGTATAACTCCCCGAGTTAGTAACATGACAGCGTTATCACTATAAATTGTTCAAATCATTTATGCATTGCTTGCCTATGCCACACGTCGTGACAACACACCAACGCTTCGTGCACCTATTGCCTCTAGTAGGGGCGATCGCCTAATGTGAGGCGATCGCTTATATGGGGCGATCGCCCAAATATGAGACGATCGCTCCATACCCGGCGATATCCGCCTTTATAACATTCGTGCTCACAAGCGGTCTCGCAAAGAATAGCGGAGAAAGAATAGAGGTGAGCATCAATCGAAAATGCCGAGGCGCAAGTGCAAAGGGTAAGGGAAGGCAAAGGAAGAAGCAAGTGCATGCCCGCTGAATTTAGCGTATCAAGGTCTCTTCCTACCTCGTGGAGTCAGAGCACCCATGTGTATGTGCGGAGATCTTTGCAGCTTGTCCGCTCTTGGGAAATTTCAACTTGGAAAAGGAGGTATTGGAAGTGCCGCACCACGCCTTCGATCCGCCGGAGAAGAGCTCAAGGATCGCCGCATGGTAACAATCGTGACGGGTTACATAATATTTTTGAATGAAACTTTGCTAATTTACGCTTCATGCGATCACCTCCGCCATCGTGGTGAATTTGAGCGATGGTTTGATACGAGATCAACCCCGAGGACCAACGGCTTGACCAAGCCAACCGGCAGGATGAGTTCACGCGCGGTTTCAAGAACAACGCGATGCCGCACGCGAGGAGGCATGTAGGAAGGAAGCGGGGAGAAGGAGGCCGAGAGAGAGAGGAACGAGAGAGGGCGCGCAGGTTGGAGAAGCTCACGAGGCATGGGCGAATGGGAAGTGGCCTCAAGCACTCGATGAGACGCCCGGTGTTAACTTTGGTTTTCTTTGTTCGTGGTACTCCTTTTAGTTTTAAGTCATAATAAAGAGCGACCCAACCTTCAAGAGTATGCTCACCGTCCGAGGGCTCGATATGTCCTATCGCTCCAGCTTGTCCCAAATGATGTTATTTTCTCCATCGAGATAGGTTATAGCATTTTAAGTTCGTCGATTTGATTTCATCGAGTTTTACCATCGTTATGAAAGATACGGCCATTTTGATGTTTTATGATTGCATGTTAGGACAACAATAAAATAGTGCGTCTAAAGTGACATCTAAATATTTTTACATAATTGTAACCTATGCAAGCCCAAGAATGCAACAAAACGGTTCTGTCAAGTTTTGAGGTCGTTCGGACATTATTCTAACCGCTAAACAATGAATGTTATAAAGGGTTTAAACTAGCCATCTTTGATTCAAAATGCAATCATATTTAGATATTTTTGCAAAAATGAAGTGCATAAGGTTGTAGTAACTTATTCTATTTATTTCATGAATTATGGATCAACACACATTATAATTCCTTCACAATCCACAGTTAGAGCCTAGCATTCGAACTCAAATAAAAATATTTTTCTGCAAACAACACATGGATTTTTATTCTACACTCTAATTCTTCATTCCAAAATTTAAATTTAGAAACAAGTTTCATTTAATTTGGACACTCCTATCAAAAGTTATGGGGTTTATATTAAAAAGGCATATAGTAATTACAAAACAAAACTAAAAAAAAAGCATGCGCCGCCGCCTGCTCTGGCGACAGTGGGGCCCACCGACGCGCCGTTTGGCGAGACGGCGGAGGCGTAAATCGTCATAGATGGGCGATCGCCCCATACACGGGCGACGGGAGGCATTTCCGTAATTTTTTTTTTTCGGACGCATAGTTTTGAAAAAAAAAAAATATTAAACAAAAAAAATTCGTTTTCCATAAGCGGTTGTAGATGAAACGGATCAAATTCAGATACTTGCATAAAGAGTATGATTCTAAGTTATATGTTGTAGATGTGAGTATTTAACGCTTGCCATAAAAAAAAAACTTGGATGCTGAACACAGCAAACTACAATCATAGGAAGCTTGTGCGTAGCAGATGTTGGACGGGGTAAAGATTTCAGCTGTGTTTCCGATTGGAAGCAATGAATTGCTGAGATTGATCGCCCCTACTTGCCACAAAATCTTTTGTGGCAACGCAGACATCGGAGATTTGATTATTTATTTTGTTTTAATTGTGTAATTGTTTATTTGTTTTATACTATGTCTCACTGACACGGAACTCTAAGATTCGTATGTTAATAAAATATTACAGAACAAACCGTTAATAATACAAATAAATATGACAACTGGGCCCCACAGCCAGCCGAAAGGCCCGAAACCCATCCGCTCCCGACTACTCCCAGTCCCTTCCGGTCGCCGTTACGGATCACGCCCGCCTCCGCGCTGCACTACACGACGCCACCCCCCATGAGATGAGAGCCGCGGCCACATCCGCGGCCTTCTCCCTCCTCATCTCCTCCCGCCTCCAGAGCTCCAGCCCCACCTGCCTCCGATTTCCGCTCCGCAGACGCCGCCGCCTCGCCGCGATGGCCGCCGCCGCGCCCTCCTTCCGCCCGGAGGCCGCGCGCTCGCCCCCCGCCGTCGAGCCCCCGGCCCCGCCGCTCTCCAAGGTCACGCCCTTCCCGGTTCGAATGAATTCCTGTGGTTCTGGGTCGGGTCGGGGTTTGATCTGACGGGAGTTCGGTTCGGTTCAGTTCTTGGTGGCGCTGTGCCAGCTCTCGGTGACGGCGGACAAGGCTCGGAACATCGCCCGCGCGCGCGACGCCATCGAGTCGGCCGCGGCCGACGGTGCCAAGCTCGTGCTCCTCCCGGTGAGTGCTTAAGAAGCCTTTTTCTATCTGCTCATTCGGTAGTAATTTCCATTTGGCTTTGGAGTGGAGAGGCGTTGAGGTCCTTGACCTTGGGGGTCAAGAGTGATGTCGTCATGATTCCGCAAGGATTTGCGGGTAGGTGCATACGGTCGCAGCCTCGTTACCTAGGTTGAACGGTGATCATAGAACATTCAAACTTGAGTAGTGTCATTATGCACCGTGGCAGAGGATTGGACTCGGGGGCAGGGCTCACTGAGCTGTATCATGTGAATTAGTGCATGTTTAACTCTGATTGGTGTGCCATGCATGTGTGTCTTGCCTCTCGGATTGGGTTTGCACGTGATATGATGCCCATATGGCAGATGTTGCCATTGTTGCTTGACCTGGCCATCCACTACCTGGGACAAGTTGGTCCTAGGCGTAATCGGTGTACTGTGTATGATAGAAAGACCCCACGTTTTCAAGCCAAAATGTATCATAGGCTTATGCGGTTGAGGTCTAGTGAAAAATGGGGTATGTTGTTGCAGATTAAAGTTACAACCAACCACATAGTACATGTCATGTTTGAATCCTAATCAGTGTGTTATTTGTTAGGCAGTCTTAACAATGTTAAAGTGTACGTATAGATGGTTGTGAGTTTGCTTGCTTGGGTCATTCTATACTTGCGTTTTGATAAGATAGCAGTTGGTGAGTTTCATATAGGTAGTATGAGCACCTGGTGAACTTGGGAATACCTTTCAATAAGTTTTTTCATAATTGATCAAGCTTATATATTAGAAGAAATGCACAAGTCTTTCTGATTAATTGACCGTTTATGTTAACAGTGTTTCACTGCTGATTAAATACTTGTTCAGTCTATCAAGTATGACTTTCATAAAGAATAGTAATATTTAGATGAATATTAGACAACTAGTTGTGATGTTGAGATGTACTGTAAAAGTTTGATTATATTAGGTGCATGCTTAGTTGCTTACTATGTCAAATCATGTGTTGTTTTAGTTCTGTTAAATCTCGATTGATGGTGGTGGTTACAACTTACAAGTACTCCAAAAGTTATCAATATTGTGTTATTGAGGCCTGTGTCCTGAGGGCTTAGCATCTCTTTGAGCCAAAATTTGAATTTGTGGTATAATGTTGTTATTTTTTTGTGTATAATTGTGAAGACAATACAACTTAAATTTGTTTTGGCACCATTCATTTGTGTGCAGTTGTCCCCATTTCTTTTTTCCCCAGTCAAAGTTAAGTCCATTAAGAGAAGTGTTACCCGCTGCAGAAATATAGCTCTGCCAGTACTTCAGTTTCTTAAATCTTCTTCTCAAAGAGGGTTTAACTTTTGAACCACAGTACTTTTCCACACTTTGTACAGCATGCTTCGATATGCATCCACTAGCTCATGTGTTATTTTGATTTGATAATCTAGTCCATCTTCGCTTATGGGACCAGGTGGTCAGAAATGTACCTGTACTTATGCTGCTTTATTACCTTTCACCTGTTGCAGTTTCTTGTTTTTATTCTTGTAGGAGATATGGAATGGCCCATATTCAAATGACAGCTTTCCAGAGTATGCCGAGGACATCGAAGCTGGTGGCAATGCAGCTCCTTCATTTTCAATGATGTCGGAGGTTGCTCGTAGCTTGCAAATTACTCTTGTTGGTGGGTCCATATCAGAACGTTCTGGTAACAACTTGTACAATACATGCTGCGTCTTTGGTTCAGATGGCAAGCTTAAGGGTAAACACAGAAAGGTACAGTTGGAAACTTGTTTCCTTAAACTAATATATTTATATAGTACCTTACTTCTGTCTTATTTGTGGCATGCTGATTAGTTTACTTCTGTCTTATTTGTGGCATGCTGATTAGTTTACTTCTGTCTTATTTGTGGCATGCTGATTAGTTTACTTCCGCTTTATATATAGTAGCTGAAGAACACATGAATCTGAGCATGTCAATAATAATAGAAAACTGTGCCTCGTAGATAAACTATGTCTCAACGAAACACAGGTTGTCCAGGAGACACAGATTTCGACTTGCTCAGATTCTTGTATTACTACATTTTACAAAAATGTCATAACATTATAGAGAATTGCTATGTATCACCAATATATGATACCGGTATAGCGATACCGGTACGGCGATACGCAATTTTCCAAAAACAAGAATCCGGCGATACGGCGATTATATATGTGTTTAAAAAATAAAAAAATATAAGAGGGAGAAGGTGATAGTGGAGGGAGAAGGCGACGACAGCTTGCAAAGGGAGAAGGCAGTGGCCAGATTGTAGAGGAGAAAGACGGCGATGATTAGCAGGCTGGATGGCGGGCTGGCAGTAGAAGGAGAAGAGAGGAGAGGCGTTGATGGCTTGTAGAGGGAGAAGGCGACGGTTGCGAGATTGCAGAGGGAGAAGGTGGTGGCAGCCGCTGGGCTAGGTAGAGGGGTGGCGGCGGCGAGACTGCAGAGGGAGTAGCGAGGGGAGGCAGCAGTGGTAGCCCGCAGGCTCGGTGAAGGCTGGAGGGGAGGTGGTGGCTAGTAGCAGTCGTCGGTCGGTTGGGTGGAGGGCAGTGACTACCGGGTCTAGAGATTTTAGGGGAGTCAACGGTAGGATAGATGACTCGGTGGAATGAGTGATTGAGAGAGAGATTTTAGGTTTAGGAGAGATGGTTTAGATTGGACTTGACTTTGTGTTTTTACCTTGGAAGTATCGCGGAGTATCGTAGAAGGATTGGGATTTTTTTATTAATTTAAAATGCTGCATTTCACCGACCGCGGAGGATCGTTATATCCGATAAGTATCCGATACTGGTACGGCAATTTTGCGAAGGATCGGTGATTCATAGGATAATTGTGTAAACTAACTAATGCTAACTCCAATTCTCCATCACACTACCCTTAGTACCTCAATCATGAAAACTCCAAGTGGTACTGTGATGCTCTTCCAATGAATCTGAAAACATCATAGTTTCGCAAGAATACAGATTTTATCACTTCTGTCTTATTTGTGGCATGCTGATTAGTTTACTTCCGTCTTATTTGTGCCATTTTGTTTAATCCACTCTGAGTAATATTATTAGTAAGGTAGTTCCTTCTTAGTGTGTAATATGCCACAACAATGAAATTTTCATGAACGCAGATCCATCTTTTCGACATTGATATTCCAGGAAAGATTACATTCAAGGAATCAAAGACTCTTACTGCTGGGCAGGATCTTACTATAGTAGACACAGGTTTGTCTTTATAGTCTGCTGCAATGAAGCTTGCTGGATTAAGATAGTTCTCAAATTATAAGGCCGTCCATGCATCCCTAAATTTTGGTTTGGGTCATGTGAATTGAGTTTTACTAAGAGAATGCTTGTGTAATGACTGAGATCGTTATGTTGAAGATGTACCTTTCCATATAGCTTGTCAATGTTGCTTGGCTTTAAGAATCCCTTTTGGATATGTTATTTAAGCATTCGCTTCTTACTGTTTTATCCCATTTATGTGGTGAAGTACGTTTTCTGTCATGTGTGTTTTTTTTTGTCGCTGTTCTTGTAGTGTTACTCTCTAGCTTTTATTTGCATTTTCTTGTTGTTAGTTGAATTTAAATAATCTTTGTTGTCTTTTCTCAATCCAACACAGCTATATTATTTTTATTGCATATATTCTAATAGTGTTGATTGTTTCCAGATGTAGGCCGAATTGGTATAGGCATTTGCTATGACATCCGTTTCCAGGAATTGGCAATGTTGTATGCTGCAAGAGGTATAATTTTTTCATATCCTATTTTCACACTTGGGATGCATGATTATCTGTTTGTTCAGTGTATTTTAATTTGATTGCGTAGCTATGCTTGTGCAAGATGCTATGGCATTTGCCACTGCATGTATGCGTATGATGGATCACATCCTCAGGTCTCAGAAACTCGTAGTACAACATAATTTGAATTTGTTGTGTTTGCTTGTCACTTAGATTTCTAGTTACTTTTTAACACAAAACTTGCAGCTTACTGTTGTTTACGATCATGCAACTGACAAAATATCCCAATGCTTATTTGTTTACGGCAGGTGCTCATTTGTTATGCTATCCTGGTGCATTTAACATGACTACTGGGCCATTGCATTGGGAGTTGCTTCAAAGGGCAAGGTACTGCATGTGCTGAATCATTTGTACCTAGAGATACGATGATGATGCAGGGGATAAATAATGAGCTAAAAGGGCTAGTATTTTTATTGATAGTAATTGGCTTCTAAAATGAGCTCAGATATAGTCGAAAACTCAATTCATTTATCAAAATTTCTATATAATTATTATGATGAGAAGCATCTGAAGTATCTTCCCTACTTATTTTACATTACATCATTTCTCTTTCGCTTATGTGCTGATGATATTACCATTTTCATGCCAGGGCTGCAGACAGCCAGGTATGTGGAACACCACTGTGTTGGCCTTCGTTTTTTCTGTACAGAGACCATTCTTGCTATCAATTTTGTGCTTTCAAATAATAATCACTCATATTTATGTCAGCTGTTTGTGGCAACCTGTGCTCCAGCTCGAGATACCAGTGCAGGTTATGTTGCTTGGGGACACTCCACTCTTGTCGGACCTGTAAGTTGATTTGAGATTTTAAGATGTCATTTGTCCTGTAGTTATTTCAAGAGCCTCAAGATTTATTGTGCTCCAGACTTAAAACTAAGAACTAACACAAGTAATAGTTATCTTACTGCTATAAAACCCTTGTAATTTTGCCTTGAGCCACGGTATGTCATACGCTCAACAATCTGAAAGCTCTACACTAGCAAAGGTATGGTCATCTCATACGCAACTGTTGGCATTTTATTGCTAGTTTGGGGAGGTGATTGCGACAACTGAGCATGAGGAGGCAACTATAATAGCTGAAATTGATTATTCATTGATTGAGCAGAGGAGGTAAGCAGAATGAATATTATGCTTTTCCATACAGCTGCTTATTTCCAGCTTGGTTTAATAGCTTGACCAAAAAATTTATTCAGGCAATTTCTTCCTCTGCAATATCAACGACGTGGAGATCTTTATCAGTTGGTAGATGTCCAGAGATCGGGTTCTCAGTAGCAAGTCTGGCTGCATCTATCGACCAGGCATGCTCTGCGAAGCAGGGATCATTGATTTTGCAGGCAAAGCTCATACTTCCTTCGTGAGATGTATGCGCCCACCATTTCCTGTAGTTTGCTCCCAGACAGATGGTCTTAATGTGGTGCGAAAGTGGGGAAGAATAATGCGACCTGGAACTTGTACCTTCACTGGCCCTCGTTGCCAAAATAATTGAGACTGCTTCCGTTCGCGAGAATAAAAATCGAATTTCTTCTCAACTTCTATTGGAAGATCTAGCTCTTACTGTTTGGGTTTCTGCTGTTATGGTTCGAGATGAATCAACATGACGAGGCTCACTATTTGTTCTTCTTCTAACTTGTGTTTGTCTTGTGTGTGTGTGACTTGAAGACATGGGTGGAGCAAATTTATCTCCTTTCTCCGCTGCTTTTTTGGGCTTTCATCAGCAGTAGTTTGAGTAGGATGGCAGGGCAGCCTGTGAACAGTGAGAACCATAAATGATCCGGCAGGTGCCCGGGCCACGCTGCAGCCTGCACAGCAAGAACTGGGCTTCTGAAGACGGTACCACTGCTAGCGCAGGTGCTACACACTGAAGCAGGCACGGACATGAAGAGCTCATGAGCGGAAAGCCAGCCTTTTTGTGTCCGGAGCCCATTTACGGCGTGAGAGGTCAAAGAAGAGGGGGAGAAAAATCTAGTCACATGCATGCTGACAAGCTCCATCAAACCAAAGCCTGAAAAGCTCCAGAATGCGATCGGAACCCATGCGTGGCATCGCGTGGGCCCAGGGAGACAGGCAGGGCCCCCAGATCATGCCTTAGCACCACACCTGGTATAGTAATGGCCTCATAAACTATCAGTACCATAATTCCATCCTTTAAATGGCTCTGCCAACATCGCTGCCGTTCACCGTGGCGTCTTTACCGCGCCGGTCGCATGGATGGGCCTCCACCACCTGCTTCTTCTTTTTATTGCTACATGGGCCCTCGCTGTCGCCTCGTACGATCAGCCAGCCTTCACGCAGCTGCAGCCGCTCGTGATGGCGTAATGTGAAGTGATGCACCTAGCTTCTCCATCAATATGAATGTGACCCCAAACAAACATTCATTCCTCCCTCGTGAAATACTAAAAAAAAGCCGCCTTCCTGGCAAATTCCACGCAGCGTACGTCGCCGAAGCCGAAACCAAGCTGCAGGTCAGCTGCTTCCGAAATTCCGATGATGAGGCAGCGTATCTTTCGGGAATGTGTCTCCTGTTCTTTCGTATAGTGGTGTAGGAAAAACGCGCGTTGCATTACTATACCACTACTTTTATACGTCGTGTCGGAAACAGTCGACCCAGCTAGCTAATCTGGCGACGGCCAAGATTGTCAGAAACTTCGGCTATGCATGCTGCCCCCGAAGGGAAGAGATATGGAATGCATGCAGCCGCGTACGTGTAGACAGATCCGGATCGATCTCACGCGATGCTACAGCGCATGCAGCCACAATACGTGTAGAACAGCATGCATGGCCCGTGATTCTTTCTTACACGAAAAGCTTACGCTACGCCCACGCTCTCATTAACTGTGGTATTCCCGAGCTCGAACTGTCCTGTACATTCGATCTGGACCGTCCGTTAGGTCGCAGTAATGACTCGTTGTCGTGCGTCACTGCAGCTGTGGACTTGTAGTAGTTGCCTCCGCTCCTTTGCCCGCACTATACCAGTTGTTCTTCCAAGTGCCCAAACACGGGATCAAAGTAGAGAAAAATAAATAAAGGCGAGCACGTACTCGGGAGCAGCAGCGGTAGCGGTAAGCTCGCACAGTCGCACGTGGGAAGGCGATCACGCGTGTCAGGCAGGGTGGCAGAGGCCACAAAGACCATCATTGCAACGCAAGCCATCCAAAGTTCCAAACCATGGAACCAGAAAAAAAAAAGATCACGGAGATACCTACGAGCCTTTTGAGGCGGCGTCGTACCGTAGCTTAGCTTTGCACTGCACGCGGTACGTTAAGTACTACCAGCATAGCCCAATGACACCTCGGGCCCACGCGTCATCCAGAGACCGCGCGGCTTCTCTTCTTGATTCCCGTGCCGCGGCCTCGCAGCTTCCAAAAAAAAGAGAGGGAGGCCTGGATGACTGGATCTGACCTGACCTGACCGAGATCCACGCGATGATGGGAGGATCGAATCGGATCCGATCCGACGCGGTCGGTCCGACCGATCCCACCGCGTACGAGCCGGACTTTCGCGTCGCCGTGGTGCAGAAGTCCACAGTGTGCGGGCGTGCGGTGCAGATCAAAGCGAAAGTTGCATGCAGAGGGCTTCCGACTTACGACGGGTACTCTTTTACCACCATCGATCGATCCACCCATCTTTTACTAGCCGATCGGCGCCTCGGGATTGGTGCCCGGCCCGTCGCGGCCGTGCCGTGCCGTTCTTTTGATCGTCGATGCGGGACGATCTTCTCTGTCGATCACACGGTCCTTTTTTTGACCTTCTGGTCCAATAGATTCGCATGGTATTTTAGTGAATGTCGAGTAGTAAATTCAAATTTCGATGCTGCAAACTTTGGTTGTTGAAATTCGACTCCATAAATTAAGTTTGTCTTAAGTAACCATGCATGTCTGCGGGTATGTTCCCTAACCAACAATTTCCACCGGATTCATCTCCATCAGTTATACACTACTAGTTTCGACCGGACACATGCACGTCGCAAACTAATGATCAAGAATTAATTGTTCTGGTTTTTTTTCACATGTCCTTCCTTTTTCTTTCAATATGATACATACTTGCTACTCTCTCCGTCTAACTTCATAGAACTTACCTTTTTAATGGTATTATTCATAAATCACACAGACAATTAGCATAAACGGTTTTAGAACCATCTGCAATAAAAGAGTCGATGATGATCAATTGTAATCACAAACAGTTTAGAAACCGACCGTAATAGTTACAGATCATGGACGGTTATCTACAAAAAACCGTATGTGTTGGTTACAGATCACAAACGATTAGTACGTAAGAAAATGTATATGATAAAGATAAATAACATACGATCCAAATTACGAATCGTCTGCGATAAGCATAAATAACAGGTTCATAGTTATGAATCATCTGTGATATGTATTTTTTATACATAATTTTAGTTTTATCGCTAGCCTCAGAAATAACGATAGTCATGCCTTTGTACACATATATAACACATATTAAAATATATATAAGATACACAATTCACAGTTGAGATAAATACACACATTATATTTTCAAACATAATAAATGACTTAAAATTCACAGTACAAATACATCTACATGCACTCTACACAATTCACAGTTTAATACACACACTCTGCTACATAACTTATAGATTGTCCGAGGCACTGAATTCACCACAAAATTTCTACAATTAGTTTTGTACTCCTATCATATCTTCACTCTTAACTGAAGCAATGAGATTATAGGCTGATGGCAATACCTAAGAGGTGGTGGAGGAGCACGACGGCGCGGTGCCGAGGGTGACGGAGCGGTGCAGAGAGTATAGAGATGGCGATGGTGCAGTGACGAGGTCGACGGAACGGAGAGGAAACCTAGATTTGGATGGAGATATGCTAAGTGTGAGTATATGAATCGACTAGGTAGGAAGTTAAATAGATATAGCTATCTGTTTGTCATTACAAATGGTTAGAATACGTCAACCGTCTATGATATTTGATCATCACAGACATCTTTTATAAAGGAACCATCTATGATAGTTCATATTATAGACGTTTACTTACGTAATAACCATCTATGATATGCATTTTTTTACATAATATTTTTGTATTTTACGGCTAGTATCAAGAATCACGCTAGCCATGTACCCTCTATACAGATATCACACAAGACAACAACATTTCATAGTTGATGGATGAGTTTGAATGTTATATCTCCGCATGCAAAATATCTCACGACCACCACCCAGATTCTTCACAAGAGTAGTTTTCTCGAGTTGTCATGGCAGACATAATATGAAATAAAAACATCACATCCATTCGAAGTTAGAAGTGTTGGTAGACGACCAATAACAAAAGTATTTCAAAAAGTATCTAGAAGGTATATATCCATGGAGGATGTCTAAAAGCCTAGGAAGTCTGAAATTTTGTTCTCACAATCATCCAAAATTGCAAAGGCCATGCCGACTATTTCGTCATCTATTTTTGAATCATAGAGGTCCTCCGAAAGGTCTGCCAACTGTGAGCTCAGTTTTTGCAGCCTCGTCATCAGCCTGTCTTCTTCGTGACACACATATCACCAAACTAGATGGCCCTCTACCTTTCGCCTTCGTTCCTTCTGATGAACTTCTTAGCTTGACGAAGTTGCCTCTTCTTGCGAACAATCCTAGCTAGGCGGATGGCACTTTCGGTGTTAGGACGTGCTCGGCTGGTTGCGAGCTGGACCCTTTGTGTGGCCACCTTCATCTTGCCATGGTATATCGCTGACACAATTTCCACTTGGGACGTTGTAATGGATCGGATGTCTATGTCGGTTTTTCTCGCCTCTTCTCTAGCTCGATGAAGGCGGTCTTGCAAAGCAAAACAAAAAATGTGATCTTTCTGTCAAAACAAAGGAGATAGATACTTCTCATTGTTTTTTAGGATATAACCAATCTGTTTCACTATTCACCACATTGGCTCTGGGAGCCATTGTAACAATTCAAGTAGAGATTGCCCACTGAAGGGCATTGGCCCAATCGTTGCATGACTACCTCGCCATAGTTCTTGCCATCCATTCCCTAATAGAGCTTGGTCAACTGCTGTTAGGCCAGTTGCTCTTATGTTGGGGTAGAAGATCTCTGAAATTAGTTTATATTAATTCAATGCAACAAAAGGATATTTAGAAATCGAATAGGACATTACCTGGGATTCCATCACCATTGAAGGAATGCACAGAATAGAATCAAATGAGAGCAAAAAAGAAGGCAGATTAGAAGACTAATAATAGGTCAAGAAGTCAGGAGAAGCCGAAGCTTAATTATATGAGCTATTGCGGTAGAATCTGAAGAGTTCGTACTGCAATAAAGTTGGTTCCCTAAATACAACTGTCGGTGCTAAGTTTACTTACAAAGACAGTTGTGAGAACAAACCGTCAGTATGTCATCACAGACGACCCGGGAATGCAGCCATCCATGATAAGTTGACTCATCACCGATGGCTATGAAACAAAAACTGTCTATGTTTCATCACAGACGGTTAAGATGTCCGAACCGTATGTGATATTTTCAGCATAATTTTTCCTAGGCCTTCGTGGGCGGATTTTAAAATCATCTGAGATGAGGCGTCAGAGGTGACCCGTTATGCGGTATATAAAGGACATATTTTATATTCTATTGTAAATTAGTGTGATGTTTACTTGATATTTTTCTACATATATACATTGAATATAGTACTTAGAGGTAATAATTAGAAGTAGTCTAATATTTTTAATATCTCGTTGATCTGTATTAAAAAAATAAGTCCATTAAATTAAATTTGGATAGAGAGAGTGGTTGCTAAAGTTCTCTATGGCCTGTACCGATCTTCGATCACGAGTGGATAGATAATAATGCGACGGTGCGTGTAATTGTCAAACGCTGCTTGTGCCTCACCCATAGCCGCCAGCTAGCTCACTTTGCAGGGACATGTGACTGTGAGAACGCACGCACGCACGTATAAACATATGCTGTACATGCATGTGTGCTTCAGTTAAATTTCCACGGACGCAAAGGTTTTGGCTCCCCATCTTTCCAAACCAAACCACGTACTACGTTGCTGTCAATTGCCCTAGTCCTGCATATGCTTGTGAGCGCGCGCGCCGGCACATGGATTAATTAATTGCTTGCACATTGCAGGCTCTAGATCACTGTAGAACTGCATACTGTGTCATTGACTCACTATTCACAAAAGCACTCTATATACATATGAGGTGGGGATAACTATACAGTACTAGTATAGTGCCTGTGCTAACGCTACGACGGCAGTACACCCGCTTATCAATTAAATGAGAAGATAAGTATGAATACAACACTTAATAATAAAAGAGAAATTTAGAATTTTAAATGAATTTAGAAATAAAAACGGAACTAAATGGAGGTCGAATAGGCGAAAACGGGCTCCCAAAAGATTTTAAATCAAGAAAGAGAAAGAAAAAATAATTTTCTGATCTTAGATTATTTTTTTTGCAGCTTCCACAGAGAGCACAACAGTGCTCTCTAGGCATAGCTGTGGCAAGGGGAGGAAGGCCGGGGTGGCGGCGGCCGCAGTGGGCTCAGACGGTGTGGCGAGATCGCCAAGACCGACGCTGCATGGAGGAGTCACGTTGCATGTGAATTTCACGGAAAGATGACGGTGATGGCTTGGGTTACCTCCAAAATCCGGCGATCTTTACAAGAGGGAGCACTTGGGGATTACGCAATGCGATGGGGTGGAGGAGAGCTCGCCGGCTTTTATAGCACCGAAACAAGCATATTTATGGAAACCATAATTTGGGATCAAATTAGATTGGGAGGAAATTTTGACAATAGAGCACAAAATTTAGGGAATTAACACTATAGATGGAAAGAGGAGATTTGGTGCGGGATTGATGGAGTTTTGGAGCTTCTTTCTTGCTTTAATGGAGGGAGGGAAGAGAAGAAGCTTCTCTGGTCTGGGCTGCTGCTAAAAGAAGCTACAGGTGAGTTGCCTTCATTTTTTTTAAATATAGAAGGATTTTTGAAAAGATAGCACATTAGGTTAAAAAATTCTATAAAAATTCTCAAAAAAACTTTCGATTATTTTGTACTTAATAAAATTATTTAAAAAAAATTAAATTATAAATTTGCCGAGGCACGACGGCCAGCGTAGGTCGCTGACCAAAGAACCTCGCCGAAGTCCTAAAGCCACCGATGGCGACCGTGGAGCCATTGCGACTGCGTTCTCCGCTTGCCGCCGCCCCATCTCCCGGTTTCCTTTTCCCAGCACGTAATGTATGGTCCTTTCCTTTTCCAGAACGTTTGTTTCCTTTTCCTTGATTCCAGGACGTTTGTTTCCTTTTCCTTGTTGATGCTGGAGGTGAGGGAAGGTCTGTTGTGGGCCACAGGGATGATTTCGAAAAATATGGAAAAATAAACTGCGCTCGCCGACCGCTGGATCCGCAAGGAAAAAGATAAAATTAAAAAAGTGTTTCGCCACCTGGTTCCACGAGAAAAATTGAAAAAATTAAGCAAGACTCATGCATAGGTTGGTTCCTTAGATAAAAATGAAAACAAAAATTCAGCTCTCTCAGTACTTTGAAATTAGGCTCTATGGGGCTAGATCCGTAAAAAAGTCTCGAGAAGGGTCATATTCGAAAAAAAATACGATCATAATGCCAGGACAATAAAAAATTCAAGTCTTATTTCCTTGCATGTGGATCCTATTTCCTTGTTTGATTCACCCTCCTTCCAAATATGTAGTACGTACAATTTTGGCCAGTAAAAAATTCAAATCTGGTTTCCTTGCATGCGGATCCTCCTTATTTATTTCCTTGTTTGATTCGCTCTCCTTCCAAATATGTAGGTGGGGGAGGTCTGTTGTGGACCACAGGGATGATTAGACACACTAAATAATGACCATCGGATGTGGGTGAGTAAAACTGAGGAAAGATCTGAGACGTTCATTTTGATGAATGCAAGTTTCTGGGGACGTTTTGCTGGGTGCACGAACATTGAGCCATCTCTAATGAGGTGCATTATTTAGGGTGGACGTAGGAAAATTTGCTTAGGTGCATTATAAAGGGGTATAGATATATGTACATCCATACATACGAAAATGGTTGTAAACTTTCAGGAGTATATACTTCCACTCTAAGTATACTGTTTAAATAATATTGCTATACCTTTTTATCTTTTTAATCATACTCTAATATTGATTATAAGATACTCCAAAGTGAGTTCTATAAAAAAAAACTTAGTCATCGTCCACTTTATATAGTATAATTTGTGTATACACTACTTTACATATGGAAAAGTGTATATAGCAAAAATAAAGGACTTGACGAAATTTGTTCAACCATGTCGTATTGAAATAACTTAGAGTTATTATTGAAGTATACCGAAAGTGATAATAGAGTATAACACATTCGTTTAAGTGGTATATTAGAGATGGGAGTACATACTTTCGGGAGTACGAAAAAGGTATATATGTGTGTGGGCACACACACGAAAGCGCTAATGTGCGCTTGCGTGCAGATTAGTTATTCTGCGCTTCGGTCGGAGAAGCGCATGAAAAACATCCCACGTACGCCCGTGTGACACGTGTTGGCTAATCTAATTACCTGCGTAGCCAGAGCACACAGTAAATGCGTTTTTAGTTTCTACATTAATTTGTTTTTTCTTTTTTTAGCCATAACTTTTTATTGGCACCTCCGATTCACGAACTGTTTTCACCAGTAGCTTACTGCAAACGAGAGCAACATATTGATATAAGTCTCGCCAATAAAATGTCGAATGAACCCTTTGGCATGATGGTAAAAACTATGTATACGGATAGTAAAATCTGATTTACTAGATAGTAAAATCTGATTTACTAGCGAGATGCTTATATCATTATGTTACTCTCATCGGCAGTAAGCAAGTGATAAAAACCGTTTGTGAATCGGAGCTCTCAATCAAAAGTTATAGATAAATAAAAAAGAACAGATTCTAGTTCAAATAAGGAAACATATTACTAGCTTAGTGCTGCATGACCGACCAGTAAATGTATTTCTTGTTTGTACATGAATCTGTTTATCCTTTGTTTCAACCATAATTTTTTTATTGGCACGTCCGATTCGCGAATGGTTTTCACCAGTAACTTACCGACGACGAGAGCAACATATTCATATAAGTCTCGCCAATAAAACACCACATAAACCCTTTGGTCTGATAATAAAATATATGTATACCGATAGTAAAATCAATGTACACGGATAGTAAAATCTGTATTTACTAACGAGACTTATATCATTATATATATTGCTCTCGTTGTTAGTAAGCAAGTGATAAAAACGTTCGTGAATCGGAACTGTCAATAAAAAGTTATGGCCAAATCAAACAAGAACAAATTTATATTCAAATAAGGAAACATGTTACTAGCTTAACGCTGCAAGACCGACTAGTAAATGTGTTTAGTAAATGTGTTTCTTGTTTGTATATGAGTCTATTTATTCTTTGTTTTATCCATAACTTTTTATTGACAGCTCCAATACATAAAAGATTTTCCCTAGTAGTTTATTGACGACGAGAGCAACATATTGATATAAGTCTCACGAAATGAATCGGATTTTATTATCCATATAAATAGTTTTTACTATCATGCTAAAATAATCAGCGGCAAGTGCGGTAGTAAACTCTTACGATGCATTCAGTAAATTGGCAGTAAAATATCATTTGCACGGTGTTTATTAGTGAGACTTATATTATTTTGTTCCTCTTATCGTCAGTAAGCTACTGGTGAAAACTTTTCGTGAATCGGAGCTACCAACAAAAAGTTATGGCTAAAACAAAGAAAAACATATTCATATACAAATTACGAAACGCATTAACTAGTTAGTTTGGCCACATAACTGGGGAGGTTCGTTGCGTTGATTAGTGTGCTGGATGGCTCGGTCGGACTGAGTTAAATGGCCCGAGCGTACAATAAGCTATTCTACACACAGGTACAAAATATCGTTTATATATATATGTGTATGTATATGTATATGTATATATATATATGTATGTATGTATGTATATGTATGTGTATATATATATATACACACATATATCTATACATATACATACACATATATATATATATATATATATATATATATATATATATATATATATATATATATATATATATATATATATATATATATATATATATATATATATATATATATATATATATATATATATGAAAATACCTTCTACTCCCGTAAGTAGTTACTCCCACATCTGATATACCCCCTAAATGAACTTGAAATACTCTTTTATCACTTCAAGTACTTTTATATGAGCCACATGAAAAAAATTCAAGGGAGTTCATAGTTTTTAGTGTGTTTTACAAATACTTTTATATACGCACATAAAAAGAAGTATGTCAAAAAAACACATACCACATCTGAAAAAAAAAAACACATCATCTAGATAGTCTTATATACTTGTATACTACACGTAGATACCCTTCATTTCGCTAGATACTCCCTATGTTGTGAGATACAACATAGGGAGTAACTACTCTCAGGAGTAAAAAGAAGGCTTCCTCTCTCTCTTTATATATATATATATATATATATATATATATATATATATGGGTGTTTTTGTGTGTTTTAATTTGACAACACAACTTGATTTTCTTAACTTGAGAGCCTCTAGGTAAAGCAGTGTAAAGAGGTGACATTTGGATTATTCTTTTTCGTAGTTTAGTTGCTTTTTTTTGTTGAGTATGCATGTGGGTTGCAAAATGCATGGCCACGTAAAACGCTATGATGTTTTATATTATCTCAAAACAAATCTCATAAGCATTGCAGATTCGTCGCTCTGTGTATGCCCTAGATGCTACCTACCTCACACTCTCAACCACAGAGTAGTACAAAACCGAAAAGAACATAAGATATTGCTCCAGTATCGTTTTATACTCGAGGAAAGTGAAAACAATACTCCCTCCGTTGATAAATATAAGACTTATAGTTTGAATGAACTTGTTAAAAATATAAGACGTGTATGTAGATTTAATAACTTTTTCCATATATACCCTTATTTATTCTCTCTTAACTATATGCATTTATTCATTACCACTTACACAAAATATTACCTCTCATCTTCCAAGACAATTAAGAGGGATATGTAACCCATTTCCTCTCATGCTTTTCTCAATTTCACCATAACCTTAATCCTTGTGCAAGTCAAAATACGCTTTATATTTATCAACGGAGGGAGTATGTTAGACATCCACTTTTGAACAAACAGCACACTTTCCCATCAACGACATGTTATTAGCTTGGAGCTATTATGGGACTAATTAATCATGTTTAATTAGTGGCTGCAGAAACTAACAACAAGGGTCAACTCCTAATGGGCAGGTAAAACCTCCCTTTAGTTAATGGGCACTCCATCACCTTTTATATGTTCTTCCTAAACACCTATGTTCTCCACCAAGTGCCCAAACTTTAGTTTATTAATTGCCTGCTTCTACTTCACTAGGCCTACTGTTTATCGCGATGAGCCTAAGCTAAGGCCATAGCTGTAATCATTAGGCAAAAACTTGTAATCATTAGGCAAAAACTTAGAGCTCTTTTACTGTACACATGGACGACTATAGATTATCGTTCTTTTTAATCCAACGGATCACATAAGTAACGATTTAATTAAACTACACCATCAAGTGTGAGAACTATCGTCTTAAAAACGGCAAAATTATAATTGAATTGGCCTCCCTCGTCCCGTCCTTTAATCCTGTTGCCACAACATCCCCTGATCTGATGTAGCCTTGACCTCAGTGATCACAAATTCGTAGCAGGCAATTTACTGAACCAGATAATCACAGTAAAAGAAGTGATCCCGTGAAAACCACTGTATGCATCCATCGTGCGTGATTACAAAAAATTAAGCGAAGTCGATCCTTAACAACTAATTAACAAGAGACTTCGCAAGAAGCGGTTAAGAACGAACTTGGTAATCCTGCGTTTGATAGATTAGATTTCAGTAATACTCAAAAGTTTTATGTTTGTACTTGACAACAACAATCCAATCAATTATTTTAATTTTTACTCTGGAACATCTGCTAACTGGTTTATGCCGAGATGTTGGGCGCCGCCACCATGGCGTGGCGGTGGGCGCCACGGTGAAGAAGGAGCGAACCAGCGATGGAAAGGAGAAATCTTTTCCGTTGATTTCCTCCCGAAAGTAAAGATAACTAGATAATCATACACGGCGTGCCACGACGCGGGCGTCACTCCCCACGCGAGCAAATAGAGAAAACGTGCGACTGCCGCTCCCTACGCGAGTAAATCGAGAAAACATGCGAAACGGTTGAAAGGATACAATCTGCGATTTCGCTGGAACGGAAGGTCCGCCTCGAGAAAAACGGAAAATGGAAAAAAAGACATAAACTTTTTTTTCCCGAAAAAAGACCTAAGCAGAATTTTATTTTCCGAAAAAGGACTTAAACGTAATGTTAGAAAAAAAATGCAAAAAGGACCTAAATGCAATGTACATCTTCCCCCCCCCAAAAAAAAGGATTTGAACGTATTTTCCCTAAAAAGGATCTAAACGTAATTTTAATTTTCCGAAAAAGGACCCAAGCGCAATACCTAAAAACACACAAAGGACCTAAACGTAATACATAATTTTTTTTTAAAAAAAGGACTTTATCGTAACTTCCCCCAAAAGGATCTAAACGTAATTCTTTTTCCGGAAAAGGACTTAAGTGTAAAAAAAATTTCGCGGCTCAGCTCGAGCCGCGAGCCGAGCCGGCTCAAAGCAACCAGAACTCGGGAATCCTTCGACATTTAGTGGAGGTATGATTTTGGTTATCTTGTTTTGCAATTTAGGGTTGAGGTGAAAGGTCAAAAGTACCCTCTCTTAATCAACGGTTAGATTTATCTTATACTACTACCTTTTACTACCGGTAGAATGTACCGTAAAAATCCTCAAAACTTAAGCTAGGATTGCATAAACTAATTAAGAAAGCTTAGAGGATTATTTAAAATACAGGAATCTTACAAAAAAAAGTGTAATTCATACAATTTCTACAAGTTCCGACACTCCAAATGAGGCCTAATAAACATACTATCGGGTAAGGCTAGCATTTTTTTGCCTTGTGTAGGGGCCCAAATTGCTTTCCTCAACAGCCCTGAAGATCTTTGTCCCTCTATATTTATAGCTTGACAAGCCTGCATGTATCATGTAGGTAGCTATGGTAGTACCGGCCATTTTGAGAGAGACTAGCTAGAGCCTACATGGAAAAGCCATGCTATGCATTCGAGGAGATAATAGAATGTGCGCACAGTGCAGCCAGTGTGCGCTGGAAGGACCTCCTATCTCTTCTTGATACTTATCAGACTATTATGGTGTGGTGGTCCATAGGCCAATTTAGCTCACTGAATTGGTTTAGTTAAAGTCCTAGTCAACTTTGCAGCAGCTATCCATACATGTCCAAACCCAGCTGCTAATCTAAAATGGAATAGTGATCAACAGCTCTGTGCCCTCACGCTGAGTTAAGTCGTCAATTTCCGCGTCGATCAGACGATTTAGACATATCCGTACATGCCTCAATTCATGGCATTTAGTAACAAACATACTGGTTAATTTGGACAATCATTTCCATCCTTGAACAATAGGAATGGTTGACCTAAAATAACTTAATAAATCGGATGGTTTTGTTACTTTAGTAGGTCATTCTGCGTCTGCACATTAGATAGGGCTCTGCTGTGCGGTGGCCCTTCCAGACTCCAGTGATGGCACAGATATGCCACTAATGCATTTTTTTAGTGCGTCTTCATCTTATTGATTAGCTGCATTTCGTGAACATCCAAAGAGAGAGGGCCCAGCTTAATTTAGGACTTGTGGTCCAAAAACGTATTTCCTTTCATCTATGCATCTGAATGATTTTGTCCAAGGTCCATCTGGCTACAATTTGTCATGCATTCTTGCCGCACACAAGTACGTGCTACTAACCATCTTGTTCGGAGAAAATAACAAGTGCCTGAAAATCACAACCTACAATATAGCGTGCACACTACACATACACATGCAGTGTCTCTCTATGTCAGATTCGCTCTCCTGTCTCAAGGAAAGAAAAAGAAACAGAGCATGAAAAGCACAATAGAGTGACAGTAGTAAAATACAACTATACAAGTAGTACGTACGTACTAGTATTTTCATTTCTTATTGTCAAGTCCATTAGCGCAGTACAGCCATGCTCCAAAAGTATGGGAATCAATTGATGGAACGAGCCATATAAAAAATGGCTTCGAATGAGATGGCTCACAATTGACAACGTCGCAAGAGGCTTTAAACTCTCCTCTTTTTGACTGACGGCTCAATAAAGCTGGGAAAAAGGTGAAAGAAATTTGGCCAAGAAAAATATTGGAGAAACGGAGCGCACACAGTTTCCTTCCTGCTATTGAGATTAGTTCATATAAAGTGCAGGATAAAGAGTAAGATTTCGTGCATAATTTTATCGCGGATGATGGCTGTGACACCACGCTTGGAGTGAGGTGAGGGCCCGAAAGAAGCAGGTGATTTGATTGCATTTAAATTGTTGGATCACAACAGTCTACTCAAATAATAACCATTATCTTCACTCATGTCGTGGGTTTTGAATTACCCCTTGTTTTTGTTGCTTCCACTTAATTTTTTTGCGTTCTTAAATATTCTAATGCAATATAGCTGGGTTTTTTTGAGGTAGGTACCACATTAGTTAACAGCAGTACCACAAGCCCTGTACGTGCCTGTTGATCTACAAACATAAACAAGGGTACGGTTCGTACAAACATAAGATGGACGGTGCAATCAATTAATTGAGAAGCAACACACACACACACCAGAAACGATAATCCAATAGGGCAGTCTGGTCGTCTAAAAAGCATAAGCAAGAGGAGCTAGGAAGGGCGCACATTAATCCGGACAAAACGTCGAATTACACCCAAAAAAAAGTAAAAGAACTGTAGCTAAACAATCAGAGGAGAACGGTGCATCTGAATATCTGATCTTCCATGTAGCCGAACTAATTGACTATCTAGTTGTATCTGACCCACCGGTGTATTTTGGATTTCTTGAGCTTTTTGTAGCAACATAATGAGTAGTTGTTTAGAGCTCCTAACCTCTTAATTAGGTGATATCTAGAGCAGTTTTCTCGATATAATTGAAGTGCTATAGACTTTGTTCCTACTTGGATGCATCAAGAAATACGCAGATTGGCTGTAGATAGATGAGTATTTTTTTTTTTGTGAAAATCAATCGAATTCGCCGCCACGGCCTCAGGTGAAGCGGCCTCATCTCGTGAAGCCGCCTGAGTCCTGACAACACACACGTTTAATTACTTCCTTCAGAAGCCTTGAACTGCCCAAATTGGCATTTCTGAGACCGTACGGATTAGCCGGGATAGAGGCCTTGTTTCCTGGATTTGCACCACGAAATCAACTCACTGCACAATAGATGACGAACTAATCAAGCACGCGTTGATAAATGATCCGATCGATCTGACTCATCAAATGCGAACCACATGTAACAAATTGTCGTGACACCTCGGGTCGTGAAGAGAAAACGGAGCACTCAAAACTAGTGTGAACCTGCTGACGTTTTTGCTTCCGTCATAAGTCGTGGACGGAATCACGGAAACCCAACCTCGCGAAGAAATTTAACAGCAGCAACAACAGTAGTCCCTAGGAATATGATTACGGTAATGATGAGTAATTTGCACGTAGCAGCAGACAAAGCGTGTGCGTCGCCGTCAAATCTTTCACCGTCTAGCCAATTTAACAGCAGCAACAACAGTAATACCTAGGAATATGATTCTGGTAATGATGAGTAATTCGCACGTAGCACCAGACAAAGCGTGTGCATCGCCGTCAAATCTTTCACCGTCTAGCCCATCCCTCTCGCTTTTGATTTCCCTCTTTTGTTTATGCTGCATCCTATTCATCTCACGCTTAGCTTAGCCCAGCAAATACTCTACTATACATGCTTAGCATGAATTGAGGTCCAATATAGTTTTATTAAAACTGTAATTTAAACAGTTACGTACGAACTGTGTGATAAAGAACCACATACAAATCTTTCGAGAACTGTTTAAAGAAAATACCCTTTTTACTGTAGCGCACAGTTAGATGATCGGTCGGCTTGATCGTATCCCTCTCTGCTTAGCAGTTTCACGCTTTGCATTGGTAGTGCGCTCGCCATCGATGAGAAGGAAACGTCGCCAAATATCCAACCCGGCTCGTTTCAATATCCGAATCGATTGCTTTCGATCGGATCGCTTTTTAAGACCTCACGAAAAAAAGTGATTTCGAAACCCAGCTTATTTCTGAAGTATCTTTGAAAAAAGATTAAAAAAATAATGAAATTAAATAGCATCATGTAACAAAACATGGCCAAATGTCGCTTAGAAATAGAGGGAAGAGAGACACAACATTAAGAACTAACATTATTAGTGATTTACTGCCGCTAGAAATTACATCTAAGTGCACACCACCTCCAAGCAAAACCAAGAAATAAAGAGAGGAAAAACACTTACTCCAATCGCGTTTCCCAAACTAATTGCATTTTACAGTTACTCCACCATTTTACAGTTTACCCCGCCCGAACGTTCCTGCAAAATCAAACAACTCTGGTGCTCCGCCCATGTCCGTAGCCATAGCCAATGGCACGATTTAGCACAACTCTAGTCGTCTCGTACACCGGCAGCTCGTCCCTGTACGCGGCGGCCCCGGCGCCCGGGGAAGCAATGGCCGCGAAGTTCTCGAGCTCGAACAGGTCGGAGCTCGCGTCGCTGCTCTCCTCGTCCTCGTCGTCTTCGTCGCTCTCCATCTCCATCCGCCGGAGCAGCAACTGCTCCACCGCCTCCACCGGCACCCTCCGGCGGTCCACCGCCGGCACCGTGGCCGGCGCCTCGTAGTCGCTGTCCAAGAACCGCACGGTCCGCTTCGCCTGCCCTCGCGTGGACGGCGTCTTACTCAGGCAGGAGCGCGAGTACGAGGACGCCGTCGAGCATGCGGACTCCGCCGCAGTGGCCGCCGAAGGCGGCGTCGGCGGCGCGCGCTTGCCTGCGAAGATGGAGTTGAGGAAGCCCGCGAACCGCGCGCCGGGGGAGGCCGGTTTGCGGAGGTCCCTAAACTTGGCGCGGATAGAGGCGCCCGGCTTCTTGGCCTTCTTCTCCGGCGCGGGTGCCGGCGCCCCGCCTGGGACGGTCGTGCGGATGGGACGCAGGCGGCGGTGGTGCGACGACTCCGCCTCAGACGAGGAGAACCCGCCGTAGCTGGAGCCCTCGGACGAGCTCGACGTCGTGGCGTGCGGCCCCGGCGCCGTCGCCCTGGTCCGGTAGCTCCCCGCCAGCGACGGTCTGTAGTAGTAGCTGTAGTGCAGGGCCTCGTGCTGCTTCTTGGTCGCTGCCGATGCAGTAGCAGCCACCGCCTCCGCCCCGGCGTGGCCCGGCTCGTCCATGGACTTGTATATCGCGTCGAGCAGCGTGGACGAGAAGGACGGCTGGTCGGCGTACCGCCTCGCCGGTGCCGCCCCCTTGGCCCCCCGCCTCTCCATCCTACCAAACAAACCCCCACTCCACTACAGTGTACAGACACAAACAAGAGCAGCAAGCAAAGCTCAAGAAGAGAAATTCTCAATGCAAGCCAGCTTCCAGTTCCTGCCACTGTATAGCGTTCTTCTCCGGTAGTGGTGGAACAGAAGAGCTTGATCTATGGTGAGATGGTGGTGGAGACTGGAAAGGGGAGGGAAAAGGTGGGACGAAAGAAGGGTGAGGGGGGAAGGGATCGGTGGGAAGATATAGCCGAGCAGAGGCGAGCTGTAGAGGAGAAGGGGACGGCGGGGTGACGTGGCGCCCGGCTACGAACCTTTGGCCGTGCGGGTGATGGCGACGGGTCCACTCCTGTCTCTCCCCGTCTCTCTTATCTATCATCGCCCCCAGGATGCTTTCCCATGCCGAATTACTCCTCCGACGACGAATATCATTCTAACTTTTAAATTTTATTTTAGACCCATATTATTTTAAAATTCTAAAGTGACTATGATTTCTTTCTTCCATACCTCTCTTTTAGCTATTTTTAATATTATTTACTAGTATGAAATAGAGTAAAATACACCATTCAAATATATAATACTAGTCAGTGCCCGTGCGTTGCAACGAAAACTCAATTTGCGACAAAAAAAATTATTTGCAAAGAACACTAACTTTAGTTATGTTTCAATAGTAGAAAAACTTTGTTCCTCCGAAGAGATTTGACTATCGGATTAAATTCTCTTCTATCTTAACCGTTCATATTAGATCCAACGAATCAAGCACTCTGAAAGAGAACGGACGGTCGCCACCAACTCTTAATTAGAATTAGTAGAGAGATATCAATCCTTACTATTAAAGAAGTAGAAAGTTATTGCCTTCCTCTTGTAGGAAATCTGCTTACTTCTTGCACGCAGCCTTTCTCTTCTCTTCTCTTCCTGCGTGTGTCTTCACTACCGACCAACCTGTCTTCCTGGAGAAGAGAGTGGGTGCCCTCTAATAGGGAGTAAATGAAAGCAGAAGGCAGCGTACGCAGACGGATGGAAGCCAGATCTCCCCCAACATCTTCGTGATTGGCACGTGATTTGGTTTCGTGATTCTTTCCTTTTAATCTATGCATTTTTAGATATGATAAGATAAAATTCCCGTATTATGGGATATGGTGAGTATATCCTTCTATCCATGCAGGGCATGATGACAAAATCCTTCTATTTATAAGATATATGAATAACATCCCCCAATAGTAAGAACATATAAATAGAGATATGCTAAAATAATATTTATATTCAAAAAAGATATGATAAAATCCTTCCATCTAAGATATGATTAAATCCTCTTCTAACTCAGCCGTTCATGTCTGATCCAACGAATCAGATACTCTAGAGAAAAACGGACCACTGCTACCAACTCCTAATTAAAAGTAGTAGAGAAATAGAGTAATATATTTTTTTATAGATATATCTTAGTAAAAAATATAAAAAATTATAACGATATCTATTTAGAAATGAAAAGAGTACGTCCCGTAGCGATACTACCGGTAAGTCAGGCAGTAACCACGCATCGTGAGTTGATGACTCATTTAAGAAGGTTACTGTTAAGGAACCTCGCTATCGAATAGTCCGGGGTTCCCGAACAGATCTGAATTGGAGAACATAAAGAGAGAGAGACACGTGTTTAGGGAGAGCAACAGCGGAAATTCTTTATTGCTAATGATTGCTTGTACATAGGGGGGACCCCCCTCCTCCTTTTATAGCGCTCACCTAGGGTTTAGGCTAAGGGACCAGCATGGGCCTTCAATGGGCCATCTGGGTTTCCCAACACTCCCCCTTGGGCCCTTTGCCGCGAGATGCATATGCCTCATTAAAACTCCGAAAAACCCGATGGGAAAAATACTTGGAGAAAGAGTACATAGCATACGCTTACTATGTTGCACGAATTGCCTCGTTAAAACCTTATGCAAGAAAACTTCATGAAAAACTTGCTAAGGAAAAAGAGTACAATTCTCCCAACTTCCATTACTAATCTTCGAGATTCATGTTGGGTATTCATAATTCATCTTCGAGATTTATGTGGGAGTATGTGAAATATCTCCCCTTGAAATCTACACTTCTCTAAGTCTCATCATCCCAATTACTTTCACGCACCTTTCAAAGGTAGATGCTGGGAGTGATTTAGTGAACAAATCTGCAAGATTTTCACATGACTTAGTATGCAATATTTTGATCTCGTTCATCTTATGCAATTCGTGAGCATAGAAGAACTTGGGGTTGATATGCTTCGTGAGATTGCTCTTCACATAACCCATCTGTGCTTGGGCAACACATGCTGCATTATCTTCATAAATTATCGTGGGAGTTTACTCAATGTTCAAGCCACATGACTTCTGGATGTGGTGAATCATTCTTCTGAGCCATGCACATTCACGAGATGCTTCATACAAAGCAATGATTTTCGAGTAGTTTGTCGACGTCGAGATGAGAGTCTACTTAGACGACTTCCAAGAAATTGTTGTTCCTCCACATAGGAAAACATGGCCAGTTTGGGACTTGCCAGTATGCGGGTTTGATAAATACCCAGCATCGGCATAGCCAACCAAATTCAATTCATTGTTTCTTCGAAAAATGCAGATCAAGATCTTTGCTTCCTTGGAGGTAATGAAGATGTCCTTGATCCCTTTCCAATGCCTTTTGGTGGGTTCTCGACTGCATCGAGCTAGCAAATTCACAAATAACGCAATGTCCTACTGGTGCTATTCGCAAGGTACATGAGCGCCCAATCGCACTCGATATGGGAATTTCGCTCCCGTGACTTCCTCCCTCTTCTCTAGGTCCAGATGGGTCTAGGTCCGCTTGGAGTGACCTTCCGACCACCGGAGTCTTCGCAGGATATGCTTTTTCAAATCCAAACCTTTCCAACACTTTCTGGTGTGTAGGTTGATTGTTGTACCAAGATTCCTCCTTGGACATGTTCAAGTGCAAGCCTAAACAAAATTTGGTTTTACCCAAATCCTTCATTTCAAACTCAGACTTCAAGTATGAGCATGCCTCTTCAATTTCTTCATCCGTCCCAATGATGTTCAAGTCATCTACATAGACGGAGATTATACAGAATCCATTCGGGATCGTCAGATAAACACACATGGACAATCTTCATTGCTTGTGTAGCCTTTCTTGCGAGAAAGTCACTCAGCGATTGTACCACATTCTTCCCGATCGCTTCAAATTTATAAGTGATTTCTCCAATTTCACATCTGCATGTGTTTCTATTTGCTCTGCCTTGGTTCGGGATAGGAATTCCTTTCTGTACTTTCATGTATATCTCCGAATCCAAGTTTCCATACAAATATGTCGTGACAACATCCATTAGCTTCATTCTCAACTTCAAGTTGACTGCTATTGAGATCAAATATCTAAAGGTAATTCCTCTCATGACCGAAGAATAGGTTTCTTCATAATCAACCTCATGCTGAGTGAAACCTTGAGCTACAAGCCTTGCTTTGTACCTTACAACCGTTGTTTTCATTTCTCTTCCGAACAAAGACCCATTTGTGACCTATGGGTTTATATGGGGAGGTGTGCGGCATACTGGCCAAACACCTCTCTCTTGTTCGAGAGACTAACTCGCAGTTGATTGCCTTTTTCCATTCTTCTTAATCTAGCCTTTTCTTGCACTCGCGAGATGCGTGCTCGGATCATGATCAATGATCGAGGCAATCTTCTTTGCAAAGTATGCATCAACGTTGGTCGTTGCTCTATTCAGGGATTCTCCTGTTATTACAAAGTTTATGGCCATTTCTTCATGGGGTGCTTCATGCACTTCCACTTGCTCTTCACTGCTTTTCCCTATATTAGGAGCAAATTCCTTTAGCTTTTCATCGCCTATGTGTGCGCACAAATTATTTCCATGGCTTCCTTCATGGAAGATTCAAGTCTGGAATTGCCTTTCTGTTGGCTTCTTTCCAAAGTGCTGTGTCTCAACTGCTCCCTTCTTTCCTTGGGGTATTTTCATGATTGGTTGTGGTAAGTCCTCTCGCCGCTTTCTCCGCACGCCTCCGGTACTTTGGGTTTAAGGAGCCAGATTTCCTGCTCTTTTTCTTTGAGGCCTCTGAACAGGTTGAGGGATACCTTCTATTTTATTTGGTATTTCCACCCTCTCTGGTGCATTCCTTGCGGGTAAATGCAACTTAACCACGCCCTTCAGATCACAAAAATGATCAGGCAGTTCATTTGCTAAATTCTGCAAATCAATTATCTTCTGGACTTCTTGGTTTGCTTCATTAGTGCGGGGGTCATGTGCGGGGATCCCAGTGGAATGCCATATGATTTCCCGGCATTTTTCATCCAAAGGTTGATTTCCTCCCCATAATGATGGGAAACGATCCTCGTCAAAGATGTAATCAGCGAATCGGGCTGTATGCAAGTCTCCAGTCATGGGTCCCAAATACCTGATTATGGATGCACTCTTATAACCAACGTATATCCCAGACTTGCGGAGAGGGCCCATTGCGATCCGTTGAGGGGTGGTATAGGTACATATACCATACACCCAAATTTTCTAAGATGGGAGATCTTGGGATGATCCGTGCACAAGTCGCATGGGAGAATGGATGTTGTAGGCCGACGGTCTAAAATTGATAAGAGTGCTGCGTGTAGGATCGCGTGTCCCCAACAGTGTTGGGCAAGTTACAACTCGCAAAAGCGGTCCGACAATGAACCTAATCCTCTTTATTAGTGCTTCGCTAGTCCATTCTGCGTATGGACGTGCGATGGAGTGCTCAATCGCTATCCTCGTTGCCGTGCAATAATCATCAAATGCCTTTGAAGTAAATTCTCCGCATTGTCCATTCTAATGGACTTCACGCGATGATCGGGAAAGCATTCTTAATTCTTATGATCTGCGAGATCACTTTGCAAAAGCATGATTTCTTGTTGACAACAAGCATACATGCGACCATTTCGAGGAAGCATCGATGAGCATCATAAAGTATCAAACGACTCGACGGCGTGGGCTGAATCGGACCGCAAATATCCTCGGATGCATTCCAGAATGCAGGATTTCACTTTGCACTTTCATAACAGAGGGTCTAGTTATTAATTTCCCGGTGGCACATGCGGGGCACACAAAATCTTCATGATTCGGGAAATTTTTAACATTAATGCCATGACCTTATGAGTTGTTCACTATATTTCTCATCATTCTAAGACCAGGATGGCCTAATCTACCATGCCATAAAGAAAATAACTCAGAGCTTCTAAAAACAGTCTTCAAGAAAGTATACACTTCGGGTGCATGAATATTCGTGTAGTACAACCCAGATTCATATGAGGGACATTTTTCTAATACCATTTTTCCACATACCGCGTGCTTCACAATGCACAAGTATTCTTTGCCATTTTCTTCATTGGTTTCTACGTGAAAACCATTGGCGCGGATGTCTTTAAAGCTTAAGAGAGTGCGCGTTGATTCAGGGTATAAAAGGGCTTCTTCAATTACCAGAGTTGTACCCATAGGCAATATAATAGTGGCTCTTCCCGAGCCGATTATATATGAGTCGCCTCGCGATCAGAGTAATCTTTCCAGCGTTCTTCATGATCGACTGGAAATACTTAGACTCTCTTAAGATGGTATTTGTTGTGCCACTATCAACAATGCATATCTCTTCCATTTGGACGCTACACGATTTCTAGATAAAAGAAATATAATTCTAATCAGATAGAGGCAAAAACAATCCAAATATTACTTGCAAAATTGAAGAATACTGGAATAAAGAATAAATTGCGTATTTATTCATGAAAGAAGTATGCTCTTCTAGAGCTTACAATTCATTATTCAAAGAAAAAAAATGCTAACAACCATGATCTAAAGAAAATGCATTAAACAGAATCTGTAAAATGTGCATTAATTTCTGCTTCTATGTCATCGGCAGAAGTTTTTTCTTCATTTGCCATAATAATGGCTGCAGCATCGTTGTCCAGGCTATTCTGTGAGGATGAGGCAAGTAGGGTGTCTACATCCATGACATCATCATCACCGATGTTGGCGAAGTGTGCTTCTGCGGGGGCGTTTTCTTTTGCCTTTCTCTTAGCCGGATATGCGTTGATCACTTCTTTGGATTCCCGACATATCTTCGACCAATGTCCCCAAGTGCCACACTTGAAGCACGTTTGGTTCTGCTGTCCATACGGCTTGGCGTGCGCCTTTTCTTTGTCATCCCTCTTCACGGGGGCTTTGACTTTCCTTTGGCACGGGCCTCTTTTCCACCCCGCTTGCCCTTCTTTCTATGAGTGGGCTTTCTCACCTTGTAGCTATTGGCATTGACGTGCGCTGCCTCGTTCAGTGGTCTGCGAGACGTAGTTCTTGCGTAGAACATCGCCTTGCGATTCCGCAACTTGCATTACATCAATCGATTCGCTATACTCCTTGTATGCGCCCCGACGATAGTCAGGTGCACTGGATAGCATTAGGGTGGAAGGTAGAGAGAGTTTTTTCAATCTTCTCTTCATCGGTGATGTTCTTGCCACATAGAGATAGATTGGTACAAATTCGTGCAAGGCGAATTGTACTCGCCACGCTCAAGTCCGCAAACCTCAGCGCATCCAATCTTGTCGTGCTTGGGGCAAGATGGTGTACTTGAGCTTTTCAACCGCTCAAGTGCAGTCCAAAGCTCAAGTGCACTCTCCTCAGCCATATATTCATTCTTCAGAGTGGCTGAGAGGTGGTGCCTGAGAAAATACAGGGCTTGATCGTTCTGCTCAGCGGTAGGTTTTGCGTCCTGCGAGGACCCTAGACCAATCGCGGAGCGGATCTTCTTGCCCCCAAGGACGATCTTTACGTCCGATGCCCAAGTGAGGTAGTTCTGACCGTGCGGGGCTAGTTCTTCAAACTCACGATTCACAATGCCAGACATCTGCATGATTTCAAAATTCTGATTTAGATTACTGCGTGTAATCTGATAGAAAAATGGTTGCAAAAAGCATAAAGTGCAGAAAATAAATTCATATGCATTGCATTATATAAAATAATGCAAATGATTCAAAATTCATAAAGAAAATTCATAAAACAGAGAAATAAAGCAAGAAAATTAAAAACAGAGCCAAATAAATCTTCTTGATTTTCTGGCAATTTTTTTCAAATTTTCTGCAATTATTTTTCTATTCTTTCTTTTTCTTCTCCTTTCTTTTGTTTTCTTTTATTTTTCTCTTTTTTTTCTTTTGCCGGCCGATCGGTATATGGGCCTTGCCCTGGTCCATACGCGCGCATGCTCTAGGTTTTCCCACGCCTGCGCCGCCTTCCCACGCGCACCCGCGCTGCGCGCCTTGCGTCGTCATCTTCTTCTCCACACGCCTTCTTCCCCACGCGTCCGCGCCGATGGCATCCGTGGCGACGGCGGCCACCGGTGGCGAGGTGGGCCCGGCGGCTTCAAGCGCGCGACGAAGGTCAGAGATGCATGGGCGGGCGCGGAGCGGCCGGCCGGGCGTGGGGAGACGGTGGCGGCGCGCGCGACGGTTCGGCGGCGGCGCGGGCGGGGCAGCCGCCGAGGCATCGGCGGGCGGCGGGCGCGAAGACGGACGGCCGCGAGCCGAACCGGTTGGTAGTGGCGGCGGGTGCGCGGAGGCGCAGCAGCGCCCCGGCGAGGCGAGGAGCTCGGCCGGCGCCGGGCGCGGCGATCCGGCGAGGCGCGCTTCTTGGCCGGCCAAGACGCGCCGAGGCGCCGGCGCGGCTAGCCGAGCGGCGCCGGCGCGGCGGCGGTCTGCGTGCTAAGGCGACGTCGGAAGGGCTTCGTGCCGAGCCGGCGACGGCGCTTGCGGACCGGACGACGCGGAGGCGACGACGACGGACGGCCGAGCCGGCGGGCGACGCCGCGACGCTGGCCGGGCGGCGGGGCTTGCGCTGGGCCAAGGTCGCATCGCCGTGGTCGACCGCGCAGAGGCCGAGGCGGCTCTTCGAGTTCGAGACCGGGCGACATCGCCGCTTCATGCGCGCTGTCGGCGCGCCGGCCGAGGGGCGGTGGGGTGCCGGGCGCACGGCATGGTGCGAGCCGACGGCGCTTAGCGGCATCGCCACGCTTCGTGCGCGGAAACCGAGGCGACAACCCCTTTTTTTTCTTTTTTCTTTTCTGGATGTAAAGATGCTTCATGTGTACCGTTTCTTCGTGTCGATGTAGCTTCTTGCCACGTGATTTAACGCAGATCGCGCGTAGGTTAGATGCATGCATAGAAAACAACAGCGATTTAGAATCAATCGCCGAATTCTCAACTTTTCTCACCTTTCAAATCTGTACTCCGGTAGAGCTTCGTGCTGATAACGTGTTAAGGAACCTCGCTATCGAATAGTCCGGGGTTCCCGAACAGATCTGAATTGGAGAACAGAAAGAGAGAGAGACACGTGTTTAGGGAGAGCAACAGCGGAAATTCTTTATTGCTAATGATTGCTTGTACATAGGGGGACTCCTCCTTTTATAGCGCTCACGTAGGGTTTAGGCTAAGGGACCAGCATGGGTCTTCAATGGGCCATCTGGGTTTCCCAACAATTACCACTGGTAATGGGGTACGAGTAAATTTCCACTTTGATACGTTCCGGGTCTTATAACTCCTGGGATCGAGCTTTGCCGTCCCAGTGCCCTACGAACATGCTGCTCTATTTAGTAGGAGTACGAGTATTAACCTGCGCTAACTTCTCTCATTAAGGAACCTAGGGTACAAGGTACTATACTAAGTGTAAATTTCCCTTTTCATACATCCCAGGTTTTTTTTTACTCCGACGTCGTACTGCCTCATCATCCCGTGGACATCAGGACGGCTTCACAGAATCTCTCAACAGCGCAGCAGTATCTTGTACGTGCAAAGTCGCTTAATTTGGTCCGGCGCCGGAGTGAAATTCTCGAGTACCAAACCAAGGCTCTTCTTCTTCTTCCTCCCCCTTCTTCCCTTTATACGCACGTACGAAACATAGGCCGGTCATTTCATTTGTACGTACGCACAATCGCATTGCTTTGCAATCCAAATGCTACACGATAGACGCCGAAATCAATCCGTTACATACGGACAACCCGTCCCGTTGCTTTCTAGGCTTCTCCTGTTGTTCTCTAGCGACACGAATACACAGATGAATCGCATGACACAAATCCTTCCTTCCACCCCGTTCCTCGGTAGGGATGAAAACGGAACGGAAATTTTTCGACCGTTTCGGACGAAAACAGAAACGGAAACGGTAAATATCGGTACGGAAACGGAAACGGAATTTTTTCCGAAACGGAGAGTCGATCCGACAGAATAGAACGGTTCGAAATTCGTGATACCAAGAATCGAATTTCGAACCGCAGCCAAGCCCAGTAGCCCACGAGGCACGAACTACCGTAAGTAACCCTAGCCTCCTTCACCCTCGCGCGCCGCCCCGCCCCGACCCGACCGGGCGGGCCCATGGCCTCACCACACGCCCATCCCCACCGACCGGCGAAGCCCATCGCCGCCTCGCGCCTCGACCACCGTGACGCCCCACCGTGCCACCTCGCCTCACCCCACCGCGCCTCGCCCACCGTGATCGCCCCACCGCGCCGCCTCCACAGCGTCGCCCCACCTTGCCGCCCCCGTTGCCTCGCCCACCGCGCCGCTTCGCCCCTAGTCCACCACGCCGCCCTTGCCCCCTCGTCCGCCTCCATCGCTACCACATGGCGCTTCACCAAGCGCCGCCTCCACGCCGCCGCCGCCTGAAGGTACAGTTGGCTCTTCCGGTCTTCCCAGTTCCCAGTATGCTCTGTCTGAACTCTAAAACTATGCATTAACAACAATTAACTACTTATTTGAAGTTATGCATTAACAGCAGTTAACTTGTTTCTGCAAATAAAATAACTGATGCAAGATGCAAGTACACAAGAAATGCATGGAGTTCACATATAGCTGGGTGCAGAGTGCAGACATAGTATGAAGAAATAAATTATCTTAAGTTAATATACCTTGGAGAGAAATCCTTCTTTTGCTAATTTATAGTTACTCTCCACATGGTTTTTTGCTACAGCACGTTCATCAGCCCAGAAGATGTACCATTTAGACCAATCCAGGGTCTTCTTGTATGGTGCTTCACAGAGTTTCCTGTTTAAAGAAAAAGCAATTTAGATACAAAATATATATGTACAAAAAATTTCATACAGAGTTAGTTGCTCATTGTCATGTAACACAACAAAAAAGAACTGTCATCATCACTATAAAGGATATGACCTGTAGTTACATAAACAGACACCACAAGGTCATTGAATCTATCAACTGACTTCAGGAACAAAATAAAGTGAAATGTACAAAGGGTTAGATCTTAGATGAGGTAAACAATATAAAAAATATTAGAAGAGTAATATTGGGCTGTGATACTTTTGAATGTATCCTACAGCCAAATTACAAAATAATTTTTTTTTGGTGTATCCTACATCCAATTTACACAACCAATAGATATTAACATTGCACTTGTGGTCCATGCTACGTCCTGAACGACATCTAACGCAGCATGCAGGATGAACTGATGGTGATAAGCCTGATCTTGTTTCTGCCACAGAAAGTAAATGGCAGAATAGACATACACATTAGTAATTCAGTATGCATATGTCAATTCAGGAAACAAAAATCCCATTCCACGAACATTCCAACATATAATTGTATAACGATTAACACTGTTATATAGGAACACTTAAACTTCCTAGGAACAAATTAAAACAAGGTCACATATGTACTGATTGCTACTGTTGCAAAAAAAAAGTATATACATCTTGAATACTGTCACTAACACATCTCTATGCTTATCCTACATTTTTTGTTTCCAGAGTTTCACGAAGTGCTCGATGAAATGCTTAACTGGCTGAAGCTAGCTCACAGAAGAGCTTGGACAGGAAAACAAGAGATATAGAGGTATATGTGGCAAGGTGCTGTAGTCAGAGTGTGCTCACGAGTTGAGTTAGAAGTTAGCGATGGTTGTCTTAGAAGTTAGAACTCTGGCTTTTGTGCTGCCGTGCTTGTATTTGTGACGTGAGTCTGAACTGATCGGAAAATAGCTACTTGACTTCATTGTTGTCAAATTATCAAATGCAGATCATAAATATATACAGATACACTTTTGGTTCTATATATGCAATATTGTCCTCACGAGTTGAGTTAGAAGATGACCACTCATATATACAGATACACTTTTGGTTCTATATATGCAATATTGTCCCCATATTCCTTTAAGCTACCTTGTATCCATACAAGCTGTTTGAGCAATGGCGGGACAAATTGTTCCAGCATAAATATTCTACTAAGTAACATAATTGTCTGGTTATTAAGTAAATGTGGGTTGAATGGTTATCTAAATTGTATGTTATGGTTTTTTCCTTCAGATGATTTCCAATTTGTACATTGCATATTATGTAATATTCCAAGCTTTTTTGTAATCCATTTGTCTATAACAGATAGCCATGGACAATGCTGCAAGTAGGAGCAGCAGTGCAAGTGCAAGCGACATCCCGCTTTGGCTCACCATTGTTGTTCTTTGGAGCCCCTAATGCTACTTCAACTCCAAATATTGTTGCAGCTGCTACTCCAACTTCAAGTGTAGATTTGATCGATGAAACTGAGGGTAAACCACCACCTCAAAAGAAAGCTAAGAAAGCCACCTCTGATGTTTGGATGCACTTCACCAAGTATGAGGTTAATGCAAAAGATGAAAAAGGCAACAATGTTGTACAGCTATGGGCTAGGTGCAATAAGACCGGATGTTGTTACAAAGGTCGAAGCGAGAGCAGTAGAGGAACATCGGATTCCAAAAGTCACTTGAAACACAAGCATTTTATCTTGACCGGGCAACAAACAATCAATCTGAAGAAGAGTGAGGGCGACGAATCCATTGCATCTATTGAGACTTATAGGTATGATGAGGCTGCCAGTTTGAAAAAAATTTATCTCGCAATTATCATGCATGAATATCCCTTTAATATTGTTGAGCATGAGTATTTTGTGGACTTTATCAAGAGTTTGCGTCCTTCTTTTCCAATTAAAAGTCGTATTACTGTGAGAAAAGATATATTGAATATGTTTGTGGAGGAAAAGAAAAAACTGTATGAGTACTTTAAAACAATTGAATTCCGCTTTAGTGCAACTATGGATATGTGGACATCTAATCAAAACAAAGGCTACATGTGCATCACAGTACATTGGATAGATGATAGTTGGTGCATGCAAAAAAGGATTATCAAGTTCATGCATGTAGAAGGGCATCATTCGCGAAAAAATTTGTGCTTATCGTTTTATGATAGTGTAGTAGATTGGAATCTTGATAGGAAATTGCTTGCACTTACTTTGGACAATGCTTCAGCAAATGATAAATGTGTTCAAGGGATAGTGAGAAAACTCAATAAGATATCTCCATTAATCTGTGATGGCATCTTTTTTCATGTGAGATGTTTGAATCATATTTTGAACCTCGTTGCCCAAGATGGTTTAAAGACAATTGCACCAGCCATTGCAAATATTAGAAATACAGTCGCAATTGTGAAGAGCTCTCCACTGCAATATGAAGAGTTTAAGAAGTGTACTTCAGAGTGTGACTTGGATGTGACCAAGGGTCTCTCATTGGATGTTCCTACAAGGTGGAACTCCACATATCTTATGTTGAAGAGTGCAATTTACTATAAAGTTGCTTTTGGTAGGCTCTTTCTTCGGAATTCAAGCAAATATAAGCAATGTGCTCCAACTTCCAATAATTGGGCTATGGCAACATCGATATCTGCATGCTTGAAGCTATTTTATGATGCTACTGAGCTATTCTCTGGCACTAAATATCCAACTGCAAATCTATTTTTCAGAAAGTTTTGTCAAATTAAGATTGCAATTGCAGAATGGTGTGACAACTCTGACCCAGTAATTAAAGCTATGGCACATTCCATGAAAATTAAATATGATAAGTATTGGGAAAAATCCAACATGGCACTTGCTGTAGCATGCTTCTTTGATCCTAGATACAAGAGAAATGTGATAGAATATTATGCACCGAAGATTTACCCCATTACTTCTATGCAAGAAATTGATAAGTTTACTAAAGTTGTTTATGAGTTGTTCCAAGCTTATGTATCCGCTTCAAGAAGACAAGATCTAGCGCTACAAATGTGCACCAAGTGGATTCTCAACTTGATAGTGTTGATGAGAATGATGAGCTTGATATGTTCTTGCATAGCATTAGTGAAACAGATCATGTTAGCAAAAATGAGTTGGAAGTGTACTTGGAGCAACCTTTAGCATCTATAAAAGACAAGCATTTCGATATCTTGTCATGGTGGAAGGTCAAGCAAGTTGAGCTCCCTATTCTCTCCCAGCTTGCTCGTGATGTGTTATATATTCAAGTATCAACGGTTGCTTCGGAGTTGGCATTCAGTGCTGGTGGACGGGTTGTTGACCCATTTCGCAGCCGTCTAGATCCTGAGATTGTTCAAGCTTTAATTTGTATTAAAGATTGGACCGCAGCATCAAAAGGTAACTTTTTAGTTTGTTTCAATAGTTTGTTCATAATGTGAAAATATTTAAGTCTAATCAGTTGTACTGATCATTTAGGTGGTACCATTGCATCTATCATGATTGAGTTGGATGTGGATAGCTTTGAGCGACATTTTGCAAGCTCGATAGCAACGGTTTGCCTTTTTTTATCTAACTTACAAACCATATTGTGCAAATCAAGTAAAATTCAGTTTAATGTGCTTCTATTTGTCTTATCAAAAATATTACTATTGTTTCGTGCTTGTCTTTATATTTGGAGGAGCAAGATGATATCGATGGTACTGATATGGAGGAGAATATGATGGATTAATATGGGGGACAGATAGCTTGAGAAAAAACTAAGTTTTAACGATTTGAAACTATATGTGTTTGATATTATGGTATGATGTGAAACTATGTGTGTTTGCTATTATGTTATGATGTGGAACTACATGTCTTTGCTATTATGTTATGATGTGGAACTATGTGACTTTGCTATTATGTTATGATGTGAAACTATCTATATTTGCTATTATACTATGATGTGTTGGCTGATTTTGAGGTAAACAATGTTACATGTCCTTGTCCATACTATGCACAATGAATCCATGTTGGCTAATGTTATTGAGATGTTCTATGTAACTACAATACCATTCAAAGTTGGTATGTTTGAAACTTTGGATAGATCATGTACTATATTCTTGTGAAATTTTTCGTTTCTGTTTCCGTATCCATTCCGTTTCGCTTCCGTTTCCGTCACTATCCGTTTCCGTCTCCGTTTTCGGGGTTTCCGATTTCGTTTTCGTTACAGGTAAAAAATATGAAAATGGAAACGGAACAGCTATTTACCGACCATTTCCATACCGTTTTCGTCCCTATTCCTCGGTGAGTTTGTGGCTACACAAACTGTTTACCTTTACCACAACTTCACCATGGCAAACAAAGTGTCAAGGATAGAGTTCTGATATCATTTGTTAGAGATACAGCTTTGAAATTACTTGTTAAGATTAGAAGCACGATAAAATAACTGAGATAAGATTTAACGTGAAAAAACCCTTAATTCAAGGATTACATATACAAAGGTGTGACTTAAATAGCCAAAATAGAGTTCGAGTTGTAACAGACTTGGACTAACAACATATTTGAATAAAACCAAAAAATATGGATATGGTAAGTTGAGATATTGAGTTATCTTTAACAAACCTCCTCTTAACTCAAAATCTATAATAAAATTGTTTCCAGAAAACCCTGAAGGATAATTAAACACCATTAATACAAGTGCATTAAAAGTCCAAAAGACTACTGAACAAAGAAGACTGAAACAGTTAATCTAAACACTTAAAGTGTGAAAAACCACAAAGGGTATGAAAGACTAGAACCATCTTATATAAATGCTTCTCATAAAACAAATAGAGAAAAAGACTGAAACAGTCAAACCAAACACATAGATATCAATAAAGCAGACGAAGAAAATTGTTTCTTCAATGATTCATAATCCCAGTAAAGTCAAACAAATGCTCAATCATCAAACGGTATAAGCCAAGACATCATCTGTGATGCTGGATAGATAGCGAAGAACACATAACATGAATTTTTGACATGCTCCACATGGAACATAAAATTCGATAAACTGCCTACTGAAAATCCATAACATGGTTGAGACTGCTCCTACAAAAATGTTAACACGAAGAAAAATTCTCGTGCTATCAATAGAGTATAAATTACAATAGACCCCTCATATTGAGCAATGACAACTAAACAACGTTTTTGTATCCACACGGAGGATGGGCACTTAAAGCTAGAGGGGGGTACCGAGGTGGCAAAGAAGCCGGTTCGGGCACGAAGGTTGCTGGCGCGTGGTGATGGCGGGCGGCGGTGCAGGTGGCAAGCAGCTTGGAGTCTGGTGTGGGCCAGCAGCTGGTAGACAGATGCGGCACTGGTGGCTTGGAAGCCGGGACTGTCGGCACGAAGGGGCCGAGAAGACGTGGGCATCGGCTTAGGCATGGCCGACGGGGGCCGGCGTGAAGATGAAGACTGATGTCGGCGAAAGGCGTCGGTCCGGCAGTGGCGAAGGCTGAGGTGGGGCCTACGTCGGCCCAGCAATGGCGAAGGCCGAGGTGGGGCCCTTGTCGGGCCGGCAGTGGCGAAGGCCGAGGAGTGACCGACACTGGCCGAAGGTGGAGCCGGAAGGTGCAGGTCCGCCCGAGATTGTGGACGGGTGCCAAGGGGCCGACTAGAGGCGAGTGGCCAATGAAGGCCTATGGCGGCCCACGGTGGGGCGACCAAGGCGGCGCAGGCCGGTGGGAGACGGAGATAGGGTCGACCATGTAGAGGCTGATGGGGACGAACGGAGGTGGACGTCAGCAACTGACGTGGAGGCTCGGTGACAGCTGGCGTCGAACAACTAGATTGGATCTCCGGGCGATGTTGCCGTGAGGGTGCTGCCCTTGGGAGTCCTAGGGGCAGCAGATCGATCAAAACCTAGTGCTTTGATATAACTTGTAAAGGATAGAGTTCTGATATCACTTGTTAGGGTTAGAAGCAAGGAAAAATAACTAGAGACAAGATTTAACGTGAAAAAACTCTTACGAAAAAAAATCACGAGAAACAATTCACTATAATGGTTCAAAGATTACATGTACATTGATGTTGCTTAAATAGCTATAATAAAATCCGAATTATAACAAACTTAGACTAACATTCTATTTAGATGAAATCAAAAGATATGTTAAATTAAGATATTGAGTTATCACTAACCCAAAGCAAACATGGCACAAAAGCGTATGAACGTGGCGAACCGGAGCCCTGCGTGTTTGATCGAAGCAAAAAAGAATCGCCATTAACAACGCTACTAAAAAAACGGAGGTCCCGTGCCCGTGCTGGTACGGCGTTTCGCTGCGAAAAGCCTGCCCCTCCTGCTTACTATATCTGTACGTGGAACCACGCTTAATCTAATATAATCTAATCCCCATAAATGCACTGCATCGTACTGACTAAAGCGGAGGGAGGGCAAGCTAGCTGCAATTCTGCAAAGCATGAGATTCCCACCCTTGATTAATTCTCTCGCCTAAGCTAATCTTATTACTCCAGCTTTAGTTTATTGGAGGATTATCTAGTGCTTGGGCCCAGGACTACGGGAAGCTGTAGATAGATGTTTCTCGCTTGTTTCTTATTATTGCCTGGGACCATTACTCCAAGGGCGGCAGCGAGCCTCAATGGAGAGGGATTTATTTTCGTAGTTGTTGGGGAATGTTTTGTTGCGTGTTTTTGTTCTTGTGTAGTTCTCAACAAGTAGGGATAGTAACGGGGAAAATCCCCGCGGAGAGCACCCTCTCATCCTCGATCCTTGATAAGCAAAAATTTTCCGCCTCTGTCCCTGTCCTCGATCCCCGATGGGTTTGCGGGACCCCGACGGGGATCAATCCCCGAAAATACTATATAAAAGATCACATGCTACATGAATAAATCACCAGAGTAATGGTGCATGTGCGGTTGAAGTGTGAGTGAATCAGTAGAGTAATTCATATTTAGCATATTTATTAATAATGACCTCACATATATATTTTTTCTTTTGAAAATGATCATTTACTTCCACCTATTAGTGATAACACGGGGACGGGGAACGGTGGAACGTCCCCGTCCCCGCGATCCCCGACGGGGGCAATATTTTCCCCAGTAAACCCCCACGGAGAGAGATTTCCCCCATTCCTGTCCTCTAATAGAGGAATTCCCCGCGGGGAAACGGGGATCGGAGCCCCATTGCCATCCCTATCAACAAGGTTTCAAATTTTGTTTTCGGTTCACATCTGTCACTCTTCGAAATCTGAAATTTCGACAAAATCTCATTATTTCGGACGAAATCCAAAACGCAAAATTTAATTCCGGTTATTTTACCGAGATCTCGTCGAGATTTGCTGAGATCTCAGTGATTTTTAACCGAACAAAAATTGGTCCAAAACGCGTCAAATTTTTTTTGAATTTTTTTCTGACACATCACTAATATTCCTATAAAAATTTTAGATGATAATCAATCTTGAGAAATTTTTAAAAATTCTGACAGTGCTCTGTCCTAATAAAAGACTGACCGGTAAATTTCAACCGAATGAAAAATGGTGCAAACCATGTTAGAAACTTTGGAAAAAAAAAATGGATGGTCCTGACACATCCATAATATTCCCATAAAATTTTCAAATGATGATCAAGCTTGAGGAACTTTCAAAAATTCGGACAGTGCTATTGAAGGCTGACCGACAAATTTGAACCGAATGAAAAATGGTTCAAACCACGTTAGAAATTTTTTTAAAAAAATTGTGAATGGTCCTGATAGATCACTAATGTTCTCATAAAATTTTTAGATAATGATTAAGCTTGAGAAATTTTCAAAAATTATGAATCTCGGAAGGTCCCATAGTTGGACTTTTGAGTGTAGATCATAATCCCCTTAACCCGAATCATCAGTCGCAGCACAGAGTATTTTAGGCTAACTAGTATAAATTGGTAATTTATTTTGGTGGATGGGAGGATGCATTCCAAATTTCAAGTAGTGCATCAGACCTATTAGGATTTAGGATTGACCTTTACACCCCAAAGCTATCTATCCTTCACTTCCTAGATGAACTGGGAAACGACAAGCATTGAGCATTGAGCACTGAGCAGCCAAGGTTCAAATACATGATGCTGCTTAAAGCGGCGATTCATTCTGTGTGATTGCACAGAAATGACCAAACTATAAACCAGATCAACCTAATGGTAGCTCAGCACGGTAAATATATAACTAAAATCTATGTCCTGGTTCGACTAATCTGACATGAATATCAGAGAGGAAAACAGGAATGTAAAGAAACACTACTAGCATATCAATGATGATCAGATCTGAACATCAAAGAGGAAAAACAAAATGTAAAGGAATAAGCTTCAAAAAAATGTATAACTAAAATCTTTGTGATTTTTGGCAGTTTTTCTAGCTACTGAACTCAGTTGCAAGCTTCAAAAAAATTGGCACCGGACCAGCTCTCCCAAAGATTGGGACCTGGAACCTACAGCATTACCTCCATCCAACTTAACCAAGTGAGCTAGGGTAGCTTGGTGAGTTTATTGCAAAAAAATCTATATGTATTCCTTACAAATGGTATTATAATTCTCACCACCAAAATTAGCGCCAAATCCGGCCCAAACACAATACAATTCGGTCTAAAAAAACATATAATCCGGTCCAAAACAACCAAATTTCGATGAGATTTACCGAAATTTCTGAAATCATTGTAGCAATTTAAATTTTTTCAATTTTTTTATTTCACTGGGATTATGAATCTCGGAGGGGGCCAAAATCTCGCAAAATTTTGCCAGGATTTTGATCCATGGTTCCCAATCACATATCACAACAAAGTGTTGTTATTCTTGTGTGATTTTGGGGTGAGGAGTGGTTGTTTAGATGATGCACGATTCACTGTATACTCTAACAAAGGGTACAACTGTGGAATGTGAGGATCGAATAAGTAAATTTGGACCATCTCTGTATAGTGCACTAGTTCAAGATCACGTCAGTACATACAGTGACAATATAGACATAATATCACAATCATACACGACGAAAACATAAAAAAGACTATCTTTATTAGATAAAAGGTAGTTGATTGACCTTAAGGCTGACTTTACATTTTATTTGGCCTCACGGGGCTTTAAATCTAAAAAAACTGCATCAGAACAAAAAACTTCGTGGACAACCCATCAACGTGCCACAGACATCTGATAATGTTTGATTCATACAAACTCGTCTCCTTTTGGAACTTCTCATCTATAGCAGGTGTAGACTCTTGTTCAACTAATGGATTTATTGTGGTAAGGGTGAGTGTATAAATGTAAGATCAATGATGCCTACTAGAGGGGGGTTGAATAGGCGGCTATAAAAATTTCTTCTACGATTATTTAAAATCTCGCCTAAGTACTTTTATATCAAAACCTAAATGATAATAGATGCGAAAGCGATAAACTAAGGTTTTGATAATTAAAGCCTAAGTCAACTAGGCTCACTAAGTGCACTAACTATTTATGTCTCTAACAATAATTTGCAATCCTAAATACAAACAATCAAACCATTAATTCTATGAATATAATTTGCTTGAGTATAAATAAAAAATAGAATGCAAACCATGGTGTTTGGAGACTTGCCAGTCTCCTCTAATCCACGTTGAGGTAAGCCCAAACCGCTTTGAACTGGCTCCACGAATTGAGCACCCGCCTCAATTCCACTAATGGTAGCTCTTTCCCCCTCCAGGTAGGTGAACTCCGACCTTCACAGCATTGCCAAGCCTTCTCACAATCTCCTTTAGAAGGTCACCATGCACGACGCCTCCACACGCCGTCTAGGTGTCAGTAAACACGAAGAGTAACAAGTCAAACCCTCTAGCTTAAGCTTCACCAAGTACAACACATATACAATGATGATCACCGAGTGCAACACATGCACAAGGCTCCCCTCAAATGCAGCACATGCACAAGAAGTTCTCAATTCTTTTCTAATTATAACACATGCAATTAGAGCTCACTCTTAACTTAAAAACTAAATGTGGGAGTGCAACACATGCATAATGCCACCCAAAGGCTCAACAAAGCCAACAACAACTAAATACCAACCCCGAAGACTTCTTGTATAACCTCTCCAAACGAAACTAGCCATTGGGGAAAAATGGGCAAAAACACAGTAAACCCGGTGCTACCCCCTACTAGGGCCGGCAGCACCGGCCTCCTCGCTAACGGCTAAAAATCTAGCCGTTACACAGAAAATCCGGTGCTACCGCTCATTTGGCTGGTAGCACCGGCATGTCTGGCCAAGAAGCACCTCTTCTAGAATTTTCACACCGGCTTTTAGGCCGGTGCTACCACTCAGCCGGTAGCACCAGGCCTGGGGCTGGTAGAACCGCTTGGGGGGCGGTAGCACCAGTGCTATAGCGACTAAAACGGTAATAATTTTTTACTCCGAACTCCGATTTAAGTGATAGGGCTACAATTTTAACTCTTTTTCAAGATTTAAGCAACCATAGATATTTTCAAATATCACAAAGACTCCAATATAGTCACTTAAGTCTAAAATCTAATTTTCTCGAAATCCCTCACATAGACGATCAAGACCGTAACTACAAGCTAGCAAGAGTCAATAAGATCAAATCTTGAGACATATGATAATCAACTCATGATCAAAACAATTTTGCAAAATAAATTTGCGAATTCTAATCTCATGCCCCAAAATCAAATGCATGAACACCAATATTTTACAAAACACATCTACAAATATAGATCTTGCAAACAAAAGCAATCAAGATAATATCTTTGAGCCATGCGATGATCAACACATGATCAAACCAATTTGCAAAACACATTTGTAAACTCTAGGCACATGCTCCAAAGAATTGCACAAATATTAACTTGTTTGCAAAACAACATCAAACATGAGCTTCTCATATTTACAAAACACATTTGCAAATCAAAGCTCCATGCAAAGAATACATCAATAAAATTGCAAGCATATGCTACAACTATTTACAAAACATATTTGCAAATATTTGCTCCATGCAAAAACCAAATCAAGAGAGTGTGAGCTAGAGTAAGCGGGATTGAGCTATCAACACATGATGGGACTCAAGCTATAAGACTTGACCCCTCTTAATAGTACACCAACCTATACTAGCAACCCGGTCTCCCATCTGAACACCGAGACCGGTAAAAGACTATAAACACATCCTTAGCCCTGACTATTTATACATTTGCCTCTCGCAACCACTTGGAGCTTTCATGATGACCAATCATCTTATCTCTAAGTCGGGATCTTCATCTTGTTCATCAACATACGATGAACTCCCCTTGTCTTAGCTTCGGGATTCTCTCTTGACGCTTATCAACGCATGATGATGTACTTGTTCCGTTTATCCATCTCAACCTTGGACTTAACCTATTTTAAACTCATTGAAAATGTTAATCTAAAACACATGTGTAACAGCCTCAAAAATCATAAAATAAAGAAAAATGAAATAAAAATCTTTTGTGTATTATTTTCGAAATTTCTGAATTTTCTAGATTTTCTGAATATTCTTTTGGCTTTTCTTTAATGCAAGAAGGTGAAACAAAGAATATAATAAATGGAAAATGGTAAAAAGTAAAAATGTTAATTCAACAAAAATTTACCAAAGTTTCCAAAAATATCTGAGGGCTCTCCTTATCTTGCTTAAGTCGGTGGGTAAGCTGGATTAATAAAAATAACAATTAATCAAAGATAATCATGAGTAAATATCTCAGGGTAAAATGGTAAAACAATTTAGTAAAAATATCTGTAAGTCATCCTGACCCAAAATTTTTATCTTGCCGACATAAAAACAGTATCAACCTTCAGTAAAAATATCAAGAATTTATTAATTCATTTTATAATTTTAAAAATTCAAAAACTGTGAATAAATAATCTGGAAAACAGTAATGTCAGAATTTTCAAAAATTCAATAATAATAATTAAAGTCTGTAATTTTTACATAAGGTGTATAATATCATTTAAAAATATCATAAAAAGTTTTGTAAAATAATAACTTCGTTTAAATCGCAAATTAAAAGAAAATCCGAATGGGCAATGCAGCAACTGTTGCACTGTCAGAATTTTATAAAAATCTGCATGCATCATAAAATATCGAAAATTTTAATGGAGTATGCTAATTATCTTGCCGACTGCTGGTAAAATTTTTATAAAATTTAGAGTCGGTTTGATCCTCGAAATCTCCGTTTTTATCCCGTTCCGTCTTGAGTCTTCGCCAGACTTCTTTTTCGCTCTCGCTGACATGTGGGCCCGGGCTGTCAGTGAGACACCTCAGACGACAGCCGCTGCCAGCTCGCCCCCACGCGTCAGCGACCCGGCCGCGCCTTCTTCTTCCCTCTCTCGCCTCTCTCCGCGACGTCGCTCCTCCGGATTTTGTCACGCCGCGCCTAAACCGCCTTTCTCTCCCTATATAAACCCCTCTCGTGCGTTCGCAGCCGACCTAGCCGTGCCCCTGCAAACCCATTCCGCCGCTGCTTTGGTCGTCTTCTCCGGCGACAGCAAAAACCGCAAAGAGGGCAAAACTTCAAATCTTCCGCCTCAGTCCATTCCAACCCAATTCCTTCGACCCGAAGCACCCTAGCACCTCCAAGAACTCGTCCCAAGCCTCGGCCGAAGCCCTTCTTCCCCGGCGAGCCGCCGCACCTCGATTCTTCTTCCGCCGCCACCGCGCACGGTGAGGACCCTCTTCCGCCGTTCATTCTTTGAGATAAACCCAGAAATGGGGTCCTTGAGGTCCACTGATGCTTTTGGTGGTGATCTTCAAGCTCGGGGAGGTCTCGTTTTGCGAAATCGCCGGTGAGCCGTGGGCTCCGCCGCCCCTCTCCGGTGGCAGGCCGCCTCCGGCCATCTCCGGCCGAAGCGCCACCACCCAAAGATGCGCACGAGTGTGCTGAGTGTGAATCCGGAACCCATTCCGTGATTCCGGCCGTGCCTCGCCGCCGGCGAACCGCGCAAGTCGTGCCCTGTCTCGGGTCTCTCGCCGTGCGGGCCACCCATCGCTCGCCGCCGCACTAAAGAATCGAGCGCGTCATCGACCTGGGTCCGTCGGTCAGTCACTTGCGCATGCGCAAGTCACTGCCGTCTGGTCCCCACTTGTCGCCTCGCATGCAGTGCAGCCCTCGCTGGCAGCGGCGTCTACCAGCGCAGCAAGGCTGACGCCGACGGTGGACCCGTCTGTCAGTGTCTCGGCGCGGTTCCGCCTGAAAAGGGAAAGCGCGTTTTCCGCGCGAAAGCGTACTTTCCATTTTCGGTAGTTTTCTGATTTTTAGTATTTATTCAAAACCTAGATATTCAAATAGCCATATCTTTTGAATCATTTAACCAAATTTGATGAAATAAATTTCTAAATTCATATAAAATCTGTTAGATTCAAAATATGTAAAAATATTTCAGAATTGAATTTTATTTGAAATTCGAAATCAAATTCAAAAGAAAGGTTAGAAATATGCCATTCATGAAAATTTTGCAAATAACCTCCAAATCTAGTAAAATAAATTTTATTAGAATTCTTGTAATCTCAGGAACCATAATCTGTAAAAATACTTAGGGTGTGTTGTAAGAAAAATCTAAGTTATAAAATGAGTAGAAAATAATGCAATAATGGTTTAAATAGATCAAATCTTTAAATTGCAAAAGAAAACAAATAACTCATGTAATCATTCCTGAATTTGTGAAATCATTTTATTTGAATATTTCCATCTGATTTCTTTTTGGCTCTATTGAAATTTGGTATTTGTTATATGTTGCCGTACGACGTGTAGAATCCGACGAAAACGGTGTGTTCGACGAACAGGAGTTCGAAGTCGAGGACACTCAACAAGGCAAGCAAACCCCATTGATCATATTGATCCCAGTTTTATAAATGTTTTCATTAAATGTTTTACTGCATACTTTATTTTGTTAAAGTCTGCTATATTTCGGGTAATGATAATTGTACCAGTAGACTTATAGAACTTCCTTGATAAGTAGAAAATTGTGAATCTTGAAAACCCTAGAATAGCTTAGACAATATTTAATGTCAATCTGGGTTACTCACATTTAGTGAAATGCTTAGCCAAAGCTAAATGAAGATAAAGCTGTGATATGATTAAAGACTTTGGACATGACATTTAAATGGGTATGACCATTTTTGTGGTTGGTATTTGGTTGGAAAATGAAAATAAAACTATGGTTTAGATGCGGGCAATTATTGGCAATAGCCGGTTGTGCATGTCTTTGCACGAGTGTAGGGTGGAGATTATTGCCCGTGTCGGATTAAGGACCGAACTATGAGTTGTTTTCGTGCCAAGAATATTCATACAACCACAAGTCTTTGGTATGGGACAGCTCTAACTTATTAAGTTGTTTAAAACTAGCTTTGCACTTGGAAGGCCGGAGTAGTACGAGTTGTTTCTTAATGAATTGCTCGACGGACGCCCACACCGAGGTGATCATGGATTAAACGTCTACCAATATAACGGTGTATGCCATATCGTGGGTAGTTCCATCATTTCTATGCTCGAGTTCTTACACCACGAATGGGTTATCGCCACCGTCTTTGGTGCAAAGTTAGGTTTAAATAATGTAATGCTTATAACATGACTCTCTGCGGCACACCAAAGGCGGTGTGCAAATATCGATTGCTCAAAGAGTCATCATGTCTTGTGGGAAAGTCAGATACCTCTGCAGAGTGTAAAACTAATCGATTAGCGCGTCATGGTCATGGACACTTGTAAAGTCATCACATAGTTAGCGCTTTGCTTATTTTCATAAAAAGTGGTTTCTACCACGTGTTGCTCATTTCCGCTGTGTGCGGAAGGAAATGGTTTTAAGTATGATCAGTTTACCCAAACATTCGTGATTTATTGATGCTTACATTCTATCACTTTCAATATTAAATTGCTTTTATTTAAATTCCATTTTGCAATCTATTATTCTGTATTTACATTTCAAACCAGCTTTATGCAAATTAACCTTATTAGCCTTTCATTGAAATGGCCTGCATGTATTTTAGGATTTGCATAAGTCTTGCGAGTACGTAAGTACTCAACTTGCCAACATTGATGTTTTTAGGTGAAGAAACAGATTTCCCCGACGATTCTTACGTTGATGCAGGATACGGGGAATTTAACGATGAATTTATCTAAGGATTTTCCCTTGTCGGTTGCTCGTGGAACAATGGGTTAAAAGGCATACTACAAGAAGTTGTCTCCATGCAGCTTTACTTTTGGTATTGTAAAAATAATATGTAATCTTACTTCCGCTGTGTAATAAAGTTTGTGTATGACTGTGATATCAATTTGTATTTGTGCGTACTAGCTACTGATCATGGGACTAGTACTGTATGCACGTGGTATCCATTTTTGGTATTTATTTATCAAAAATGGGGGCCTTACAACATGGTTGTCTCAATCATCAATGCACTCCATTAACACATAATGAATACTCCCAAGATCCTTTGATCTTTCCCTCCGATGATTGACCACAACCCAAAGACAATTGATTTAAGGATTAATTGTGCCTTGGGTATACTAATGCAACTTATGCTTCATATATTCAAGAACTTTCGATTGCCCTAGGATCAACAAAGTGAACTATCGATACATGACTAGTTCTTTGTTGATTGAATGACAACCAAACACAATTTAAATTGTCATGATTATATATATTAATTACACAAGTTTCATATACTCACTTTGATTGTTTGTAAGTAATGATCCAAATTATATGGAGTGGGGGAAAGTGATCAATACTATTTAGACCATCAAATATATAATAGACTCCCATAGAACTTGAATCAATATGCACATATTCAATTTGAGATTGCTTTGGAGTTTGTCCTATATTAACATGAGTATACTACAACTACACAAGTTTTTTATATATATATACTCACGAGTTTGTTTCAAGGTAATAATCCTTTATAAATGGAAAGAGGTAAAGGGATCAATACTATTGAAACTTCAAGATTAACCATGAAGTCCCCCTAAATGTGTCATTCATGTATATATAGAATTAAAAATATTATGCACATCTTAAGATTGAGACTACGGTGAAGTTCATCCTTTATCTTGAATCCAAGGAATGTATCTAGAAACAATAGAGTTGTATTGGATGCATACCTTTGGGATTTCCATTTTTCAATGAGATGAGATTAAACAAAAGTATACTCAATAAAGGAGCTAATCTCATATTCAATATGATTATGAATGTTATATCCAAGGAATGCAACAAGATATGATAATATGAACTCGAATGTATACATTTGATATTTCCATCTTTTTCATCCAAAAGAGACTAGTAAGAGTTAAGCTCAATAAAAGATTAGTCTTGTAAAAAGATTTGTTATTAACTAACAATTGAGACTAATCAATATTATGATTATCAAAAGGGTTAATCTCAATATTAGATTTGTCATTAACACCAAAACCAAATTAATGGACCTTGAACTTTCAATAAAACACTTAAGAAGTTGTGCACATAATGCAAGTCTACGTAACTACATGCAAAGCTTATTTCAAAGGAATAACTGATATGTCTATTTTGTAATAAAACAATATTTTCAGTTGAATATAATAAATAGATTAAGACAAAGAGTAAAACAAATATCAATAATAATAAATTTCTCAGATATTTCTTAAATAAACTGGCACATAGCCTAAACAAATTTTATTACTTTCGTTGGCACATAGCCTCCCATCCAAAGAATTATTTTGTAAAATCTATCACTTGTGTGAAATTATTGAGCATTGTCCACAATTGGGGACACGGTTATTCGAATAGGTTGTACACTTTGTAGAGGTTATACACTTTACCCACAAGATATGATCAATCTTATAATGTCGGTCAAAGCACGTACCTATCGGTGTGCGACTAAGAAGATCGTAACAAACTTTTTGAAAACTCTATCCAAACATAGACACTCCCGATAAGCCTAGTCTCACTATCCCCTCCCCACACAGAGTAGAACAATAAAAGGGACTCATCGTTGGATTAGGAATAATCACTATTTAAGATGTGAAGCTATTGCAACGCACATCTTCCCCAACCAGGCACACAACTTTGTTATCCTCCTGAGATATCATATGTCAAGATTCTATAACTTACTAACATAGATCTGACCCATAACAGACATATAGTTATATGATTAGCCAAGTTTAATGGTTTAGAAGGTTAAGTCCTTCATTGACCAAGCAAGACATCCAACTAAATATTAGTTACCAATATAAAAAAATTCACATATAATCTTCAACCCAAATATCACATAGACCCACCCTAGCACATAACCCTTTGCCACATGCCTCAATCTAAATCATTTACCACCCCAATTGATTATCATGCAACACATGCTATCAACAACTCAACACTATTGTGTGACAACACATGATACACATTTTTATAAAAATATTCCATATATCATTAGTCAAGTTTGAATTTGTACTTTCAAATGATACTAATTATTGTGTTATGGCTAAGCAAACCAAGCATGATCTAACCAACCCACGATGTCATATATTAGTAACCAACTAATAACTACTCATCCTAGGGTGATAAATAAATATGGCATAGTAAATGATAAGGTAGGTATAGTTCAAATGGTTTGAATAACTAATTCTCAAATTACTTGAAAATGGTACAACTTGAAATATCATGCAATAGATTGAAACAAAATACTATTTGTAAAATTGGGCTCGACATGATCAAAGCACAACTAGCCTCAGAACAACTCCTGATCTTGGACCAACTCTTCACCTTCGAGCACTTACAACACTTCAATGTCTAAGCGAAACAAACGGTGAAAACTAAAATAAGTAAAAAACAAATTTCAAAAATCAAATAAAATATACTAGAAGGTAGATCTTGAATTTAGATGAACTTAGAAACTTAAACGGGCTTAATCGGAGTTTGTATGAAGAAGAACGACTCTCAAAATATTCACCGTACAATTAAATTTTGAAAAAAGAGAAAACGATAGAAAATTCCTAAAATATTATCTAACAGGTGAATCCGGGCTATTTTTATTAAAAAAAATTATTTTTTTGGATTTTTCAAAAATCACGGGAGGTTGACATGTGGACCACTGGTCCACAAACCAAGTCCACGAACTCACCAGCTTGTTCCACGGTGGACCTGGCTCACGGCACATCTAACTGACAAGTGGCGCCCACATATCATTGAAATGGCTCACGAAAGACTATGTCTACGCATAGATCCACTTGCCTACGTGGCTGCTAGCTCAGAGCAATGTGGCACCAAGTGGCTTGCCATGTGAATTACATATCAGCAGCTAGGCACAGAGACCTAGGGTCATCAACGATGAGCAACAGCGGCATTCCAACAGCTTCGGGTCATACTGTCAAAAAGCACGCGACATGCTGATTCTCCTGACGTAGATGTCGCGAACAATGGAGACCGGCGGGGCCATGGAAAGCAGCGGTGGAAGCGGCTTCAACAACGACGACAATCTACGGGCACTCTTCCAGCGAGATGATGCGAGCATCGAGTAGGACGTGACGCGGCGAACAAGATGGTGCAGACCAAGTGCTTAGGGGATCACCGGCGGCTTCTCATTGTGGCTAGGGTTAGGGCTTGGATTGCATGGCTCAAGGCGGTCTTGATGCGCACCTTAAATACGCCTAGGCGTCCGCATTGCGCATGGAATGACAACCATCTTTGCGGTGGACATAGCTTGGACATGGGAACGATGACTCTGATAGATGGGCCTCACTTGTCAGCGTCCCACGCATAGCGCGGAATGGTCTAGGCTGCGCTCTATTGGGCTGGCACATGACGTGGCTGACTAGGCTGGGCCACATGGCTTTGGACCGGACGGTCTGGGCTGCGGCCCGAAACCATTCCAGGATTTTTATTTAGCTTTTTTATTTTAGAAAAATACAAATAGGCTCCAAATAAATAGCAAATATACTTGAAAAAATCCTAAAATATTCTGTAAAATACTTTAGAGCATATATAACCTAAATAAAGTATTTTGAAAATTGTTCACTTGAATATTAGTCATATTAAATCCTTTTTTAACTAGGGAAAAATCATATTAAGTTTTCGTTAGCAATAAAAATTATGAATTTTTTTTAAAAATAAAATACTTAAAACAAATTTAAAGATGCAAAAATTGGGATGTTACGTGGAAGCACAAGAACACCGTCAATCTTTCATAATATATTGTAAGACCTACATATATTTGAAGTGGAAATACATGGCTAAATATATAGTACCACTCGAAACTGGCCTTTCAAACCCATACCGCCTTGAAAGCAAATCTGTCAAATATGCTTGTCACTTAACATCGAAATTTGGCTATCATGCCTTTTGAATAATACATATGTGTCTGACATGAGATTTCCATGGCGACTTTGATTAAAATTCCCATGCTACACGGATCCAAATTTCCAAAAAGTTCCATCTCCCTAGTTCGTTGGTATCAACTTCAGCTATCACTGGGTATGGTCATTAGTCATACACGACAAGGACGCAAATGGACTACACGGTACGCCTGCCTCCGCTTCACAGACCTCCGACCCTTTCAGGCACAGTCGCCTCCCCATTCCAGCTCCGAACGCAGCATGCACAGGCCTGACAAGCACACCAAACTGCCTCAACTGCGCAGTTGCTGTGTTGTTGGTTGAAATGACAAATTCGGAGATTGATAGGGATCCTGTTCATCCCCTGCCTCTCTCTCTCTCTCTGACAGAAATGATTTGGGCATGGCTTGCTTGGACCCAACGGATTAGGTTAGCTTTCACCTTTGATGAGTTTGATGGCCTTGATGTTTTCGATGGGCAAGGCAAGTGGTCTGCCTTGGCACATGTATGGTACTACGCTGCTAATAGTAGTTGCCAACACTTCATGTCTGTCTGTCAGTGTAATGGAAATGCAGAGATAGTTGTGGGTGGTGATTGGACGTGTTGGTTGTCCGATCGGTTCAGATCGTGCGTGCGTGCGTACAGGCGTGAGAGGAGAGCACTGGGATGTGCTCGTAGGATTGTGGGTCGTTATGTTGGGTTTGATTGTACTTAATGGGTGCGTATCTGTCGACTCTTTATTGGAGATGGCCTGGGCTCCGGCTTCAGAGACAGTGATGCCCTGCCCTGTGCAAGGCTCATGGCTATCTGTTCTCCTGCCCAATGTGCACCAACGCGCGCCTTTTGATACGGCTACTCCACTCTTTGTTTTTACGCGAAGAAAGAAACTCAATGGACTACGTTGATAAGCTAGCAAACCAACACTTGAAAGAGAGACTTTTCCTGCCTCCCTCCATCTAATTTTGTTTTAAACCAAAATTTCCCCTTGTCTCACCCTGTGCACACACGCATGCACACTCCAAAACCGTCTCATTCCGTGTCAATGCATGAACAATCGAAACCCTGTACCGAACGACCAACCTATGAGCAACAAAAGGGCAACCTTAATAACGCACGTACGTGGGGGTGGGGCAAGCTAGCTAGGCGTCGCTGGTCAGTGTTAGCCAGTGGCCACTTGGGCCAAAGCAAAAGCGGCGGCAGCGGCTGCTGGGACGTCACGTTCTGCCGCGGGCCGAAGGGATCGACCGATCGCGCGGTGCGCGGCAAAAGCGAGAGCCGGGGGCAGCCTTTGCTTTTCCACCGCGCGCGCGCGGTCGGCCGCGGAGCGTACAACGCCGCGGCAGGCGCAGCCGAGCCCAGCTGAGCTGCTGCGGATCGGCCCGCGCGCGCATGATGACACAGCAGCATCTCTCCGCCTTCTGCCTGGCAGCTTCCGCCGCACGGGTGCATGCAGATTGTGTCGTCTCGTTGCGTCTTGTTTCTCTTTCTTCAGTGAATCTTGTGCGTGCTCTTTGTGGATGCGTTGATCTATACCGTCATCCGTGTGCGTACTTGGTGATTATTACTAAAAGGCCAGAGGGCGTGCTTGCGTCGCTGGCGAGGGGGATTAACAACTGGTGTGATAAAAGGGAATGGAAGACGCACACATGGGGCTAGGGAGAAGAAAATGGCTTTGGGAGAATTTAAATGTCCCTGTCGCCAGATTGATCCGATAATCATGCGCCCTCAAGGGTTCGCTTTTGTTTAGGGTTCTCTTTCGAGGCCCTAGGGTGGTCCTTGGGAGGTTGGCTCACTTTGGGTGGTTGTTCGGTTGTTCCTTATTCGGGCATACTTTTCTGTTGGTTAAATCCTAAGTGGATCTATCAAATTAACTCGATGGTTAAATATTAGAATAACATGGATGCAAGCTATAAGAGCCTCTTAAACTTCGTTAAATCACGTTCGGTTTTTGTTAAGTGTTAGGAACGCGCGCGGGAATTTGACTGAATTATGTGCAAAATCTCTAGGAAGATTCCTATGTTCAAAGCAAGCTTTGAATTTGGGATTAGTGGATACTGTAGGGTTCTAGGGCTGTCTCCCCATTTCCACAGTTCTCTCCAATAATTGGAAGTGATAAGGACCATTCGTTCGTTGAAATCAGATGGTTTAGAGAAGGTAATACCTATGTGTGAGTGCTTCAAATTAAACCGGTGCAATTTTCTTTCAAAGGGCACCACATGATCATCACATCCTATCCCAGAAAACCAAGTCAGTAGAGCAAATACCAACTCTTGCCATGACAACACAACGTGAGTTTCACCTCAACCGTACGTTATCCCTCTATCTTTCACCAAGGGTCAGTGCCTGAACGAACTTCATGCGACTTTTCCTTGACATTTCCAACGCAGACACAACCGATGCCACGATGCATGGGCGAGCAAGCAAGCGTGCTTTGTGCATTGTCAATAGCGAACCTCCTGAATATGTCATGTCTCCTGATACGATCAGAGATTCCAATGCATCGCCACGCCGACCAGATAGATAGCCAGATAGTGGAGACGCTAGTGGTCGATAGCAACAAGCAAGCCCGTATTTGCAGTAGTGGGGTGGAGCGGCTAGATAGCTCGGTCCATCAATCTGTTCGCTACTTTGCTTGCCTAGTGGACACTGAATTTTGCTATTTTCTTGTCGCTGATCAGGATGGATAGATGGTTCATGCTACAAGATAGCTGATACGTCTGCTCTCCTTTTCGATGAGGATATGTTCGATCGATATAGTCAGATTGCAATATATATAGTATCTGGAATTGCGGCTGTGATGATTGTTACCAAGAAATGTCATAGGCTAAGAAGACCCTTCTTCTTTAGCTGCAAAGTTAGAATCAAATCTCAAGAGAAGAAAAATCTTTGTGGAACGCATTACCCTGCCTAGTATAATTTGATTTGATGCAAACCCTTGGAAAAAAACATGATCGATGCAAGTTGAGATCAATTTGGCGCATCACATGTTGGACCATGTTGTGAAATAATTCACCTATATGCTTTTTGTCTGCCAAGTTTGTGAGCAAAAGCTTCGTCAGTCAGACCTAAATGTTGTAGTAAAAAGGTACGTAACAGCTAATCAATTAAGAAACACCTTGCTTGTGTGCTAATCTGAATCTGTTTATGAGCCGCACAGCTTAAAAAGTGGTCATGATTAATCTATGAGATCATCAGATGGTCTAAACAGAACACGATCGATCGGACAGGACAGTTTTAGTTAGCTGTAAAATCTGAGCATAAACAAAAGCTTTAGGTAAACAAGCAACGTGAAGGGAGAATGGCAAAGTACGTGCAGCCCACCCGGCTCCGAGGTTCACGCATGTGACTTGCATGTAAATTTGGCAGCAAAAGGGTATTTCTCACCAAGTATCACACGCATTTAGGAAGAGAAAGGCAGGGTGCTAAGTGAGTACATTCAAGTCAGTGAAGAAGTCAATGTTGGAATTAATCTTGGGCTAACCACCCAGCTAACGGATTCCGAATTTTAGGGGATGGAATCCCATCTCTTGCGCCTTGATCGGAGGCAACAACAGATTTTGGTTGTGGTCCCGAGTCGTTAGCGTGCACATTAAAAGGGGAAGAGCCTACGTCTAATGACGCACAAGTTTGGATCATTAGAAGGCTTATCCCGATATCTCTCGATCCTAAGGTGCGCTAAGCGATCCGAAGATCATCTACCGGGCTCTCTGCCGCCGTCTTCATCTTCATCACCGGCGTCCTCTGAAGGACATCACGACGGCTTCACCGACTCCGTTGGCGTCTACAATCTACCACTTCGTCGACGACCACTGCTTTCATTTCTACACCGAGGCCACCTCTACCGATCCTCTACTGATGGCTTCACCGAACGGTATTCACACTATCGATTTCCGCATTAGGTTTTCATGTGAATGGCTAGTTAATGTCTTAAGAACCCTAATTATTTTCTATCAGTTGGTATCAGAGCAGCTAGTCTCTTTTACATGAACCATTAATTTTATTCGGTGATGTTTTGAGTAGTAGATGAGAGTGAGAAAAATATTTCAGTTTGAACCGAACCGAATGTATTAAGGATTCATGTTAATTCGGGTTAATAATAATCAATTCGGCATGATGTCTCTGATGGTTTCGGTTAAGAATTCAGAAGGAGATGAGTTTCGGAAAACCCTAAAAGCAAAATCCCCAAATCGGAATCATGAAAATCCGAATCCTAATCCCCAAATCAAGCAAAACCTAATGTCTAGAGGGGATTTTCAGGCTTACCTTTGGCGCTATCGCCGTTGTCTCCTTCGCGGGCATTAGCTTTGCCCGCGGCCGAGTCTTCACGCGAGTGCGTCGCCTTAGTCGCGGCCGCCTTGTTGGTTCCCCTCCTCGGTGAAGTCGTGCGCAGCTCCAGCTCGTCTTGCATGCGCCTCCGTCGCCGCCGCTCGCTTCGCGCCGCGGCGCCGTCGGGAGCCGCGCGCTTTAGCCCGTCGCCGCAGCCCCACGCTTAGCGTTGCGTCGATCGCGCTGTCGCGCCTGCCCGACCCGCGTGAAAATTGGATCGGAATGGCTAGGGTTAGGATTTTCTTCGCCGGTGTGTGTTTTGTGCTGGCTCGGGTTGATCTGAGCCGTCCGTTCGCGAACGGATCAGCGGCTGACGTTTCGCTACGAGCGATCGACGCTTCGTTTCTAGCGCGGGCTGTCGCCTTGCATCGCGCGCTCGACCGCCGCTTCGCTTCGCGCTGGCCGCCGCCTCGTTTTCGCTGCGTGGGCCACCGCTTCACCGCGTGCACTCGGGTCGACGGTTCGCGCTCGCGCGCCTGGCGCGCAGCGTCGTCGCTGGGCGCGGTCGCTGGTGGGCGCGCGTCGCGTCGCCTAGGCATGCGATCGTTGGTGGGCGCGCGTCGCTTTGTGCCATTGCCGCTTCGGGCGCGCGTGTGCTTGCCGGGCCGTCGTGCTTTGGGCCGTTTGTATTCAAATGCTGATTTAAATGCTAATTTCTTTTATGAATTGATGTTTGGGGTATTTTGCCCGAAAATTAAACATTTGTGGGATTAATTTAATTTACAGCATTTTCTTAGAATTTAAATACTGATTATTCTTTTAATATGATGATTGGACTGTTTTAAGAGTATTAATTGCTGGATAAAATATTTAATTAAGTTGTCTCTGATTAAGATGGAACCAACGAGAAATCTTGATTAGAGATTTAATAATGTTTTGGGATTAATTTTATGATCATGATTATATTCTAACCAAAGTTGATTGTATTCATGAGTCATACCCATTTAAGTTAAAAGTTAAGTTCTTTTTCATATTCTGCCCAACGGTGATTATGAATTAGAACTGTCATTAGCATATTATTAACTGCACCAACGTAGGGTTAATTTTGTGCCGTACATTAAATTGCTTACTAATATTTGTATATATTTTATTCAGCTATGACCACTACAAATATTGCATTACCTAAACAAAGATGGAACAACTTTACGTAATAACTTCCTCCGGAAGGAAAAACGCTCATAACTCTTGGAATAATGGATTTGGACCTTGCACTTGTGAGGTCGCTCCCATTCCTCCCATCACGATGTTGAGAACTTCTCCGAGTTAAAGAAGTCCTATGAAACCGCAGCAGAAATGGGAGCGTCTAATCGCATGTCCTTGATGATAATGAAGAGCACAATATCAATAGGAATTAGGGGAGCAATCCCCGACTCCGAAGATGCTAAGGTGTATCTGGCTTCAGTGGAGGAGCAATTCAAAGGCTCCTCAAAAGTCTATGCCAGTACATTAATCATGAAAATGCTCACATCCAAGTATGAGGGACAGGGCAGTGTCAGGGAGCATATCATGATGATGACCAATATGGCTTCCAAGCTTAAAGGAATGGACATGGCTATTTCTGAAGGCTTTTTGGTTCATTTCATAATGACTTCTTTACCTTATGAGTTTTGTCCTTTTAAGATCAATTACAATACTCAAAAGGAGAAGTGGACCATGAGCGAGTTAATTGTCATGTGCGTTCAGGAGGAGGAAAGACTGAAGGCCGATAAGAAGGACGTTGTCTACCTTGTTGGCAATAAAAAGAGAAAATTCCAAGGAGACCATAAGTCCAAGAAGAAACTCAATTTCTCTTCCAAAACTGAGTCAAATAAGGCGGAGCATAAAGGAAAAGCTCCAGCAACACCCTCTTCATCCAACAGCGTCGTATGTCGCTTCTGCAAGAAAGATGGGCATATTCAGAAAAATTGCCCAGGATTTCTGAAGTGGCTCGCGAAGAATGGTAATGATGAAATCACCTTTATTGAGGAATATCTTTATGCTGATTTTTCTCCTAATTCTTGGTGGATTGACTCAGGTGCCTCTATACATGTTTCAAATTCTTTACAGGGATTCCTTTCCGTGAAGACGCTAAGAAAGGGGGAGCGAAGCCTTAGAGTCGCTAATGGGAAGGAGGTTGAAGTTGAAGCCATTGGGACCTTACCATTAGTATTAGATAATGGCTTTATACTTCATCTAAATAATGTAGTTTATGTTCCTAGTTTGAGAAGGAACCTTATTTCAGTTTCATTATTAGATGATGAAAGTTTTTATTGTAAGTTTGGGAACGGCCAATGCATAATAAAGTTTAATTCTAATGATGTAGGTCTTGCTACCAAACGAGACAAGCTTTACGTTCTTTCCCTTAAAGAATCACCTGTGTTAATGAATGTATGTGATGGCACAAATAAACGTAAAAGAATTAATGATGAGACTTCATCGAAATTGTGGCATTGTTGCTTAGGCCACATTTCGAAGGGGAGAATGGAACGTCTCATTAAGGAAGAGATACTCCACCCGCTTGATTTCTCAGACTCAGACCCCTGCATTGATTGCATTAAGGGTAAATACGTAAAACAAATTAAGAAAGGGGCTACCCGAAGCACAGGGATATTAGAATTAATCCACACTGATATTTGTGGACCTTTTCCTGTGACATCAGTGGATGGTTTTGATTCTTTCATCACATTCACTGATGATTACTCCCATTATGGTTATATTTTCCCCATTCGTGATCGGTCTGAATCGCTCGATAAATTTAAAATATTTAAGGTTGAAATAGAAAATCAGCACAATCTAAAGATTAAAGTGGTGCGATCAGATCGAGGAGGAGAATATTATGGTAAACATGCTCCTTATGGACAGATTCCTAGTCCCTTTGCTAGATATCTTCAAGAAAATGGCATAGTAGCTCAATACTCAACTCCTTGTGAACCTCAACAGAATGGTGTAGCTGAAAGAAGAAATCGCACACTTATGGATATGGTGCGAAGTATGCTCAGCTATTCCAGTTTACCAGTAACCTTATGGATGGAAGCATTAAAAACAGCTGCCCACATACTTAATCGGGTTCCTAGCAAATCAGTCCCTAAGACACCTTATGAAATCTGAACTGGCAGAAAATTGAGCTTAAAATACTTACGAGTGTGGGGTTGTCCTGCTGAAGCTAAAATCTTTAACCCACATATTGGGAAATTAGACTCTAAAACAGTGAGCTACCATTTTATCGGATACTCTGATAGATCTAAGGGATACCGATTTTACTGCCCAGATCGTCATACTAAATTTGTAGAAACTAGACATGCTGTGTTTATGGAGAATGGTAAAATCAGTGGGAGCTCAAAGGCCAGAAATATAGATCTCGAGGAAATTCGGGCTTATGTTCTATCACCGATAATCCAAGAGACTTTTATTAATATGCCGCAAATAATGACACCTCTAAGTGATAACCCTGGTGTTGTAACCCCAGTTAATGATTCTGGGATTAGTAATATCGCTCCTAATGATGAACCTACATCAGAAATTAATGAAGAACTTCAACAGCCATCTGTGATACCTAATGAAACCCTAAGAAGATCACAGCGGGTTAGAAGATCCGCCATTCCAAATGACTATGTCGTGTACATGAATGAAGATGTTAATGATAAAGGGAAGGTAGATGATCCCATCTCATTTAAAGAAGCCAAAAGTAATAAGGATTCAAACAAATGGCTCGAGGCCATAGAGGATGAATTGAAATCTATGAGCATTGATGATGTCTGGGATTTAGTAGACATACCTGATGGAGTTAAAGTAATACGCTGTAAGTGGGTCTATAAAACTAAGCATGACTCCAAGGAAAACGTTGAAAGATTCAAAGCTAGGCTTGTAGCTAAAGGTTTTACACAGAGAGAGGGGATTGACTATGTTGATACCTTCTCTCCTGTGTCTAAGAAAGACTCATTAAGAATTGTCATAGCACTTGTCGCTCATTATGATTTGGAGCTACATCAGATGGATGTAAAAACTGCATTCCTTAACGGTGACTTGCATGAAAATGTATACATGGCTCAACCGGAAGGTTTTGTCGTGGAAGGCAAGGAACAAATGGGATGTTACCTTAAGAAATCCATCTATGGACTAAAACAAGCGCCCGCATACGGTGGTACTTTAAGTTTGATGAAGTAATAAGGAAATTTGGCTTTAAAGAAAATGAGGTGGATAATTGTATCTACATTAGGACTAAAGAGAGTAAATTTATTATTTTAGTGCTCTATGTGGATGATATCTTATTGGCTAGCAGCGATAAGAATATGCTGTATGAAACAAAGAGATTTCTATCCTCTAATTTTGACATGAAGGATCTTGGTGATGCTTCTTATGTTCTGGGCATAGAAATTCACCGAAACAGATCCAAAGGTGTATTAGGCTTATCACAAAGGTCATACATTGACAAAGTGCTTAAGAGATATAATATGCATAACTGTTCTGCTACGCCTGCCCCAATTGTTAAGGGTGATAAGTTTGGTTTATTTCAAAGTCCAAGGAATCAATTAGAAATTGATCAAATGAAATCGATTCTTTACGCTTCAGCTGTCGGAAGCATTATGTATGCTCAAGTATGTACTCGCCCTGACTTAGCATTCGTAATCGGGAGCTTGGCAGATATCAATCTAATCCAGGTTTGGATCACTGGAAAGCCGTTAAGAAAGTCTTGCGTTATTTGCAGGGCACTAAGAACTACATGCTCACATATAAGAAGTCTGATGACCTTGAGGTTATGAGTTATTCAGACGCTGACTTCGCAGGATGTGTTGACTCTAAGAAATTTATGTCAGGTTATGTCTTCACACTTGCGGGAGAAGCCATTTCGTGGAAAAGCTCCAAACAAACCCTTACGGCATCTTCAACGATGCAAGGTGAGTTTGTGGCATGTTATGAGACTACCGAACAGCTGTATGGCTTAAGAATTTTATTCCCGGACTAATGTGTAACATCCCGAAAAATACAATAATATGAAAATTCATATTTTGAATTTGAATATATTTATTTCTGATTTTTCCTGACATGATTGGAATTTATTTGGATTTCTTTGGATTTTTGTATTGAATGAAAAATCAAACAACTAGAATTAAAGAATGGATAATGGTAAAAAGATAAAAAGGTAAAATATAAATTTTGGAAAAATTTCCATAGAACCTTAACCACTCTGGTAAGTCAGTAAAATCAAGAAGTAAAATTTTATGCACAGAAAAATGGGTAAATAAAATGAATGACACCTCTTTTTGACTAGAAACAGTACAAGTCAAAATTAATGAAAAATATTCGAAGTATATCTGAAGCTTGAAAAATTACCATAGCACCCTCAGTGAAGTGTTTACACCTGGTAAAAATCTCAGGATTTGATAATGTCGGAAAAGCCCTCTAATAATTCAAAAACAGAGACCATCAAAAACTAGAAATCCTAATGTCAGAATTTTTATAAAATATTAGCTTGAGGTTTTGACTTGAAATTTTTATGGAGATATCCTTAAGACAAAATGAATTCCTATAAAAAGTATGGAAAATACTTAATATGATTTACACCCCAAAATAAATAGAATACTGAAATTCAATTCCTGTACAAGTCCACAGTGTCAGAATTTCTAAAATTCAACCATGCGGTATTTTAACCTCACAATTTTACTGAAGGTTAGAAACTAACAGTAGAGCTTAGTAAAAAAAGTTTCACAAAAGTTGGCTGTGAATTGATCAGTGATTTAATGTGTGTACTGAGTTGTCTGGGCTGAACTTATCCCTTTGCCTCATCCTCTCTCGCCGACATGTGGGGCCAACACCTTTGACCGTAACCGTTCAACGGCAACGGAAAAACTCCCTCAGACACTGACTGGTGGCCCCGGACCCGCTTGTCAGCGCTGCCTTGCCCTTCCTCTCTTCTCCCCGTTCTGCTGAAGAACTCTCCCGAGCTCCTCTTTCACGCCTCTCTGCGTCTCCACACGATTCACGCCGACCACGCCACCCCGAGCGGTCCACTGCAGCCACGTTCACCCTTGGTCTTCGTGCTCCATGCCCTGCAATTCAACCCCGCGTCAATCCTTGCCGGTGAGACGATTGCGCCATTCCACTGCGAAGCACCGAACCGAGCCACATTTCTTCCCTTGCGTTCTAACACTGTGAAGACGAATCCCCGGCTATAAATAGCTCATGTGCAGCGCCTTGAGGTTCCCCTTCTCCTCATTCACCCCAGAACCAAATGATCGAGCTTGAACTCACCTCCTTTCGCCATTTTCGCTAGAAAAACAGAAAAGGGAAAAAAAAACCCAAATTCTGCTAGCTCGGTGAAAATTGCTCCAAATCACTTCATCAGAGGCATCTACGCACAATCCTAAGACCAACCCAAGGCTCAATTCCAGCTCGGGTTGTTCGAGATCTTGCCGCCACCGTGCTCGTTTCTTCCCCACGGCCGGCCGACGGTGGCGAGGTGTCACCGTCGCTTCTCCTACCGACCAACCACAAAAATGGAAAGCTCTGAGCACACTAATGCCTAGACTGCTGCCGATTCGGTCCTTAGTTCGCTGGTCTTCTTCTCCGGCGAGCCGCCTCCTCTTCCGCCGCAGGTCGCCGTCGGCAGCTTGCTCCGGCCGTCCCCGCCGGTGACCAACACTCTCCTGATGCGCCTTGATCCTCGGTGCTCGCCATGTCGCCCATTCTACGGAACCCCACGAACTCGTCGCCGTTGAGCCCTAGCCACTCCTCGCTCGTGTCGCTGCCCGTGGGACCTCCTTGTCACCGCCGAAGCAATTTCAAGACAGCGGTGAAATACGCTTTCCAATTCTGAAAACGTAATTCTTATTTTTCAGTTATTTTGTATAACCGAATTGATTCAAACCTTTATAACTTTTGCATTGTAACTCCAAATGAAATGAAACAAAATTCTAAATTCATATAAAATCAATTAGTTTCAGATTTTGCAATAACATTTTGAAAATGTTCACTGGGTAAATTTGAGATTTAAATTTGAAAGAAAGGGTTAAAAACACACTTCATATTAAAAAGTTGTAAATAAACTTAAAAATGAATGGAACCAATTTTAGTGAAATAATCATGCTTTCAGGAGTTCAAATATATAAAAAAATTTAAATTTCATTAAAGTTTGAACTGCTTGCTAATAAAGATTGTAATCAATATACTAGGAGTTTAAATAAGCATAATTTGAATAAGAGAAATGTGGAATAATTAAAAATTGGATTCTAAATATTAGCATGTCAGTAAGATACCTGAGTTCGCCAAAATAATAAAGAAGTGAACTTGAATTGAACTATCCTGAAAAATATTAAATAACCTAAGTACAAATGTGCATAGATATGTATAGAAAGTTGATTAGTTAATATATGGATCAAATGAATCTTAATAATCACTAAAACAGTTTTATTATACCTCTGGGATTGCAAGAATCTCAGATATAAAATAATATTTAATGTTTACTATATAAAATAGTAAATGTTTAATAGTTGGAGTGTTAATGTTTGAATAATTCGAATAGTTATAACTTTCACGAATAAACTTCAAATTTGATAAAACCAAATCCTATAGCTCTGAAAAATAGTACCCTTACTGATTAGGTAAAAATATCTTATGTTAGTGCTAGGTTGAAATAAAATAATGTTAAACCCTAATGATCGTTTATAGGAAAAACATTGCGGATAAAAGCCAATGGTCGTAAAACCAACTTTAAATCACTTTTAATATCATGCCCTGTTAATACCTGAAAAACGAGTAGATTACCCTAGGCGGTGTAATCGCAATCGCATATCAAAAACTGAATCCTTAGCGAGTAGTAAATTGAACACTCAAGCTTTTTCATCGACCCGTAGAACCTCTCGTCTAAATGCAAATATTATGAAGACTAGTTTAGAAATGATATTTGGGATGTGTACTATAATATTCTGGAAAAATATTTATTTACAACTTTCTTTTCAATTAAATCTTGTCAGTCGAATACCCCTAAAAAGTATGTTTGTCATAACCTTAATGTCACACAAGCATTTTCAACTAAGAAAATAATGTCTCGTCTAAACACTAAAATGTATGAAATCAGCCTAGTTTTGTTCATCAAAGTATATGCTATCCAATTCCGAAGAAATAATCTTATTTCGTCATGTTTTGCATATAAGCTTTAGTAGTCAAATAACCCCTAGTTTTATGTTTAATGAACCTTGTCGCAATAAGAATTAGTGAACCTTGTAATAAGGATTTTGTAGTTAATATATTTGTATCACCAGAACCTTCTTAAAAACTATGAATAAATCTAACTAGCTAGCTTATCAATCATAACTTATTTAAAACCCTTCGTATGCAAAATCTTAAGATTAAGTGCTATTTGCATAACTCTTTAACTGGTGTTTCAATTCTTTTAATCCAAATAATTTTAGCATCTATAATTCGAAGTTTTAAATACTAGAATTCATTATTTTAGCCTCTTGAATTCGTAATTCAAGATTAGATAATCTATCTAAGGAAACCATGTTTTGCTCATCCTAAAAGCCATTAACTTTATGAGTATGTAATTATCTAAATCATAACAAATAAATCATATAATCCAAACCCTAAATCATTCCTGTTTTCGCAATGAATCTTTATTTGATTTTCTCATTCGCCTTCTTTTCGCTCTTATTGAAGTTTATTATTTGCTTTATTTTCCGATCGATCGACGTAGAGTTCGACGCCCTTCCTCCGTCGTTGCCTCCGTCACCGTGATCGCGTCTTCGTCGTAAACGATATATAAGCAAGGCAAGCACCCCTTTGACCATCTTGATCCCGAATTTAATTTGCATTGTTTATTAAAATGTTTCATGCATACGTTTACTTTCAGAATTGCTATTTTATGGTAATCGTAGTTATACCGTTGTCTCATGAAACTTCCTTGATAAGTATGAATATGTGAACCTTGATAACCATAGATTAGGCTTAGACAATTACTTAATGTCGCCCTGGGTATATACGATTACTTTTATCCATGCTTAACCATGCTTTTAGATCAAATGATGATGATGATGATCAGATCAAAATGTGTTCCTTGTGAAATGGAAAATGTTGTCATTGTAGCTGTTGGCTATGGGTATTTTGATTAAAAACCCAAAATAAAACTATGGTTTCGATGCGGCGATTATTGGCAATAGCCGGAGGTGCAGAGGATTTGCACGTAGTGTAGGGTGGAGTATCGCCCGTGTCAATTTAAGGACCGAACTCAGTGTTGTATGATCCAAGATACTTCGTGCAAACCACAAGTGTTGTTATGGGGCTTCCTTAAACCAATTAAGTTATCTAGTTTAACTTTGCACATTGGTAGGTCAAGTAGTACGGGCTTTCCTTTCGGGTTTGTTTCACGGGTGCCCACACCGAGGTGTTGGGAACAACACTTACCAATATAACGGTGTGCGCCACGCCTATGGGGAGTTCCAACATTCGTATGCTCGAGTTCTCCCAGCTATAGCGTGGGTTTTATCGTCCGTCTTTGGTGGAAAGTTAAATTAGATAATGTAAAGGTTTTCGTCATGAACATTCGCCACACGCCAAAGGTGCGTGAAACTCGCGCAAAAAGAAAAGGTCATGACTTGTGGGTAAAGTTGTACACCTCTGCAGAGTGTAAATCTAATCGATTAGCCGTCCCCTGGTCATGGGAAACTTGGTGAACTTGCACTAGTTAAATGTTTAATTTTCTAAAATGGGTTGTGGTTTGGAACTTGTTTAGCGACTTTTGTTTTCATGTCAAAGGATCGACATTGATGGGTTCCGTTTCGATTATTCGATATTCACGATGGGTTGTGAATATATTACTTATGCTTACTTATTTCATATCACCAATTATGCTTTTATAAATTCCGCTTGCAAATAACTTGTTTTACAATGTCAATTCGCTTTATGCAAATTAACCGTAGTAGCCTCCTTTGAAATGGCTCGCATATATTATAGGCTTTGCTCAAGTCTTGCGGAGTACGAATGTACTCACCCTTGCTTATATGTGGTTTTTAGGTGGTTAAGTTGCCGAGCTTCGAAGGTTTCTTTCGTCGCAGGTTGCGTGTTTTTCTTCGTCGAATCTTTCTAGGGATTATGCCTTGTCGGTTGCCTGTGGGTGTTGGATGGGCACACCACAAGACTTTGCTTCTTATACTGCTTTATCTCTGATTTGTAAGAGTTTCTTTATGTAATAGCTTCCGCTTAATATTATTTGTTGTATGGTTGTGATTCCAATTGGTGTATGTGCGTACTAGCTACTGATCATGGGACTAGTACGGAAATGCACATTAGATTTCCATTTTTGCAAGTTTGTAAAAATGGGGGTCGTTACATAATGGTGGTTGACAACATATCAAAACCACTTACTATATTCTACGATAATTCAGCCGCAGTTTTCTATTCGAGTAACAACAAGTCAAGTGGTGCTACCAAGCATATTGATATTAAGTATTATGTTGTGAAAGATAGAATCCAGGATTAAACTATTAATGTCAAGTATATAAGCACTAAGTCTATGCTTGCGGATCCGCTCACTAAAGGCTTACCACCCAGTATCTTTCGAGAACATGTTGCTAGCATGGGTTTATTGGAAAGCCTATGATTCTGAATTAATTATGATAAGAATTCAGAATCTGATCCTGAAAAATTAGGACCATAAGAAAACAAACCAACTCCTGTTAAGTTTGAGTGGCTATCCTATCGAGATGGAATAGTATACTGTAGATGATGGGGTTTCAGTGGCATCAATTGACTGCTGTAAACACATTATCTTGCTGTGCTGTTTTGTTAAGTGTGGACTTATGTTAGCCTTACGATTAAGTGGGAGAATGTTGGAATTAATCTTGGGCTAACCACCCAGCTAACGGATTCCGAATTTTAGGGGATGGAATCCCATCTCTTGCGCCCTGATCGGAGGCAACAACAGATTTTGGTTGTGGTCCCGAGTCGTTAGCACGCACATTAAAAGGGGAAGAGCCTACGTCTAATGATGCACAAGTTTTGATCATTAGAAGGCTTATCCCGATATCTCCCGATCCTAAGGTGCGCTAAGCGATCCGAAGATCATCTGTCGGGCTCTCTGCCGCCGTCTTCATCTTCGTCACCGGCGTCCTCTGAAGGACATCACGACAGCTTCACCGACTCCGTTGGCGTCTACAATCTACCACTTCGTCGACGACCACTGCTTTCATTTCTACACCGAGGTCACCTCTACCGATCCTCTACTGATGGCTTCACCGAACGGTATTCACACTATCGATTTCCGTATTAAGTGTTCATGTGAATGGCTAGTTAATGTCTTAAGAACCCTAATTATTTTCTATCAGTCACAACACCCCACCTTTCTGAATCGCTGGCAGAGCTGCAGTGCTTAACGCAATTGCAAAAGATTTTCGAATTTGATTCTAACCATACGCCTATCAATCGGACACTGACAACTAAAACCCACGGCTCATGAGAAGCCCACGCATCGAGTGCACCTTCCATGGCCCATTCAACCGTGTTTACTTATCTTTTGGTTAGAGTTCACAACCTTTGAAGCTTTCTTCACTTCCCAAATAACCAGGAAGAGCGAGGAGCATTGAGCGCCTCCATCGCAAGTAAGCTCCACCTCTACTCCACTAATCTTCCACCCGGTATAACAAGCTCCGCCATCAGTTCACGATCCAAGGTCGCCCTCGCTTGCACACTAGGATGGCCATCTGATCTATAGTTGGATGCGGCTGAAGCAGAGGCCTCCCCACTATGGAGCGGCGGGAGGAGGCGGTGTCGTAAACGGCGAGCGAAGGACAGCTCAGCTACACATCGCCGTCTGTGCACGCTTCCTACAGTGAGGTTGTTGCATGCATTTGTCAACCATATTGTAGCCACTTTCTTCGTTTGTTATAGGATCTGTTCCAATTTACTAAGAATTTGTTTCTCGATTGTTGATTTTTTGTTGCAATATTTTTATTTTATATATGCAACAATCATCTAAACAATTGCAACATTGATATTTTTAACAAATATATGTTTTTTTTGTTGCAATCGTTAGATGCAATGTGTGTTCTCTGAGTTATGTTTGTTTCATGTGTCCTCCCAAATTGTTACATATGTGTTTTCAAAATATCGCAAGGTTATAGCAATCGTCAATTAATGTTATGCTTTTTGATTTTGTTGCATCTAAAAGTTTAAAATGATGCAGCGTTGTATGGTCATTTTCGATACCTAAACTAATTTTAAACCATACTTTAGTTTTATACTTGTGGTTTTCGTTCAATTTTTATTGAATTTTTTTTACGGTTTTCCTATATTTTTTTTGAGGGCATTGTACTTTTTTTTTCATAATTTGTTGCAAATATTGATTACAATTATTGCAAGTATTGTTTAGAGATGTTACACCAACACGTACAATAAGAAACTTTTTTCTGATTTCTAGTCGTTCCTCTTTCTATAACAACAGGAAAAATATAAGGGGGGCTTAAAAGGGAGAATGAACATCAGGACAGGAGAGGCCATATTGGCATTTGCACCTGTATCATCGTTCAGATCGAGAAGTCCTAGTGTCCTATTCAACAACGAAAAACCACCTGATTTGACACCATGGGTTGGAATCAACCACCTTCAGGCCTCTGTTACGAAATTTCACAGAAAGCAATTCGTCCTCTCGCGCTCAACACAAACACACACTGGATGGATTAGTTGCACAACCTCGCAGGCTTCTTCAATCTTCAGTTATTCGTTCAGTTCTTGACTTGGTCCCATGTGACACTTAGCAGGGAACCAAGAGGATAGATTCCTTCCATTCCACAAACTACGAGCAGAGCAGGTACACGGTTTCGAGATAACAGAAAGCGAAAAGATGAGCAAGCTAAAGAAGAGAAGACAGAGAGAGGGAGGGGCATGGAGGGGACAGGAGAAGAGACATCGGAACAGACAACAGTTACAGTGAGGCAGATGGATGGATAGCTACGACAGGCTAGCGAGGGCGGCGGCGGTGATCCAGAGAGATTAGGAACAGAAGAACATGATGCATCACGAGGATTGTTGAGAACGACGAGCAGGTTCAAAAAATCGTCGAAAACCGCTCGGTTTTCACGAAAACCGTCCGTACCGAGCCGGTTCGGTAATTAAAACCGCTCGGAAAACCGGCTAGATAAACAGTAAATTTCAAAAATTTGAAGAAATTTAGCAAATAGTGTCAAAAAATTTTGTAATTTTTTCTGTACGTTCCTGAGGTAATCATAATGATTCTGTAAAATTTTCAGATTATTATCACATATGTTCATTTTTTAAAAATTCTGACAGTGATACTGTCACAATATATGCTCTTCAGTTTTTTATTTTCTAGGGGCACAAAATGAAGTCTAATATTTCTTAAACTTTTTTTGTGATGTTATAACGTCATTAAAATGATTATTTAAAATTTTGAGATGATGATCAGATATGTGTATTTTTTAAAAATTCCGAAAGTGCTATTATCATTGTATATGCTCTTCTGTTTTTGATTTTATATGGGAAATAAATGAAGTCTAATATTTCTAAAAATTTTAGTACATGATCCTTTAGAACTATTTATATTTTCATTAAAATTTTAGAATATAATAAATCATTTTACTATTTATAAAAATCTGACAGTGTATTTGTTCCTTTTCATTAATTTCTGTTTTAGATTTTTTAGAAGAAATAAATGATTTAAAAAATTATAAACATTTCTCTTAGGTGTTTTATAGATTAATTGGGATTTTTTACATTTTTAATTTTTTTTGCAATTTTTTCAATTTGTTCTTATATTTTCACCATTTTTCCTTCACATCGGTTTTGATGTTCCGCTCATGTAGGTCTAACATGTCATTTTTATGACAATGGAAGAGTGACGAAGCTATACTTATACCTACTCCACAACTTCAATTTAAATGCATTATAATGTAAATGGTGTTGATAAGTAAATGGTAGTGAAATTGCGAATGATTTTGCTTTGTAGTTATGTAAATGCCGATTTTTGCACTTGTGTGATTGTAGTATTGCAATAAAAGATTACTTATTGACATATTATTGCAAAATACATAACTTACAACTTCTAATTCACTAAAATATAGCAAAGGTCATGTCGATTTTTTCCAAATTTAGAAGAGATCATTTTCGAATTTTTTCACGTTTTCACATACCTTATTTATATATTTATTACATTTTTACTCAATTTTAACCTTTCCTGTATTTCTACAAATTTTACAATATTTTTTTTTATTTTTTCCCAATTTTTTTTGATTTTTTCCCCAATTTTCCAACCTCGGGCGGTTTTTGCGGTTTTCTCCAAAAACCGAGCCGCTCGGTTTTTCGCGAAAACCGAGCGGTTTTTCGTCAAAAACCGCGGTTTTCGGGATTTTATTTGACCAAATTTCAAAATTTTCAAATTTGCAAACCGTTCGATTTTTCGCGGTTTTCGAGCGGTTTTTCGCGAAAACCGCTACCGCGGGGCTAGCGGTTTTCGCGAGCGAAACAAAATTGTGAACCCTGACGACGAGAGGCAAAGCAAAACGGCCGGAGGCAGAATCGGCTTCCCATTGCACGCATTGCATACCACGCTTTCATCCTTTATTTAGCTTCTTAATTTCAATCTATGTACTCTCTCAAGTGAAATCACAAATTTAGCTTTCTTCCTCTCCACAGAAAGCGCGGCAAGCGACATCTTGCTGCTCTTGGGGAGCGCGGCAGCCAGCGAATACGGCTGCAAGGTGCGAGCGATGGAGCAGGCTGGCCTACCGCAAACGCTAAGCGTGGGAGCAGCAGCATGACACGACCAGGCGGTGCGGGAGACGACCTGCAGAGGCCGAGCGGCGCCCTCCAGTGGTAGGGAAGCACAGGAGGACCTGCTGCGGTCAGCGTGCATGATAGGTACCTTCTACCGTGAGGAGGTGGCTAGATTTGTAATTTCGCTTGAGAAAGTGCTAGTTTTGGGAGAAAAAAAAGTTACGAGCCAGAAAAACGATCATTTCTCATCTCAGCCTCGTTTCTTTTGGTTTTGCTCGTTTGTTCCTCTTTTGCTTTTGGAAAAATCAACTATTTGACATCCTAGAGATTGCCACTACAAAAATTTTGTTAAACAACTAGGTATTATTTGTGTTTTAGATTTGAAAATTAAGCTAATTTTCAAAATGATTAAACACAACAGGTAAGATAAAAGACACCACATATTTCTGTAAAGTAGATCGATCCACAGAGGAAGAATAGAAAAATTCTTACGATAGGCTTGATGACGAAAAGGAAGCAGCGCAGTAGCGACCGGCCGTAGAGGAAGTAGTCGACGTCGTGGATCGCAAGATGAAGAGCTCGAGCGATCGCGCAGTTGCGCTGCCCAAAAACCTTATTGCCGCTCGTGCGTGTTCTCTCGCCGCAACGGTTCGAGATCCCGCTCTCCTTGCCTCGCGGTGCACGCCAAGAGGAAGGTCGGTAAAGAACAAGCGCAGCACAAAAACGCAACACAGATCACCGTGGATGAACACGAGTATCAGAGCCAAAAATCAACAGACTTCTATCTGTCTGGACGTCTCCAGATTTTATAGCCTCACACCAGTAACGGTCACCATTAAATGCTAGTAACTGCAGGTCATTCAATTGACAGTTTCTATTAGAAACTGACGTCATTATCATGGTTGTTTCAATTCTCAGTAAATGACCCAATTAATTCACTAATAATAGAGAGAAACCGAAAATTTAAAAAGGGTTTAAACGTACCAGGAATTTAATCCACGGAACGGCACGGCGAGTCACAAATCACAAGTCACAAGGGAAAAACACGCGGTAATTCGCGAAATACGCGCGCGCGCGTGCGTGTGACTTTAGCCAGCTCCTCACCCTCCATATATCTCATTACAAGATATGGTGGGAGCTCTCCCTTTTAAATTGGTATTCTCTCCTCTCAACTAGCAATATGATACTATTATTTGTAGCTTTGGCATTAGAGATAAATAGGTTACTTGGACCTCATTTCTAACTGATTGTTGTTCATCTTTTGCCACCCTATCGAAGAAATAGCCAGTATTTATCATCCTTTTCGTAATTTAGCATTTTTCAGTTTTATTTCGTCTCGAATTCGGATGTGAAAGCACACTCTTTCCCTTCTTCCTCACTGTCCCTTTCCCTATCCCCTTTCACCCGCCATGACTGACTTCCACCGCCAACACAGCATGGCCGACGCCGATCCACACGAAGGCTGCGTAGACCAGCTGTCGTTAACCCCAGCGCGCTCCACTCTCACGTCACCGAGGTTACCGCCGGCATCGATGTCCTCAACTGCATCTCCGAGTACGCGCGACACTGCTACCGCTGCGTCTACGTGCTTTTCGGTGGTGGCGGCAGCTACGCCAACATCGCGCTTCGCTAGTCCAGCGCATCGCCACCCTGTGCGGCCCAGCACAAGCTCATGCCGAGCGGCTCGGCGTGAGCTCGCACGACGCGGCGGCGCTACCCAAGATCGCCCATGGCTACGATACGCGTGGGGGTGGTGACCCGACGCGAGCTCACACAATACATCAATTTTTACATGAAGTGTCAAATTCTTGGAGTGGCAAATAATCCATTTTCCCTTCGCTTTTCGGGGGCAGCTATGCATCATCCGTGTTTTGACGACGTTCACACCTTCCGCGGGGCAGCGTGTAGATGCTCTGCGGCCTGCGGGTGTGCGCTTGCCATGTAGGAGTGTACTTATGTCCGTGTGTCATGATAGAACCAACACAACACCTTCACTGAGCTTGTCATTGCTTAAAACTAAGTTTAGACCCATCTGAATTCTGAACACACCGGAATTTTTTCTCTCCTGATTTCTGATAATTGAATATTGAGAATCTTTTCTGTGAAATTCCAGTCTTCATGTCTGGTGCCCGTGTTAAATCAGGTTCCATCTGGTCTGGTAGCGTGTTGGTTGTTTGACATATGACATACCTAACACTGCCCAACAAGCTAAGCTGAGTAACTCGACTTTTTGGGGACTTAAACAGCATACTAGCATGGATTCTGCATTGGAAGTCTTCTTCTTTACAGATCTCTACCAATGATCGCGGCATGTTCTTCTGCTGCCCATGCTGGCTCACCGTGCACGCTGTGATTGTCATGTGGCCAAAGGTTCGGATCGTACGAAGTCCAAGAAACAAAAAGAAACCGAGGAGGCAACAGATCCAAGAAAACCAGAGCAGGGCAGCATCATTTGTATCAAAATACGTGCGATGGTAGGATTTCACACCGCTTTCTCTTTTTCCCGCCCCTTTTACCCCAGATGAGCTGGATGATTTTGTTTGTACTAGTATAGAACGTTAAAGCTACCCGGTTGCTGAGCCTGAGCCAGCAAAAATATGCTCACAAGCTGGTTTCGCTCAGCTCGTGCAGAGCAAGCATATACTATGGTTCTAAGCGGGTTCTGTAGTGCTTCAACATAGCAAGGAGAAACAAAGGCAGAAGAAACATATTGGGAAGATACGATAATTTTGTGTCAACTGATATGTGATCGTAATAATTTCAGATGTGACAAAGAGACCATCATGTCTTCTGTTGCTGGGCATTTCGTCTGACACTGTTGCCCACGCGTGCATCCACCGAAAATCATCACTTTTATAGTTCTATACGTGACTTTTTAAAAAAATTAGCCCCCTTTAGAATTTAATTGCAAAAATAGTCTCATCCTTACCAAAAAAAACGTCAAAAGAACACGTATCACCCTCTACGCTCCACTATCGTGGAAACTGCTATCGCTCTCTTAGAACTCGATAAGCCACTGAAATTACCGTGGCAGGGGAGAGCGATAGCAGCTTCTGTGGTTGAGACGTGTCATCTTTAGGCACTTTCGCGATTAGTGATGAAACTATTTTTACGATACATTGGAAAGAAAATTAGTTCTTTTTTAAAAAAAGTTACACAAAAGTATATGCGCAGAAGGAAGAGGAACAAAGGAATGCGACAAGAAGGCCAAGCATGCCCGGCGAGTCAACTCTTGAGATTAGAAAAAGTTAAACTTGCCTCTTTCTATTTCCTCGACTACTCCTCTGTATTTGTTTGTCTTCGTCTGCCTCTCATCACGTGGTCCTCCTGCCAGTCATCGGTGCACTGTGCACGTATAAAACAACTTTTATTTAGAGGACGTATAAAAATACGACTTAATGAGCTGTATCTGGACACAAATACTGAAGGCTGAAGCTGATTTCCAAGACATGGAATTTGGAATACGCCAAGGCAAATTATAAGAGAGAGGTGAAAAAAAAAAGAAGTACGAACCAAAGAAAAGGCCCAGAGGTGCCAAACCGTCAGGCCGGCCGCGTTCCACCAGACCACCAACCCACTCCGACTCGGATTATCTATACCCCTTTATAATACATCTAAGCAATTTTTCCTACGTCCACCTTAAATAATACACCTCATTAGAGATGGTCTAATGTTCGTGCACCCAGCAAAACGTCCCCAGAAACTTGCATTCATCAAAATGAACGTCTCAGATCTTTCCTCAATTTTACTCACCCACATCCGATGGCCATTATTTAGTGTGTCTAATCATCCCTGTGGCCCACAACAGACCTCCCCCACTTACATATTTGGAAGGAGAGCGAATCAAACAAGGAAATAAATAAGGAGGATCCGCATGCAAGAAAACCAGACTTCAATTTTTTACTGGCCAAAATTATACGTACTACATATTTGGAAGGAGGGTGAATCAAACAAGGAAATAAACAAGGAGGATCTGCATGCAAGGAAACAAGACTTGAATTTTTTATTTTCTTGGCATTGTGATCGTATTTTTTTCCGAATATGACCCTTCTCGAGATTTTTTTACGGATCTAGCCCCATAGAGTCTAATTTCAGAGCACGGAGAGCGCTGAATTTTTGTTTTTATTTTTATCTAAGGAACCAACTATTCGTGAGTGTCGCTTAATTTTTTTAATTTTTCTCGCGGAACCAATGATTGGCGAAAGCAATCGCTTAATTTTATCTTTTTCCTCGCGGATCCGGTGCCGGCGAGCGCAATTTATTTTTTCATTTTTTCCAAATCATCCCTATGGCCCACAATGACCTTCCTCACCTCCAAAGATCAACAAGGAAAAGAAACAAACGTCTTGGAATCAAAGAAAAGAAACAAACGCCCCGAAAAGGAAAGGACCATACATTACGTCTTTGGGAAAAGGAAACCGGAGATGGGCGGTGGCAGGCCAGAGAACGCAGTCCGCAATGGCTCCACAACGCCATCGGTGGCTTTGCCGACGCCGGCGAGGTTCTTTGTAGCGACCTCATGACACATGTGTCTCAACAAATTTATAATTTAAATTTTTTGAAAATAATTTTATTAAGTACAAAATAATCGAAAGTTTTTTGAGATTTTTCTAGAATTTTTAACCTAATGTGCTATCTTTTCAAAAATCCTTCTATATTTAAAAAAATGAAGGCAACTCACCTGTAGCTTCTTCTAGTCATGACTGCACTGCAGAAGCTTCTTCTTTTCCTCCTCCATTAAAGCAAGAAAGAAGCTCCAAAGCTCCATCAATCCCGCACCAAATCTCCTCTTTCCATTTATGGTATTAATTCCCAAATTTCGTGCTCTATTGCCAAAATTTCCTCCCAACTGATTTGATCCCAAATTATGGTTTCCATAAATATGCTTGTTTCGGGCTATAAAGCCGTGAGCTCTCCTCCACCCCATCACATTGCGTAAATCTCGAAGTGCTCCCTCTTGTAAAGATCGCCGAATTTTAGAGGTAACCCAAGCCATCACCGTCATCTTTCCCGGCAAAATTCACCGTAACCGTGACTCCTCCCCCGCAGGCGCCGTGTCGGCGATCTCGCCGTACCAGTGCCGACCCACTGCGACTGCCGGCCACCCCTGGCCTTCCCTCCCCCTTGCGCTGGCCAAGCCCAGAGAGCACGCTGTACTCTCTGTGGAAGCTGCAAAAAAAATAATCTAAAATCAGAAAATTCTTTTTTCTTTCTCTTTCTTGCTTTAAAATCTTTTGGGAGCCCGTTTTCTCCCATTCGACCTCCATTTAGTTCCATTTTTCTTTCTAAATTCATTTAAAATTCTAAATTTCTCTTTTATTATTAAGTGTTGTATTCATACTTATCTTCTCATTTAATTGATAAGCGGGTGTACTACCGTCGTAGCGTTAGCACAGGCACTATACTTATATATGGAGATCCGCCACGCGCAAGGAGATGAGAATCTCGCTCCCCGCGCCGACCGACCAAACCCTAGACCCCCGAGGAGATCACGCCGCCGGCGAGGTCTCCGCCGCTCCGTCGCCGGAATCTCGCCGAATGAGGCGTCCAGCGAGCCGGATCGGCCCTGCCACGCGGATCCAGTAGGGGGTCGCAACTCTTAAGACCCCGTCCATTCCCCACTGCTTGATTCGATCCGAGAATTTGGTCTCGTAGACTTAGTTACGGTTGGAACGCGGAGATTTTGAGCGAAATTTGGTAGGATCTTTTAGGGATCAAACCCTATTGGAGCGAATGATCGTTCCGTTTTGTTTGGAAGTTGGCGACTTCGCTTTTGGAACGATCACCCCAAATTATGTAGTTGGTTTGGGGTGATGCACATATTAACTGGTTTAATCGCTAGCTAATGCAACACGTGAATATTTCGCAGCTTTTGTGGATATCAGCAAAATTTGAAATCCAGTATTTGATTTGATGCTGAGTAGATGGTGAACATTGTTGTCATGCCATACTCAATTCATCAATCAGCAGAGGTTGATCTTTTGAGTGGATCGATTATCTTTTTTTGTACAACACAAATTTCACTAATTAGTTATGTGCCTGAGAGGGGGCACATCACTCCAGAACTAGCATACCCTGATAAGCTGACCAGCTTACCTCTGTTACAGTTATATGTGTGTATCTGTAAGTATATTACAAGATTTTCTAATCAAGAACGTGAACTGCTTGGGTAATTCTTTTCTTCATCTTTCTTGTGTCGCTGTTTCACTTTATGTTGCAGTGCTGTTAACTGTTAACTAATTAGTTGTGTGTGTGTGTGAAAGGCGTCAGGGAGGGTGTTCAACAGTTCTTTTTTTTTTTAACTTCATGATGTTCATCTTTTCCCTTCCGGAACTGCTCGAAATGTTTTGTTTAGTCTTATGTAAAATTTTGAAGGATGTTGTGGATAGTCACGAATAAGTTTTAACCGGGTTCTGTACTTCGGTTGAATGAATTGAGTACAAAAGGTGAATACAGAACAACAAATTTATTGTAGATGAAGGTTACAACAAGAATGTAACATTATTCCGAGTTTCCGACTCATCCATCTATAAGTGAGAGAGGTTTTTCCTTTTGCTGTGAGAGAGGTTAATTTAATTCATTCTGCAAAGCATGCTGGTAAGTGGTAACAGAACCTTATTGGACAAGGGATGATGCTTTGCACAGTGAAGGACCGAAAAGGCGACTAGAGGAGGGTGAATAGGAGCCAAATAAAATTCTCCCCCTAAAAATTCAAACCACCAAAAAAACAAATAGAAGGAACTGGACAATCTAAACAGTGATAGGATGAATAGTATTACCGACCAATTGAGGTCGGATGAACGGTGTCACCGACCTGTTGAGGTCAGATGACCAATGTCCATCGTAAACAGTGTTCGGATGAACAGTATTGCGAACTGGTTGCCAGCATTGGTTGGATGAATAGTGCTTGGGTGAACAGTAAAAATCAGCACGATCTGAAAAACAAGAATCGTTGTAACTTTAGAACGGCTGATCTAAAACCTGTGAAACTTGGTGTACACCTTCCTATACATGTCAGGAACCTATCCCAACCTTCAACCGCAAGGATTGATGTCAAAGTTCTGACATTTTTCAGTTTAAAGAAGGTTACATCAAAATCGGGTCAAAAACACAAACTTCATCCTTAGCTTGCTCGTAGGGAATTGATGATCAGGATGATCTTAGATGACCTCCCACATGTCATAGCAAGCAAGAACCCCAAAGAAACACCCCTCAAATGAGTCCAGAAAGATCTATCGGTTTCTTTAGAAGAATCTGATATCTTATTCAAAGCTTGCCTAGATGATGGGGATCTGAACTACAGAAGATTCATCCATTAATCATGTATCCTTAGCAGCACAAGATCAAGAGGGAAAGAAACCAAAGAGATATCAAAGACTCAAAAAGAAAGGAAGACCAAAAACTTGAGTAAGAGTGAGTTCTAGTGGATCTTGCTGGGTTGGAGCATATTCTAGATGAACTACTCAACCTCTTATGCGTCCTAGATCCAGAAAAAACAGAGCAAGTAGAAAGAGGTGAATCACAGCTCAAGTTGCATAACAGAACCAAGCAAAATTATAAGAACAAAAATAAATTTCAGACATAGATGAACTTGGGTCTTGCATTGCTTAGAGAGGGATGGTTACAAAGCCACACTTTCAAGTGGGAAAAACTCACCAGAGAATAAAGAAATCAAAGAACCATTCTCTAAGACTTGGTTATGACCTTGGTTTCAACCAAGGTGGTGGGTTCTAACCACACCTTCCATACCAAGAGGCATCCCTCTATTTATAGCACATTGGGAGCAATCTCCACCCTTGAATGACTTCCTTATCCCATAAAGAACCTTCTCAAGGGCTGGGATTAACTCACTCAACCATACATGGGTTGATCCAAAACCCAACAACATAACGGGTTTTGACACACACACCTCTTAAGGCACTACTAACTTAACCACTACTCTACTCACAAACCTGCGACCCAACGATCCTCCTTCGCTTGAGTATGGTTTAAATTAGCATCTCATTCATCTTCCATGTGGTCCCAATGACTTGCCACCGAGCTTCTCACATGTCCGGATCCCCCGAACCGTCCTTGCTTGCACACGAGCCTAAGTTACTTGGCGCACCACATATCCTTGTCCGCTTCATCATGACGACGTCGGCTTCCATGACCGTTGAGGCTTCAACTCCTTCCTGAGCTTAGTCCCGGTCCATACTGTTGCCCGCCACACTCCGGCTCCTTGTCTTTTCCGGCATGCAATCACTTCTCGACCTTAGTCATCTTCCAACGTCTCTTGACCGTTCTGGACCTCAACTCTCATAGCATAGTTCTGGTCTCCTCCGCCTCACCATGGCTTAGCACCGAAGTCCTGCAATCAACACAAACAAACAAATCATCATGTAGCATTGTTCACAATAATATGCAATAAACATCATGACAATATGCACAAGAAACCAGACATATATCATTGACTGGTCAATCATCAAAAGATCCCACCTTAGATCAAATGGTCCATGACTACCAATAGCCAGACCACTGTTAGAAAGGAACTGACCACTCCCTCAGATGTCACAACCACTTCCTTAGTGGTCGAGATCACTTACAACCCCGAACTGTCAGAACCCCGACCACTAGTCTCCGACTAGCCAAAGTCCCGATCACTCATCTCCGACCAGCCAAAGTCCCGACCAGTTCACAACCAGTCCCAATCAGTTTACAAACTGTTCAAATCAAACTCAAACCTGTGCTCTACAAGCTCAAATACAGTCAATTACTCATCACAAACATGGGTAGACCACCATATGATCTTTCACATAGGTTTAACTGTCTTAGAATTATTCAAAGCATAAGTCTAGTATGAGGGAAATTTTGCAATGTTAACTATTCTTTGGGTAATGACGAAACAATCTGAGCAGTCATCTACTATGATATTACCGTTCCTTTTGTCCAAATAGAAGATAATATACTGGCACAGTTTTCAGGAATTGGTGTCTAAGGAAAAAATAGGAATACTTGTTTGGACTAAAAAATGATTTGCACCGAAATTCATTTTAATCTAACATTATTTTGGCTTATTGGCACAAATGATAAAGAAAAAAAATGTTTTCTTTGAACTTTCTTCCTGGAATATATGTTGTAAGATGTGCAGTCTGAACTGATGTCTCTCTTTCTTCTGAACTTGCAGATAAGACAAGCTTTTACGGCTGAGCAAATAAATGAAGCAACTTATGTTGATATTCATGGTAACAAGGCTGTCTTTGACAGCTTGAGGAATAATCCCAAAGTAAACTTTGATGGGAAGCGTTTCTCTAACAAGGTAAATGCATTGAGTATATCATTTTGTTAGCGATGTCATTGAATGAACACATTGATGAATGAAATATGATATTATCATGGAAAAGACAACAAGTTTGTTAATCCTTCCATGAATGAAGTTGCTGACCAAACTTACACACGCTTGGTCATGCCTATGCACTAGCTTACACACACTTGGTCATAACATTCTCTCTCTCTCTCTCTCTCTCTCTCTGAATACGCAAGTAGCTTACACACACTTGGTCATTCCTATGCACCATCTAGCAAAAAGTCTCATTGGGTTGTCAGTTCAATATTATTGCAGTTTATGCTGAATATTGTATGATTGCTCTTGTGGGCAAGGTAAACCTTCCACGATTAAGGTTTTTTTGAGTAATGAAGTTTCACATTGAACTGGCAATGGACTTGAGTTTCTGTTTTGAGGGAGGGAGGGAGGATATGCAAGTGATAGCAAGAGTTTGGTAGTCTTTCTAGGTTTTCATCTCATTTTAGGTTGGATTACATTGAGTATTGACCTGCTATTTGTACTTATGCAGTCCAAGCATGATTTGAAGGTGAAAGATCAATTGCTCTCTTTAATTAGATAGTTTCCAGAGGGTCTTGCTGTTGTGGAGATCAAGGATGCTTATCCATATGTATTGGAAGATTTGCAGGTGACTACGTTATTCTTCGTTTAAGATTTTGATAAACCTGGTATGCTCTAAACAATTTTGCATGCTGTGAATCAAGTTTGATGGCTGAACTGAAGTGAACGTGTATAATTAAAATATTTAGAAATCAAGCAGCCTTACGTACAAAAGCTTGGGATTTTTAATGTTGGGGAGTTCTGACTGAAACCTTTCTTTTGTACATATTCCGTACAACTACAGTTATGCCGGGCTTCCACTGTTTACGTTCCTAGTTATTTTACCCCACAATGCTGAATGCTACCTTTTCTGGTCTATCAACTTCTGGAATATTTCTCTGGGCACAAGTAATGGTGCCCAAGCTTTTTATGAACAGTGCATCTTGGATAATGAGTCCTGCTCGCCGAGGGCAAGGTTAGATTTTACAATGTCCGCTGTTGCCATGAAAATGTTGTGGAACTAATTCTGCACATTCCTGGTGGTAAATGGGAATATTTCAACTGTTGAAAAATGCTTAGATTATAGGTTCAAGTTGACAGACTGTACAACAGCACAACCCCATGGGGAAGCACAGAATTTAATATTTTTGTCAGCTTGAACCAGTGTAGAAGATGTGATGAAGAGGTATCTTGTGGCAAGTGATGAGAACGCTTCCTTTGCATACTCTGATGATGTACAATCTTGTTTGCTGTTTTTCGGGCTCTGAAAAGCCTCAGGTGACTGGTGGCTATCAAGCATGGATTCCCAGGAAGACATTGTGTACCCCAATGACCCTAGGTGAAATATCAAGGTCCACGAGAATAGAAGCGAGTCGCGTAACCAACATAGCCAAGCGGCGAGAAGACGCGTGGCATCACGAGCAGGAGCAAGCTCACTAACTTCCATCTGCCTGAGCTGTTCAATAATAATAACCTGAACCCTTGAGCCGTCAGCGCAAGAAGTAGTGGTATGCAAGATTTTCGGGGCAGGTCGAATTCGTTATGGCCAAGCTTGCGAGTTGCAACAGTTCTGTATCTACAACCAGTTTTTGTGTTGCACAACGATTACTGATATGAATTGCTGTATATCAAACTAAAAAGCGAGTAATGGCTTGATGATTACCTTTGTTTTATGTCAATTATCACTATAATTTTGTCGTTCCTGTACAAACTAAATCGAGATGGATAACAACAGTGCAGTAGGGGTTGTTCGTTAACAAGGGCATGAACGCGGCCCACAACGGCTCAGGCCCGAAATTCAAACTCAAAAGCAGCGCCGCCGCTAGCGCGCGGAGGGAAGCCGAGCCAAACCCAGCCCCCCGAACCGACTGGCCACTGTTTTTCTTCGTGCACCAACCCCAGAATGGCCACCAGATCACTACGACGCCAAGGCCGCGTCCTGCCTTCATTCCTGGCGACCTGGGTCCTCTCAACTCTCACTTCTCGACGTTGCCTGCGGTAATGCTTAGATCAAGAATTCAAGATCATCAATGCAGAATTTCGTGAGACCATGCGATCAATCACGACGTCAGCTCTGAGGACCTTAACGCAGACCCAGAGTCGGGTGACGGTGCGGCCGTGCGGAGACCACTACATGAGTATACGACGATACGGAGTGTTCGGCCACTAAGGGCAAGTACAATAGCAAAGTCAACTTATTAGCCATTAATAGTAAGTTAAAAGTCAGTTTGTATAATAACTGTCTCTAAAAGTTATCTTTAGATGTTATGCAATAACTATCTTTTCTCTCTTGTACATAAATGATCTACCTATAATCCCGTGCAAAGCTGGCTACTGAATAAGAGCCAGCTCTCTTCTCTCTTATTTTTTCTCACTCCTCCACATAGACCAAAACTGATGTGTACAAGCTAAGAGCCAGCTGACATGATCTTATTGTATATGCCCTAATGACTAACATAAGTCTCGATTCTCAAAGAAGACACTGGAAGCAAATAGGACTGGCCACGGTTTCTGTCAAAACAAGCCTCACTTTCAGTCACAAACTCACAACGCAGAACTACCGGCCCCATGCACCCTCCAAATATTTCGCTGCGGCCTGCCGCTCCGGGGAACTAAAATGATTTCCTTAGTTAACAAAGTGTTCTTGTTTGGAATTCACAATTGATACTGGAATATGTGATATTTAAGGCTGTTCATTGACTGAGGATGCAAAGCAAGGGTTCTCATGCACACGCAAGTTAATTCTGTCATAACACGCGGGCCTGGACAGATGTAAGACCGCAATTAGGCGCCTGTCACTATTCAATTCTCTCAATAATTAAATACAACAACCATTATTGTTGGACCCCGGAATAAAACCTTGAAATTCTCTTTGCATCATGTACTAGTCTAGAAAAATCTAGCACGCACAACAAAGATGATATCACGTCATACCAAATATACTTTATTAATAATCAGAGTTTGCAATAAGAGTAGCACGTGGGCCAAATAAAATAACATAGTGGAAGTAAAATGAAAACAATAGAAGAGCCCAATATAATTGCTATAGGCAATCGACTCGGGAAGCGGCTTAGTTCTCCTTGTCCTCACCAACAAAATATAACTCCTCTAAAATAACAGAATAAGCAAGGGTGAATACTAGAAGTAATTCACAAGCTACACAGGAAATGCATTTTTAATGTTGAGGTGACAAAGGATGCATTATTGTATAATTTTGCAGAAAGCAAAAATTTTCCAGATATTCTAAGTAATTTTTAAAAGCATAATTTTACTTAAAGAATATTTTATTTTTTAAACATTTTTCATCTTAGTATCCATCCTTGGCTAATCGATCAGTTTTATGCTATGTAGAGGTTATACAACTTTACCCATAAGACATGATGGTCTCATTTTACCAAAATACACACTTCCTTTGGTGTGCGGCTGAGAAAATCATGACAAGGCCTCTAAAAAGTTCCACCCCATGTAGTCATGCCCGCTAAGTTTCATTGCTGACATGGTTACATCCACTTTAGTCATAAGCCCTCTCTTGCGTCGTGCGATGATCTAACAAACTCCACATTCAACCCAATGACACAACTATCAATGAAATATTTCAAGACGGATAGCTAGATCAGTCCCATACTAGACTTGTGGTAGTATGGTAACGCTTTACATTCAGCAATTCACAGACTAATCCTTAATTGACCAGGTGAGCTTTACAACAACCCGACAACCACCACTCAACCATTCTCGTCTAGTCTAAACCAAGTTTTTAATTTAACTTGATAACACATAGAATAACAAAGCATAGTTTTAAATTTGAACAGAACTTTATTGGGCACAAATTCCCAAGAGACCTAATTTTGGTTCTAAGCATGTTTAAGCAATTATTCTAAATAGTCACTCTAAATTAAAGAGTACATACTAAGGTAACAATAGCATAAAGTATTCAAGTTTCAAATGTGGATTAAACAATCTGGGCATAAATAATTTAAAATTGGGACAAAAACTATATTTGCTAAAATTAGGTATGCAATAATTTAAATTAAAATATAATTTAAAAATCTGGGATCAACATTGTCATGGGTGTAATTTTCCTTGATCGAAGTCCTCGTGATTTGGATCGACGGTCACAAACTCTTCCGACTCTCCGAAGTCTATACGATGAAAATCAATCAAATTCAAATAAAATATAAACTAGCATAAATAGGAAGTTTAAGATTTTATATGAATTTAGGAAGAAAAATGGAGTTAGAACGGAGGAGAACGGCCTTCCAGAAGATTTAAATCATAGAAAATGAGAGAGAAAGAGATCTTCTTGAATTTTGAATTATTTTCTAAAGAGAAATAGGATTTATTGTGCATTGCTGATGTCAGCCCTGATTTTGAATTTTTCATATTTTTGTCTTTTTTTCTTCTCTCATTCTCTCTCCATGTGAGCTCTAGAGCGTGGCGTTACGCGACGAAACAAAGGGCGATGGCCAACGGCGAAAAAAGGAAGAAAACGACGTGAGAAAGGGAGGAACCAGGGAAAGGAAGGGGAAAGGAAGAAGGAGACAAGGCGCACCTCGTAGAGCAGTTGGCACAGTGAATAGGGCTCCGAGCCTGCGGTAGCAAGGAGGGAGAGCGATGACCGACGTCGGGGAAGATGACTGGAGCTCATGGCGTTCCAAGCAAACAAAGAAGAGAGAGACCTCGGGAGTTGGCAAAATGGATTGCTTGAGGAACTGCGGTTTTAGGGATGACTTTTATAACCTCGGGGATGGCTCGGGTGAGGGCGGAAGTCCAACAAGAGGGTGCCGGTTGGATGAGCTCAACTTCGCGAAACGGCACGATAATCGCGGGATAAAGCCGGTTGAGGGGATAAGGGAGGCTAGGATAGGGTGTGGATTCGATTGCACGTGTTTGGAGAAGAATTCGGGCTCGAGAATCGCGGCATTTGGAGCTCCATTCGGTTGCTAGTGGAGGAAGAGAGAGAGATAGGAGGAGGAGGAGGGTGTTCGGGAGGAAGAAAAAGGGGGGCGACCGAGTCAGGAGGCAAGAAGGCCGGCTCGACTGACGCAAGTAGGAGAGGAGGGGGTGGCCGGTGGCTGAGCCAGGCACCATGGGCCGAGGGGAGGGTGAGGGGGGAGGGGTGGCCAGGAAAACGAGAGCGGGCCAAAGAGGAAAATAGGCTTTGGCTTGAAAGGAAATATGGAAATTTAAATTTGTTAGAAATACAAATGGCTCTCTAGAAAATATCAAATAGAGTTCAAAAATTAAGAAAAAACCTCAAAAATATCTTGGGACATTTTGAACTTAGGAAAATTATTTCCAACATAATTTTGGTTTTTTTTTCTCGAATAAATTATTTCTTTAAATCTGAAAATTGAAAAAATCATTAATTAAATACTGAAAATTCCAAAAAATCTCATAATTTAAAAAATAAATTCTTAATTAAAATTTTGCAAATTTTTGGATGTTACAATTATGTATTCCAGTTTGAAAATACATCACAGTGCATGGAACCAGGCATCTCAATTACACTAGCAAAATCCCACAATTATTAACTGAATCTACGAGAAATGGTAGATAGTGGCTGCTCGGTCGGCACCAATGGCCAAGCACATGATCCCCGCCGCCTCTTTCCACCGCGAGGACCCGACCAACTTCAGACCTAAGAAATTTACACAACATCAGTAGAGCCAGTCAACTCCATCTAGGTAGCTGCGAGCCTGCAACCTGCAGGCTAAGCTTCCACTTCGTGGTTAACGGATTCTCCAATTAATGGCTCATACAGTAACGCTTCACCCAACAGAACCACCAGAGTCTGTTAGATTTTTTAATGGTATAGATTATAGAAAAGCAACACGGATAAAGCACACTAATTCAGTTAGTGACTTGATGGCATTACTTCAACTTCCATTTGTCTGATTCATCCAAGCATAAGTTAGTAGATGTTTGTTTTCCTTCTTTTGAGCTGTTCTGGCAATGGAAAACTTTGATAGACATAGACTAATGGTTGCGCAAAGCAAGCGGTAACAGAGATAAATGGGATATCGCCTAGATTTCTACGGGATGGTCCGAGGCACACTGCATATGACCTACGTGGATTCTTTCTTTATTCATGCTGCCATCGCTGCACTATATCTGCTGAATCACAAAATCCGGATAAGATCGTCTTTGGAATCGATATTGCGAAAGAACTTTGATGGAAAAGAATGTACTAATGCTCATTGGGAATGGCTAGAGGGAGGAAGAGTACTGATCCAACCAGAGGGCCAGGAGAGAATCTTGTCCTGGAGATTTTTTTTTGTCTGCAACGGACACGATTGAAATGTGACGCCGCAGCAATGCGTCGGACTTTTGATCTGCACCATCCACTCGATTGGATCTTCCCGGTCAATTCCTGAAGAAAAATACCGATCGCTTTTCTTTTTGGAATCTTTCACGAGCAAAGGCGCTACGCAACGCAAGTCTACGGCAGGCAGCATCGGCTGCAGTGACGACACGGCAGGCACTGCAGCGCGCAACAGGACAAGAGCAGCGCCTGCAAACTTGGTGTATTTTTGTTGGTTGGACGAGGTGCTGCATGCTGCTACTTTTGGCACGCACATTTAAAAGCGGAGCAACCCGATTCCCGCGTACTTGCCAGTACTAACTAGGGTGCAGAGACCTCTCGCTTTTCTCTGTTCTTGTGTAGGGTTTTTCGGGGTCTCGTTGCTTTAGGACAGATCAACGGTAGAGCTGGGAGTTGGCCACTGGCCAGGCACGGGCTTCGGCTCACGGTGTTTTCGGTGATACCTAAAGTATGGTTCAGAGGTCAGAGCACATCGTGCGATGCCGATCTAGACCTTGCTCTCTTGGACGTGTGGAGTCATAGATACAGTGACGGATCCAGGATAAAAGTAGAGGTGAGGCCCTATGTCAAAGTTCTAACTCAACATACGCATACTAATGATACATCTACTGATATATTGCCAACCAAATTACAAATTCATACATATTAAATCAGAGAGACAAAAATATCAATCAGTCAATAGAATATAGACTTGAGGCAATAGAATACAAAAATCAGATATCAGTTATCACAACAAAAGGCATTCAGGCATGAGGCATTGCATTGGGGCTTGGGGCAATTTTTTATACCGAGCAAAGCAATCAGTGGCGCTAGCGAATTAGTCTGGCTCTGGTGTCCTCGTTCTAGCATCGATACGAAGCTGAGAGGCTCCTCGTCCTCGGTCGCTCTTCCTTGCCGATCGCCTCGGTTCTTATCTGGGCTCTAGCGATGCGCGTTCGGCCGCCGGCTGGACGGAGTAAGCCTTGGTTCCACTCTAGGCTCTGTAGATGCATGTTCGGCTGCCGGTTAGATGGCGCTCTGAGCTGCCGATTCCTCTCCTTTGATGATGCACGTTCCGCCCGCGATCGCCCGTGCAATGGTCTGTCGCCTGCGAGACAACACCGACACTGTTTATCTCTCGAACTCCTGGTGCTGCGCTACAGTAAAAGATACCGAGTACTATACCAGATAAAATCCCATGGGAGTAAGGGAGTCCATGACTAATTTTGATGACTCACTTGCCTGATAGTATTGTTTTCTACTTTTCTTATTACATCTTACTCCGCTGATGCTACTAAACCCATCGATTTTTGTCATGGCGCTACGTCTCTGCTTCTTTCTGGTGTTGAGGATATTGGAGGAGGGGGATTCGGCCGACCGGAGGTGGGCTGGCGCCCCAGCCAGCCCCAATGGTGGATTCACCCCTGCATAGATACTATCGTCGTCGGTTCGTCACCATGGATGGCAATAAGGACAAGAGCGAGCGTTGACCGCTGGCGAGGATCCGGTATATACAATTATTTAGGGAAAAAACTAAATTTTATTAATTCATTAGGTACAGATACAAAGTTATCGTCTCGTTAAAAATCTTACGCCCCAGAGTGGGGTTTCCTTGGTAAGGAAAAGAGTACAGTAACAACACACCTCCTTCCTGGCTATCATGCTTATCTTGTTTTGTTGCACCGGCTGTGAGGCTTTTGATCTCGCGTTGATGCAAAGCTTGTCATGATACAAGCCGAAAACACAAAAAAGCTCATTTTTGACATGTTCGAGAGCTTGAGAGAAATCAAGACTGAATCACTCACATATTTCCTCCATAGCAATCTGCAAACCTGCTATCTTTTTTGTAGGATAAAAAATGATAGCAAAGCAATATAGATGTGAAATAGATTCAAAATATTTTATAATTTTTTCATCCATTGCTACAACAACATGGCCTTAAATGAGACTCCTTGGTAGCATATCGATACCGAGCTTTCTGTTGTATAGACTATTGAGACTACTGAGTATAGCAATGAAAGAAGACAAGCTTGGTGCTTCTGTGGTGAAGAAATGAGCAGATGAGGTGAGTTTATAGCCATGGAGGAAGATAATGTTGCATATGCATGTTGTCTCCCTACTCACCACTCATTTTTCTTCTTCCTCTGCTCTATCGCCTCACCACTATTGTGCTGTGTCATGTCAATCAAAAAGGATAGCTAGGCAACTGGTCTCTGTCTGTTGCCTCCGTTGGAATTATTTGGGCTAGAGGTCAATTAGTTCATAAATAATTCATGGAAAATCCCAAAGTCCCATTAGGTGGAAGGGAGATGAAAATAGAATAGTATCATATTGCTAGTAGAGGTGGATGATGATCAATATATAAGGAATGGTTCTCTCCACTATACTAGAGCATGAGAAGAACAGAACACACGCGCGCGCTCGCTCGCCTCGTCACGCCACGCTAGGCGGCGCCCGTACGGGACGTGCGTATGAATGGTGTAGCGAAATCGAGATCGATGGCTTGACAGGCGCAGTTCTCTTCTGCAGTTTCTGCAGCATGGGACTAAGTGGTCAACACGATTACGTTATGCGGAATTAACTGTACGCAGAATCTGTAACCGACTCGAATCGTAGAAAGGATTTTACGCGGAATCCATAACCGACTCGTATCGTGTTCTACGATTTTCTCTCTATTATATACGCAGAACAGATATCAGATCAGGGTTCAAAATCTTGGTTTCGCTCCAAATTTCGTCCATGACCGGAGAACGAAATCTCGGCGAATTTAAAAGATTTAGACAAATTTAAGAAGAAATACAAAAACAAAAATTCAAATCCTGTTTTTTCTACTGAGAAAATCGAAATTTCGCCGGTTTTGCCGAGATCTCGGCAAAATTGCACCGAGCGAAAAACAGATCAAACAACATCTAAAAATTTTGAACGCTTTTAGACGGTTCTTGACACATCAGTGATGTTTTCATAAAAATTTAAGATTATTATCAGATATGATAAACGTTTAAAAATTCAAACATTACTACTGTCCTGATAAAACACTGACCGGCAAGTTTGAACCGAATGAAAAATGAAACAAACCACGTTAGAAACTTTTGAAATTTTTTGTGAATGTTTTTTACACATCACTATTGTTCCCGTAAAATTTTCAGATGATGATCAAGCCTCATGATTTTTTAAAAATTCGGACAGTGCAACTGTGCTGATAAAAGCTTTACCAGCAAATTTCAACCAAATGAAAAAATGATACAAACCATATTAGAAAATTTTGAATTTTTTTTTGATGGTCCTTATTTGTTATTAATTTTTATATAAAATTTTCATCTGATGATCAAGCTTCAAGAAGTTTCAAAAATTCTGAGAGTGCTACATCCTCGTCAAAAGGCTAATGATCAATACAAAGATTTGATTGAGCAACCAAAAAATTTTGATTTTTTAAAATTTTATATACTTCTACTGAGTCAATTATTAATCTCTCATAAAAATTTTGGATCATTATCACACTCGAGAAAATTTATAAAATTCTGACAATGTTACTGTCCCAATTATGTTCGTTCTGTTTTTGATTTTTTAAAGATAACAAATTAAGTTCAATTATTTTAAAAAAAATTATGTATGATCCTACACTTCTTAGGATGGTACCATAAATTTTTTAGATCAAGATAAACCACATAAAATTTTATAAAAATATAATAGTGTTTCTGAAGTTTTTAAAAAATATCTCAAAAATTCGGTTTTCCAACAAATTTTCATAGAAGATGACTTTCTTAAGGGTTATTGATCAATTTACAGTTAAATCCGGTGGTCAAACACCAAATTTCACTCAAAAATGGCGAGATCTCGGTGAAATTTCCGAGATTACTGTAGCAATTTAATTTTTTTTTGAATTTTTTCAATCCGGTCGGCATTTCAAATCTCGTCCACATCCGAAAACCGAGATCTCGGCGAAATCTCACGAAATTTCAACGAGATTTTGAACCTTGTATCAGATCAGATATCTCTCGAAACTTTTGCCTTCCTTGAGTACTGCGCTGCCTCCGTCTTCCCCATCCCTTCGCCGGCGTGCACCGACTATTAGGAGAGAAGGTCTCCAAAACGTTCGCCCTTGAGATCCTGCATCGGGAGAGGGCGAATCACATTTTTGGGAAGTGTCTTCACGCGACTGTTCGCTGTTTTGTTCATCGCCAATCGGCTTGGACTCATCGTCTTCTGTTCTTCATCGACATCAATTACCGGTTCGGTCACCTCTTCGCGTCATCTCGGTAACGCACGCAAACTGCAACTATATTCTGTTTATCTGTTAATATGCATGAGATAGGCCTTGCAATTAGTATATTGCTTGTGTCTAGTTTATTTGTTTCCACTGTTCTATCTTCAATTATCGTCATAGCTTATTTTCGAAATAAATTCATCATTAATATGCCTATATTTCCAACAATCCAAAAACATGATAAAATTTTCATGGTGAATATGATAAAAGCATCTAAATTTGCTGAGGCAATGAGACCAGATAGATTTACTGGTGTTCACTTTAAGAGATATCATACGCGAGCCACTCTATGGCTCACAGCTATGAACGTCTACTAGGTTACGGCTGGCAAACCCAAAGGAATCCTTACTGTTGAGCAGGAAAAGGAGTTCAAGGATGCCACCACAATTTTTGTAGGATGCGTTCTTAGCGTTCTTTCAGACCACCTTTGCGACGTGTATATGCACATGTCCGATGCAAAGGAGCTGTGGGAGGCACTCAAAAATAAATTCAGTGCCTCAGATGTTGGCAGTGAACTGTATGTTATGGAGCAATATCATAACTATAAAATGGTTGATGACCGTTCTGTGGTTGAACATGCTCACGAGATACAGTTCATTGCTAGGGAACTTGATCACCTCAAGTGCACGTTACCCGACAAGTCTGTGGCTGATGGCATCATTGCCAAATTGCCTCCCTCATGGAGGAATTTTACCACATTTCTAAAACACAAGAGGCAAGAAATCTCTGTAGAGAATCTGATTGCATCCCTTGATGTTGAGGAGAAAGCTCGGGCGAAGGATGTGCACCCAAAGGTGGTTGAGGGATAAACCAGCACCAATTTTATGTAGCGTTCTGGTTCTGGTAAGTTCAAGTCAAAGGGAAAAGCTGTTCAGACTACCAACTTTAAGAAAAAGAAATTGCAGAATGACAAGCCTTGCTTCATGTGTGGTGAGATTGGATATTGGGCAAAGAAATATCCAAGCCGCAAACGAGGAAAGGATCAGCAGGGATAGAACTCCAAATCTATTAATGTGACTATTGGCAATACCGAGCCGGAGACACTTGAGTATGGTAATTTACTCACTGTTCTTTCGGCTAGTCAATCTACCGATTGGTTGATTGATACTGGAGCTAATATTCATGTTTATGCCGATGTATCATTGTTTTTTTCTTATCAGGTTGCTCGGGGTTCCTCTGTGTTGATGGCGAATGGGTCACATATTTTTGTTCTTGGTGTTGGCATGATAGATCTGAAGCTTACTTCGGGAAAAATCATGCGGCTAAAGAACATGCAGTATGTTCCTTCAATCAACAAGAATTTCGTTAGTGGTTCCCTTCTTTGCAGAGATGGGTTTAAGTTGGTGTTTGAGTCGAATAAAGTAGTCATATCAAAGTATGGACTATTTATTGGTAAAGGCTATAACAATGGAGGCTTGTTCCGCTTTTCCCTTGAGAATGTCTGTAATAAATTTGTGAATCATCTTTGTGACAATGTTATTGGTAGTGAGGCAAGTGTTTGGCACTCACGACTATGTCATCTTAATTTTGGTTCTATGTCTCGGCTTTCCAGTATGAAATTAATTCCAAAATTTTCTATTGTCAAATGTTCTAATTGCCAAAGTTGTGTGTAGTCTAAGCAACCTCACAAGCCTCATAAGGCAGGCGAGAAAAGAAGCTTGGCACCACTAGAACTCATACATTCAGATATTTATGAGATAAATGGTGTGTCGACGAAGGGTGGAAAAAGATACTTCATGACTTTAATTGATGATGCTACTAGATTTTTCTATGTGTATCTCTTAAAAACAAAAAAATGAGGCTTTGAACTACTTTAAAATCTATAAGGCAGAAGTTGAGAATCAACGGGAAAGAAAAATCAAAAGAGTTAGGTCGAATCGTGGTGGAGAGTATTTCTCCAATGAATTCTCCCAATATTGTGCAGAGCATGGTATTATCCATGAGAGAACACCTCTCTACTCGCCCCAATCTAACGGGGCTGCCGAAAGGAAGAACCGCATCCTGACTGACCTGGTTAATGCCATGTTGGACACTGCTGGATTATCTAAGGCATGGTGGGGGCAGGCCTTGTTGACCTCGAGTCATGTTCTAAATAGAGTTTCCACTAAAAATAGTGTGGAAACTCCATACGAGGGAGGGGAAGTAAGAAAACCATCACTATCCTACTTGTGCACATTGGTGTTCTTAGCGAAAGTCAATGTATCGATAATAAAAAAGCGCAAACTTGGACCTGAAACTGTTGATTGTGTCTTTCTGGGATATGCTCATTGCAGTATTGCCTATAGGATTCTAGTAGTTAAATCTGGGGTATCCGACATACACGTTGGTACGATAATGGAGTCTCGAAATGCAACGTTTTTTTGAGAATATATTTCCTATGAAGGATATGCGTAGTATTTTGAGTCAGGCTTGTGATTCAACTCCTGAACCTACCATACCAATTGAGCATTTTGAACAGACACATGAACAAACTCCTGAGGAGAATGACAGTGATGCTCCTAGAAGGAGCAACGCAAAATCCTTTGGTGATGATTTCACTGTTTACCTTGTGGATGATGTTCCTAAGACCATTTCAGAAGCATATGCATTGGAAGGATGCGATCCGTAGTGAAATGAATTCCATTCTCGCTAACGAAACTTAGGAAATCACATATCATCCTTATAGTTGTAAACCAATTGGATGCAAGTGGATGTTCAAAAATAAGCTTAGGCTTGATGGTACTATTAAGAAGTACAAGGCTCGGCTTGTGGCCAAAGGTTACACCCAAAAAAAAGGCGATGATTTCTTTAATACTTATTCACCTGTTGCTAGATTGACCATAATACGTGTACTATTGTCCTTGGCTGCCTCTTATGATCTTCTCGTTCATTAAATGGACGTTAAGACAGCTTTCCTTAATAGAGAGTTAGATGAGGAATTCTATACGGAATAGCCAGATAGATTTGTAGTAAATGGTCAAGAGAACAGAGTGTGTAAGTTGCTGAAATCTTTGTATGGCCTTAAGCAATCACCCAAGCTTTGTAGTAAATGGCATGAGAAGTTCGATATAACTTTAACATCTGAAGGCTTTGCTACAAACGAAGCTGATAGATGTGTATACTACCGCCATGGTGGGGGTGAGGGAGTTATTCTATGCTTGTATATGGATGACATACTTATATTTGGAACAAATCTTGATGTTATTAATGAGGTTAAGATGTTTTTGTCCCAAAGCTTTGATATGAAGGATCTGGGAGAAGCTGATGTAATTCTGAACATCAAGCTGATTAAAGGTGAGGATGAGATTACACTTGTGCAATCCCATTATGTGGAAAAGGTCGTAAGCCGTTTTGGCTATATGGACAGTAAGCCTTCTCCAACACCTTATGATGCTAGTTTAATACTTCGGAAGAACCGAAGAATTACTAAGGATCAACTGAGATACTCTCAGATTATTGGTTCACTTATGTACCTAGCTAGCGCTACAAGGCCTGACATCTCGTTTACTGTCAGCAAATTGAGCCGATTTGTCTCTAATCCGGGTGATGATCATTGGCATGCTCTTGAAAGAGTAATGCATTATCTAAGAAGTACTATGAGTTATGAAATTCACTATAATGGGTATCTTGGTGTACTTGAGAGATATAGTGATTCTAACTAGATATCTAATGCTGATGAGCTCAAAGCCACGAGTGGGTATGTATTCACTCTTGGTAGTGTTGCTGTCTCATGGAGGTCTTGTAAACAGACCATATTGACGAGGTTAACCATGGAAGCAGAACTCACAGCATTGGATACAACCACTGTCGAAGCAGAATGGCTTCATGAGCTCTTGATGGACTTAATGGTAGTTGAAAAACCGATACCAGTTATCCTTATGAACTGTGATAATCAAACGGTTATCGTGAAAGTGAATAGTGCCTAGGATAACATGAAGTCCTCAAGACACATAAAAAGACGGTTGAAATCTGTCAGGAAATTGAGAAACTTTGGAGTGATAGCTTTGGATTACATCCAAACCACTATGAATCTGGCAGATCTATTTACAAAGGGTCTATCAGGAAATATGGTAGATAGTGCATCTAGGGATATGGGAATGAGACTTGCTAAATAGTTAACCACAATGGTAACCCAAACTATGTGATCGGAGATCCCGTGAATTAGTACCTGGGTAATAACAAGCTGTTGATTAACTGAAGTAGACTACATTCTACATCCCACTCCAAAAAAGATGTTGTACTTTTAAAACTCTGTGAGGCAGGTTGACTATGGTCTTAATGTGTTCTGTTGGTTTTTACAAAAACAAAGGTGCTGTCCCACAGAGCATTCTTGAAAGAACACACCTATGTGAGTTTGACTGTTGGTCGCAGTCCGTGGGATATGGGTCCTCTCTAAGAATGAAGGACCGAGATGGCGAACAGAGGGGGGGTGAATGGTCGCAAATAAATTTTCCCCAAAATACTCCAATAAAAACCTCGACAAGATCGATCAAAGGAAATCGTGAAAAGCCCGAAAAACTAGACAACTATGTGTACCCCTAGCTTGCATGGATAAGTACCATAAAATATGTGGGGATTTTTGAGTAACAATCCTGGTTGTCTAGTGTACAAGATAAAGAGGAATCAATCAAACTCTTGCTTTTAGAAATGACATCAATTCAAATCACAAAAATCACTTTCAAAAAAGCAAAAGCAGAATTTTCAGAACTTGTACTCAATTTGAACAGGAGGTTGGTGGGTTTCTGTAGCTCACAAATTTTTGAAAATTTATCTCCCTATGGGAAACAGAGTAGTGAAGAACTCCACTAAATTTCTCCTCAAAAAGCCTTACATAAAAAACAGGAGAAATCTAGGAACACAGTCAGTCAAGAACTTCGAGCAGAAAATTTGGGGGTTTTCACCTCATGGCGCCCAAACGGTGCAACAAGAGAACTCAAAATTTTTTCTGCAGGTGTATATCAGAGTCCCGCACCTCCTCCAACAATAACCACTTAAAAATGATTTTTTCTATATTTTTATAAAATTCAAATACTAAATGCTGCGCAAAGAACAAGTTCTGAACAAAGTTGGAACTTGAAAGAAAAGATGTTCTCTACTCAATCCAAGAGTGCAAAAGAAATGTAAAACCATATGAACACACTCTAAACATCCAAAATCAACAGCATTTAGAAGGAGGGGAGGCAAATCCAAATTGCGTGAAGGTAAATTGCGAGAATGTAATTGCGAGAAAGTAAATGCTGAATTTAAATTGCGTAAAGTAAGGACATAATGTAAATGCGCAAAATAAATTCAGAGAAGGATGGATAAAACTTTCATTTCTGGAAGGAGAGGTTACAAAGCCTCACTTTCATGTGGGCAAAGCTCAAAGGAGCATTCACAAACCTCAAAACCTTCAAGGGGAGGAGGCTACCCCTCCACCCCTATTTATACTACTCTTGGGCCACCTACCACCCTTGGATGAGTCCCTCAACCCTAGAGCACTCATCTAAGGGCTAGGATTAACCCACACACACAGCCATGCAAGGGCTAACCCAAAACCCACACACATACCGGGTTTTCTTACACGGTTTTCAAAGCATACTACCTAGACCCGCTAACCTATCAACTAGACATCAATCCGACGGCCCTCATTGATCCACACGGCATCTAGCTAGCATCATCTCCTTTCCTTGTCTTCTTGACTTGCCTGAACTCCATCTCCGATCATCTTCCGGCGATCTCCCAACCGTCTGGACCTCCGACGCTCCTCGCCTAGTCCCGGTCATCCTCCGCCTCACCATGACCTAGCACCGTCGCCCTGCAACCATCAAAGACAAAGAAAAACCTTTCATAGCAATGCCCACAATGATATGCAATAAACCCATCCAACTCATCACTACTACGCCCATACGGCCGGCACTGCCACTCCTGGCAGAGACAACTCAAATTGCTTTATTTTGAAAATCAATCCAAATCAAACTCAAACTTGAGCACACCTTGCTCAAATAAAGTCAAATACTCATCACAAACATGGATGGACCTCCACATGGTCCTTCAAAGAAGCTCATGAAGAGGCCAAGGAGTATGACTTATACGCTCCACCCGAGGGGTAGACTGTCGGCAGCCTAGTATCAGTCAGGGCCTTAAGTGAAACTTGTCTGCGCGAAACTTGCAATTCAAGGTATAGTCCATTGTTCAAGTTGTATATTAATGTAGCTTGAAGTTCAGGTGCAATTCAAGGTATAGTCCATTGTTATCAAAAGTTGGTATAAAAGCAGTACTTTGGAACAGGCAAAGACCTATGGGACCTCTGGGATCTGGTGGGGGATTGTTGAAATTATTTGGGCTATAGGCCCATTAGTTCACAAATAATTCTTGGAAAATCCTAAATGCCCATTAGGTGGAAGGGAGATGAAAATAGAATAGTATCACATTGCTAGTGGAGGTGGATGATGACCAATATATAAGGAATGGTTCTCTCCACCATGCTAGAGCATGAGAAGAATAGAACACACGCACGTGCTCGCTCGCCACGCCATGCCAGACGACGCGCGTATGCGACGTGCGTGTGAATGGTGCAGTGAAATCGAGTTCGATGGCTTGCACAAGCACAGTTCTCTTTTGCAGTTTTTGCAGCATGGGACTAAGTGGTCAACACGGTTACGTTATGCGGAATTAACTGCACTCAAAATATATAACCAACTCAAATCGTCGAACGAATTTTACGCAGAATCCGTAACTGACTCGTATCGTGTTCCACGATTTTATCTCTATTATATATATGCAGAACAGAGATCAGATCAGATATCTCTCAAACCATTTGCCTTCCTTCAGTACTGGGTTGCCTCCGTCTTCCCCGTCCCTTCACCGGCGTGCACCGACTATCGAGAGAGCAGGTCTCTGAAACGTTTATTCTTGAGATCCTGCACCGGGAGAGGGTAAATCACGTTTTTGGGAAGCATCTTCATGCGACTACCAGTTGTTTTTTTCACCGCCAATCGACTTCGACTACATCGTCTGCTATTCTTCATCGACATCAACTACCGGTTCGGCCACCTCTTCGCGTCATCTCGGTAACACACGTAAACCACAACTATGTTCTGTTTATCTGTTAATATGCATGAGATAGGCCTTGCAATTGGTATATTGCTTGTGTTTAGTTTATTTGTTTTCATTGTTATATCTTCAATTATCATCATAGCTTATTTTCAGAATAAATTCATCATTAATATGCCTATATTTCAAACAGCCTCTCTGCTCTTTGCTATTTTGTGCCCGCTGTCTCTCTCTGTGTGGTCATGTCACTCGAAAAAAGCATCATCCAACGATTCCCCTCCTTCCCAGACCCGCTGCACCCCTCCTCCTCCTCCTCGTCCCTGGCTCCCACTTCTCCCCCCTCCTCCCTGCTGTCCCCTCTTCCTCCCTGGTTACCCTCCTTAAATCCCTGCTGTCCCTGGCTCCCAATCCTCCCCTCCTTCCTAACGGCCCTCCTCCTCCTCGTCGTCCCCATCTCCCCCTTGTCCAGACCCCAGCGCCCAACACCCCTCCTCCCATACCTCAGCCTCAACTTCGTCGCGCGCGATGGCACTCTCCTGGCCCTAGGCTTTGCTGGCAAGGGCCACACTGCCGTAGGTGACCTCCTTGCGTGCCATGCCTCTGTAGATGACTTTACTAGCGTGATGGCACTCTCCTCGTCCTCGGCTCACTGGCATGGGCCATGCCGCCGCAAGTGACCTCCTCATGGGCCACACCAACGTAGGCACCCTCTTTATGGTCCACGCTGCCGCATGCGACCTCTCCACCGCTCATGGCCGTCGATGCCGACTGTAGTGGCTGGCACCTTCGAGATGCTCGTTAGATTTAGACTACGATGGTGCCTGTGAACCTGGATATGACAGATATGGTCTCCGATGAGCTGACAACGACGGCGACGGTGCCACGACGAGGTACACCCTCTATCCCCTTCCCTAGCTACTCCCTCCTCCCACCATCCCTTAGTGCCGCACAACCTAGCCGCGCCGATATGCCGCAGCCGTGTCGGCGTGCTAGCCCAGCTTGAGCATGACCCAACTGGCGTGCTATGCCGTGCAGCACGATGGACCTTCTTTCTAGACCCAGCACTGCCTATCGTTTGGTGCGTGCTAGCTTGGCCCACCACATGTCGTGCCCATGACATACCGACCAGGCCACTTGCCATCCTGAAAAAGCTCGGCCCAACAACCAGGACTGGTTAGTAGACAGAAACATTTTGATCGATGCCACAATTTTGCGAAACACTAACAGCTTGCTAGCGAAAGCAAATGTGTGCATGTGTGTTATGGCAAGTCTGACATGAGGACTCGATGTTGATTGTGTTAAGGAACCTCGCTATCGAATAGTCCGGGGTTCTCGAACAGATCTGAAGTGGAGAACAGAAAGAGAGAGAGACACGTGTTTAGGGAGAGCGAAAGCGGAAATTCTTTATTGCTAATGAATTTCTGTACATGGGGACCCCTCCTCCTTTTATAGCGCTCTCTAGGGTTTGGCATTAGGGACCACATGGGCCTTGGTGGGCTTCTGGGGTTTCTCAACACTCCCTCTTGGGCCCTTTGCCGCGAGATGCATATGCCTCATTAAAACTCCAGAAAAACCCAGTGGGAAAAATACTTGGAGAAAGAGTACATAGCATACGCTTTACAATGTTGCACGAATTGCCTCGTTAAAACCTTATGCAAGAAAACTTCATGAAAAACTTGCTAAGGAAAAGAGTACAATTCTCCCAACTTCAATTGCTAATCTTCGAGATTCATGTTGGGTATTCATAATTCATCTTCGAGATTTATGTGGGAGTATGTGAAATATCTCCCCCTGAAATCTGCACTTCTCTAAGTCTCATCATCCCAATTCCTTTCACGCACCTTTCAAAGGTAGATGTTGGGAGTGATTTAGTGAACAAATCTGCAAGATTTTCACATGACTTAGTATGCAATATCTTGATCTCGTTCATCTTATGCAATTCCTGAGCATAGAAGAACTTGGGGTTGATATGCTTCGTGAGATTGCTCTTCACATAACCCATCGTGCTTGGGCAACACAAGTCGCATTATCTTCATAAATTATCGTGGAGTTTGCTCAATGTTCAAACCACATGACTTCGGATGTGGTGAACCATTCTTCGAGCCATGCACATTCACGAGATGCTTCATACAAAGCGATGATTTCCGAGTGGTTTGTCGACGTCGAGACAAGAGTGCGCTTAGACGACTTCCAAGAAATTGCTGTTCCTCCACATAGAAAAACATAGCGGTTTGGGACTTGCCAAGATGCTGGTCCGATAAATACCCGCATCGGCATAGCCAACCAAATTCAATTCATTATTTCTTCTAAAGAATGCATCGAGGTCTTTGCTTCCTTGGAGGTAACGGAAGATGTCCTTGACCCTTTCCAATGCCTTTTGGTGGGTTCTCAGCCTTTGTACTAAGCTAGCAAATTCACAATAACGCAATGTCCAGGTCTAGTGCTATTCGCAAGGTACATGAGTGCTCCAATTGCACTCAAATATGGGAATTCTGCTCCCGTGACTTCCTCCCCTCTTCTCTGGTGCAGTATGGGTCTAGGTGCGCTTGGAGTGACCTTCCACCATTGGAGTCTTTGCAGGATATGATTTTTCAAAGCTAAATCTTTCCAACACTTTCTGCGTGTAGGTTGATTGGTGTACCAAGATTCCTCCTTGGACATGTTCAAGCCGCAAGCCTAAACAAAACTTGGTTTTACCCAAATCTTTCATTTCAAACTCGACTTCAAGTATGAGCATGCCTCTTCAATTTCTTCATCCGTCCCAATGATGTTCAAGTCATCTACATAGACGGAGATTATACGTAATCCATTCGTGGATCGTCAGATAAACACACATGGACAATCTTATTTGTTTGTGTAGCCTTTCTTGCAGAGAAAGTCACTCAGCGATTGTACCACATTCTTCCGATCGCGTCAAACCCATCTGATGATTTCTCCAATTTCACATCGCATGTGTTTCTATTTGCTCCATCTTGGTTGGGATAGGAATTCCTTAGGTACTTTCATGTATATCTCCGAATCCAAGTTTCCATCTGGTATCTTTGTGACAACATCCATTAGCTTCATTCTCAACTTCAAGTTGATCGCCATTGAGATCAAATATCTAAAGGTAATTCCTCCCATGACCGGAGAATAGGTTTCTTCATAATCAACTCCGGGACGTTGAGTAAAACCTTGAGCTACAAGCCTTGCTTTGTACCTTACAACCGTTGTTTTCATTTCTCTTCCGAACAAAGACCCATTTGTGACCTCACGGGTTTACATGGGGAGGTGTGCGGTATCTGCCCAAACACTCTCTCTTGTTGGAGAGACTAACTCGCAGTTGATTGCCTTTTCCATTCTTCCCAATCTAGCCTTTTCTTGCACTCTGCGAGATGCAGCTCGGGATCATGATCAATGATCGAGGCAATCTTCTTTGCGAAGTATGCATCAACGTTGGCTGTTGCTCTATTCAGGGATTCTCCTGTTATTACAAAGTTTATGGCCATTTCTTCATGGGGTGCTTCATGCACTTCTACTTGCTCTTCTCTGCTTTTCCCTATCGCAGAAGCAAGTTCCTTTAGCTTTTCATCGCCTATGTGTGCGCACACATTATTTCCGGCGGCTTCCTGCAGTGGAAGATTCAAGTCTGGAATTGCCTTTCCTGTTGGCTTCTTTCCAGTGCCAGGTCTCAACTGGCTCCCCTTCTTTCCTTGGGGCATTTTCGTGATTGGTTGTGGTAAGTCCTCTCGCCCAGTTTTCTCCAGACGTCTCCGGGTACTTTGGGTTTGAGGAGCCAGATTGCCTGCTCTTTTCCTTTGAGGCCTCTGAACAGGTTGAGGGATACCTTCTATTTTCTTTGGTATTTCCACCCTCTCTGGTGCATTCCTTGCGGGTACATGCGACTTAACCACGCCCTTCAGATCACAAAAATGATCAGCAGTTCATTTGCTAAATTCGCAAATCAATTATCTTTCGGACTTCTTGATTTGCTTCATTAGTGCGGGGTCATGCGGGATCCCGGTGGAATGCCATATGATTTCCGGCATTTTTCATCCAAAGGTTGATTTCCTCCCCTAATGACGGAAACGATCCTCGTCAAAGATGCAATCAACAAGCAGGTCAGTATGCAAATCTCCAATCATGGGTTCCAAATACGATTATGGATGCACTTTCATAACCAACGATATCCCGGACTTGCGGAGAGGGCCCATTGCGATCGTGAGGGGGTGGTATAGGTACATATACCATACACCCAAATTTTCTAAGATGGGAGATCTTGGGATGATCCGTGCACAAGTCAGATAGGAGAATGGATGTTGTAGGCCGACGGTCTAAAATTGATAAGAGCCGCTGCGTGCAGATCTGCGTGTCCCCAACAAGTGTTGGGCAAGTTACAACTCGCAAAAGTGGTCCGCAATGAACTTAATCCTCTTTATTAGTGCTTCGCTAGTCCATTCTGCGTATGGACGTGCGGACAGAGTGCTCAATCGCTATCCTGTTCTTTGTGCAATAATCATCAAATGCCTTTGAAGTAAATTCTCGGCATTGTCCATTCTAATGGACTTCACGCGATGATCGGGAAAGCATTCTTAATTCTTATGATCTGCGAGATCGACTTTGCAAAAGCATGGTTTCTTGTTGACAACAAGCATACATGCGACCATTTCGAGGAAGCATCGATGAGCACCATAAAGTATCGAAACGGCCCGACAGGGCTGAATCGGACCGCAAATATCCCCCGGATGCGCTCCAGAATGCAGGATTTCACTTTGCACTTTCATGACAGAGGGTCTAGTTATTAATTTCCCGGTGGCACATGCAGGTGCACACAAAATCTTCATGATTCGGGAAATTCTTAACGTTAATGCCATGACCTTGTGAGTTGTTCACTATATTTCTCATCATTCTAAGACCAGATGACCTAATCTACCATGCCATAAAGAAAATAATTGAGCTTCTAAAAGCAGTCTTCAAGGAAGTATACACTTGGTGCATGAATATTCGTGTAGTACAACCCAGATTCATATGAGGGACATTTTTCTAATACCATTTTTCCACATACCGCGTGCTTCACAATGCACAAATATTCTTTGCCATTTTCTTCATTGGTTTCTACGTGAAAACCGTTGGCGCGGATGTCTTTAAAGCTTAAGAGAGTGCGAGTTGATTCAGGGTACAAAAGGGCTTCTTCAATTACCAAAGTTGTACCCATAGGCAATATAATAGTGGCTCTTCCTGAGCCGATTACATATGAGTCGCTTCCTGCGATCGTAGTAATCTTTCCAGCGTTCTTCGTGATCGACTGGAAATACTTAGACTCTCTTAAGATGGTATTTGTTGTGCCACTATCAACAATGCATATCTCTTCCATTTGGGCGCTACACGATTTCTAGATAAAAGAAATAATATAATTCTAATCAGACAGAGGAAAAACAATCCAAATATTACTTGCAAAATTGAAGAATACTGGAATAAAGAATAAATTGCGTATTTATTCATGAAAGAAGTATGCTCTTCTAGAGCTTACAAGCCTTTATTCAAAGAAAATGCTAACAACCAAAAACTAAAAGAAATGCATTAAACAGAATCTGTAAAATATGCATTAATTTCTGCTTCTATATCATCTGCAGAAGTTTTCTCTTCATTTGCCATAATCATGGCTGCAGCATCGATGTCCAGGCTATTCTGTGAGGATGAGGCAAGTGGGGTGTCTACATCCATGACATCATCTTCACCGATGTTGGCGCGTCGCGCTCTGTGGGCGTTTTCCTTTGCCTTCTTCTTAGCTTGATATGCGTTGATCGCTTCTTTGGATTCTCGACATATCTTCGACCAATGTCCCCAAGTGCCACACTTGAAGCACGTCTGGTTCTGCTGTCCATACGGCTTGGCGTGCGTCTTTTCTTTGTCATCCCTCTTCACAGGGGCTTTGGACTTTCCTTTGGCCTGGGGTCTCTCTTTTCCACCCTGCTTGCCCTTCTTTCTATGAGTGGGCTTTCTCACCTTGTAGCTGTTGGCATTGACTTCAGTGCCAGTGCCTCGTCCAGGTGGCTGCGAGACATAGTTCTTGCGTAGAACATCGTCTTGCGATTCCGCAACTTGCATTACATCAATCAGTTCGCTATACTCCTTGTATGCGTCCTGACGATAGCTGCGTGCACTCTGGATAGCATTAGGGTGGAAGGTGGAGAGAGTTTTCTCAATCTTCTCTTCATCAGTGATCTTATTGCCACATAGAGAAAGATTGGTACAAATTACATGCAAGGCGTAATTGTACTCGCCATCGCTCAAGTCGCAAACCTCAGCGTACCCAATCTTGCGTGCTTGGGGCAAGATGGTGTACTTGAGCTTTCGAACCGCTTCAAGTGCGGTCAAAGCTCAAGTGCACTCTCCTCACCATATATTCATTCTTTAGAGTGGTCGAGAGGTGGTGCTCGAGAAAATGCGAGCTTGATCGCTCGCTTTCAGTAGGTTTTGCGCCCCGCGAGGACCCTAGACCAATCACGAACGGAGCTTCTTGCCCCCAAGAACAATCTTTACGTCCGATGCCCAAGTGAGGTAGTTCTGACCGTGCGGGGCCAGTTCTTCAAACTCACGGTTCACAATGCCAGACATCTGCATGATTTCAAAATTCTGGTTTAGATTACTGCGTGTAATCTGATAGAAAATGGTTGCGAAAAGCATAAATTTCAGAAAATTAAATACATGTGCATTGCATTATATAAAATAAAGCAAAAGATTCAAAAAAAACATAAAGAAAAAAAACAGAGAAATAAAGCAAGAAAATTTGAAAAACAGAGCCAAATAAATCTTCTTGATTTTCTGGCAATTTTTTCAATTTTTCTGCAATTTTTCGCAATTTTTTTCTTTTTTTTCTTTTCTTCTTTCTTTTCCTTTTCTTTTTTTTTTCTTTCTTCTCCTCCTACGAGAGGCTGCGTGACTTGGCCCACTTGGCCTGTTTGCTCAAGACAACAGCGGCGGCTAGGGTTTCCCCCTAGCCGCCGCCACTGTTTCCTTTTTTTTTTCTTGCGCCCCTTTTCTTTCCTGGCATTCGCGTTTTTCTTTCCTTTTGCGCACACTTGCAACCGGCGACGGCGCAGAGCAAGCCCGGGCCGGGGCGGCGCGCGGCGCGTGGTGCGGAGGAAACCCGTATGCGGCGGCATGCGCGGCGGCGCTTGAGCGCGCGGCGGCGGCGTAGAGGTGCGGCGCCGGGCGCATAGGTGGAGCTTCGCCGGCGGCCTCCCGGCGCGCGGCTGGCGCGGCGGTGGTGCGACGGCCGAGCGGCGCGCGGCGCGGCCGGCCGGCCGCCGAGCGCGGCTGCTCGGCACGAGTAGTTTCGGTCCAAGGTCCGCGTGTTTGGCGACGCGGGCGCGAGCTCGGATGATTCGATCGCGAAGTCGGACCGGGCGGCGTTTCACGGGCCGAGGCGGCGGCGGTCACTGCGAGGCCGACGAGGGCTTTTTGCCGGACGCAATCCGAGGCAACGGCGTGCTTCGCCATGGGCGCCGGCCGGCGGCGGCCTAAGACGGAGGCGGCGCAGACGGCCGCGTGCGGCCCCACGGATCTGTGGCGCGCGCTGCGTCTTGCGCGCGCCACGGCGTCTTGCGGAAGGTCGACGACGGCGTCGGCCGGGCTTCGAGCTGTGGGCCGAGGACCGAGGCTGCGCCGGGCGCGGCCGAAGCGCGACGGCGGCCGTCTCAGGCGCGGTCGGAGCCGGTGAGGCGCCGGTGGCTATGGGCGCGACGCGCGCCCGGCGCGCGTGTCGGCCGGTGTCGGTGCCGCGCGCGAGCGCCGTGCTCAACCGGTGGTCTTGGCGCCGCGGCGCGGTGGATGCGCTCGTCGGCGCGGTGGATGCGAAGCCGGTCGTAGTCTTTGCGAGGTCGAGCTTCGTGCTCGGCGGGTCTTGGCCGGTGGTGGCGCAGCGGCGGCACGCTGTAGGCGCGCAAACCGAGAAGATGTATTCCCTTTTTTTCTGTGTGCTGTGGCTTCTTGCCACGTAGCTTCATACGGTTGCCGTGTAGCTTCGTGCCACATGACGAAAAAAAAAGATGCGTAGGGTAGAAGCATAAAACGACAAGCGTTTAGATTCAATTGTCAAATTCCCCACCTTTCTCACCTTTCAATCTGAACTCCGGTAGAGCTTCGTGCTGATAACGTGTTAAGGAACCTCGCTATCGAATAGTCCGGGGTTCCCGAACAGATCTGAAGTGGAGAACAGAAAGAGAGAGAGACACGTGTTTAGGGAGAGCGAAAGCGGAAATTCTTTATTGCTAATGAATTCTGTGTACATGGGGGGACCCCCCCTCCTCCTTTTATAGCGCTCTCTAGGGTTTCGGCATTAGGGACCACATGGGCCTTCGGTGGGCTTCAGGGTTTCTCAACAGATTGGTAGCGCAGTCATAAGCGTTATCACCCAAGCTCGCTTAGACGGTTAGGCCCTAATTCACGGTTCTCTCGTCCATCACCCTCGCTTTGATGCTATTGCGCGCGCATGCGGTGCGGCCTTGCGGGATATGTGCAGTGTGCTACTCCGGGCACTCAGCTCACACGCTCTACCCCCGCCACGACGTTTCGCTCGTCTACGCGCGCGTTTGCCGTTCCACCCGTTTGAGCAGGCAGCTGGCCCACAGTTCCGTCTAGGGATGGCAATCAGAACTGCGGGTTCGGGTACCCGCAGGTCGTGCACCCAATGGGTTTGAATTCGGGTATGAATTTTTACTCGTGGGTTCTGCGGGTCGGGTACCTGTGAGGGTCCGGGTTGGAGTTGGGTATAAACTGCTACCCATGGGTATCCGTCGGGTAATCGAACTCCTACCTAGCTATCCTCAATTTTCCCCAATTCTCTCAATTCCTGATCCAATTGTATGGTTAATCGGTTTGTGACTTTGGATATTTGGATTCCAATAGCTAAACTAGGGTTGTGATATGAATCATTTAATGTTATTTGTGACTTATTGACTGTATGGTTGTACTATATATATTGCTTGTATAATAGTTGCTGACTTGCTCTTTATTAAATGTGATTTGTGATTGTATAGTTGTGTTTTTTATGTGATTTGTGACTATATGGTTGCTCTTTATTGAATGTTATATGCCTCATAGTTGCTGTATTGAATGTACTGTAGTACTGCACAAACCCGTCGGGTTCGAGTATAGTTTTTTATCTGATAGGGTATTAAGGTTTGAATCGGGTTTTCCAATTTAGGTTTTCTGTCGAGTCGGATTTTATAAAACCCTTGTCCGACCCGTTGCTATCCCTAGTTTCGTCGTGCACCTGACGTGCGCGCTGACTGACGACCACTGCACATGTTTAGGGTGTGTTTGGCAGGGCTCCAGCTTCACCAGATCCGTGAATCTGGTGGAGCTGGGTATTCCTAGCTCCACCAGATCTGTGGAGCTGGATCTGTGAGTATATTAAGAGTGTTTAGATGGATCATATTTTCAAATTTTAGATCAAAAATATAAACTTAATTCACTTTATTTTAGCCTACAAGTTTGGATCTCGTGTGGCGAGATCCGAGCTCTACCAAATGACCTTAATTTGCCTCCGACTCCATCGGCACACGCATGCACATTACGCAACGCGCGTCTCTACTTGGCGGTCGGAAAAATATTATACGACACCGAGTGCCTTCTAGTATACATCGAAAAAACTAGACATATATATATATATATATATATATATATATATATATATATATATATTAAAGCAACAAAAATTCTTTTCTCCTCAACATATACCATGTATAATTATTTCAACAGAGATGTTATAGATACTTATAAGTTAGGGATGGCAACAGCTTGGATCGGGTGCGGGTTTTACAAAACCCGATCGACAGAAAACCCAAATTGAAAAATCCGACCCGAACCCGAATACTCTATCGGGTAAAAAATCATACTCGAACCCGAATCCAGCGGGTACCCGATGGGTTTGTGCAGTAATGCAGTTAATAGGTCGGGTCGGGTGTGGATTTTGCAAAACCCGACCCGACAAGAAACCGGAACCAAAAAACCCGAGCCGAACCCGACAGGTACCCGAAACCTGACCCCAAACCCGACGAATACCCGGAACCCGACACCAAACCCGACTGGTACTCGATGGGTATATGCGGTAATTCGGGTACCCGATGGGTACCCGTGGGTGGTTCTATAAACCCCAACCCGACTCGAACTCATCTCGGGTACCTAACCCGAAGAACTCACGGGTGAAAATTTGGACCCGAACTCGACTCGATCGGGTGCAGAACCCGTGGACACCCGAACCCGCGGGTACCCGAACCCGCCTGTCTGATTGCCATCCCTACTATAAGTCACTTATTGCCACAGAATTTTTTTAGCCTGGTCCCCTCGCGCACATACAACAGCGGTTTGCGCCGCTACGCTGCCCGTCAGGGTTTACAAAACCGGTTTAGAGTTGAAAATCGATTTGAGCTTGGCACCGAAAATCGTCAAAAATCGATAGAAATCGAATGGTTTCAAATTCAAACTCTTTGAACTCAGCTGTAAAAAAACTGAAAAAAAATCAAAAATCCACTGGTTTTCACTGAAAATCGACCGCGCAAGCGAACTTGTTCGATAGTCGATTTTTTGAGCGATTTTGTCAATTTCTGATCGTTTTTCACTGATTTTCGACCGGTTTCGCATAAAATTTGCTGATTTTTTTGATTTTTTTAGTTGGACCGGTTTATCGATTGACATAGTTTTTTAAATCGACTCGATATAGTCGAAAATCATAATTTTCGAGCTATTTTCGTCAATATTTTAACCCTGCCGCCCGTAATGTAGTTGAATGCGGTTCCTATTTTGGCTAATACTTACAGGTATCGATCAACAAAGGCGCCGAAGAAACGCCTAACGCATGAAGTTTCTACGCTACTGCTATATAATAGTATCAGCTAAATATCTTTACTCTATTATATTACACCGATTTGCACCCCTGATATGGCCGAAAGGATATGATCGATCACCTACGTATATACTTTTACGCGAGAGGGACAGAACTACAGTACGTTTCTAGACCGTACTGTATGTTACTAATACACACGAAGACCGAAAACAAGTGAAAAACAAAGATTTTCCACTTAAAAATAGCCGAATTTGTGCATGGAATAGGTCACAGGCATCCATAGCAGCCAACTGGCTAGATTTAGTTCGCCATCAACAATCATCATTATAAATTAATCCTACGAACTCAAGTGTCTTCCGTGGAACTAACATGCATATCAAAGCGTACACATTGCGGCAAAATCGTCGCCACCTCCCAAAGAAGATGCCAACCATGCAATATGCATCTCACCCTTCACGGGCTCATCAGAATACCACCTCCCTCACAAGCCGTCACAAACTTTAGCAGTTCACCACTATTGCACAATGCAGTACCATGCATGGCACTAACTTGATCAGTCATTCCACAGTGCAAACACCGGGAGCTGATGCACACTCGGAATGCCTGCGACTGGCCGTGCCGCCGCCGCCATCAAAATGCCTCCGTTGCTGCTCTCGCCGGCCTCAAACTTCATGGCGTGCGCGTACTGAAGGCCTTGCAACAGGTGCGCGCCGCGGTGGCCGTCGGAGGTGTCCGAGTTATCGGACGCGCCATGGTCTCTCGGCGCGTCGGAGCGCTCAGCGTTGGCAACGGAAAGCGCCGGCGAGTCCGGCAGGCGCGTCGGGGAGGGCCTGCACGCGAGGTCGCCACCGATGAGGTGCGTGCTGGCGTAGATGCGCTTGACGTCGTACTTGCTGATGTCGAAGTTGGTCACGGCGTTCAGGCCGCGGAACTTGATCGCCGCTATGTCGTACGCCTCCGCCGCCTCCTCCTGCGTGCCTACAGATTTCAAAGAAAATACGGACACGTACGTGATTCTAATCAACATCTATTAAACTAGACTGTTCAACATTAATTAAGATAAAAAAATATGTTAAGCATGCTAAACGTCATGCAAGTTGGTCGCTGATCAGACGCAACAAATTTTCTCGTGTACTACTGCTCAACTAAACAGTAAATAGACAAGCAGTACAAAACATGCAAGATCGATCGATGCCTTGTCCTATAACAACAATAACAAAAGGACCAAGAATAATACGATTACAGTTAGATTAGCAATAGTTGCATGCATGTTAGGACTTGGAAGCATGCATGTCTACAAAAAGTAAGAAAACAAAACTTACTGAAGGTGCCAAGGTACAGGTCCTTGTTCCCTGCCACCCTCCCAATCCTAGCCTGCCATCTCCCGTGCTGGTGATGCCTGCATGCATGGGGAAAGCAAGCACAACAAGAAAGATTATACAAGCAGGTCGATGCGTGTGTGTGCGTGTCTGTGAGATCAGACTATCAGAGAGCTCAGAACTCTGATGAGTATCAGAGGGAGGTGGCTCAGAAGTTTTGGCCTTTTGGGGTGGTGAAAAAGGCTGCAGATGGTAGTAAATATGGGGGAGCAGCATAGCACCTAGTCACTCCTCTGTACATGGATGCTCCCCTCGAGAAGCCACTGCTGTTCCTGCAAGAATAAATTTGGCAGCGAAAACTTGAAAGTTGTAAGCAGCGTTGGTGAGTGCGCCAGATGTTTTATAATTTTGGATGCATATGTGAAAGGATGCAGACAGAGGCAGGGGAAATTTTGTTTGTAGTCATGTTTAAGTTCAGAGCTACTGAAAAGATTGCAGAGAAACAAACCATGGCATCTAGAAGGATCTTCAAATTTTGTCATGATTTTCTTTCATGTTTATAAGGAACTTCACAGTGATATTAATTCGCACTGTCACTCATATTAGTCAATATTAGTAGTACTGAGAAGCGAAGGAAGGAAAGAGCTACAGCCTACAGTACCTTCTTAAATGGGCAATGAACTCCTGCCTTGTCATGTGCTTCATCTCCTCCAGCTCCTTCTCATAGGTGCTAAACTACATGTGACAAAGCCCAGTGGATAAAAAAACAAGGAAAACATGTGTTGGACACTTGTACTAACCTTTCATCAGAAGTAAACTAAAGACCCCATCCTCAGACATGAATCAGACCCCTAATTCGTACTGTTACATCCTTTTTTCCTTGGAATTAAGAGGAAGAGGGCTGTAAAGAGATTGAATGAAATGGCATCCCGAACTTACTGGAAAATTAATGTGAGTTGTTGGACCCCAGTACTTGAGTGCTGCCAAATCATAAGCCCTTGCAGCCTTCTCCTCCTTGTCATACCCACCTTGAAACAGCCATCGCACAACATGGTAAGCATGTAACAACAGTACTGGTCACACTTCTATTAGTGGAAATTCCAAAGCTGCAAAATACTGGCCCAAGGAGGGTAGCAATAGCTTACCTAAGTAAACTGCTCGTTGGTACGTAGTGGGTGTTGCAAAAACAAGAAGTTGAGGTCAGTAGCATGTCCATGTAGTTGCAATCATTCGGTCTATCATTGGAGCTAGTAAAGGTTACATATGTGCTTGTGACTCGCATATATAGCTCAGCTCACCTTGCCTTCCTTTCCTAGTCTGGCCTTCCTTCCTGCAAGTGTTGTCCCACAAGTGAGCCTCATACCTCCCTGTCCATCTATGCCTGCAAATTATGAAATTAACACACATGGGCATGAACGAATGGTCAAGCACTCGTGACACGTCCAACCAATGCAAAACTTCGGCATGCACGGCCACACCAACCTAGTCACACCACGGAACTGCGACGTTCTCTGCCCGAACGTCTGCGGGGGCTTGCGAGCAACCGGCATTGCTGGCGCCGGCAGCGGCTGCGGCGGCTCCCTTGGCGCAGCCGGCACGGAGAGCGACAGCGCCGACGACCGCCCCGGCACGTACATCGCCTGCCGGAGCCAGGACTTAATGCCGGAGATCGACATGGAACCGTCGACGCCGGCGGCGGCATTGTACATCGGCACTGGCATCGGGCTCGGGCTTGGGTTCGGTGGGCCCAGCAGGTACTGGCCGTGGGGAGGCAGGAAGTGAAGGTCTTGCGGTGCAAGTACTCGCTGGTCCGGGAGGCCGGTGCAGGGTGGTGCGTTCACGTTGATCTCCAGCCCAATGCTGTTGCTGCCATGGCCGTGGAAGTACGAGCCCGGGAAGGCTTGGACGTCATGGACATCATGGTACTTGATCTGGTCGGCGCGGTTGCTGTCGTAGAGGCCGCTGCTTTTGCTGCTGTAACCGACGCTCATGAAGTCCTCAAGCTTGGGGCCTTTGGCTTCTGCATGCCTCCAATCTGCACAGGAACGGTACGAAGTACAGACAAACAACAATGATACTAGTTCCTTTTTGAGCAAATGCAAATCTAAGGCCTAGTGATTAAAACAATGAATGCCACGAACCAACAGTCTTACATTCAGTAGGAGTAACTTTCTGGATTTTACTGAAAGTCGGTCTCCTCAATGGAAAGTGCAAGGGGAATAGTATTGGACATGAAGTACTACCGGGAGACTAAGGAGAAGTGTTGACTGCTTTCAGTAGTACTACTAGTAGGAAAGGACATCTGAACTTTTTCATTAGAGCACACTCTGTCTCAAAAACACTCGGTTACTACTTAATAGAAGCCATTTCTAGCGTTTGATCTAGAAATTAGTAGAAAGCTATATAAACACCAGCGAATTATATAAGGAGAATAACATGAACATGCATACACCTTTTTCTTTCCAGCATCACAGCTTGACACGCTACACGAAAAAAGAAATCAATCGAAACATAACCTCCCATATATAATTGATAAGAACTCATTTAAGTGAAGAACTCATCTACCAAAAACCTAAATGCAAAAACCTAAGTTTTCCTTGGGGTGAAATCAACAAACAGAAGACAAAACACAAACTTCCTGAACTCTCGTTACATGTGTACGTAAGCGTTTACCTGGGGGCATGTACTGCACAGAGCCATCATGGTGCAGCGGCATAGCCACAAGAGGTGAAGCCGCAGAAGGAGACGAGCAAGAGCCATCTCCATCACCGCTTCCAATCCCTTCACATCCGCCGTCTTCGTAACCTCTCGCAGCTGAAGAAGACAAGGAGAAGCCAAGCCAACCATTGTTCATGTCCATCTCCACACACCAAAAGGAAGGGGGGAAGAGGAACTCAAGAAACCAAGCGAAAGGAAGGTTTATTGATCTTTTCCAGTGTCTGAAACTTGCAAGCAAGCAAGCTATCTAGAATCTAGATTGGTGCTCAAACTACGAAAAGAGCCACCCTTTTGACGTTTATATACGTGCGAGCTATATACGGCTAAGGGTGTGTCTAGGTGGAATGATATGAATGCAAAGATCTGTAGTATGTAGAGAGAGAAGACCATACGAAACAAAGGGTCTAGGGAGTTGTAGTTTTTCTTAAAACTACTTTTTTTTTTTCTTTCTAAGCTGAAAAACAGCTGTATTTTTTTATAAGAGATCATTTAATAAATAGCTAATTTCCCTCAACAACAAGCTGTGAAAGTAGATTCAATCCAGTTTTTAGATTTTATTAGTTATACATGACTTTTGACTTACGTCAAAAACCACTTAAAAACTAAATTATTTAAAAGATTTATTAGTTTTTTAGAAGTTAAAGTTAACTTTAAACCAAGTAGCCCAAAGTTTTGGTGTGCGATTACGCATTGCATGTAATATGCGAGTGTGGTCCAGCGTTTTCTTTTTTGTGTTGGAGTCTGTGCCATCTTAGATACATCTTGCAGTGTGGCAGCTGGGGCCTGGCAAGTACATGCAGCACAAGGAGCTACACTAGCCTACTCTCTCTATCTCTCCCCCTGTGTGGACGGCTTTGGGCTTGGGCTTTCTGGGCCTTGTGTGTTGGTCTCTCTCTCTCACGTGCCAAACTCAGGAGTGAGGATCACATGCATACAAGAAATGCGTCGAATCTTCTCAGGTGATTTGTTGATCCAAAGATCAAGAACAACTGCTCCGGACAATTAATTAGGTTTTTATGTACTTGACGTGTGCTTATACACTCCTGTATGGAGTACTGTGCTATTGTTGTCATATGCGCATGGGATTAGGGATTCGCCCATGTTTCATTGGTAATCCAAGTTGGACAGATCGTTTTTTTAATGTTGCCATCATAATTTCCAACCAAACAAAATGATTTGAAAATGTCTTGTCCAACTCGTATTTGCTTCAGTTGTGAGTTGACATTGTTTTCAAACCAAGTAACGACGGATGACTCCACTCGAATCGAGCCAGAAAGTACGCGATTCCATGATAAGTGGTCACGTGAAGAACACACGTACGGACACGAGGGGAGCATGTCTTTGTCTCGCAATGCATAACACGAGAGCGCACAACTTAAGGCTGCCGAAAGTAGCAGGAGCAACGGCGAACGCCTCGAGGGAGGCACACACATCTTGTCGCAAAGCACAACGTAAATTGAATGGATTCTTTTGTTTGTATTTGTTTGTTTTTCGAGCAAACTTTGTTATAATTAATTTTAGTTAAATGTGATTTATCGTACTTTTTATGGTAATAAAATTCAATGTCACAAATTAAGTCTATGATGCGGAGGCATAAGATAAAGAATATATGGCAAGTCACATTTGTAGTAACGAATCAAATATCTACGTAAGAATCTGTAGCATAATTAAATTTAAATCTGATAAAGTTGATTTCAAATCAAGTAGGTGGTCAGTGTCATAGGTTGTATACGAGATCTCCAGGGAGAAGATTCAATTGGATGCGTGGACCGTGGTGCCACCGTTTGCCTCACAAAGGACTCGGATTCCCTTGTACTTGGCAACCTTCAATTGGATTGGACCAGGTGAGGTTTTAACCTTGACTAATTTTTCTTTACCGGAAAATATGAACCTTGATTTGCATTAATACTTCATGAGACTATGACCACCGTACTACTGCAACAAAAAATAATGCATGGTGCGCATTAGCATCATGTTTCTTGACCAGAGGATTTGAAAATAGACACTTCCGATCATTTTTGGGGTGAGACAAATGAGAAATTGAGTTTCATTTTCTTGTGAGGATCTGGCAACGTCGCTTCAAATAATTTGTCACCCAAGACCTTAATTTGCAATTCAGTTCGCTAAAGACGGGCCATGGATGGCAGTGCCAAACCGGACAAAACCTATGAACCGAGGCTTGGGAAATCGAGGAATTGAGGGAGTTGGCATGGCATCCAGCACGGGCAGTGCGTGCGGCCGAGGCGATGCAGACTCTCCGGAATGCCCCCACTGACAAGCATGGCACGGGAGCCGATGGGCGCTGCTGACTACCTGCGCTGTTGGCCGTATAGAATTTGCTCTTTTCTACTGTACACACACAAACACACGTACAGTGACGCGCAACTCTTTCACGGCTCCCAACCGCGCAACGAATAAAATATCATTAAAATTTTGTCAGATCTCGCCGAGATATCAAATTTAGGATGCAGACGGTTTTCAAAATCCAATCCGAATTTTAAAAAATCAAAATGCTACAATAAACTCTAAAATTTTAGCGAGATTTTGCTACTTTTCGTTGAAATCTCAAGTTTTGGCCTGGATTACGAAATTGGAGGACCGGATTTGGGTCGATAACTCTTAATAATGTTATCTTACATGAAAATTTGTTGAAAAACCGAATTTTGAGATTTTTTTTTAAATTATAGAAAAATTGTCGGATTTTTAAAAAATTGAACAAGCGTTATCATGCTGTGAAAAAATTTATGGTATCATCTTAAGAAGTCTAGTATCATACAGAAAAAATTTCAAAATACTTTAACTTCATTTGTTATGTTTAAAAATTAAAAAACAAAATGATTATAACTAAGACACTAACATTGACAGAATTTTATAAATTTGCTCGACTGTAATCATGATCCACAATTTTTAGGAGAGTCTAGAAATTACCTCATAACCCTTCTCTAAAAGTTTTAAAACATTGAAACCTATTTTGCTTTCTCAATGAAATCTTTGAAACCAATAAAATTCATGTTGTATGCACAAAGGAAAAAAGAAAGAAAAAAGTGAACGAAAATTTGCAAAGACCAATTCGAACCCACGCCCTCTGAAACCTCACCTGAAGCTTAGACCAACTCAACCACTTAAACTTCATATTATGATATCATTTTAATTATTTTTGTAGCAGCGGACTCAAGACTAAGGGAAAATACATGTTTAATTTTACTTATTATCCTCTATACTTTGATCAGAAAATTCAACTTGAACCTGCATGCAAACTTCACATTTGCCTCCATCTCTTGGTAAAAATACTTAACCCCATCTAGTAGAACAAATTTTATTATTTAACATCTTTATCAATTTATTTGTATTACTAATCACGCTAACTTTATTTTCAAAACTAACCTTTTTGGTCACACCACCACTAGTGTTGTGGCAAGACAACATTGTCGCACCACTGGGTAAGTCTAGTTGAATGGCACTTCTTACCACGCCATGATAATTGGTGTGGCGGTGTTGTATTGTCACGTCACGAGTGATCAAAAGTATTAGAATTAAAAATTTATAATAAAGTTGATAGAGAGTTATTAATGAAATAATTTTCAAAAAAATTATTTAATAAAAGTGTTCATCTAGTACTTGTACAGAACCAAATCCTACTACTACTCTCTGTGAAAAAAAATATGATGGTTCAAGCCAACAGAAGAATATGCATCCCGAATGAGTATCCTACATACGGTTCAATGCCCTACGGATAGGATCAGGGTGGGTACAGTCACAGACAGAGTTATGATGGATCAAACATGTCTTGACCGTTTGACTACACTGACCCCTACGCCGATTCATATGCACGAGACACATACGTCAGATACCTTTACCAGTCAGAAAATCATACCAACTGGATACTCATTATGAACATTGGAAGTCTGCCTGGCTACAGTGGGACATGAGCTGGGAAGAGTACAAGCAACAGCACAAGATGAGGTATCACGAGTAGGGATGGTAATCAGGTGCGGCAGGTATGGGTAGTGCTCGCTCACACCCATACCTACTAGCCAAAATCTCTCCCACAGGTATATCCGTCAAGAGTCGCGGGCCAAGAATCTCGTCCATACCCGTCGCCCGCGGGTATATCCCGTTTACCCGTCACCATTAACAATCATTCCAACGAAATGACACTAGAAGCTAATGAGTTATGGTACTAGTACAATCTTTTTGATGAAATTATAGGAATCAGCTACATTCTGTTGATTGAAGAATGATTATCAATGATTCAAAATTTGAAATGAACATGAGAATAAGAATTAAAATAACACATGCAGACAAATAACACACAGATGCTCAAGTTCAACAATTACTAATATGAGGTACCACAAATTGGGAATCAGGGGCCAAGTGGGTACCTATTCTAGCCCATATGTTAGTACAAGGTGGCGGGTAATCAGCGCGAAACTGGTACGGGTAGAGCTCTCCCATACCCATACCCATTTGTCCGTCGGGTAATATTTGGGCTCCATAAACATGTCCGCAAGTAAAAAAAGAGGAATATACCCACCTCTATTAGAGTTTTTACCTACGGGTATACGGGTAATCGGGTAAAATTGCCATCCCTAATCACGAGATCATCGTCGATAATGAGGAGGTGGAGTTTGCACAACAAGAGTACTACTACTCCTCGTAGGTTCATTTTTCTCGTATTATATGTAATTTTTTTATAAGTTTAGTCTCATTTCGAATATAATTGTAAAAATAACCTTATCGTGATCGTAGAAGGGTCGAAAAGGGACACATATCACTTTTCGTGCTCCCTTGTCATTAAAGATGCTAGCGCTCTCTTTTATTGTGATAGCTTAGCTTCGGTATCTTTTTGAGCTATACGAGAGCGGTAGCATCTTTTACAATTATATACTTCGTATATTAAACGCCGCAAGGTTCCGACCTCCTACGTGTGCCCACGTCGTCTTTGGCGCGACGTGGTCGTGGTGCGCTGCAAGGTTTCGGCCTCCTCCGTGTGAGCCACGTCGCCCAAGTTGCTAAGTCTGTAATCAGGCTTAAGTAATTTTTCTGTTGGCTCATACGCGATGGGCTGCATAGCGCGGTGGTAACACGCCTCGTCCGCGCCGCCCAGGTCGAGCGTTCGAGTCCCGCTTCTGCGCGCGCGCACCCGCGAGCGATTTTTGGCGGAGCGACGCGTGGTGCGCGCGCTGAAGCTCGCAAGCGATGAGTGGCACGCGCGCAGTAAGGGTGGCTGCCGACGCTTGGCCACTTTTTTTGCGAAAAAGACCTTGAGGCTTTCCAAAATTACGTATTAGCCCATTTTTTATATGATGGCCCCTTTTTTTGGCGAAAAAGATCCTGCGGCTTTTCAGAATTACGTATTAGCCCATTTTTTATGTGAAGACCCATGAAACTGTCGAAATATGTTTCCTTTTGCGTAAAAAACCCAAAAAATATAATAGGCGTATTAACCTATTTTTTTCGATCCCAAAGACTTCTGAATTTTCCTTTTTTTTTGGCAAATACCTTCAAAAAAAATTAAAAACTTTCTGAATTTGCGTACAAACCATTTACATACAGGTATTTCCGAATTTGCGTACAAACCGTTTACATACATGTCTTTTTTGTGAAAACCCCCTAAAAAAACTAAAAACGCAAATTTTCCTCGTCAGCCACATGATGGCTGGCGCGGCGTGCGCCGCGCTCACGCATCTAGTATATCTTATGCGCGAAAGAATTCAGGCGCATGCAGAGCGCCACCTCAATTTTTTTTGCAAAAAAACCCTCCAAGAATTCAAAATCGCGGGTAGGTCCTTCCACCTGTTATTTTGAAAAAAGGACCCGTGGTAAACCAAAATTACAGATAGGTCCTTCTAATTACAGATAGGCCCTTCGCTGTTTTTTTCGGGATTTTTCTAGAAAGGGCCCGTAGTTTCGTATATGCGCAGACGGGTCATCCACTGGTTTTTTTACAATCACGGATAGGTCCTTCGGCCTTTTTTTTAGAATTTTCTAGAAAGGGTCTCGTAGTTCCGTATATTTGCGGACGGGTCCTCCACTATTTTTTTCAATCGCAAATAGGTCCTCCCACTTTCCCCTACTGGTTTTTTTCCACAAAGAACCCTGTGGTAACGTGCATTCGCCGATGGCTCATAGCCAGCTGATTTTTACAAAAACACCACTGAGAAAATCAAAATTTCCTCCTTTTTTTAAAAAAGAACTAGCGCAGATTTTTTTTCCGTGGTGCATCGCACGTAGTTCTACCTAGTAGAACTGAACGGAAGGGGATTGCATGTAACTTCTTGGAGTCACCTCTCCTGTCCTCTCGTCTACCGTTCTTCCCTGCGTTTTCTTTTACTACGTGGCTCTGCAGATTCCAAAGTAGGCAGCTGCTAGGAGCATAGTTGATGCATCTCTCTTTCGAACAAGGATTAGACGCAGTTGAATGGGGACTGCTAAGTTTGCAGTCCCCATTCGACTGCCCTATCAAAAAAGCGGCACACGAGGTTTTCCCGAGGGTACCGTAGAAAAACACTATAATAGATACTGTAGCAAATATTATAGCAAACGGTTTTAGACTATCCAGACCGTCGATTCGGTCGATCCAACTACAAACTTTAGTGGCCTTCAAATTTCCTATAATCCTTGTCCCTCTCTTTCACACATTTTCTCTCTCCTTGTTTTTACGTTTAAGTTGTTGCGCCGTGACAAAGGGTAGCCGAAAAGGATGCGGCTGCTGGCGATTGTTTTTGGAGACGGATATTGATTGATTTGATTGATGTATGTGTGCAACTTGGGGTTTTGGGTTCCCGAGGCAGCTAGCAAAGCATGTAGACGGAGAGGGTTCGTTCGTTTCGTGGACTTCCTTGCCTGATTGCCTCCGTTCCCTTTGAGACAAACGAGGGCCTGGCTGCGGCCTGGGAACAGGTGGACTTGTTCCTCCCCTCCTTCCATATTTCTATATTAGTTCTTTTCCATATGTGCCTAAAATCAAAACCATATGCAGTAAAACAAAATGCGTCTAAAATCGAGATCCAATACTCGGTACATAAACCATATCGAGAAGAAGAAAGTGCCCTCGGTCTTTGTAGTCAAAGGTGGAAACTGTTACGGCACAGAAGTTCAAACCATGTTGCTTGCGTTTGAATCAATATAAAGATTATACTTGGAAAGGTCTTCTTAATAAATATAAGGCTTATATAGGGTTAATAAGTTTTTTTTCTTGTATACTTCTATTTATTTTCTATATCACATGTGTTACACTCTGTTACCTTTTCTTATAAGTAGCAGTACTCAGATCGGATCAGAGTTTTGTGAGATACGATACGAGTGTGCACGGTATTAAAAACAAAGAAGATAAATCTCATAAAGAGAATAAAAATAATGACGTTGAAACAACCATGACAATAGAGAATAGATTTGGAAAGTCGATCGCAAATTATTTAAGCAAAACCTTAAAAGAGTACAAGAGATTGTTGCTCTCTTATAATCCCTCAAACCTTTTAGGACACTTAAATCCTTGTCATATACAAAAATCTAGTGCTAAAAAATAACTTAGTATCTAATTCTCTCGTGCACCTCTTGCTTAGATGAATTAGCTTGTGGCTTCTTGATTACTTGGGTTCTCTACAACCACCCTAAGGTTTGTATAATATCTCTAGTTCTCCTCCAAAATATATAGAAATCCTATTTCTATTAGTATTGGGAATCATAATCCTATTTAGATTCAACCAGCACACCTTTCTAAATTCTAAACACTAGATATGAGTCACCACATTTAACACATGTATTTATTCATTATCACCTATATAAAATATTTTTACTCATTTTCTAAGACAATTATAAATGATAGCTAAGTCATTTTTTCTAGTACCTTTTTCAATTTTATCATCTCCTCAGTCGTTGTGCAAAATCTAAATTCGCCGTATGTTTCTCACTGGATAGAGTACTAGCTAGTACTTCTCGAGGAGAGGCTGAAACCAACTCCTATCGATCAATATAGCTGGTGTACCTAGCTGAGCACACACTACCTACTCCATCAGTTTCACTATATTTGTCTATAGCCCACCATGTGTTCAGATCAAAGAAGCAAAAAGTATTTAATAAGAAATGATCATACATACTCTGTTCTGTTGAATGACATATTACAATCACTTAACCTCTTTCAAAGCAGAACAACGTGAACGTGAGTGACCAAATGCGGCACACTTGCAACACCTAGCTGAACGTTACCACGCCCTATACGAAATTGATTTCCCTCATACGTCGCTCAAATGTCATGTGGACGACATCATATATTCGTTTGAACCCATTTGAGGTAGTATTCGACAAAGCCTTGTACTCTCATATTCTCCTCTTTTCTGCATCTCACTGTTTCTTTTTGGACAAGGTGCAGTGTACTCATTTCCTGCTGTTCTCGTAGACCGCGCGCACGTATACGAACGTACGAATACATATGTGCTTGCTTGGACAGCGTCTGATGACTAATCCTAGTTCGTTATGTGCGAGGGTGCTCAGAGGCAAATATTTTTCACACGGGGATTTTTCTGTCAGCAACCAGGGGGAAAAACTCGTCTTACACATGGCGAGCACTATTGAGTGGAAGGGCAGCATTACGACAGGGTCTAATTAAGCGAATTGGTGATGGTAGTTCGCGCGATTGATATTTGGCGAGATCCTCGGATTGCAGGGAAATACAATCATGCTCTATTGGGGTGAAGGGAAGGTGCTTTGGCATATGGTGTGAATGAGTTGCTAACCAATGATGGTACAGAGTGGGGTATTCAGAAGATTAACCGGAACTTGCTAGCACCTGATGTCCAAGCTGTGTTGCAAATTCCCTTTGGGAAAACTTGAGGAGGATATTGGGCATGGTCGGCCGTGAAATATGGAAATTATACTGTTCGTTCGGTTTATCGCTTGTTTAATGTCGAATGATGGAGAACGGGATTGCTCGAGGGCTACTACTTCATTCGGTTATGATGATCCTGTTTGGCAACTGGTATGGAAACTTGCTGTTCCCTCAAAAGTACGGGTGTTTTGGTGGCGTTTACTTCAGAATTTTATGCCTTCTAGAGCAACGTTGAAAAGAAAGTATATCGAGCGGCTGGCTTTTTGTGAATTTTGTGGAGAGGAGGAGACTAATGCATGCATTGATGTATTGTACCTTTGCCAAGGCATTTTGGTCAGCGATGAGAGATCTCACTGGGTTCAAGCTACCGTGTTTACGTCCTAATACTTGGGTGCAAGATATAATTGACAAATTAGTGTGTAAAGTTCAAGCTCTGTTAATTTAATTTTGAATATTAATAATAAATTTAAATATGAGACTAATACTTTGTTTGATAGGAAAATCTTCGGAGGTATACATGTTTTTCGTATTCATGAGCTAAATTGTCATAGTATTTAATTTGTTGTTGCATTCCTTGTATACAAAATATATATTTAACTGCACCAACCTTCTTAACTTTGATATGTGCATATTGTTTCAACTCATATACTAAGGATCTTTACTTTGAAACATATCCTTTGAGTATATGACATTTTTGTAGTTGTTATATACTCATGCTAAATTCAATTCAATTATTTGCAATTGACTTGTAATTAATCACAAAAAAAGAGATATTGAAGGATCTAGTCCATTCATTATGTGTTAATAGTGAGTTTTGGTGATTAATGATAACCGTATTTATTGAACTAATATTCTCTATGAGTTGGTGAAATAGGTTTAGTCTCGGCCGATGATGAAAACTTTGAATGGTCATGAGTTGATGGTTATCAATCAAGTGAATGACATCATGTGTTGATAGACATCAAGACAAGGATTGGACTTAGAGAGGAGATGGTTGCCTTCATGTGAAGGCTCCAAGATGGATGTGTAAGGCAAAGGTAACTAGTATATGCTAAGGGTATGTTTCTTAGTCATTTTATTGGTCTCGGTGTTTGGTTGAAAAATCGGATTGCTAGCATAGGTTAGTGTACTATTAGGAGGGGTATTATCTAGTAGCTTGAGTCTCATTATACGTTGTTAGCTCAATTACGCTTGCTTTTGCTCTTCTAGGCATGATGCTATTGTCTGTGGATATGTTTTTGTAAATAGTTGAAACTCATACATTTACTCTTTGTAGTATGAGACTATAATTTGCTAATGTCGCTTGCAAAAAGTTGAAGTCTATGCACCTACTCCTTGTGGCACATGCTATTGTTTGCATGTTTTGCAAATAGTTTAAGCATATACATTTACTCTTTATAGCATGAGATTATAATTTGCGAATGCGTTTTACAAATGGTTGAAGTCATGCAACTAGTCCTTATGGGCATGACACTAAAATTTACGAATTTATTTTGCAAATAGTTGAGATTCATGCATATAATCTTTGTGGCATGGAACTATAATTTGAGAATGTATTTTAAAAATGGTTGAAGTTCATGCATCTTTGCTTTCAAAATAAAAACTTAGTTCAAATCAAGTTTAGGGCAAACATGGTTGATGTTTCCAGAGAGCTCGACATGTATTGGCTACCTGGTCTAGGGTATCAACATCTCAGCCCAACAACTCTTTGCTAGAGTGCCCAACTAGTTGTTATGTGTTATTAATCCAAGACATGTGTGGGATATATGCGACTTTACTAAATTTATGAGTAATGGCTAGGTTGTTGCATGGGAGCTATATAGGTTTGGCATGAGGGTTCTCTATCCCGGTTCTTTAGCATTCATTGCACTATCTTGAGCTAGTGTGAGCTTCTCATCTCAATTGTGTATATTTTGCACCTTGCGAGTAAGGAGAGATTTCTCTAGTTGCATGTATTGCATCTAGGTGGAATGAGTATCCACTTGTGCTTATGTAGCACTTGGTGAGGGTTAAGCAAGACGTTTATCTTGTTATTCTTGGTGTTTGCAGACACCTAGATACTATGGAGGGGTCGTGGTCCGGTGATCTTCTCAAGAAGCTTGTGAGAAAATCCAGTGTGCTATGAAGGTTAGTATTGAGTTGCATGCACTAGCCAATTCACCCAAAAGCTAAAACTTATGAGAAAAGATGGGCAATTCATTTATACTTTAACACTCCCCCTCACGTATAGGCTCCCTAGGCCTAAAACGTGGAATAGAAATGAATTGCGATTATTATTTTTAATTGCGCCAACCTGGTCTTGAACTCGAGACCTCTTGGCTCTGATACCATATTGAGTTGCATGTACCAACCAATTTACCTAAAAGCTTAAACTTATGAGGAAAGATGAACAATTCACTTATACTTCAACAGTTAGATCAAATCTATCCAGAGGGGAAATAGCTACCATTAGTGGATTGAGGTACTTGGTTTAATTCGTTGAGCTACCTCAATATGGATTAGGAGAGACCGACAAGTCTCCGAACAACACGGTAAAAGAATCGTTGTGTCGTATTGGTTCACTCATATGTTCTTTAATTTATGCAATTTATATTTCTAGAATTAAATTGCTTACTTGTCAACTTAGTATTGCAATCTTAGAACGTTGGTGCACTCAGTTGATACTAGTTCATTTAAGATTTAATTGTGCAAAACCGATTTAATTTACATTTCCACACATAAAACTCTGTTTTTGCTAGAAGAGGTTTTAAAACCGCTTGCCTTCTCGATCTTACGGCATCCCAATTATCTTATGTGGAATGTGGTCTGTATGGAATGCGAGAAACGCTCGTAAACATAAACATGGAGAGCGCCCAACGAATTTGTTGACATCAGTGAAATGGGCGCGAGAAGTGCATATGACTTGATGCAGGCCAAAACACCAGCGAGGAGTGGTGGTGTAAGTCCTGGTGTCACGGATTGGGAAGCTCCTTTGGTTGATGTTATCAAAATAAATGTTGACGGTGCTTTCTACGCGAATGATCAATAAGGTGCGTCAGGAGTGTGGCTCAAGATAGTATGGGTGTCTTTCAGATGGCGAGGGCTAATGCTTTGATAGCAGAAGCAATGACATGCCGAAATGGTAATCCGCCAAACCCTAGCCTCTTGGATCGCGTTCGAAGCCCCAAACCCTCCCCCTTCCATTTCCAGTGGCCGTCTCTGCCGCGGCGAAGCCGATCCGATTCGACCAAACCAGGTCGAATTTGGGGAGGTTTTGATCGCATTTTGGGAGTTTGTTATGCATTCCTGCGCTAGGGTTTGGAGCCTGGGCGCGATGGGATGGCTGACAGGCGGCGGTCGAAGGACGTCGATGCTGGTGGGAGCGGCAGCGGAAGCGGCGGCGGCGAGGAGGGGAGCGACCGAGCGAGGGCGAGGAGCTAGAACGCGCGCTGTGCCTGGGTACGCAGCGGGTGCGTAGCCCGATGCGGGATGCGGACGAGGCCGGGAGCTCTGGTGCCGGTGCGGGCGCCGATGGGGCGTGGTGCAGACACCGCGGCCCGTACGGATGCTGCTGTTACGCGCAGGCGCTGCACCACGCCCCGCACGGCTGCTGCTTTTACGCGCAGGCGCGCAGGCCCCCTGCTGGAGCTTCTCGCGGCGTTGTGGAGACGGCGGAGGATGGGAATCGGGACCCTCAGCATAAAAGGCAAAAGGAGCTTGTCTCCGGCGAGTAAGTTCCTTAACTATTGCTCGCTGTGAAGTGCGTTACATTTCTAGGGCTTATGTCCAGATTTGTCCAATTTATTTTGATTAGTGTTGCGTTTAAGTACAAAAATAGCTGCAAGTCAAGGATTATTGATGCTCTCATGGAGTTTATATGCTGTTTCTTCTGTGTGATGCATTAGACGCGGTATATATCTAGTTAATCTGTAGTTTTATGACTCTTTCGAGGAGTTTTTAGGAAGGCCACAATGGTGTTGGTTGATCAGTGTACACACGAATAACGTAGAGATCCTAGAGGAAGTGTGCTACTGTGCTCATACCGTTCCATTTGGACTCATCCTCATGGTGCCTTTTGGTAGGCCGGATGAGCCGATGAGCACATGCTTCTGGGAAGGGAATGGAGATATGTGGAGAATTGAGAAGTTAGATACAAGCCTTCAGCTTCCTGGATGACGAGGATGGTGGCTGTGGTACTGGTACCCCACTAATGATCAGGCACACCATTCAGCTCCTGTGTTTAGATGGTGACCCTTTTCCCGCATTCAAAGTGCTTGTTTACATATTATAATGCAGAGGGAAATTCAAGCTAGATAGACTTTTATGCTGCAGGAACTGACATTTAGCTAGCGATTTTTTACTGTTTTAGCTCTTTTGGTAAAAAATTTTTCGGGAGTAGCCGTTCGCGACGAAATTGTGGATTTGGTCCCCAGCCACCAAATGCAGCGGATAGACTCCGCTGGAATTTTTTTTGATTTCTTTTCAGCGTTTCCAGTCCGTTGGATATTTTTTTTATATTTTTTATCCCTTTCGACAGGAGCGAAATAATTTTTTAATTTTTCGTAGACTCTGTCTGCTAGAATTTTTTTCCTGGTAAAATCCAGCGAAACCGAACAGCTGGATTATTTTTTTTTCACCCCGAAATTATTGAATGGCCCGACTCCCCCGCGCTCCATTGCCAGAGCGGGATGCTTTGCTTCATTGCATTGGTAGTACTTGCAAGTATACATGGTTAATAGAATTAGACGGCCATGCCAAAGCTAGTTATGATCTCAGTGGGGACCTATGCATTAAACAAGAAGCAAATGTGCAAAAGAATTATCCAGCGGTTCGGTTCGGTGCCGCTGGATTCCACCGGAAAAAAAATTCCAGCACACTCCGACCGCTGTAAATTAAAAATTACTTTGCATATACTGGTAGGGATAAAAAATTATCCAGCAGACTAGAACCGCTGAAAAGAAATTAACTTTCTTTTGCCAGCGGATTCCTACCGATTTGGTGCTTAGGGGCTAAATCTACAATTTCGTCGCGAGAAACGCTATTTCCAAAAAAAATTACCGAGAGGGCTAAAACAGTAAAAAAAAGTCGTCTATAATCTTATCTCTGTTAGTGCCTCTAGATTCTAGCATTTGTAGATTTGCAGTAAGGTTCTTTAATAGCCAGGGAATAATATCTTGAAAGATATCTTATCTGATAACTCGTAGGCCCATCTGCATGTCTAATCTTGAAAGACTTTCACGGTTGACGCTGCTGACATCGAGCTGTGGGGCGACCAAGGCCAGCAAGCTGAGTTGTCACGTTGAAGAAACTCATTTCTGCTGCGCCCACCCTGACCATGCAGAATGATGATTTTGCTAACCTGATGTCCAAGGTGATCTACGAGGGCAAGGCATGAGCCATCTGTGACATGAGAAATAAGGCACTGGAAGCACCGGCCCCGTTTTATGAACAAATCTTCTATTTCATGCCAACCCACAGCTCATGCTTTCTCCAAGTACATCGACAAGACTACAGGTTCATTATACTGATGCTTGTTTGTTTATCATGTGATTAATCTTAGGAACGCGGTGTTTTTGTTTGTTTTTTGGGCAGGTGCTTGAAAGTGACCGGACCTTAGCCGGCAGCTGGGGACCATACGGTAACGTTGGGAGACCATGTGGTGGCATATCCATATTTATGATGAGTATTTGATTATATTTGAGCTTATGGTGCTCTGATTTGAGTTTAAAATGAGTTTGCTTTGATTTTGAGTAATTTGAGTAGAGTGGTCATGCTCTAGAGTGGTCATAGCGCTCTTAAATGGTCGTAGCGTTTTAGAGTGGTCACGCCCTTCAATGGTTGTGACCTCTAAGTGGTCGTGGTTTTAAGTGGTCATGGTCTAAAGTGGTCACAACCCACATGATCTAAAGTGTGATCGTTAGATGTTTGACTGGTCAACTATCCTTTTCAAATTGATGTTGTATGTTATTTTGAACAATGCTATGTGATGTTTTGGTGGTCTGAGATGGTTGCAAGAGTCATGTGAGACAGAGGAGACCGGGATTATACTAGGAGTGTTGAGGTCTAGACAGTCAAGGTAACGCCAGAAGATGACTAAGCTGGGATGACAAGTCGATGTATGAGATACTAACTTGAGCCCTACTCAAGCGAAGGAGGATTGTTAGATTAAAGGTTCACGGGTGAAGTAGTGGTTAAGTTAGTGCAAATGGTTAAAATTCGTTATATTATTGGGTTACAGGTTAGCCCATGTATGAGTGAGGGAGTGAATCTCAACTCTTGATAAGGTTTCTTGAGGACCAAGAAGGTCATCTAAAGGTAGAGCTTGCTCCTAGTGTGTTATTAATAGAGGGGTGGAGGGATGCCTCCAGAATCAACTCTGTCTGAACCAAGTCTAAGAGAAGCTTTAGAGGAGGTTCTATGATTTTTTTTATGTTCCATTGAGATTTGCCCAACTGAAAGTATGGCTTTTTAACCATTCCTCTCTAAGCAATGTAAGATTCAAATTCATTTATGTTCTGAAATTTATTTTAGTTATTGCATTTTTGCTTGGTTATTTTTCTAACTTGAGCTTTGCTTCACCTCCTTCTACTTGCTGTATTTCTACTGGATCTAGAACGCATAAGTGGTTAAGGAATTCATCTAGAATATGTTCTAACTCAGCAAAATCCAATAGAACTTACTCTTGCTCAAGTTTTGGTTTCCTTTATTTTTGAGTTTTTGATCTCTCTTTGGTTTCTTTCTTTCTTGATCTTATGCTGCTAAGGAAGAATGATTGATAGATAATTCTTCTGTAGATCATATCCCAATCATTTGGACAAGTTTTAACAAGATTTTCAAAGTTCTTCTCAAAAAACCGGTGTTTGGTTTGAAAATGAATGATTCGTGATAAATCTTTTCTTGCACGTCTGAGGGGTGTTTCTTTGGTGTTCTTGATTTCTGTGACATGTAGGAGATTATCTTGATCATCAAATCTCCACGAGCAAGCTCAGGATGAAGTTTGTGAGTTTATCCCTATCTTGGTACAACATTCCTCCAAACAGAAAAAAATCAAAACTTTGACATCAATTCTTTTGATTAAAGGTTGGAATACATTTCTAACATCCATAGAAATGTGTATGCAAAGTTTCAAATGATTTGAATCAGCTGATCTCGATTCTTGTTTTTGAAATCATACTGATTTTACTATTCATCCGGGAGCACTGTACTTTTACCTAGTGCTGGCCTGACTGAATTTTTTGGTTGACTCTTTTAGCTAGAAAAGTAGTTTGATTTTTTTAGGGAAAATTTTATTTGGCTCCTATTCACCCCTCTAGTCACATTTTCGGTTTACAAACGTCAAGTTCCTGGCTCTTTTCCGGTATATATTTTTTCTATTTTCGTTTTTGTATTTATGTTGCTTGCATTTCTCAAATTTGGTGTGTAACTTGAATCATGTGTCCAAATTGTTGCAGGGACAGACAACGGCCTAATTTGACAAATTAATACAATACATTAATAGGTAGTAATTCATATATTGCTTCAAGTGCAGAACATTTGCATTTGAACCGTTACTTGACAGAGAAAAAATTTGCTATTTCTCATCTTATAAGATGGTGCCCTCTGTTATTTTCTACAAATATTTAGCGAAGTGAGGAGCATAAGCTTAGGGATGTCTTGAACGGATCATCAGGAATTTTCATTTCTAGGAGCCTATACAGTTTTTCAGATTTAGGATTATACTCAACATTCCTTGCTCCACAGACATTCAGGTGCAAACGATTAGGAGACACTAGTGCCATGATGAGTTGACGTACAGTTGCCTTTTCCCTTTTATTAATTGATTATAAGACTGACCATAGAGTTATTTATGGTTTTCCGCTCTTCAGGTACTATACCATTATGTGATCCAAAATATACCAGTAATACTTTAACAATTGGAGTGCTGATTCTCAAAATCAGGGAATCTAGTTCATGGTTTTTCGATATTATGGCTTGTTATGTTTTTCTCTTACCCATCAAAAGGATTTGCAAGGGTCTTTCTTTTGAGAGAGAGATTTGCAAGGGTCTTACAGTTATAAATATGTAAGGATGAATTGTGGAAAAGAACATATGAACTCCTTTCTAAGTTTTACTTTACAATATAGTCAGATTGACAAAAGTTGTCAGTTTGTGATGTTAACCTTAATTCAGCATCAAAGAATATCCTCCAATTGTTTTAACCTTGGATCCAACTCTGCAGCACTGCGCTCTTCATAATCATCAGCAGGAGTCCGGTATGCATCAGCAATAGCCTTTCCTTTATCCAGAACTGCTGATGGCACGGTTTGCAGGAGACTGAAAACGAAAGTGATGTAAAGTTTGAGTGATAATTCCTTTTCATTTGAAAATAGAGAAATGTTCTCATTTGCTAGTACTTGTCTAAAGCTCCAAGGGCAACACTGATTTTGCTCCTCATGGAATCAACAGATACTGATGAGTCATTCCGTGATGCGCGCAGTAGCAGTGAGTCAAGATCTTCCAGTGCTCTAGGAGACAACAGGCATTTGTTTTCACTTGTGAGAGCTTATAAATTCTCACTTCATTCCACAAACAAGTACATTTTAAAAGAATTTAATCTTGTATTTACCGTAAACATTCGTCCACGGCATCAGAGGCAGCTTTGCCTTGACCATTGCTGGAAGCATATTGTGCCACCTGCATTAAGTATTTTTTTCAGGTAATGGGCATAATTTGAAATCACTAAATCAAGCAATTAAACTCTGGATACAATCACACTATGGCTGTGGACATAATCTGAACAAACAAAGAGTTTCATGTTTGAGGAAGCAAACTGGCTAGTGGAACACTATTGATACTTGCTGATTGTAATCTTGCTTTTGATCAATAAAATCTAAGCTTCTGAATTTCTAAACGATGGCTACCGGAACAGGCATGCGCTAGTAGTGAGATATTCACCGGAAAGGTGACTTACTGCTCGAATATTGATACGCAGAGAAGATGCTGGGCCAGAACGAAGTAATGATCTGCTCTCATCGTACCTTGGCTTCTCGAATTCTAACGATTTATCTGCAATGAAACATATATTGGTGAATCTCTCGGGTACAGTTTGTATCATATATAACATTTACTCAAAAATCTGACCAAGGCAGAAATAAACATATTTAGTCTAGATAGATGCACTTATTCTAGCAGCAAATAAGAACGGTCTGCTTGGTTCAACATATCATTTCCACCATGAGTAAACTAATGGAAGCGAAGGCCGCAGACGCATGCTGAAAAGGAAGTCCATTCCACACTGACTCTGAAATATGACTAAGCTAGATCACACATTTGTGTAATTGTGTGCAACATCGATTAATGTTGCTTGCTTTCTCGCATGCTCTTGCGCATGTTAGGTAACAATCAGGGTCGCCAAAGTGCTAATTAAGAAGCCAAGAAGGTATTTTATGTAGCACATTTGTGAATTACCGAGATCCCTGAACTGGTCTTGAGTCAACAGCACTGCCGGGACGTAGGTCTCCAGGGGCTCCAGCTTCTTCCTAACAGCAGCAATTCAAGAACAGCAAGAAGCAACAAGGTATTAATGCGAACAAAACCTGCTGTCTGCAGCAATGCAGTGCAGATGTTCTGCAGTGAGAGCATGATACGGATTAGTACCTCTTGACGTACTTGTCAAATGGACTGGCCGCGGCCGCATCTGCAACATTCGGGACACAGGAAACAGGTTACTCACACACCGAACAGCTCGCCCAAGACGTGCACGCGAGTGGCATACGAATAGCAGTCTACAGTTAAAACTTACGGCCGGCGGTAGTGGCGAGCCAGGCGGCGACGCCGGCCAGGGAGACGGCGCGGCGTCCGAGGCCATCCGACGGCGGCGGAACGGATGAAGCGATGACTTGGCAGCATCGGCGGCGGCGGCATGGTGGCACTGGGGAGGGGCACAAGTGCGCCCCGCCGGATGTGGTGGGGAGAAAGGAGGACATTTTTGGAGGAATACGGGTAGCTCAGGAGATGGGCTGCTGAGTCACTGCTGCGACGCGAGGCGAGGCGAGGCGAGGAGGGAGGGTTGCGGGCTTGCGGCTCCGGTTAGCTCGGTCGGTGGGCCCCTTTTGCACGAGAGCCACTCGAGTTCCGGTAAATTTCTTGTGCCACGGCCGAGGTGTGCTGCCTAGGAAGAAAATTCTACGTGTTCTTAGTTTTTGGATTCAGCAAATCTATGTGATTGGTGCTTAAGCACGTTACGTGGCCTCTTCGTTGCCCCCTATCCGAGCTGTTGTTTTTGTCTTATCCCATTGCAAATATTATTATCAAATTAATAATTATAAATATTATTATCAAATTAATCATCGTGTGCGTCCAATTAACAATACTACTCTCTAACAAGCAATACACGAAGGCGAGACAATCTGTTCATTGGACGCTTTTTCTGTGATTCTTGTTTTAGTCAAACTCGTATTCGTGTAACTCAAAAGATCAGTAGTACGTGCGTGTGAGAGAGGAATTGAAAACCACCATCCGTCGATATGGTTGCATGGTTTATAAAACCGCGAAAAATCGTTCAAAATTATGGTTTTTGAGCGTACTGTTGCGGTTCGAGATAAAAAAACCGCTCTAATTAAAAAAAATCAAAAAAAGTTAAAAAAAAATAAAATTTGCGTTAAAAATCACTCGAAAACCGCTCGAAAATCGTTTTGTAGGAATATTTCAATTGATCGGCTGGGGTTTTCAGTTTTTCGTTGAAAACCGAATGGTTTTCGAGTTTTTTGATTTTTTTTTCTCAAATTTTGATTTCTTATCCTTCGATTGTTGACAATTTTTTAGCGGTTTTTTGCGGTTTCACGGTTTCAATTTTGTGAACTTGTATGGATGCCGTGTATAGATCAATTTTAGTGTATTACGAGACTGGGAGCTCCGTGTGACCAGTGCCACAGCGGAGCGTCACAAGACGCGGCCGGTGGTGGTCGCGGACTCGCGGTGGAGGGCACCGGCAGGAGCCACCGCTCTGGCACCGCGCGCACGACCGCGAGCTGGGCTGCGCACACTTCGAATGACGCAAAATGTTGGACCGCACGCAAGCGCAGGAGGGCTGGCTGCCGGGGAGCGTCGCTCAACGCACAACAACCGGCGCACCACGCACTGCACGGGTGGTGGGCGCGGTCACGACAGCGGGGGATAGCGGCAAACGGCGTGGGCCGGAGCGCGCGTGGTAGGCTGGAATGCTCATTCGGGGAGCGCGGCGGTGGCCTGAGTGACGACGCGGCCATTTGTCACGGGCAGTTTGGTAGTTCTCACGTTGGACTAGGTGGGCATCGCGTGGCGGCCCAGTGCCAAAAAAAATCTTCGGCTTCGGCTTTACCACCTATTTTTATGCGCTTCGCTGACACAAGGTCAAAAGGCGATCTTCTCTTTGGTTGCTAAGTGTTGTCTGGTGAATCAGTGATGAAAATTGCACTCCAACTCAATTGGTAGTAATAAAACAAGTAAGTAATAATTCGGGAAAAAGAACAAGTAGTAGAGGGCAACATAAACATAATAAAGGCAGCTCTAGCACAGAGATGTCAAACGTGTAGATTACCGGAAGTGTTTGGAGACCAGAAGCACTTCACAAGCGTAGCGTTTGAACAAGTGCCAGTACAGGACTTACTCAAGATCTCGGAGCAGAGAAGTAAACTAGTCTGACAACCAGAGCTGTTCCGTGCGATCATGAGTTCCTAACACATCATCTGAAAAAGAAAAAACTGAGACCCACGGCGAGCTAGCTCTAGAAAGAAGCCTTGCACTTGAGCACGAAGCCGAGAAGCATCAGCATGGCTATGAGCCCGCACGAAGAGCCCCTGACACGGTGTATCCAGTACGGGTCGAACCTGACCACCCTCCGGTCCATGAAGCACGTCACGTTGATGGCCAAGATCAGCACGATGAGCAGCGCCGGCAGCCACAGTGTCGACCCTCCGTCGTCCTCCTCGTCGTCGCTCTCCTGCGCAGGCTTCCGGTCGATGTACAACGGAGAGAGGACGGCCAGGACCGCCAGGACGACGCACACGAGCTTCTCCGTGGAAGAAGACCTTCCCATGGTGCTGCCCGCTGCAAAGTCTCTACTCACTGAAAGTCTAAAGGTTATGTATTCAACGCTTGGTTCTTCAGGATTTCTTTATGCAGTTTGGCTAGTTGAACCAATCTTCAGAAACAAGGATAGAACCTATCGATATTTTTATCACCAAACCTTTTGACTATTTATTGATTCCTATCATGTAAAGGAACATATTCAGATTGTCCATTATTATCCACTGATTGATGATGAGCATTTGATTGTGATGTAAAGGAGATTCTTCGTAGCTAGTGAGCCGAGAATCAGATGCCGAGGCAAGTAGCTCAAAAGAGTCGCAATTAGAGCTGGCAAAAAAGCTCATTAAAGCTCGAATCAAAATTGATTTAATTACAGTAGATAACGATTTCAAAATTGAAATGAGACAATTTTGAAAGAAAATAGTTAACGAGGCTCGACTCGATAATGGTTCGTTAGTTCAAATTTAAAATAACTATTTAAACGATAAATAAAATGATTTTAAGTTGAATCATATCAATTTCGAACGAACCTCAATAATAAATCGTTAAGCTCGATAGCCAGTCTTAATCTCAATGCAATAGTGTAGCTACAGAACAAGGATCAATTTGGACGGTTTTGATCATCTTGCCGGGGAGGAAGAGTGAAGTTGAGCTCTTCCTGTAATCGTATTGAACTTGTTCTTGAAGCTGCATCCTTGTAGCAAAATGATGTCATTGGTTCTGCAAAACTAGTACGGAAGATTTTGCAATCGGTACGGCACGATGAACCTGCTTACACGTGTTCTTGGCACAAGCGAAGGCCTGAGCATTGGACGTGAACTCTCCGGATTTAGTTGCAATTTTGGAACCAGGAGCATCTTTTATCTGTTTATTATTTGCTGTTTGGCAAGTAAACAAGTGTGAGCATTAAGGTTGGTATCTAGTCAGATTGAAACAGTTTTGTCTAAAACGGTAGGCCAAGCAGATCGAAAAAGTGAAATGAAGGAAGGTATCAAGAAAGGTCCTTCAAGCTAGCATGTTTAGATGGATTTGGAGTGCATATTAAGATTGGAGACATATAGGGTGAAACCAACATAAATATTGTAAATATGTGAAAACTATGTCCTCGAAGTTTTCAAAATTCCAAAAAAAAAAGCCAGGATCATGAAATTTTGCGTACATCCCCTCCCTGCATGTGTTTTTTGGGAAATTTTTAAAAACTTCAAAGGCATGATTTTCAGGAGTTTACAATATTTACGGCTGTATACGCACCCAGTTTAATATTACCAGGCTACTAGTGACTTGAAGGGATATTGGGGTTAGAGGTTTTTTCTAATATAAAAGCTACAACAAGAATATACATTTTTGCACTATACATCTACAACAAAAGGGTTGATTATAAAATAACAAGTGGTGGAATGATGGCCAAGCAATTTTTAGAATTTGCACCTAGTTTTTGCTCGATAACTTGTTGGGATTATAAAATGGCTGTAATAGGTCCTTTAGACCATATTCCCCTCTAATTTTGCTCAACTTCTTCTTATATATCATCCATATCATCATCGTCGTCACTTTTTTCTTAGAGAATCGTCATCATCACTTTGTGGGTACAATCTCTACTACTTCTAATTACCAGTTCCACCACCCCCCAAGAAAAGAAAAGTAGTAGTGTATCATATCACGATTTGATAATTGATTGAAAATTGATATCTCTGTAGAAGATTACGTAAAATTTGGACAGAAGAAAAGGAAAGTAGTAGTGTATCATACTACGATTTGATAATTGATTGGAAATTGGTATCTCTGTAGAAGATGCACGCTTTGAAAATTTGGAAAGTAGTAGAAGAATACGATTTGACCAATTCGGTGACCGTTGCGCTGTCCGGTGGCGGGCCAGACAAGAAGGCGAAGCTCCAGGACGTGGTGCTGGGGTGCACCACCTCGTATGACGGCCAGAGCTTCCAGGCCTCGGACGCCGTGCTCAACCTCGGCAACGATAACATCTCTTTCACGTCCCGCACCGCCGCGCGCTTCGACGGCCGCTTCTCCTACTACCTGGTTGATCACCTCGCCCCGCGCAACGCTATGAGCTACCTCACCTTCGACCCAGGCCCAGACACGGCCTCGAGCTCCGTCGTCGTCGCAGACGCTGCTGCTTCTCGACGGCCAGACGAACCCGTTCTACGCCATGACGGTGGAGACCATCTCCATCTCCAGCGAGGCCCTCAACATCCCCTACGAAGTATGGAACGTCGAGAGGAAGGGTGGCGCGATACTGGACTCCGGCACGAGCCTGACGATCCTCGCCACCCCGGCGTACAAGGGTGTGGTCTCGGCGCTAAGCAAGCAACTCGCCGGTCTGCTGCGGGTGAGCATGGACCCGTTCGACTACTGCTATAACTGGACGGCTAGTGCACTGGCCATCACAAAGCTGACGGTGCAGTTCGCTGGGTCGGCGCAACTGGAGCCGCCGGCGAAGAGCTACGTGATCGACGCTGCGTCCGGTGTGAAATGCATTGGGTTGCAGGAGGGCGCGTGGCCTGGGGTGTCCGTCATCGGCGACATCCTGCAGCAGGAGCACCTCTGGGAGTTCGACCTCTGGAACCGGTGGCTCAGGTTCAGGTAGACGTCGTGCACCTAATGATTTCGACTGTGCACGATTCGTTTAACCATGCCAGCCGTAACAGTGGTGATGGTAATATTGCTGATTTTTGTAAGGCTCTTGGCTAAATGTTAATAACACTATGAAATGATTTCTGGAAAAGAAGAAGATGCGTTAGTGCAATGGAAAAAAAATCGGGAATAGCTAATTTGATGGTGCGGTTAGGATGTCCACTCATTATGATAAGTAACAACGCTTCATTCCTTTTATCACTTTTTTCCTTACTCAGCGTTATCTCATTCATCCTTCTCTATTTTTTAACTGCTTTTGAAAGTTTTTAAACCGAAAGTTTTTTAATCGAAACTTTTTATTTGAAAATTTTCAACTTGAAACTTTCTAATTTGAGAATTTTCTATTTAAAAATTTTTCAAGCTGAAACTTTCTAATTTGAAAAATTTTCAATCTGAGTTTGCGAAGCTTTCGACTCTCTCCACGCATGGGACAATTCAGTCGGATTTCGTGGTTCCGCGCGCGCAAGCACAACTACCGATGGCCATGCCCACGTGGAAGGCGGCTATGGAGCGACACCAGCCAATCGATGCGCAGCTGCAGCTCCTCGTCCTCGACAAGGTTCCCTTTCTTACCCCTCTATGGTTCCCCGATCTGTCCACCACCTGATTATGAAAAGAAGGTGATATATATAGTAAAACGTTATTATCAAACATGATTTTTTTTCATAATTCCTAGGTTTTTTATGATTCCGGCTAGGAATAGCGAGATAGACCTGACAAGGGCTGCCACGGAGCGGAGCATAGCCGGGCGTGGCGATAGAGTCGAGGAGGTGTGTAGATCAAGTACAGTGGAGAAGACACGATGCGGGTTGGGCAGAATTCAGCTGGTTAATTCAACTGAGTCGATGACTTGATATAAGCCAACTCAATGTGTTAGATAACATGATTTTTTTTATTCGTAGCAATACACGGCCATTTTGTTTTATTGCTTGACCTTTATGTTTCGTTATCAATTTTGTTTTCCGTAGAAATGCATGGGCACTGAACTAGTAAACACAACAAATTCATGTTGAAGCTAAAAATAGAATTAGGAAATGCCTCATCAACCAATGTAGAATCAATGAATTATCCATCAATTGAAATACATCGTGCAATGGATCTTTTCTTAAGACTCACATGTACACTGCAACCTACAAATCGTCGATGTAACACAACGAATGCATTGTTGTTGACCTCCAACACATCCCTCGTATAGCCAATCATGTAGTCATATGGTCCAGCCATGGAAGCCGACGGACCACGGTGAGTAGACGTGGGCGCGTGCGGACGAACAACCTGTTAAGTGGCCATCCGCCACCGTAAGAACCCGACCATCGAGTCAGACCGGTGAGGCCCACAAAACAAGTGAAACAGAGAACTGATCGCTCCTCTGGTCTCTTTCTTTATTTTATTTTTGTAAAAATGGTACCTTTCTATTTTTTTTAAAAAAATAGCTCATCCTGTGACGCTGTAGGGCAAAACGCTACCGACATGAATACTGTTCTGTGCTATATTGTCACGGAAAAGCACTGCTCCGCTCTCCCATGCAGCGGAATTCATTGGAAAACTGAATTATCGCGCTAAAAACTGAATTGTCACGCTCACACGTCACGTAAAACTAAATTGCCGCGCCTCCACTCCGCGGGAATTCAGTTACTGCGGCCCACTCCTGTCAATTGCCGTAGCAAAAGTTTCCCGTGCTTAAGTTCCACGGCACGACGAGTTCTCGTGCTCTGGTGCTGCAAAATGTGGCATGTGTCATACCGTGGTAATTTTTGTACTCTCCGTGCACACGGTATCTGTGAGGTAAAAAAAGCTATATTTGTAAAAAAATTACGGAAACTAGTTTTATAAAGAAAATACATTTTAAGAGGCAGTACAGCGAACAATTCCGAAACGGATAGAGGAAAACTTAAAAAAGAACATAGGGTGAGGCGGCCGCGAGGCAGGTAGACCACGCCGCGCCCGCCGCCGCTGCCACCCCTCCTCCGTCTCGCCGCTGACCACTGCCTCCACCTCTTCCTCTCGCTGGCTAGAGTATAAAGACTACGGTTAGGGCCTCCGGTTCTTCCCCGCGGGCATGGCGACCGGCGCCATCGCGCCGCCGCCTCCGCTTGCCGGCGCGCGGAGCGGCTTCAGTTGCCGGGGCGTCCTCCACCGGCGCCTCGCCGCCACGCCTATGTGAGAACCCTTCTTCGGCTCTTGTCGTGTTTGCGTTTGGTTCGCTCTGTGGGTCGTAGTTGTTAGAGGAATTTCATGATTTTAGTCGCTGATTGTCATAAAGAACGGACGAACCTGTTTGATTAAGGAGGAAAGAAATCAAGGAAATTTGGGGGCGTTGTTGAGTAGTGATTACTTAGATTGCGTGTTGCAAGCTATATTCATGACAAGAAAGGGTCACCGGTTAGTTCAATGTAGGATCACGCTCTTTGCATATCCTATTACTGTGGGGTAGTTGACCAATTACTGGATGTATTGCACCAATTTTAATACCACAAGTTTAATCCAAAAGAAAAAGATAAAGACGCCACCCAGTTGCTCTGAAAAAAAATGCTGCGAACTACTCCACATGGGACTTTGATAGCATCTTGTTTGTTTAGCATGTACTGATGGTCAATTGGTCGGTACTTGGGTTTTTGTGATGTGTATGTCTTGGCATGGTGGAATTGGGAAGGGAATACTCTCAACATAGGACTATAACCGGATTTATTGGATTTCATCTAAGTGTAGTTTCCAGTGGAGCTTGATAATTTCTTGCTTCGAAAGCATGGAGCTAGCACTGAGCAATTAGAGATATGTAAAAAGTAACTCTCTACTTAGATTTTATGCATGTTGTTTGTTATTTTGATGCAAAATCAGTTTCCTTTTTTAGGAAAGATGAACCAGTGGTTTCTACTAACTGTGGAAAAGGGGAAACGGTCACTGACAGCCTTAATGTTGCCAGAAAAGCTTCTCATCCTGGGCTTTCATCAAGTTTATCCAATCAGATAACGGTGGTACCCACACCTCTGCATCCAGCTGAACCTTCTGATCTTCGTTTTAATCGTCTTCAACTCTCAATTGAGGAGAGTGATTGCAAATACAAAAGATTTTTTGGTTGCTATGTTGCTCGGGAGGCTATAATTGATGAGGAATACTGGGTATTATTCTTTTTACTTCTAGAAAATATAAGGTCATTGATTCTGGGCAATACTTTAAAGTCGTCCACTTTTGGTTGACATGGCCATATGATTTGCGATGAGCTGATGGCAATTATTATATGCCAATACTAGTGTCTTTTACCTGTCTTTTGTTTTGCATGCTAATATTGGCTCAGTACATGAGATGCATAGCCAGCATCTATGTTCCAAATCATTTACTTCACTTTTTAGTTAGTGCTATGAAACTATAATATTTACTTTACCACTATGCCTTACATCCCTTCTTACCAACACTTGATAGATTGCCGCATGGTTGAGAGCAGAAGATCGCTATGAGGATCAGTCAGGCGATCGGTTAGTGTTTTAATTTACAGGGATATTTTATGTAGCCGTATTTGTTCGTTGTAATCTTATTCAGCTATTGTTAACATTATCCTTGTAACTAATATTTATTTATCATTATTTTTTACTGCAGCCATGTTGAAAGTTTCAAAAGAAAGTTTGCATCGCAGGTACCTGTGAAATCAGTTAGTCATCTTTTTTTGTGTGCTTGGGGTGGTAAAGATATTTAGAATAGTGAAATGGTAAGAATTTCTCGTGGCCCCTGCTAAAATAGCATTCTTTTTAAAATGGACAATGTGTCACAATGTTCCCATTAATTTTCCACCATCTGATCATCCAATAGCTTCTGTTCTGGTTCACTTGTATCATTGTTAGTCATCTCATTGCAGGGATTTCATGCATTAAAGATGCGATGTAGCAAGCAGGTTGGAGAGAAGTATATATGTTTTGTGGCGGTATGAAAAGCTCTCCTCTCTGTACTTCGTGCATCAAGATTTTTACTAGATCCTTGATCCAGCATGTTAGTTCATAAAATATGCTTAGAGGGAAAACACACGCTAAACTGGCTATCTAACAACTGGGCAGGATAAAACTTCAGTGTTTCTGTTATTGTTTAGATCTTGTGTGCTGATTCGATTTACATCATTGAACTCTCTAAAAGCTGCTTTACTGACATTTTCATCATATTTCACAGCTAAAATCTCACTGTCTCACGGTGTAATATTGCAGGTAAAGAATGATGACATCAAGCGAACTGTACTGAATAGTGTCGTTGGCACCCTGGATGTATGTGTCAGGCATCCTCTGCATGGCGAGAAATTACCTGCGGTATGGAAAAATAGCACCCTTGTGTTTTTATTACTTCTGTTGGTGTCTTTGGAAGTTAGTTTCAAATTTATTCACAGGAGCCTGGAAAGTCACCATTTCACCGTAGAATCTATCAACCAGATCAGCCAAAATTTGGATATTTAACAAATGTATGTGTTGCTAATTATGCACGGCGTCAAGGGATTGCCAGCAACATGTTGTTATTGGCCATTGATGCTGCAAGACTCAATGGTAAAGCAATAAGTTATTCTGGAATAGCAAAGTCCCAGATAATTGTGTTTCATCTGCTGATATCTTCACCCCTACTGTAGGTGCTGACAATGTTTATATTCATGTACATAAGGATAACTTACCTGCTCAAAGGCTCTATGATCAGATAGGATTCAAGGTATATATACCATCTTGTTTCATTTTCATTCTGAAAAATTCCATTTAGTTATAGAAGTCTAAATTGAATTACACTTGCGCTGTCTATTTGTAGTTGGTTGACATGGATGGTGCTCACCAGTCATCAGATCTGTGCTTACTCTCCTTCAGTTCCTAGGACTAGGCTAATTAACAAGGGACCTCCTCCCATATCCTTTGTGCAGATGAAATGACATCAGTCCTCGTGATTTAGAAAAGCAGGACGGTGTCAATGAATATGTTTTACCATCTTGTACATGATGAAAGCGTGAAAAGTTTGTATCTTTGAAATTTGACTAGATGGATCACAGTTCTGATGCCCTATAATGTTGTGGCATCTGAATGCTTCAGAAGTTTCTTTTACTGTATAAGTTGTGAAGCCTGCTAGTGTTTCTTGGTTCATTATGTGATTCTGCAAGATAGACATCGTGGTACTGAATGTTGTTGCTCATACAACTAGCATATTTACCCGTGCTATTGCGTGGCTAGATATTTCAATGCAGTTGTTTTTATATATTATTTTACTTAATATAATTGAAGTACAATTGTGTTTGTTATATAACTCTAATATCTATATGTGCTCAATCTGCACTGTTATAATCTGACCCTACCAAAATTAGTGGTGGGGATCCTTATCTTTTTTTTCTTGCGATTAATGTGAGAATTTCTAGGATTTTTTTAAGGATTATTGTGGGATTTTCTTGATCTTTAAACAAATAAGGTGTCTTGAATATCACTGGTTGTTTTTATTTATATATATCATGGACTTGTCAGTGAACATCACTGTCTTTTTTTAGAGGGAGAACATCAATGACTTGGGCTATTGTTGATAATCACATTCCATGATAAAAAAACTCTATAGTGAGATCTGATCCATCTCCTTTGGCAATAATTTATCCTACACACCTATTTATGAGGTTGGCCGCTTGCCCAAGGGCTTCACTTTTGAATCGACAACATGGTAACCTATACACCAAGATTGTTGTATCACCATGTGAAGGAAGCACATTAGCATGGTATTAATGAACAAGATCTTACCATCACATGAGAACTATGGTACGCGTGTTTTATCTTCTCTACACACATCTCAGGTGTCAGATCACCATACATTGAGCTACGCTGAATCACCGGTAACGTTGGCGAACTGCAGGCAATAGGCAAAATCGGAAAAATCGGACGGGTGAGAGCCGGAGGATTTTAACAATTTACCTACGATGATCAGACGGCTAATACTAATCCCTGATGAACTGCAATTTGTATCGTACTCATACTCGTTGTTACTCCCTGATGAACTGCAATTTGTATCGTACTCATCTATACCTCTTTATAATACACCTAAGCATTCTTTTCTACGTCTACCCCAAATAATGCACCTCACTAGAGATGACCTAACCTTCATATACCCAGCGAAACGTCCTCAGAAACTTGCCTCCATCAAAATTAACCTCTCAGATCTTTTCTCAGCTTTACTCACCCACATCCGATGGCCATTGTTTAATGTGATTAATTCATCCTTGTGGCCCACAACAGATCTCTCCCCACCTCCAGTATCATCTCAAGGAAAAGGAAACAAATATCCTGAAATTAAGTAAAAAGAAACAAACGTTTTAGAAAAGAAAAAATCATATGTTACGTGCTGGGAAAAGAAAACCGAAAGACATGACTGGTTGTTACTCGACCAATCTCGAAGGTATGAATATTCACCGGTCGGATAGGCTCCACGCGTGCGGAACTGCGGACCAACTCATCTATTCACTCCGTGTGGTTATATAACAGACGAGCACGCATAGTAGTCTCCGCTTCGAACCCGAAACGCCCCCGCACGCACGGACGAAGGCAAGGTCGGCACCGCATCGCCGGCGGCGACCCAATCATGTCGGCACGGGACCGCGAGACGGCTTTGGCGCTCGCGCGCGCCGCCGCGGCGCTGGACGGGGCGGTTCTCGGCCTCGGCACGGCGGCGCTCGCCGTCGCGTCGTGGGTCAAGTACGTCTCCGCCTCCGGGGCTCTCCGGCGCATCGCCGCCGCGCCGGCGGTCGCCATCCCTGGCCTCCGCTCCCTTCTCGCAGGCGAAGACGGAGAATCGCGCCTCGCGGCTGTGCGGGGCCTCGTCCGCGCAGCCCCCCGAGGCAAGTTCCTCGTCCCCCCAGGATCCGGCGAGCACTGCGTCGTCGCCAAGCACACCCAGACGGTGAGCCACACCGTCTCAGTGTCTCACGCTGAAGATTCATCTCTTATATCACTCCCTCAGAGCTAGGGTTTATGCTAGGGCCATAAGATTGCTTAGGTACGGATATAATTTTTAATCTTAAACTCTTAAGGGTTGGGTGCTTAATGACGGTTCTCATGGCGGTGGGATAATGTGCGAATGTTTTAAGGTTCCGATAAAGCAGTAGCTATAAGGCAGGTGACAGGTTTGGGCATTGGAGCGGCTGTGGAACTTTTTGTGTAGTTTTATGCGCTGCTGTGCTAATTAGATACATGTCTCAAATTGTTGTAGAAATCTTAGAGAATCTCCATGCTTAATGCTATCCTGTTAGCTATGATTTAATTTTAGTTGTAGTTTCTAGGAGTAGGAAGGCAAACAGTATCGAGTCCTGCCATTTCCTTATGCAGAATTGGATAGTTTGGAGAAGTAGAAGCTAATTTTGAGGGTTTCTAATCAGGTTCTTCTTGCGTTCAGATTTCTGAGGTTTGAAGATTGTTGTGTAAGCTTTGAGAATATTGATTCTTAATATATGTAAAATAGCTTTGGGCTTCTATTGCATTTGGAATTAGATGGTTAATGCTGATGGTTGAATTCTCCAGTTGCAAGAGATTTACAAGCTGCAAAACCAGCCTTCTGTAACCCTGTTATGCTTTCATGGATTTAGGCCCTTAGAACAGTGTTGTTGTAAAATCTCAGTAAAAGTGGCACGCAATAATGGTGCAATGCAGCCACTTTTGACTTTTGATGGTATCAAGCGACTAGAAGTCCATTATGATGTTGTAGTCATAGGAGATTGTTCTAGATTGTTAAGTGAACTTGTGAAAATAGCAAAAGCATGGCAAGCCAATTGTGATGATCCTGGGTTATCAACTTGTTAGGATTTTGAACTTTTCTTAAACACCTTCACATTTAGAATGAAGAACAAATGCCTTTATATAGAGTAGCATATAATTTTGTTATTTGTTGTTGCCGTGGAATCCGTTAACTGGGATTGGTTCTGAATTTCTGCTGGGTCTCTGTAGTAACTGTATCTTGGAACAATTTGTTGGATTCCACCAGTTACTAATTTGGATGTAAACTATAAAATGTTCCAATGGCTTAAAACTGTGGTGCAAAGCTACTTCTGGACACATTTTTGTACATGGTTGTTATTCACCTCAAGTAAGGGGTATATTAATTATCGATAGTTTTAGGATCTTCATGGATTCAAAGATATACGTGGAATAAATTTGCAAATTCCCCCCTTTTTGTTATGAATGAAAAATAGAATAGCACTTTTACACCCCAAACCCTGCCTTTGTGCTTTTAACATACAGTTGTGTATATGTTATTCTCTCCCTGTAAAGATATCTAACTGGTGTTTTGTGATCTCATACTTAATGTAGTGCTTGTTCAACGAGTGGAGAGGAATCTTTGGATGGACCTTTGATCTGCATGCTCTCTTTTTTAAATCATTGAAAGAGCAAATTACAACATCATTTAGATGGGTATACTATCTATACTTCTTACACTGTGTCATTGTCAGAATCATTTGTACCCTAAAATTTTGCCATACTTTTCCTTTTGCAAGGTTCCATTTGTTCTTGTAGATTCTGGGTCCGATAACTCAACTGGAATGGTACATGTGAAGTTGGATGGGGCAACTCAACCATTACCTTTTACAACTGTGTATCATAAACTTGTCCCAATTGAGTCAAATCCTTACACATTGTTTCAGACTATTATTGGCAATGGCTACCCAGTAAGTTTTTGGTTTCTATGTTGAATTAGATATTTATTCTATACAATAATCAACACAGGGATATCTTTCTTGAGCTATTTGATTTATTTGTAGATTGCGTTATTGGATGAGGAAAAGATACTTCCTATTGGAAAGGAGATTACAGCAGTAGGATTGTGTCGAGAAAATAAAGGAAGTGTTGAGATCAGTTCGTGCCCAGAGATCCCCTTTTTCTTGTAAGAGTATTATTGACCATATGTTTCCATATCCTTTCTTTTTTACCAATGCCAGGCACCAAGACTAGAACATCCATAGTTTATATGGCTAATATATTCCTCAGGAATAAGGAAGGAGGACATGCGTATTAAGGTATTCTTTTGGTGTAGTTCCATAACTTTTCTATAACGCTTTGCCATTGCTTAGGTCTGAGCTGACCAAGGATGAGATGGAAGTTGAGCTAACTTCACGTGCTAAAACACTCTTTTGGGCTAGTGTTGTTCTTGGAACCATGTCAGTTAGCTTACTGGGCTATGCCATTTACAGGTATGTTGGGACCCGAATATGCAAGTATGAACTCTCTGTGTATACTGCACTAGCCTAGTATTGTGCTAGTGCACATACTGTCATCATTGATGCAATATCGTCCATACACAACGAAATAAAAATAAACGTACTGAATTTGAAAAATAAATAATTGTTGTGAACTTAAGGTCAAGTTTACAATTATTAGACCATGCAGAGCTTAAGCACTAAATAAGATAACTACATCGGAACAAAAATAAACTACAACACAACCCATCAACTTGCCATAGGCAATCGACAAGGAATAAGACCTCAGGATCGTCCTCCTCGTAAAGCTCTAATGCAGGTGTAGACTCTTCCACTTCGTGAACTGAAGGATGATTGTTGCAAGCTAAGTACATAGAGTACTCCACAAGTTGTGCACGTAAAATGTAGCATCTAATTTACTATATGCAAGGCTTAGGCAAAGGATTTGGCTTCAGGGTTCATTTAACGTAAAGCAACATTAACAAGAATTCGGTAAATAGATTAAAGCATAATTTAAACAAATATAGAAGTAAGTAAACAAGAAGTTTCACTGTGTTTCACAAAGCTTCACCCATCCTAAACCAGTTAATTCACACAACCAACCTTCTTAGTTTTATTTTATGAAATCTACCCCCTGTGTGAAATCCCCGAGCATATCCTTGACCACGGATACGGCTATTTGAATAGATTTGGTAACACTCTGTAGAGGTTGTACAGCTTTCCCACAAAATATGATCGACAACATGGCCTTAGCACATTTCCTTAGATGTGCGACCCGAAAGATCGTAACAAAGCATTTTAGAGACTGCTATTGACCCTCCCAGTAACTTACCTACACCCTTAAACACAATGAATATCCATACACAACAAATGGGTGCAGGGGTATTCCGTTGGATTTCAGAATGGGAACCGTCCATGATGTGTCTCGAATATAGTGACACACCCTCCACCCTATACACAATCTAACCTACAACATAAGAAAGCCAACATTGAAACTTGGTAGCTTATTACCCCAGGTTCTTCCATTAAAACTTGTGGTAGTACGATTAGGGCTTAGTTCAATGGTGTACATAGTGAAGTACTTAACCATTTAGGGCGAGACTACCCAATACACTAAGCCTACACACCACATAGTCCCTTACACGGTCCACCACATAACTTGTCACTAAGTCATACCACTCGCCCCAGTCTAAATCATTAACCACCCTAGTTGATTATCACCCAGCACCCAATTGGTCACATAGTTATTCCATAGTCATTAGTCATGTGTAATAATGCTATTCAAAATGATATCAATAACCTGTTATGGCTAAGCATCGTACTATAAGCAACCCATGTCGATGCTACAATAGTTACCAACTAATAATTAACCATCCTAGGGTGATAAGTGATCATGGTATTCGATCAACAAGGTGATACGATAACAAAGGGGCCGCATAACTACTCTTAGAGAGAATAAAACATTTGATAATTTGAAGTAGCATGTAATAATTTAAAGACGAAGTAATTTTGACAAGCATACTACTTGCCTTGAAATAGCTCCTGGTCCTGTCCTTGAACAAACTCTTTCCCTTTGTAAGCTCCTGAGGCGATAACATCTACGAGAAACAAGTGACAGAAAGCAAATAAATAACAAACGTAGGAAAAATGAAACTCCAAAAATTAAAATAAATATACTGGAAGGTAGGGTTTGATTTTAGAAGAATTTAGAAAATTGAACGGACTCATTCAGAGTACAAGGGAGAACGGGCCCTTAGAAGTGGCTTGGGTTGAGAGAAACAGAGGTTGACGGGTGGGACCAAAGAATATTCTGGAATTTTTAATTTCGGGAATTCTGGAAAAGGCCGAGAGATTGACAATTAGGACCATAGCCTATAGACCGAGTCCTATGACTAGGGCTAATGGGTCGAAGTTGGCTAACGACTAGGGTTGACAAGTGGGACCCGCATATCATGGACTAGGCTCACGGTGGATCAGGGCCATGTGGAACTGATCTAGGGTTTTGCAGAGGTGGTGGCTTAGGCGGCGACGGCAGTGATGTGGCGCTTGTGTGGCAGCCACGTCGGCAGCGATGCACAGGAGCTGGGGAACGATGAAGGCAGCGGCGCTCCAGGGGAGGATGGCGGTTGCGGGTTTTGGTCGAGCAAAGGGTGCAACACAGAGAATGCGAAGAGGCGAACTCAGCGACGCGGAAATTAAGACCAGCGGCTACCTCCGATGAATGGCGGAGTGGCAAAAGCAGCGGTGGCGACAGGATCAACGGTGGTGATGACTTTCGGTACCGCTTTGGCAATGAGAAGGCGCACACAAAGTAGAACGTGGAATGGCAAATTTGTCGTCGTCGATGGGGTCGACGGCGACAGAATTGGACGATGAAGTGGTGGTGGCAGAAGAGATTGGAACAACTCGATCCATGCACACGGTGAACAAAACTCAAATCAAATTGAGGGATAGGTGGATCGAGAGCTAGAACACAAGGTGGCATAGGTGGATTTGAGATTTGACTTACCGAGCTGGCAAGGAACAACAAAGGAAGCGATGGCTCTTGACGCTGGAGACAAGAAGACAGCGGCGGCACAACTTCTCTTGCAGGTTTGGCGGTGCAGCGAGGGAGCTGCGGGTAGGGCACATGTAAGGAGGGGTTGGCTATTTATTGCTGGCCTCGACGTGCGCACCACACCAATCGAATTGTTGGTGGTGCTGAAGTCGAGTCCAGGGTGGCGGCGTGGCCCACTAGGGTTAGGGTTTAGTGGGGAGTGGGCCGGCTGGGCCACATGGGCGCGAGCTGGCCGAGAGAGAGAGGAAGTGGACATAGGAAAAGAATTTGGCCTACTTGGCCTTTTAGGTTTTTAATTAGGTTTTTCCTTTTTAGAAAATACCGAAAAAGGAAAAGAGCACAGATAAAATAGCAAATGCACTCGAAAAATTGCCAGAAAAATCTTGAAAATACTTCCAAGCTCGAGGAACCCAAATAAAGTAGCTTTGGAATTTATTGATGATCTGATTATTCACATTAAATGGTTTTCAATTTAAGAAAGCCCCTATCAAGCTTTATTAAGCGATTAAATTTGTTGAGAATTTTTAGGGGACTTGTACTATAGAGGAATTTTAAAAGAGCGAAAATTGAGATGTTACAAGGTATCTGCCTAGAACTTCTGGAATGAACCGATGGACTGAAATTTATAGCTGAATTTTCTTGTCTTGAACTAAAATGTGGCATTTTTGCTTATCACCATTGCTAAAGATTTTATTGGTTGACCAGTTCAGGGTATAATTTACAACTAGATACTCCGTTTTAGCTCGCTATGGATCCCTTGAGCTATTCCACTTTTTGTAGCGTTGTGTGTCGCGGACAGTTTGATGTTTGTAATGATGCAGGTGCCGGGAGAGGCTCAAAGAGCGGAGGTTGGCAAGCCAAGCTCAAGAATTATTTCGTCAGGCTAATTATGATTTTAGAGAAGATGGATCTAGTGATGATGAGTCTGGTGAAATAGGAGATGGGCAATTATGTGTTATATGCTTAAGGAGGAGAAGGAATGCTGCTTTTGTTCCTTGTGGGCATCTTTTCTGCTGTTGCACCTGCGCATTAAGGGTCGAAAGGGATCCTGAACCATTGTGCCCTATGTGTCGGCAAGACATCCAATACATGATTAGGATTTACGACTCTTGAGGTACTTGGAAAACTTTTTTCCAGTCTTTCAGAGGTTCACTCATGAACTAGCTTTGTTTTTCTGATTATAAATAACGGCATATTATTTGGATTGGAACACTGCAGGAAAATCTTTACTTATGTCTTTTCTGTTCTTTTTTTCATCATTAAGGAAATGGATTTGTTTCCAACCTGAAAATGAAACATTGGAACCGAACTTTGTTTCAACTGACAGAAATTGTTAGCAGCTCTTCACTATCAGAACAGTTACTGTTAGAAGGACGTGTAGATGCAACATATATACTTTTTCGTTTTAAATGGATTTACCAGAATCAAAGTAGCACTGAAACTGTGGAATGAGATTAACTTGTTTGATCTTATCGCAGGTTCCTTGCTGATAGGTTCCCAGCACTGGCATATCTTCTTCCCAGCTGCCCCTGCTAACTTGAAGGACCCAACTGCTCACCCTCCTGCCTGACTTCATTTTCCCCTCCTACTCTAGGCTTCTACCCTGAATTTGTGAATATATGATGTGTTAACCCTCTAACTGACTTGTGTCGGTAGAAGTCACTGGAATTTTGCAAGTTGCATGTGATCCTGTAGCAAAAAGCTGAGCTAATGAACTTATGCTGAAAATTACCGGGTTTTTTAGTCGGCACTGCATGGATGTCTGTCCATTCTGTAGAGATGGTTTTGCCGTCAGCCAAGCAGCCTAAAGTTTTTTTTTTAATTTTGATCAAGAGCTTTGACATTCACTTAAGAAGAAGACTATATAGCTGAGCTAAACTCGGCTCTCAGCGAGCACGCACGTCGAGCTGGGCGCGAACACGGGTGGGTGGTGTGCTCGCCTGATGTACGCACCAACTAAGCAAACGCTCTGCCTCTCTAAAGTTATTATTATTATTATTATTTTGGTGCTGATCTACACACTTCAGTTCTTATACTGTGATATATGTCGCTTGCAAAATATAATCAGCCCTCCTGTATGGATGCGATGTTCTCTGCTTGACATGGTTCCGCAGAACCTGTTTTTTTGGTAAGGTTCATAGCAAACGTCCACTGTATCTGTATGGCCGACGCTCCTGCAGTCTTGTTAAGGGCATGTCGAATACAAGTGGCCTTAACTGGTGGTCTCATCTGGGGGTAGAATCGAGCCAAATTCTCATTTTTTCGAGCTCTTTCCGAAATTGACACAGTTTGATTTAATATCATTTTATTTATAGTTTGGAGGTATTTTTAGAATCGAGCCAACGAGCTGAGCCGAGCCACATCAAAATCCAATTTCATTTGAAATTGACTTATTTCAATGTTTAATCAATAAACAAGTGTAATTGAAATAATTTTGAACCGAGCCAACGAACCCTACCACCTAGCTTTTTTTTCAGCCCTAGTCTCATCCACCCACCTAGACAAGTCTCTCGTGACACCATCTAAACTCTTCACTCAATGTATAGAAGCTTCAAATGTCCTTACAAACTTTCCATTTCAGCCTCTGTTTTTTTATTTAGTACTTTAGTGTCTGTTTGGTTTGCTTCTAATAGTTACTAATGCTTGTCTTACCAAATTTTGGTAGCGTTGACTAAATTTGATAGCAAGATTCTCTTTTTTCTTCTCTAGTTCATTTTCTTGTCACTCTTTGGTCAAAACATTGGTAGCCAACCTGATGACTAAATTTTGGTAAGGTTTAATTTGGCAAATTTGTCATCAAACCAAACATACCCTTAGTCTAAAATTTTACACAAAAAATCTAGAAACAGAAGGAAAAGCTATTACATGCACACCCCTGCCCTACATATCAGACATAGATCGCCTGCAGTCACAGTTGTGATTGCAACTTAAGAAAACGATCTTAGCTGTCTATTCTAGTAAGCAACTGCTCGGATCTACTAATGCAGCCCACATGCTACAATGATTTTGCTATTGCTACACAATACATATACAATGTCCAGACCGATTTGGACCATCCGATTTAAATCTTGCGATCGGTAGTACAACTGCTTAAGTTACAATCACACTACCGACTACACAGGAACCGTGCCCCTACATGTCAAACTAAATATTAACCTATCCTCGTCCTCTCCCACTATCTCCCCTCACTTCCCCTCGCTGGACCGACTCCAATCCACTTCCCGTCGGCTCTGATTCGCGCCCACCCAGCGTCGCTTTCCTCTGGTCAGTCGGATCTGGTCGCCACCGTGTCACCTCACTAGATCTGGTCACCGTGCGTCCCTAGCACCGCCTTCGTCATCCACCTGGCATCGTTGTCCTTACGAACGATCTGGTCGCCGTCATCCTTGCGTGGCCGGATCCAATCGACGTCGTCTCCCTCAGTTGGATCCAACCACCGCACATCCCCAGCACCGTCCTCATCTCTAATCCCGGCGCCATCATCCTCGTCTTGCCCCAGCATCGCCATCAGTTTCCTCAAGCCGCCATGGCTCGACCTCAGCGCCATCGCCTTCACCCAATCTCGATCAGGTGCCACATGCTTCCTCCCTCTTAGGACCATTCCTTCCCTCCCTAGACCACATTATCTCAAACCATCGTCTCCTCTGAAGCTACTATGCCACCCTACAAGACTTTTTCCCCTCTCCTACATGGCAGCGAGCATCCGTCCTAGCCCTGCGAGGCTACCATCATGGGTGGAGCATCGTGAAATTTTCTTTTAAATAAACTCTTTTAAATAGTTTTACGAAAATAACCCTACTTTATTTTTTTACAAAAATATACCACATTCGTCGCAAAAGTGAGGAGCGAATGAGGCATGTGGCACTGTCATCCAATGATTAGGACTAGGCTAACATCTCTCATGCTACGAATGTGCGACTGAGTTTAGTCATGCCATCATGCCACGACTAACCTAGTCGCTGAATAGTGGCACAACAAGGCATGACTGGTCCATTTATTTTAATATATATTTAATTAATATTTACATAAATAACCTTCTCTCGTCATTTGGAATGACGACATAGTTATGTCATCGTTTGAAATGGTGACATAGTTATGTCACCGTTTGAACCATCAATAAACCAATTTGAACTCTAACGGTTGCATTTTTATGAGTTAGTATTTTTGAAATAATTACTAAATATTAAAGAAAGAATTTGGCGAGTTTGTTGTATACATGTAGAGAAATTGAGTGATAATTTTTGTGTAAATAAACTATTTCAAACCTAACATAACACTTCATAACGAATGTGTGAATTACACGATGCGTAGGGTTTGGTTAGATGCATAAATTTGCCTTCCTACTCCTATGATACAAATAGCAACATGTATGAATCATCAACCCAAACTATCTCTAAGATACATGTGCACTTTTTAGAATCGAAAACATTGGGGATGGAAAAGAAGTCAAACTTGCAGTCATACAACCTATGCATCAGAGTCCAACGGTCCTTTCTCTTGGAGAGCCTGCTGGCACTGGCTTTGACCTTCCTTTAATTTTTGCTGTAAATAGATAACCTAATACTCGTCTTCCGAGTCCAATTAGGCTTGTCCAAGTTAGAAATAGCCTTGCCTTCAGTCGGGGCATCGAGGATCATTGTCGTATTTCTCTTATCTCCTCTTCTAGGCCTTTCCCTTATCCTCTGGGGTGTAAGGTTTCTAACGACTGAAGTTCTCGGGCGTAACTGTGCAATTCAGCATGTATTCTTGCTAGATGACTACCCTATTATACTTCTCTAGGTCGTTGATCCATTGGAAGAAGTAGCAACACTTCGATTGTTGCCATTATGCATGAATAAAATTAGTGACTTGTAAAATAAAACATGCAATGTGAAATATCCCCAACGTATAGTACGCTCAGAAGGCGGTGTATGGATGTGTAGATTGAATAATCTATACCAAATTACCACAGTCGTATTGTGGGCATGAAAACTATGGCGGTACAGATACAGGTGCATCATTGCAAGAAGAATCAAGGTAGGTGCCGCCTTCTTGGCAAACCACTTCTTCTAAAACATCTCTCTGTAATCCGACATCTCCAACCCTGATGGAGTGACCTCCTCTACCCCCATTCTCACTCTCCTCTCCTTGTTTTCGAAATTAGCTCAAGTGGAGTATTGGTTGTAGTGGTGGAGCGTACCCTGTTTTTAGGCGGTTAGTCTGTAGTGTTGCGGGAATAAATTTTGACGAATAGAAGTGCATTCATGTCCATGAGAAGAAATCTTTGGGCACAGGAATGGTGGTGTGAGTTGTCAAATCACTGAGAAAAACTGTTGCGTGTTGTCTATTCACTGAAAAAATGTTGTGCAAGTTGTCAATTCACTTAGAAAAGTTGGTGTGTGTTATGAATTCACTGAGTAAAGCTGGTACATGGTGACGTGTTGTCAATTTAGTCTGAAAAGGTGGCATGTTATGGCATGGTCAATTCTATCAAAACCTTTGGCATGTCACATCAAATTCCGTAAAAAAAGGTGAAATATCAATGGCAAGCCGTGAAAATGGAACACCATAGGGTACCCACAACAGGCGTTGCCATGTGTGTACTTGGACTCTATTTTATATGGACCTGCACCAACAACATGAATTCCTAGCAATGACATCTGTATTGTTTCAAGTAGCTTCTCCGTGACTTTGTTCTCTCTATAGGCTTCAACTCCCAAAACATGACTTCCACCGAATGGCCCACAAGCATTTTACGGTAACATCATACAATGTTGGGTCCAAGGAGAAGTTATAAGCCAACCACAACCACACATCCCTAACTTCAAGATTATTCAGGTTTGGGTGGTAAAGTGTGGCTTACGGAAAATTGCTTAGATCAACCCCGCATGGCTCGTCCCGAACCTCACCTTATATGTAAAAAACTTTGAAAGATTGTTCACCTGATATACTTGTCACACGACTAAAAAAAATCAGATTGCACGCTAATCAAAGATGTTGTGTACATCCCAAAGAAAACAAAATTAAACTCTTCCCATACCAATCCTAATGAAATATATTTTGCATGTCTACATCTCATACAATACAACTGTAAATCTCAGTTTAATTTTTCAATACGAAATACATGCAATCTAAATTCGGTATCTAAACCTAGCTAACCTAAGCTTCGGCTAATCAATGTACACATAGAGCTAATCTACCATTTTTACACTATAATACTAAAAAAACTATATTATAATTAAATACATACGACATTAGCACTAAAACATAGCAAAGTACAACTACCAACCTAATTCTACCACTAATTTATGTTCATCGTTGCTAACCTAACATGTTTTGAACATATCCAACAAATTAGCTAAGCAGTGAAAACTAACCATAAAAAAATACAAGTACATGGATAAACACGAGTGGAGCCTCCTCTTCCTTTTCTCCCCTCTCTTCCCTTCCTCTCCTTTCCCTCTCTTTCTCTTTTTCTGAATTTAAAATGACTAGCTGCATGCATGGCCAATCGCTTCACGAGATTGCGATTAGCATGCCAAATCGCTCTCTAGAGATGCTATTGGGAGCATGTGTCATGTTGTCCATTCATTGTGTGACTGTTCGTAGGCCAAAGTCAGTCTTACGATGGTTATGTGACTGGGACCCAAATCGGGTCTCAACGGCACGACTAGCCTTTGTCGCACATTCAACAAGTGAGGGACGTATATTTTCACGAAAAAGAGATAAAGTAGAGTTATTCTTGTAAACCGATTGAAAAATGGTTTATTTTTTAAGAAAATCGAGCGTTGTACCTGCCCTGAGTAGTCCTTTTGTTCCACGATGATAAAATGGTAAATTTCATTCGGCAGGGGCGAGATTTTGTCGTTTTCGCTGCGTGGGCTTCTTTAAAATTTCGAACGGCCGCGCGGCTGCGGAGTGCTGATAGCCAAGATATAGAATCCTAGAAGTGTAAGGAAACCGCAAGAGTCCAGGTGATGGCAAAGCGCATGCATGGCATGGCTCCTCCGGCACGGGGAACTAGAGAACGACAGTAATCATAGGCTCCACTCCCGGCGCCAACTTAGCCGTTGCCCCTCCTCTCGGTTCAGTTCAGCCCACTCCGCTCAACGGTAACCTCTCACACCGCTCAACGGTATTTAAACCCCACTCCCAATACGTCGTATACTGCTGCTCTCTGGAGCTCAAGAAGAACGCCTCGATCGCTAAGAACAACGTAGCAACAGCCAAGAGCAATGGCGTCCGCCGCTAGCAACCCCAACTCCAGCCTGAGAAGCTGCTCCTCCCTGCCCAACCTCCTCGTCTGGCTTCTCAACCTCTCCCTGCTCGTCCTCGCCGCCGCCGCGCTGGGCCCGGTCTTCCTCCTCCGGCCCCTCCTGACGCCCTTCGGCTGGGCGCTCGTCTCCGTTCACGCCACCACCCTGCTCTCCGCGCTCGTGGCCTTCTACGCCCAGCTCACCCACCTCTGCCTCCCGGCGCACGCGTTCCTCGCGCTCGCCGCGCTCTGCGGCCACGTTCTCGCCTCTCTCGCCTTCCTCCTTAATCGTGACCGCAGCCTCCGGCTCCTCGGGTCGGCGAGGGACCAGAGGGAGCAGCTCGCCCTGGTGTTCCTGGAGGAGGCGCTGCTGCTGACCATGCTCCTGGTGCAGGCCGTGGCGCTGGTGGCCGCGTGCGCGGTGGGCCAGCGGTGGGCGAGGGACTATGAGGCCGCCGAGGCGGAGAAGGCAGCCGTGGCGAGGAAGCGAGGGAGGAAGATGGCGCGGGTGCAGGCCGAGTCGGCCGCCGCGGCGGAGGCCGGCGTGAGGGCCGTGGACGAGAAGGTGATGAGGAGCAGCAGCGGCAAGAAGGTGCACTGGGCAAACCACGATGGTTTTGAAGAGTGCTGAAAAAAAAAGTCGAGAGGAAAATTAGTGATAATTAATCTCCTGTGTATGTTAGCGTCCTCGGTTTCTTTTAATTGTTTGTGATGGCCATTATAGTGTGGCCACGGATAGAGGTGAGCACTCGCGTAGGCTTTTTTGGGCCGACATGAGGAAGAACCAAAGAAGCCTAGCATGAATACCACCCTCACCGCCGACACCGAGAGAGAGCTGAAAGAAATCGGGCGTATGAATGCTCTCTTTCACCTGTCTCTCTCAATCTCTCGCCTATCTCCCTCACTCTCTTTCTCGCCCATTGTCCACTCTCTCATCCATGTTCAGCACATCTCCCTCGCTCTGTGTAACTATTCAAGAATAAATAAATTTTAGTTTTTTTCTATAACATTTGTGTCCACTGCCTCAACTCCTGCCTGGCCGTTGTGGCCCGCGATTATCATATATTTATTTCCCTCTTCGATTAAGTGTGGCGATTAAGTGTGGTATTATTACAGCAATATAGTAACAACAATATGTTCTGGGTTGTTGCTATTCTAGATTTTCTAGTTGGGTATGTAGTAGAGCTTGTATAAGCTGGAAAACCAGTATCAGAGGCCTGCACAAACGTGATGTCTCGAGCAATTATCCAACATCTGAGGATAAATTTGATCTAGAGTTCAAACCAGCCCTTGTTTTTTCTGTGTTCTGAAACGATCCATGTAGCTGCAAAAGCAAAGAATTGCTGACAACAAAGATGGAGCTCAGGGCCATTAACCCTCCTGCACAAGACACCACCAACAACAAATGGTGTCAATCTACCCGGTAAGACTGAGATAACATCAATTACATTCATTGAATAAACATTACCTGAAAGAGATGGTGTCATGGCGAAATCAAATTGAGGCAATAACACTCCAGAAGCAATGGGAATGGCTACTATGTTATATGCCACTGCCCAGGCCAAATTTTGGTGAACTTTTGCCATAGTTGCTTTTGACAGGGATAGGGCATCTACTACCTGCGCGAGAGATTATTCCCATCTATAAGAGCGGATGCCACTTGAAATTGATGATAAAAGAATCAGACTGAGAAGAATTATGTACCTGGGAAAGTCTGTTACCTAATAGAACTACTGAAGCTGCATCGGAGGCAGCGTTCTCTTTTGAGTGAGTTCGCATAGCTATTCCAACATCAGCAGCTGCCAAAGATGGCGCATCATTTATTCCATCGCCGACCTATACAACAGCAAGTATCGGATGCAGATGAACAGGATGCGTTTAGTAAAAAATTTACAATTATGCCTTGTTAATGGCCAATTTGAAACGTCTTCATGTTATCTTCAAACGATGAGTTTTGTCGTGCTTTTATTTTTCGATTATGCTTAACATATAGTTATCCCATTTTTCAGCAAAACAGAACAAGTTTATCACAAACAATTTTAGAAGCCTGTAGACCAATTGTATGTGTTGTCCATAATATATAAGAAATAGAACAACACAATAATACATCACCATTGCAACTCTTCGCCCGTCCCCTTGCAAAGCTGATATAATGCCTGCTTTTTCCTGTGGAGTTAGGGATGATTTTATGTTTTCATTCCTGATTCCAACAGTTCTGCCAATGCTTTCCGCTGCCTCTTTCCTGTCTCCTGATAATAGAAACGTGGCAACTCCTTCCTGCTGCAGCCTGTTAATTAACCAGAAAGAAAAGGCAGTAATACATGCTGCACTACTTGAATTATACAGATATGACAGCACTTGCATGACACTACAAAAATAAAATTTGCAACATCTGAGATTCTAGCAGCACCATTTCATAGCATTAAAGATTAAACATGTTTTCAGGTTTAACAATTTTTGACGAGTATGAGGCAACATTATGATTTCTGAACGTGTCCTGTTACTTGGGATAAATATATCTGTACTTATAATGCAGAGGAAATACATTTAAAATGCAGATGATATGTCCAGTAAATACCTGTCCACAGTTGATTCTGCATCATCACGCAGAACATCTGATATAACGATAGCACCTATTATTCCTTCTCCTTCACGACCAACATAGGCAATTGATTTTGAGTGGTTTGAAGTTGATGCCTCACTAGAAGACACAAACTCTAGACGATTTCTAAGATCTCTCAGTTCAGTTCGTGACACCTTAGTTTCAAAACGATTGTGGACCCAGTCCAAAGTGCCTACTGCAACCAAACACCCATCTACTTCTGCCAAACAGCCAAAACCAGGCTCTGTAAGCTGCCCACTTGCGGTTGGAATATCCAGTTTGAGCACTTCAGCCTCATTCATTATAGCATTTGCAATAGGATGCAGTGCTGTTTTCTCCACTGCAGCAGCAAGGCGAAGAATCTCCATTTCCTCATATGCTAAAGAAGTAATAAAAGTAACTACTGGTTTTCCTTTTGTAAGAGTCCCTGTCTAAGAATCACAACATAGACACTATTTGTAATACAAATACATAACTTTGAGGAAACATAGTTTAGCACGAAAAATAAAAATGATAAATGAAGTCATATCTACCTTATCAAGAACAATGGTATCTATTCCAGCCAAACGTTCCAAAACATCACCACCTCTAATAAGTAGTCCTCGTTTAGCACCTAGTTCGAGAATTGAGCTAAAAGAAGTCATAGCGAGTTATAACCTCATTGAAAAAACAAAAAACCAGAGTTGCTACAACTAAGTACAGTAGATAGTAGAATACTGAATCAAACTCATTGATGCAAGAGTTCCTTTAATTGCATTCATGACGAATAAAAATGTATCACCCCCATTGTCTCATCAAACATTGCGAATAAATGGATCCAAAACTTGGACAACGAAAGTTACCCATGGAGGTTCCTATTAAGATAGCTGTAGGGGTAGCTAATCCAAGCGCACAAGGACATGAAACAACCTGCAGGGTGAACAATTATGAAATTAGCCCAAATAAACACTAAAAAGAAGGTAGGTCTTGAAAGTGAGCAATGCAACACAACTTTTCGATGGTCAATCACCTCCAAACAGGTTCAACTATATTGAGATTTTAGGATGTTTTGCATGTGCATTGGCCACAATGGATTTTAAGGATGATTAGTGAGTTGATCTACTGTAGTCTGATTATCAAAAAGTAGTCCATGTGACAAACTTCCAAACAGTAGTTTTCAGTCCAATATTGTAAAGCTGAGTTTTAGGAAAACAGTAGCAGGACTCCTTACTAGTACATCCACAGCAAGCTTCAAGCTCAAAAGCAATGAGTCCCCATCTGGACCAGAAATATCATTTAGAAGAACCTCCGGAAAGGTGTGTATGCCAATGTAATACCTTAGGATAGAGAGAGAAGGTTAGAAAAGCAACATTTATATAGCTCCAGCAAATTTCTTGTATATTTCTTAAAAAAAAAGAAAACGAGAAGGGGAGCATACCAGAAAGAAAAGGTTGCTGCAGACAATGTCATAACAGTATACACAAATGGCCCTGCAATTGAATCCGCAAGCCTTTGAACTGGAGCTTCACGTGCTTGTGCATCCTCAACCTGTTCAAGGACAGTACTAATATAGCTAAAAACGTCTTCCTTTTTCCTTTCATTATCAAGAGCAAAGGGGTGTATACCAACCATACGGACTATCTTAGCAATTGTTGACGATGATCCAGTAGTAGTAGCTTTGATCTTTAAAGGCCCATCCTTCAAAACAAGTCAAAGAATGGATTGTTAATCAATTTAGCTAAGAAGTCTGAAAGGGGCAATATGTACCTCATGAGAGAGAGATCAAAGGTCGAATGAGTGGAACAAGGGCATCAATGATTTCACTGAAGTATGTCTACTTAAAAAGCCTTCGGAAATCAATCAGGACATGAAAAAGTGAGTGAACAGCTTATTAAAATTGCAGTTACAACTCACAATTAACTTTTGCGTTGGCTACATAAATATGGCCGAGGAACATACATATGACACAGAGGTCATCATTTTAAAGTAATAAAATTCACAATTGATTGACACCATCTAGTGGGAGAAAATACCAAGAAAAATTTACCAGACTTTCTATCAGAAAATTATGTACGTACCCAGTTCACAGTTCCAGCAAATACAGAAAATCCTTTTTCCTTGGCTATCGGCAAGGATTCTCCAGTAAGCATTGATTCGTCAACAAAACTTGACCCTCCAAGGACATTTCCCTGTAAGAATGGGAAAGAGTGGTCCAATAGATCTGTCAAATAATTCTATGCAAGCACAAACTGATGTATAAAAAAATGCAACAGAAAGATGACGATTTGTGCATATTAACAACCATTAGTGAACTAGGGGACAACCTTCAAAGATGTTGACTCTGGACTAAAAAAAATTCATGATGTGGATCTTCAAAGATATACTACTAAATTTTCATTTCGGTAACATTTGAGTTCAAAAGCATGAGTTAGAGACAACATACAAATCTACAGACAGTAAGGATATCCAAGTATATGAGTGCAAGCAATCCATGGAACATTCATTGAAGACAGCAAAGCATTAGTGACGAAAAACTGTCTTAGAAGAACTAATAAAGTAAAGGGGAAAAAAGTTACATTCAAATGGTTTTTAGCACATGCAGTTCACTTTGCAAGATTGTTTTACCACAGGAAATTAATAATCATAAAGGGGCTCATCAAACTTAGGCTTTATGTATAACCAAAGAAATGGTTGTATCAATGCATCGTAATAGAAGTAGGAAGATGCTAGAAAATAAGAAAAATGGAACCATGGGAAGGCTCCTTACATCTACAGGGATAGTTTCCCCTGGAAGAACCAATATCGAATCTCCAACACGGACATCATCGACAGGAACCTCAACTGTGATTGCGTCCGAATTCAAAATACCATCGGAGGAAGGGTCATCACTTGAGGAAGTAACGACCAACCTTGATTGAGGAGATAAGAGTGACTGCCACAGAACGTGAGGCATAATTAGTTGTCAATAAACCAGTTACATTGGTGAAGAATGTATAGGTATGTTACTTCACTACCCATCAATAATTTTTTGATAGTGTTTGTGGGAATACAGATTTACTTATAGCCCTTTTTATTTTCTATTTCTGATGATGCAAAATGGAAGTGTTCTTAGTTAGATATATACTTACAATGAGCTCATTCATATCGCTAGATGCCTTAAGCCTAGCACTTTCTTCAAGAGATCGTCCAAGAAGTACAAATCCAAGAAGCATGACCTGCATGCTACAAGACAACTTTCTTCAACAAAATTTTCTTATGAAATTCATATTTCAACTGTTATCTGATCAACCGCCAAATTGATTCAAGTAATGTGGGAGAAGGAACTAAAGTTTCTAAGTTGAATGATTCAACAGCATACAGGATGCCTTATCAAAATCTCAGTCCAACAACGAAATGTTGAGAATTGACACTGATTTTGTCAAAAAGTGTAAGCATAGACCCAAAAGCAGCGCAACATTAACCATAGCAAGACAGCAGCACGAGAAAGAAAATAAAATTGCTGATTTATTAATAAGAATTTGCTATTCTTTCTGCGTGCATGGAAGATCACTCACCGGCTCATCAAAAAAGGTCGAATTCCATTCCCATTCAGGGTTCAGCAGGGATAACTTCATAAAAGAAAAGGTATATTAGTATTCTTGTATGACTAGACAGAGAAATTGGGCACTATAAATTCACTTACTGCACTAATAGTAAATGCAGCCACAGACCCAAATCCTACAAGAGAATTCATGTTGGGAGACCCTTGCTTGAATGCTCTAAGACCGTCGAAAAGTATATCTGGAGTTACATTGAACTTTGTGAGAAATGATGTAAAAATATGTGAAGAAACACAGTGCACAGCCATTCTGAAAATGAGCTTCAGTTTCAACTTTGATTTTGATTCTTCATATGCAGTTTTCTTCCCTCTAGAATAAACAATGCACAATCCCTCTGGTTCTTTACATCATCTCTGTGGTTCCGTTGTTTCTTATGAGGCATTGAACAAATGTACCATCTGATGCTTCTCTGAAGTCAACTTACACTCTAGATACTTTCATGTCTTCTCTTCCGCCTGTCAATCTTTCGCTGTGCTCTTTAAAAATCCACCATACCAAGCAAAAGCCCAAGAATAAAAAACTAAAGATTATAGCAAGGATGAGCACATGTAGAGCCAAGAGTTTTCAGCATCTTGTGCCAGGCAACCTACCTGGTGCTATTAAGTTGCCTATCGTTCTTAGAAACTGATTGAATATGTGGTAATGGTAATGCATCTACCAGTCATTATCTGGTTGGTGCACCAATAAACTTTGTAGAAACCTAAACTAAACAGCATGTCAACCAATGCATAGGGCTATAAAAACGATATTGGAGCCAAATATACCTCTTCCAGGCCCAAACAATGCCGCCATAGCAATGCCACATTTCACATACGAATTGTGCAACGAATCCAAAACGGTTCCTGCATCATCCACATACAAACAATTCTATAACACGAGCATCAGTGACTAATTTAGATTTAACGAATAAAAGGTAGCCAATTTAAACTTTATTTTCCGTCACACAACTTGAGATCACGCACGCTCTCGTGTTTTCAGCTCACCATGGCCGATATGGATGCCGAGCGAGTGCAGGAGATGGGATGCGTGAGAGCCGCAGCAGAGCGCGACGAGCGTCCACGCGAAGGCGACGCGCCTTCGGCTCCGCGTGAGGAGCTCCGCCTTCCTGCCGGCCATCTCCCTCCACTTGCGCGCGCTCTCCCCGGCCCCCGCGGCCGCGCCCCCTCGCCGCGCCGCCGAGGGGAACCCGCACTCCGTCAGCCTCGCCGCAAGCTCCTCCCCCGCACCCGGCGCCGGCGACCGCAGCCGCACCGCGGCCGACTCGGCGAGGAGGTTGACCGCCGCGGTCTCCACTCGCGCGTCTGCGGCCAGGATGGACCGCACCCGCGCCGCGCAGCCGCCGCACATCATGCCGCTCACGTCGAGCAGCACGGTAGCGCTAGCCTCCTCTCCCGCCGCGGCGGCCTCATCGACCGCGGTCGAGGCGGAGGGTTCTGCCGTGGCGCGGGGGGTGGCCACCGGTAGGCCGCGGGGGAGGAGGTGGAGTCGCTGGGAGGTGGAAGCCGAGCAGCGGCTGTGCGCCAGGCGAAGACGCTGGAGAAAGAGAGGATTAGCGTTGGGAATCAGGGAGCGGACGTGGAGGAGGGAAGAGGTGGTGGTGGCGGCGGCCATGGAGGCGATCCGGAGGCCAGAGGTCTCGCCAGCGAGTGGCGGAGGCAGAGGAGCAGGGGAATCGAAGGGCTTAGCAGGTTAGGGCTTCGCGCCGTGGAGGAGAGGGGAGGAGGTGGCCATGGAACGCGCCGAGCCGAGGCGGAGGCGACGACGAGTAGGTGTGGTGGTGGTGGGAAATGGAGGGAGAGTGGCCGTGGTTACTTGTCCGAGTAATCCGTATCGATTTGGATTTCTGGACAGCAATTTTTCGAGCCGTTTGGAAGCTTTCGCTGTGGAAAACGTGGTTGATGTTGTTTTGGGAGGAAGTGGATTCGTGCCGTGATAGCGTTGAAATAACGTGATAGGTTCGTCGCACTAAGCTAAAGCCATGAGCCATGAGCATTGTCGGTGTGGATGCTGGATCTGCGTTGCTCCCGTATCTAGTGGCGAAAACAATACTAAAATTTAGACGGTACGTACCTACAGAACAAAAAGGTCGTATGAGGTTCTTCTTTTGGCCTCCTATAGTTGTCACCGGATGCTACAGTGATTACAGATACGTAAAATTGCAACGGTGATAACCATGCTCTTGCTCTTTACCTCGATCTACAGCCGATGAATCTATCCAATACTCTCTGTCCTACGATATAAGCCAACTTTGGTTTTTAATGGTCTCTAACCTAACACTTTAACTATGATTTTACATTATGATATACTAGTAAAAATAATAAAAATATACATTATAAAAGTATTTCGCAAAACAAATCAATAACATTATTGTCACGTAGTCGATTTATATACTTTAACATATATTAACTATCAATATTTTAGACCTCTACCCAATGGATTCTAAAACTCAGAGGGTAGAAAACAAAATTATATGGACATGAAAATAGATAGAACTTCGAGAAGATCCATGGGATGAAAATCGTACCATTGGGCCATGTAGAGATGTTTATATGGATTTGTCATGTAAAATCCATTGACAAATATTTATTTATTTTGGCAAATTTCAGAATGCGGCAAGGGCCAAACCCCAAAACTCCCCACCTCCTCTGCGGCTCTGCCTGGAACGTTATCTGTAACCGAGAGTCTCCCATCCACCTCTCTCCGGCGTCTCCGTTCCAACTCGCCAATGGCCTACCCCAACGCCGACCCGCCCCAACACCACGCCTCGGCACCACCCCTCCTGCTCGCCATACCCCACCTCCCCTTCCCCGGCGCTCACTGGCCGTCGCGCGCGCTTCCTGCCCCCGACCTCACGCCCCTCGCCTGCCGCCTCGGCGAGCTCGCTGCAGCGGCGGCCGCCCACCCGCTCCTGAAGCCGCTCTTCGCCTTCCACTCCCACCTCTCCACCTTCTCTCAGGTAGGTGAACATCCACGGCCTTCTCGGGCTCGAGCGATCACAATACACGAACTATCTAACGACGTAGCCGCGCGCACGCGCACTTGCTTGCGCTTGTTGATGTAATGAGCAGAGCAGGAGGCGGACGATAGTGGCGATGCGACAGGCGGCGTGCCCACTGTACGGGGAGCACTGCTTCGCGGCGGTGCTGGGGGACTCGGTGGCCGGGATGGTGGTGGCCAACGGCATCAACAACTTCCTCAACCTGTACAACACCGTGCTCATCGTCAGGCTCGTGCTCACCTGGTTCCCCAACACGCCCCCCGTCATCGTCGCGCCCCTCAGGTACACACTGCAACGTACCAGTAGTATCTAGAACTACCATGCTTGCTATCCATGTTTAGTCTTGTAGTAGCGTGTACCAGCTGTCCAGCTGAGCTCCTAGACCAATAGGAAACGACATGATGCAGCCAGCAATACACATTTCGTAGGCATTTAGGTTGCTATTTTGTATTGTCATTTCTTGCATCAAAAGATTCAGAACGTGGTGGACTTCGGAGTGGTTGAGTACTCCCTTCGTCACAAATTGTCCTTGTTGTCTTGGCGGTCAAACTTTCCAAATTTTAATTGTCAATATTTTTTAATATATTTAAATTAGATACATGAAAATTATATAGGTAGATTTGTCTCGAAAAATACTTACATATTATACTTTTATTGGATTTTATAAATTTATTATCATAAAAATTAGTGATCATAGGAAGTACTTAGCTATCACAATCCCTGCCTAGCCTTAAGGTCAAGACGCAAGAGTGCAAAAGCAGAAAATCTTTTCTCTGCACACGCTTCTGCTGAATGCTGATGAAGGGAAGGTTTTAGCCTGACGAAAATTGGTTGTTTTTCGGATGCATGTTCTAATCTGCTGAGCTACCAGTACTAGTTGATTTGATCCTTTGGGTGACTTCTGAAATGTTGTTGCGTGCAGCACGATATGTGACCCGTACCTGAACATTTTCCGGGGAATCATCCCTCCGCTCGGGGGGACGCTTGACCTGTCGCCCATCCTCGCGTTCCTGGTCCTCAACGCCTTCTCCAGCACCGCCGCCGCGCTTCCGGCGGAGCTCCCCAGCCCAGCGGCATCAACTAGTGCTTCTTCGTCCGGCTCGGTGCACCCCGACCTCACCGCGAATCAGAGGAAGTGGATGCGGAGAATCCGCTCGGGAAAATCGCAGGAAGAAGATCATGACGCTCGCTAGACTTCCACTCTGTGTATGCCTTGCTACCGGAGACTACGGTTTGCATCAGACGAAATCCCTGCGATCACCTAGGCATCAAACGCTAACGCTCATTCTGCATGCGGAATTCTTTTGGTTGTGTTGCCTCAGATGTTTTGCTCTGGTGTGGAATTCCCTTGAGGCCTGTGTTTTCTGAACGAATTCTTTGAGATGAGTTCGTCACTTTCCTGATGGCGTGTATGATCACTGTTTACACATCACAACAGTCTCCAAGTAATTCCATTATAAATATAGGGTTCACTTCCACCTGAGGTCCAGAATTGATTATGCAAAAGAAATTAATCATCTGTTAAAAAAGAACATAACCAAATGTCCATGCTTTATAATCAAATGTCCATGCTTTGTGCCATGAAGTGGGAACACTGCCTGCCAAGTATGATTACTGACGACGAGGTAAAATTTTAAGTTCATCTTTTCCTCTCCACTTCGATCACAATCGTATCAAATTTTCATCGACTTGCAGTAAAATTTTCAGGATGGCTGTCAAACATACTCTGATTGTGCGCAGAAAACAACAAGTTCATGTGGGTATGTGATGATCAAACAAAGACTGATTCAAGAAAATCTGCAAACATTTTATTGCTAGAGAGAGAGAGGATCCAAACTTTGCACAGTAGTCAACATATTTCTTTCCTAGCTTGTGAGAAAATAATTACAACAAACAAAGTTGTGAGCCTGTGACACTGTAAACTTTCTGCTCCTCTAACCATCGTAATTAACTTTCCTGTGACTTACCACCAGACTTATCAATACCATTTCAGTACCAAACGGTATGGACAGAGCAGCCCTACGTTCGATACCGGCCTTGAGACCGATCAATACCGTCCATACCGGTTCAGTAACGGCCATATTAGCTTTGATACTAGACAATACCGGCGAAATTGATAATTCTATCTATTGAACTCATTAATTATATGTTATGTTTGATCGTACTACTATGTATTTGAATTAATGTTACAAGTGAAATTTGCTATGGATATAATTAAATATATATACTTATTTATATGGAATAAGTCCATTTTACACCTTCAAACTTTGCAAAAAGTTCATTTAACACCATCAACTATAAAACCGGATATTTAACACCCTAAACTTACGAAACCAGGTCAAATTACACTCTAAGGTGGTTTTGGGGTGATTTTGATGACGTAAATCCCACTCAAGTTGGTTTTTTCAATATTAGTGTCCATATCATTGGATTTTGCTTATGAAGATCCAACTCAAAGGATGTTGACGGCCATATTGTCAACCATTTCATACTCTCTCTCTCTATTATCTTTCTTTATGTCGTCATCCTCTCTCCTCTTATTTAATTGCCATCAGCAAAAATCGATGATATGGCTGTCAACATGGCAAAAACCACATTGATTTGGATCCTCGTCAGCAAAACCACCCTCCAAAATTACCTTAGGGTGTAAGTTTTTTTATTGTAACCTCAGGGTGTAAGTTGATTAGGTTTTTTAAGTTTAGAGTGTTAAATACCTGGTTTGTAGTTGAGAGTATTAGATAAACTTTTTATGTAAAATGATCTTATTTCTAATTATAAATTTATATTATTATATTAAACTCTAGAACGGAACATTAGTATAGACCAATACTGAAACGTACTATTTCAACAGCCACACCGGTATAGCTTCCGGAATGGTATTGATGAGTATGCTTACAACAACTTAACCCAGCCTCAATCAAGTTCCTTCACTAAAGAGTTTATTTTAAAAAAAAAACTACTCCCATCAAGCAACTTGAATATCTTCTTTTAAAGTTTCTGGCCCAGGGTTGTTTTCTGTAGCACTCGATCGACACGATCGGGCTTGCTGCTCTGGGTCGGCCTACTTGCTCATTGCCTGATGGGCCAGTGGATAGTTAACGGGTATTTGGATTTGCTGTTCGAACAGATTCGGATCGAATAAATGCTTTGTTCTACCTTCTAGCTCAAATAGAAGAAGTTGGTTTACTACTTCGTGTACATTTGAGACTTTCAAATACTACGCACATAGTTTTTCTATTGAAAAAAATAGGATTTAAATCGTAGCTCCCGGTCTGTCGCGGTAAGAGATATGAAAAGGCTATCGTAGTTATAGCGAACTATCGCGAAAGCTATGCTATACGTCACAGTTTAATATAATATAATATATATATACTATTTTAAATATGCGGTATCGGTAATTTATATATAATGAACTATATTTAAATTTAGAGTACATGTTATGATTATTATATATTAGTTGAACAATGTGTAACAGAAAATAATCTATATAATTATGTAAATTTAGGATATGGATTTGGATTTTAACTAATATTTATTATTTCTAGGAGCCAGATTAATTCAATTTAAGTATAACAAAGATGATAAAAAGAAGAGGATCATGAACAAAACATAATTGATGTTTAGAAATATAAAGAGAATTGATACAAGTAGCATAGAGGAGCTATCACGGCTAAAAAATAGTGTAAATAACGGTCAATATAGCAGCTACAACCGTTGTCGCTGTGTTTGCATAATTTTATACAATCACATAGGCTTTATGTCTGAAAAATCTATAGCGCATCTATAGTGGGCTATTTAAATCACCGGAAAAACTGATACCAGCAAAAACTACATCCGGTTTTCCCGTCAGCATATTGTACGGACGTTTATTGGCGGAACAAGTCGTACTTTACAACCTAATGTACAGGAACAGGACTTAACGACTTCAAGCATTTTCATATCTATGATGGAGAATTTCTGCAACTCCGGATGAGCATTTTCTGGCATGTTTACTATGATCGACAAGATATACTGACCTCGGGAATTCTCTCTGTGGATTTTCTGCTCCCGAATATAAAAAGGCTCTTTCACAGATCACGATTCAGGACAGAGCTGACCCAAACCAATCATAAGTTCTATCGATCATGCTGGGTTGAAGGGGACTTTTTAGATGCAAGTAAGAAATCGAAGACGACCTTGCTGAAGCGATTCGGGTCCTCCATTTGAGGCACGTTCCCCGTTTCTTGAAGATCTCCAATCTGACATTCTCTCCTAAGCACCAGCAACCGTCATAAGCAAAAATAAAAAAAGGTTATGCCGCAGCTTTGCAATTTTGCATTGTAGCATTACCATTATTTTCCACACATGTAATAAGCACCCGTGAGTCGTGACTCAATTGTTCCCATAAAACGGGGCTTTCACGGATACGAGTGCTTGAATTGTACTCGGACAAAAGTAGGATCAACCATTCAAGCCACTCTCTCCGTGCATCAGGATGACTATGAAATCCATTTATTGTTGTGAGTTACCTCTTGATAGCGAATGACTTTTCCAAAGGGAATATCTGGTCATGCTCTCCCCAGTCCCCAGATGAGCAAAACATCCTGTCGTTAACAACATCAAATACAGCATAGAGGTTTCGTCACGGCTCAGAAAGATAGTTAAGAAACAAAATGACAAATATAGGTGTGGCTTGTTAAAGTGGGTGTGTTCTTAATCCAGCTAGTAAAGAATGCACAACGGTAAAAAAAAAGGTACCTGCGGCAAGGGTGTAAATTGGAAGTCATCTGTGCCTACAGTTGTAGCCTTCATAAGCTCGATCTTTTCTTCCCTCTAATCCGTAAACAGTTTCTGTGAATGATGAACGACAAGATTACCCAAATTTTCAAGTTCAGCTGTGAAACCCAAGCTATGAAAGAAACATGAAACCCCGCTATTTATTGTCAAAGAAAAAGAGAAACATGAATCGACCAAAGTTGGAAAAAAATGGCATTTTCAGTATGAGAAGAATACACACAGCTTATGGGCCTTGCGAATGTGGTAAGGGCGTACTTCAGTCAAGTTTTTAGTTGAGAGTTGTGGAAAACTAAAATAAATGAGAACAATGATACCGGGCGAATTAGCCCAGCAACACCAAATGAGAAAGGGACAGAACGATCCATAATAGACGACTTACATTTATGGAAGTGACTGATAGTGAAATGGTGCGCCGCGCCACTAGTTTTGATCAGGTTTTACAGTAACCACTAACTAGTCAGTAATACTGACATGTACTTACGTGGTTACGTGCCGTTTTGTAAAAGCGAAATCCTTTTTGCGGATGGACTGATCAGCTCGAGTGGATGGAATGGAACGATAGACTCGTTACCTGCAGGGCCTCTCCGATCACGGAGTCCGGCAGCATGGCGGTAGAACGAGAGCTCCATGAGACGCCGCGCGGTGCGCGCGTCCAGCGGCATGAGCACGTAGGGTGGCCATAGGGCCGAAGCCGTGGATGAGGAGGAGCGGCTCCCCGGGCGGCGCCCAGTAGTGCATGGTTTGGGCCTGAGTCTCGTCACCCTCGTCGGAGCTGGGGGGGGGAGGGTGAGGGTGTTTGGGCGGAGGCCAGCGGCGACGAAGTTGCGCCGCGCAAGGTAGTCCATCAGCGGGGGGACGCTGAAGCCCGTGGTGGCGTATGCGCACCAAGAGCGGCGAGCCGCGTCGCGGTTTTTTCATCCGGCGTGCAAGTTGTTACAGTATGATACGCAATAGCTTCCGGATCTAATCAAAACTCTGTGAGATGCTATACGAGTATGCATGATCTGAAAAACAAAAAAATGAATGTCATATAGAACTAAAATAGCATGTTGAAGTAACCACGATGAGAAAAATAGATTTGGCAAAGCCGACCGTAAATTATTGAAGCATAACCTCAAAAGAATACAAGTACCGTCGGTCTCTCACAACCCTCTCGAAAATTTTAGGATCTTCGGATCCTTAACCTGTATAAGAATCTAGTTGTAAAGAGTAATTTAACCTCAAATTTTCTCGTGCACCTCCTGTTTTAAATAAGTTGGTTTGTAACTTCTTGATTTGTTGAGTTCTCTATAACTACCCCCATGAGTTTATATAACTGTCTTAATCCTCCTCCAATGAGAAATAGTAACCTATTCTAAAACAAAGTAGGAACTTGAATCCTGTTAGATTCATCTAAGACTCCTTCTAGCATAACTTTTCAAATCCTAAAAGATTAGATACAAGTTATCATATCTAATAATTTCAACATTGACTTTTATCCGTTAATGTCATCATGCTCCTCTAAGAACTCAGTATAAGTAGGCGTCATTTTCTTTCTTCCAACTTTGTGACCACAAGGGGCCATGCACATCATCGTAATGTGTGTGTTAGTGTTCGAGCTTGGCTGCCCGAAGGCCCCGAACCCTCCATCTGTAAGTTCAAGCTCCTTTTTGGTTTTAATGATTGGTTTTGAATTAATGTTTAATCACTATTTAATAACAAATCTAATCATTATGAGACTAACTTTTTATCAAGATTATCTTTTATTAGTCTCAATTGGATGAAAGGATGAAAATCAAAGGTACGCGTTCAATGTTACATTGATTTATATTATTGCATTCCTTTGATATAAAATTCATGACCTTATATTGATAAATCATAATATGAGACTAACTCGTTTATTGAGTATACTTTTGATTAGTCTCATCAAAATAAAAAAAAGGAGATCCAAAAGGTATGTATCCAATGCAAATTTAATATTTCTAGACACATTCCTTGTTTCAAGATAAAGGGTGAAGTCCATCGTAGTTTTAATCTTAAGATATGCATAATATCTCAATTCCATATATACATGAATGCACACATTTAGAAGAAGTTTATACTTTACCTTGAAGTTTTATATGTATTGATCCTTTCATTCTTGCCAAATAAATTAATGATCATTACATTGAAACAAATCCTTGAGTATATAAAAACTTGCATAGTTGTAGTATACTCATGGAAATATAGGATAAACTCTAAAAAAATCTAATATTAAATATGTGCATATTGATTCAAAGTCAATTATTTATATGCACACATTTAATAGAGTTTATTCTATGCTTAATGGTCACAAGAGTATTGATCCCTTTCCATCACTTTATATAATTTGGATCATTTACTTAGAAACCATCAAAATGAGTATATGAAACTTGTGTAGTTAATATATACTCATGACAATTTAAATTATATTCGGTTGTCGTCTAATCATAAGGTTCTCCATCATGAATTGATGGTGTTATTTATTGATTAAAGGATAAATAAAAAGTTATTGAGTATATGAAGTATTAGTTACATCGATATACTCAAGACAAATCAATATTTTCATTCAAATAGGTTTGGGTTATGATCAATTATCAAAGGAGTAGATCGAAGGATCTTGGGGCATCCATTATGTGTTAATAGAGTGCATTGATGATTGAGACAATCATGTTTGTTGGACTAACCTTTTCTATGAATTGTGAAAGTAGGTTGAGTTCAACGGTGATCAAGATTGGGATGGATCATATGTCAATAGCCATCAAATTGAGAATTGGGACAAAGGACGTCATCATGTGTTGATGAGTGTCAAGAAGAGATTCCGAAGAGAAGAGTAAAGGGAGTTCATCATGTGTTAGTGAACGAGACGAGATCCCGACTTGGAGAAAAGATAATGGTAATCATAAAAGCTCCAAGTGGATGTGCTAGAGGTAAAGGTATAACTAGCTAGGGTTAAGGATGTGTTTCTAGTCTTTTACCGGTCTCGGTGTTTGGATGGGAGATCGGATTGCTAGTTAGGTTGCCGTACTATTAAGAAGGGCCGAGTCTTATAGCTTGAGCTTCATCATGTGTTGATGAACTCAATCCCGTTTGCTCTAGCTCACGCTCTCTTAATTTGGAGTTATTGGTTCTTGTGCATAGCGTCGATATTTGTGAATGTGTTTTGCAAATAGTCGAAGATCATGTACTTGTTTTTATTCGTGTGTTCTTCGTGTGGAGCTAAGTATTTGCATGTGTTTCAAATGAAGAAGCCCATGCATTTAGAGTCTTAGCATATGACTAGAATTTGCAAATGTGTTTTGCAAATTACTAGAGATCATGTGTTGATCATCACATGGTTAAGCCTGTGTTTAAATGATTGAATCTTGTTTGATTGTTTGTATTGAGTTGATATTTACATGTATTGCAAAATGTTGGATCTCATGCAGTTGATTTGCTTTTGAGCATGTGAGGATTCGCAAATATATTTTGCAAATTGAATTGATCATGTGCTGATCATCACATGGCTCATTATTGGTTTTATTGTTGTTGTTTGCAAATGCGTTTTGCGAAATTTGAGTTCAAGTTCATTCATCCCAGGAGCATGTGAGTAAAGTTTACAAATGTGTTTTGCAAACGTCTAAGGATCATGTGTTAATCATTACATGGCTCAAGGATGTGTTCTTGATCGCAAAATAAGCTTTATTGTGTAATTATTTGCAAAATAAGCTTTATTGTGTAATTATTTGGAGAATGTGATTAAAATTTGCAAATGTGTTTTGCAAAGTGTTGTGGATCATGTGTTGAATTCATCTCAATTGAATCTTGATTTGTATTGAAAAGATTTCTGTGTGAAATCTGATTTTATCTGGAAATCCGGCACTACCGCAGCCTTAATGTCGGTAGTACTGCTTATGGGAGCTGGTGCTGCCGCTCGGTCGGTACTACCGCCCCTTTGACAGCTATAGTTATTTTTACTGGGCTCTAGGAGCGATACTGCCGAAGGTCGGCAGTACCGGCATCTAGTAGCTGGTAATTATTTTCCGAAGCATGTGTTGCTCGGTGTTTGCTCAGGCCAGCACTACCAGTGCCTGAGGCTGATACTGTCGCTCGTCTAACACTACCGGACTTTGTGTGTCGTTAGTAACGGAGGTATTGTGCAACGGCTAGTTTTTCGATCGTTGGGGTTAAAGCCGATAGTGACGGATTTGCTATTTTATGCCCGAAATGCCCCAAACGGCTAGTTTTCTTTGCGGGCTATAAAAGGATGCCTTGGGCTAGCATTTGGGTTTGGTTGGCTTTGTTGTGAGTTTTGTGGGAGTGGTGCATGTGTTGCTCTCTCCATTTGCTTTCTTGAGCTAGAATTAAGCCTCTAATTTGTATGTGTTGCAATTAGAAGTGGATTGAGTGCTCTTTGTGCATGTGTTGCACTTAGAGGAGAGCCTTATGCATGTGTTGCACTAGAAGATCACCATTGTACATGTGTTGTACTTGGTGAGGCTCAAGCCAGAAAACTTGGCCTATTACTCTTGGTGTTTGCCGACACCTAGACGGCCGGGAGGCGTCGCGATCTGTGACCTTCTCAACGGAGATTGTGAGAAGGCCTGATGAGTTGTGAAGATTGGAGCTCACCTACCCGGAGAGGGAAAGAGCTACCACTAGTGGATTCAAAGTGGGTGCTCAATTAGTGGAGCCAGTCCAATATGTTTGGGCTAACCTCAACGTAGACTAGGGGAGACCGACAAGTCTCCGATCACCACGATAAAATATCGGTGTGTCTCTTGTAATTTGCATTCTATTCTTTATTTATACTCAAGCAATTTATATTCATATAATTGATTGATTGCATTTAGGTTTGCAAATTATTGATAGAGACCTAGTTTATTAGTGCACTTAGTGAGCCTAGTTGATTTAGGCTTTAATTGTCAAAATCTTGGAATTACGCTTTCGCATATTATTTAGATTTTGACATAGATGTTGATTCGTTAGTCATAGAGCGAAGAATTTTTAAAACCGCCTATTCACCCCCCGTCTAGTCGGTATTCTCGACCTTATACCATCCGAGAACCCTTTTCTTTGTGTAGTTTGATTAACCATACCTTATGTTTCTATATCCCTCTATACTATAGGTTTGTACCGCCTTTGAGCCCCACCTACTCTTTGGTACCGCGTGATTGGTCCTGTCATGTCTTACTTCTTCCAACAACTCACATCTTCACCTTTGCGCTTGTTAGATTTTGCAACCGTATTTATAGTTTCGCACATAACAGCAATTCAGATCTGATTAACTACTGTTCACGACACTGTTTCCTTTTCTTATCAATATTTTTTAGACCTCCCATTGGTTGCTCTTTCTTTAGTTTTACCCATCAATTTGTATCATCAATTGCTTTAGATACTTTTCATAATCACCTGCTCTTTATAAGTAACTCGTATGGTTCTACCTCGAAGTGATACCTCATAACCTTCGAGTTCAAGTGACCTCATAGGTATTAGATTATTTTTTTATGATGAGAACATATGAAACTCTCGTGAATGTAGTCCACCATTGGGAGGACATTGAAGCCCATGGTGGTATACGCGCACAAAGAGCTACGAGCCGCGTCACAGTTTTTTCAACTGGCGTGTGTGGAAGGTTTTACACTATGATACATCTTATGCGCAGCAGGCTTTGGATTGGATAAAATTTTGTGAGATACAAAGAAGATGAATATCATAGATAGAATCAAAATAACACGTTAAAGCAATCACAACGATAGAGAAAAGGCTTAGCAAAGCCAATCGCAAATTTTTGAAGCACAGCCTCAAAAGAGTACGAGGGAAAGTTGCTCTCACAACCCTCTCGAACCTTTTAGGATCATCGGATCCTTACCCTATACAAGAATTTGATGCTAAAGAATAACTTAGCCCCAAATCCTCTCGTACACCTCTTATTTTCGATGAGGGTTTGTGTCTTCTTGGTTGTTTAGGTTCCTTACTGATTTATATAACCCTCTTAGACCTCTTCAAAAAGAAGTAGAAATCTTAATCATGCTAAGATTTATGAAACTACTTACAACACACATTTATAAATCTTAAAAAATTATATGAGTCATCGTATTCAACCGAAAGTGAAATGGACTAACTCGATACACCTTCCTAAATATTAAAAGATGAACTAACTCGTTGCACCTTTCTAAATACTAAAAGATAGTCCATGAGCTAACTCGGTGGATGGATATAGCTAGAGCGGTTCGACGGTCGGACACTGACGCCAAGGCAAAATTTGTCAGAGCTCGTGTATGACGTACTCTAACCTATGGTTTCTGTACAAGGCTATGCACGCATTAGAAATTAGAAGGGCCAGTATAGCTAAAAAAATCAACAATGTACACATATGTTTCTTCCTCGATGTTCTCAAATAATTTTTGGTGTGCACATTAGCTTTGAATGGACTGAGGTGGCTAACCATCTTATTGCAAACAATCGAGTGCCTATGTATCTATCTTATTGCGAGCTGTGGTTAATCGAAGGATCAGACTTGTGAGCAGCCAGCAAGAAGTCTAGCAAGATCTTATTGAACAGGGTTGGATCCTCCAGCTGTGGAGCATGTCCTGTTTTCTTTATGATCTCCACTCTAGTTTTCCCATCCAAAGACCTGAACAAAGTAATTTAGGGCAAGTCAATCAGTGGTTTAATACAAATGAAGGCCATCTATATACAACAATGTCAAAGTCTTTGTAAGTTATACCTCTGGATTGCAAAAGCTTTCTCTACTGGGAACAATTGGTCATTCTCTCCCCAGACAATTAACACTTCCTACATGGAAATGCACCATAGCAAAACATTAGTTACAGGCTTACAGCAAAGCATGGCAGTAAATGCAATGATTGAACTGCTGTAACATACCTGAGATATTGGCGTTACTGGGAACTTATCAGTGCCGACTGTAATCCCCTTGAAAAGCTGAATAAGTTGCTCCCTGTTATCCGTGAATAGTTTCTGACAGAAGATAACAAAACCGTCTGCTTAGTATCATAGTGGCAGTACTTTTTTTTTGCATGGGCGAGGATAGTGATGTACATCTACTGCTATCTGATGATCTGAATGACCTAAGGTACAGCTGAAATTAGGACTAATCTCACAAGAGCACAAATAGTCTACAGAACTGAAGTAAGAACGGACAATTCCTACTGAGTCAAGGCAAGCAGTTGGGCATTATTACAGTTTGCGCGGTTTGTTTCTATCGGAAATAAATGCTAGATTTGTAAGGTACTCCGGCAACTAGGAAGTGTCAGGTACAATGTTAAATGCTGCAACTGGACTGTTTTTCTGTCAGTCTGAATCTACCTAACATGAAGCTGCTGCTATTGTTGCAAAATTAATTACCAACAAGCAGGTTGCTGATCTAACTTTCGTTCAAATTGGACTTGTTTCAGACGGTAGAATCCATTACTAACAATTTTGTTCTTTGCCTGAGATTTTTGAGTCAAATTAACTTAAATTAGATCTCCTCAAGAAGATCCTTTTAGGAAAAAAAAATGATGCAGGCGTTTGCTAAAAGAAAAGCAGGTGCAAAAGAAGATACGCGTGCATGCTTTTAATGTTGAACTAAATCAATGACTTCTCATTAGAAGTTCAATGTCCCCTGTCCTCTCACTGGCAGAAGCATTTTTCTTCACCGTTGGACATTTGGACCGAACTGAGAATGGTACATAAATTTCTGGATTTTCTTATAGTTACTGTCCACTACCCAGAGAGTAATTTACTGGTTTATGACTTTATGCTATGCTGCTGTGTGATCTACTGTACGAGTAATATGGTTAAAAAGTAAACTTTGTTCGAGAATACGAGTTCTAGTATCTCGCAGAATGAGTGAGAAGTCGCGCACGTTGTATTGTTTTCTGTTTTATATAATTGAAAAAAAGGAAAATTTCCAGATTCCAAAATTTTTGATTCGACGACAAAAGGAAAAGTCAAAAGTGGTATAAGTTCGGACCTGAATGAAGTCCCGGAGGACGAAGTCCGGCATCATCACTGCCGGCGGCGGCCGGTACGCGGCCATCTCCAGCAGCTTCCGCATCGCGGCAGGCTCGGCGGGCAGGAGCACCTCTTCCACGCCGCTCCACCCGTCGCCGGCCCTCTTCAGGAACTCCCGGTCATCCGCCGCCGTCTTGAGCAGGTCGGAGCTCGCGATCACCACGGGGCCCACTCTCCCGGGCCCCGCCGCGCGCGCCAGCCAGTACGCGACGAACCCCCCGTAGCTCGTCCCCGCCACGGCCACGCGCCTCCCCTTCAACCCCGGCACCGAATCCAGCATCCTCGCCAGCGCCGCGGCCTGCGTGGCCTCCGACGGCGGCGGCGCCGAGGCGGAGTCGCACGAGGTGCCGCCGAAGCCGAGGAGGTCGGGGACGATGAGGTGGAAGTGGCGGGAAAGGGGCCCCACCTGGCAGCGCCACTGCCAGGTGGCCCGGGGGCCGAAGCCATGGACAAGCAGGAGCGCCGGGAGCCGCGGCTCCCCCGGAGGGGCCCAGTAGTGGATGGTGCAGGTCGAGCCGCCGTCGCCGTCGGGGTAAGGGATCGTGACGGCGTGGGGGCGGAGGCCGGCGGCGAGGAACTCGCGACGGGCGAAGTAGTCGAGGAGCGGCACGAGGCTCAGGCTGGCCCCCATGGTTGGTGCCACTGAGCTAGCAGCAGCACAGTGTCAACTTCTTGGTGTGCGAGTGTGCATGTGAAGGGAGTGGGAAGCGATGTGTTGGTAGGGCTTAGCTTAAAGAGACACGTTGTGTGGGAGGAAACGGAAGGCTCACACCATTGCAGGTTTGCAAGGGAAGAAGGGTGGTTGAGTGTACCAAATCTTGTATAAGGCTGAATAGTTTGTTAGGAGGGGGCTTTGAATGGCGACGGTGATGATGTTGACGGAGTTAAGGAGAACCGTCCGTTTGTGGGACCGGCGCAGTGCCGCTCTCTAGGATTTCTACACGTGGCCGTCGCGTCCCCCATGTGTATCATACAGTAATACAGTCGAGAAGAGTCGACGTCAAGGGAAGATTACTGCGCTCTTGCTTTCTCAAAGAAAAGCATCGAAAACAAAGGCAACAAATGAGTCCATGAACCTCACATTAATACATTTGATCTAAACAGAACCTCACAAGAATACATAAATCAGTTTAGTAACACGGCTTGCAATTGCAGCCAGAAGAGAAAAAAAAACAGAGACAGCCTGTGAAGCACCAGGGGTTCAGGGTACCAGAATACCGGATAGAAAGAGCTTTAAGTTGTGTATTATTTTTCCAGCCAGAACAGTTCTATTTCGGACATTGTTGTACGAAGTTCAGAGCAACCATTCCTTCTACACCCCAGCTTTGAATAATTGCGGGCACTTGCATGCATGCAGATCACAGTCGCTCTTCTGGTTTTACACACAATTACATATATTCCCCCTCAGATTATATTTACCTATTTTCCGGCGTCTGGGTAAATACAAATCCGTGTTTGTTTGCTTAGCATTTTGCAAGTTCTTAGCAGGCTTTAATCTCGGGCTGCGCCGACTTCCGGCCCATTTGTTTCGTCCAGGAGGAAGGACTTGATGAACCAGTTCACTTTTTCGGCCCCCTCCAGCTGCAACGCGTGCCCTGCGTCCTTGATGATCTCTAGCCTGGATTTCTCTCCTAGATGCCTGCAGCAAGGCATGAAAAACACACCAAGTTATATAGTCGTCCTTCAAATGAGCAGTAATGAATGTGGTATAGCGAATTCAAGAAAGGAGTGTATATATGATGCAGTGTCCTTCCTTTTTACCTTTGCAGCCTGTGGCCAAGATCAACGGGGAACACCTGGTCTTTGTCTCCCCAGAGAATTAAAGTTTTCTGTTGAGCAAAAATTAGACTTTGTTACTTGCAGGATCCAAAGGTAATAATATAGAAATTATATTGGTAGAAGAGTGTTTGTGTGGCCAAAAGAACTTAGCTCTCAATTACGAGGAATTAGCGGTATACATTGCCTAACTGAATATCCATACTTTGATGCAGATTAAAAAAAACATTTTACTCCCAGCATGTCAAGTCGACATCGTCGGGATTGATCTGCCCGGCCTACACCCTCAACTTCGCCTTTCTGCTCGGCCAAGCTCTGCCTAAGGTAGCATCACGACGGCCCCGCTCCGCCATGTGCCTAGTAGAGTTTCATTTTTTTTCTTGTTAGAGAATTTTTAGTAAGGTGGAATTTGTTTGCTGGTAGATTACATTTTCTGTTTTAGTTAGATATTTATTGGGAGGCGGAAGGTAGAGGTAGGAAGATCATCACTTCCTTCTTTTTAAGTAGTATAGATGATAGATGTTGTTTGCAATTTGCAGTTTAGGAAGAGCAAATACCACCGCGACCACGACCATCACTTACTTCTTTTTAAATAGTACTCCCTCCGTTGATAAATATAAGACCTATAGTTTGAATGGTCTTGTTGAAAAATATAAAGCATGCATGTAAATTTAATGAGTCATTCTACATATACCCTTATTTATTCTCTCTCAACCATATACATTTATTCATTACCACTTACACAAAGTACTACTATCTCTCATCTTCCAAGACAATTAAGAGGAATATGTAAGCCATTTCCTTTTATGTTTTTCTCAATTTCACCACAACCTTAATCTTTGTGCCAAGTCAAAATACGTCTTATATTTATCAACGGAGAGAGTATAGATGATGGATGTTGTTTGCAATTTGCCGTTTACTAATCCAACTAATTGGTTACGGACTCAGACAGTTTTTTTTGGCAATGGTTTTGATTTAGGTACATGCAAGCACAGACCTGGGTAAGAACCGGGAGGGGATCGATGCCAGCTCCGTTCTTCATTAATTCCTGCAGCAACTCTGCCCTCTCCTTTCTTTGGTCCACGAACATCAGCTGCGAGGGCAAACAAATGCATCGCCTTAGAAATGACGTAATTTTCAAGTGGATGAAAATGGCTTCATCTCCAAAAAAAAAAAAGTTCATTATACTACAGATGATCCGGCAAGAACAAAATTAAATGTTATGTGCGCGACTTGTGAGACCTCAGTATCTACCCTCACCATGACATGCCATGTCATCTTTTCTCCCATAAATTGAATGTTCCATGAATCTAAGTGACACCTAACAAAGCGAAAGGACATGCTGTGCAGCTTGCTCCAAACTTACACTAATGTGTTCTACACGCCGTCTATTAGTATAAAAAACAGACTTGAAGCCGTACTGTCCTGATCAATACCCACGATGTGTATTAATGATCAGCTCGTTATGCATCCTCGTGCGCTATTACATTGCGTATTGACTCAAATCATCCATTTATCCCAAACAGTAGCAATATCATTGCCATGCTTACGTGCTTGGACAAATCTTCTCTGATGGAAACGGTGCTCTAACTAGAACTAAAATTGGATGTGATCTAACTCGAGGGGGAAAGAGCAGGAGACTGAGAAGATGGGTAAGGCAAGCAGGCCTTCAATTCGCACGGCCGATCCACTTCCGTATCCTTGGTAGCATCTCGGAAGAGACCCGATCAACGAACACATTGAATATATTGCACCATGCGGCGTATTCGACTTGGGATCGCATAAATCCATCGAGGCCGAGGCTATCCAGAATCATCTGCATGCTCTGCTGGATCCCAGTCCTTGGAATTTTGGAACTTGCCGGACAGTACTGTGCAATGCCGTATGCATGGCACTGGCGTATACTTGTCGCTTTGCAGCATTAGACATTGATTTTCTCCATTATATACGGCGGCTGAGAGAGAGAGAGAGAGACTTGGCTTTCTCGCCATCTTCATCTTCTGGTTTTAGTTTGGATCGACGTTACACATTCATTGTGGATTACTCAAACGAAAGGATTAGCCAATTTTCTAGTACAAATCTGAGACGTCGATCAACTGGCTTATTTGTATTGGAGTAGTACCATACAAAAAAGTAGTGCTGCTCCAAGAAGTACGTGTCAGTGCGTGGCAGCTAGTAGTAGTATTTTGGATTAGTCTTGTGCTTGTCTGAATTTTTTAACCCAAGCTTATGCTACTGGCGGCGACACGTGGGCCACGTAATGACCCCGCGACCAAAGGAATCGACGAGATCGACGGCATCCCCGCCACGTCAGTCCAGATCTACTTTCCGCGCCCTTCTCCCACCGTCCGGAAACCACTTGAGTACCAAACTTACCATGCCAAAAATTTACCTGGCCCCACCCCTCATAGACGCTTCTGCAGGGTGCTATCCGAGAAATATATGTACAGTCCGATATATGATCGTACTCCTGCTAACCCAATCCATCGGACCTAATAATACTGGAGTAGTAGATCATCAGTTATGGACTAGATGATCGTACTCCTGGTATCCCAATCGAGCTGACCTAATAAAACTGGAGTAGTAGATCATTAGTTACGGACTTCCATACGTGCAACAATTTTTTGAGAAGGTTCCATAAGTGTAACTAGAGAACCGCGACTGTTAACCAGAACTCCAGAAGCCCATGAGAAAGCTAACCTCGAGTTTTTTTTTTCGATTAACCTGGAGTATTTAATACACACACGTGACGCACCTAATTATAATCATGAATCAGTATCACTAACACGTACGGATACCAATCGTAAATCGTCATCCAATCAAACTCGAGTAGCAAAGCTGATACGACGAAGCGATTGACGGCACGACGACCCAAATAGACATGTACGGTACTACAACTTCGTCCAACTTCACCTCGTACATATACGTCGGGGATCGGTCATCCTGACACGTGTTCGTGCCTCCCCGGCGAAGGAGGGCTTTAAGCCATCCTCCCCCGAGCTTGGGAGACTATTCCCAAGCTCGGACGAGGCTATCCCCGAGCTGGTTGCAGACCCCGGCGACCTCCTCGATCTCGGCACCCCTGGCCTGGGCTCCAATGTAAAATAGGTCTCCTCTTCTATAAATATATGACTCTCGTCCTCTGCGTGGGAACTAGGGCCTCTTGCTCTTGTCAGTCCCTCTGCGCAGGGGCTAAAGGGCTATCTACCCCTGTCAGAACCTCAGCATTGGGACTAGGGTCAACCACCCCCCAACAGTTCTGCGGACCCCGCACTGGGACTAGGACTAATCGCCCCATCAGCTCACAGGCGACCTCCCGACGTCAGCATCGAGATCAGCACTAAAGGCCTATAAAACGTCAAGACCACTCCGATCGGGAGGAGAAGGGAGAAAAGAAGAGAACAGCAAGAACACAATGGTAGTAAGATCGCACAAGGCGACACCCCAAGAAATCTAAGAAGGCAGATACGTCTGCAGTAATACTTCTACACTCCACTGTTCACGAAGCTCCCCTCAGCGATTGCTCCCGAGCGATCCCGAGGTCGAGCTCCTCCTGTAGCTCTCCCCCGAGGAGCCTTTATTCCTCTTTCGCCTACGGGCAAGACTGAAGTAGGGCTGTTACCCGACCTAGGGGGCTCGAACTAGTATAAACTTCGTGTCCCCTGTTCAACTGTCCTTTTCCCCTGTGCTACGCGTCTGCCGAGGCTCCTTCCCGGACGAACGAGGCTCTGGGCCTCGCCCCTCGTACGATCCTTCCCCCCTCTTTGCGGTCGACGGTCCCGATCGTCGACAGCTGGTGCCCACCGTGGGGCCCGAAGCTTCGTTCGTCCAAAGTTTGTTAACCCAGCGGCATCGGCACCTCCAGCTCCACCATCGGCATGTCACGGACAGTAAGCCTGGGCTCGGACGCTGTCCCCGAGTGCCAGGGCTCCACATCCATGCTCTCGCCCTCCTCGCCGCCGCCGAACACCGGGCCCGTGGGCGTGGCGTGGCGACTCCGGCGGATAGCGGTGGCCGAGACTCCGCGAGGCGCATCGACTCGCCCAGGTTGCCAATCAACCAAGCCATCGCCGCTATTCGACGAGAAGAGCGTGGTATAACCCGCTCCCTGTCCGGCCAGCTCAGCCCTCCCCGTCCGGACGAGCCTGCCCAAGAACGCTTGCGGGCCATCGCCCGAGTCATGGCTGACCCCGCTCGGACCGGCTCGGCCCTCTTCAGATGGTCCATGGCTGAAGAACTCAACAAGGCAACCGACGGCGTCGCACCTCGACGGCAAGCGGGCTCCCTGGGCCCTGAGTCTCGCCCCATGGAGGCCAGCGGCCCCCTGCCGCGCGGTCATCGGCCGTTCGACCAGCGGATTCCCCGTTCGCGGGCTCGCACCCCGTCGCCGTCTCCTCCGCTTCGCCGACAGGAAGAGGTGGTACGCGGGCCCGCCCGCCGCCAGCGGCGTAATAGCGATGCTCGCTCGAGCAGCAGTACTTCCGGAGGCCTCTCCCCGGACGTTCCGCCCAGACGCCAGAAGATACGCGACCACCCGCGCCACCACCATAACAACGCGCCCGCCGACCGTCATGATCGGCGCGGGGCGCGCCGTCGGCTCGAATTCCCCCTGTCGACTGATGACAACTCCGACGCCAGCAGTGGCGGTAGTAGCCTTCCAGCCTACAGCTGCCCGGCGTACTCGAACGACCTCCGTCAGGTATGCTGGCCGGCCCGGTTCAAGCCGGTGATGATGGAGCGATTCGACGAGACCAAGAAACCCGCGGAGTTCCTCTCCATATACTCCACCGCCATTTTGGCGGCCGGTGGGGGCGAGGCCGCGATGGCCAACTATCTCCCTACCGTCTTGGACGGGGCCGCCCGCACCTGGCTCTTCAACCAGGCGCCAGGCACCTTCCGGTCATGGCGCCAGTTGCGGAGCGCCCTTCACTCCAACTTCCAGAGCTGCTACGAGCGGCCTGGTCGTCTCAGCAAGCCGCACGGGAACTTACCGCCTGGCAGTCCCCGAAGGCAGGGAGCTCATGAGCTCGTGGAATATAGGCCAGCTTCGGAAGTTCTATGCCTAACGCTCCTCCTTCATCTGTTTCTAAGTTAAGATGTTTCCTCTTGCTGCCATGCTTGTTTCCTGCGTCCCGAGCAAGCGCAACCCGGAACGTGACACGGACGCTTGCATCGCCACACTCTGGTTTGGCCCAGGTATGCGCCCGTAATAAAGGTCTCCTTCGCCTCCGACGCTAACCTCTTTCGGTTTATAAAGGGGGATGGCGTTCCGCCACGACCCCGAGTTACAGGTCCCTTCGTCAAAGGTCGCGCCATCTTAAAAGGCCTCGGACCCAGGGCCCCGTTTGTTTTCTTGCAGCCAAAGTTCTCCTTTCTGTTAGGACGCCTCGAACGGCGCGATCTCGCGACGTGACCATAAGGGCAACCATAAGGTCACGGGCGAGCCCGGCCTCAGAGCGTCCATGCTTGTTCTTTTTTGCAGCGCCTGGGGTCGCGTTCTCTAGGTTCGCCTCAGGGATGAACAACCCGAGCCTGGGCATCCCCAGGATCGGGGGCCGCAATAAGGCGATCGTTATCGGGATAAGCCGACCATTCCCCCGTGCTGCCAGCCATTGAATGTTCTCAGAGGGAGCCCCGAGCCCGATGACATTTCCCGGGCTCGGAGGTCGCAGTTTTAAAATTCATCACCGGGGATGACTCGGTCGCGATAAGCCGGCCCGCGCACTAAGCCGACTTTTCCCCCGGGGCCAAGCGGCCAGGTTCAAATTTCTAAACCGCCCTCCGAGGGGGCCTCGCCGAGCTTGAAGCATTCCCGAGCTCGTCGAGCCAGACCCGAGGCCTAAATCTGGTCTGGGCCTGGGCAACCCCAGGCCGACCAGTCCTAGTTGTGCCCAAACCTGAGTACTGCCAGGCGAGGCCTCTGTCAAGTTGAGGCCGCGTTCTCTAGGTTCGCCTCAGGGATGTCAGTATCCCGAGCCTGATGCATTCCCAGGCTCGGAGGCCGCAGTAAAACGATCCTTATCGAAGTAAGCCGGCTATTCCCCTGTGCTGCCGACCATTAAACATTCTCAAGGAGCACCCCGAGCCTGATGACATTCCCAGGTTCGGAGGTCGCGACCCCTAAAATTACCTCTGGGGACGATCTCAATCGCAATAAGCCGCTCTGCCGCAAAAAACCGACCAATTCCCCCATGACCAAGTGGTCAAGTGCCCGAGCCCGAGTGATTTCGGGCGAGGCCTCGATATCGACCTCGAGCATCGATGGCTCGGTCGACCTTCAACCCGAGTCGTGCCCGAGCCCGAGTGATTTCGAGCGAGGCCTCGGTTAACCTGACCTCGAGCATCAGTTAGATCGGTCAGCCTTCAACCCGAGTCGTGCCCGAGCCCGAGTGATTTCGGGCGAGGCCTCTGCTAACGACCTCGAGCATCGATTAGCTCGGTCGACCTTCAACCCGAGTCGTGCCCGAGCTCGAGTGATTTGGCGAGGCCTCGGTTAACGACCTCGAGCATCGATTAGCTCGGTCGACCTTCAACCCGAAGTCGTGCCCGAGCCGAATGATTTGGGCGAGGCCTCGAAGATCGACCTCGAGCATCGATTAGCTCGGTCACCTTTAACCCGAGTCGTGCGAGCCCGAGTGATTTCGGCGAGGCCTCGGTTAATCGACCTCGAGCATCGATTAGCTCGGTCGACCTTCAACCCGAGTCGTGCTCGAGCCCGAGTGATTTGGCGAGGCCTCGCGATCGACCTCGAGCATCGATTAGCTCGGTCAACCTTCAACCCGAGTCGTGCGAGCCCGAGTGATTTGGCGAGGCCTCGGTTAACGACCTCGAGCACCGAAGTCGCGTGCGAGCCCGAGTGATTTCGGCGAGACCTCGGCTAACGACCTCGAGCATCGATTAGCTCGGTCGACCTTCAACCCGAGTCGTGCGAGCCCGAGTGATTTCGGGCGAGGCCTCGGTTAATCTGACCTCGAGCATCAGTTAGCTCGGTCAGCCTTCAACCCGAGTCGTGCCCGAGCCCGAGTGATTTCGGGCGAGGCCTCGGTTAAACTGACCTCGAGCATCCCTTAGCTCGGTCAGCCTAGACTAAGTGGTTCGAGTGAAAGGCAGTGGCTCGCCTTGCGAAACCCCGCAGAAACACGCCCGCTCCACGTCACTGATCCGGTGTTGTTCGGACCCTTCTACGGAGCAAGCCGTGCGAAATCTACAAAGGCGACGCGGGCCAACAAGCGAGCTAAGTCTTCTAAAAAGAAACACGGCCTTACAAAACTTAGCAAAAAGATACATCGTCTTTACCAAGGGGCGCGAATCTTTCGCCCCCCGACCCATCCACTAACTTTAGTCTCCTACTCTACAGACATGTCTCGTGCAAGTTTCTCCCGCTCGAGGTCGGAGACCCGCCGCCGCAGCGCAAGCGCCTCGCCCTCGGCTCTGTCAACCCGGTCGCGGTCGCTCTGAAGCTGGGCCAGGGCGCTCTTCCCCGCTCGAGCCACCTGGGCCAGCTTCCCCTCAAGCCCGATGACCTTGGCCTCGGCCTCGGCCGCCTTAGCTTCCGCTTATGTGGCCCTCGCCTCCAACCCGGCCGCTGTCTTCTCAAGCGCAGCCGCCGTAGCCTCGGCCGTCGTCACCTTGACCTTGAACTCGGTCGCCTCGGCCTCAAGCTCGGCGGAAGACGCCCTCGGGGCAGCCGCGAGCTCCCCGGATAGCGCCCGAAGCTCCACCGCCTCCTCGCGTGCTGTCTCCGCCTCTGCGCACACGGAGGCCTGATTCCCCAGCTACGTCCGGAGCCTCTCAGCCTCCTTCTGTGCGGCTGCGAGATCTTCGAGTGCGACCGACGCAACCGAGTAGCTCTCCTCACGGGCCATTCGGGCGGCTTCAAGGCGCTCCCGGAGCCCCTCCATCTCCTGCCGCGCGGTCTTCGCCCTTGAGCGAATGTCGAAGACCTCGAGCTCGAGGCGCTGGATCGTCACCACTGCACTCGCACGATTCTCATCCAGAACGTCCTGCGCCTTCAATCGAACTCGATCGAGGGTCTCCTCTGCCTTCTTCCGCTCCTCCTCGACGGCTTCGGAGAGCGCCGCGGCGCGAAGGTCCCTCTCGGCATTCAGCTCGCGCTCAGTCTCCCGGACCCCGCGCTACCGCTCGACCTTGACAGCTCACGCGATCTCGAGGGCCTGGGCCTCCCTCAGGCGTAAAACCTCCTCTCGACCACGCGCCGCAGCAGCTTCGAGCTCGGCGGCGTCCCTCTGGCTGACCTCGATAGCGTCACAGAGGGCCCGAAAGCTGAGCACATGCCCGCGCACGGCCCCATACCCCTGGGAGATCAGCCGTAGGCCCTGCAATGAAGAAGGAAAAATCACCACGTCTACAAGAAAAGGGAAAAAATGAAAAATCACCACAAGTGCGCTTACCGCCGCTAGCCGGTCCTCCAGCATCGGCAGGTCGATGGCGCCATCGGAACCCCGGGGCAGTTCACCCGCGGCGGTCTCCGCCACCGCGGTAGCACCGGCGCCCCCAAGGACCCGGGCGATCCGCTTTGGTCAGGACGACGGCGGCCGAATCGCGGAACCTCCGCCGGGCGTACCACCGCCGATACGGCCAGCCCTGTGTAGGTCCTGCGCGCAACAAACTATTAGGGGCTGCTCGGACGACCCTACCACGACGAAGTTGAAAGGCAGAAGGGGGTACTTACTGCGCCGAGCGGGTGCGCGGCAGCCTCGCTTTCTTCGCCAGACCCCCTCGCGGGGGGGAGTCAGCTCTCCGCCTCCCCAAGGACTCCGGCGTCGGGGACGCTTCCACCTGGGGCGCGGCGACTGCGGCGCCCTCGACCGCGACGCCCTCGATCGCAGCGACCTCGACCGCTTCTCCCTCGGTCACCTCATCCTCCTCGGAAGACACGGCAAGTGGCGCCCGCCGCAGCCTGGGTCGCGGCGCGAGGCGGTCGTTGTCGTCCTCCCCGGCCTCGCCCTGGACCACAAGAAAGGTCGGTGCCCCTCGGACGCTCGAACGCCGTGACGGGGCGGGACGGCGAAAAATGTACAGAGGCCGTGCACAGCGCGACGATTCAGCGGCAGCGTGGAGATCCCCGGAGCTTAGCGCCAGAGCTCGTGACTCCAGCTGCGCATCCGGGGCCCGCGCGGCGGAAGCCGCCTCCTGCTGCTGACAGAGAAGCAAGGATCAGTAAAAGAAGGACCGAGGAGGGAGCATGGGGAAAGCAAGCTTAGGCCCGGATGCCCCCGAGATCGGGGCATTCGAACTTACCACGACCCGGTCTCCCCACTCGACGTAGGGCTTCTTGGCAACCAGCCTCGGGGCGTCAGGAGCCGGTCTCTTACTCCCCTTCTTGCCTTTGTTCAGACCGGGGAGCGGCAACATCTGCTTCGCCGTGTCCCAAAGCTCCCTGGTCGTCTGCATGAGCTCATCACGGTAAAACGCCCGAATCCGAGCTCCCAAGACCAAGATCAAGGCGAGGGCCGTTACCTCGCTGCTCCGCTCCAAGATGTTCCTGGGACATTGCCGCCGAGATCGTAGGAGGTGGCGGCCTTCCCAAAGATCTCCTGCATCCTCGAGGCAATCCAGGCAGCCTTCGGTGCTGCAAGAAGCCAAAAAAGAGAGCATCAAGAAAACAAGGAAACTCCGACCAAGGCCCGAAAGAGCTCGAGGTCGGGCAATGTTCACCCTCGTGGCCTTCCCGGGTGGCGTCGTGCCTCCCGGTGATCTCGAAGAAAGGGTGCAACCTCTTCCGAAGAGGAAACACCCGGTTCCGCAAGTAGTCATGAACGACCACCTGCCCCTTGAGCCCGCGCGTGGCACATATATGGACGAAGGCGACCGCCGCCTGGTCAGCCGTCGATTGCTCAGGCTCCAGGGTCTCCCGCTTTCCGTCGATCACGGCGCCGATGTAGGCGAGCCCGCTCCCCTCGCCCTTCTTCAGGTAGAACCATTTCTCTGTCCACGGCCCGAGCGAGTCCCGGGTCGGGATTTGGAGGAAGGAACAAGGGAGTCCCGCCCGCAGCCGGAAGTAGAGACACCCGGCGACGGGGTCCTTCGCGGTACGGGACAAGGAATAAAAGCGGAAGAACAACGAGGGGGAAGGAAGAATGCCCAGGAACCCCTCGCAAAGATGTGCAAAAATAGAAAGGTGGAGAAGTGAGTTTGGCACCAAATTAGCAAGCTCGATCTCACACTGCACAAGGACCGCGGCCAAGAAGTCGCTCTCCGGGGTCCGCAGTCCGAAGATCATGTATTGCTCCGTGCTCACGATCTCGTCGTCCCGAGGTTGCGGCACGTTCTCCCGGACGGAGCGGCCAGTGAGCGGATCCAAAGAAAGCCCCAAGGTCTCCATCCCCTTCATCCGCTCCATGGTGAGCGTACTCCTCCCGAACTTCGCCATGAGGTCGGGGGAAGAAGGGGGAGGGGGGACGGGTTTGAGAGCAAAGGGCAAAAGACACCGGCGCAGGAGTGCAAGGAAGGAGAAGACAAGAGTATGAGCAGTAGGGAGGGGGAACCCCGAAGGCTGAGGCCCTCCTCGGTTTTCAAAGACGCCTCGTCTACCGACGTCACCACCACCTCAAAAGGCGCGCTCGTAGCCGGCGGGCGGTAACCAAGGCGCCAGGGCCCTTCGAAACCCCTGCACGGGCGTGTCTTTCCACGCATCCACTAAACCGTCCCTCCGACTTCACCCGTCCGCGGGTCCCCCGGGCTTCCTGAGCCTACTCAGAAACAAGGTGCTGGAATTCAAGTGTTGCCAAAAACGATCTCGCCAAAAACACCCCGGAACGGCCTCAAGAAACCCCGAACCCAGCCGAAGGGGTGATCCCTCCTCGAAAGACTTCAGACTCAAGAGCGCCTAGAGTCTCAGACCGCTTCTTGAGCCTCGGGGGCTAGTTGTCGGGGATTGGCCATCCTAACACGTGTCTGTGTCCCCCCGGGGGAGGGGGCTTTAAGCCGCCCTCCTCCGAGCTCGGGGGACTATTCCCAAGCTCAGACAAGGCTATCCCCGAGCTGGTTGCAGACCCCGGCGACCTCCTCGATCTCGGCACCCCTGGCCCGGACTCCAATGTAAAACAGGTCTCCTCTTCTATAAATATATGACTCCCGTCCCCTGCGTGAGAACTAGGGCCTCCTGCTCTTGCCAGTCCCTCTGCGCAGGGGCTAAAGGGCTATCTACCCCTGTCAAAACCCTAGCATTGGGACTAGGGTCAACCACCCCCCAACAGTTCCTGCCGGACCCCCTGCCTGGGGACTAAGACTAACTGCCCCCGTCAGCTCACAGGCGACCTCCCGACGTCAGCATCGAGATCAGCACCAAAGGCCTATAAAGCGTCAAGACCACTCCGATCGGGAGTAGAAGGGAGAAAAGAAGAGAACAGCAAGAACACAATGATAGTAAGATCGCACAAGGCGACATCCCAAGAAATCTAAGAAGGCAGATACGTCTGCAGTAATACTTCTACACTCCACCGTTCACGAAGCTCCCCTCAGCGATTGCTCCCGAGCGATCCCGAGGTCGAGCCCCTCCTGTAGCTCTCCCCCGAGGAGCCTTTAGTCCCCTTTCGCCTACGGGCAAGACTAGAGTAAGGCTGTTACCCAACCTAGGGGGCTCGAACTAGTATAAACTTCGTGTCCCCTGTTCGACTGTCCCTTTCCCCTGTGCTACGCGTCTGGCGAGGCTCCTTCCCGGACGAACGAGACTCTGGGCCTCGCCCCTCGTACGATCCTTCCCCTCTCTTTACGGTCGACGGTCCCGATCGTCGACAATATGTATATGTACACACACTACATTAAGATACTGTACCTACGTGTGGATGCATGGCACATTGCCGTACCAATATATATATATATATATATAGGAAAATGATTCCATACTCCTGGGTGTACGTACTCCCACCATCAGTATACCATTTAAATGACGTTGTTATACCTCTTTATCCTTTTGAGTATACTCTAATACTGATTATAAGATATCCCAAAGTGAGTTCCATGAAAAATTTCATTAAAGTCCACCCTTTATAGCATAATTTGTTTATATATTCCTTTTACATATGGAAAAGGGTATGTAGCAAAAAAAATAAGGGCTTTGATGAAATTTTTTCAACCATATCGCATTGGAGTATCTTAGAATTATTATTGAGTATACCAAAGTGATAAAAAGTATAAAGCGTTCATTTAAGTGGTATATTAGAGGTGGGAGTATGTACTCTGAGAATCTGGAAAATATATATATATATATATATATATATATATATATATATATATATATATATATATATATATTTGTTTTGTTACTGTTCTAGACCTAATTTTGTGTTCGAGTCCTATAGATTTTACGTCAGTTGGCAATACGTTGTTTCTTAGGCAGGCTTACTACAAGTCACACGCATGAACGTACAAAGTACAGTGCAATACTCAATTTAGCAGTTTCGAATGGACATTACTAACCTCAGCTAAACATGCACATGCTCCATATGCATATGCATGCGAATGGCTGGTACATGCGGATCTCAAGGAGGAATGTGGAAGGGCAGATAGAGCAGGGAAAGTCATCTTTAGAGTAAAAACGCTATCCCCTATGTGCATGCTTGCAAATAACCCTCGGATACCAAGTATACCGACGATCCTAACAAGCCAGGTAGTGGAGTAGAATGCTGTAATCTTTCAAGAAGCTAGATACTTTTAATGAGGTCTTGTTTGGTACGGCTCCAGCTCCACCAGATTTGATCTGGTGGAGCTGGATATTTGTTGCTTCACAGATTCGTGAAGCTGGATCTGTGGGTATATTAAGAGTGTTTAGGTAGATCATATTATTTAATTTTAGATTAAAAATATAAACTTAATTCTATTTATTTTAGCTTACAAGATTCAAATCTGACGTGGAGCCAAAATCTAAAACTCTAACAAACAGACCCTCGGTATAAAAATTTATAGTTTCCATTCAAGTTTGCCCCAGGGCTTGTAATAGTGTTGCACATGGACTTGCAAGTTGGGTGCGTCTCTGGCACGAGGACTTCCCTGAGTGTACTTGCTCTGCGAGTAGCGATTCTGCTAACGCAATGAGCTAATGGAATATAGAACAGTGGAGTATAGAAAGAAGCCACGTGCCAAACCAAACTCAACGCTAACGCAAGCACGTACATGATGAGCTAGCGGCATCAGGGTTAATCTATATCCCTTTATAATACACTCAAACATTTTTTTTACGTCCACCTTAAATAATGTACCCCACTAGAGATGATTTAATCTTCATACACCCAGCGAAACGTTTTTAGAAACTTGACTCCATCAAAATTAACCTCTCAGATCTTTTCTCAGCTTTACTCACCCACATTCAATAGCCATTGTTTAATGTGTTTAACTCATCCATGTAGTCCACAACAGATCTCCCCCTACCTCCAGCATCATCTAAAAAAAAGAAACAAACGTTCTAAAAAGAAAAAGATCATATATTACATGTTACGAAAAAGAAATCGAAAGACATGACACAATTGGTAAGGTCGCGACACATCCCCTCTAAAAAAAAGTTTGTGTCACGCCGAACTGAGCAACGCAGAGTACTGCAGTCAGTTACCACCGAACAGAAGCAAAAAAGAAATCGAAAGAGCAGACAAGGAAAACGACACTAACCTGGATGAAATCGTCGAGCACGAAGTCCGGCATCCACGGCGGCGGGCGGTGCATGGACCGGCGGACGAGGTGGCGCAGGCCGTCGGCATTCTCCGGCAGCAGCGCGTCCTCCACCGCCCTCTCCTCCCGCTCCGCCATCGCCCTCATCTCCCCGACCGTGGCCGCGACGCCGCTCGTCATAACCACGACCCTGGCTATGCGGTCCCTGGCCTCCACGGCCGCCATCCGATACGCCACGAAGCCACCGTAGCTGATCCCGACGACGTCGTAGCGGTGGACGCCGAGGAGACGCATGGCGTCCGCGGCGCAGCTGGCCTGGAAGGCGACGGAGCGGAGCGGCGAGGAAGAGCTGGACTGGGACCCGAAGAAGAGGAGGTCGGGCGCGTAAAGGTGGAAGTGGCGGGAGAGGTGGTAGAAGTTGCGCGCCCACGTCCACTTGGCGTCGCCGCCGAAGCCGTGGAGAAGGAGCAGCGGCGGCTTGGAGGACGGGGAGGCGGGGCACCAGACGCGGAGTGTGGTGGCGTAGCGGCCCGGGAGGCGGAGGTGGACGGGGCGGAGGCGGAGCCGTGCGAGAAGGTGGAGGGAGAGTGCGGCGTCGCGGAAGGCGGCGAGGCGGAGGCGGAGGAGCAGGCGGAGGAGGAGAAGCGAGAGGGAGAGGAGCGCGAAGAGGTTCGAGGTGGTGGGGTGCTGCTGCTTCATGGCGAGCGCGCGCGGTGGCGCCGGCCGGCGACCCGGCGTGTGCGCGGTTAAATATGGGACGAGAGGGATGTACAAATGGTAGAAATGTTCTTCGGATCGATGCACTCGAGAGGCGCTCAGGCGCGACGTGTGTACATATATTACTCCCGCTCTGTAGTGTTGAGTCGAATAGCTCAGAGCCTAGGAGAGGCTGTAACGGCCCTGCCTAAATTTTGCTCGACGTCTAGTTCCTATGTGGTGTAGATCCACATCCATATAACACCTTATTTATATATATTTTTATTTTCGTTTCGTGTAAAAAAGTTAATATATAGATGCTATATTTTGAACTCAATAAGTATTATATACTATTACAATTCACTTTACGCAAACATGTGGGACTAATCTTACTACCGCTCTACATGAAGCCACATGGACCTTTACATTAATGTGCCGAAGTATTACATTCACCCCTTTTAAATGATTGACGCTCACAACAGCACATCATATATACGGCAGATACCTAAAACCACTCCTTTGTATATGTCCGTGCATCCAGTGCAGACGCATATGCTATACCATGTAGTCACTCCAGATCCACACACACTATATGCCCGCACCTATACAAGGAAAGTTGATGCTCTAATACCATCTGTAACACTAAATGCCCAATCCACCCATGAGGTAGATCTGCATATACACAGCATTTCGTTTATACTTTCGTCCTCATTTTGTATAAAAAGTTAATCTGATTGTGCTATGTTCAAACCCAACATACATTATATAGTACTATAATTTACATTACACAAAAATGTAAGAGTAATCCCACTATCATTGTATATAAACCTCCACATTAATATGTTGGATATTACGGTGGCATCACCCAGTCCCGACTCCTGAGAGTTGATGTGATACAAATTTATCAATGGATGCTCCTTTTGCCGACTTAGGCCCGTTTCAAATGCAAGATTTTTTTTCCCGATTTTAATAGAAACTTAATCGTTTCTATTAAATTTCTATGTTTCGTCAAATGGATCCTAGATGATGAACGGATTTTTAAATGTACTATATTTGCACTTATGCAGAATATATATTATTTTATGGAAGACGCCCTCACGCAGACAAATAAAAGATGGGGGAGAACTACCATCCGGACGTCCGATCTCAACATATTGCATCGGACACTCGGTGCAATATTTATTTTCAACGTGTGCAATATTTTTTTTTTCCGCACATATTTTTACTGTTATCGAAGGAAAAATATTTCACGCGTAGAAAAAAATATTGCAAAGTATCCGAAAAATCAGACGTCCAGCTACTAGCAATTCCGATAAAAGATAGGAGGACTCGGGTTAGAGATGGACAAAGATCAACAATTAACTGACCACGCTAACCATGAATAGTCACTGGTCGTGTGAATCACATCCCTTTTCTTTTACAAGTCATGTAGCGGCTCAAACAAGTTGCAAGTTCGTATGAGATCGATCTACCAATCTGCACACGAGTTCGCTGGATGGTGCATAATTAATTTCTCGTTTGCTCATTGCCATGCTCCGAGCTACTATGCCTAGTGGGAGCTTTGTTCTCGCGCCATACGGGCCATAGACGTCGACATAGGCGTACGCGCGTACAGAAGTACAGTGGTATGCAATGCCCGAGGCTCCATGCTGTGTGGACCTTGCAAATTAAGGCGACGCATGACATGATCTGATCTCGCCCATCAACCAGATTCGCAAAATTCCATCATGTGCCGCTTGTACAGCAACCATCGGCATCTCCTCCGACGAATGGGCGATGCGGTGGCGACCATGCATGCCGACGGCCGTTCCCGTACTGAAAAGACGCTCGTGTCGGTGATGATTGAGCTGATGGGATGTTAATGGGCTTAGTCCGGTCTAAGCTTTTAATTAGATCGATTTAAAACTGCAAATAGATTGAATTTATTTTCGATTTATAGCTATTTGGATCAGATTGGATCAGACTTAGATCTTATATCTATACCCTTTTATAATGCACCTAAGCATTCTTTTCTACGTCCACCCTCAAATAATGCACCCCACTAGAGATGGTCCAACCTTCATGCACCCAGCGAAATGTCCCCAGAAACTTGCCACATCAAAATTAACCTCTCAGATCTTTCCTCACCTTTACTCACCCACATCCGATGGCCACTGTTTAATGTGTCTAACTCATCCCTGTGGCCCACAACAGATCTCCCCCCACCTCCAGCATCATCTCAAGGAAAAGGAAACAAATATCTTGGAATTAAGGAAAAGGAAACAAACATTCTAGAAAAGGAAAAAACCATATATTACGTGCTGGGAAAAAAAAACCGGAAGACAGAACACTATACTAGTTTTGTACTAAATCTCTCACCACTAACCAAGTAAACCAATTGATGTTGACTTTAGCATTAATATTTTCTTTTTCATTTTACATACTTCAATAGCATACTTTAAATTCTAACTTTTAACATACGTTTTAGTGAAATATGTAATTATAGAGATAGCTTTATCACTAGATATTGCATTGTAAACTATCAACACATCAAACAAACAACAATTTATCTAGATAAAAGCCCAAATCATGGTTCAAACTTTTATTTGGGCTCAGATCAGACTTGGACTTAATTTTTTGGATCAAACTGGATACAGATCTATAAAAAGAATATTAGCCTTGAATCAGATCTGTATTAGGCCAAGCCGATTAGCATCCTTAATGGCCGCCGCGTGTTATGGTGGCGCATGCGCTAGAGGATCGCATCTGAACCACTCGCTAAGTACTCGCCGCCTTGTAAACACCTCAAGCGTATTTAGGCCATGTTGGGGATTGCTCGATTAATTCTCGGAGTTTAATGATTCATAAGTAAATATATGAGTATTGTTTTTATAGCTCGTATTCAGAAAACGTACGAGCAGTCACCAAGTAATATATATTGACAGTTTAATTGAACAATTTTCGTGAATTGACATAGATTTAACTAGACATGACAACTCGGTTCTTATATCTTTCCTTACTGTATTTTGATTCTTACGTATAATTTTGCATTTCTTTCTGCAAAAGTTTTGTGTACCTTATTTACGGATAAATTGTATGTATAGTACACCGTACACTGCAAATACAATAAACTACGGGATTGAGCTACAGTAGTATATAGAGTAAGGGGGTGTTTGACACAACTTCAGCTCCACCAAAATCCGTGAAGTTAGTGAAATAGGGTAATCCTAGCTCTAGAAATTTATGGAATTAGAGTTGTGAGTATATTAAGAGTGTTTAGTAGCTCATTTTGTTTACATTTTAGACTAAAAATATAAACTTAATTCACTTTATTTTAGCCTACAAGCTTCAGATTTAAGATGGAGTTAAGATCTAGAGCTTTGCCAAATAGGATCTAAAATGTCATAAATAGGAGATTGTTATGCGACGAGGATCAGCGCGAATGATAACCTCTCTAGCACGAATCATAAAGTCAGGTCATCTTTCTCGACAGTCTGGACTCGACCAGAGTAGTTAGTACTAGTTATCAATACCCCACCAATATAGTTAGTATGGTTGGTATATACCATTTCGTCACTTAAAATCGGTACAAACAGTCCTATATACTATATAGACCTTAATACCATTCATACCGGCTTCGATACTGAGTAGTACCGACTATACCGGCTTCAATACCATGCGATATCAGTCCCATCAATAGAATTGATAATATCATATATTAAACTATATGTTATATTTGACAGTAATACTATGTATTTAGAGTAATATTATAACTTAATTTTAGTGTACATATAATTAAATATATGTATATACATAATTATATATTATTATATTAAAATATAAAATAATATGTCTGTATGGACGGATATCGAAATGTATTGTTACAACTAGAAACTTATACGCGGTGTGCCATGCCGCGGGCGTCGCTCTCCACGCGAACAAATCGAGAAAACGCGCGATCGACGCTCCACACACGAGTAAATCGAGAAAACGCGCGAAAAGGACCTAAAAAGGATTTTGTGTTTTCTGCAAAAAGGCTTAAACGTAATGCTAGAAAAACGCAACAAGGACCTAAATACGATGTATATTTTTTCAAAAAAAAGGGACCTGAACATTTTTTTCCCCGAAAAGGATCTAATGGTAATTCCGTTTTTTGGTAAAAGGATCCGAGCGCAAGCCTTAAAAACGCATAAAGGACCTAGACGTAATATATATCCTTTTTTTTTTCAAAAAAAGGACCTAATCGTATTTTTTTTCCGGAAAAAAAGACCTATATGTAATTTTTTTCCCGAAAAAGGATCTGGATGTAATTTTTTTTTGCCAGAGCCGGCTTGCTCCACGGCTCAAATCAACGATGAGGCCGGAATCCTTCCGGGTTTAGTAGAAGGATATACTAGTTCAGTGCCCGTGCATTGCTACGGAAAACAACAATTGATAACGAAACATAAAGGTCAAGCAATAAAAGAAAATGACAGTGTGTTGCTACGAATAAAAAAAATCATGTTATCTAACACATTGAGTTGGCTTATATCAAGTCATCGACTCAGTTGAAGTAACCAGCTGAACTCTGTCCGACCCGCATCGTGTCTTCTCCACTGTACTTGATCTACACTCCTCCTGGTCTACACACCTCCTCGACTCCATCGCCACACCTGACTATACTTTGCGCCGTGGCAGCCTTTGTCAGGCTTATCCCGCTATTCCTACCCAGAATCATACAAAAACCTGGGAATTATGAAAAAAAAAATCATATTTGATGATAACGTTTTACTATATATATCACCTTCTTTTCATAATCAGGTGGTAGACAGATCAAAGAACCGTAAAGGGGTCAGAAAGGGAACCTTGCCGAGGACGAGGAGCTGCAGCTGTGCATTAATTGGCTGATGTCGCTCCATAGCCACCTTCCACGTGGGCACGGCCATCGGTAGTTGTGCTTGCGCGCGTAGAACCACGAAATCCGACTGAATTGCCCCACACGTGGAGAGAGTCGAAAGCTTCGCAAACTCAGCTTGAGAATTTTTCAAATTAGAAAGTTTCAGCTTGAAAAATTTCCAAATAGAAAATTCTCAAATTAGAAAGTTTCAAGTTGAAAATTTTGAAATAAAAAGTTTTGATTAAAAAACTTTCAGTATAAAAAATTTCGGTTTAAAAACTTTCAAAACGGTTAAAAAATAGAGAAGGATGAATGGATAACGCTGAGTAAGGAAAAAAGTGATAAAAGGAATGAAGTGTTGTTACTTATCATAACGAGTGGACATCCCAACCGCACCATCAAATTAGCTATTTCCGAATATTTTTCCATTGCACTAACGCCTCTTCTTCTTTTCCAGAAATCATTCCATAGCGTTATTAATACTTGGCCAAGAGCCTTACAAAAAGTAGCAATATTACCATCACCACCGTTACGACTTGCATGGCTAAACGAATCGTGCACCGTCGAAATTATTAGGGGTGTGTTTGGTTGTCTGCACCACCCTAGTATGTCCTGTATGAGCCATCCAGGCTAGCTTTGGCCTACATGAGTGAATGCAGGTTGAGTTGTTTGGTTGCTTGTTTATGCATCTTATGGGCCTGCATTAGAGAGAAGCCCAATTTTTTTGTTTCCTTCATCCTGCATGAGTGGATGCAATTGCATCCACCTGGCCTGAATGAACAGGAAACCAAACACTTGTCTAACGGATACAGTTGCATCCACTCATACGATTCAGGCACCCATGCAGGCAACCAAACACACCCTAGGTGCACGACGTCTGCCTGAACCTGAGCCACCGGTTCCGGAGGTCGAACTCCCAGAGGTGCTCCTGCTGCAGGATGTCGCTGATGACGGACACCCCGGGCCACGCGCCCTCCTGCAGCCCAATGCATTTCACGTCGGGCGTAGCGTCGATCATGTAGCTCTTCGTTGGCGGTTCCAGTTGCGCCGACCCAGCGAACTGCACCGTTAGCTTTGTGATGGCCGGTGCACCGCCCGTCCGATTGTAGCGATAGTCGAGCGGGTCCATGCTCACCCGCGCGGACCGAGCGAGTTGCTTGCTCGTGCGAGACCACACCCTTATGCGCCGGGTGGCGAGGATCGTCGACTTCGTCGCGAGTCGATATCACGCCGCCCTTCCTCTCGACGTTCCACACTTCGCCGGATGTCGAGGGCCTCAGCGGCGATGGATATGGCCTCCACCGTCAGAGCGTAGAACGGGCTCGTTTGGTCGTCGAGAAGCAGCGGCGTCTGCGACGACGACGCGGCGGCGGAGCTGGAAGCTGGCCTGGGCCGAAGGTGAGGTAGCTGGTAGCGTTGCGCTGGGCGAGGTGATCAACCTGGTAGTAGGAGAAGTGGCCGCCGAAGCGCGCGGCGGCGTGGGACGCGAAGGAGATGTTGTTGTTGCCGAGGCTGAGCACGCCGCCCGAGGCCTGAAAACTCTGGCTGTCGTACGAGGTGGTGCACCCCAGCACCACGTTCTGGAGCTTCACCTTCTTATCTGGCCTGCCGCTGGATAGTGCAACGGTTGCCGAATCGGTGTCGACCAAGCCGCGCGTCGACAAGCCATATTTGTACCTGCCACGTCCACGATTAGGTGACGTTAGTTTAGTTATTTAGGATGAGGACGGGCACGCGGCGGCGTCAACGTCGACAGCCGTGGTGTCGCCCATGGTTCTCGCTCGGCTTCCTCTGTTTCTTGCACGCGCGAGGCGAGGCGGGGTGGGGCGGATGGCTACTGTTGCATGCTTATAAGACCACGGCACGTACGTACGTTTCTTTGATTTGCGCGCTGTGATGGCGCCATCACAGATTCACGACTCAAGGCAAACAAAGTAAAATTTTCTTTTCTTCTATCCAAATTTTACATAATCTTCTACAGAGATATCAATTTGCAATCAATTATCAAATTGTGGTATGATACACTACTATATTCCTTTTCTTCTGTCCAAATTTTACGTAATCTTCTATAGAGATATCAATTTCTAATCCATTATCAAATCGTGATATGATACTGACGAATACTCATACCAGGGGTACCCCAACGGCCCAGGATCACAAGCAGGCCGTGTCCAGCCCACCTCCGACTTAACAAGCCGTCCCCGGGCCCAACTCCGACCAAGAGACCCGCGGGGCTATAAAGACGCTCGACCCCAACCAAGTCAAGGCGAGCAATCCCGACCAAGCTAAGGCAACTTGCCCCAAGGGCCATGTGTCAGGCCTCTGCGGATTGTTGGCCACGTGCCCTATGGGCAGGATCGTTCGAAGTGACCATACGGGGCAGATGGCCCCTTCCCCAAGGCAGCATAAGGGTTGCCCAAGTCAAAACTCCAGCCCCATCGCCCAGTCACACGAAGTATGGGAACGAGCTCTCTCCGCGGCGCCAGTGCGTTCGCATAACATCGCAACATCAAGCTCCCGACAGCCAGTCCCAGATGATGTTTCTCGAGAAGCAATGACTCGCTCTGCTCAGCAAGCCTACCGAACCCGGTATGGACGAGACCAAACGGCGACCACTCACCAAAACGCAGGACTAGGACTCCTAGTGTAGGTTTCTCCTTCCTTCCTTCTCCCAATTCTCGATGTAACCTGCCCCTCTCGCCTATATAAAGGGGGGCAGGGACCTTCGAGAGAAGGGGGGAGACACACAGGGACAACAGAAAAATACTCTTGTGTACAAACCCTCAGTCCACACTTGTAATCGCTGTGCAGCTGTCTGCACAAAAAGCAATACAATATCGTCGCACGAACTGGAGTAGAGACATTCGGCCCGAACCAGTATACACATTGGACTTTTTGAGTCTAACCATTCAGGGAGAGGGAACGCGTGGCTCCTTAGACTTACAAATTTACTTGCCGGTGCTCGAAACGCCGACAGATACACTACTACTTTACTTTTCTTCAATAGAGATATCAATTTCTAATCAATTATCAAATCGTGATATGATACACTACTACTTTGCTTTCAAATTTTATGTAATCTTTTATAGAGATATCAATCTCCAATCAATTATCAAATCGTGATATGATACACTACTACTTTTCTTTTAAATCGTGGAGAACGGACCACCGCCACAAACTGATAATTAGAAGTAAGTAGTAGACATAATCAAAGTAAAACCGGTATGGTATTGGTCCGGTGCTCACCCCTTCTCCATTAGGCCACTTGGGCTCCTAGAAACATCTAAACCCTTCTTCCCCCCAAATCCCCCACCCGTTGCCGCCGCCACCGCAGCCGCACGCCCTGGACTATCGCCATGTCACCCGCCACCGCCGCCCCATCTGATGATCGCATCCGCAGCTACGAGGACTTCGCGCGGGTGCATGCCTACCTGCTGGCCGCGTCCGGCGTCCCGCCGTCGCTGCACCAACGGCTGTACCGCAAGCTCGCCGATGAGGTGTTCGACGGTGGGGAGGCCTTCTCCGTAGAGCCCTGCGAGGAAGGAAGGCAGCGCCACCTCGTGCTCGCCGCTGAGCGGCCTCTAGGGAGGGAATCCGACGTCTTCCTCATCGACCATGCGTGGTCCTTCCGCCTCTCCGATGCTCTGAAGCAGGTGCGCGGTTTGTGATGCTGGGAATGAGTTGTGTTAGTTTATTCAGAAGTAAATAGTTTCGATTTTGTGTAGCTATCGACGCCATTTAGGTTGATTAGTTGCTTCCGGTGGACTTGGTGATTTAATTTGTCTCTGCTTTTGATTTCAAGTGGGGTTTATGTCGTATTATCGTGTCGTTTCGTTCTACATTGGCTTATTAATGATCTATGCTGAATGTGTTGATCCTTGATGGTGTTATACTGTAAATTAGCTACTCAATTAGTGAAGTGAGTAGCGGCTAGAATTTCAGCTAGTTTAAAATGTGCTAATTTTTGGCTGTTGGTCTCCTCTGTTCATGAGCGTCCCTTTCAGCAATTAATGGTTGTTACTGGTTTAATAATAGAAAACTCGGAGCCTTATGTGCTATTTTCTTCCATTGTCAACTACTAGGAATGCCTACTGACCAGCAAATAAGGATCTTTGAGTGTGTTCACTTACATAATTTTCTCATGAGTGATCTGTTGTTTGTATGTTGGTGATTTGTAGTTGCGGGATGTACCAGGATTGGCTGAAAGAATGGCAGCGCTGATGTGTGTGGATCTGGACAGCAGAACTGAGGTCGAAGAATCAGATGAGCAGGACCGTGAGAAGAGTGGGAGTTTGGAGCATGTCTTGCAGGTGGTGGAGAAAGAAAGGACTAGAATCCAGGAGAGGGGAAGTGATTTTGCAGCATGGCTGGAACTGGAGGAGCTTGGAATTGATGATGACATGCTAGTAGCATTGGATCTATCTGCAAAATTTCCAGTAAGATTCCTTTATATATATATATGCACATGTTTTAAGACTTCTAGTTGCTGTTGTCTGTAATGTACAGCAATAAGAAGTGTGTACATGCTCGATCTCATAGAAGTGTGTCTTGGCGGTGTATACCTTCATAAATGATGATCCCATACTTATGTGTTGAATTATTCCTCATGAAAAGAAGAATAAATAGTTTTTTATGCTAAAGTTCATTCCAGAAAAGGTTTGTTTGTAAACTTTTGTGCTTGTTCCAGAAAAGGTTTGTTTGTAAACTTTTGTGCTTGTTCCAGAAAAGTTTTGTTTGTTAACTTTTGTGCTTGTCAAATGATCCAATGTTACGAGTTCGAGTTGTGACTCCATTGAAGTATTTGTACCATAATTTCATGTTAGTTGTCAGAAGAACTGTTTTGAATGCTTTTTGCTTGATACTCGAAGTTTCTTCTGAAACTTTCCTGTTTGTTTGTATGTGATTAGAATCTGGTAGCTCTCAACCTATGGGGAAACAAGCTGCAGGATCCAGAAAAATTTATGCAAGAAATCGGAAAGTGTGGAAGGTTAAAGGCACTTTGGTTGAATGAGAACCCTATTCTTAACGAAGGGTCAGAATTGAGCTTTATATCTTTTCTTTTATTGCCTATTTGACAATTTGTATATTCTGTTGTGCATATTTCCATGTTTTTGAACGGTTATAGGTCCAACTAGGAAAGTAACTTGGGGACCCTGATGAGGAAGTTGGGAGTAATTAGCCTTCAAATAATACACTGGCGACTAAGTGAGTGTCGAATCGTAGCACTCCTGCAAATTCTAGGCCCGGAAAATTCATTCTACTTTTTTAGCTCACCTCTCATTTTGATAATATGGATGGAACATTGCTAAGAAGTGGCTTTTCAAAAGGAAGAAGTAAACCTGCCCGCCGGCTCTTTGTTCATTCATTTCCAGCTATTACACTTATGCAGTCCTCAGTTCTTACAACAGAACATTGGGTTTGGATGTTCTGTTTGGACAAGGGTTGATAAATGCTAGCTTGTGATAATTTGGGAGTGTGGTAATCAAATTTATCTCAACATGCAGACTATTACTTCATATTCAGTTATGCTACCTGTATGTGGTAAACACAACATGATAGAAAAATGCAATTTCTGGGCTTCAACAAAAAGCAATTGAGCAACACTTCATGGCTAATTGAAACATTTTAGAACTTAATTGTGATTTCTGTTTCAGGTAATATTGTCTTGTACAATCGTGTTCTGTTGTCATCTGACATTCTGATGTCTTCTTGATGTTGATAGTATCGACAGAGCTGTTCTTGATGGTCTCCCTGAATTGGATATCTACAATTCACATTTTACAAGGAAAGCTAGAGAGTGGGCTTTAGGTTTCTGTGGAGATATTGTTGGAGCAGATAATCCCTGTTCCTCTGTGGAAAGCATATCACTGGAGAGTATTGTGACTCTTGACCTTTCTGATAGGTGCATTCACAAACTACCAGAGGTACCTAATATCTACAACCAGTCTTCTATAATTTAATAACATTATTCACTAGCTCACAAAAGACTACCGAAATCATCCCCAGGTTTTCTCTCCTAGTAAACTGCCATCCCTGTCAAACTTGAACATCCGTGGTAATCCTTTGGATCAAATGTCTGATGATCTCTTGAAGTTAGTTAGTGGGTTTACTCAGTTACAAGAGTTGGAGGTATTACAGGACAAACTACATATCTTTCTCGGAAATATCTTCCTATCTTTAATTATTTTCTTCTTTCTAGGTTAGGATCAGTATAATCAAGTTTTACATGCCAAAATATTTATCAGGTTGACATTCCTGGCCCTCTTGGAAACAGTGCAATTTCCATTCTCGAGTCTCTTCCTAATCTATCTATGCTAAATGGTGTCAATGTGTCAAGTATAATAGAGAGTGGTAAGCATATAGTTGATTCTGCACTTCAACCGCGTCTTCCAGAATGGTCACCAGAAGAGTCCCTTGCTGAAAGAGTTATTGGTGCAATGTGGCTGTATCTTATGACATACCGGCTTGCTGATGAAGAAAAGATCGATGAAACACCTGTTTGGTATGCTATTATTGCAATCTTTTTTCATCCCTTCCTGAAAGAGCTGTTGGTGTAATGTTATTAATTCAGAGGTGGAATTCTGCAAAAGTTTGGGCAAAAAGAATTATGTTGACGTTATGACCTCCACCAACACCTAGTGTTAGATTAATAGATCTACGCCTTTAGACCATCTAAAACATCGGTTTGTTTTCACTTTTGGACAATGATAAACAGAATAGACTAGAAACAATATTGTTGTTTTACACTATGCTAATTTTGTGGTTGGTTATTCATGCAGGTATGTCATGGATGAGTTGGGTTCAGCCATGCGCCATAGTGATGATGCAAACTTCAGAATAGCTCCTTTCTTGTTCATGCCAGAAGGGAAACTAGCATCTGCTATAAGGTATTGATTGGCCTTTGAATTAAAGAACATGCTAATATTGTGTAGTTTACTAATATCCAACTTTTTCAGTTACACAATTTTGTGGCCTACTTGTGACGTTCGTACTGGAGAAGAGTGTACTCGGGATTTCTTGTTTGGTATTGGTGAGGACAAACAACGTTCAGCTAGGCTTACAGCTTGGTTCCACACACCAGAAAACTATTTTATTCAGGCACTTTTAATTCTCCAGTTATTTCTTCCACGTCGATTACTAGCTTTTTTTTTGGGTGTGGGGAGCTGGGATCGAACTGATGAATGGCCTTATGTTAAGTCTGTGTTTATTCTCTCTTGCTTTTTTGCTCCTTTATAGGAATTCAGAAAGTACCAGGAACAACTTCAGTCAAGTAGTATTTGTCGTCCTACAAAAGAGACACCCTCAACCAAAAGTATACGTCCAAGTGATGGCCTTGTACTTCGAGTATTTACTGACATACCCCAAGTAGAGGAGTTTTTAACACGTCCAGAGTTTGTTCTCAGTAAGCAAAATTCCATCCTGCCTTGTCATTTATCTGTAATTTTCTTGAAGGTTTGGCGGACTTTTAAGTTCTAAGATGGAAATGAACTCTGGCTATTGTTTGTGCATGTTATTAACCCCATGCATGAAATCCATTTCCTTGTCTTTTCTTCTATCACTTGTCTTCGTTCTGTTGGAACTTTTATTGACATAGAAAGCAATGACGTAACTTGTATGCAATGCAGAGCATTTGTTTATATGGGTAAAGCTATTCATTTCACGAAGGCTTATGTTTGCTATTATTTTATGTAAGAAGCCAAAAAACTATTATATTCTTCTTTGATTTTAGTGTACACCTCGTGATAGTACTCTGCCATCATATAGTTTACTATGCGAGTTGTAAATTATGGTACAGGTCACCAAACCAAACCAAAATGAACTTGAGATAATTTTTTCATACTGTTCTAATAATGCATTATTTGTATGGCATTTGATTTCATTGCTTCCTTTAATATGCTTCATAGAGTTGACCTTGCGTCTTCCATTATTTCTGCAAATATATGCTTCAAAGGCAGTTAGCTCATCTTTCACATCTATTTTGTTTGCCTGCAGCAACTGATCCAAAGGAGGCCGACATCATCTGGGTAAGCATGCAAGTGGATTCAGAATTAAAGAATGCACTAGGGCTTACAGACCAACAATACACAAATCAATTTCCATTTGAAGCTTGCCTGGTCATGAAGCACCACCTGGCAGAGACTATCCACAAGGTGAGCTACTGAGCTTTTTGGTGTATACCTTCTTTTTTGGAGAAACCTTGTATGTAGCTTAGCGTAGAAATCTATATAAATGCTTTGAATTCAACATCATTGACGTTAGTACCATCTGAAACTAAGATCAACTCCTACAGGCATGGGGCTCACCTGAGTGGCTTCAACCTACATATAACTTAGAGGCTCATTTGTCTCAACTAATTGGTGATTATTGTGTGAGGAAACGAGATGGTATGGACAACTTATGGATCATGAAGCCTTGGAATATGGCTAGAACAATTGATACCACTGTTACTAGTGATTTATCTGCTATCATCAGACTTACGGAGACAGGTCCCAAGATATGCCAAAAATATATTGAATGTCCCGCCCTTTTCCGAGGAAGGAAGTTTGATATTCGGTATATTGTTTTGGTCCGCAGTATATGCCCTTTGGAGATATTTCTTTCTGATGTTTTTTGGGTATGACCTGAAATTCTAATGATACTTGATGAATCCCTTCGTCCATTATCATTTTTTGGATGATGATGATATCTATTTTTTTTTGTAGGTTAGGTTAGCAAACAATCAATATACTTTGGATAAAACTAGCTTTTTTGAGTATGAGACCCATTTCACTGTGATGGTAAGATCAAATTTCATTGAAAGCATACATGTCATTTTGTGATATCACATCATAAATGTTAGTTGCTGTTTAGAAGCTTATCGATGTTGTATGCTCTGTCCTATTCTACCAAGTTAGGCACCTTAGTTATTATATCTTCTAGCTTTATGCTTATATTGTGATCAGTTGTCAACTTTCCATGTTAAATGTCTGAAAATGTAACCTAGGTGCCTAACTGTTTTCCCCGTCCAGAATTATATTGGAAGGATGAATCATATGAACACACCAGAGTTCGTCAAGGAGTTTGAGAAGGAGCACCAAGGTTTCACAGCTTGCATTCTATTTGTTTTGTACAATGGTGTCTTCGGTTACTGACTTACAGTTAAAATTATAGTTAAATGGCTGGAGATCCATGAACGTATACAGAATATGATACGGTGTGTCTTTGAGTCAGCCTCAGCTGTTCATCCTGAGATGCAGAACCCATTCTCTAGGGCCATCTATGGTGTCGATGTTATGCTTGATAATAGATTCAAGCCAAAGATTTTAGAGGTATGCCTTGACTTCTTCCTGTAACTGTAGCTTCGTTTTCTCCCCATTTGTTAGCAAAACCTGCTTGAGCTTGTGTATGTGCATATCAAATACAGTGATACAATGCATGATTATAACGTCATGCTTGCTCCCTGGCTCTAGAGAAGCCCTTAGGTATTCTCATTTTATGCCCTGTACGGTATGAAGAGTAGATAGCAATATGTCAATCCAGATATTCGTGCTGTAGCTTTTACTAATTCTATTGGGCATGTTAGGCTGTAGTTTGGAAGGAAACCGGTAGAAGTGTACAAGTGAGTTTGAACTAATATAGAACACTCAATCATGAGAAGGCTGTAACTTCGAGCTGCTGTAGTGTTGTGGTTGTTGTCATCCATGAATAACAGGAAGCCTCCAATTGAAATTTGCAGCACACAGGGAGGCATAACTTTTGTTTGCATTTCGATTAGCTTTTGTTATGACATTATGTTATGTGAAATATATTTGAACTTGCTGCCTAGTAGCTGTTTTTCACATGTTCCAGCGAAATAGCTATCTTACAATTATATGCAGGTGACATATTGTCCAGACTGCACGAGGGCGTGCAAATATGACACGCAGGCTCTCGTAGGAAGCCAGGGCGCCATCAGAGGCAGTGAGTTTTTCAACACGGTGTTTGGCTGTCTGTTTCTTGACGAGCTGACGAATGTATTGCCACTGTAATCGTCATCTGAAATGCTGTTGTAACGCCAAAAATTCACACACCACAACATGTGTAAGCTGTTGTACGTTTATGCATCAACGACCCATGGCAGGATAAATGGACTTTTTGTTTTTTTGTTGTCTCATCGTAGTATGCTAAATTTCGCCGAGAGTACAACGGCAATATGATGTTGGAAGGGTGATGTGAACCAAGCTTTAGATGGAGTTTGGTAGCGTGGTTGCTGGCTTGTGTAGGGAAATACGGGTAGCGAGGAAAAAATTTAAAATTTTTCCATCTACCTAATCCAGAGAACTAGCTGTATATGATCTAAAACTATTAGGGTTTTAGCGTTACTACTAGATGTGCAGGTGCGACTTTCCACCGGTGGTGGAAGAAGAGCATGTTGGATTGTGTTAGAACGTCGAGATAATAGTAGCCTTGTTTCACGAGTATCCAAATGAATGGGAAAAAGACTGTGTGTATCGATTTGCATCTGTCTTTTTAGTTCTCGCTGGAATTAGTCTCTTAATTTTGGTTATCTTTATGTAGCTTAGGCATGTGTTTATTTATAACTGGGGAGTTAGAATAAGATAACCCTGAAATATTATTGATTCATAACTAAATAGGATTAGAGATAACATTTAGCAATGCAAATCCTTATCCAAACTTACTTCCTATTTAATTCGTATTACATTGATTTGAATCATATAGACTTGTTTTGGATTCAAATAATTTGAATCGAACTATGACTTATTTCATATCTAATAATTTCAATATATTTAATTGTCCATCTAATAATATATGGAATTTATTAATAACCCACTAAGTTTCTATTCTTGTGTGACCTTGTAGGCCGAACATTATGACATTCTAAACCATGTAGATATAATTTATCTGACAAGCCATCAACAAATATATGTTTTCAGGTATAAGATTAAATTCGAGGCAAGATATGTGTCATCCTTGTGTTGTTTAATCCATTGTTCCTCGTAGCTCTATTGCTAGACTAAATAGCCATGCAAATTCTTTAGTTTATCTTCTTCGAGTGGTTTTAAGATATCTTTATCCTCGTATAACAAAGAAGACAACATTCTATGTTGACCATACACATCTTTTCACATGTCTCAACACATTCTCGAGTGTAACTAATATAATTATCCTGTTACGAACAACGATTAGTAACATTAAAGAATATGATCTTTATGTTGTGACCCATGAATATCTCAGGTCAGATCATCAATTATAAATATTATATAAAACTAACTGATGGCGTGCATGTAATGCTCAATACGATGTTTTATAATGAGTCTATCCAATAACATGTTCAACAACATGTTATTTATATAATTGTGTTTATATCACATATCTATTATCCGTGAAACATGATCATCATACAATTATATGCTTGTCTCTGTAAGAAAACAATTGATGTTCCAACCAATCAAAGGACAAAGGAAAACTTATGATTATACCACAAATATATTATAGAGTCGCACTCAAGTTACATATCACTCGATATTTATTAAATAAAAATAAAACATAAAAATCTAACTATCATCTCTATAATTTACTGCTAGGGATATCTCCGACAACTTGCTAGTCCGTAGTCCGTACCCTGCTTGATGAAAATTGCTGCTTCTGTAGAAAAGCCAAAACATCGCATGGTTTGATTAGAAGAGACGTAGCTGGACTAGTTGACAAGGAAAGCCTGGATTCGGTCCACGGCCAGGCCTACAAATGGTCCAAATAATCATCTTGAGAACGGGCCGAGTGGTCCAGCAGCCATCTAAGATCCTCCGCGACAAAGGAAGGAAGCTTCTCGAAGACGAACGAGTAGCGCAGGGGAGGGTCGCCGACGATGGGAGCACCAGGGAGGAGCCACACCTGGTAAGAGGGGCGTGAGGAGGAGGGGGAGGGGCGCTGGGATGGGCTGCCAGGAATCCCCGGAGCCGGAGGAGCACCATGAGGGCTAGCGCAATATGGGTGGGAGGAGCCAACATATTGTTTTTCGAGATGTTTTTTTATTAAAGTAGAAATCTAATTAGTTTCTATGATATGGGGTTGTGAGGATGAGTTAAGTAGTCATGAATCTGAAACTTATCTACGATGAGGGAGAACTTTCCTTTGCGCAAAAAAAGAAAGATTTCGTGAGTCACTAACAACCGCGCATAGGGGTTAAACTGCGACGGGCTCTCTTGTCGTTGTTACATGATCTGTTGGGAGCTTATTTTACTCTCATGCCGCTCAGAAATAATATTAACGACCAAAAAATATTGACGGTCATTAACAAATCTGGAGCGCTCGCTACACATGGAGGGAAAGGGAGGGAGAAGCCGCCGGGGGGTGGCGAGGTGGAGTGTAGGCTCTCGACGCTCGAGGTGAGTCGCCTCCGGTGTCGCCCGTGGGGACGACACGGGAGGCCGCGTTCCCTCGATCTCTAACTTGCAGGAGCCTTGCATTTGTATTTTTCGCACTACCCTGTGGCTTGCGGTGAATGCTCGACACGGTTTTCCTTTTTCTTCAGTGAGCGTTCTCGTAATGATAGCTGTTTATTTTAATGAAAGTCATCAACTGATGTCCCGGCTCCAAATTTATTGAAACCGGAAAGAACATGCTGTTTTTGGTGTTTGGTAAAAAAAAAATTATAGTGTATTATACTAGTATTATATGTTGTGTAAATAGAAATTAGATCTAACTATTGATTTGTTAATGATATTTCTACTACTCTACTACTGAAAGAAATATAAATAAATACTTGACTAATCTAATCTATTGAATTGAAAAGAATGAATTTATATTGAATTTAATGTACCGTTAAACAGCTCAAAACAAAAGCCTCAAAGTAGGTATCTCATGCTCGAAGGCAAGCTAGCCGTTACCCTTCAGTTACTCGTACCCAGAGTAGCTTCAAAGCATCACTGCAAGCCTATATGCTCGCGTGCCACTAACTGCGCTATATATACACGACTACTGATCACTGAACCTAAAGGAAGATACGTTAATTTCCCGCCAAATCAAGAGCGAACCTGAGGCGTAGCCATGAGAGCAACTGATCATATCACCCTCATCCCTCGAGCCATTCTTTCTCTCCTCTTCTTCTCCATTCTCTGCAAATCCGATCCGGACCTCCTCGTCGACTACTGCGTCGCCGACACAGCCGCGGCCGCGGCGTTCCACCTCAACGGCTTGGCCTGCATCGACCCGTTGATGGCCCGCGCCGACCACTTCGCCACCTCGGCGCTCTCGCGGGCGACGAACCCGGCCGCCACTCTCTTCGGGTTCAACGTGACGCTGACCAGCCCGGTCACCTCCCTTCCGGGCGCCAACGCGCAGGGGCTCGCCATGGCGCGCATCGACCTCGCGCCGGGAGGCATGGCGCCGCTGCACTCCCACCCGCGCGCGTCGGAGGTGGCTCTCGTCCTCAGCGGGAGCGTCCTGGTCGGGTTCGCCGACACGTCGTACCGGCTGTACACGCAGCTGCTGCGCGCCGGCGAGGCGTTCGTGTTCCCGAGGGCGATGGTGCACTTCCTGCACAACATGGACACGGCGGCGCCGGCCGTCGTGCTGTCGGGGCTCAACAGCCAGAACCCCGGCGCGCAGCTCGTGCCGTTCTCGGCGTTCCGGACGGAGCCGCGGCTGCCGGACGAGGTCCTCAAGAAGTCCTTCAAGATCAACGGGCAGGACGTGCAGAGGATCCAAAGAAACCTCGGTGGATCTTAGAAAATCTCTCATGTACTTTCATGATTTAGCATATTAGGCCGTGCCATTTGTGAATAATACTAGTTGTAAAAATACCAACACAACAAGAGAGAGCAAAAAGGGGCCTAGATTAATTTTCCAGCCCAATTACAGCCCTGCCTTCCATATCGACGGCCCAATACTGTGAAAAATAGAAACAAATAATAATGAAAAAGCGAAAAATCTATTCTACATGGCTAGAGCTATACATGTAAAATACGTAATAGAGAGTGACACAACAACCATGTCATACTGATGTACACAAGGATATTGACCTTCCCATCAACTTTTCAAGATGTCTGGACGGCAAAGAGGCACAAGTTTCCGCCTCCATTGCGTACGTATGATGTTGGAAAAATTGGGGGATATTAGGTGCATCAAGTGGCCGGCACCAGGGAAGAACAACTACTCGAGATAATCGCGGTAGAAACTAGTAGAAAGTAAATCCCTTTGATTTAGCGAGAAAGGGATCAATCCGCCTTTTCTACTCTCCTTTTAGGGGACACCACTAAAAGTAATAAAAAGGCGAAGAATCCTGCTGGTAAACTAACACGACCGTGGACAAAAACTCCACCGAGCACCTCATCTTCTTCCTTGTGCACGCGATTCTTCCATTGACAAGCTAGCTAGGCTCGTTCTCTCTCTTTTTTTGTGGCTACAATTTAGTCATGTCGAGTTGAGCAGTGTACAATGCACATTGCCGCATTGCGTACGTCTGCTTGTGACGTGAATCGGCGGTAGTTGGTAGAGAGAATAGGAATCCGTCGTCCCTGAAGAAGTTGAACGTACTCCTGATGAAGCAAAGCGTCTCTCCTTTCTACACCCCTGGCCGGCTAGCTTTTCCATTCCGTCTTTTAGGGAGCATCATTAAAGGCGAAGATTGTTGCAATTCTGGTTGAGTCCGTCATCTCTCTTTTTTTGTGTACATATATGATCGTTTCCTGCGGCTAACGTCAATTCTTTTGGCCGATCGAGCAGAGCTCGTGTATTTATGACGTGGCTGTCAGCGTGTATGAAGCATAGTTACCGGATTCACTGTAAACCTCGCGAATCGTGAATCAGATTCGTCAAATCTGAATCAGTTTAGAGTACATAGTTCATGTTCACAGTAAAAATTAAAAGAAAAATGGGTGAACTGCGAATCCAAATCTCGTACTATAACTCAGACGAACCATGCTTCTTGTAATTATGGTATAAACCGTTAATAAAGTCAGTATAAACGTGATCTGCTCGTCCATCGTAGGTGAAAGCCATCAAATCTAAAAAGGGTGGTTATTCTAAAAAGGATGTTTCCTTTTAACTTTACCTAACCGATGTATGAGGTCAAGAGCTGGAGATTCTCATTCGGTCTTTGCCACTTACATAACAGAATGCCTGAACCCAATCCCTGTTAAATCTGATGAGATCCAAGACAAGCCTGAAATTTGGTAGGATCATACCGGCGCAGTGTTTAAACTGCACGGCATTTTGAATCAATCACAAAACCTGAAAAATGTTGAATGGTTGCATGATCTGATTTCTGAAGAGACGGTCAGAAATCTTTTTTTAGATAATGGAAGTTTTTATATATCCCACCTCTGCATCACAAGATGCACAAAGCCAACCGCTTATTACAATGTTACAACAAAAATGCCGTCTAAAAGATATACCCAAATACTGCAAAAAAATTGCAACAAGCCATAAAAAACATGACATATAAAGACTTGATCTGAACACAGCCTGTTACTGAATCTCCACCTGTATCTGTTGAAGTCTTGAAGAGATCCCTGAGCACAATCTCCGGTGATCTACATGTTGATAACATCACCTCCTGAACCTCCTAACGCTGTAGCACAGACCACGAATCGGAAAATCTTACGAGTACAAATCAGAAAGTACATGCTTTATACAATTAGCGTCAAAAGGAGAAAAGGCTAGAAACATTTTTTTTAAAGACAAGGACTAGAAACATACAAGCACAATTCATGTGGCTTATTCGAATGCGTCCTCAGGTTAAATAATCACGACAACACAATTTTTTTTTTAAAAAAATCCAAGTACAGATGCAACTTCTGAGGCCAAGATAAGTACTCCTTGAAGCATCTGCCACACAAAATAAGGTCCGATGCAAGTCATTTTATGGGGGCTGTCGTTTTCGCTTGTTCTAGGTAAGGACCAATTCGTCAAGGCTTACATCCCAGTAACTCCCAAGTCTGTCTTCATCTCAAGTCATGTAGAATTGGATTTTTTTTTCCGCTGATGTTCAGATATGGTGTCTCTCAAAACTGTTCTGCAGACGTAATGCAATTGGTTGAAATGAAGTGTTCAATTCTGCACCTAATCCCTGACATGGACATCGCATAAGTGATCAAATAACTAGTGGCCATCTCTGAAGCAAAAAATTTCCTAGAGAAGCTTGGAAAGGCCATAGACTATACAATTCTACGAGCAAATTCTAAAGGCGGTGTGGTTTAGCCTGCATCTTCCGTTGACACGCTAGGCTGCCTAAAGGGCCGTTTCAACTTAAAATCACTAAGTGTGTGTGTGTGTGTGGGGAGATACCCGCTTTGTTGGTTGATTGTTGACAAATACATGCATTAAATCGTTGTGTTCCGATCAGATTAGATTCTACAACATTCAAATTAGAATAATTTAACTCTATAACATCAGCATTACTTTGAATTATGCAATGAAAAAATGGCGTGCTGTCGAAGGAAATGGACGAATATGATCGAGTCTAGAGCTCAAGCTGGCGATATTTTTCTATCTGGAAAGACTATTGGTTGGCATATTTGCAGTATATGCCAACCAAGCTAATCACACAGTCATATCTGAAGATAAAGTAAATCTGAAGTATTTGCTGTGGTTGCAACTTGCAGCCAATTCTGAGTGAATGGGTAAACTGCTCGTAGCTACTCTCCTGGGGAGTGGCCTTGCCCATCTTGATCAAAATGTTGTCTCTTCTTCTATGAATTTTGTTCATTTCTTGTCGTTAGTGGTCTAGTGGATGTACTTGATGTGTGCAAAATGTTCTGATGCTTTCAAATGGTTGGAGTGGCTCTAGATTCTAGAAGCCCGAAGGAAGTACCGAAGTAGTCTCAATTTCCTTCATACTTCATAGTTTTATCTGCAGAATCTAAGCTGCTAAGAATTAATAGCACGTTGAAGTGGAAGGAAGCAGCTATTGTCATTGCAAGAAGAGATGGGACTTACGAGCGATGCTTCAATGTTTTTCTTCCTAATACAAGTTGCACAAATCTTAAAGCAAGCGAAGGGGTAAATAATCACCATTTACTCTTTATTCATATTTTAATATTTATGCAACTGTCAAAAAGAAAAGTATGGAAGCACCTCTCCGTAAGTATCTGGGTTGCACCTAATTTGAGTTTGAGTGAATTAGGATAAACACCTGAATCCAAGTTCTGGTGTTGGCATAATTGAGATGTTGAAATATTTGACCAGGACGTCCTTGTCTGATCTTTCCATACATCACTATTGAAATGCAATAGGATCTGTACGTTTTGCCTTCAGGTCAAACGCGCGCAATCACACTCGCAGTGCATTTTGATCTCTAGCGCAGAGCATTTGATCAGAAATCAGACGGTAGTTACAGGTACAGCACAATGAAATTCTTAAGTATCACTCCTAAACACGATAAAAAACGTAAAACTTAACATGCATGGCATGGTTCACACGATAAAAAACTTAAGACTAAATTTGGGGGCAAGCTAGATTATTACACCGGTTAATTGACAGGAAATGACTGTAGAACTGTTTGATTTCCTCAATGGAAATCGGGGTTATCCATCTGGTTAAAAAAAAAACAGGGCATGCTGACACGATTAACGTGACTTGATTATTAATTGGGTTAAGATGATAAAATCATTTATGTAACATTGTCTTGTTACTTTTTAACAACTCTACTGGATGGAACTACTGGGCATAAAGTTTTGTACACGCACTTGGCTGAAGCGCTGCTACGTATGTACAGTGCACGAATTTCGACACGCCGATTGATTTTGTGAGTGCTACGAACTTAGGCTGTTCAATCATTTGTAATATCTGAAAAATATTTTTTTGAAAGATCTTAATATCTGAAAAATACCGTAGTTTGAAACGTATTGTTGGGTGAAACTAAATTGAGGAAATTTTGTATAGCCCATGTGCATGTGCATGGAACGATGACGACTGAGTTGCAGGCCAACTAACATTTTCACACCAACTCACCAACCCCATTTAACCCTTTCTTGTCACGTGGTCCGACTGCTGCATTCAAATTAGAGTAAATTCCGTAAAACTACAATTTTTTATATAAGCTATTAGAAAACTACATATTTTAACTTTTATTTCATAAAACTATATATTTTAGCTTATATTTCATAAAACTACAGATTTTAGAAGAACATGTTTAACAAAACTACATATTTTTTTATAAAATTTCAAAAAACTACAGATTTTAGTTTCTATTTTACAAAACTACAGATTTTAAAAGAACCTATATCACAAAATTACAGGTTTTAAAAATTTTATTTAATAAAACTACAGTTTTTAGAATTGGCCGTTTCTTGTAACGGGTCTGACACTGTGGGCCCGCATGACGGTCTCACACACCCTCATTTCCTGTTTCATTCACGCATGAGGTTTTCATGTGGGCCTAGACTGTCAGATCCGTTACAAGAAACGATTAATTCTAAAACCTATAGTTTTGTAAAATAGAAGCTAAAATATGTAGTTTTCTGATAATTTATACATGAAACATGTAGTTTTGTGAAATAGAAACTAAAATATGTAGTTTTATGATAGTCTGTACAAGAAACATGTAGTTTTGTAAAATTTACTCTTCAAATTAATAATATATACTCTAGTCTAGTCCAGTCGAAGTAAAGCATGCATCCACATCTGGTATACATTTCTTTTTATTTTTCTTGAAACGAATTATACATATTTTTCTTCTCTTCGCGACGGTAGAGAGACAATGGGATACAAATTAAGGATAAGAACACGGTCCAATCTCTAATATACATCGGTTGATTGACTTGTAACAGAGGATGCCGATCGTTCTTCTACCTCTCCCTTAATAACTTCCTAAGCGAACAAGTTAATCAAAGACTCAGGCTGGCACGCGTGAACCTTGCCAGTTTCTTCCTCCAACTCGTGGCTAGCGAGGCTCGATCGACCCGGCAAATCGTGAGTAAAACGAACCAGCAATAGTCAGGGACAGAGAGGATTGATTGAAAGCTGTGAACTCTTCAGTCTTCACACGGCCGGACGCGGTACTTCTCTTCGATCCGTGCGCGCACACTCGGCAAAGCCATAGCAGTGTACACGAGGCTCGATCCGTTTGTTGGACTTTTTCTTTAACTTCGAAATTAAAAAAGTAAAACCTAAATAAAGATGTGGCTTTTTAATTAGATTTTTTAAAAAAGATATGTCTTTGTATAACTAAAATTCAGAAGTCACTAGAGATTTTTTTTGTTTATTGAGGGTTGTTTTTATACCAATATTACTAAAATTAAGATAAAATTAACCATCTCTACCGTATACGAAAGCTAACTGATTTTAAACTATTTAAATAAAGAGTAACTTTAAGCTATGAATCCAAAAATCTTAAACCTAAACAAACAAACAGGGCACCCGGTGTGGCCGCACCTAACAACAAAGAGAAAAAATTAACCGCGAACGCGGCACGCCCGGCCGCGTGAAGAGCTCTGCTCGACCAACGAGTCCAAGCCGCAAAGCGTTGACACACGCACGAGATCGGCTCGAGTTCGGCTCCGTCCTCGAACTCTCTTTACTGCATGCACCCGTACTCGGCCGGCCGGGTTGAGTCCGTCAAACATGGAACGACGTCACAGCACGTTTGCACCTCTCGCCCGGGATATATTGCTTTTTCGTGTTGATTTGATCCCTGGATTGAACTGATCGAAGAGGTTCAATTATATTGAGTACGTCCTAAGGTTGCTCGTGGCGGCAAGTTAATCAATTTGGCAAGACTTAAGAGGGCATCATGCATGGTCGTGTAATTTGGAATCAAGTTGCATGCAGCATGAACTATACTACTTTGGAATTCAATGGAAGAAGGCATGAGCTTAATCACTTAATTGGCTTCGATTCCTCCATCTTCATAGAATCATAGGTACGTACATAATTCCTTTTTCCTCTAAATTAACACTGTCTCCGTACAATTTTCCTCTGCCAAAAAAGGGAAAAGGTTTTCATGTCCCATCACGCGTACGTGCAAGCTCCTTACTACCTGCACCACATTGACCGTACGTTTCATTTCCAGCTACAGGCACCAAGATCAAGCTTCTAGAAGCCACATCCATATCGAGCTGCAACTAACACCACAGGATTAATCTAGTAGTAACTTTTTTGTTTATTTAGTTCGCATCATTAAGTAGTATATCTCTCCTCGCAAAAATAATAATAATTAAAGCAGTATATCTTGTGCTCGTTTTTATATAATAGCACCTAACCACCGGCCCATAAAAATCAATCTTTCTGCCTATCTGAGGAGTTCCTTTCCTTGCCAGACTCATCTCATCTTTGTGTTTCATGACATAGAGAAGAAGTTTCTAAAATTTGGTGCTCTGTCCTGTCCTTGAGTTCGACAACGATCACATGGCAATTATCTAGTGGCTACATAGATCATAAGGCTTCTTTCTTCTTGATAATGTGATGTGGCGGAATATTTTAAAATTACATGTCTATCTTGATGCACAATGTTGAAAAAGCTAGCATAGACGCCGATCGAGCCAGTGAAAATTAAGTGGAAAAGACAAATCTGAGAAAGTGGGAATTTGATATACGTACCCGGCCCCCTCATATTAATTGGTCCTATTATAACCCTAAAAAAATGGTCCTAAGTTTGTCAGATCGAGTTGTCTGATATCTTTTTAGTAGCAGCTAGTGTCACCGGTTCACAGGTTCAATTATCCAGCCATTCCATTGGCACTCCAAATGTTACGACACTCGATATTTATTGTGTTGGTAGAGGGTTAATCCATGCTATAACAAGAAAAAAAGTTATGTATCTACTTATGCTCATCCAATTAATCAAAGTAACACTTAGGAAAGAAAATGCTAATGCTTCCAAATTGATAGAAGCTGCGGTAGAACAAAAGAGCACCTTTCTCTGGTCCGTGCGTGCCTACTGTTTTTTTAAGGGAGGAGGTTGCATGGGACTGTTCAATCATTTATAAACTATGATGTATATTACTCTCGAGCTAAAATAAATTGAAATGGGATCCACCAAATGGTCAGTTCATTAATTGAGTATGCATAACAAACAGAGTTCAGAGTCTTTTGTGTACTCATCTATACCTCGTTTGATATTCGCAATAGGGTGCAATCTTGGCTCAATCTATATGTATTACATGGGTCGAAATCCCAACGATTAGCCTAGTAGAAAAGAAGACGTGTTACGTACTTGCATGATCCAAATTGCCTCCAAGTTACCAAACAGGCAATATATACGAGCACCAGACATCGGAGCCAGATCGTACAGCTTTTGATGGTCTGTACCATGCCTTGCTGGTAGCTTGCATTATTGCAGATATGTAGTACAATCGCAAGCTAGTATCCACTGTTGTACTTAGATATGTGCATAATTTTTTCGTTTTAATTTCCCTGCCAGAAGCATAGCCAGCGCAAGCAGGAGCAGCGTTCCTTGCAAGTTTCATGTAGTACACAAGGTCTCGAAAAAGAGTTTTGATGTTAGTACAAGTTGTACATTCAGTAAAAAAAATGGCCAAAAAAATTCAATACAAAAGATGCGTGAATAAAACAACTTACGGCCCATTTGAAAAACACGAATCTCATATGAATTTAGTAGGAATTTCATATAAAACGATTCGATTCTGTTTGCACTAAAATTTAGCACATAGAGTCAGAATCGGCAGTCCAAGAGCAACAAGATACGACCAAGATACAGATTGAAGATATTTGAAAACGGAACAGGTTGTTAAGGAAAGCACCATCCAAATAGAGGCCGATACGGATTCTACTCCTAACGTGTTGTACTAAGACTCTATCGGCCAACGAGTATAAAAGAGGTCTAGAGGTGATAAGAAAAGCTGCCCAGAGCCAACCAACCAATTCGCGTCTACTTTTCATCTACTTTTCCGTCGACTAGGAGTAGTTCTTGTAATTTAGTCTTTGTAATTCGATCTTGATCAATAAAGTTGCGCATCGCCGATTGTTGATCTTCTTCAAATTCGCCCGAGTTTGATTTATTACGATTTTTTTGCGCATCGCCTTCTTGAATCGATCGCCTTTATCCTCGATTAGCCTTAATCGGCTAATTAGATTTATCCGTTACCTTGATCTTGATCGGCTTCAAGGTGATTTAGTTTAAGGTGATTGATCGTTACGATCGGCTTTGAGAGAATTTTATCCTCGATTAGCCTTAATCGGCTAATTAGATCTATTCGATACCTTGATCTTGATCGGCTTGGTGATTGAGTTTAAGTGATTGATCTTTACGATCGGCTTTGAGAGAATTTTATCCTCGATTAGCCTTAATCGGCTAATTAGATCTATTCAGTACCTTGATCTTGATCGGCTTCAAAACTGGTGATTGAGTTTAAGGCGATTGATCGTTACGATCGGTTTTGAAGAATTTTATCCTCTGATTAGCTTTAATCGGCTAATTAGATCTATTCTGATACTTTGATCTTAATCGGTTTCAAGCTGATTGAGTCTAAGCCGATTGATCGTTACGATCGGCTTTTGAGTAAACTTTATATTTTACCTTGTCGGTTATAGGTCAAATCGGTACGCGCTCTGAACCGGTGTTTATGCGGTGTCTCTTTGCCGAAACCCTACATCAAGTTTTTGACGCCAACACACTCTTGCACGCCTTGATGTAGGGTTTCGACAAAGAAGACACCGCATTTAACACCGGGTTGAGCGCGCGGTCGATTTGACTTGTAACCGACAATGTAAAATATAAAGTTTACTCAAAGCGATCGTAACGATCAATCGGCTTAGACTCAATCAATTGAAGCGATTAAGATCAAGGTATCGAATAGATCTAATTAGCCGATTAAGGCTAATCGAGGATAAAATCTCTCAAAGCCGATCGTAACGATCAATCGACTTAAACTCAATCACTTGAAGCGATCAAGATCAAGGTATCATAATAGATCTAATTAGCCGATTAAGGCTAATCGAGGATAAAATTCTCTCAAAGCCGATCGAAGATCAATCAACTTAAACTCAATCACTTGAAGTCGATCAAGATCAAGGTATCGAATAGATCTAATTAGCCGATTAAGGCTAATCGAGGATAAAATTCTCTCAAAGCGATCGTAACGATCGATCACCTTAAACTAAATCACTTGAAGTCGATCAAGATCAAGGTAACGGATAAATCTAATTAGCCGATTAAGGCTAATCGAGGATAAAGGCGATCGATTCAAGAAGACGATGCGCAAAAAATCGAATAAATCAAACTCGGGCGAATTTGAAGAAGATCAACAATCGGCGATGCGAACTTTATTGATCAAGATCAATTACAAAGACTAAATTACAAGAACTACTCTAGTCGACTAAAAGTAGATGAAAAGTAGACGCGAATTGGTTGGTTGGCTCTGGACAGCTTTTCTTATCACCTCTAGACCTCTTTTATACCAGTTGGCCGATAGAGTCTTAGTACAACACATTAGAAGTAGAATCCGTATCGGCCTCTATTTGGATGGTGCTTTCCTTAACAACTTGTTCCGTTTCCAAATATCTTCAATCTGTATCCTGGTCGTATCTTGTTGCTCTTGGACTACCGATTCTTACTCTATCTGCCAAATTTTGGTGCAAACAAATTCATAAAAGAATACGAGAAAATTCTTATGTCGTATAAAACAAATTTAGATAGGTAATATACACGCGTGTGCTTCATTAAGATAGTTAGAAGTTCTGCAAAATTTACTATGCTACACACATGTGTGGAGTGTATGTGTAGAATGTGGGTGTGTGTACATCCATGTACCTCTCAAAAAAGAGAGAAAAGAAATAGACATTAATCGTACATGGAACACTCCCTGAAGCAAATTAAGCATGCCTTCTCTCTAAACAAAAGCAAATTAATCGTGAAAAGCACCATAACCAACAAAGCAAAGGAAACACTCAGATAAAGAGAAAACCGTACCCATCCACACTGTGTATTTTTTTTTGAAAGCGGCGAAGGCCGTGACTTAATATTAGAAGATGGAAAGAGTACATTTACGAGGTGCGGAGACGGCAACCGAAGGAGAACAGGGGATTAGGAAGATCGGAAAAGGAAAAAAACAACAAGGTCTTTAAGGCTGTTCCTGTATGAGATTGTCTAGATACGTTGCTCCCGTCGAAGCCCAGTTTGCAGCCTCATCCTTGATCGATTGAAGGATCTGTTCGTGGGTCGTCCAGGTCCCTCGGAAGATTCTATTATTTCGCTCCTTCCACCATTGCCAGCATGTTAGGATAATGATGGTTTTAACACCTTTCTTGCAGGCTGTGTGGCAGGCAATGCGTTGAATGTTCCATTGGTCGAGGAGCGTTGATGGCTCCCATTAGTCTGGTCAGAGGGACGGTACGCGAACCTATTGTGCAACAGAGGACCTCACACGTCGGACTTGAGGGCAGTGAAGGAATAGGTGGGAAACCGTTTCAAGACTCCGATAGCCACATGTGGCGAAAATACTGATTAGCCAACCCCTAAGCTGCAAATGTTGCGCTGTCCATAGCCGATTTTGCTGTGCAAGTCAGATGAAGACCTTACTGCACAGTGGTGCCCATGCCGACTAGATTGTAGTATGGAAAGGTTTTGTTGTGCTTCCATTAAACTAGAAGCGATACATCGAGCTAGCTAAGTAGACGTCATTAGGAGTTGGCGTCAATATGATAGCATCCTCCATCTGTAGTTGAAAGAGGCACAGATTGAATGCTGGACCATAGATGACGAATTCCCTTTGGAGTTGCGGTGTCAGCTGGCGGCGGATGTCACGAATCCAGTTATTGTTCAGTAAAGCATTCGCTACCGATCTTGTCTTCCTCCTGGAATGCTTGTAGAGTCGCGGCGCGAGCTGGCAAGGCACTTTACCATGCAACCTTGTGGAGGTCTAGAAGGTCGCCACCCGACCATCACTAATGGTGATTTTGGTGGCCGCCATCAAGAGTTGTTGGTCGACCCGGTCGCAAGGCATGGGCAGATCGGTCCATGGCCTCTCCGGGTTTGTGTGCCTGAGCCACATCCAGCGTCGTCTTAGAGCTCGTGCGAACCTATCGAGGTCCATTATTCCGAGGCCTCCCAAATTGAGGGGTCGGCAAACTGTTGTCCACCGTACCTTGCAGTTCCCACCGTGCACCGCCGCATTACCAGCCCATATGAATCTTCTCCTTATCTTGTCAATGTCGGTGATAAATTTCTTGGGCATCTTAAGTGCTGTCAACACGTAAATTGGTATGGAAGTAAGTACTAATTTGACCAAAGTCAAGCGTCCACCCAGCGTGAGACGATTCGATTGCCATCCCGCTAGACGTCGCGCCACCTTTGTATTTTGAAATTCAATCCATGTGCACCTCGTGTCGATCCAATTTTTTTATCATTAAAGGGGGGATACAAGGACGCGCATATCACGCATACACACGCGTACGCGTCCACTACATACGCTAAGGATATTTCTTAAAAACTCAAGAGTTTCTGGAGCATGAAAACGCTATTGTTCTACTGAATATACACGCATGCGTATACCTATCTTAATTTCAATCCGTGGCCGAGCGAGCCCGAATGCTGGCGGCCAGACCACCCGAGCTACGCTCGGTGTTCTCGTGTCGATCCAATTTGAAGCGAGAGCAAAAGTACATGGACTCCACAAAACGCCCTATAAAAGAAGTTTTTAGCATCCGCGTCTCTAGCCTGGTTCCATGTGGACCGTCCAGTCCTAATCGGACACACGAGGGTGACCGGTGAGAACGCTGCCGTTCCAACTGACGGCGCGGCCGAGCCCACCAAAACCCCGTGCATTTTCCCGTGTCAGTGATCCGCCGAGTCAAAAGCCTCTCCACACGCCATCCATCTCTTGTAATCTACCAAACCCCGCCGTTAATTGACACTACTTAATTAACCGCCTTCATCACAGATTACGTGGTTAACCCGACCCACAAGCAAGAAGCATCAACGCCGGCGCCATCCGTATATATACTTCGATCCGGCCAAAGCATCTGGTAACCCAGACACACACGCACACGCGGACGCGCGCGCATGGCGAGGCCGGCGTGGAGCTCGCTGTTCGGGTGCTTCAGCTCGCACGGCGCCTCGGCCGCCGGCAGAAAGAACAAGAAAGGCGGCGGCAAGAAGAAGAAGGTGGCGGCGGCGGGGAGCAACAAGCCGAGGCAGCAGCGGTCGCTGCAGAGCCGGCTGTCGTTCTCGGACCTGAGCGGGTCGGCGCTGGGCGGGATGGTGTCGCCGGAGGACCTGTCGCTGTCGCTGGCCGGATCGAACCTGCACGTCTTCACCATCGCCGAGCTGCGCGCCGTCACCAGGGACTTCTCCATGACCAACTTCATCGGCGAGGGTGGCTTCGGCCCCGTCTACAAGGGATACGTCGACGAGAAAGTCAAGCCTGGCCTGCGCGCGCAGCCCGTCGCCGTCAAGCTGCTCGACCTCGAGGGAACGCAAGGCCACAACGAGTGGCTGGTAATTGAATGCTTACTAAAAACTAACTACTATAGTTAATTAGATAGTTGCACCTATATATACGTAACCATTACATTACTCACGGGCCTTGACCCTCTAATTGCTTGCTAAATGAATCAATACGTTACTTACACTACGTGAGAAATTTACCGAATCAGTGTAACAAATGATCGATGTGTTTAGTAGTAGTACTTTAGTTCATATGAGACTTGCTTGTTCAAAGTTAGTTGAGCTGTTCTGATGATAAGTTCGAGTTAGCTAGGAATTTTTATCATGATATATGTAGGATTATAGACCTTGAAATTAAAGTTGAAAGCTATATATGCATATATGCTATCATCAAATTCAGGAAGGTACATATCCACCGTAACATTATTAATTTGACCTTGCTATAGTGCTTAGCAAGTACGTGTATATTTTAGACCGAAATACAATTCAGAAAATCAAAGTTTAAAATAGAATATGTTTCCTGACAAAATTGCAATGTATATGTTGTATATAGTTTTGTTTCTTTGCTAGCTCTTTTTAGTATAGTTAATTAGTAGTATGTATTATACTGTAAGGTTTTGTGCATATTTGTGCCATTTGTTTTGTCTATCGTTGTTCCTTACTATTCCAAACCACTAGTCTTTTCTTAGAAGTAGAAGAGTTTCCTTGGTTGACGTGTCCACGCACTGAACTTCTCACGAGAAAGTTTTAGTATGCTTGACAACATGGGACAATTCGATAGAACAGTGTTGCTTGCTTACCTCAAAGTCTTCCTTAGTTTAATTGTCTCGGTTAAAAGCAAACTAATGAAAAATGTTCACATCTGACGAATAACCTGCAGACTGAAGTAATTTTTCTTGGGCAATTGAGGCATCCTCACCTTGTCAAATTGATCGGCTATTGCTACGAAGATGAGCACAGGCTTATCGTTTACGAGTTCATGACGAGGGGTAGCCTGGAGAAACATCTCTTCAAAAGTAAGCACGACAAAACTATTAAACTTCTTTAATTAGCTAGCTTTTTTTAGAATCTTTAATTACTTAGTTTAGAATAGTCTAAGGGCATATGCAATAGTGTGATATCAGCTGTCTATATACTTTGTTACGTAAGATTATGTTTTCGCTGATATGGAGGAGAGATAAAGAGGGGAGAGACCATAACTGCCTTTTCGTGAAGAGATGACTATATAAATAACATAAAACACCGTTATATGAGCTATTGTTTATAATAACACCTTTTCATGCCATAATTAAAAGATTGTAAGATCTCATATAGATAATCTTAAAATGTCATCTATTATAGTAGTTGTTTTTAATTTTATTTTTAGATGACATAGAGAAGTATATAAACAACACTCGTCTCTGTTATTATAAATGCTCTAAGTACTCGGTAGCGTTTCAATCTCGCAGGCCACAAGAAAGAGATATTCCTAAAACATTGTTTTGGGTCTCCTTTTCCTCGCTGCATCATTAAGCTAAAAAGATTCGAATCTCTAAGCTGTACATCAATTAATCGGACTGGACGGCGCGATTTTACCAACTTGCTCGCATAAACTTTTCGGCAAAATCGATCGGTAGCTAGAAGGTAGATCGATCGATGGAGTAGCTTTCCTTGCTCCCCACCCTTCAATTAGTTTCTCCCGTTTTTCCTGATGGCTCGAACTGCCTTTTGGACTTCTTGTTGCGACGTCCATTTTAGTGTTACATCATCGCTCTCTCTCGATATCTCTTGGTGCATATACATGGAGTCGTTTTCTCTTAACCACTTTGATATAATTTACACCATCTCGTTTTCTTTTGTTTTCTTCTCTCTCTCTCTCCAATGGAACAGTAAGGGGAGACAGTACATATTTTTATGCTTAATCATAAGCTGGTAGGGGTAGGACACCTGCACCACTTGCTGTCTCTCCAGTTGTTTCACTTTAATCTTTACGCAAAGTACTAAAATGACCTTCCCATGAGTGATTTCGATCGATCCATACTTGCTCTCATAAGTCAAAAAGGTTGTGAAATGTGTTTTTCAGTATGCACGATTCATCTCGTTCATTATAGGTAAAAGGACGTGAAAACAAGATTCTTCATGCTTTATTAATGAGAGCAACAGTGCAGCCCTAAAATTGAGAAAACATGTGGGGGTGAAGTACATGCACTAACTAGAGTACTAGTACTATTTGCAAACTAGTACTTGCAGTTCACCATGCACGATTTAAGTTAGGTGCAGTTCACCATCGATCAGCCTTCTTTAGACTAGTTAGGTGCGCGCAGTTCACTCATTCATTCTACAAAAGAAGATAAAATCTTGGAAATTAGAAATGGGCATATTCCATACATTTTTTCATCGAGAAGGAATCATCAGTTTTTACCATGGACATGCAGTTGCACCCTCCTTTTGGTTACCTCATCTGATCATTAGATTTTACACAATGTACGAGCAGAATACGCTGCGTCGTTGCCATGGTCAACACGGTTGAAGATCGCCATCGGTGCGGCCCAAGGGTTGGCCTTTCTCCACGAAGCCGAGAAGCCGGTCATCTACCGGGACTTCAAGACCTCCAACATCTTGCTAGACTCGGTACGTACGTACGTGATCTCATCATGTGATTCACCTACCTCTCCAAAAGATAAAACCTTACTGTGATTTCGCTGATTTGGTTTGATCGTGTGATTCGTCAAAAACTTAAATATGCGTGGTTGATTGCTTATTCGCAGTAAGTAATTAAACTGTTGAAATTGTCAGGTTGCCAAATGCCAACCACTGAACAACAAATTAAGAGGTTGTTTGGGAGCTGTGCTTCAGGTTGCCAAATGCCAACCACTGAACAACAAATTAAGAGGTTGTTTAGGAGCTGTGCTTCAGCTTTGAGCCAAAAGCTCCCCAAACAGCATGGCTGCAAAGCAGCTCCGAGGTTAAGCCACAGCAGAAGCACTCCCAAAAGCTGCAGCTGCTGAGGAGGAGCTTAATTTTCAGCTGTGGCTTCGCTTGAACACCTCCTAACTCGCTCGCTCCGCCTTCCCGACATTTGCCACCCCGCCTCGCCGCCTCCACGTCACCTCCCCACTCGAACACCGCTGTACTTCGCTATGTTGTTACCTTCCATTTCGGTTAGCCCTCAAAAGCTACAGCTGCAGCAGCCAGTTTACTATACAGCATAACAAAAAAGCCACAACTGCTTTATAGCCTAGTAAATCAAAAACAGCTTTTCAATTCAGCCGCAGCTCCTCAAACATGCCCTAATATTGACCACACTAGCGCACCCCTGTGAACTAGACCGAGTTAGCCTTCTGTTCCAACTATTGCATCGCTTCCGTATTGATTTGTCGCACACGTACGTGTGTAACATGCCACAAAAAAAGGGACAAGAAACTTTTATTCTTGTGGAGAATAAAAGTACCACTAAGTAATAAAACATGCATTTGTTGTTGTTGTAGTGCATGCCAGTTGAGTGCATTTGGTTCGATCGGTTCAGTCTTTCCCACCAAGTCCTAGCATGACACTCGATCTCTCTGTCAACTCAAGTACTCAACCCATGAACCGCAACAGAAAACCTATCTCGTACAGTTTCTGTAGAAATGTTTTTTTTTATCTTTTCCTTATTTAATTATTCGTAGGATTACAAAGCAAAATTATCAGATTTCGGGCTAGCCAAGGACGGACCAGAAGAAGATGAGACGCACGTCTCGACCCGAGTCATGGGCACACAGGGCTACGCTGCACCAGAGTACATCATGACTGGTACGTACAGTACAAACCATCAGCACCAAGATCAGACGCGCGCACTCAGATTGCCTCATTAACCTGCAAATATTTGGGTTTTTTCCCGTCTTTCTAGGCCACTTGACGGCGAAGAGCGACGTGTACGGCTTCGGCGTGGTGCTGCTGGAACTCCTGACGGGGCGGAAGTCGGTGGACAAGAACCGGCCACCGCGGGAGCAGAACCTGGTGGAGTGGGCGCGGCCGTACCTGAACGACTCCCGGCGGCTGGACCGCGTCATGGACCCGAACCTGGCCGGGCAGTACCCGGGCAGGGCCGCGCAGAAGGCCGCGGCGCTGGCGTACCAGTGCGTCAGCCTCAACCCCAAGTCCCGCCCGCACATGTCCGCCGTCGTCGACGCCCTGGAGCCGCTCCTCGCCCTCGACGACGGCTTCGTCGGGCCCTTCGTGTACGTCGCGCCGCCCGAAAACGGCGGTAGCGACAGCAGGGAAGGCTCCAGGAGGCGAGCAGGTCGGAGGAGGTCCGACGGCGCGGCAGAGCCAGCAGCCGTTGTGCAGCCAGAGTGATGGTTTGTATGCCCGTTTTCTGAACTTGCAGCTGTCTGTACAGACTGTACTCTGTACTGACTGGGCTACTGATCAAACGATTAATGGCGGGTAAATCCGATGTGGTAAGTTGCCTAGCCGGTGAAATATTTGTGGTATCAGGGTTGCCTTTGACATGAGAAGAGAAGAGGCTTGAAGGATTGGGGCGTGTAAATAGGAGCATCTCATACTTACATGAGCATGCACTTCAGTTTGGTAGTTTTTTACCTTCTTCAGTTTGAGGAAATAGGTTGCCTTTGAAACTCGAAAAAAATTAGTACAAAATAGATATTCTAGTGTTTCTGTATATGTACCTCGTGATCCAGGTTTTCAAATCTGCATTCAAATTGGCAGAAAACTGGACAGAATTTGTAATCGTAATGTATGGTTTGTCACATGGAATTGAAAAGCTGGAACCGTAGTTCTATACCGACTTCAACTGCAATGTTGTGACAAATGGAACAGACAGGATGCAGTGAAGACCAGGAGAAGATATGGGCCGAGATTGCCTCGGGCCTCGCGAGGAGACCAGAAGAGGCACACACAGGTGGGCTGGGCAGATGTGTCGCATGCCGCCTTCATGTCTTAACATGGACACGTTGAACACTGCTATTTCTTCTAGCTAATTCCGGTACATCAGTGACTCCATCCTCCACTGACGTTGGTACTTTGCTTTAGGTATCTTTATTGTATTTACTTCTCTTTCATTTTATTTTTCTTTGATTCATGTATAAATTTGGATTGCATAAGATTATATTTACTATGTTTATATATGAATTTGGATTCTATAAGATTATGTTTACCTCAATTTTGCTCAGTTTGCTTCTGTTTTTGGTAAGAAAATTTTAGCTTAGTCCTTTTAAGTCCTCCCTCTATTTTCATCTTAGCATCAATCCATGCAACATTCAATATTGCGGTATTGCCTGCAAGATGGTATCTTAAGAAGCAGAATTATCAATTTCAGCCTACAAGTCCTTGCCCGAGGCGTCCACGTCAGCAACTCATATTCCCTCCATCTTCAGCACACCAAGCCAATGTGACAGCCCACAACCTACAAAGTTGAGAAGTGAGAAACCCTATCGGCTATCAGGATCAGCCTCTTCTCTCTCTACGTCTCTCTTGTGGACGAGACAAGAGCTAAGGGTCGAGGAGCAATGGTAGCATGGCTCCGAGACAGCAAGCCCTCCGCCCACCTCAAGGAGTCAAGCTATCTATAGGTAGCTGTCAACTCTAGGTGATTTTCTCTTAATCCTTACTTTATTGTATTGCGTTACCCACATTCCGAATTAGCCAATTAGGGATTAATTAATTGAATTCAATATGATGTAATAAATACATAATTTTTCTACTAGTATATCGTCTCATTGAATTGCCATTAATTTTGCCTAGTGCAACCGCAACAGTAGAAAGAACCTTCTCAGCTAAGAATATTGTTAAGACTGAGTTGTGGAATAAGATAAATGATAGCATGGTATAATGTATTTACAAGTATTGAAAATAACAAGATTTTATAGTGTTTTCAAAATATGAGGACACGTAAGAAAAAACTACCTTGTACTATAGGTATGTTACATTTTTGTTTTATTTACATCAATAATTAACTTTGTAATTTGTGTCACTAATTTACATATATAATTTCATATTTGATGGTTCATGTTCTTGCACTATTGTTGATGAAGATATGATTAGCTCGGATACACCTAACCTTCATTAGTTAGGTATTAATATTTGTACTAATTCACTACGCTATGCTGTTTTTACCATATTTTATTTGTTTTGTTGTATGGTTAAGCATAAAGTTCAAATTTATTTTTAATTGTGCATTTATGATGTACTTTTATTGTACCCTAATGTGAGTAGTATTTGGTGTTAGTTATAGCTGCTTAGTATTCTGCCCGAGGCTTAACAGAATCCTAGCTCCGCCACTGCCTCTGACAGTAGGCATTCAGCAGCAGCAGCCGCAAGCAATGAAGGTGTAATGTAAATCGCAAAGTGGCAGAATGTAAATATTCCACTGCAAATGTGATCCCCACTTGAACCTTGTGTCTAGATCGCTGATGGGAATTTCATTGCGAATGCTTGGGGATTGGAATCGGAATCCCACCTACCCAAACAGTGTATTTATCCAATGGGTTAGAGGTCGTGTCGGTCCCTCTAAAAATTTGGGCACAACAAACAAAGTATCTCTACTACTTCTAATTAGGAGTTAGTAGTGGTACTTCCGTTCTCCACCTCGACACGGCACGTACAACGTCCTTAAAAAAACCAATCCTGAAAAAAAGGAATCCACAAATAAACCAAAATATCCAAACTAATCAGAACTAATTCACCTTCCTTAACCTCGCCTTCCAACTGCGCCGCAACCAGGTTCTCCGCCGTCCCTTGCCCCCACACCTATCGTTCGTTGTCTCGCCTGGCATGGTGGAGTTTCCTTCCCGAGTACCCTCCGTGGCACCCACACCGCCTCCCTCACCGTATGTCCTACACCCCCTACCCGATCTTCCACCACCGATGCTAGGCCTCCACCCCCAAATCCACCGCACCATCCATGTCGTCCTACACCAACACCGATGTCCGCGTTCCTTCGTGCCGTTGCCATCTACGTCATTCTCGAGCGGCGAAAAAAGCCACAGTGGTGTCAGGATGCGGATGGTGGCATACATGACCGTGATGAGAGGATCGCAGCTCGCCCGCGTGAGGCCATCGCTGAAGGTGGTGCTGCTCCATGTCATACTCGACATCTGGATGCACGATGCCAACATTAGCAACTTCGCTCGCCTCAGCAACCGTCGAGCTTGTCAGCCACTTAGGTTACCTCAGCAACCACCTTCACCTGCACGAGCTCGGCGGTTGCATACTTCGACACTACATAAGGACCAGGAATTCTTCAAGTTCTCCTCCCACTCCTCCCACTCCTCCACAGCTTACAACATCGTAAATACTTCCCTACCCTCTCTCCCTCTCCGTCTTCATGAAAAGATTAGATGTTTGATTCAGCAACTTGGTTTCTTGATGTTTGATTGATTGGTTTCTTTCTTTCTGCCTCTTAGATAGTTCAAGGGTATCCCCACAAAATTGGTTGGGTTCGAGTCTAGGGGGTCTAAGTGAGAAGTGCTTCCTGTCGGATGATTCTTGTAAAGGTGGGTGTGACAACTCGCACCTCATGAACATCAGTTTCATGTTCAATTGGTTATTTTCTTCCTTTCTGCAGTTTCATCTTCGATTGATTATTTTCTTTCTTTCTTCCACTGCAAGATTTGAGCTTCGCAAATTGGTTGGGAACACGAGGCTATGAGGTCAATGAAAGAAGTGCTTCCTGGTCATCTAATTCTCACAAAGGTGGGTGTAACAACTCGATTTACCTCTTTAATTAACATCAGTTTCAGGTTGGATTTAATTTCCCATCCACAAATTGTGTTGTGATTCATAGTTAATGCATACTTTTCCATGTGTCTGATTATCGTGCGAAGTAGGATTATTGAGAATTGCTAAAGCTTGCTGATTAATAGAATGCTGATTAGCAATTCACAGTAGAGTCAGCAGTACGTTTCTGCATGCATAGTAGAGGAAGTTCATGGTAGAGTCTGATTAATCGGTTCATTCTATTAGCACTCTACAAGTTGTGTAATACCAGAAGAATTAGCAATTACTGTTCTTCCCATGAAAATATGATCCACTATGGCCATTGCTTGGCATCACTGTCCAACTGTGGCTGTTATAAACTCATTTATGTGTCATTCATACTTTGCCATGTTTGATTATTGTGCAAAGTAGGATTATTGACAATTGCTACATCTTGCTGATTAGCAATTCATAGTAGAATCAGCAGTAACCTGCAGGCAAATGTGGAAAGGCATAAAGCTAACAACCATAATATTCTAACTCTGAAATAGGTCTTCATTCTTGATCTTCAGTGAATCAACACAAATTAGTCAGGGTTCGAGCTTAAGAGGTCAACGACGTAATTGCTTCTTGGTGATTCTCCATTATGTAATTCTCTGGTTCTCCAATTTTAAGTCTAGAACCAATCATAGAGATGTAACATAGATATGCATGCTTCTTATGGGGATAAAATCTGGGTACATGCAGTACAATAGTCATGCTGTTATTGATGTTGTGATGGGACAGAATTGATAAGTTCTAAGCAAAGTGAGACATGTTTGTTTTGCTAGGTACTAGATTCTTTATATAATGCAGGTGCACTTCTTGAGTGTTGTTTGTCTTCACTTTTGCCAGGCCCTTATTTACTTCAGGTAAACCTTTCGAGTTATTGGTTGCCTCTTATGACAAGGTTACATGTACCACATATAAGTTTGTAGATGAGTTCTACAACCTGTGCACATCATGCATTTGTTACCTCCTATTGTCCTGATAAGGGCTAGCCTGAAAATCTCCTCGGTTAAGTTAGAGAGTTGGGCACATAGTAAGCCTGCTCATATTAGCTAATTGGTTGAAAGCCTATTAAAGTAATGGTTAGCTAGAGGTAATTAGGCCCAAATAACAAAAAATAATTTTATTTGTTTAATCAACTAACATGCAAAATTTCGGGATATTACATTCAATGCCTATTTTACATATTACCCTTTCTTCGATTCTACCAGTATAGGGGATGGAATATATTCTGACAGTATTCTGCATTGTAGATATACTACGATTGCTTAAAAAAATTGGTTTGCTTTTGGGGATTTTGCATTTCTTATGCCACTTACAATTGTATTTGACACTATTTTCCTTGCTAACCTGTGCTCTTGCTTTTCCAAATATTGCAATGCAGATTATGTTATGTGTTTCACTGCCAATTGGCAGTTATGATAGAATTTGATAGCCACTTCCTGATTTAGAAATGTATCAAACATAATGAATTTCATGAATTAGTTAGAAATATTCCTTTTGCATTTGTCAAAATGGATAAAGACTGTGCCAACAATTTTTAACTAATACTGTACTCTTTAGTTTGTTTACCTTTTTCCTGAACTATGAAATACTCAAAAGATTTACTTCAAACTTTCAGTGTTCACTGCAGAAACAGATAGTTATAAAACATAGGGAACAACTCAAGATCACATATTAAATGTAGCAGATATACACTTGAGCGATTCTGCTACTGCAATGTCAATTTCGGTCATTTTTGTAATTTATCCCCCAAGTATCTTTATAAAAATTGAAGTGATCAATTTTGTTTAAACAAAATCTTGGTAGATGCAGAAGAACAGTGCTGTTGTTCTTGATGTTTTGATAGGTGGTTACTTGTTTCTTTCCCTCCCCTGACTCTTTCCCTCTGTTATGTTCAATTTCATCAACTTGGATTCCTTGAATTTGCATTGTTTATTTCCTTCTACCTATTCTCTACTAATAGGCCAGTTTATGGTTGGCATGCTACTAATTTTAATATTGTTGTAAACAACTCTTTTAGCTTTGTTTCACAAGACTTGAATGAATAAATTATTCCAATGTTAGACTAGGCAAAAACTTTGGTCATAATACGTTGCTATAATCTACTGAAATCTGTAATTTCAGTCACATTGGGTTCCTATGCACTGTTCATTTGTCAACTACCTGAAGCTGTGAGAACTAAGAGATACTTTTTTGAGAGAGGGAGAGAGAGAAAGAACTATCAGGCACTTATATTAGAACTTGTGTATTTATCAACTACAGAGCAGAATGGATGTCTCCAGGAAATGATTCTTTTTTAGGAAAAGAAAGTTGTGCGGTCTATTTGGGTGGATGCGTTAAACTTTTAGTTTATTTTGTGGATGTAGCAGAGCAGTAATCTAAATTGTTGTTTTTATTGTCTCTGAAGATTGGAATAGTGGGTTGAATGGTCCATGTTTGATTTATATTTGTACATGGTGTCCGTTTGTGGAGCTCCAAGAAATAATGATGTGTCTGCAATATGTACAAGCGAGGAAACATTGTGGCTGGCATCTTTTTTATTCCTGCTGTACACATATGCACTCATATAATCTTCAGTTAGATATTTCAGAACTATTCTGCATTCTGTAATTGTGTACCAAGTGTGAATGTTGCATTTACTCTCTTAATGATGCAAAAGAAAAATCATGTGCGCTATGATACCAACTAATCCGATTTTTTAACTCATGCAGTTATAGCCTTTGACAGTTCAGAAGCTGAAAGAGAGGCAATTAAGGCCCAGAACAGGTAACAGTTTTTATATTTATATTTATTATTTCTTTGTTCTTCATGCTTAACTGCATATACTTGCCTGAAGTTCATCAAACAAATTTCACTGTGAAAATTAATTAAGTGAAAGAATTTAGTAATCACATTTCAATTGCAAACAATATTTGTACGAGTTAGACATATTTTTTACTATGTATTTTCTCCTTCTGATCAAGTTGTTGATTAAACAATTTAAGCAGGTAACTAACTATTAAACACATAGCACTTCATGTATGTGGCATAAGAACGCAACAATTTATCCAATTTTTTTTAGCTAAGAATGAGAGGACAGCTTTCTTAGCTTCAAACACAAAGCTCAATTTATAACTTCCTTGGACAGCTTGTGCTTACAACAGCTATGCTGTTTTCATCACCCTTCAACAACCAGGTTTCACTACATCTTTTATAACAATACAGCTCTTCGTCAGCATAAATATTCATTAACTCCTTTTGAATTTCAGCTATTCTAGACATCTGTTCACAAGACAAATTATTATTTTCCTCGTCTTCCAGATTACTCAGTTCATTCTACAAGTTTTGTTTTGTTTTCCTGTTTCTCCCATTTGATTAATACCCCAACCTTCAAATTATTTCTTGATTTTATGCTATTAGCTTCCCAGTTCTTTGCTTCAATCCAAACATTTAATAAATCAACGCAACATTTTCATGAAGGTTAACTGTTGTAATGTCTGTACCTTTTGCTCAAGTCATTTCTTTTTGTTGCTATGCTCTGCTGTTACCTGCTAGAATATTTTCATTTTATTTCTTCCAGTTACTTAATATCTCTTCTATGTTTCGTGGACTTCTCAACTAAGTTGATTGACACTTATGCTTATCATGTAAAATCATTGCATGTTTATCTGTATGCAAAACAACATTCTCCAGCTGTTAGGTTTTGCTCAAGGAAGAATAGTGATGGCCCTTGAAGGAGGCTATAACCTTAGATCTATAGCAAATTAGTTTTTTTTCTTGTGCCAAAGTTTTCTTGGGAGACAAATTCACATGTAGCTCTCTAGAGATACAACCATACGAATCTACCTCTATTACTGTGAATATCTGAAACTATGTCCCCCTCAATTCACCAGTTAAAGTTGAAAACACAATGTTTTTATCAGAATTTTGTTGCCTGTCGTTGCATTGATCACATCCATGATTTTCTAGGAATACATTTTTTCTTAGGGAAAGCCTTACATGTTTTCAATTTTAATAATATACCACTGGGTGTTAATATAATTTGCCTCAACATTGATATATTTTAGTATATATGACATTGTTTTTGTGAGATCCATTGCAACACATGGGCATCTTACTAGTATCTCTACTACTTCTAATTAGGAGTTGGTGGCAGTGGTCCGTTCTCCTCTAGAGTATCTGATTCGTTGGATCTGGCATGAACGGCTGAAATAGAAGAGGATTTAATCATATCTTAAATGGAAGGATTTTATCATATCTTTTTTGAATAGAAATATTATTTTAGCATATCTCTGTTCACATGTTCTTACTATAAAAAGATGTTATTCATATATCTTATAAATGGAAGGATTTTCTCATTATATTCTGCATGGATAGAAGGATATACTCACCATATCCCATAATACGGGAATTCTATCTCATCATATCTGGAAATGCATAGATTAAAAGGAAAGAATCACGCAACTAAATCACGTGCCAATCACGAAGATGTCGGAGAGACCTGGCTTCCATCCTCCTGTGTACACTGCCTTCTGCTTTCATCTACTCCATATTAGAGGGCACACACTCTCATCTTCAGGAGGACAGGCCGTTCATTGGATCTAACATGAACGGTTGAGATGGAAGGGGATTTAACCCGATAGTCAAATCTCTTCGGAGGGACAAACTTTTTCTACTATTGAAACATAACTAAAGTTAGTGTTCTTTGCAAATTTTTTATCGCAAATTGAGTTTTCGTTGCAACGCACGGGCACATAACTAGTATATATATAAAGATAAGTTTGTCCGTAGTCTTCCCCTTCCACCAGCGCGTGACACCTAATCTTAGAAAAACCATCTCGTATTAAAAAACGGACCTCAAATAAAACAAAAAAAATTCTGAACCGCTCTATCCACTCCAAGGTTCAAAATTTCGGCAAAATTTCGGATTTCGGACCACCCCGAAATCTCAAGTACCGGCTGGAAATTTTTTTTAAAAAAATTTGAAATTGCTACAGTAAAATCTGAAATTTCATTTTTTGGGCGAAATTTCATGTTTTTTGGCCGGTTTTGAAATTTTTAGGGTCGGATTTGACCGGATTTGGTCCAATAACCTTTAGGAAAGTCATCTCCTATGAAAATTTGTCGAAAAACCTAATTTTTTAAACATTTTAAAATTTTGGCAGAAACACTGTCAGATTTTTATAAAATTGTACAAGAATGATAATAATATGAAAATTTTATGGTACTATATTTAGTATATTAGGATCATACATAAATGTTTTTAAAATAATTTAATTTTATTTGTTATCTTTATAAAATCAAAAACAGAATGAACATAATTGGGACAGTTATATTGTCAGAATTTTATAAATTTTCTTGACTGTGATTATGATCTAATTTTTTTTGAGAGATTAATAATTGACTTAGTAACATTATATAAATTTTTCAAAAAAATTCAACTTTTTTTGTTTGGTCAATCAAATCTATGTAAGCATTGAACTTCGTTTGTTATATTATATTTCAAAAATGAAAAAGAAAAGAACATAAATGGTACTGTGCCTTGTAAGAATTTTATAAATTCACTGGAGTGTGATAATAAATCAAAATTTTTATGGGATATTAAGAACTTCCTTATCACCATTCTTTAAAATTTTCAAAAAAAATTATGGTTTACATAATTTTTAATTTTGTTCAAGTTTGGCGGTAAGCCTTTTAACATGGCAGTAGTACTGTTCGAATTTTTAAAAATTCATACAATTTCTTCATCATCTGAAAATTTTATGAGAGCATTATAGATACATCATAACCATGCATAAAAAATTTCAACAGTTTCTAACTTCATTTGTATCATTTTCCATTCGGATCAAACTTGTCGGTTAGTGTTCTATCAGGACAACGCCACTCTCCGAATTTGTAAAAATTCCTCATATGTGATAATCAGCTAAAAGTTTTATGAGAATATTAGTTGTGGATCATAAACATGTACAAAAAATTTCAACAGTTTATAACTTGATTTGTACCATTTTCAATTCCGATCAAACTTGTCGGTTAGTGTTTTATCAGGACAGTACCACTCTCCGAATTTTTAAAAATTCCTCAGATGTGATAATCAGCTGAAATTTTTGTGAGAACATCAGAATTGTGTCAGGAACCTAAAAAAATTAAAAAAATTCGATAACGTTTAGGCCACTTTTATGCCAGTGCAAAAAACCCAAAATTTTGCCCAAAATTTCGCCGAATTTCTGTTTTTTTTTCCCGGATTGGACCGGATTTGAATTTTCAAATTCAATTTTTGTCCGAAATAATTCCGAAATTTGTCAAAATTTTGTTATCCCGCTCGGGACGAAATTTATTCCGAAACCGAAATTTGAAACGTTGCTCCACTCCACCGCCTGCACTCACATGTTGCCCTCCTGAACTCCCGCCTCCCGAGATCTCAGCCTCCCTGGCGCCCCTAACAAGGGAGGGGAGGTCGAAGTCGCCACATGAGGATGTCGGCCACAAGACACGGACGAAGGACGCTTCATCCACCATATCCTGACGGAGGAGGGAGGCTGCTGCGGAGATGTCGGAGGGAGGCCTCGGCCCCGGAGATGGTAGAGCGAATGGCGGGGGAGAAGGCGTGCAGCAGCAGCCAAGTCGCCGCCTTCCCCCGTCCTTCCCCAAGACCACGCCAAGTCGCCAAACCGTTCCTCTTCCCTCCTCCCCTTCCCCCAAAGCCTTCGCTCCTAAGCTTCTGGCGTCCCAGCTTCGAGTTCTTTTTTCTCACGTGTGAGTTGGCGATGGAGGCGGGAGGCGAGCGCACGCGGTCATGGTATCTCAGCAGGGAGGAGGTCGAGCGCAGTTCGCTGTCGAGGCGGGACTGCGTCGGCGCGGCCAAGGAGGCCTAGATTCGGGCGACCTATTGCTCCTTCATCCGGGACATCGGTATGAGGCTCGGATTGTAAGTGCTCACCTTCTCCTTCTTCTTCTTACTCTTTTCTCCAATCGCATTCAAGCATGTGCTGTTAAGTATAATCTCTTGAGTTAAGATGTTGTTACGATATTATGTATGGAATATGGTAATATTGGGAAATTTGCAAGTAAAGTCTTAGCATTTTACTGCTTGATTTTGCTGTTAATTAGTGTTGGGATTTCGTGATGAAACCTGCCATTTTGTTGTTGTTGCAGGCCCCCATATTACAATCACGACATAACGAGTGGCAGGTATTTCTATTGCTATATATGGATGGATACACACATACCCCAATCTTTTCTCTGAGGTTATAGTAACCCTGATAATTAAAGCTCATAAGGTGCTCCCTCCAACAGTGAATGATGCCATAGCATACAGACTAGCAGAGAAAGGTATTATTTTGTTTATTGTGCAGGACCTAGTTACTGGTTAATTAGATATGTTTTCCCTGAAGAGTACAACCCTTATTGCTTCCAAAATCCTACTGAAAAGTGAGTAATGTTTCGCGCAATTGCTCGAATGTGCCTATAGCATCCTATTCACATGATCATAACTATTCCAACCTATGAAACAATGTATCAGAAAGACCTTGATGCTGCTCGCATAATCCACTGGAAGGTACTTGAAAGTTTTTTCTTTTCTACTATTACTTCTGATACAGTCTATTATTTGTGATATTTATGGGCTCTAAACTTTTCTAACTAAAAGCAGGAAGTTCTTGAGAAGCAGCAGGCCCTAATTTTGGTAAGGGAGACACTGTTGCTTTCATCAGTTAGGTTTGATTTCAATATACAGCATCCTTATGAACCACTAAAACTCGCTTTCAATAATCTGGGGATCTCCCAGAAGGAAGTGAAACAAGTTGCTGCAAATTTCATAAATGATACGTAAGTTATTTATGCTTTGGGCTTGTCCTGTTATTTCACTTCTCAAAATTTGCAATCTTGTTGTTTCCGAGCTGGTTCTACACCTTTATATGCAGGCTTAAGACTACTTTGCTTGTACGGTTCAAACCACATTACATAGCTGCTGGATTCCTCTTCCTTGCTGCTAAGTTTCACAGCGACAGGCTTCCTTCTGAAAAAGGAAAAGTATGGTGGCATGAGTTTGATGTTGCTCCCAAGCAGTTACAAGAGTGCAATTTTATTTTTTTTAAACACGTGATATGATTTGATTATTTAGTTAAAAAATATGTTTCCATTGCAATGCACGGGCACTTTACTATATCTCTATTTCTACTAAAATAAAAGGGGAGTTTGTACGTCGTCCCCTCCCTATGCACATCCCGTCCATACGCACAAAGCACATGTTCAAAAAAACCCAGCTCACATTCAGCAAAACCATATCTCAAATAAACCAAAGAAACTGCTACCGCATAACATCCTCCTCTCCCCATTAAACCCGTAGTCCAGATCATCTTCCCATCGTTCCACACATTGTAATCTTCAGTCATATATTTAAGAACTATTCTGCATTCTATAATCGTGTATCGTGTGAATGTTGCATTACTCTCTTAATGATGCAAAAGGAAAAAAATCATGTATGCTATATACATGTTTTTTTTCCCATTAGAACGTATGGACACCTTGCTTGCTTGCTGGTGTGTGTATATATATATATAGCGAAGGAGCGTCAACGTGGCTGCTGGGGCGCACGCGAGCGTACGTGGCCCGTGCAGGGTGCGCGAGAAGGTGGCGTGGAAAGGGAAGAATCGGTGGCAGTTTAGCAGCGGCCGAGCGTGCGCGGTGCGCTGCGGGCCTGCGGCTGTTGCGGTGTTGGCGAGCGCGGCGCGGTGTGGTGTGTGGCAGACTGCGCTACGAAAAACACGCCTGCGGCAAGTAGCGGGGGACCAGCGCGCGCGTAAGAGTAAGATACGGTGTGGGCCTGACCGGAACGCTTGATCTGTGGACTGTGCGGTGTAGTGCGTCTCGGTGTGGGCAAGGGTGGAGGACTGAAGGCTGTGGACCAAGGGTTTAACTTTTATTTTTAATTATTTAGATCAAAATCCGTCTAAAATATAAAAAGTAAATTGAAATTCGGTAAATTTGAAACCGAAATTTTAGAAATTTCGGTGATTTTTAACATCAGTGAAATGGTCTACCGAGGCTATAAAAATATTTAAAAGATTTATTATATTCTAAAATTTAATGTAACCATAACTTGTGCCAAAGGATCATGTACTTAAATTTTCAAAAATATTAGACTTCATTTAGTGCCTATATAAAATCAAAAACAGAAGAGCATATACAATGATGATAGCACTTTCAATTTTTTTAAAAAAATACACATATATGATCATCTTCTGAAAATTTTACAACATCATTATAATTACGTTAGAACTTCACACAAAAAATTTAAGAAATATTAGACTTCATTTTTCCCTAGAAAATAAAAAACTGAAGAGCATATATTCTGACAATATCACTGTCATAATTTTTTAAAAATACACATATCTGATAATCATCTAAAAATTTTATAACATCATTAGCATTGCCTTGTGGCCTCACACAAAAATTAACACCCTTTGCTAATTTTTTAAATTTTTTTAAAATTTACATTTAAACTCTAGGGTTTACCGAGCTGTACCGACCGGTTTTCAATGGTTTTGCAAACGCTGTCCACGCTGTGCTACTAGGCTGGTGGTGCCGCGCACATGAAGGCAACGTACGTCATGGTCTTTCTCGAGGCATCGGCATCGGCATCGGCATCGGCAAAAGGCGCGCCTGGCGACCGGCTAGCCGTGGAAAGGAAGCGAAGGTTCGCTCATGGCAGGCATGTGCTAGTCGAAATCCCGCCCCGTTGATCCAGACGACTCGTGCGGCCTGAACCTGAAGAAGGTCTCCTTGTGCCGGAGCTCAATGGAAAACATAATAACGGAAATAGGCTCACTCCAGCACAACAGTGCAATTGAAAGGATTTTTTTTACAGTACACCACATTTTTTTGAGAAATTTTACAGTGTATTATACTAATATTATATAGCAGATAGTAGAATTAAATCTACCCATTAATTTGTTAAGGGTATTCCCATTACTCTATTAACTGAGGAAATATAAATAAATACTAGTTAATATGATTTATTGAATCGAAAAGAATGAAATGTTCATATTGGATTTAGGCCCTATTTGTTTAGATTTAGGTTTTTTTAGCTTATAGTTTAAAACCAGCTTTTAGGCTTAAACAGTTTAAAAGCAATTGACTTTTATACGTGGTAGAGATGAATAATTTTATCCTAACTTCAGTGGTATTAGTCTAAGACTAAACCTCAATAAACCAAAAAAGCACCTCTCTAGTAGCTTTTAGTTTTTAGTTATATTCATTTTCTCTTCTGCCTTCACACTTCTAAGTTCTAACAATACACTCCAATCACAAATAAATATTAGTTAATATGATTCATTGGATTAAAAAAAATGTAAGGTTCATATTGGATTTAGGCTATGTTTGTTTAAGCTTAAGCTTTTTAGCTTATAGCTTAAAGTCAGTTTTTAGGCTTAAACTGTTCAAAAGCAATCGGTTTTTATACGTGATAGAGGTGGGTAATTTTATCCTAACTTTTGTGACATTAATTTAAAGCTAACCCTCAATAAGCAATAAGAAAAAAAAACACTTCTCTAGTGACTTTTGGTTTTTAATTATGTTCATTTTCTCTTCTACCTTCACACTTCTAAGTTCTAACAATACACTCCGACACAAATAAATATTAGTTAATTGGATTCATCGAAGCCATTGCTTTACTTTGATCTAATGGCTATGATCTATTACATGCAGGCCCGTAGATGAGGGCAGGGGCGAATCCACCATTTGGGCTGGCTGGGGCACTAGCCCCACCTCCGGTCGGCCGAATCCTCAACGCCAGAAAGAAGCAGAGACGTTGCGCCATGACGGCAAATTGGTAGGTTTAGTAACTGTCAACTGGAAGTAAGATGTAATAAGAAAAGTAGAAAACAATACTATCAGGCAAGTGAGTTATCAAAATTAGTCATGGGCTCTCTTACTCCCATGGGCTTTCATCTGGTACAGTACTCGGCATCCTTTACTGTAGCGCAGCACTAGGAGTTCGAGAGATAAACAGTGTCGGTATCGTCTCGCAGGCAACAAACCATTGCACGGGCGATCGCGGGAGGAATGTGCATCACTAAAGGAGAGGAATCGGCAGCTCGAAGCGCCGTCTAGCCGGCAGCCGAACACGCATCTACAGAGCCTAGAGAGGAACCAAGGCTCACTCCATCCAGCCGGCAACCTAACGCGCATCGCCAGAGCCCAGATAGGAACCGAGGCGATCGGCAAGGAAGAGCGACCGAGGACGAGGAGCCTCTCAGCTTCGTATTGATGCTAGGATGAGGACACCAGAGCCAGACTAATTCGCTAGCACCACTGATTGCTTTGCTCGGTATAAAAAAATTGTCCCAAGCCCCAATACAATGCCTCATGCCTGAATGCCTTTTGTTGTGATAACTGATGTCTGATTTTTGTATTCTATTGCCTCAAGTCTATATTCTATTGACTGATTGATATTTTTGTCTCTCTGATTTAATATGTATGAATTTGTAATTTGGTTGGCAATATCGGTAGATGTATCATTAGTATGCGTATGTTGAGTTAGAACTTCGACATAGGAGCCCCACCTCTACTTTTATCCTGGATTCGCCACTGGATGAGGGTGACCGATAAATTTAAGGACCTCATCTTTGCCTTAAACAATACTGTTTGGTAAGCTAATCAGTAGTATTGTGTTGGAACGTGATGAACTGAGTTGGCAAGAAAAGCTCAAATGCATTGCCAATTTGTATCGACAGTCAGTTAAATTTATTCTGCATCTTTCTTCCCCTCTCTCTATTGGATCTCCAAGTTATATTGATGTTAATTTGGAATAATAAGAACCTCAAATACAACTATTTATCTTTGTGTGGGAGGATGAGTGCTTTTTAATCATTTTCTCTTCTGCCTTCACACTTTTAAGTTCTAACAATATACTCTAATCACAAATAGTTATCATTTTGGACACTAACACAGTGTACAAAATAACTTTGACCACCATATATATATATATATATATTTTGTTGATCATAATTAAAATAGTTCGATGCATATGACACTTATTTTTTCCTACAGGAGTAACTAAATTTTTTTCCAATAGTGTTTCTGTGCTCTCCCAATACTAAATTGAACAAATTCTAAAGCAGCATTGCTGATAGCGGGGTAGTGAATGGTTGCAAAATCAGCCACTTGAATTCGTGTTTTTAGTTTATGAGAGAGCAAGAACTACCGAAAAAGTTGCTTAGTAGTTGTTGCATCGTCGCTAAGCCATAATGGTGTCGTTGGCTAAGCCATAATGTACAATGCCCCAAGAAAGGGTGATACGGCCATGTTTACCTTGTAGAAGGTAAGAGATCACTTTGACCTTCCAAAAGTGGTCTTCACTTTTTTAGCCTCTTGAAAAAACTATTTTTTTTTACAAATTTAGCCTATCTTCTATACCTAATTATAAAAATAGTCTCATCCTCAGCCACGAAAGCACCGTCAAACGATATGTGCTACATGTTGCGCTCTCGTAGCTCAGAAGGAGCTACTGAGCTAGGGGAGCTCTGATATATGGGGCCTATATGACAGTCACACAATCCAACTTAGCCAAATCAGAACATGACAAGGGGTTGTGTGGTTTCCATGTAGGGCTCATCAAGGTTCAAAATCCAAGTGAAATTTCGGAAATTTCGGCCAGGGGACGAGACTAAAAATCTCGTCCGAATAATTTTTTTTAAAAAAATCAAATTGCTAGTTTCAGATATTTTGGCCAGATTTCAACTTTTTTTGGACCGGATTTAGGACAATACCTCTTAAGAATGTGAAAGCATCTAGGCCCCTAATTTTATTTGGTTTTGGTAATTAATGACAATTGAGGTTAAAGGACTAAAATTTTCAAATGAGTATTTTGAGAACAGGTTAGTCCAAATTTCGATGAACATGAAGGCATGAAATTGGTGAAAAAGAAAAGCAATCGTCAAAGACAAGATGACTAAGGTATAAGATTTAAGGACTTTCATAGTTTTTTTGCCGATCTCGGAGTTTGGAAGAAAAGATCGGATTGCTAGATTAGGCGCCGTACTATTAAGAGGGGTTATTGTCGCTTGATCGATGTCGAAAAAGGTTTAAAGGCTCAATACTTGTGCATTTAAATAATCATATGGCTTGCATAAAAAGAATCATCTCTTGTGAAGAAAAGAAATAAAAATTCCAGCCTCGGGTGGAGTGGGCCGGTATAACCAGGCCCCCTCCGGTCATACCGGCTGTCGGTATGACCGAGCCCAGGCCGGTCTGTTTTTTCCAGAACAAGTTCATTTTGCTCCTGTGGAGGGCGGTATGACCGGACCCTCTCCGATCATACCGGCCATGTGATCAACAGTCATTGATGGTGCATTAAATGCACAGTATCGACCGTTAGCCTCTGAGGGCCGATCATACTTGCCCAGGGGCAGTATGACCAGTCTCAGCACGATTTTGAGCATATTTTGGGCAACGGCTTGTTTTGGTTGGTGGGGGTTATAAATACCTTCACCTGTATTCTAGAGTAAGTTTTGGACCTCATTAATCATCCTTGAGCTCTAGATTGCCTCCTACTCATTTGTGTGCATTAAAACCTCATCTTGAGACAGTTAGGAGAAAATTGAGTGGTGCATTAAATGTTGAGCCTCTAGACACTCAAATTCGACCTCGAGGAAGCGTCATCACCTATTACTCTTGGAGGTTGCCACCTCCTAGACGGCTTGAAGGCGTGTGGTATCGGTGATCTTCTCAAAAAAGCTTGTGAGAAGGCCCGATCGTTTGTGAAGGCAAGGAGATCGCCTAACCAAAGCGGTGAAGAGCTACCACAAGTGATCGAGGAAGGCTCAAGCGGGTGGAGCCAGCTTGAAAGCGTTCAAGTCACCTCAACGTGGAGTAGGGGAGACCGGCAAGTCTCCGAGATCACGGGATAAAATTCTCGCCTCTCCTTCTCTTGTGATTTGCCTTTGTTATACTTGTGCTAAATTACATTTCTAGCAAATTGAGTAGATTACTTGTGCTTAGAATTATTTATTGCTCTACTTGAATTGCTAAAGTAGTTTAGTGTTCCATAGAGATTATAATTGTAAATTTGCAATTAGTGCTTCTATAGCTTAGTATTTTAATTAATTGCAAATTAAAATCGAAAAAATTAGAAACCTATTATTCACCCCCCTCTATTCGGTTATCCTTGACCCTACAGAATGTCATAATCCATGGAAATGTTTTGAAAAATTGAATTTTTTAGACGTTTTATAAACATAACAAAAACTACCATATTTTTTTTTAAATGTAAAAGATTTATATTACTCTGAAAAATTTATGGTACTATATTTAGTAGTCTAGGATCATACATAAAAATTTCAAAAATAATTGAACTTCATTTGTTATCTTTGAAAAATAAAAAACTGAAGGAACATAAATAAGACAATAAACGTGTCAGAATTTCATAAATTTTCTCTGAGTATGTTCATGATCCAAAATTTTTAGGAGAGATTAAAAATTACCTCAGAAATCTTCTATAAAATTTTCAAAACTTATAAACGTGTTTTGTTTGCTCAATAAAATCTATGAAAGCAATACATGTACTAAGCCTTTTATCAGGACAATAGCATTGTCATAATTTTTAGTAATTCCTCTGGCTTAATCATCATCCAAACATTTTATGGGAACATTAGTGATGTATCAAAACCATAAAAAAAGATTTCAAAATTTTCTAACGTGCTTTTGAATTTTTTCATTTGATTTAAATTTATCGAGATTTTGGCAATTTTGACGAATTTTTTTACAAAATTTAGCGAAATTTCAGGTATTTTGAGCATAATTTAAGTTTTTTAGATCGTATTTAAGACAATACCTCTTAAGAATGTAATCTTGTATGAAAATATTTTGAAAATCAGAATTGTTGAAACGTTTTATAAAAATAACTGAAACACTATCAGATTTTTTAAAAACATTTACAAGCTTGGTCGTACTCTAAAAAATTTATTTTACCATTTGTAATAGTCTGAGATCATACAAAAAAAATTCCAAAATAATTGAACTTTATTTTTTATCTTTGAAAAATCAAAAACAGAAGGAACATAAATGAGACAGTAATCTTGTCATAATTTTATAATTTTTTTCAAGTGCGACAATGATCCAAATTTTTAGGAGAGCTTAAGAATTGCCTTGGAACTCTTCTATAAAAGTTTCAAAAATTCTAAACCCGTTTTGTTTGCTCAATAAAAATTCTCCCACTATAAGGCATTTATGAGGAGTTCAAAATAGTAGCACTGTCAGAATTTTTAAAAATTCCTTAGGCTTGATCATCATCTGAAAATATTATGAGAACATTAGTGATGCATCAGGACCATTCATAAAATTGTTCAAAATTTTCTAACATGGTTTGAACTATTTTTCGTTCGGTTGAAATTTACCGAGATTTCGGTCGAAATCTCGGAAATCCCGGTTCAAAAAATTCTAGATTTGAATTTTGGATTTTGTCTGAAATTCCAAGATCTTGCCAAAATTTCAGATTTCGATCACCTCCGAGATATAATCCGAAACCGAAATTTGAAACCTTAGAGCTCATATGTTAGAGTGGTAATAAATTAGATAGATGCTACAACATGTAGTTTTGCGAAACAAATGTTTCTAAAATCTAGAGTTCACTGAAAGAGACACTAGAATCTGTATTTTTTATAGTTTATTAAAAAAACCTGTAGTTATGTAATATTTATTCCAAAGGAAAACAATATAGCCCCCTCCCCACGCACAACTTAAGTGATATTCAACACATGGTTAAGTCCTCACTATTTGCGACAATGCAATGTAAAAAAAAATCAGTGTGTTGTTTGGGAACCTTAGAAGTGTGGAGCACGGTAACAGCCTCAGTGGGAGACAGCAAAAAACGTAAAAAGGCTAGTACTAGTGTTGTTTGAAAGCTAGTACTCCATAGTTAAAGATCACGACTTCCAAATGCTGGAAATGGAAACGCACTGATGTAACAGTCCCGTTTCCTTCGGATCCACCGTTTAGTTTAAGAGTAAAGGGCGGATGGAATAGGGTTATTCATCCTAGTAGAGATGAAGTTATTCAAGTTTATATTTGATTGAAGGGATGAGAGATAGACAGAATAAGTCAAATTTTTATTTGGTCAGAGAGATGAGAGTTGGATGGTGGATAGGATGAGAGTTCAAATTTAATTGATAGGGTGAAAGTTAAATGGTCTCCTCCAGTATTTTTAAAGAATATTCTGAGTGTTGGATGTCCTCATCTACCTATATATATCCAACTAATGTAAAAAGACGAATAAGATCGTCCTATCTACTATTTTACCTTTTCACCTGAACCAAACGCGCCCAAAATTCGCAGATCCACCCAGGCACAATAGCTTAGCAGTGCTTCTGTGGTGCCCAACGACGAAAGCAGGAAAAGGATTGGATTTGATGCCCTCTCTGAGACTGAGATGGCACCGACTGACACCCAACCTAAAGATGAACTGACATGTCTCCCTGCCTTCTTTCATCAGCATCATAATTGAGAATTGAGATGTTCAATTTGTCCACGTACGTACGTCGTGCGAGCCCATCAGCCCGAGCAGCACTTGGGGAATCGCCCCTCGATCTGCTGGCAGAAAATAATTTTAGGACACTGGCACATCAGCGCACATGTTGTATTTAGTACCAGCTTACATGCTGCATCATGCATGTTGATATCTATCTGGTCACGAACAGTAGGACGAGTTTACTTACTGCAGGCATAGTTAACCTCAGAAGAAACGAGCATAATAGCAACTGCTAGTGCGAATTTTGGTACGGGGCTCCCAAAGGTTAAAGACTATGAATGTCTGATCCTTTGAAAGAACCTAGCGATGTGAATGATTTTGTTCCACGTCTTCTCAACCTCTACCACTTCTCCTCAAATCCGTCTTTCATTTTAAAAAATCTCTAACAAAAAACAAAAAATTATCCTATAAAAAATAAATTAACTACTAGAAAATATAATACTTATCCCAATAATCTTCCTTTCCGTCCTTCATGATGTTTGGTAGAGGTACGATGCAATAGCAGTGGTGAAGCTAGGGTCGTGGTATAAATCAAGCTCGATAACAGAGCCATGGTATAGGTCGGGGTGAAACTCGGTCATACACTGCGGCAGAGCCGAGAGTATGGCCTAAGCCAACCCCAACAACAATAACTTAACGTGTTGAGTAATATTATTCTTATCTGTAGGAAAGCATTTACATTCGTCCAATAAAAATAAGGAATCCTAATATGGTACTAGTATAGTGCCCGTGCTAACGCTACGACGATCAGTACACCCGCTTAAGAAAAGAAAACTATGCAGTTTAACACTTGAAAGGCTTTAAAATTGTCCTTTACGGCTATGCAGATGTAGGAGAACAAAATAATTTAGAGAGCCAAATCTGTATTAGGGAAGGTTCGTGAATTCCTAGCTGACCCTTTTACGATGCATGAATATATAATAATATGATAACTTTACAGAGCATGTAAAGAGGGAGACCTCGTGTTCCGCTTGAGAGGAGTAAAGCTCGCAAGCCATTGCCATGACTTCAATTTTTAATAGCAGTTCAGGGGATTACGATATTGTTTCTTTGACAAATCGAAAGGACTTGGCTGATAGGGATGTATGCATCCCTTATGATTGGCACATATCAATCATCAGTTCATGAGCTAGCAAGCACATGAGGCCAAGTTGGATTTAGACAGTTCTGTATGTACCTTTGTCCACGCATGAAAGAGCCGACATCGCCGGTCGCCGTCGCCGTTGCCGCACGCGTGTGTATGTATGTACGCCGACGTTGCCGGTTACCGTCGCCGCACGCCTGCGTATGTATGTATGTCGACGTCGCCGACCGCCGTCGCCGCACGTAAAAGCCTCGCGGCCTCGTCGAACGGCTGGAGGTATAGCACCTCCGTCCCAGCCTTTGGACGTTCTTTAGTTAGGAATTCCCGGGATCTGCATATGACATCACGCAAGGAAGAAAGGATGTAAAGATAAGAGTGCCTTTTTAAGACTTGTTCTTATGTCTTGAGGGATGTTTCCCGTATGCTCTTAAGACTTGTTCTTATGTCTTGAGGGATGTTTTCTGTGCAGTCATTCCACTTGTATTTTAGTATTTCAATTAAGAAAAACTTCCTAAGGATAGGTGAACCCTGTAAGTACATTGTAGAGCATCATCAGTATAGACATTTTTTTAGAGGATTCTGTTGCATATGAGATCACACAAGGAAGAAAGAATGTGAAGATACGAGTGCCTTTTTAAGCGCTTGCAGCAACTTTATCATGTGATCAATTCTATTCACATCTTCCAAGAATAGAATTCTATTCACAAAATCTTTCCCACTGTTTTATTATCAAAACCCATTTCTCTGAAAAAGAAATCAGTCTGGAACGCAAGGCAAAACAGTTACTACTGAGATACCAGTTATTGGAGAATAAAAGACGTAAATGAGCAACAACTCAATGAGTCAAGACACAAGACCATCCCCAATTTTGGATATATATATGCCTACTGGAGATACAGTTACATATAGATAGCAACAATAAAACATTGATGTTGACCATTGCATTCATGCCCCATAAATCTTAATTATAGGTCTTCAGTTCATAATCTTCCTTGGTTTGGTTAGGCTCTTCAGTTCACCGACACAATATTTTTCCTTGGTCTCGTCACTCTGATGTAGGCTGTAAACAAGAACTCATTTTTCAAAATAACCAAGGATTCTAGAGCAGATAACCACAAATAAGGTATTACGAAAGTAAAGTACAAGGAAATGATTGTCCAAGTCAAAGAAACAGGAAGCTTATGCAAATTTCCAACAGCATGCTAAAAATTATGTGAAATAGTAAATACCAATTTCACCAATCCAGGACATCTTGATAGACAATATTCCTGGTGCTCTTTCCTGTAGGATCTACATACTGACCTTACAAAGAACTACATTAAGGCCTTGTTTGATTGGGCCACAAACCCATTCATATGAATAGATTACGATTTTAGTCTAAATTTTCAGTTTATTAATATGAATGAATTTTAGTTCAAATTGTGACCCATCCATGTGCACGGTGCATCCTGGGAAAAAATAAGACTTCCCAAGCCAGGCCAGGGCTAAGGCCATCTCCAACAGAGTATGTATACTCATCACTCATCCGAAAAAATAGGGTTTCGCTGTGCTACAGTGTCAAAAAACACAGTCCAACAGATCCCTCATCCCATTACCGAAAATTAGAGAAGGGAGAGAGAATCACGAAATATCAAGATTCTCTCTCCCTTCCCCAATCCATTCCGCATCGTCTCGCAACCGCCGGCCAAGCCATCCCGCGCCCGTGAGGAATGGGAGCCAGTGCCCTGGAGGAGAGGTCGTTCCGTCGCGACACCGCTCTGTCCCAACCCACCTCTCTAGCTTGAGCAGTCGAGGAGGCGAAGCGTCGCTCCTTCCCACGCTGTCCAAGAGGCAAGTCAGAGCTCCTCCGCTCGGTCCTGTGTCGTTGAGTCGCCGGTCCGTCCCACGCGCGAAGAGTCCGAGGCAATTTCGTCCCCCAGATCTGGTCCTCGCCGTTGTCCTCTTCGACCTCAGCCGTCGCAAGGTATGAACCCTAACTGCTCTTCATCGTGTGTTTGTGGTGATCTGAGGTGGGGAAGAGGGATTCTATCGGTAGGCTGGTAGTGAGTTTTGGTTCTTTTGTTGGATTAAAGGGAACGGAAGAGTGATTCAGTTCATTTTCAATCACCACAGCAAGCAAATAAAAAGCATGAAATAGGCAAATAATTCGTGGCTTTCTCAATCACTTATCTTGGATGTGTTGTTTTCTTACATTCTTTAGCATTTTATTGTTTGCTGATCATACTATCTCAAATGGGACCCTTCCAAGTTAGGGCCAGTTTGGATGTGGGGGATTGGGTTAGGATCTAATTTAGGCCCTTGGTACTAATTATCAGGAAGTTATAATAACACTTACAAATAAGATGAAGAAACAAAGATTCAACTCACCTCTTTCTCAAAAAAACCAGATAGATCAAGGCATGAGGACATCCCAATGAGTTGAAAAGCATTGATTTGGTTAATTGCTGGGTTGTCTTGAATGTCATTATGCTTCAGAAATATTAGATGGAGTTCAGTATTTACCACTTAGTTAAAACCATGGGATTACACAGCAAACAGAAGTACCAAGTCACATAGACTACCTCAGCCACATGTGGGTTGCCATCTATAATCATGCTACCGATATCATCATCAAAATGCACACCCGGAGTATAACCTTGATTGAACCAATCATGCGCCCTTATTCCGTCCATATCTAAGCCAGTAATTGGGTTAGGATCCAGGATTTTTGGCAGCATGTCTTGGGCACTTGGCGAAAGCTATTTAGGAATACGAGCATCCCCCTTCAGAATCTGCGAATAATATCAGTGTGTGAGATATTACGGCAGCAAATAGCCAAATTTTGCTACCGTAAGAATTGATTGCTTGTTTTATACCTTCTGATAGAGGACAACCATATTTTGGTCATCAAATGGAAGATTCCCTGTTAGAATCACTTGTAGGATAACTCCACAGGGCCATATGTCAAATGGAAGATTCCCTGTTAGAATCACTGATAGAACTTATAATTTGACAAAAGGTATATTTGTAGTGTTCAATGTTCTTCTCTGCCCAACCTCATTTGCCAATCCATATATATGGCAGTTTTCACAAAAGGAGTGTTTAACATGGGCAGCCCACTCTACCAATTACCTGTACAATCCAAGCATATAAATCGGAAGACAAATGAAATACATAGGGCGAGCTTTTGTACTGTACATGTAAAAATATGCGCTCAAGTTTGTTAATCCCCTTCAAGGGCGAGTAGAACCTGCGGTATTCTTGTAAGTGGTACATTCATGACATTCTGGCAATGAAGTCGTTGATAGTGAGAGCAAGTCTTGTTTGGTACTGCTTACCTGGCCTTTTATGGAAATCATAGTGCTTTGTATTGTTAATTAGATTATTCCACTTGGGACAGTCTAATGAGATTGACATGACACCTATGCTTTTCATCACATTAAACTTACACCTTCCTTATTTGGTGATGGACTTAAAGTAACAATGTTAATATCATAAATCTAGGAGCCTAATAGCATATGATGTCTGATGGATTGGCCTGTTCCAACTTCCTACTGTCAACAAGGCTAGTGTCAGAATTCAGAAATGTATTGTCTGTTTTTTCATTGGTTAATTGAATGAATGGAACCTGTGCTTTTGTTTACAAATTTGTCTCAGAAAGACAAAACACTTCCATTATGGGTTAATTTCCTCCCTTTCTCTCTTGTGGTAAGGTCACTCAAGTGCTAGACATATCTAGCAAATGATGAGTACAATTGCACTGAGTTTTTAATGAGTTTGGGGAAAGTAACTTAGGACTGTCTAGAATTATGTGTCAATTCTCATTAAGTTTGTTCATTACACACTTGTAATACATGTAGATGGACAAGGATAAGGAGAAACTCAATAAAGGCTTGGCATGGACAGTAAAACAAATAGAGAGCATTGCATCAGATCGTTCACAGGCTTCGCTTACACATCGATGGTCTGTTATTCAAGAAGCTGTTAACAAGTTTTGTGGGTGTCATGATCGAGTTGAGCGTCGAAATCAAAGCGGGTTAACTGAGCAGGACAAGGTTGGTCTATAATCTATATAACTCTCCTATTTGTACATAGTTTGCTTATATTGTCGTTTGTGTGGCTGTATAGATCATGCAAGCTAAGACTTTGTACCATGAGGAAGAAGGGCTATCATTTGCGTTCTTCCATTGCTGGAATCTTTTGCAACACCATCCTAAGTGGTGTTCTCGGTTATCTCAGAAGAAGCAAAAGACATCAAGTAGTGCAAGTCTGGGATCTTCCAGTCCTGTTAGCGCCAATGCAATTCATGTTGATGACGTTCATCCTAGTTTAGAAAATGATCACCTAAGTAGACCAATTGGACATAAGGCAGCAAAAGAACGATTAAGTCGAGGAAAAGAAGTTGCTCCAACAGTGAATAGCTAGAAGATGTAATAGGTCAGGTTGAACCAATGCGGTTTCTTTTGCTTGAAGTCATTCAGTTTGTCCCTTAGTCGTGAGTTTGTGATATTTTGATGACTATCTCTGCTACATCTTTTTGTGATGTATAAACTACCATGTGTAATGATTCTGCAGTCAGAACTGCATTCTGTGCATCCTTATTGCTCTCCTTTGGAAAGAATTGCTGACTTTTCTGGACATGTCCCATTGGCAAAGAACTTCTCAAAATTCCCAATGGAAAGGTAGTGTTGCTGCTTTAATGGACATGTGTAGTACTAGCTGTTCTTACGAGTAGCACTTCCACAGCTCCTAATTTAGGCTATTAGTTGGTATTCAATTTGGTGAGCACTGAGCACTTGGTTCCAATGAGCTTTCTGCAGCCTGCTTGGTTTGCATTTCTACTCAAACAAGTTGTTTTACATCAAGAGAAAAAACAGACCAGAAAAAGAAAACCTGAACAAGAAGAAATTCCAATCTAAGCAAAAACAGAGTTGCCCAAAACCTAGGGTTTCAGATTTTGACAGGAAAGAAAAAGAATGGTTCAACCTAGTTCGCGCCGGACTACTTAGCGATTCAACCTAGTTCGCGCCGGACTACTTAGCGATTCAACCTAGTTCGCGCCGGACCAATTCAAGGTGGTCCGCCGCACACATAGGATTTAAGACTTGTCCACGCAGGACTATTCCAAGAGGTCCGCGAGAAGGAAAAACTTCGGACAAAGAATTCAAGTGGTCCGCGAGAAGGAAAAACTTACGGACAAAGAATTCCGTCATCACCTGATTCAGTCATCTTGCGAAGGTAATATCTTTTGATCCGTAGATCCGATCGAGTTGATTTTTATTGGGTTAGATTCATAATTGAATCTAGTTTCTGCAGTTAAAATTTCATGTCAATCTAATGGTTGGATCTTCGGTAATCTTGTTTTTTAAGATAGGTCCGTCGTAGCCTTTGAGATCAGCTTCCATCATTATTTGATCTAGATTTGTTTCAGCCGTCTTGCGAAGGACATAACTCTCGATCCACAGTGCTGATTGAATTGATTCTTTTGGGTTAGCTTCGAATCGAATATAGTTTCTCTGATTATAATTTCACATCGATCCAACATACACGTGAAAATATCCGTCAGAACTCGAGCGAAGTTTGGTCCGCATACATGTGCTAATTTGGTGCAGTGCAATAAGGTTCTTGTTGAATACAACTCAAGTGATCTGAGGTTTTTTGGGGTATTTCAAAAGTCAAAAAATTGATTTTAGCTTCCGCGCAATCATTCACCCCCCTCTGTTTGCTAGATTAGTAGGTCACGGAGTCCTAAACTTCTTCATTTAAAGATTCCCATTACAACACATATAAAATATAAATTAGTACATAATTAAAACTCTACTAAATTACACCCCTCCATAACGTTGCCATAAGTGCTCCACTAGATCGTCTTGAAGCTGGTGGTGAGTTTCTCTATTCCGAATGGAACGATGAGTTTGAATAAACTCAAAGAGTTCAGGTGTATGTTCATGTGACACTGAAACTGTTTCTCCCATTCCTTCGTAATTGTAGTCAAGTGGTCCTCCGTCCCGCTCATCTTCAACTATCATGTTATGCATGATGACACATGCTGTCATGATATCTCTTAGTGTTTGTTGATCAGAAAGCGTCTTTGGACCTCGAACAATTGCAAAACGCGATTGCAGAACTCCAAAGGCTCGTTCCACATCCTTCCTAGCTGCCTCTTGAGCTTGGGCGAAATATTTCTTCTTATTCCCTTGGGGAGCTGGTATTGTCTTCACAAATGTTGCCCATGCAGGATATATCCCATCTGCAAGATAGTACCCTATTGTGTAATTGTGACCATTGATAGTGACGAATACTAATAACAGGGGTACCCCAACGGCCCGAAGCGACGAGCCAGCGGCCTCAAGCATATCTCCAGCCCAACAGGCCGCGCCCGGCCCGCCACCGACCGAATCGCCTGCGAGACCACACAAGACATCCGCTCCCGACCGGCCAGGGGAAGCGAATCCGGCCGGACGGCGCCCCGCCCCCTTGGCGGGCGGGATCTCCGACTTCCGGCCGGACGGCGCCCCGACCCCTTGGCGGGCGGGATCTCCGACCGACCGAACCAAGGTGACAGACGCCGAGGGCCGCGTGTCGGGGCCCTCATCGACCTACCACCACGCACCTCGCGAACAAGGACAATCGGAGTGACTATACAAGGCGGTGGCTCCTTCCTAGAAGGTTTGGTGATTCAAGTCGAGCTTCAACCCCATCAACCGGGGATCGCGACAAGATTTAACGCACGCTCCCTCCGGAGGCGCTAACGTCACACACCACACGTCCAAGATTCGTAAGGATCACAGAGGGCAAGTACGCTATTTCCCGGGGAATACCTAACCTCCCTGACCACCAAAGCTACCGACCCAGCATGGGCAAGACGTGTGGCGACCAGTCCACAGGACGAAGGACCAGAGCTCCTAGCATAGGTCGCCTCGCCCTTCCCCCGACTCTCGATGTAACCTGCCCCTTCCTTCTGTATAAAAGGAGGCAGGACTAACGATTCTAGAGAAGAGGAACACATGAGAACAGGAGGAGCTTAGGTAATTTAGCGCCCTCATCTGTAAAACGTTGTGCAAAGCAATACAATACGGCCATCCGAACTGGAGTAGGGACTTTCGGCCGAACAAGATACATCTTGGACTCTCGAGTCTAACCATTCAGGGAGTGGAACGCGCGACCCCTTAGACTTACAAATTTACTTGTCGGCGCTCGAAAACGCCGACAGTTGGCGCGCCAGGTAGGGGGCCTTCGCGCGTCTTCGTCACTATCTCCGGATTCCGTTTGTCTCCCGATGGCATCCACCATCGCGGCGGCATGGCTGCGCGGGGCCGGATCCGCCGGCTCCTCGACCGCCGTCACCCCAGCGGGAGGGCTCACGCTCGTCCCCGCCTCCGGAGGACAGCGCCCGAGAGCTCAGGCGTCCTCTCCGGCGACCGCTAAGCTCCGGCTTGGGGCGCCTGCAGCCCCGGCCGAACCCGAGGAGTACTCGCCACGTCTGGCGAAAACTCCGTAGGCCAGGCGGTGACCATGTCACCCCGTAGGCTCGCAACTTGTGGCGATGGTGGCTACATGCCGCCTCCATCCACGAGTCTTTGGAAGACTCTTCCGACCATGACTCGGCCGACACGGAGTACCCCGCCGCAGCGGCACTCGCGAGTGCAACATGGCGAACACGGCCGATTTGACCGTGGCCCCGCGGCACTGAGACCTCCTATCCGCGCATTCAGCGCAGGAGGAGGAGTAATACCAGTGAGCGTCTTGAAGCGCTTCAGCCGCCGTGTAGAGCTCCAACAACAACAAGAAAGAGTTGGAGGAGCGAAGAGCTGAGGCTCGACCGGCTCGAGCCAACTGGAGCGGGAGGAGCTCGAGACCCGCATGTGGTGGCGGCGCAGCAAGCTGCGCTGCTGCAGCACACCCCCAAGCAGCGGAAGAGTCCGACGGTCCTCGTTCTTCCCCATGCAAGCCAAAAGCGTGGCGCGGCCGCAATCGCCGCCGAGGCCTCCGAGCCGACCGACCGGAGGCCAAGGCCATATCAAAACCTCGGTGGTAGAGCGCGGCCGCGAAGACATGCACGCCTCGGCCCTATCGCTCGAGCCACCTCGCACCGGGCCCGTCTGCGCCGTCGGAGCCGGTTGGTCCGGCTGACAGCGGCGCCGCCGCGAGCCACACCAGCCTCGCGCGCCCGGTGCGCCAGCGCCTCGGTGATGCCTCGACATTCGCGCTACCCTTGAGGCGCGAAGAAAGATGGTGGAGGAGGCGCCACTCACGAGTGCGGCGGCGGACACCACCACCGCACCGAGCCCCGACGGTCTGGACGCGGCGTTCGCGGGGATCCGCCAGCGGACTTCTGCCCGATTCCGGCGCCTACCAACATTGCCAATACACCGGGGCCACAAACCTGTGTTCGGCTCAAGATTACCGGCTCGCATGCGGCGGGAGGAGCAACGGATGACCTGTTCATCATCCAAGACCTTCCCATCTACCTCGCGGACTCGGCCCGAGCTCGGCTCGAGTACTTGCCCGCCAAAACCATCGTGAATTGGACCGACTTGAAGGCCTCTTCGTCGGCAACTTCGTGGCACTTACAAGCGCCACAGGAATCTCTGGGACTGAAGGGTCGCAAGCGGCAGCCAGGAAACCCTCGGGACTACATCCGCGGTTTTCCGCTTGATCAACGAGCTCCCGACATCTCCGACGCCGATGTCGTGGGAGCATTCATCTGGCACCTCCGCAAGGCCTTGGTACACAAACTAGGTTGCCTCAAGCCCAGAACTACCAAGGAGCTCCTCGATATCGCCACCAATCACGCCTCCGGCGAGGAGGCTGTGGGGGCCATCTTTGAGGGAGGAAAGGCCCAGCTAGAATCCGGTGTCCACATCGGGTCCCCCCCGACCGCTCCGACAAGCTAAGGCGGCGCGGAAGCGGATCCGCGAGACCCAGTGGTCGCCACCGCCGACCCATACGCTTAGCGGCGAGGTGCGACCGGCCGTCGCGCCGACCACTTCGAGAAGTTGATGGGCGGCCCGTGCCCAAACCACGGGTTCTCCGTCAAGCACAAGTACCGAGGCTGCGAGGTCTGGCGTTACCTCTCGGCGTCCCCGCAACGCGCGTGGCAAGGGAAGAAGCTGCTGCGCGCCCCGGTCGCAGAGAAAAGGCGACGACGAGTTCCACGAACCCGACGGCCGCCTCATGATCTTTGGAGGACCGGCTGCTATGCCGGCAAGCGCCGCTCAAGCTTCGCTTATCGCGAGGTCCACACCGTCGCGCTATCGCCCCCAATACCGCCGGTGGTCGAGTTCCGATCACCTTTGATCGGACCGATCACCCGACCACGTTCCACGGTAGGGAGATACCCACGGTGGTCACCCGTCGTGGGAAGAAGCGCCTTTCAAAGGTGTGCGATGGGCGGAGGCGCGCCTCAACATCCTCTACGTCGAGGCGCCGACGCTATGGGGTCGCGCTCAACCCTCCGACCAAGAAGGCGCCTTTCCATGGCGTCATTCCCGCCGCGAGCCCATCCACTCGGCGATCGACCGCCCGTTACCTTTGGGAACCAGAAACTTCCGCACCGAGACCCTCGCTTTTGAGGTCATGGATTTTCCGGTTCTTACCATGCCATCTGGGAAGGCCGTGTTACGCCAAGTTCATGGCGGTCCCCGCCACGCCTACCTCAAGTGAAGATGCCGGGCCACGAGGAGTCATCACCGTGGCATCATCTTTCGGCTTGCCTACAATCTGCAGCGCGTTAGTTGTGAGCTTGCCTCGGCGATCATCGCGTCTGCCGAGCTCGACAACCTCAAGAGGAAGCCTCGAATCCGCCCCGAGTCCGGCAAGTCGGGCGGGATCCTTCAAGTCCGCCGAGGACACGATGGAGGTCGCGGTCGATCCTCGTGATCCGACCAAGACCGTGCGGATCGAGCCACGCCCCGCCAAATAGGAAGCGCTCGTCGACTCCTCCGCACCAACAAAGACGTCTTCGCATGGAGGTCCTCCGACATGCCAGAATCAAGAAGTCGCCGAGCACTCCTTGAGCATCCGACCGGGCTTAAAGCGGTCGCTCAACGCGCGCGCCGCCGGCGAGGAGAGGCGCAGGATCATAGGGAGAGATCGCCAAACTTACGGCTGCGGGGTTCGTAAAGAGGCGGCACCCGAGTGGCTAGCCAACCCTGTACTTGTAAAAAGAAAAATGGGCAATGGAGGATGTCGTTGACTATACAAGTCTCAACAAAGCGTGTCCCAAGGATCCGTTCCTTTGCCCCGCATCGACCAAGTCATCGACTCCACCGCAGGTGCGAGTCCTCTCTTTTCGGATGCCTACTCGGACTACCACCGAGTTGCGCTAAGGAGTCCGACCATTTCGCGACTTCCTTCATTACTCCGTTCGGCTCATTACGCACGTTACAATGCCGTTCGGCCTAAAACGCTGGCGCTACATACCCGAGAATGTATGCAAACGTGCTTCAATGACCGGATCGGCCGTAACGTTGAGGTGTACGTCGGCGATATTGTCGTAAAGACCAAGAAGGCCGACGACCTTATCCCGACCGGAAGAGACCTTCGCGAACCTTCGGCGATTCGCATAAAGCTCAATCCAGAAATCGTCTTGGGGTCCCCAAAGGAAGCTCCTTGGCTTCATTGTCTCGGCGAGGCATCGAGGCCAACCAGAGAAGATATCGGCAATGCAAGGATGGGCCCAATCGGCAACCTCAAAGGGGTCAGAGGTCGACCGGATGCTGGCGGCTTTGAGCCGTTCGTGTCTCGCCTCGGCGGCGCGAATGCCACTCTGAGCTACTCAAAAGATCCGACCGCTTCATTTGGACCGGAGGCTTAGGAGGCCCTCACCGCTGAAGGCCTTCATCCTCGCCTCGATCCTGTCGCCCGGCACGGTGAACCACTGTTTCTCTACATCGCCGCCACTACCCAAGTCGTCGTAGCGGCCCTCGTGGTGGAAGCGGCGGAAGAAGGCCGCGAACTCAAGGTACAACGGCGGTTTACTTCATTAGCGAGGTCATTTCCGAGTCAAGGCTCGGTACCCACAGTGCGAAGCTACTCTACGTGGTGCTCATTGCGTAAGAGAAAGCTCGTCCACTATTTCGATCAAGACACCATCACCGTGGTGACCACGTCGCTTCGGCGAGATCGTCGCAAGCTGCGGCGCCTCGGGAAGGATAGCCAAGTGGGCGCTCGAGCTCGATGCCACGACATCACATCGTCCCTCGGACGGCGATCGTCGCGAGCCCTAGCCGACCGTCGCCGAGTGGACAAACCGTGCACCACCGGTGATCAAGACCCGAGCATGGACAATGTACTTCGATGGGTCTTACAACAAGAACGCGCGCGGCGCGGAGTAAATCATCATCTCCCGCTCGGGAACAAGCTTCGAGACGCCATCGGTGCCGCCGGACGCCACCAACAACGTCGCCGAGCACGAGGCCCTCGTCAACGGTCTCGGATCGCTGCCGACCTCGGTGCTCGCCGACTCCACGTCCCCACGGGACTCCAAGCTTGTCGTCGACCAAGTCATGAAGGCCGCGGGCCCGAGACGCCCGTATGGCGCGTCATTGTCGAGAAGCGCGCGGACTCGCGCGGTTCAAGGGCTTCGAGCTTCACCATAGCTACCGACGCTACAATAGCGACGCCGACTACCTAGCCAATCGGCCTCCAACAGAGCCGGTCCCGCGGGATCTTCGTCTGCGACCTCTGCGGCCTTCCATCCGGTGGGCACAGTGGCGAACGGTCCCCGACCTACCTAGCACGGTCGCCCCAACCGCCGCGATCGGCGTAGACTTGGGCGGTCGAGCCGCAGCGTGCTAGCGACCGAGTCCGACCGAGAAAGCCCTTCATAGATCGTTTGTGGACGGGTCACTTCCCCCCGACCGAGGCCGGCGCCTCGCCCGTGAGCAAAGTCTTCGTCTGGTCGGCCCGGACCTTTACAAAGGAGCCCGGTCCTCCAAAAGTGCATCTGGCCGACCAAGGGAAACAAATGTTTGGACAACATACACAGTGAATTTGCGATCACCACGCTGCGCCCGATCTCTTGTGGGAAAGGCCTTTCGGCAAGGTTTCTATTGGCCGACCGCCATGTCCGACGCCGAGCACATCGACGACTGCGAAGGATGCCAATTCTTTGCCAGCGCGACACATCCGGCTCGGGCCTTGCGAGGCGATCCCCATCACGTGGCCTTTGCGGTTTGGGGACTCGATCCGGTCGGGCCTTTCAAGAAAGCGCCGGGGCTTTACCCATTTGCTCGTCGCGGTGGACAAGTTCACCAAATGGATAGAGGCCAAGCGGTCGTGGCGCGCCGCGTCGGCAAGCGGCCATCTTCTTCCGCGACATAGTCTTTCGGTCGAGTCCCAAACTCCATCATCACCGACAACTAACGCAGTTCACGGGAAGGAGTTCCTCGAGTTCTGCGATGACTTCAACATCCGCGTCGATTGGGCGGCCGTGGCCCATCCGCGGACCAACGGCCAGTCGAGCGCAAGCGGCATGATCCTTCAAGGGCTCAAGCGCGGATCTTGATCGGCTCAAGCGCACTTCGTGGGGCGTTGGGTGGCCGAGCTACCCTCCGTCCTCCGAGTCTGCGGACCACGCCGACCGGGCGGCCGGGTTCACACCGTTCTTCATGGTATACGGTCTTTGGCCGTCTTGCCGCTGCACTGGAGTATGGCGCCCCAAGATTACAAGCTTCGAGGAGGCTCGGGGCTCGCCGCACAACAAGACGCCGTCGACCACCGCTCGACGGCGCATGGCGTGGCCATCCTGCGATCGGCGGTATCAACAAGATCTGCGACGTTATCACACCCGTCGAGTTCGAGGCGGTCTTTCGATCTTTGGCGACCGGTCCGCAGGGTCCAAACCGGCAGGATAAGCACAAGTCGCCGCCTCAGGAAGGCCCTTCACCGTCGTGGAGATCCTCCGACCGCACCTTCGACTCAAGGACGCCGACGGCCGCATCCTTCGAATGCATGGAATATAGAAAAGTTAAGGCGATTCTATCCTAAACTCTTTTCCTCTTCCTAGCATGCTCTTTACTTTTTCCTTCCGAGCACACAGTCGCCATGCGACGACTGGGCTGCCCTCGGCGCCACCGTTTAGGTCGCTCGATCGGCGCTATGCTGGTTGATGACCCAACCGACCACAAGGTCCTTCCCGAGCGGTAACCCTTCGACCCAAGTGCTACTGACGCCGCCCGGCTATGGTTGCTAACACTTCGCGGAAGAAGGAAGTACCGAGTGGAGTGACCTTTGGGTCGGCGAGGAACCTCCTCCCGCACGAACTCGGCTATCCCACGCGCTTATGAGGGCACGTGACCCGACCGATCATGAGGTCCATCCCGAGCGGTAACCCTCTCAACCCAAGTGTTACGGCCTACGCCCCAGCGGCTATGGTTGCTAAGTAGCACTTCGCGGAAGAAGGAAGTGCCCAAGTGGAAAGATCCTTGGCCGGTCTAGAACACTCCTATCCCTCACAAGTGCGTCTAACCGCTGCATAGCCAAGTCTCCAATCCACCTCGCCCCTCCCAAAACGACCCAACCGACGCATAAGTGACCCCTGCGGTCCTTAAGGCTATAGTCGGTCAAACGCTCACCCTAAATACGAAAGAGGACGAGAGGCGATTTTGGAACTTGATAAATTCAAGATTGTTTACATAGCAGTCTTTACAATCTAAAAAGGATAAAGCTAACTATTTTTATTCTTCCGTGGGCGGCCGTCGTGAGGCGGAGAGTTGGTGCCTCTCGCTTCTGGAGGGCGACTGCGGCGGATGTGGTGGCGATCTCGGGCGTGCGGCTCGACCAGAGCTCAAACTGTCGATCTCCTCGTCGGTCCGGTTCCGCCACGCCACGCTCACCACCGCGAGGTCGATGCGTCGTAGTGCGAGGCGGTGTTGACCAGCGCCGACGAAGCTCCAAGCGCGGCGCGATGATCACCGCCTCCTCTGAAATCGGCACGGTCCGGCGGCCAAGACGGGGCAAGGGCACTCGGGCTGCCCGGCTCAAGGATGCGGTCGCGAGACTTCCGACCGGCCTTGCGCGGGCCTCGATTCGGCGCCCATCTCGCCCGACCGTCCTCCGCAACCTTCAACGCCGCTGGGCCTCATCCGGCCACGATCGCCACGTCGCAAGCATCTGCTTTGCCGTTCTCTGCGCCTCCACGGCGACGCCAGATTCTTCTGCGCCTCGCAGATTGCGGCGATTTCGGATAAGTTCGCCTGTGGGTCGCACCCCGCACTTAATTGAAGAATTGAGACACTTACCGCCGCAGAGTTGGTCGATTGCCGCTTCCTTCTTGGCGCCAGATGAAGTCCTCGGCCGGCCCAGTCCTTCGGCGATCGCGCTCGGAGCGAACTCGGTCGGCATCCCCGAGCCTGGTTTCGCTCGGTCCGCGAGCGTGTTGCTGCGTCTGCCTGTCCCCTCGCGTCAACGGCGGCATCCTTGGCCTCGGTGACCTCGTCGAGAGGACTCCGCCCACCACTTTCGCCCTCAAGACCTTGGCTCCGTGCGCTCATCATAAAGGGCCTTCGTGGCCTCTTCAAGCCCCTGGCGGATCTCCACCGCCTCTGACCGCCTAATGTCCATGGCCTCCTGGACTAGGCGTAGCTCAAGGCGCAGCCGACTGCACTCCTCCACTGCAGCCGCCACGACCGCTGTTGAGCGCCGCAGAGCTCAACTCAGCGCGCGAAGCAAGCCCGCAAGGCCGCAAAACGTGGACACTCCGTTAGTCGCACGGAAGAACTATCAAAAATGTGCAACGAGTCAGAGCTTTTACCGACTTACAGGCGATGGCGGACTTCGACCATCGTGCCCGGCGCCACCGTGGAAGACTCGAGCAAGAGCGGACCTTTACGGATCGCCTATCTCGGCTTTAGCGCCCGGCCGCGCCTTGCCGAAGGCGGCCCACTCGCTCTCCTCCGATCGCCCATGACGCCCGACAGGGGACTACACCCGGCGCACGCTCGTTCGCCCGTTCGGGCGGGACGTCGCCGTCAAAGCACCATGGGCAAGGGCGATGAGGTCAACCTTCGAAACCCTCGACGACCGCACTGAGGGGCATCGGTCGGCACCTCCCCAGGACAAAGGGTCGAGCACCTCCGTCACCGCCCGCTGATCGGGCGCGATCGCCGTGGCACCGTCGCCTCATCCTCCGAAAGGACGATCACGTCGTCGGTGGGGTCCCACGAGGCGCGGAAGTTCTTCTTCGCCTCGACCTCGGGTGAGGCCCGCCTCGGCGACCGCGCTTGGTCGCCGACACCGCGACCGCCATCGACCCGACGGAGTCGCCAAATCACCGGCCAGCATTTATGACTTGCGGGCATGCACGCCCCACAGCCACGCCCGTAGGCGCGCTGACGTTACAAAGATTCAAGAGTCGCTCGGCGGCTTTGCCGCAAAAATGCTCCAATAAGAAGAAAAAGAAAAAGAGGGAACACTTACAAGGCCGAAGCGGAGTACGTGGCACGCGCGCGCTCTCTTTGCCGCCCCGCCAAGGGCAAGTCTACCGTCGCTTCCCGGCCGCCCACCGAGGCGCTGCGACAACCGCGAAGCGCAAGATCACCCCGCTGGGATCCGCGCCACGGGCTCGTGGTGCCGCTCGGCCGGTCCACGCTCGGGCGCCGCCCGCCGGCGGTCGAGAAAAACCCACCATAGGGATGGTCGAGGCGCCCCGTTGTCGATGGAGGTTGTCCTCACAGCGGTGGACTCAGACACATCCTCGCCGTCTTGCCGCCGCCTTGCGTTCCTTATCTTCTTCTTCCTCCTTTCCTCCTTCCGCTTCTTGCGGAGGAGTCGACCGCCGTCTTCGCCGGGCGATCGCCGCGCCTCCTTATCCTCGGAGCGGCGCCGAAGACATCCCGCGAGCCCCTAAGAGGATGCAGGAATGCGGTCGGACCAAGTGCTAGGGACAAAGAAAAGAGAAGGTAAAGAAATTTCACCGACTTACAGTTGGCGGGTGAGCCGCCGAGAATGGCTCCGGGTGGCCACCCGTAGCCACCGTGGTGCTTCCACCCGTAACAGCCGCCACCCGGGCCTCCACCTCAGACGCGGCCAACTCGGGTTCTGCCATCCTCGCCCGGTCGGACGGCCCCGCATACCGGAACAAGGGGTGCGGCCTGTGCACAAGGGGTTGCACGCGCATCCCCATAAAGGCGCGCACAACAACGTCCCCGGTGAGTCCCCGCCTCCTTTGAGCCCTGATCTGCTCCACGATCGGGGCGCCTTGTTCTTCTCCCTCTTTTGGCGCCCGGTTCCACCGCTCCTCCGCCATGGGAAGCTCGCCGGTGAAACGAGGGCGCCGCCGACGCTCAACGAGCCATTGTAACGCCACCCTTGTTGGACGAGGCGGTTTACCTCCAGTACTCCGTGCTCGACCGGCGCGGCCGAGGGCGAGCCACCAGGCGCCACGGCGTCCGACGGCTGTCTTTCGAGCCTTGCACGAAGAAGTGCCTCCACAACGCCCAGTCGGCTCGATCCCAGAAGGCCTCGCCAACGTGATGAAGATGGCGATGTGGAGGACCCCATTGGGGTTGAGATGGTGCACCTCCACCTTGTAGTGAAGCGGCGGCCCACTCGGACGAACAGTGCGGTGGCAGCCAAAGCGCGCTCTAAGAACGAGGCGGGCACCACGACCTGTCGCCGCGGCTGGGGTGACGGCCCGGTCGGCACCCTCCACCGGAAGGTCTGCGGCATGAGGAAGCCCTTCTTCACCAAGCCGAAGCGCCTGGTTGTCTTGGCGTGAGCACTCCGCCACGACATCTTCACGAAGAGGCGTGGAAGGTGAGAAAGAAAGGTCGGAGTTTTCTTTTCCTTGGCTCTCTGGTGCTTTTTTGTTTCGCAGAGAGACAAAGAAGGCAAGAAAGCGTGACTACCGAGCACCTAACGGGCGTATTTATAGAGAACAAGCGACGCCCGAAAGCGAGCACCCTCAAATGAAGCGTCGCGTCCACCCGCCTATTGCACCACCGTAACTCCCGGTTCCAATACCACTCCGCTTTTAATCCTGTCATGTCAAAGCAAGAGCCATAAAGACGCCGCCCGAACAACGTGTCCGTAACCTCTTGGTCTCGCTTTAGGCCGAACGATTGCTCGGGCGCGAAGCCAGCCCATCGGCTGCGGCCCCAAGACGGCAAAAGCTTTGTGGCTTTGCGCCAGGCCCAATGAGAAGTGTGGGTTCAAAAGGCCTACCCCACCAGATGGGTATAAGGCCGCCCCAAAGAAAACTTGAGCAAGGGGCGGTATGAGGTGAGCCCCACGGTGGGCCCTCGGTTAGGTCTACCGACGGCATAATCACCTCTACTCGCGCCCAAGACCACACTTCACACTCTCCCGGAGCTCATCAATGAGCGACACCACCGTGCTCGGGTTGGCGGACGACCCAGGTCCATACTGGGATTGAGTAAAGAAAGGTTTTTATGGGTCGCCCACAGCAGGCCAGACACCCTACTCGGGACCGTCCGCTCGGAAGGTCCCCTTGGCGGACCTCCTGTGTCCCACTCGGACTACCCGCTATTGGCTCCACGAGCACGGCGTTCAAACCAACGCAGTAAACGCGTCGCCGCTCACCCTCCAGTCCCACACCGGATGGGGTATACATGTGGGATAGACGGTGGCCATTCTTCTCGCAGATTACCCTCGCCCGACGAGGACTGGGAAGGATGCCCCACGCCCAGCCACGACGATAACGAGCACTCACGCCCGGCTACGACGGAAGCGAGCACTCACGCCCGGCTACGACGTTAAACGAGCACTCGGACACCGAACCTCACAGAGGCATCCGGCCGTCCCGCCGACCAAGGCACTCGGACACCGAACCTCACAAAGGCATTGGGTCGCCCTCGCCGACCAAGGCACTCACGCCCGGCCTACGACGATAAGCGAGCACTCACGCCCGGCTCACGACGGAACGAGCACTCACGCCCAGCCACGACGGTAAACGAGCACTCACGCCCGGCCTACGACGGTAGAACGAGCACTCACGTCCAGCCACGACGTTAAGCGAGCACTCGGACACCGAACCTCACAGAGGCATCCGGCCGTCCCGCCGACCAAGGCACTCGGACACCGAACCTCACAGAGGCATTGGGTCGTCCCCGCCGACCAAGGTACTCACGCCCGGCCACGACGGTAAACGAGCACTCACGCCCACACGACGGTGAACGAGCACTCACGCCCGGCTACGACGTTAAGCGAGCACTCGGACACCGAACCTCACAGAGGCATTGGGTCGCCCTCGCCGACCAAGGCACCGTCTAGCTACGACGTTAAGCGAGCACTCGGACACCGAACCTCACAGAGGCATCCGGCCGCCCCGCCACCAAGGCACTCGGACACCGAACCTCACAGAGGCATTGGGTCGCCCCCGCCGACCAAGGCACCGTTTAGCTACGACGTTAAACGAGCACTCGGACACCGAACCTCACAGAGGCATCCGGCCGTCCCGCCACCAAGGCACTCGGACACCGAACATCACAGAGGCATTGGGTCGCCCTCGCCGACTAAGGCACCGTTCTAGCTACGACGTTAAACGAGCACTCGGACACCGAACCTCACAGAGGCATCCGGCCGTCCCGCCGACCAAGGCGATCGGACACCGAACCTCACAGAGGCATTGGGTCGTCCTGCGCCACCAAGGCACCGTCTAGCTACGACGTTAAGCGAGCACTCGGACACCGAACCTCACACAGCATCCGGCCGCCCCGCCGACCAAGGCAGTCGGACACCCGAACCTCACAGAGACATCCGGTCGTCCCTGCCGACCAAGGCACTCGGACACCCGAACCTCTCAGAGGCATCCGGTCATCCTGCCGACCAAGGCACTCGGACACCCGAACCTCACAGAGGTATCCGGTCGTCCTTGCCGACCAAGGCACTCGGACACCCGAACCTTACAGAGGCATCCGGTCGTCCCTGCCGACTAAGGCACTATCTAGCTACGACGTTAAACGAGCACTCGGACACCCGAACCTCACAGAGGCATTGGGTCGTCCCTGCCGACCAAGGCACTGTCTAGCTACGACGTTAAAAGAGCACTCGGACACCCGAACCTCACAGAGGCATCCGGCCGCCCCGCCGACCAAGGCACTCGGACACCGAACCTCACAGAGGCATTGGGTCGCCCTCGCCACCAAGGCACCGTCTAGCTACGACGTTAAACGAGCACTCGAACACCCAACCTCACAGAGGCATCCGATCGTCCTGCCGACCAAGGCACTCGGACACCGAACCTCACAGAGGCATTGGGTCGCCCTCGCCGACTAAGGCACCGTTCTAGCTACGACGTTAAACGAGCACTCGGACACCCGAACCTCACAGAGGCATCCGGCCGCCCCGCCGACCAAGGCACTCGGACACCGAACCTCACAGAGGCATCCGGCCGTCCCCGCCGACTAAGGCACCGTCTAGCTACGACGTTAAGCGAGCACTCGGACACCGAACCTCACAGAGGCATCCGGCCGTCCCGCCGACCAAGGCGGTCGGACACCGAACCTCACAGAGACATCCGGCCGCCCTCGCGACCAAGGCACTCGGACACCGAACCTCTCAGAGGCATCCGGTCATCCTGCCGACCAAGGCACTCGGACACCCGAACCTCACAGAGGTATCCGGTCGTCCCTGTCGACCAAGGCACTCGGACACCCGAACCTCACAGAGGCATCCGGTCGTCCCTGCCGACTAAGGCACTGTCTAACTACGACGTTAAACGAGCACTCGAACACCCGAACCTCACAGAGGCATCCGGTCGCCCTGCCGACCAAGGCGCCGTCTAGCTACGACGTTAAACGAGCACTCTCGCGGTTGTTCCTGCCGATCAAGGCCCGGTCTATCCACGACGATTAAAATCAAAGCAAACTCATCGCGAAGACATTTTATAAAAGAAGATTTCATTATATGCCAGCAGACTCAAACTTTACACCACGTTACATGAGGTACTGGCGAGCTCAAAAAGATACCTACCCTACACTACTGGCAGAACATATCCGCATCAAACTTCCCCGCAGCCCTTGCCCGGTCGACGGATGATCTTGGATCGGTGGACTGAGGTCGTTGGAAGTGACTCGGTAGGCCCTTCCTTGCTCGCCGACGGATGGACCTTAGGATCGGCGGACCTTAGGTCGTTGGAGACGACTCCGGTAGGCCCTTGCCCGGCCGACGAGGCCGCCGACATAGCCACGGAATGGCATGCAGCGCTTGCCGCTGCTCACGACATCGACGCTGCCGACCGACAACGGCCGGCGCCCCGCACCATCGCCTCAAGAAGGGCCTCCTTACCACCTTAAGCCTCGGAACGACCTCAAGCAAAGACGCCAACAAAGAACTACATCACAAGCCGCAGCTTCTTCCCGAGCTCGACCATCGCCCTGGCCGACTCACCCAAAGCTCGGCCAAAGGATCTTCTTCTTCTCTGCGGCGCCATCACCAAAGTCAAGACTAAAGGATGCCTCCATTTCAAGGATCAAAAGGAGGATTTTGGTCTAAGGGTCCATCGCCTAGCAAGCCCTTATATAGCCGGATGAAGGGAGATCTGCGCCTCGCAGTAAATGCCGCGCGTAAAACGGCGCCCCGCACTGTAACCCGGCGATCAAGAAGGCGAACAGGCGGGGCACACCAAGCCATGCTCGGCATGCGCAACGAGGCGATTAAAGCCTCCGGCAGCTCAAATGCCCCGCCAAGCTCCGTGGCAGCCGCCGGATCCGTCGGGTACACTGATGTAAATCGCTAACCGGATCGGCTCGACCGACCGACCGAGCCCGCCACCACTCATCCAAGTTCAACCCCAACCGAACTGCCGAAATCGCCGGGAGTTCGGGGCTATCGACGAATACTAATAACAGGGTACCCTAACGGCCCGGCGACGAGCCGCCTCAAGCATATCTCCACCAACAGCCGCGCCGCCCGCCACCGACCGACCGCGCTGCGAGACCACACAAGACATCCGCTCCCGACCGGCTAGGGAAGCGATCCGGCCGACGGCGCTCCGACCCCTTGGCGGGCGGATCTCCGACCGACCGAACCAAGGTGACAGACGCCGAGGGCCGCGTGTCGGGGCCCTCATCGACCTACCGCCACGCACTCGCGAACAAGGACAATCGGAGTGACTATACAAGGGCGGTGGCTCCTTCCCTAGAAGGTTTGGTGATCTTGAAGTCGAGCTTCCATTTCATCAACCGGGCCGCAGACAAGATTTAACGCACGCTCCTCCCGAGGCGCGCCAACGCCACACACCACACGCCAAGATTCGTAAGGATCACAGAGGGCAAGCACGCTATTTCCGGGAATACCTAACCTCCCGACCACCAAAGCTATCGACCCAAAGATGGGCAAGACGTGTGGCGACCGATCCACGGGACGAAGGATCGAGCTCCTAGCATAGGTCGCCTCGCCCTTCCCCGACTTCGATGTAACTGCCCCTTCCTTCTGTATAAAAGGAGGCAGGACTAACGATTCTAGAGAAGAGGAACACACGAGAACAGGAGGAGCTTAGGTAATTTAGCGCCCTCATCTGTAAAACGTTGTGCAAAGCAATACAATACGGCCATCCGAACTGGAGTAGGGACTTTCAGCCCGAACCAGTATACATCTTGGACTCTCGAGTCTAACCATTCAGGGAGTGGAACGCGCGACCCCTTAGACTTACAAATTTACTTGCCGGCGCTCGAAAACGCCGACAGATAGTATAACTCACTTCCGGCGCTTGTCCTTCTGCTAGCCTTGCGAAGAGAGGGGAACGGTGAAGAACATTAATATCATTGTGAGATCCTGATAAACCAAAAAAGGCATGCCAAATCCATAGATCTTGTGAAGCAACGGCTTCTAGAATTATTGTTGGCTTGTGTGCATGCCCAGATACAATCCTTGCCATGTCAGAGGGCAATTTTTCCACCTCCGATGCATGCAATCTATGCTTCCAAGCATTCCAGGAAAACCTCTTTCCTCACCGATTGCAAGTAATCTAGCAGTATCATTCTCATTTGGAGATCTCAATTACTCATCTCCAAAGAGGACAATGATAGCTCGCACAAACCTTTTAAGACTCTCTATGGCAGTACTTTCTGCAATCCGTAGACAATCATCAATAGCATCTCTTTGGTACTCCATAGGCTATCATCCGAATGTTGTAGTTACCTTCAGAAAGAAGATAACCCGAGAATTCCAAAGACAATTCCTTTTTGAACAAAATAATCATCATGGGCTTCTATAGCATGCAATATGCGAAGAAATAGATAACGACTCATTCTAAACTCGCGCTAAAAGAAGAATGAGTCATAGACAAGATGATCAACCAAAATGCAAGGAATTAAAATATTTCTCATCGTAAACTCATGCGAAAGAAGGTTGGGCCAGAGCCAGGAGGATCGTGAAATAGTCTCGATGCGACCTAGCATGCCCTTCCTCTCTATTGCGATGTACGTATTGATGGCCAAAAATAGAACCTCCATGGCGTCGAGCATTCACACTCTCATCTTGCTCCTGTGCTAGGTATGCTACTGTAATAAGAGATTCATCGTCGTCATCCGACGATGAGTCTTCTGAGAGGAAATGCTGAACTAAGTTCTGACGACTCATTGAGATATACTAGACAGTGAACATTCAGAAATGAGCAAGGTTTGAAAGTGCATATGGCTATGTATATATAGCCTAAAAATATAGCTGTTACGTTGACCGTTAGAATAAATTTCAAATTTTAAATTCCCGCGATTAAAAATAGCCGATAAAATTTTCCCTGGGAAAAAAAACATGGCTCATACAGCGGTTATGAAATATTATTATAATATAGGAGAGAGAAAATAGAGAGTGAGATATAGAGAATACTGTTGAAGAGGGAAGAGATATAGGGAAGGAATCTTTTTAAGGAATTCTGTATATAGGGATATAGGGATCCAGATTTAGGGAACGCTATTGGAGATAGCCTAAGAGCTAAGAGTGGCTGTCCTATACACTGACCTGTGACAGAGAGCGCTGCACGTCTGCCAAAGCAAACCTTTTATGTCAAGTTAAATAACAAAAATGAAAAGAAAAGAACGTGCCGAAATGAGCACATGATCGATCCTCTTTGATTCACACCAAGCTTTACTTACAGGATTTCACATTAAAAATAAATAGCGCCCGAAGACTTCTGAAACATTGGCTGAACGGAAACCGTAGGCAGAATCAACTATTATGATCATAAGCACATGGTATATGGATCGTTCTCCGCACACGTGTGTTCCTGTACGTACCATATAGGATAATACATTAATACAGTGTCAACTGTCAATGTAAAACGAGGTAAGTACCAGCAGTTTCGAAACAAAGCTATACTCCATAATACTGGCATTTGTGATCTACCGCATATCGTTGCAAAGCAATCCTCTTTTTTGGAGATTCCTCTGTTACATGGTGCAAACTCTAAAACTGTTTTGAGATTTGAGGTTTGAACATGACTATTGGGCCCAAATGGTCAACAAGAAACATGCAAATGCAATGCAACTTCGTTGTAGTGTCCATTCCGTATTTCCTTCCATTCACCGTTGCAAATATAAAACAGGACAGACGACCTCTCCCTGAATCGTACTTCTACTCCCAACGCAAGGCCAACCACCTCACGTCCTCACCTCGCTAGCTCACACCTAAACGAGCCAAAATCAAAGATCCAAAGCGCAGGCGCCGAGCCAAGAACAGCATGGCCGCCTCATGCAGGGAGTTCACCGGCCTCCCGCGGCCGACGGTGACCAGGCCGGCACCCCGCCGGTGCTCGAACGAGCTCTGCTTCGCGCCGTCGCGCTTCCACCATCCGCTGCAGCAGCAAGAACAGCGGGGGCAGCGGAGGAGGAGTAGGCGGGGCAGGGGCGTGGAGGTGGTTGCGGCCATCAGCGAGGAGCTGCCGAGGCTGGCGTCGGCTGGGAACGGCACCGCGGCGGGGAGGCTGCCGGAGAAGGTGGCGGTGCGGGCCGCGCTGACGGTGCGGCGGAAGCAGAAGGAGGACCTCAAGGAGGCGGTGGCTGGCCACCTCGACGCGCTCTGGGACATGGTCGGCCGGAATGTTGTGCTCGAGCTCATCAGCAGCAAGAACCACCCAAGTAAGCAAGCAGAACAGCTTTGTCTCTTCTCCGAGCCTTCCCTCTTATTCTTAGGATTAGTACTTCTCCGAGTTGACTTCCTCTCGCCTCTCGAGCTGTTAAATTCTCGCAGAAGATTAGCTTTGTTTAAATTGTTATTCGAGTAATTGGGAGCTGGATATGCAAAGTTCATGCCTTTTCGTACTGCGGCTTCGTTTGCTCTTGACGGGTCCTAATTGGTTGGTGGCGGTTAGGAGATGCTAACTAGATGCACATGCTCATCATATCTCCAATAATGGAGTTATTAAGAGGATGTGTGTGTGTGTGCGTGTGGCTGTTTCTTTGCACTATAGGATACTCAAACTACATTTTATAAGAGCCACTTTTTCCTATCAGAAAAGAGATACTGAACAATTGGAGCTGCTCCCAACTTTTTACCTGCTGACATCTTTCACAAAACTAGAAATCCCAAAGAATTGCTTGAAGGAAAAGGAAGAAATGGAACAGAATATTTAAAGAGCTTTCTACCTTCCAAAACTGAAGCAGCCACCAGAATCTTCAGAGCACTGCAGAGCCACCCTTTAGATGTAGTACACATCACTGCAGAATATTTCAAGCTCAAACGAATCACTGTGCAATTATGCAAGAAACATGTTTTCCCCGTCCTCCATTCTCATTTTTCACCATGTGGTCGGCCAGGCTTTCGCGGTCCCTTCCCATCTCTCCATATTTGACTTTTCTTCGCAAGGTCGTTTTAACTGTCTAGCTCGTGCAAGGTGATCCGAAATTCCGAATAACGATCCATTGTCCAGGGACTAATAAGCCGGTGCAGAGCGGCCAGGCATCGATCAAGGATTGGTGCCAGAAGAGAGGCGTCAAGGGCGAGCATGTCGTGTACACCGCGGAGTTCACGGTGGACTCAGACTTCGGCGAGCCGGGCGCGATCACCGTGGCCAACCGGCACCACCGGGAGTTCTTCCTGGAGAGCATCGTCGTCGAGGGCGGCCTGCCGTGCGGGCCGGTGCACTTCGCCTGCAACTCCTGGGTGCAGTCCACCAGGGAGCTGCCGGCCAAGAGGGTGTTCTTCAGCAACAAGGTGTTGTAGCAAGCATTTCTTTTTTTTTAGCTCAAGAAAAACGTGCTGTGAGCCTGCGACTAACTAGACCTGGACTTTTTAGTAGCATCGGACTATCATCATGCCAATTAATCGCAGTTTTTGTTGCTAAGCTGGTTGTGCATCCTTGTCTATGATGTTGATGGGGGAGAAAGGTCATTAACTATAAAAACGAGGAGCCAGTCTAAAGGCATGATTTTTATTGAGATATGTCATTGTCTATGAGCTGTTTAAATGCCCAACTTTTGAGTAGGCCTCAATAGAACATATCTGTGGCCTGTTCGAGAACAATCTCTTAGCACTAAGCCACTACTTAAATGAACCTAGTGGGACATCAATGTCTTATACATGTTCATGTATATTTCAGTTAATGTGCATGGTTTTCCAGCACTATAAAATCTTTTAGGCCTGTCAATTTCTTACAAGTTACCTGAGAAGAAGTCAAGAACCGTTAAAAATTCATAACTCTATATAAAGACATTATGTAGTCTGATTTAGGTTGCAATTTACATATGCTGCCTTTAAGGCTAAAATGGTTTATACTTGATTTCTTCAATGAGTACAGTAATTTCCTAAATTTTGGCTCATTCATCGGGAGCTGCAGTATCAGATTTCTGATAATATATAGATGATCTCATGCAGCCATATTTACCATCTGAAACACCCCCCGGACTTAGAGAGCTAAGGGAGAAGGAGCTGAAGGACCTAAGAGGAGATGGCACAGGGGTTCGAAAGTTATCTGACAGAATATATGATTATGCCACGTACAATGATTTGGGAAATCCAGACCGAGGGAAAGAGCTCATCAGGCCGATCCTTGGAGGCGAGAAGATCCCTTACCCACGGCGATGCCGGACTGGTCGACCACCAACTGATACTAGTAAGTTCAGTTGGCTTTGCAAAATCCTTAGCAGATAATGGAAAACAGAATTTGGCCAAAGGCAGAAAAGTGCATGTTATTTTCCAACTATAGCCAACACGAATATGTGCATGTCCAATTCTACTTTGATCAAAGGCCAGGTCATTTCAGACTTTGATAGCTTGACCCATTAGGCAAAAATCCTTCACCACGTGATTTGATGCCATGATGGTGTCTGAATTTGACAAAAAAGCATGTGGCTTTTAAATTCTGAATGACACCTGACTTGACGCGAGACCTGAAAGTTAGATCTGGTCATACGCACTCCATGGAAGAAAAAAATGAGAGTTGCCAACTTGAATCAGAAAAGGGAAGTTCGACAGGTTCAGATCAGGATCAAGACAATTTCTTCTGGGTCATGAATCTTGATAAGTGCTGAACATTACCATTAGTTAGGTTGGAAGTACATGACCATATCCATATGTTAAGTAGCAACAAGGAACACGGCTAGACTGTATCTACCATATTTTTTGTTATATTTGTTTAGGTATGCCACGGTTCATGGATTCTGACCGTGGTATTGACTACAAATTCTACAAGCATGGAGGAGTCTTCGTTGTTTTTTCTCTTTGAGTGCATGACCGCCATCAATAGTTCGCACCAAAAGTTCAACCATAGATTTCCCATTTTCCTTCATGAAATTGACTTTTCAATTTGTAATAGAGTTCACACTTATGCCTTAAGACTCTTAGGAACTTTCATGTAAGCAATGGCCATGCAAGTGCTAGAGAAAAATTAAGCTAAGGGAGGTGGGTTTTTTTTGGTATTATCCCTATCAATTATTAGACTTTATGTAGGATTTGTTGCTACAGTGTGTTTCTGAATTCTTTTGGACTGATGCGACATGGTAAATTATTACTTTTAACACCAGCAATCAGACATTTTACTACAAAGTGGTCGTGAACTTTTCAGAAAAAACATTTTGGCATTTCACATCATACAGAAACAGTAGTAGTCTAGAACTAACATTATGCATTTACCTGTGGTTTAGACATGCTAGCAGAGAGCAGAGTAGAGAAACCGCATCCGATATATGTTCCCCGGGATGAGGCATTTGAGGAGCTGAAGCAGGGTGCCTTCTCCTCAGGGAGGCTCCGGGCAGTACTTCACACCCTGATCCCATCGCTGATTGCATCCATCTCAGCAGACACCCACAACTTCCAAGGCTTCCACCACATTGACAACCTGTACAAGGAGGGCCTCAGGCTGAAGTTGGGCCTCCAGGAGCACCTGTTCCAGAAGATACCACTTGTTCAGAAGATTCAGGAGTCGAGCGAGGGGATGCTTCGCTATGACACGCCTAGCATCCTTTCCAGTAAGTAAAGTTCATTACATTTTACCTTAAGCTCGTATGCCATCATGAAATGTTTGTTCAGATTCATGAGCCCTGGGAGCTACTGCTTTAATGCTGTGACTCCCATTCTACAGAGGACAAGTTTGCATGGCTCCGTGACGATGAGTTTGGTCGGCAGGCTGTTGCAGGAATAAACCCAGTTAGCATCGAGAGACTCGAGGTAACAAACTACAACTGTGATCCTTGCTGATATCAACAACATCAATCTATTGCCAATGTTGATCAACAAAAGTAATCCATAGCCTTCTTCTTCATAAGTACTTAGCCGAGACAGTTACTTGGAAATAGGTTTTCCCACCAGTGAGCAAGCTGGATCCTGCAATCTATGGTCCGCCAGAATCATCAATCATCGAAGGACACATAGCTGGTCAGCTCAACGGACTCACAGTACAACAGGTACCATCATATGATGGAGTCAATTTATTTCAGTTGTGTCCCAATGGTTATTCTTCTGCTGATTCTGATCACAAGCCATGCATGAAGGCAATGGATGAGGCAAAGCTGTTCATAGTGGACTACCATGATGTGTACCTACCGTTCTTGGACCGGATCAATGCGATAGAGGGCCGGAAAGCTTATGCAACCCGGACAATCTTCTTTCTGACCCAAGCTGGCACACTGAAACCGATTGCTATTGAGCTTTGTCTTCCTCCAACCCAGCCAGGTGAGCCTCAGCCAAGCAAGGTCCTGACTCCTCCCTGTGATGCTACATCCAATTGGCTCTGGATGCTTGCCAAGGCTCATGTTAGCTCCAATGACGCTGGTGTTCATCAGCTCGTCAATCACTGGTATGAATTCTCCATCCTTCCCTCAGGAATTCCAGAACGAACTGTTTAGGCTGAACAACTGAACAAACATTTCAATACGTGTCACTGCTACTTCAAATAATTTCTGAACAGTATGACTCAAGAAATACTTATCATTTGCACTCTGACAAACTCTTCCAGGTTGAGGACACATGCTATAATGGAGCCATTCATCCTGGCGGCCCACCGGCATACGAGCGCAATGCATCCGATCTTCAAGCTCCTGCACCCGCACATGCGGTACACGCTGGAGATCAATGCGCTTGCACGGCAGAGCCTGATCAACGCCGACGGCGTGATCGAGTCCTGCTTTACCCCAGGTCCTGTCTCTGGCGAGATTAGCGCCGCCTACTACCGGAACCACTGGCGCTTCGACCTTGAGGGCCTACCTGCCGACCTCATCCGCAGGCATGCCACCCCCGTTACCATTGCTTGATTCTGCAAATGACAAAGCTTTGTTATCATGGTTACATCTTCCTGTCTCGTCACTCTTCTCAGGGGAGTGGCTGTGGAGGACGCGACGCAAGCCCATGGCATCAGGCTTCTCATCGAGGACTACCCTTACGCAAACGACGGGCTTCTGCTCTGGTCGGCCATTCGCAACTGGGTGGAGTCCTACGTGCAGCTCTACTACCCGGACGCGGGCACAGTCCAGTCTGATCTAGAGCTCCAAGGGTGGTACCACGAGTCGATCCATGTCGGTCACGCCGACCTCCGGGACGCCCCTTGGTGGCCGACGCTCTCCACGCCGGGTGACCTCGCCGCCATCCTGACCACGCTCATCTGGCTTGCGTCGGCGCAGCACGCGGCGCTCAACTTCGGGCAATACCCGCTGGGCGGCTACGTCCCGAACCGCCCGCCGTTGATGCGGCGGCTGCTGCCGGACCTGGAGCGCGACGTGGCGGAGTACGCGGTGTTCCTGGCCGACCCGCACCGTTTCTTCCTCAACGCGTTGCCCGGGGTGCTGGAGGCCACCAAGTTCATGGCGGTGGTGGACACGCTGTCGACGCACTCGCCCGATGAGGAGTACCTCGGCGAGGGGCGCGACGAGGGGGCCGCGCCGTGGACGGGCGACGAGGAGGCCGCCGCGGCGCACTGCATGTTCGCGGCCGACGTGCGCCGCGCTGAGGAGACCATCGAGAGGCGCAACGCCGACCACAGAAGGAAGAACCGGTGCGGCGCGGGGGTACTGCCGTACGAGCTGCTGGCTCCCAGCTCGCCGCCGGGGGTCACTTGCCGCGGCGTGCCCAATAGCATCTCCATATGACGCGCATTGCACGAGGAGAAACGCCATTGTTGATCTTGTTTTCCCCATTTTTTTCTTTTTTTGTGTGATGTTCTATTAGAGTGAATCCTATATCTATATAACTATATAATCTTGAAGAGGTATAGCCCGACGCTCGCTTATAGGCCACGTGCCCGTTCCGCGTTGTAGAAATAACAGTATTCATCTACGGAAACGACAAATGAATCGAACCACGATAGCTTTCGTGGGTCAGTTAGGAACAGTGCTTTGTCTTGAGTTTTCGGTTTAAAAGTGCCGGCCGCCCGGCCCCTGCTTTCGAGACTCCTCACCTTTCCTCTCCTCTCCTCTCCTTTCGCATCCCATCCCATCCCATCGCATCGCATCGCTATGAAAGCGCCGCCGCTCTTCGAGATCCCCACGTCCTCCTACGCCGCGAGGCCGCCGCCCTCATCGGAGTTCCGCGACTGGGGCCACCTCCTGGACTTGGCGCTCAGCGACGTCCTCCGCCGCCTCACCCCCTGCCTCTCGTCGCTCTCCGCCTTCGGCGCCACCTGTCGCCCGTGGCGGCGCTTCCTCCTCGCCTCCGCCTCCACCGTCCTCCCGCGCATCCCTCCTCTCCTCCTCCAGCCCGTGCCCTACTCCAAATCCTTCCGCCTCCACGCCTTCTCCCGGCTCGTGATCCCCAGGTTCATCACCGCCCCACTCGCCGTCTTCCCCTCCACCCTCCTCTCCTCCTCCCGCGGCCACCTCATCCTCCTCGTGCGCCCCCGCGGCCGCCTCCTGCTCATCGACGCCCTCACTGGAGCCGAGCGCCTCGCCCTCCCGCTCCCTTCACCCCACTTCCCTTACCATTACGCTGCCCTCACCCCGACCCAATTCCTCCTCTTCTTCTCCAGGCACGCGTTTGTCTCGCTTCCCTTCCCAACTCCAAATCCCACTCCCGAATGGACGCACCATCGCCTCCCCCGCGCAGCCTCCTTCATCGCCGCCGTGATCGACTACCGCGGTCGCGTCCTCGGCATCACCGATCGCGCGCAGCTGCTGGAGTTCCGCCTCGATGCCAACATTCCAGACCAGGCGGTCCAAATGCTACCCACCACCGGCCTCCCCGACAACGCTGCCTTCGAGCGTTTGCACTTCGGGCCCCGCCTGGTCGCCGCCGGGTAGCAGCTGCTCCTGCTGCTGCTCATGACGGACCCGAATGGGGTCGGCGCGATGACAATGCAGGCGAGGGTACGGAGGGTGAGCGTGCACGCGCTCGACATGGCGGCGATGAGGTGGGAGGAGGTGGACAGCATCGGGGAGCACAGTTTGTTCGTGGACTGCGCCGGGAGGAGCGCCGTGGCCTGCGCGGACGCGGCAGGCTGCGGCGTGGAGGCCAACCGAGTCTACTTCGTTCAGCCGCAACGGCGCATGAATGCGTCGGGGGGGACAACTCTTTACTGGAAGGCATACCCGCCGGGGTGGGAGGCGTCCCCCGGCGATGAGGGGGAGAAGTTGTTCATCTCCGAGCGCCGGTGGCCGTCGCAGAACTCTGAGACATTGGTTTATCCGAGACTCTTATTCTGATGCCTGCATTTTGAACAATCAAATAAGTGCAAGACTGGACGGACGTTTGAGACTTTCGGTACTCAATGTACCAATTGAGGTGCAAAGTAGTGTCATACTGTCCTAGTGATGTTGCATTTTTATTCGTCACTTATCACTGCATTTCAAAGTAATATCCCGATTTCCTGTCTTGCTGCCTCCAGTTTCACTTTTCAGGTTTCAAGGTTGTTAGGAAGGCGTCTCCATAATTTGGACAAGGATTTGGCAAAATATTCATGAGTAAGAAGCAACAAATAGCAACGGAGAAGTAAACTACATGGCTAATTAGACACAAAGCATTCAGAAAAAAGAGGTACGAACCCACAAACAGGTGTAGCTTGACCTCGCGCCGAAAAACTCTGCCTACCGAGTGGCTGATCATGAATGTCAGAACTGGATCATGTAGCACTCAGATGTTCAGAGGTCTTACAGCATTTCAGTCTCATCGAAATCAAGGGAGGCCTCACAGTCACATGACAAACTTGGAAAATGAAAACAAGCTAAGCTAGAAGTCATTAGACGATAGGAGATCGTACAAAACTGATGATGGACATGTCCGAGTGCGTTCCAACATAATAACAGATGCGTACCCATACAAAACGACCAGGTCTAAGCATGGAGACCTGAACAAGGCTTTGTTATCGAAAGGTCAACACTGGTTAAGTCTAATAGGAAGATCATGAATGATCGATGGATTACCTACATGTGCGATGTGTCTGCTCACTAGGGATTAAAAAACCGTTTTTTTGAAAATCGGTAAAAATCGAGCTAAACCGAAGAAGTTTGAATTCAATTTTTTTTAATTCGGCGGTCAAACAACAGCGAAAAAAAAAGAAAATCGAGCGATTTTGACCGATTTTCATTCGGTTTTCACCGATTTTTTCAAGATTTTCGGTTTTCAGCACACCGAAGGAAAATTGAGAAAAAGATCCAAAAAATGATTTTTGAAATCATTTATAAACAATCCAAAATAGCAATTAATGAAAAGGAACAAAGACACTATCATATTTTTATAAATATTTAAACATTTATTATATTCTAAAATTTTAATACAACTATAACTAGTGCCAAAGGATCATGTACAAAAAAATTCAGAATCATTAGACTTCATTTAGTGCCCATATAAAAGTAAAAATAAAAGGGCATATATAATGATAGTAGCACTTTCAAAAATTTTAAAAAAATACACATATCTGATCATCATCTGAAAATTTTATATCATTGTAATTATGTTAGAACATCACACAAAAAGTTTAAGAAATATTAGACTTTATTTTGTGCCCCGTAGAAAATAAAAAACTGAAGAGCATATATTCTGATAGTATCAGTGTCAGAATTCTTTAAAAATACACACGTTTGATAATCATCTAAAAAATTTATAGCATCATTAGCATTGCCTTGGGACCTCACACAAAAAATTTCAAAAAAATTAACACATTTTGCTAAATTTTTTCAATTTTTTTAAATTTACGTTTGAACTCAACGGTTTACCGAGAGGTTTTAAATTGCGGAACGGTCGATTTTCGATGGTTTTGCAAGCCTTGCTGCTCACTCTGCTACTGCCCTTATTAGTGTCTCTTTCCCAATTAGCATGGTTCACAAAATCGACGAAAATCGACCGTATCAAGCTGGTTCGACAGTAGAAATCAATCAGTAAACCGAACCAATTTAAAAAAATTCAAAAAATTTATGCGACGTAAACCGGTTGATAATCAGTGAAAATCACTCGATTTTCGATGGAAATCGAGGAAAAATCGCTTCTAGGAAACATTCAATTGGCCGGTCGATTTTAAAAAAAATTCCAAAAAAAATTGATTTCTTAACCCTCCTATTTTTGACGATTTTTGAATGATTTTCGACCAATTTTTGTTTACAATAAAAAATCATTTTAAAATTGCGATTTTGATATTGTGAACCCTGCCCTCCCGTGGCTGGGTCAAAACAATTACAGCCGTATTCCATTTCGAAGTCCCAAACCCAAAAACGTACTCCAAACTTGGCACACAACGAGAATAGAAGATGTTAAGAAACCCTAATAGCCCATTGGAAGGCCCATGTGGTCCCTTAGCCAAAACCCTGGATGAGCGCTATAAAAGGAGGAGGGGGGGTCCCCCCTATATACCAGAATTCATTAGCAATAAAGAATTTCCGCTTTCGCTCTCCCTAAACACGTCTCTCTCTCTCTTTCTGTTCTCCACTTTAGATCTGTTCGGGAACCCCGGACTATTCGATAGCGAGGTTCCTTAACACGTTATCGCGACGAATTGCTCTACGGAGATCGATTGAAAAGGTGAGAAAAGGTGGGATTAGCGTTTGAATCTAATCGTTCTTTTCTATGCATGCATCTATCCTACGTGGCACGGTTACACGAAGAACGCCGAAGCGTCTCGCACGGCCACCGTACATGAATTCATTGCTCATTACAAAAAAAAAAAACTCGACAACGCATGCACGGCATCGCACCTCTGTCTCGGTTCGCGTGTCGTCGCGATGAAGCCCGATCGCCACCGCCGCGCGATTGGCCTCGCATGCCATCTCCCACTTGGCCTCGCAGCCGCCGCCGCTGCTCGGCACCGCCGCCGCGATCGCCGCCGGCGGCTCGGCACCCGCACGGCGCCATATTCCGCCGCCTCGGTTCGGAGCGGAGCCGCCGCCGCCGACTTGTGCGCATGAAGCGCCCGCCGACGTGAGCTCGACCTCGCCGCCGCCGCCCGACCCACGCTCGCTCGGCCGACTCCTCGTCGTTCGGCCCCACAAGGGTCGTCGCCGACGCCGCGACGGCCGCCCGCACCGCCGACGGCCCGCCGCGCGTGCGTCTCCCCTCGGGCTCGGCCGCCCCGCGTCGTCCGCCCGCAAGCGCCGTTCTTGGCACTTTCGGCGACGGCCGCCCGCCACCGCCGGCGCCTCGGCCTGCACGCCGACCGTGCTGCGGCGCGGTCATCGGCTCGGTTGGAGCTCGCGCGACGGCGTCGGCCTCGCTTCATGCCGCCGGCCGGATCGGCCTCCGCCGCCAGGCCGCCGCCTTTGCCCGGCCAAGACGCAGCCGCACCGACCGCCCGCTCCGCGCCGTCGCCTCGGTTTCCAGCGCCACGCGACGGCATGGCCGCCGCTTTGGCTTCCGAGCCGCAGCGCCGCCCGCCGCCGCTTCGCCAAGCGTCGCCGGCTCGATCGCCGTCGCGCAGACCACGACGCCCGGCGGTCCGGCCCAGACGCCCGTCGTCACGCCCGAAGCTGCCGCCGCTTTTTTTTTCTCCGCCGCTCGTCGTGGCCGCGGTGCTTTCTGCGGCGGTGCTTTGCCTCCCCGAACGATGGCGGTGGGATTGAAACCCTAGCCGCCGGTTTTGTTGCTTTGGCCAAGCAGGCCAGCCAGGCAATCAAAGCCCAATGAAGGGAGCTGCCCAATGGGCCAAGAGCTAACGCGCAAAGAAAAAATGCGGCCCAAAGGCAAGGCCCAGCCGGCCATTCGCCTGGAAGAGAAAAAAAAAGGGGAAGAAAAGAAAAAGGAAATAAAAGGAAAAAAATTGCAGAAAATTTTGAAAAATTGCCAGAAAATCAAGAAGATTTATTTGGCTATGTTTTTAATTTTTCTTGCTCTATTTCTCTGTTTTATGAATTTTCTTTATGAATTTGAATCCGTTGCTTTATTTAATATATTGCAATGCATATGAATTTATTTTTCTGCACTTTATGCTTTTGCAACCATTTTCTATCAGATTACACGCAGTAATCTAAACCAGAATCTTGAAATCATGCAGATGTCTGGCATAGTGAATCGTGAGTTTGAAGAACTGGCCCCGCACGGTCAGAACTATCTCACTTGGGCATCGGACGTGAAGATCGTTCTTGGGGGCAAGAAGCTCCGCTCCGCGATAGGTCTAGGGTCCTCGCAGGACGCAAAATCTACCACGAGCGAACGATCAAGCTCTGCATTTTCTCGGGCACCATCTCTCACCACTCTAAAGAATGAATATATGGCTGAGGAGAGTGCACTTGAGCTTTGGACTGCACTTCAGAAGCGGCTCGAAAAGCTCAAGTACACTATCTTGCCCCAAGCACAGCAAGATTGGGTACGCCTGAGGTTTGCAGACTTCAGAACAGTGGCCGAGTACAATTCTGCCTTGCACGAATTTGTACCAATCTCTCCTATGCGGCAAGAAGATCACCGATGAGGAGAAGATTGAGAAAACTCTCTACCTTCCACCCTAATGCTATCCAGAGTGCACGCAGTTTATCGTCAGACGCATACAAGGAGTATAGCGAATCGATTGATGTAATGCAAGTTGCGGAATCGCAAGACGATGTTCTACGCAAGAACTATGTCTCGCAGACCACCGACGAGGCAATCGCATCAAGTCAATGCCAACAACTACAAGGTGAGAAAGCCCACTCATAGAAAGAAGGGCAAGCGAGGTGGAAAAGAGAGACCCGTGCCAAAGGAAAGTCCAAAGCCCCGTGAAGAGGGATGACAAAGAAAAGACGACGCCAAGCCGTATGGACAGCAGAACAGACGTGCTTCAAGTGTGGCACTTGGGGACATTGGTCAAGATATGTCGAGAATCCAAGGAAGCGATCAACGATATCGGGCTAAGAAGAAGGCAAAGGAAAACGCTCACAGAGGCGCACTTCGCCAACATCGGTGAAGATGATGTCATGGATGTAGACACCCCACTTGCCTCATCCTCACAGAATAGCCTGGACATCGATGCTGCAGCCATAATTATGGCAAATGAAGAGAAAACTTCTGCAGATGATATAGAAGCAGAAATTAATGCATATTTTACTGATTCTATTTAATGCATTTCTTTTAGATTATGGTTGTTAGCATTTTCTTTGAATAAAGGATTGTAAGCTCTAGAAGAGCATACTTCTTTCATGAATAAATACGCAATTTATTCTTTATTCCAGTATTCTTCAATTTTGCAAGTAATATTTGGATTGTTTTGCCTCTATCGATTAGAATTATATTTCTTTTATCTAGAAATCGTGTAGCGCCCAAATGGAAGAGATATGCATTGTTGATAGTGGCACAACAAATACCATCTTAAGAGAGTCTAAGTATTTCCAGTCGATCACGAAGAACGCTGGAAAGATTACTACGATCGCAGGAAGCGACTCATATGTAATCGGCTCAGGAAGAGCCACTATTATATTGCCTATGGGTACAACTTTGGTAATTGAAGAAGCCCTTTTGTACCTCGAATCAACACGCACTCTCTTAAGCTTTAAAGACATCCGCGCCAATGGTTTTCACGTAGAAACCAATGAAGAAAATGGCAAAGAATACTTGTGCATTGTGAAGCACGCGGTATGTGGAAAATGGTATTAGAAAATGTCCTCATATGAATCTGGGTTGTACTACACGAATATTCATGCACCCAAGTGTATACTTCCTTGAAGACTGCTTTTAGAAGCTCGAGTTATTTTCTTTATGGCATGGTAGATTAGGTCATCCCGGTCTTAGAATGATGAGAAATATAGTGAACAACACGTGGTCATGGCATAAATGTTAAAAATTTCCGAATCATGAAGATTTTGTGTGCCTGCATGTGCCACCGGAAATTAATAACTAGACCCTCTGTCATGAAAGTGCAAAGTGAAATCCTGCATTCCCGAACGCATCCGGGGATATTTATGTCCGATTCAGCCTGTCGGGCCGCTTCGATACTTTATGGTGCTCATCGATGCTTCCTCGAAATGGTCACATGTATGCTTGTTGTCAACAAGAAACCATGCTTTTGCAAAGCCGATCTCGCAGATCATAAGAATTAAGAATGCTTTCCCGATCATCGCGTGAAGTCCATTAGAATGGACAATGCCGAGAATTTACTTCAAAGGCATTTGATGATTATTGCACAAACAACAGGATAGCGATTGAGCACTCCGCACCGCACGCTCATACGCAGAATCGGACTAGCGTAAGCACTAATAAAGAGGATTAAGTTCATTGCCGACCGCTTTGCAGAGTTGTAACTTGCCCAACACTTGTTGGGGACACGCAGATCTCGCACGCAGCAGCTCTTATCAATTTTAGACCGTCGGCCTACAACATCCATTCTTCTATGCACTTGTGCACGGATCATCCCAAGATCTCCCACCTTAGAAAATTTGGGTGTATGGTATATGTACCTATACCACCCCAATGGATCGCAATGGGCCCTCTCCGCAAGTCCGGGATATACGTTGGTTATGAGAGTGCATCCATAATCGTATTTGGAACCCATGATTGGAGACTTGCATACTGACCGATTCGATAGCATCTTTGACGAGGATCGCTTCCGTCATTAGGGAGGAAATCAACCTTTGGATGAAAATGCCGGAAATCATATGGCATTCCACCGATCCCGCACATGACCCCGAACTAATGAAGCAAATCAAGAAGTCCGAAGATAATTGATTTGCGAATTTAGCAAATGAATCGCTCGATCATTTTTGTGATCAAGGGCGTGGTTAAGTCGCATGTACCCGCAAGGAATGCACCGAGAGGGTGGAAATACCAAAGAAAATAGAAGGTATCCTCAACCTGCTCAGAGGCCTCAAAGAAAAAGAGCAGTAACTGCTCCTCAAACCCAAAGTACCGGAGACGCCCGAGAAAATCAAGCGAGAGGACTTACCACAACCAATCACGAAAATGCCCCAAGGAAAGAAGGGAGCAGTTGAGACTGCACCTGGAAAGAAGCCAACAGAAAGGCAATTCTGCACTTGAATCTTCCATGAAGGAAGCCACGAAATAATGTGTGCGCACACATAGGCGATGAAAGCTAAAGGAACTTGCTCTGCGATGGGGAATAGCAATAAGAGCAAGTAGAAGTGCATGAAGCACCCCATGAAGAAATGGCCATAAACTTTGTAATAACAGGAGAATCCTGAATAGAGCAATACCAACGTTGATGCATACTGCAAAGAAGATTGCCTCGATCATTGATCATGATCCCGAGCCCGAATCTTCGCAGAGTGCAAGAAAAGGCTAGATTGGGAAGAATGGAAAAGGCAATCACTGCAGAGTTAGTCTCTCCGAACAAGAGAGAGGTGTTTGAGTTCAGATGCCGCACACCTCCCCATATAAACCCCGTGAGGTCACAAATGGGTCTTTGTTCGGAAGAGAAATGAAAACAACGGTTGTAAGGTACAAAGCAAGGCTTGTAGCTCAAGGTTTCACTCAACGTCCCGGAGTTGATTATGAAGAAACCTATTCTCCGGTCATGGGAGGAATTACCTTTAGATATTTGATCTCAATGGCGTCAACTTGAAGTTGAGAATGAAGCTAATGGATGTTGTCACAAAGATATTTAGTATGGAAACTTGATTCGGAGATATACATGAAAGTACCGGAAGGAATTCCTATCCCAACCAAGATGGAGCAAATAGAAACATGTACACAATGTGAAATTGGAGAAATCACCGTATATAATCAAGCAAGCGATCAGAAGAATGTGGTATAATCGCTGAGTGACTTTCTCTGCAAGAAAGGCTACACAAACAAATAAGATTGTCCATGTGTGTTTATACAATGATCCCGAATGGATTCTCAGATAATCTCCGTCTATGTAGATGACTTGAACATCATTGGGACAGATGAAGAAATTGAAGAGGCATGCTCATACTTGAAGTCCGAGTTTGAAATGAAAGATTTGGGTAAAACCAAGTTTTGTTTAGGCTTGCACTTGAACATGTCCAAGGAGGAATCTTGGTACATCAATCAACCTACACACGTAAAGTGTTGGAAAGGTTTGGATTTGAAAAGGCATATCCTGCGAAGACTCCAATGGTCAAGGTCACTCCAAGGCACCTAGACCCATACTGAGCACCTAGAGAAGAGGGGAGGAAGTCCCGGGAGCAGAATTCCCATATTTGAGTGCAATTGGAGCGCTCATGTACCTTGCGAATAGCACTAGACCGGACATTGCGTTATTTGTGAATTTGCTAGCTCGATGCAAAGGAGTAACCCACCAAAAGGCATTGGAAAGGGATCAAGGACATCTTCCGCTACCTCCAAGGAAGCAAAGACCTCGATGCATTCTTTAGAAGAAATAATGAATTGAATTTGGTTGGCTATGCCGATGCTGGGTATTTATCAGACCCGCATACTGGCAAGTCCCAAACCGGCTATGTTTTCCTATGTGGAGGAACAGCAATTTCTTGGAAGTCGTCTAAGCAGACTCTTGTCTCGACGTCGACAAACCACTCGGAAATCATCGCTTTGTATGAAGCATCTCGTGAATGTGCATGGCTCAGAAGAATGGTTCACCACATCCAGAAGTCATGTGGTTTGAACATTGAGCAAACTCCCACGATAATCTATGAAGATAATACAGCTTGTGTTGCCCAAGCACAGATGGGTTATGTGAAGAGCAATCTCACGAAGCATATCAACCCCAAGTTCTTCTATGCTCATGAATTGCATAAGATGAACGAGATTAAGATATTGCATACTAAGTCATGTGAAAATCTTGCAGATTTGTTCACTAAATCACTCCCAGCATCTACCTTTGAAAGGTGCGTGAAATGAATTGGGATGATGAGACTTAGAGAAGTGCAGATTTCAGGGGGAGATATGTCACATACTCCCGCATGAATCCTGAACATGAATTATGAATACCCAACATAAATCTCGAAGATTAGCAATTGAAGTTGGGAGAATTGTACTCTTTTTCCTTAGCAAGTTTTTCCTGAAGTTTTCTTGCGTAAGGTTTTAACGAGGCAATTCGTGCAACATAGTAAGCGTATGCTATGTACTCTTTCTCCAAGTATTTTTCCCTTTGGGTTTTTCGGAGTTTTGAGGCATATGCATCTCGCGGCAAAGGGCCCAAGGGGGAGTGTTAAGAAACCCTAATAGCCCATTGAAAGGCCCATGTGGTCCCTTAGCCAAAACCCTGGATGAGCGCTATAAAAGGAGGAGGGGGGTCCCCCCTATGTACCAGAATTCATTAGCAATAAAGAATTTCCGCTTTCGCTCTCCCTAAACATGTGTCTCTCTCTCTTTCTGTTCTCCACTTTAGATCTGTTCGGGAACCCCGGACTATTCGATAGCGAGGTTCCTTAACAGAAGAGACCGTAATCCCATTTCATTTGTAGTATAAATCACAGAAATGGGACAAGTAGTTTCATGTCGATCTGCGTATCACTTACACAAGCAATGCAAAGCGAACAACTAACTCAAGCCAGGCATGACAATATCCTCAAGGGGCGATGGGCCGGGTGCTCTTTTGTGGTTGCTAAAATTCGGATTCACTGAGGTCAAATTAGGTTTTGCGTGGGATGCGGTCGAAGAAGATGGCTTCGGCGGTGGTGGCATTGCCGAAGGCGGTTAGCGAGTGTGTATACATTGGAGAAGCCGGTTCCATATAATGGAGAAAAAATTGCTAAGTTTGTATATATTATATTATGTTATGTTCTTATGTGTCGTAGTATTGGAATTATCTTGATTCGATACACTAAAATACCCGTAAGTCACTAACCTTCCGGTGTTTCGTGGTCTCCAATAGTCCTATCCAACCCAACGCTTCCTTCGCTGTGAAATCCCAATGCTTCGAGGTTCGAGGTCGCCTCGATGCCGCCGCTCTCGTCGGAGTTCCGTGACTGGAGTCACCTCCCGGACTCGGCGCTCCGCGATTTCCTCCTCCAAATCGTCCCCTGCCTCCCCTCGCTCTCCGCCTTCGCCGCCACCTGTCGGCCGCGGCGGTGCTTCCTCCTTGCCTCCGTCTTCACCTTCCTCCCGCGCATCCTGCCTCTTCTCCTCGGGCCTGTACCCGACTCCAATTCCGCCCACATCATTGCCTTCTCTCCTCTCGTGATCCCCAAGACCATCGCCGCCCCACCTGTCGCCTTCCCCTCCATCCTCCTCGTCCGCCCCCGCGGCCTCCTCCTGGTCGTCGATGCCCTCACCGGCGTCGAACGCCTCGCCTTCCCACTCCCTTCAGCCCACTTCCCTTGCCGATACGCCGCCCTCACTCCCACCCACCTCCTCCTCTTCGGCTCCAAGTACACCTTCGTCTTCCTCCCCTTCCCACCCCCAAAACCAAACCCGGAGTGGACGCACCACGGCCTCCCCTGTGTTTGGAACACAAGCCCTTTTTTATGCTTGCAAGGAAGAAATCTTTTCAATTTGTGGTGCTTCAACTTGAAACGCCGTTTTCTGATTTCTTGCTTTCAAAACAATGTACAATTGCTGCTTATATAGCAGTGCTAATCTCCGAATCTAATAGCCAAACGGAAAAGCAAAAACCGGCTAGAAACAATACTTGCCATACATGCAAAAGCTGCCCACTAGATAATCTTGCATGCATGCGGAACGGCAACTAACTCCGCTACTGACTCGGACTCAAAACTCTTCTAATTACAAGATTATTTCTCTTAATCACCCCTTAATCTTGTAACGTAACTCTAACTTGTTAAGGCAATCGGTCTCAACTACGATTTGTCCAACACATACTCGATACAGGAGGGAGAACGTATCTCCTCAACATCCCGGACTCATCTTCGACGAACTTGACTTTGGACGGCGAACACACCTCCTCAACGCCCCGGAGTCAACTTCGACGGACATGACTTTGGACGGCGAACGCATCTCTTCAACGTCCCGAAGTCAACTTTGACACACTTAACATAGGACGGCGAACACATCTCTTCAACGTCCTAAACTCAACCTCTTACATGAGACTGCATCAAAGTAGTGCTGGTTCGTCGTCATATTGTACTTTAGTAAGGAGTGTTTTTCGCCTCCTTTTGCTTGTGGCACTCCGAAGCGAAATGACCATAATCATTACAATTATAGCACCTCACTTTTGCCTTCTCAAATCTCCGATTCATGCGGTCTTGTCGACTATCACCTTTCGAACGACTAAAGGAGCCCTCGTCGTTGCGTCTCGACGATCGGGCCTCCCATTTGGCACGCGTCAAGAGTAGGTGTTCACCTCCACCGCCGTCGGATCCCTTAATCCGTTCCTCGTGTGCCTTCAAGCGACCGATCACCTCCTCAATCGTCATCACCTTGAGGTCGCCAAACTGCTCAATGGTGGAGACGATTTGCAGGAACTGCCAGGGACTGCACGAAGGAATTTTCTTACCACATAACTCTCCTCCATATTGTCGCCAAGCCCTCTGATTTTGTTGACGATCGTTGTCAACCGGATGGTGAAATCGTCGACGGACTCCATCTCCGCCATGTGTAGCCCCTCGAACTTAGCTTTGAGGGTTTGTACCTTTACCTCCTTCACACGATCGACGCCAAGACGCATCGTCTTCAATGTCTCCCACACAGCTTTGGCCGTCTCCTTTTCGGCCAGTAGGAAGAGCGTTTCCTCCGGGATGCCTTCGTAGATGCCGCCAAAACCATCTGATCCTTGCGCTCATCGACGTTGCCGTCCACGATCGCTTCCCATAGTCCTTGAGCTCTCATGTACACCTTTATCTTGATTGCCCATGCTGCATAATTGCTCTTCGTGAGCATCAGATAATGCAATGAGATAGCGAAATTCTCCTTCGCCATCGCACTTGACGTTGCCTTATCAACGGTGACACCACTTCCCGGAGACTGTGGCATTATCTTGGGCAACGGATCAAGAATCTGACTCTGATACCAATTGTTGAAACACAAGCCCTTTTTTTGATGCTAGCAAGGAAGAAATCTTTTCAATTTGTGATGCTTCAACTTGAAACACCGTTCTCTGATTTCTTGCTTTCAAAACAATGTACAATTGCTGCTTATATAGCAGTGCTAATCTCTGAATCTAATAGCCAAACGGAAAAGCAAAAACCGGCTAGAAACAATACTTGCCGTACATGCAAAAGCTGCCCACTAGATAATCTTGCATGCATGCCGAACGGCAACTGACTCCGCTACGGACTCGGACTCAAAACTCTTCTAATTACAAGATTATTTCTATCACCCTGTGAGGCCTCCTCCGTAATGGCCGTCGTCGAGTTCCAGGGCCGCATCCTCGGCATCACTGACCGCGCGCAGCTTCTGGAGTTCCACCTCGACGCCGACACTCCGGACCAGGCGGTCCGAATGCTACCCACCACGGGCCTCCCCGACAACGCCGCGTTCAAGCGTCGGCACTTGGGCCCCGCCTGGTCTCCGCTGGGGAGCGGCTGCTCCTGCTGCTGCTAAATACGAACCCGGATGTGGGCGGCGCGATGGTGCTGTCGACGAGGGTGCGGAGGGAGAGCGTGCACGCTCTCGACATGGCGGCGATGAGATGGGAGGAGGTGGACAGCATCAGGGAGTACAGCTTGTTCATGGACTACGCCGGGAGGAGCGCCGTGGCGTGTACGGACGCGGGAGGATGCAGCGTGGACGTGGAGGCCAACCGAGTCTACCTCCTCTTTACGCACTCTTACGTCACCTTGAGGTAGATCCTGGAAGGCGTTCCCGCCGGGGTGGGAGTGGGAGGCGCCCCCCAGCGATCTTGGGGAGGAGTGGCTGATCTCCTATCGCCGGTGGCCGTCGCAGCAGCAGACATGGTTTTATCCGAGGCTCTTCTACTGATGCATTCTGAACCGTCAATTAGGTGCAACAAGACTGACGTTTTTTCTTGGTTCCAATCCATCTATTTCGGTTTCTGCTGTAAGCAGAAATGTAGGTGCAAACATGAGAGATGCCCAACTAAGTTCCACGGCTAACAAGAGTCACTCATCAAAGACGTACGCACGCACGCACGAACAGATGCCAGGCCAGGTTGATAAACTCTACCAACCGACAGTTGATGATCATCAGACTGATCATTACAGAGTTTACTGCATTTCAGCCTCACGGTAAAAATCATGTGTAATCGTGGAGGCCTTTCATGCCAAATAGCTGAAAAACATAGAAAACAAGCTAACATGTCTACAAGTCAGTAAACGTGAGAATATCAAGTTGCTAATTTTCTGTCACATAGCCCACCAAACATTATCGCCAGGCCGATGACCAAATTCGAAATTTCGGAGAAATCTTATTATTTCGGATGAAATTCAAAAATAAAAATTCAACTCCGGAATTTTTGCACCAAATTTCGGCAAATTTCAACCGAACAAAAAATAGTTCAAACGATGTAGAAATTTTTTAATTTTTTTTGTGGAGGTTCTTGACACATCGGTGATATTCTTATAAAAATTTCAAATGATTATCAAGTCCGAGGAATTTTAAAAATTCGAACATTGCTACTGTCCTGATAAAACGCTGACCGGCAAGTTTGAACCAAATGAAAAATGGTTCAAACTACGTTAGAAAATTTTGTGCATGGTTATGATGCATCACTAATGTTCTCGTAAAATTTTCAGATGATGATCAAGCTTCATGAATTTTTAAAAATTCTAACAGTGCTACCGGTAAACTTGAATAAAATGGAAAATTGTTCAAACCATGTTAGAAAAAATTTTCAAAATTTTCTGAACGGTCCTAATATAACATTAATGTTTCTATAAATTTTTAGATGATGATCATACTTAAAGAAGTTTTAAAAATTTTGATAGTGCTACGTCCTGATAAAAGCCTGATGATCAATACATAGATTTGCTTTAGCAATCGAAAAATGTTTAATTTTTTTCAAAATTTTACAGAAGGGTGATAAGAAAATACTTAAGATCTCATAAAAGTTTTGAATCATGATCACACTCTATTGAATTTATAAAATTCTTACCAGGCACAGTACCATTTATGTTCTTTCTCTTTTTGATTTTTGAAATATAATATAACAAATGAAGTTCAATGCTTACATAGATTTGATTGACCAAACAAAAAAATTGATTTTTTTTTTAAATTTTATATAATGGTACTGAGGCAATTATTAATCTCTCATAAAAAATTTAGATCATAATCACACTCGAGAAAATTTATAAAATTCTGACAAAGTTACTGTCTCAATTATGTTTATTCAGTTTTTGATTTTTTAAAGATAACAAATGAAGTTCAATTATTTTGAAAAAATTGCTATATGATCCTACACTACTAAAGATAGTACCATAATTTTTTCAGATCATTATCAAGTTTGTACAATTTTATAAAAATCTGACAGTGTTTTTGCTAAAATTTTAAAATGTCTCAAAAAATCGGTTTTTCAACAAATTTTCATAAAAGATGACTTTCTTAAGGGTTATTGGACCAAATCTGGCCCTAAAATTTTGAAAACCGGCCAAAAATCATGAAATATCGCCGGAAAAACGAAAATTCAGATTATTGTAGCAATTTCACTTTTTTTTTGTTCGGCCGGTAGTTTGGATTTCGTGGTGGTCCGAAATCCAAAATTTGCATCCCTGGTCCTCACACAAAAGCACCAGCTCTACAGACTACAGCATGAAAACTAAAAGGTAATAGTACTTCATAGAAAATAACAAGATTTTTCATACTCTACAAAGGTGACACTGGAAAAGTGTAATATTATTACTATGCAAGGTGATAAATTCGCAAGTATAGATACACCAGTTCAGGCGTGATTTATTTCATTGTCCCAAACCTGTAAGCATACTACCAACTGTACGCACAATGACGTCACAGAACAGAAGAACAGCGTACAATTCCATTTCATTTGTATAAATGGCAGACATGGACAAGCAGTTTGATGTGGACATGCACCTCGTTTTTACAATGAAGATAAGCGACTAACTCAAGCCAGGAAGTGGCAATATCCCCATAGCATTGCTTACCCTAATAAAAAGAAAAATTGAGTAAAGAGCAATGAGGCCAACTCCAAGTATCTTGTTAGGCCGCATGTCACCTCGCAGCAGCATAACAAGAGCCCAGATTAATCCAGCAACGAGGAAGCTCATCGTGTAAATAAGAGAGCAGTCTTGCGGAAGAACATAAGAATTGGGTGCCGTTGACGAAGCTCCAAGCAGCATGGATATTCCCAAACCAGCAAGTGTATTGAACATTGGTCCTGCATAACATCCAGACATAGCGATCTGCACACCGTCTCCTCCATTCAATGCCAAGGCAACGTTAGACATCAAGTCACCCATCGAATTCCCCCATGCTAACACTGTTAGCCCAAGAATTGAAGGATTAATTCCCAATATCACACCAAAAGCAACCAAAAGTGCAACCAGTTCATTGGCAACAATGTAGAACCAAATGATGCTCATCACAAACCCTCCCAACACCCATGGGAATAAAAATCTCCGTGGAGGCCGTTCGGGACTGGTGAATATAAAAGCAAGAGCAGCAAGTACAATCCCCAAAACAACAGCTATCACATATGCTGCTACACTAGCATTGGTGGATTTTCCATCCTGACTGTTCCACAGAAATGCCAGAAGAACAGGCGCCAAGCCAGCACTCGCAACAGCATATTCTTTCGACCAGCGGTCTTCCTCAACTATTGGAATCGTCAACCTTCTTGGTATGGTCAAGGGTAGTTCCATAAACAGAAACAGCTTGGAAAAGTTAACTGTGGAGGTATCCGCTTCTCCTTCTTCACTCCAACCCCACAATGGCCTGGAACTGTCAGACAAACTGCATCTAATACCATGATTTGAGTAGATGGCCACATGAGAAGCCCACATCCACTGAGGCAAGGATGTGTTTATCTGGGCCACCTCACCATCTGTATCCTCCTCAAGAAGTGAACTGTACACAGTGTCATCGTCTTCTGTTCCTTGTGCAAAGATACTTCCCCTCACAGGCAGCAATGGCGTGACCACATCAAACTTCAGCCTCCATGCATGCTTCCTCAAGACCTCATTTGCAGCTACCACAAATGCATAAACCACATAAATCGACACAAACATCATAGCTCCCCAAACAGTCACCTTTCCAACGATCAAAACAATCGACAGCACAACCAGAGTCATCAGAAAGAACCCAACATCCCTCACAAAGCACCTCCTATCAATCTGCACATTCTTCTCCGCAACGCACAATGACACTGCGCCAACCACGACACAAGTCACAAACACGGCTCCACCCAACACACTGTTCAGCCCAACCTCCCCAGCACCGGATCCCATAAAAGCTGCAATACTCGCAAACACATCAGGAGCACCATTACCAAAAGGGAGCAGCGTCACTCCGGCCACAGTTGGCGGGAGCCGCAGCAGCGCTGACATCTTCTCGAGGCTGCAGCAGAAGTAGTCTGCAGCCGTGTTACCGAGCACATAGAACAGCGCCGCCAGACACACGCCAAGCACAGCATAGCCGAGCACCCTAAACCTCTCGCACCTACAGTAGAAGATGTCTAGGTAGTCCACGAACCCGCCGGAGCTACACTGCGGGCGAGCCCGGAAGAACTCACACTGTGATCCGAACCCCTCGTGCCGCGCGATGCCGGCGCACGCCGTGGAGGGGCTCTCCAGTTGCTCACCATTCTGCTTGGTGGCATCCGAAAAATCCCCCCCACCTTTGGATGCGGGGCTAATAGGATCGGCATCGGACAGGAATCTACGGTGGAGCGGGTGCGAATAGGAGCCCAAGAGCAACGGAGATCGTGGAAAGCTCCCATCCGAGAGGCTATACAGGAGGAGGAGGGACAATACCAGGGAGACAGCGGCGAGGGGCCGAATCCGGCGAGGATGCGGCGGCCGCGACGCGATCATTTCCGGCGAGGTCAGGGCCTGGGGTTTCCAGGGGCGGGCATGCCGAACACGCGGCTAGATTTGGGGACTTTTGCGGATGGAGTGGTGTTTCGGGGTGTCGGGCTCGGAGTTAGGGTTTGCGCGGGGGTGGGCGTGGTTTGGGAATTGGGGGTTGACGACGAGAGGAAGGAGACGACGGGTTTGCAATGCCGTGCCGGGTTGGACGCCGCGCGAAGGAACGGTAGCTGTTAAGTGGGCTGGGTTGTTATGACCTCAAAGTGGGCTGCTCTTGGGCCTAACCGCTATGGATATTGAGTTGTTCATCTTTTTCTTTCTTTTTTCTCCCCTTTTCCCTTTCTTGTGAGGCTTCTTGTGGTCTCTAATCTCTCTGCCATTTCAATGTTAAGATCGAGTTAAAAAGTACTCACATTCTCTTCTGTCGGGACTCGAATATGCAAATTCGGACCCTCTGTGTATTCAGCACTAGTCCAGGATCACGCTAGTGCACACAGTCTCAACATAGATGAAATATCACAATCATACACAGCGGAATAATAAATAAAGACTTCATCTATTAATATAGAACTATTGAACGACCTTAAGGTCAAACTTACACTTGTGAGGCCTTGGTGGCTTCAACTCAAAATAAATAAACAAAGAATGAATGAAGAATGTCGATTTAATCCCATCAATATACCACAGCAACCGACAAGGTTCACCTCCTAGATATTCTCCTCCTCGTGGAACTTCTCCTCATTCAAGTTGTAGTCTTCTCCTCAATCGATGATTTTGTGTTGCAAGGGTGAGTACATAAAGCACTCAACAAGTTGTGCATGTAATGCAATTCTATGTAACTATATGTATGGCTTATTCCAAAGGAAAAGGCTATTATGGCTATTTTGCAATAAGCAACATTTATGAACAAATACAATAAATAGATTATAAAATCAGAAACAAATAACAGCAATAGATAGATTCAAAGATTTCAAGTAAACCAAGTTTCCAATCCTATGTCAAGTTCCAACCTTTCATGGCAATCCCGCCATCCCATTCCAAGTTTTCATTTCAAAAGTCTAACCCTTAATCAGAATTCCGAGCTTTGTCCAATACCGTGGACACGGCTATTCGAATAGTTTGTACACTCTGCAGAGGTTATACACTTTACCCACACGATATAGTTAAACACCACACAAAGTAGTAACCATAACAAAGTCTTTGAAACTTCTATCCTCGCATGCGTATTCTCCCAGATAGTCCCCATCGTCCCTTCCCTTTGCGGAGCGGAAGTACAGTGGCTAACGATATCTTGTTGAAGAGATGTAAGACCGATCCAGTAAACACTACACCCTTCTTTCCACATCCACGCCTACAAAAACCACCGAGGTCTCACATGCTAAGACTTCGGAATCATACTCAACTAGGTCTGTCCCATACCAGACATGTGGTTGCATGATTGACTCAGGTCAAAGACTTGCAAGGTTAAGTCCTTAAGATGATCGAGGCAAGACTTCCACATACCCCCTGCCCATCGGGCCCACCTTGGCATTCTCGCCCCTTGCCACTTGCCCCAATCTAAATCATAACCACCCAAGTTGATTACCAAGCACCACGTGCCATCAGCAATTTAACCTCGTTGCGTGACATCCTCTCGCCACCGCAACTCAATCTCATCGTGTGACCACACATGACACACAAGTTCATAACATCGTTCAATATTCCATTAGTCAAGATTATTTATCAAAGACTAAAGTACATGTGATGACATGGCATGGCTAAGCAACTAATACGGTCTAACCATCCTCTGTTGATTATTATTACTAACCAACTATAATGAACCAATCTAGGGTGACAATATATCATGGTATACAAATGGCAAGGTAGGGTATCGATCAATTGGGGTATAATAGCTAAGTCCCAAATTTAATTGAAGACATTTGTACATGTCAAATAATATGCAATAAAGTAAAACAATATAGCAGTTTTTGTAATCGTAGGTTCAACATGATCAAAGCACAACTTGCCTGGCACTTGCTATAAACTGCTCTTTACTCTTTTTAATTGATCTTGGCTTCCTCAACCTTTGGCTCTTCAATCGAATGCTTGACTTCCTCGCCCTTCACTACTTGGGTAACCACGGACGACACGTCTAACGACAAAGAAGCACAAATACAACAAAACTCAAAAGCAATTCAAATAAACTCCAATTTAAAATTAGATTGGTACTGAACGGAAAGGATTGAATTTAGGAACTTAGATTTGATCGAAGATCGGATGAAAGAGAACAAGCTTTCAGAAGGTTTATCGAGAAGGTTACGACTGATAATTAGGGAAAGACGGAGTATATTCCAGGGGATATCCTTCGAGATTAATTAACTCGATTGGATGATATTGACATATGGGCTCTTGATCTATAGATCGGGTCCATAAAGATATGTTAGTTCATGATGAACTAAAGCGATGCTCAATGTTGACTTTTGTTGACTAAACAAATACACATCAAACAAAAGAAAGATAGACTAATAGAATAGATATGGCATCGAGGATATGACATATGGCCAATGGTCTATCGACCAAGTCCACGAATGAATTCAGGTTAATGGCGATTAGATTTTCGTGGATAAGACAAGGGCAGATGGAATCAACATCCGGTGCGATCCGATCTAGGGTTCATCATACATCAAAGAAGAGACTTGACGATAACAGTAGGCGATGACGATATGTAGTAAGACAAGACAAATATCTTACGACGGTGGAAACAACAAGGAAAACCGCACGGCGGAATACTGCTCACGATGAACTCATCCATCGAACCGGTCTTAAGTTAGGTTTTGGTCCGCTGCGGATGATAGAAAGATAAAGCCGGACTCACAAGGAATGCGGTTAGATCACGATAGGACGATAGAAAGGATAATGACATCGCGCTACGCTCTTGCCGGAATGCGGCGATGCGATGATAGCGGCGAGCAAAGCGTTAACGGCGGAACGTTAACGAAGAAACGTTAGCAGCGGAACGTTAACGATGGAACGTTAACGGCGGGACGTTAACGACGGGACGTTAACGGCGGTACGTTAACGATGAAGATGAAGCGTTAATAGAACACTTATGAGATTATAAGGTGGCAACCCTCGGTTGAAAGATAGGGCAGCGAGATCATGAGATGGCTCCAATTTGGTTTGAGATCTGCGGGGTACACATATCGTGATGCAACGACAAATTGGACCAAGGGTTAAGTCCGGGTTTGAGCGAAACGATTCAAGGATGAATACACTTGGCATAGGGTAGGATGGTAGGGTTGGCTCTGCGATTAAAGGTTACCAAAGATGGCGAACCGAAATGCGCACCGACACGAAGGACTAGGCCAAAAGACGTCGGGTAGATTCTAGAACATGGCTTTGACGGCAACCGGGGATCAATGAACTTCAACGGTGGGCAAAACAGGGGATAATGATCTTCTGGACACAATGACATGGCTACGACAAACCAAAATGGTTGGCGGCACAAGACGACGCGCGGCGGTGGCAAAAAGGCGACGGTAACGAATATTAAAATTTTCGGTGGATGGAACAGCAGAGGGGAAGTGAGCACCACATAGAACACGGCGATACGAACTCAACGGTATATCCGGATTTGGAAGCAACCCAACGGACATATCACAAACTGTCGACGAACGGCTGCCGGAGCCAATAGATCAAACGATCATAACTATTAAAATAATGGATGAAACCTAACCAAAATTTACAGAGATCTATCTGGGATCATTTGGCACAATATGACATGAACGGATTTGAGTTTTACCTTCTGGATCAACGGGGAACGCACGACGAAGTTTTCTGCCGTTGGAACGCAGTCTGATCGGGGAAGATTGATTTTTCTGCACAAATCCCGCAAGCAAAACCTTGAGTTAGGGTGAGCAACGTGTAGAGGACATCAATAGGAGTCTACAGAAAAAATTTCACGATCAAACTCGCAAAAACCGAGGAGAACAGGAAGCAGCAAGATTTGAGATTAGAACGGCGGTAACTTTTGATTCCGCGGATGGAACTGCACAAAATTTGGTGGAGAGATAGATCTGACCATTAGGCACGAGATGACATGGTTGTATCTCAGAAAAACTCAATAGGCCGGTGAGGAACGCGATGCCAAAACCGGCCGACGCGACCAAAAACCGTTCGGATGGCATGGTGCCCGGAAACATGATAAAACGTGGAGTTTTCCGAAACTAGCCAGAGAAAGATGTAGAGCAAGATCGTACTAGGCTATATCTAGAAGGAATTTGATTGGGGATTACCAGTTGGGAGGAATCGACGACGAACGGAACCCGATTTACGACGAACGAACGCAAATTCCCAGTGCGATTCTTGACGAAACCTGGATTTTCTTGAGTGGTTATGATCTACACACTAATGCGCACAAGATGACGCGAACAGAGGTCGATTTGCCTTACCAGCTCAAAAGATAGCCCTGCGATGCCAACGAAGGATGTCCGACGACCGTTTCTTCGATTTTTGGAGGGACAACTGTTCTGGAAATGGAGGTCAAGGGTGAGCACCGTGTTGGGGAGACTGAGACGCACATTTTGGGTGGTCACACACGTTGAGGGAAGGAGAAACGGAAGAGTTATGGCTTGAACAAGAAACGGCAAAGAATTGATTGCAGCGATCGTTTCACTTGATTTCAGGGGGCGTAATTGTAGGGGAATTGAAGTCCTTGATGACACGGTAGTGTTGCATCTGACCTTACTTGATTTCGTTGAGAATTGCAAAAGATATGAGCATTTGAAGTTTGGGCTAGACATGGGTGCCAAATAGACGAGAGAGCTAGAGGAAGAAGATGAACAGTATTTGGGGCATAGATCAAGAATTTAGTTTGGCCTTGGCCCAAGAGTGTGGGAAAAGATTAAATCCGAATTTTGATGAATAATATGAATTTAAATGGAGTTTCAAAGGAAAGGTTTGAAATGGAATTTGGATATGGAATTGCTCGAACAATTAATAATTCGAATTAAAAATCCAAATAAAAATCCAATTAACATCCAAATGTTTAAATTAATAATTTTAATTAATTTTTAGCAAATCTCAATTTGGGAAATTCCCTGAGATACAAAGAACACTGTAAAAACTAAATTTTAAATTACTTGATACACACAAAAGACACATTAAATTGTTTTAGATATAGAATATTCTAAATTTAGCTTTTTTAATCATATAAGATTGATGTAAATTTTTTGGAAAGCTAATTTAAAATATAATTTTTTAAAAAAATAAAAAAAAAACCAAATTTTGGGATGTTACATCTTCCTTCTTATACTAGTATAGTGTCTGTGCTAACGCTACGACGGCAGTACACCCGCTTATCAATTAAATGAGAAGATAAGTATGAATACAACACTTAATAATAAAAGAGAAATTTAGAATTTTAAATGAATTTAGAAAGAAAAATGGAACTAAATGGAGGTCGAATAGGCGAAAACGGGCTCCAAAAGATTTTAATCAAAAAAAAGAAAGAAAAAAGAATTTTCGATCTTAGATTATTTTTTTGTAGCTTCCACAGAGAGCACAACAGTGCTCTCTGGCTTGGCGAGGCAAGGAGAGGAAGGCAGGGGTGGCCACGGTCGCAGATGGGTCAAGATTGGTGTGGCGAGATCGCCAAGACCGACGCCATGGGGAGGAGTCACGGCCATGTGAATTTCACGGGAAAGATGACGGTGATGGCTTGGGTTACCTCCAAAATCCGCGATCTTTACAAGAGGAGCACTTGGGATTTACGCAATGCGATGGGGTGGAGGAGAGCTCGCCGGTTTTTATAGCACCGAAACAAGCATATTTATGGAAACCATAATTTGGGATCAAATCAGATTGGGAGAAAATTTTGGCAATAGAGCACAAAATTTAGAGAATTAACACCATAGATGGAAAGAGGAGATTTGGTGCGGGATTGATGGAGCTTTGGAGCTTCTTTCTTGCTTTAATGGAGGGAGGGAAGAGAAGAAGCTTCTTTGATCTAGGCTGCAGCTAAAAGAAGCTACAAGTGAGTTGCCTTCATTTTTTTAAATATAGAAGGATTTTTTAAAAGACAGCACATTAGGTTAAAAAATTCTAGAAAAATTCTTAAAAAAACTTTCGATTATTTTGTACTTAATAAAATTATTTTTTAAAAAAATTAAATTATAAATTTGATGAGGCACGGCGACCGCAAGGTCGCTGACCAGCAACCTCGTCGCGTCGGCAAAGCCACCGATGGCGACCGTGGAGCCATTGCAGACCTACGTTCTCTCGAGCGCGCTGCCTCATCTCCCGATTTCCTTTTCCCAGCACGTAATGTATGGTCCTTTCCTTTTCTAGGACGTTTGTTTCCTTTTCCTTGATTCCAGGACGTTTCTTTCCTTTTCCTTGTTGATGCTGGAGATGAGGGAAGGTCTGTTGTGGACCACAAGGATGATTTCGGAAAAATATGGAAAAATAAATCTGCGCACAATCATTGGATCCGCAAGGAAAAAAGATAAAATTAAATAAAGGTTGCTCACAATCACCTGGTTCCACGAGAAAAAATTGAAAAAAATTAAGTAGCACTCACAAATAGTTGGTTCCTTAGATAAAAAATGAAAACAAAAATTCAGCGCTCTCCGTACGCTGAAATTAGGCTCTATGGGGCTAGATCCGTAAAAAAGTCTCAAGAAGGGTCATATTCAGAAAAAAAATACAATCACAATGCCAGGACAATAGAAAATTCAAGCCTTATTTCCTTGCATGCGGATCCTCCCTGTTTATTTTCTTGTTTGATTCACCCTCCTTCCAAATATGTAGTACGTACAATTTTGACCAGTAAAAAATTCAAATCTGGTTTCCTTGCATGCAGATCCTCCTTATTTATTTCCTTGTTTGATTCGCTCTCCTTCCAAATATGTAGGTGGGGAGGTCTGTTGTGGGCCACAGGGATGATTAGACACACTAAATAATGACCATCGGATGTGGGTGAGTAAAACTGAGGAAAGATCTGAGACGTTCATTTTGATGAATGCAAGTTTCTGAGGACGTTTTGCTGGGTGTACGAACATTGAGCCATCTCTAATGAGATGCATTATTTAGGGTGGACGTAGAAAAATTTGCTTAGGTGCATTATAAAGGGGTATAGATGAATTTTGTTGCTGCTCACCATGATTGGAAGAATTTCCGAGCTATATTTAGCCATCAGCGGAGGAACCTTACCTCCCCCGTTTACACTTTAGAGGGCGCAAACCCTAGTTGCTTTCTAAGAGAAACGTTCAACTCTTTTGTCTTGGAATTCTTCAGGAGAAGCATCTGGCAACGGCCATCTGGAAGGACCTGCCCTGCTCCGCCCATTCTAGTATGTAGTACTTGTATAACATGTCCTAATCAAAGCTGTTTTTAGAGTAATTGTTATTCCTAATTCTCAGTGATTGTCCTTGTTTACATAAATTTGTCAGGCAAGCTGCAACAACCTATCAACGTAGCTCGATCTTATGTATACGCCAATATACGGTTGCTTTCTTTTCTTGGCAAGAAAAGAACACTTGTGATCACTGGTGAGTTGGTGACTCCCTGCATCTAGTTAATCAATCATGGCATATTATGGAACATTCCTGGGCAAAATAAGGTTAGTGTTATATCCCAACGCTACATAATACTATTAAGTACATCCACGACCAATGCGACGCCGCAATCCATGGAGAAACCCTAAGAAAAATATTTAAAAGCACCTAAGTGCCCCAAGTGTCCAGCGCGAGCGCACTTTACGATACTGCCAAATGCCGTACTTTACTACGGATAAAAATAATATTACCTAGCATGTTATGTTATTATTATTGTGCTTAGCTTGGGTCATACTCTCGGTTCCGTCATAGTGCCCGGTCAAACTCCATCTCGACTTACATCGTGCCTTTGTCGTTGAGCTCAGCTTACACTATGTTCTTAGTTTGGTCACCGTTATTTATATTGCATACCTGGCACACATCATAAAGGGATAGAAGAGAGGTTGTTTGGATAAATATTTAATTTTTTAGTAGTTAATTTATTTTTTATGAGATAATTTTCTGTTTTTTTATTACAGATTTTGTTGAGAGATAGGAGAGAGATTTAAGGAAAGATAAGTGAAGATTGGGTTGATAAAAAAACATATCGTTCACCACCACGGCTTCTTTTAAAACGAGTACCGAAAAAAGCTCGAAGGCGAGCCATCATCGGGTTCACAAAACCGTTTCTGAAAAAATCGCTCGAAAATCGGAAATATCGAGTCGAAAATCGTCAGAAACCGTAGAGTTAAGAAATAAAAAAATTTGGAAAAAAATTGAAAACCGGTCGAAACGGTTTACGTCGTATAATTTTTTTTAATTTTTTTAAAAAAATTGAACTAGTCCGGTTTACCAACCGGTTTTAAACCTCGAACCGTAATGGTACGATAAAAAAAACCACGATTTTGGTTGGTTTTACAGACCTAGCCATCACGAGAAGCTCATGCGAATATGCCAGGTGTATATGCGCAGGAAATATCTTAGCACGATAGGATCGATAGCTACACATATATTGGTTTTAATCCAGTGGTCCAGATTCTTGATGGAACAGGCAATTAAATTATCTGCTCAAGAACAAACCTGTACGAAAAAGGCGTTTTAAATTGGGGATTGAAGAGAAGGTAATTAGTGGAAAATGGTCGCCAGGTCATGAACTCCCCGTAAGCACATTTGTCTAGTGCTAGACAAAGAAGCGATGATTACGTCGCGGAAGATTCGGCCGGACGAACGCTATCATGAGTCTGACCGTGCAACGAGGCTAATTCACTGTTAATTAATCACGCCGGTGCCTAAATTAATTACACTCAATTATAGCATTCCGCTTTTTTTTGTGGAGATTAGCACTCCACTTTCGAGTGAAAGTAAAACCAAACAAAAAACCGATTTGTCATTGTAATGTTCATGTTTGAATAGCGTAGAACTGAAGGAATACGTTTATGCTTTCAGGGGCTGCGCAGCGAGAGATCGATGAATGTTTAGCGAAGCCATTTTACTAGTTTATATGTAGTAGTCGGTTTGCGTAGAGTATTTTTTTTTTCGTTAAGCATAGGCACCAGCAAATTAGCATTTCTGATTAACATAAGTTAGTACAACATTAGCAATTTTCCGGAATTTGACTTAATATTCGAGTCACAAATTCTAGAATTCCACGCCAACATACAAAACTTACTGCATATCATATCCGACATTTTATCAACACTCAATTGCATGTGCATGTGATAGTGACCAAGCACTGCTTAATTATAGACCAAGCTACAAGCCCTCCAGTACTCACTAAAACCACAGAAATTGATTCTTCGTGTCGGCTGTGTGATGAAAAAAATTGGGGAGAAATCATGGATAGATCCTTGATTGGGGACGATTTCCAGGTTCCATTTGGCGCACGTGAAGATCAGCATCACGTACGCCATCAACCCCACCAAACCTTAGGAGATTGGCATCTCCTTCCAGCCAATCAACAACCCTGGAATCAACATCAAACGCCCCTAAAAATAGCTGCAATTATTGCTTGGTGGCTTCCAATCCATTGCAAGCTTGCTCCTCTCTTTTTATAATTTTTTTCTTTGAAAGCCACCTCTCTTTATATAATCTCTCTTCGTCTAAGTTTATAAGACGTATTCTTTAATGGTCTTGTGCATAAATATAGGTTGTATTTCATATTATAATGCAAAATTAGTGTAATATTTCCTCTACACCCACTGATAAATATCCATCTATACTTTATATTTTGTACATGCATACATTGAATATAGTGATTAGTGATAATAATTAGGGATAATCTAGTTATTTTAATATCTTCTTGGTTTACGTGCCAAGAAGAAATACGCCTTATAAACTTAGACGGATGGAGTAACTAACAAGGTGGCACACACATTTTCGCGTGTATCATCCTTAAAGTATATTTAAATGACTTGATAATACATATATGATTTTGTTTTTTGAAAAATAAATCGTTACATAACTCTATTTGTGATATTTTGGTATTATATATTATAAGAGAAAATATACTCGCTCCGTTTCGTAATACCTGTCACATGTGATCGAAAGTTTCTTCTTCAAATACTTGCATAGCAAAACAATAAACGTAGCATAATACTCACTCCGTTTCGCAATACTTGTCACATGTGATCGAAAGTTTCTTCCCCAAAGACTTGCATAGTAAAGCAATAAACGTAGTATAACATAATATTTTCTATTTATATCATCGTCTCTTAATTTTATTATTACAATGCTTGTCTCTTTGTTTCAATACTTCTTTTAGTGCATATCAAATTGCTTATATCGGTATAGCCGAGTGAACACCTCTCGATGTATCACTCTCTTAATCTCTCCATTCCGTGAATGTCTACCAAATAAAGAGTCATAATGTTTCATTTTGTTTAGAATTTTTAGCTTATTCTATATTTTTCTAGCTACCGTAAAAAAAATATGTCATCGACTTTTATTACATAATAGTTATTAATTTATATATATACAAATCAAATTGCACAGCTTATTTTATTTTCCTTCTCAAATTAGCATATTCCTTATATTTTAATTCACGTAGTATGGAATGAAAAATAATCCCTAATTTCTATTTATTTTTATTCTTCTATTATTTGTGGTTATTTTTTATTTAATTTTGAAATTTAGGGTTAGATTTAGAGTTAAAATCGAATGTCTAATTTCATTTTGTTGTTTATTATGAATTTATGTTATTTTTCATTGTTGTTTTTTGTTTAATTTCGCATACCAATTTTAGTTTAGAATTCATATACAAATCCAACTACTAATTTTTATCTAATTTTCATTCTGAATTTCAGCTATGTATAGGTTTTAGTTTGGAGTTCGTATGAAAATTAAATGGAATTTTTCCTTTATTTTTTTTATTTTAAAATTTTGTTATTTTTTATTATACTTGGTATATAGGGACTCTTTCTTCTAATCTAAATTGTTAATTTATTGTTTCTTTATTTAATTTTGAATATTAGTTTTAGGTTAGATTTTATACACAAGTCAACTGCTAATTTTTATTTTGAATTTTAGTTATATACGGATTTTTGATTTGGAGTTCATATGAAAATCAAATGGCCATTTTCTTTGTTCCTAATTTCTCTTTTTTTATTGTACTTGATATGAACTCTTTCTTTTAATATAAGCCATTATAACTTGAGTCCATTGGATAGATGTTTTTCTATAAATAATAATATTCAATTGCTACTATAGTTTAACTTATTATGTTCCACCATATCAAGGGACAGATGTTTTACTTTTTTGTGAGAATTTCTAGCATATTCCTATTTTGTGTTAGAAAGATCTAATGATGGTTTTAATTAGGCCCTATTGGATTAAGGGCTGGATGTTTAAATTTTTTTGTAGGAATTTCTAACCTATTTTTTTATTAGCAACTCTCTATAAGCTTTTAATATATAACTAGCAAGATGGCCCGCGTACTTGTGCGAGAATCATCCCTAAAGCATGTTTAAATGACTTGCCAATATATATATATATATATATATATATATATATATATATAATTTTTCTTTTTAGAAAATAAATCATTGCCGAACTCCATTTGTAATATTTTAATATTATATATTATAAGAGAGAAAAATACTATGATATTATATATTATAAGAGAGAAAAATACTATGTTCCTAATAGTTATCACCTCTGACCAAACTTTCTTCTTTAAATACATGCATAACAAAACAATAAACCAAGTATAACATAACATTTTCTATTTATATCTATATCACCTTGTTCTTTCATTATTGTTATGTTTTGTCTATACTACATAGTGATAATGCACATTACGTAGCTTATACCGGTATAGTCGACTGAACACCCATAAATGAATCATCCTATCAATCCCTCCATCCAATGAAAGTCCACCAAATAAAGGATCATAATATTCTATTTTTATGAGAATTTTTAGCATATTCTCTTTTTTTTCCTTAGCAACTATAAACCACATGTCATAGACTTTTATTACATAATAGATTTATATTCCTAATTTGTATATAAAAACAAATTCCTTACCTTATTTTATTTTACTCTTGAATTAGTATATTTATAGAATTTTAATTCTGGATAAAACCAAATTTTATTGCACTTAGTATGAAATCAAAAAACAACCACTAATTTTTTATTTTTATTCTGAATTTGCATATTTTTTACTGCAATTCTTATAGGCTTTGTTTTTCTATTTTACTCGGTATAGACTATTTCTTTTAATCTAAAATTTATTTATTTATTTATTTAATATTTATTATTTTTTATTATACTTGACATGGACTCTTTCTTTTAATCTATTTTTTTTAGTTCTGAATTTTAGTTTTAGGTTAGGATTTGTATACAAATCTAACTACTAATTTTTATTCTGAATTTCATCCATGTGGGTGTTTTAATTCAGAGTTTGTATGAAAATCAAAATTTTCTTTTCATTTTATTTTTCATTCTGCATTTCTGTTATTTTTGTTGTTATTATTTATTTAATTTCAAATTTTAGTTTTAAGTTACAACTTGTATACAAATCCAATTGCTAATTCCTTTTTTTCATTATGAATTTATATTATTTTTTCTTGTTGTTTTTATTAAATTGTAAATATTAGTTTTATGTTAGAATTCATATACAAATTCGAATACAAATTTTAATCTATTTTTATCAATTTCAGCTACGTAGAGTAAATTTCACAAAACTACATTTTTCTGGTACAAACTATAAAAAAACATGTTTTAGCTTTTTATTTAATGAAAATATAGTTTTTAGGAGAACTCGTATTACAAAATTGTGAAATGAGAAATGATGGCGTGCGAGGCTGCCTTGTGAGCCCACATTATCAGACCCATTAAATGGAACGATCAATTCTAAAATCTATAGTTTTGTGACACAAGTCCTCATAAAATATGTAGTTTGTGAATAAGAGCTCAAATCTGTAATTTTCTGATAGTTTGTACAAAAAAACTTATAGTTTTGTGAATTTTACTCAACTATGTATGTTTTTTAATTTAGAGTTTATACAAAAATCAAATGGCTAATTTTCGTTTATTTTTATTTAGATTTTTGTTATTTTTTATTGTAGTTGGAATGGACTCTTTTTTTTAATATAAGCTGACTCAGTCCCGCTAGATGGATGGTTATATATTTTTCTTAAAATAATAACATGCAATGAGTGCTATGGTTCAACTTAGTTAGGTTCATCAATTAAGAGCCAAATGTTTTGCTTTCTTATGAGAATTTCTACCATATTCCTATTTTTTGTCAGAAAGATCCGATGACAGTTGTAATTAGGGTTCATCAGATTAAAGGCTCGATGTTTTGCTTTTTTATAAGAATTTCTAGTGTATTTCTCTTTTTTTTTAGCAACTCTCGTAAGCTTTTAATATATAATAGATAAAAGGGATTATGGTTCTAGAAATCATTTTCTTTCTAAACAAAAGTTGACTTCGCTTACCTCTCCTGAATTCTGGTCAAACAAATGACGAGGAACACGCATAGTTTTCCTTGTGCAGGCCAACAGATAAGAACAAATGTTACTTGAAACTTGAAAGGGCAAAGTATACCATTAGTTTGTGTCTATATATACACACACAAAAATATATATGTCTATATATATATATATATATATATATATATATATATACACATATACATACCTACATATACATATATACATACGTGTATATATATATGTACATATCTATACGTACATATGTATGTATGTATGTATGAATGAATGAATACATACATACGGTAACGCTAATCTGCACTTGCGCGTAACTTTGCCTATTTTACGCGCGAGCTGTAATCCCGTGATGCTGAACTAGTCAATATGAATGCAAACGTTTACTGTGAACGCATACATGCGCCGACTAATAAATGTTATTCGTAATCTGTATATGAATATGTTTTTTCTTTGATTTAGCCATAGCATTTTACTGACAGCTCCGATTCACAAACCGTTTTCACCAGTAGCTTACTGACGACGAGAGCAATACATTGATATAAGTCTCGGCGCATAAAATAGATTTTACTATCAGTATACATAGATGCTACTATTGGTATACGTAGATTTTACTACTATACCAGAGGTCCAGCAGCCTATGCGGTAGTAAAATGTTACGATATATTCGGTAAAATAGCAGTAAAAACTCATTGGTGCAGTGTTTATTAGCGAGACTTATATCATTATGTTGTTATCGTCGTCAGTAAGCTATTGGTGAAAACCGTTCGTGCATTGGAGCTGTCAATAAAAATTTATAGCCAAATCAGAGAATACAGATTCATGTACAAACTAGAAATACATTACAGAAGACATTTTTACTAGTCGGTCATACGTAACTAGTAATGAGTTTTGTAGTTTGTATATGAATATGTTTTTTCTTTGATTTAGCCATAACATTTTATTGACAGCTTTGATTCACAAACCATTTTCACCAGTAGTTTACTGACGACGAGAGCAACACATTGATATAAGTCTCGACACATAAAACAGATTTTACTATCCGTATACATAGATGTTACTATCGGTATACGTAGATTTTACTACTATACCAGAGGTCCAGCAGTCTATGCGGTAGTAAAATGTTACGATACATTCGGTAAAATGGCAGTAAAAACTCATTTGTGTAACGTTTATTAGCGAGACTTATATCATTATGTTATTCTCATCGTCAGTAAGCTATTGGTGAAAATCATTCGTGCATCGGAGCTGTCAATAAAACTTTATAGCTAAATCAAATAATACAGATTCATGTACAAACTAGAAACACATTATAGAAGAAATTTTTACTAGTCAGTCATGCATCACTAGTAATGTGTTTCGTAGTTTGTACATGAATATGTTTTTTCTTTCATTTAGCCATAACCTTTTATTGACAGCTCCGATTCACAAACCGTTTTCATCAATAGCTTACTGATGACGAGAGCAACACACTGATGTAAGTCTCGACGCATAAAATAGATTTTACTATCCATATATATAGATGTTACTATCGGTATATATAGATTTTACTATCATACAGTAGTAAATTGTTGTACATTTGGCAGTAAAATTTGATTTATGCGACGTTTATTAGTGAGACTTATATCATGTTGTTCTTCTCGTCATCAGTAATCTAATGGTGAAATTTGTTCGTGAATCGGACATGTGAATAAAAAGTTATGGCTAAATAAATAAAATCAAATTCATGTATACGTCTTTGCATCTCTCGGTCATACAAATGCATGCATTAATTCCGAACAATTAATATTCCATGGCTTGGTGGCGAATTCCATAGCACTAATTAGTGGAATGCTCGGCTCGATCGAACTGCAGAACCAACCGATGTGTAAAATTGCTTAAACTACACGCAGCTACAGAATAGTAGTTCTATGTATACATATGTATATATACATACATACATACATATATATATATATATATATATATATATATATACGTATATATATGAAGCCTTTTCCATACTACTAGGAGTACATACTCACACCTGTAATATACTACAAAAACAAACATCTTTTACCCATTTATTACTTTCGGTATACTTCAATAATAATTCTAAGATACTCCAAATTGATATGGTTGAAAAAATTTCAACGAAGCCATTTATTTTTGCTATATAGTCTTCTCCATATGTAAAAGGAATGTACACATAAATTATGCTATAAAAAGTGGACCATAACAAAACTTCTTATGTAATTCACTTCGAAGTATCTTATAATCGGTATTAGAGTATGCTCAAAAGGATAAAGAGATATAACAACATCATTTAAGTGGTATACTTAGAGTGGGAATACGAACTCCAAAAGTATGGATCTATATATATATTATACTCGATCAGTAACTTGCCTTAATTTCAGTACGATTTTGTATTAAGTAACTTACCTTTATTGCAATGTGCAATTTATATATCAGTTCTTGCTTTCTACTCTAGTGGCTAGCTCACTCCTGCAAGTTGCACTATGACGTACGTTATCGTATAGGGAAAAAACTGTTATATGCAACAATTAATCTGTATGATTTGGCAAAGGTTCTACGCGTGTGATGTGAGTAAGAACTCCTCATGGCTCTGGATGTCTAAACAATCCTGCGTTATCTGTCAGAATTGTGTGTGACGAGCAACGTAGAAAGCTAGTATTAAAATGCTGTAATTAGCATGCTTGTCTATCATATATACTAAATTTGACAAAGTCTCAACAATCATATCTGAAAGTAAATTAATTTGATTTCACTAAACTCCAAACAACACCGAGAAACTTATAATACGCTCCGATCATTGATGCTCCCTCGCTAGTTCCCTCCGTGAGCCGAAATGATTGGAATCTTGCATCTTCTAAAGTGCTATGTAGGAAATAAAATCAAGAATGTAATTTTTTTTGTCAAAACTGGATTAAATAGCATGAACACCGAAAAATGGAATTCTTCCGTCTTCTAGCTCTCTTTATAATTTTCCAATGTTTTCGAACTTACACAAAGCTGGAGAAACTGCAGGATCGATGCTCGCACACGCATTAACCATATAAATTGCGAAAAGCAATGAATAAGAGAAGAGACTAGTCCTAGCTAGCGCCTGCAAAAACAAATCTTCGATCTGTCTCAGGCCTCGTTGAACTCCAGCATCACCACGGCCGCCTTCTCCTTCTTCCAGCTCTCGGTGCGGAGCAGCCGCCGCACCGCGGCAATGAGCCGATCGGCCGCTGCCGGCGACCGGCAGCCGAGCGCCCGGCAGAAGGCGGTGTGCCTCGCGATCGCCGCCTCCACCAGTACTGATCCCCCTCCCTCGCCGGCTGCGGCGAGTTCCTCGCCCACAGCCTCGCCGCAGAGCCCGCACAGCCACCGCCCTCCGTACTGCGCGCGCACACCGGCCGCGTAGGCCGGCGTGCACTCCTCCCTCAGCCCGCAGCACGCGCACATCGCCCACTCCACCTCCGCCGCCGCAGGCGGCGCAGCCGCGATGGCCGGCGCGACCTCCTGTCCAGCCGCCGCCGCAGACATGTCGATGTGGAACCCTTCTCGGATCTTGAGGACTCCAAAGAACCAATAAAAGAAGCCTGCACCTGCAGGCTGCAGGACACGCTGTCTGCAGAGAATTGGATGCTGTTTCTTTATGCTCTTCGGATTTGGATCCGGCCAGTAAGGGAGGAGGGAGAGGAGGCGCTATTCGCCGGCGGAGAGGAGGAGGGAGAGGGGCGGTGGATCGTCCATGGACAACGATGAGGAGGAAGACAATGGAGGAGCTCCGATCGGTGGAGCAGCTTGTTGTGTTGTGTGGGTATGCGTCTTCTGTATACGACCGGCTGGGATATATTCATATATATCATATATCATATATGGGAGTAAGACGTGTAGTGTTGATTAAAACGGCGGGAGGAGCGGGTGGGGACGTGGTTGAAGCGGGGCCCACCGGCAAATCATTAAGGTGGGATTTGCTTCGGGGCGTTCGATGAGGTAAGTTACAAACTGTGGCTTGCTGAGCTGGCACGGGGCAGATCAATGTAGCTTCAGGGGGCAGAGGATACGGTGGAATATGGTACTGAGAATCAACAGAACCAACTAATTATCAAGATAAATAGGTTGCTATGGAAAATATGTAAGAGCTTTTCATACATTTGTGCAGATTGATTGCATTAACTAGAAATTCATAGCTTTAGACTTTCGGTTATTAAGTGAAAAGGTCTAGAGAGTATCTATTACGACAATCGGCGAGGGGACGACAGAGAGGGGAGGGCAATGGCGGCCAAAGAAAGGACAGTAACAACGACCGGAGAGGGGACGGTTGGAGGACTCCTCCAGTCATACCTCTTCGGTGGCTATGGCTCCTAGTGGACAAAGAGTCACCAGCTCGGTGCTGCCTTGTGTTTTAGATGCGGGTGGTGTGTGACGGCTAGATCTGGATGAAAGTGAGATTGTGAGAGAGTGGCGACACACGGCTATGGTTAGAGCAGACACGGTAAGACCTAAGATATCGAGAGTGGTGATGTGGTGCTACTCATTGTCTTACAGCTACTCACTGTCTCACAGCTACTCGCTGAGTCGATACTCGCTCCGTCACTCAGATCTCGAGTTGTAATGAATGGGCTAGGCCAACATCTAAGTTCTTTAGGTTGAGCCAATATAGTTGCCGAATATCTGAATAGAAAAATACTCAACATCCAGATCTCGTCCTATATTTTCCGGATAGTCTGTTTCGAATCCGATCCCAAATCCGGGTTCAAGTATCAGGGTCTCGTTCCGAATCCGACTAAATAGTTAAATCCCTTTCCGAATCTAGTCTTAATCGGATCAGCTCTGAACAGAGTGAGAGATATCTGGCCCACGGAGGACACCAGGTCCAACGCTTAGGTATGCATAGATATGCACTCTGCAGTTTAAGCTCAGTAACTCCACCCAAATGTAAATCAGTAACCCTCGATTGATTATGTTCTAGATTCACTACTGGCTAGCATCCAAGTGAGTAAGTGACATCAATGTTCTCCCCGTTGCATTAGTACTAAACCTCGTGGTTTTTTTGTTGCTAAGTAAATAAAGATTGAAATTCCATATTTGAGACTCGACATAAAAAACTGCAAAATGGCATGGCCCGGTAAAGCTACAAACTAGCTTGAAAAGGTTCAACTAAACCATAGACGTAAGGCTTTTCTCATTTCTTGTGTAGCTGTGTTACCGAAATAGAGTACGGGATATACTAGAAATCATATAAAGACCTGATGTTTAGAAGCACTGTATTACTGTAAAGAGGAACCATATAAAGACCAATTTGCTGCCTTATTATGTGACATCATAAGGTGCTTATTTGGTGAATTTCCTGTGTACATTTAGCGCACATCAAGGAAGTGTAGATAGAGGCGGACCTACGGTGGGAACTCAAGCTGGTGGTGCCACGTCAGGGGTAAGCTGGCATTAGATGCCAACACTAGAGACACAGTATGTGCTCTGCACCACCGCACCATACATACGCTTGCACTCCACTACTAATATGGACAGCTTCAGGGCCACCTGTCCATGTCACGGCTAGCTTGCTCTCATGTTTTCATATTGTTATTCTGGGTTTTGAGATGCCTACTGCGCTAAAGATAAGTTGAGTGGGATAGACTGCGGTTATCACTAATATTCTCTTTATAGTTGTCCGTAACGATTTTTTTTTTATGATATATACGGTATAAAATCATCTATAAAACCATATATTAAATAAGACATCATATTTCTTTCTCCTCTTTCTCTCATTCATATCACCCAAAATCCTACTCATACAATGAATTCTTCATATATTTGTCTATAACGGTCTCTCATATAATTAATAGATTGTCTATACAATGGTATATACAATATAAAGCCATTTATAACTTCTTCTTTCTCTTTTATATATCTAAAATTCTATGTATAATAAACTTACATTCAGCTGACATTTACCTGCTCTGATGGCAGATTAGGCCACAGCCTATCAGAAATTGCCAGGTAATATGAAGTGTGTTGTAGCCCACTTTGTGTGTGTGAAGTGCTCAACGCACGTTCTGCATCGTCAATTTAACTACTGCAGTGTTAGTGGTAATTTCATTATCCTACAGAAAGTGCTACTAATATGATTAAGGTGGTGTTTGTCTAGCTAATTTATTGCCAAATTGTGGCGACTTTGAATCCCTTTTGGGCCAGAGGCACTTTCTGTTCAGGAAAGCCGGGTCTCTTTTTTCTGACTCTAGGAACTCCCAGAGCAATATGTAACAACTAACAACATGTCTCAAATGTTTCGCAGAATTACATATTTTTTAGCAATTTTATAAACGTCAACCAAAAGGCTAACAAAAAGCAATCTGAGTTACCATCCAAATATTGGTGCCATTCAAACAATACAGAGCCAAAAGGGACGCCTACATTAACATGACTTCAACACCTTAAATAGTAAAGATCCAATACAGAGCTCAGCACGACAAAACCCAATTTGATCACATACATCTTTATGTATGCGAAAGGAAATTGCGGAAGTATCCTCAAAGGGTAGGTTGCTTTGTAATTGTACCTAACTTGAGCACCGCCCTCGTCGCTGTGCCACCCACCACCGTCGTCTATTGCCCTCATCTGATCCTGTGGCCGGCGGCACTATCGTCCGGCCACAGCCTCCCCAATCCCTCTATACCGGGCCTCAGTGAACCTTAACCCCAACCCCTCGTCGTCGTCGCTAGAGAAGCTGCAGTCGTCGTCGTCATCGAAGAAGGGAGGGAGAGAGAAGACCAGACGTGGTTGCTAGAGGTGGAAGGTGGTGGGAGGTAGCATGAGCAGGAGCTTAGGAGGAACAAGAGGCGAAGTGTGGGAGGAAGAAGGTGATGCATAAGAGCAGACGAAGGGCATGTTTGGGAGGCTGCGACTAGAATGGAAAGCTGCTTTTGGCTTGCTAGGCTGTAAAGTAGCTGTAGCTGGCGGTTGTATCTTTTCTTGATGTGCCGTTTGGCAAATTGGCTGCTGCAGCAGTAGCTTTTGGGGGACAACCGAGTGGGGAGGCGGCAACCGAGCCAAGCACAGCTGCGGCTGAGCGGGAAGGTGATGCGGAGGCGGCGAGGCGGGGCGGAGGTCGGGCCGACAGCGGAGATGGCGAGGCGGGACCGAGGAGATGGCTGGGTGGAGGTCGCGCAGGCGGAGTTGGCGAGGCGGGGCCGATAGCGGAGGCGAGGCGGGGCTCGGTCGGGGCGAAGGTCGACCGGCGACGAAGACAGCAGCGTGAGATGGGACCGAGGTCGAGCGAGCGAGGTGGGGAGGCGAAGCCACAGCTGATAGCACCTCCCCGCCCGATGTGGCTTTGAGGGACACTTCAGCTGTGGCTTCGGCCCACAACCGCCCCACAACCGTGTTGTTGGGGGGAGGGGGGCTGCGGCTGGCAGCCGAAGCCCAACCGAAACGCAGCCCCCCCAAACAGCCTCGAAGACAGTAGCTCGTTCCTCTTGACAAGCCATTAGTAGCTGTCAAGCATTATCCTTCAAACAACATGGCTCTAACCTGTAGTTAAAGCCAGAGGCCATGGCTACATGACTTGAACATCTAAAAAGTAAATATCCAAGACAGAGCACAGTGACAAAAAAAATCCAATTGACCATACACATGTTTATGTATGCGGTTAGCTCTTTTGACTATTCACCAAAGGAAATGCACAAAATTGTCAACTCATCTATTTTGTAGAAAGCAAATCATTTATATGATAAGTAGTGCTCTTATACATCACCCTTCGTACAAGTTGTATACATTTTAAAACAAATGATAGAATAAGTAATCATCATCTACCATTCGTTCGTACTTTAATGTTTCTGTAAATTTCAAAAACTGGCGCATACAAGCACCTCCTGCAATCGGTAGGTTGCTTTCTACCACTCTGAAGTCTGACTCTCTAATCGCATCAAAGCAGGCCCCGTTCGAGACAGCTTTTGCTTAAAAAAATGAATTGTTTGTCGAACGGGAGGATTCTGAATAGCTTCTCCCACAATCAGAAGCTGCCATCTAAATATAATCAGAATTTGGCTGGAACCTGATTCTCGTTGACCCGATCTAAAACCTGAAAGTTGCAGCCGATCCAATCCAATTCCCCTACAATCAGAAGCAGCTTCTCCCAAATCCATAATCTGTCGCGAACTGGCCGCAATGAGTTTTGTCTGTTTGTCCCAAGGATTCAAATTTCGTTTTCGGATGAAATCTCGCTGGTGACCGAAATCCGAAATCTCGCCGAGATCTCAGAATTTTGGGTAAATATCGTACGAAATTCAAAAACAAAAATTAAAATCCGGTTTTATTTCTACAGGGAAAAACCTACCGGAAAAACGAAATTTCGGCTGAAATTCCTGAAATCTCGGCGAGATTTGCCGAGATTTCGGTGAATTTGCACTGAGCGAAAAATAGCTCAAACAACATCATTTTTTTAAGATTCCTTACACATCAGTGATGTTCCCACAAAAAATTCAGATTATTATCAAATGTTAGGAATTGTTGAAAATTTAAACATTGCTACTATCCTGATAAAACACTGACCGACAAGTTTGAACTGAATGAAAAATTGAACAAACCACGTTAGAAAATTTTAAATTTTTTTATGCATCCTTATTATGCATTAGTAATATTCTCATAAAATTTTTAGATGATGATCAATCTTCATGAATTTTTAAAAATTCGGACAGTTCTACTGTCATGATAAAAGCCTTACCGGCAAACTTCAACCAAATTAAAAATGGTACAAACCATGTTATAAAATTTTAAAACTTTTTATGGATGGTATTTATGTATCATTAATATTTGTATAAAATTTTCATATGATTATCAAGCTTCAATAAGTTTCAAAAATTCTGACAGTGCTACGTCATGATAAAAGCCTGATGATCAATACATAAATTTGCTTTAGCAATCAAAAAAGGTTTACATTTTTTGAAAATTTTACAGAAGGTTTATAAGGAAATGCTTAAGATCTCATAAAAGTTTTGAATCATGATCACTCTCGAGTGAATTTATAAAATTCTTACAATGACACCGTACCATTTATGTTCTTTCTGTTTTTGATTTTTGAAATATAACAAATAAAGTTCAGTGCTTACATATATTTGATTGAGCAAACAAAAAAAGATGATTTTTTTGAAAATTCTAGAGAATGGTACTGATGAAATTATTAATCTTTCATAAAAATTTTGGATCATGATCACACTCGAGAAAATTTATAAAATTCTGACAAGGTTACTGTCCTAATTATGTTTATTCTGTTTTTGTTTTTTTAAAGATAACAAATGAAGTTCAATTATTTTGAATTTTTTTCTATATGATCGTACACTACTAAAGATAGTCCCGTAAAAATTTCAAATCATGATCAAGCTTATACAATTTTATAAAAATCTGACAGTATTTCTACCGAAATTTTAAAACGTATCAAAAATTCGGTTTTTCAACAAATTTTCATGAAAGATTACTTTGTTAAGAGTTATTGGATCAAATCCGGTAAAATCCGGCCATAAAAAGTCAAAAACGGTAAAAAAAAACAAAGATTTTGACAAAAATCTTGCCAAAATTCCTGAGATTATTATAACAATTTTATTTTATTTTCCCTAGCTGCCCAAAATTTCCGAGATTTGGATGATTTTTTGAACTATGGATTGTCCTCACCCGCAGATGCGCACCAAGGACCACAAAATCCCATGCAACCAAGAATCATTCGGTACAAAAGTACAGCGCCAGGGAGAGTAAATTATTCGCCCCCTCGCACCTTGAAGAGAGCGCGACGCTACTCCAAACACAAGAGGTGACCAGCCTGGCGTGCTTCATACCCCATGACACGCGGGCCCTAGCAACGTCAGACCCCCGAGTCAGTAAAAACCAGTCATGTCACCCACCCCGCCCGTGGTCCCCAGGGCCATCACATTAGACGGGCGGGCCCACGGCTTTCCTCACGGGACAAACAAACACGCCACAGGAGACGCCATTTCTCGCGCAGCCCCACATGTCATTTGGCCACAGTTCGGTGGCTCCAAAGGTACGCTTAATCTATACCCTACGGAAACGGACGGCCGGATGAGCGCTAGGTTCCGGATCGGAGGGATGGGAGGAGCCCGTCTGATCCTATCGCGTCCACGAGTAATATAAGGCTACGAGTCAACACAGCGAACAAGAGTGATAGGGAGAGAGAGCTAAAAAAATCAGGGGGAAAAAACCCTGTGACTCTGAGGAGAGAGGAGGAGGAGGGAAGGGAAGAGGAGGGAAGCCGAAGGTGAGATCTCCAATCCTTCTAGAAGCTTATGGAGTCGTCGAATCGTTCTGGAATTTTACCTTTTGCAGATGCGCTCTGCGTCGGCTGAGTGGTAGGTGGTGGTGGAGCTTGGACGGAGTGGAAGCTTCGGGAAGGGCCGCCGTCGTATGGGCTGGGCCTCCTCCGTGCACCACCAGCTCGTCGATCTCGTGAAAGGTGACGGTCGCGATGCTTCTAGATCCTTCTTGATGATTATTGATGCATTGAATTGGCCTTCGTGTGCTCGTGTTGCTCACGGGGTTTTGTGGATTGATTAATAAAGCTGCTAAATTCATCTATTTTGGTGCTCGATTTCGTTAATTTCAAGTCGTCAAATGCTGCTCACGCGTCTCTCTAGGTGTTTTCCGTTGCATCGGACGGGGTATTACAATGATTGGATTCAGTTGGTGTGCGTGCGTTGTCTTAACTTGTGGACTTGTGGATTAAGCCTCCTGAATTCAGTAATTCTAGTGCTTACTAATACGTTCGAGTTCCTAATTCTACTTGCCTAGTTCGACTTCCTCATGGAAGCACCGTATTAGTTCGATTGAGATCGTTCGGCTGCAGGTTAAAACTGATGCCTTTAGCCTTTTCTAGCTTAGTTCTAGATGCTTTTGGATGCGTTGGTGGAGGGCAGTTTGTTGGGTTGAATTTGTGCTGGTCTATAGAGTAATTGAGGTTGCTGGTTTTAGATGTTTCGTTGTTTTCCGATTACAATGCATCATGTAATTCTGCATCTGGACGCTTCTGGCGTAGTTGGTGGTGCAAAACATTTTTCGTTGATTAGAAGAGCTATTTTTCCTATCATCATCTGCTGCATGGTGATGATGGTCTCACGATCCTTCTGGTAAACACTTTCTGTTGATTGGTCTAAAAAAACTTTTTCTGTTGAAGAGCTATTTTACTTAAATCATTGTCTGCTGCACGGTGATGATGGTAGTATGATCCTTCTGGTACTTTTGAACTATGAGGAATTTACTAAGCACATATTTCCTTCTCTCAGGGTTGTTCAATGATTAAAAGATTACACATTTAGCTATTGTATGCTTAAAATTGCGAGCCTTTTCCATTTTATTGGATGCCCGATGCAACAGTGCTACAATTAGAAGCTTACACTGATAATCGGATCCCCCATGAGACAATGCTTCTTACTCTGGTACTTTTGTATCCAAAAGTATCAAATGTGCACACTGCATCCATGCTTGTTGTGAAATCCATCTGGAGTGATTGTGGACTTTTAGCTCAGCAGCGTACGTTCTCTCTTTTGGCAATGGGTCTGGTTTTGTTTCTCTACTTGAATGGAATCCTGGTGTGCACTTTCTTGTGCACTGACGTGAACTTCTAAGTTTTTTTTGGAGGTTAGCACCTCCATTTTTAGCTAACAGAAAAATTAGAAGAAGCCAATCTGTGTGTCATGGAGCTTTTGACATGTCCCAATTCTCTTCCATGCATTCCTCTTGCTATGTTGGATTTACAGCTTATTGGATAGCTATTTTCTTTAACTTCTGATCATTTGATCTTGCTAACCATGTGCAATCTCCATGACCCAGATTGATAGTCATATAAATGGTCCATAACATTTTGTCAGTCATGCTAGAATGTACCAACTATTTTTTGGAAAACACTCTAGGGATTTACATGTTGATTCTTCCATATTGTATAAAAATGCCTGTTTGTCTAATATATTCACCATTTATATGGTTGAATTAAGTATGTAATAAGAGAAACCTGAGAGTTTGTGTTGTGCAATGCATGCATTCTTTGTGCAAAATCACATTTACAGAAGTTGTAGTCCTGAGTTTTCTTCATCGTGATGTGGTGAATAAGTTGTGAGTTCCACATAAATGTAGTAGTTAAGGTCATTTATTTCTTTATTGCAAAGCAATTTGTGCTTTTGTTAATTTTGCATTTTCAGAAATCTAACTCTACCTTGCACAATTCTATCTGATAAACCTCTCCTGAAAAAGTTTTGCCCCTAGGTGTTCAGTGCTGTTCGTTTCAATTTTAGAATTCTGGAGAAGAGCTGCATCTGCTCATCACTCATCAGCAGTATGTCAGTTGAAGAGAGAAAATTAAGTTTGATAAGCAGGACAACTGCATTAAATCCAAATGCAGAGGAATTTGTTCCTTCATCCCTTAGATGTGTCAATGATGCTTCCAGCAGATCAGACACAGCCAGGATTGCTGTCTCAGGGTCCTCCAAAGACACTAGTGCAGACCAACCAGAGTCCGTTATACTGAGTAACCCTGATGAAGAAGCACATCGGTATTGGCAACAACAGCTTCCAGATGATATTACCCCTGATTTCAATATTCTGGGACAGGATGAGACTCCTAGACCTGACAGTCTTTCACTCACAGGCTTGTCAATAAATGATGGCATTGGTGCTTCAATATTTTCTCCAAACCAGACATCGAGTATGCAGCACCGTGCTTCTCCTTTTATTAGGGACACACTGAGTACACATGGGAAGATTGAATTTCCTGGCCCAACTTATGTAGAAGAACACTCTCAAGCTACTATTATAAGTCCAACTGCAAGTACTATGAGTCCAACTGCTGCTCCATGGGTAAAGACTCTAAGAAATGGTGGACAATACGGCACAAACAGAAGGGATGCCAATCACTACAATGGAGATTCTAGCATTGGTATAGTGTTGATCTGATGGGTGTAATTTTCTTTACTGTAGGTGGTTCTGTGAACACTTAACTTTTCCCCTTAAATTTTCAGGAGCTTCATTGCAAAACCTTACTGATCCTTATTACGGAAGCCGGCGTAGCTTTAGCTCGACTATGGACATTATGAGTCAGCTAGAGGTCTGTCTTCATTTATCCCTCATGATATTCATCTCAAGTTATTCTTTTTGAAAGTTGTATTTATCTCACTGTGCATTGGGACTTGGGCTACACAAGAATCAAAACGAAAAAGTTGCTCTGGCACTAACTAGGTGCATATTTGGTGCTTGTAAGGCTAACTAATATGTTTCTCATATATTGCAGCAAATTTCATAAAGCAAAAGGTTTAGCACGTTTTTAAAATGGCCATTAACAACTTACAGTGTACGCTTTTACATCAATCTGCATAAGTTTTAACATCGGCTAAGCTTTCTGTTAAAACAAAAGAACATTTGGTAAGAGTAGTAGTTTGAATGAATGCTATCATATTGAGCGGACCTTGCTGGCTGTCATCCAATTCACACAACATCATCACACTTTGTAATTGTCAGGGTGTTAAGACTGAATGCTAGTGTGCTACAGATTCCTAAATAATAAGCCTCCCATTTCTTGACACAATGCCTTTCCTCTCAATTAAACCTTCAAGTTTTGTGTAGAGACATTCCTTGTTTTGTCTTTGGTCTTTGGTTTACACAGTTGGGACTTTCACTCCCTAATCAGGAACGTATATTCAGTTTGATTTTCAAACTAATGACAAGCTATGGGGACTTCACTTGTCTTTCACAGACTTACTACAGAAACTACCCTACTTTGGTACCTGTACTAAACTGTCTACTGAAACGATTATAAAATAGGAGGCTTTCTCCTGTGTGAGTTATTTGAGTAAGTCTGATGTTGAAGATCAGTATAAACTTTGTGGACACTGGACAGTGTTACTGAGTTTTATGCATCAACCAGTTCACCCAAACTCAAAACAGTTATTTGAGTAATTCTTATGTTAAAGATAAGTATATACTTTGTAGATAGTTATTTGAGTAAGTCTGATGTTAAAGATAATTATAAACTTTGTAGATAGTTATTTGAGTAAGTCTGATTCTCCTAATCTACAACCCATTAATAGGCACTTTCTCTTATGGTACAAGCCACTCAAAGGCACTGATTAAAAAAATTATTGTGTTGTTAGGCAGCTTAATTATCATCTATGCTAAATATGCTTCTACTGTGAACTGATGTATTAGTCTCAGGTTCTCAGCAAACAATGTTGTGTTGAATCTGAAAATATCACTTGCATTTTCATTCAACTTTCTATGAAGACTACAAACTATATATGAAGACTACAAACTAGGAGGGCTTCTATAGTGACTATGACGAGTTACTCTGGTTATTTGTGGAGCCACTCCATTGTAGAAACTGATTGATAACTGATAACATATATATGGTACTGTTGGTTCTCTGTTTAGGTATCATTCACTATTAGTTTAAATCAATCGAATTAGTGTATACCCTAGAAAGTACTGAACATATTTTCATTGATTTCTGATCAGATTAATCTCTTGACAAAAACTCCACTAAATTATTCACCGTAGTTATAAGAAACCTTTGCTTACAAACACCATTTGTGGCCTATCATGGCCATGTCTATAATCAAATACCACTTTCTCTGATCTGCCTATGGGCTAACAAAGATTTTATTTTACTTACTTTTGGACATGATTTATGGCGATGGCCACGATATATGTTTACGTGCATGAAGTCTGCTTCAAACATTTGTTTAATATCATCATATTTTCAATAGCAGAATAAAGTTGATGGACGACTCAATCGGAATCTCAGGTCACTGTCATTTGGACATTCAAGTCCTCCATCACCAGCATCATATGCTCAAAATGGTCTTGAGAACTATAACAAAGAAGCTTTTGGTCTGCCAAACAGTACATATAGATCTCATTCAGCTTTACTCACAGATGATATAGTTTCATCTTCAGCTGGTCGGGAACATGTATCCCTGGATACCCCAAGAGGGAGGTACAAGACGACTAATTTGCCTGTTTCTGGTCTTGGTTCAAGCAGAGGCTCTCAGTTGTTGGCTGGCTCATACAATGGTAATCATGGTATGATCTCAAACAACACACTGCAAAACATTGCTGGAGTTCAGACAGGACCAACTTGGCTTGAAACTGATGCTAGGGGTATTTTTGAATTAGAATACATGTTTTTTCATGGACATGTGCCAACATACATGCCTATTTGCCTTATGGTTTGAACTTGCTTGTGATGGCAGCAAACGTATTCTTGGAATCAAAGGATGAAGTTCATGATTTTGCAAGTCTACGACATGCACTTCATGAACAGGTAGATATGCTACTACAAGATACTAGATTATTGGAACATTGTCTTTGGGTCATAATTATAAAGTATAAACTATAAAGTGATGCTTATTACTTACCATGTAGTAAGAATTACATGAAAACTAGAGCTGAAAGTTATTCCATGGTCAGTAAAATGAAACCACTACCTGTAAAACTACTTCACGGTCTTGTCAATGCGCCACACAGTTGCTTTTGATCAAACACTTGACGATATGATAATTCTTGGTTACATGACCTATAGTTATGCTATATGGACTAGTTATAGTATATGGTCTGATTTGGTACATATATTTTTACTATACATTAAATACCTGGGTTTCTGGCGTTGGTTTTTACACTGCTCAAATAGTATGCCTCTGGAAAATATCTTGAATTGAGAGTATTCTTTTTTCAATTTGTGATTATGTTTGGCTCACAGTCTACTGTTATCCACTGAAAATTTTAGCAGGATAGGCAGGCTTTTCTAACTGGTGGCAATCCTTTAGCAAAGGAACTAGATATTAAGGAGCTTTACAATATCCAAAACAGATTAGCTCAGGAGAAGGCTAGAGAAACAATATATCGCCAGAGGTCAGATATTAATTTCTCCTTGATATCGTCATTTATTAATAGATTAATCATGCATGTAATTTATTAATAGATTAATCATGTATGTACATTCCTGTAATGGTGTCCTGTGTATTATGAACACATCTACACATACAAACTGTTGTGTCTGTAAATTTTGATAACACCTTTTGATGAGTGGATTCAAAACACTGCATCAGGCTTGCTTGGTGGTGATCATGCAGTGTCTGAGCTGTTTACATTACTTCCTTTTTTTTGACATAATATCTTTGCATGCATCTTTTTCCTTTGTATTTGAGAACATCTATATTATTCTTACTTGAATAACACTAGGATAAGGGCAGTACCGGTCATAATAGTACATTGTAGCATCTCCTGTTTTACTGGTAGCATCAATTTAAGTTAAAGAAGATTTTGAAATTCAACAGCAACCAGGCAGACCTTTGTCTACTACTGAGGAATATCCTATACTTCCTTTTAAACCGATGCTGTTGCTTAACACGCTGGTCGAGTTACTTGATAAGTTAATGTCAATCTATATGATACTTTAGTACTTAACAAATGGATCAACCACGCTGCTTTGGTTTGCTAGTGCTGACGATATGATTGCATGTGGCGTGTTACTCTTCTTGGAACATGATCTATCTGTTCTAGATACTAGAAGTAATTTTTGTTTAATACTGAACAAAAGCTAATCCATTTCATGGTCTCACCAGGTTCCAAATGCCAGAGTTGCAAGGCCTCATCCAGGAGCAAAATCCCCCAATCGACCTTTGCGGTCTTCATGTAAGCGAGGCAATACACGTCCTGAACTTTGAACTCAACAACCGGAGGAAGATTGTACGATCCACTGGCCGCAGGCTCCAGGTCATCATAATATCAAGCACCCATACTCCGGCGAGGCTGACCGCTGCCGTCGAGCAGTACCTCCTGGAGCACGGCCTTCAGTACACGCAGGCACAGCCAGGCCTCTTCCGCGTTCTGGTACAGTGAGGTAGCAGGATTGCGGGCTCTAGATGTTTATGTACACGATCAGATGAAAGAAAAGGAGGAAAGAAAAATAAAAAAGAATGACCTGTACTTCTGTATATGGCAGAGATGAGTAGAAGGATAGAAATGTTACAACAGCTGTTGTAGTATTCGTATAGCAGGCTTTTTGTCAGCAAATACGTTGTAAAATTTGCAGAATTAGGCGATATGTTCTTTCACATTGGTAAGGCTCCCCAATCTTGCTGCTTAAATCACCTGCTCAGTAGAGAATGTACAGCCTTACCGTTAGGATGCCGTGTTCATTTTCGTTCTCATACCCACAATTTAAGAACGAAGCTCGTATACGATTCAACAGTTGCGGCAACCTATGGCTTAGACTAGCTGGTGCGATCTAGCTGAACAATGTGGTTAAAATCACCGTGGGCCTGTTTGGAATGCATGAAAATTTTCTGATTCATACGAAATTTGAACTGTCCATTGTAAAATGGGAAAATTGATAACATGCCATAGAATTGGTGAACACTTGATAATACGTTACAAAGTTGGATGATACCTATAAAATGCCACAAAGTTGGATGGAAACTAGATGATTTGCCACATTTGTCACTTTCCACCATTTTCTTTTCTTTTCTAATTTCTCTCACGGGAAATTCCTTTTTCCCTATCCCCAAAAACGCAGGCAGCCACGATTCAGCTGCTGCAGCACCACACAGCTCAACCACCAGCAGAACAAAAATGCATTCACAAATGAGTTGACAAACCATTCAACATCTCAAACAAACCTGAGTTCACAAATTTGCAGGTTCACAAGTCTAAAATATAACAATAGGAATGAGTCATAGCTATTGAGTTCACATCTCAAACAAGATTACAGGATCGAAGTCTCAGTGAGTTCACATCTCACACATCAAGTTTACAAAATATTCTAAATAAGTTATTTTTGCCTATGAAGTAAACTACACAGAGATAACTCTTAGTTCTTTTTCTTCTTTGGAGTCATCTTCTTAGTAGTTTTTTGTGCCTTTGCTGGAGACGTAGTTGTAAGGTATGACTATGATGGTCCATCTCCTATTGTCAATGCCAGTTGCCTACAAATAATTATTGGGTTACTTATATATTTTTTTTTATCCTTGACTATTGTCAATGTCAATGCCAGTAGTAATAACAAAGGAAATACCTTCTTGTAAGAGGACCAGGGTTGTCATGTAGCTGAGGAAGAATGTCAATCCCGTCAATCCTGGGCCTTTTAGGTGTTATTGGGCCTCCACTTTGGGATGTGCTTGGACCTCCTGACTTAGTTCTTCTTGTTCTGTATGTGCTCTTCTTGTACAAGATAAATGACAAATGAAAAAAACAGCCACAAAATAACAATTTACATGACAAGTGATGCTAGAGTTTGTACCTTTTCTTTGTCCCACTAGTTCCCCACATCGTTTGCATCTGTTATTGCCCTTGCCCTCCTTATCTAAGCAACCCTTGATTCTCACCTTTCTAGGCCTTCCAGGAGGTCTTTTGGCAAGTGGTGGTAGGAGTTGAAAACTTGGATCAATCCGAGGCCATTGAGACTTGTCTGTAATGGGTTCTATTCCCCCTTCATATGCAGCCTTGAACCTTCCTAGGAAGTAGTACTCATGTACATAAGTCTCCAAGTTGATAATTTTCTCTTTGGTTAGAAAAGCTAATGCATGCTGACAAGGCTTGCCTGTGTGCTGCCACTCAAGGCAAGTGCACTCCCTTGAATCTGTTTTCACAACATGTCTGAGCTGGTCATTGTCGTTGTCCTTCACCTCAGCACTCCCACTTGTAGATCTGACAACCTTCAAGTGACATAGGCCTCTAGTCCTCGCATTGATTTGGTACATAACAGCTGGTTGTATGATCCTCTGTGGCCTCTCTCCAATCCTTCTCCTCTTATCAAAGAGCTACATGATCATCTCCCTAATTTTATCTGCTAGCTCAACAACAGGAAGATCCTTTACTTGTTTCACCCAATTGTTAAAGTACTCAGCAAGGTTGTTATTGATGTAATCACACTTAATGTTTGTGTTGAAGTAGCATCTCATCTACAATAGACTGTGATAATTTCTAAGATAATCGGCAACATCAGGGCATGCTTGCAACACTTGGTTCATGTGGTAATCAAATACCTCAGTCTTATATGCCTTAGCTGCAGGCCACATATGGTTAGAGATGTCACTATGGAATTTCTTCACAAAGTTCTGCATAAGGTGTCTGAAACACTCTCTGTTCAGCATGAGGGACACCTCCTTCACAGCATTCCCTAGCCCTTTGCTAGCATCTGTACACACAGCTAGGTTAGGGGGATTACCTATAGCTCTTTGAACTTGCCTCATAAACCATGTCCAATTATCTTTAGTCTCATATTGTATAAATCCAAAAGCTACAGGAAACAACCAATTATGTCCATCTAAAGCAGTTACTGCAGCTAATTGTCCATTCCACTTCCCATTCAAAGCAGTTGAATCTACACTAAGGTACAGTCTACAACCATTCAGGAAACCCTCAATGCAGGGCCTAAATGAAATAAAGAATATATGAAAGTACACTTTACCTTTTACTGTTTTAGTGAATCTCAACAATACTACCTAGAGACCTTAACTCAATCTTTGCCTTGAAGTTGTACAACAATTGAAAGCTTGATTCTCAACCTCCATATAATTCATCCATTGCCCTTTGTCTTCCCTTCCAAACTGTGTCATATCTAACAGTAACATTGTAGTCATCTTGCAGCTTCTCTTGCATCTCCTTGGCACCCGTGTTTGGTTTCCTTTTCAATATAGATGACGCCTTATTAGTAACCCATAATTGACTTGCCATGCTGGACTGGATCCTGCTAGTAGATGTACACTTGTGGCCATCAACTATCTTGTTAACCTGCAAAAACAATAGAAATAACATTTAATTATTAAGTAAAAATAAAGGCAGTTAGTACAATAATTACATCTAAAAATGTTAGCAACAAGGTTAGTACCCTAATAGTTCTCTTATGTGGCACTCTGCGTGCTATAACTCTCCAAGGACAACCTTCAGCCTTACAATATCCCATAAATCTTGCAACGTCAGATTTTTCAGTGCCGATGTCAAACTCCTCATTAATTGTATATTGTCTAATGACCAACCTAAAGTCTTTCATTGAAGGAAAGGTGCTGCCTTTGATCATCACTGGACGTTCCTTATCATACACAATGATAATCTCCTTAGAAATTCCATTATTTACTGGAATAGCTGCTCCTACAATGTCTGCTCCTACAATGTCTGCTTGTTCACTAGAAGAAATACCACCACCAGGACCAGTACCACTAGTAGGAGCAGTATCAAAACCAGGACTAAGACCACTAGCAGGAGCAATATCACCATCTCGTTCCCTTGCTCTCTCAACCTCATCCCTTAAACCCAAAAGCGCATACATCTCCTCTTCAGCCATAGGTACATTCCTTTCTTCATCATCAGGGCCCTGGACTATGACAAGACTTGACCAATCAACTGGCTCTACTCCTGCCACATTGTAAATTTCAGGTCCAATTGACTGATTATCAACAAGCATAGCAACACTGGACTGGTTTGATTGGTAGCCTACTTTGTCTACAACTGCTAAACTAAACGTCCTTTCGTTATCCTTCCTACGCGACATGTAAAAAAAGAAAAAAAAATAGCAGGTTAGGAAGGGATTCGTGGTTCTTTCTCACATCGGTGGTACTCACATGCAGTCCAAAAATAGCAAAATAATGTAGCTGAAAACAAGTTCAGAGAAAGTTTCATACCCCACAGTGATCTCCTTCGGATCCATTTTGTCAGCTCTAAACTCCCCCTGATTTCCCCCAATTTCACCAAATAACAGCCTAGGATTTCATAGATGAAAATGAATCCAACATTCAATAATTAAACAATCAAAAACACGTTGAAAGATGGAAGAGATGGATTGCGTGCCTCACCCGCCGTCGCCGTTGCACCCGCTGCTCGCCAGAGCTCACTCGGAGCTCTAGAATCTAAGCCGCGCCGCGCTGGCCGCTATAGACCCCAGGAGAGCGTGGCGGCACGAACGGGCGACGGCGTGGGCGACGCGGATGGGCAGGAGAGCAGGGCAGCATGAGCGGCGCGAAGGAGATCCCGACGGGGACGTGACGGAGAGCAGGGAAACGACTGGGCCTGCCGTCGCCGGAGCTCGCCGGCTGTTCGTCGGAGGCCGACCGCCGTTCCGGAGCACAGCCGTCGACCACCTTCACAAGAGGATGCGGGTGAGCTGAGTCGTGGGTGAGCTGCGTGCTTGTGTCGGATAGGAAAAAGGAGGAGGGGCATTTGAGTCATTTTTCATGGGAGAAAAAACAGAAAAGAAAAGAAAATAGTAGAGAGTGACAAATATGGCAAATCATCTGGTTTCCATCTAACTTTGTGATATATTATCAAATATTCATCAACTCCGTGACATATTGTCAATTTTCCCTTGTAAAATTCCATGCTCTGAAACAAGCCTCATATTTTGAGTGGCTTATGGAGTATATAGGATTCGATCCAATGATACGAGGCCTCTCGCTCCAGTCCTACCCGTCGCCGCCGCACCTACAGCACGCGTACGCACCACCGCCTCTCTCGTCATATGGCTATGACCCCTACCCCGCATATGCCTCCTACCTGTCAAGATCCGATCAAAACTAATTTGAATCAATCGGGATTTTTAGAGAAATTTGGATGAAGAAGAGGCAAGGGGAAAGCTAAACTAGGGTTCCTAAACTACCAAAAAGCTACCGAATGTACTTTGATCCATCCTTCTTCCATTTTACTCATTAGCAGGGCTTATATACCTAGTTTTCTTACATTGATCGATCGAAACAGACAGCAGTAAAAAGTTCTGAAAGTAAAACAATAGGCAACATTGTTTTGAAGGTAAAAGACAAGATTTTGACTGCTACAGTACTAATTACTCTTTTACTAAACCGCTAATTGGCCGTTGGATCTTTGTTTCTTCTTTTCACCTTGATTCGCCACCCTTGATCTCTACTTAAGTGAAGTCACCCAAGTGTTCTTTCCACCGCAAACTTTCCTCTGTTCTTCTTCTCCAGTTTCTCTGAACTCTTCTTCTCGAGACCTGACAATTGCCACCCCTTGAGCTCAAGGCTTAAACCTAGGAAAAGTACTCTGAATAAAGGTTGCATCCTCCCAAGTAGCATCCGTTTTTGACGGATTCAGTCAGTGAATGAGCCACTGGGTTACAGCAAAACCCTTTCGAGGAACAATTCTTCTATCTAATATAGCAATTGTTCAGTCTTGCTCGTACTTTAGAGTCAACTAAAGGTAGTCCAGGAAATGGTACTGCATTGTGGCCCACATGTTTCTTGAGCTGGCTTACATGAAAAACAGGATGAATAGCAGCTTCCTCTCGCAATTGTAGCTTATAAGCCAATAATCCGATTCTTTCCGTAACTCTGAAGGGTCCATAATATTTGAATCTGAGCTTCAGGGAGCCTCTTAGTCCAAATGTGTTGTGTCAATAAGGTTGCATCTTAAGGTATACCATATCTCCCACTTCTAACTGCTGCTCTTACCTTAATTTGTCTGCAAACCTCTTGATTCTAGCCTAAGCATTGTGCAAGCTCACTTTGAGCTTCTTTAGCAGAAGACTTTACTGTTGTAGCCCTGTGCATGTTATTTATTTCGAAAGTAACTGATGTCGTGACGAAATCACAGAAATGGCCTCTACACAGTCAATTTCAACAGAGAGGGAGAGTTGAATTTTTTTTACTAATTTCCACAGTCAATTTCAGTAAAAAAATCAGCTCTCCCCCTCCGCTGAAATTGACTGTGTAGAGGCCACTTCTGTGATTTCGTCGCGACAACGGCTACTTTCAAAATAAATAACATGCACAGGGCTACAACAGTAAAGTCTTCTCTTTAGCATTTCCTCCTTCTCCTCCACTGTGATTTTGGCTTCTGCTGACACGTTGCATGGAATAGATATCTCGGTCATTTGAGGAGGATGACATCCATAAAGTGCTTTAAATGGAGTCATCTTCAGCGAGGTATGGTATTAAGTATTATACCACCATTCTACCATTGTCAGCAAGCTTAACCATTTTTTTGGCTCTTGGAATACCATGCTTCTCAAATAGGCTTCTAAACACTGATTCACTCTTTCAGTTTGCACATCCGTTTATGGGTGATATGCTATGTTAAGCGGATAGAAACTTTGAGTAGCTTGAACACCTCCTGAAACAACTTGCTAGTGAAGACCCGATCTCTATCAGTCAAAATGCTATGGACATCTCATGTAATATGAAAACATTGCCCATAAAAATCTACACCACCTGATGGACTGTATATGGATGTGACAATGCCATAAAATGGGCACACTTAGTAAAACGATTGACCACCACTAAAATCACCTCTTTTCCTTTAGAATTTGGTAAGCCTTCAATAAAATCCATTGAGATATGAGTCCAGGCCATATCGGGTACTTCCAAGTGTTTTAATAATCTAGGAATATGAACATGTTCAGCTTTGGTGATTTAACATATTGACATTCCTTGACAATATATTCCACATTTCTTTCCATCTTTGGCAAATAGAACAGTTTTTTCAACCTATGATAAGTAGCTTGAATTCCAAAATGTCCCCCAATTGATGACTTATGAAAAGTTTTTGATAGCTTGGATCTGAAATTATTTTGTTCTCCCACATTTATTCTTCCCTTGTACTTAATGAGGTAATTCTCTACCCTATATGGGAATCTAGGGTCTGTGCTATTTTGTATCTCCTCTAAGATTTTGGTAGCTTTTGAATCATTCTCATAACTAATCTTTAGACCTTGCACCCACTCAGGTATCACATATGTGACAGCCAGACAGTATGTTTCTTCACCTTAATCTTTCCTTGACAAAGCATCAGCCACCTTATTTTCCTTCCCTTTCTTGTAATCAATCTTGTAATCGGATTCTGATAACTTCAACATCAGCTTGTGTTGAACTCCCTCTACCAGCTTTCGTGTTGTAATGAACTTCAAACTTTGCTGATATGTTCTAATGATAATTGTATTCCCTAACAAATAGTGCCTCCATTTCTTTAATGCCTCCAAGATTGCAATTGCTTCCTTGCCATAAATTGATTTGGCAGATGCCCTAGGTCCTAATGACTTACTAAAGTAAGCTATGTGATATCCAGATTGCATCAAGACAACACCGATTACAAAACCACCAGCATCTATCTCTAACTGAAATGGTCTTGAAAAATCTAGTAAAGCTAAGACCGGGCAAGAGGTCATAATCTTCTTGAGTCTCTTGAAAGACTCAGTTTGCTCTTGGCCCTAATTGAATTTGTCCTTCTTCAACATATCAAAGAGAGGCCGACAGATTTGTCCATACCCTTTTACAAATCTTCGATAATGCCCCGTCAATCCCAAAAATCCCCTCAACTTAGTAATGTTATCTGGTTTTGGACAATTCAAAACATCAGCAATTTCCTTTGGGTCAGTGGAAAAACCTGTAGGACCAAGGATAACCGACTAGAGGAGGGTGAATAGGAGGTTTTTAAAATTCTTCGGTTCTAATTGCAATAAATAGGATTCTACTCAAGAATTACAATTTTTTGACAATTAAACCCTAAATGTTCTAAGTCTCACTAAGTGCATCAACAAACTAATTTAACCAATAATACAAACCTAAGCACAAGATCAAAGCACTAAATAGCTAGGAATGTAAATTACATGCAAGAATGAGAAAATCAACCAAAAGAGAGAAAGTAACGCAAGGATTTATCCTATGGTCTCGGAGACTTGCCGGTCTCCCCTAATCCACGTTGAGGAAGCTTGATCACTTCAAGCCGGCTCTAATCACTCGAGCCTCCCTCGATCACTTGGTAGTTCTTCCCCACTCCGTGGAGGTGAACTCCGGCCTTCACAATCAACCGGGCTTTCTCACAAGCTACTTGAGAAAGTCACTGGTTCCTTCGCCTCTAAGCCGTCTAAGAGGCGGCAACCTCTAAGAGTAATAGACTTTGACGATCGCTTGAGGTGTATCAAGTGTCTAAATGGCTCAATTTAATGCTCACACTTGATTTCTCTCTCAACTACTAACAAAATGTGAATTGAATGCACTAGAGTGGAGGAGAAGCAAACAAGAGCTTAAGAATATGCAATAAGTGTCCAAGAGAGCCTCTATGCTGCATATGTGGGTATATTTATAGCCCTCATCAATTTTGCTAGCCGTTGCTACCAAACTCCTAAAAAATTCAGGGTGGCCGGCACTACCGCCCAACTGGAGCCGGTACTGCCGGCCTTAGGTCCAACGGTCGACTGTTGCATTAAATGCATTGTCTGACTAGCCGTTACTACAGTGGGCCAGCAGTACCACCCATTTGAGGTCAGTACTGCCGGCCGAGCAATCCCCTGTAAGATCGAGGATGCCGACTAGAGGGGGGTGAATAGGCGGCTTTAAAAAAATTTCTTCTAGATTAATTAAAATCTCGCCTATTTATCCATATGTCAAAACCTAAACAAAAATCAATGCGGAAGCGATAAACTAAGGTTTTGACAATTAAGCCTAAGTCAACTAGGCTCACTAAAAGCACTAGCTAATTATGTCTCTAACAAGAATATGCAATCCTAAATACAATAAGCAATTTAATTCTAGAAATGTAAATTGTAACAATATAAATAACAATTGCAAGTAACCACAAAGAGATACATCGATATTTTACTGTGGTGTTCGGAGACTTGTCGGTCTCCCCTAATCCACGTTGAAGCTAGCCCAAACTACTTTGGACTGACTCCACGAATTGAGCACCCGCCTCGATTTCACTAGTGGTAGCTCTTTCCCACTCCAGGTAGGTGAGCTCCGACCTTCACAACCTTGCCGAGCCTTCTCACAATCTCCTTGAGAAGATCACCACGCACGGCGTCTCCACACGCCTTCTAGGTGTCGACAAACACCAAGAGTAATAAGTCAAACCCTCTAGCTTGAGCTCCACCAAGTACAACACATGTATAATGGTAATTACCGAGTGCAACACATGCACAAGGCTTCCCTCAAGTGCAACACGTGTACAAGAGGCTCTCAATCCTCTCCTAATTGCAACACATGCAATTAGAGCTCACTCTTAGCTCAAGAACCAAATTTGAGAATGCAACACATGCACAAGACCACACAAATGCTCAACAAAGTCAACAACCCCCAAATGCCAGCTCCCAAGGCTTCTTATATAGCCTTCACAAGAAAAACTAGCCGTTGGGAGGCAAATTGGGCATAAATACCCAGGAGGCCCGGTCATACCGCCCTAGGGCCGGTATGATCGGCCTCTGGTCCAACGGCTAGAAAAAACTAGCCGTTACACAGAAAATCTGATCATACCGCACCCCAGGCCGGTATGACCGCTCTACGGCCGGTATGACTGGATGTAAGGTCGAGGATGCCGACTAGAGGAGGGTGAATAGGCGGCTTTTAAAATTCTCTGTACTAATTTCTACAAAGCAATTCACCCCTAATTACCCTAATGCCAAAATATTAACAATTATTAATGCGGAAGCGATAAACTAAGGTTTTCGCAATCAAAGCCTAAGTTCTCTAGGCTCACTATGTGCACTAACTAATTATGTCTCTAACAATAAATTACAATCCTAAAGACAAGCAATCAATCAATTTAATTCTATGAATGTAAATTGCTTGAATATAAATAATGAATGGAAAGTAGCACAAGAGACACGATACTTTTTACCGTGGTGTTCAGAGACTTACCGGTCTCCCCTAGTCCACGTTGAGGTTAGCCCAAACACATTGGACCAGCTCCACGAATTGAGCACCCACCTCGAATCCACTAGTGGTAGCTCCTTTTTCCTCCCGGGTAGGCGAGCTCCAACCTTCACAAACTTTGCCGGGGCTTCTCACAACCTCCGTTGAGAAGCTCACCGCGCACGACGCTCTACGCCGTCTAGGAGGCGGCAACCTCCAAGAGTAACAAGTCAAGCCTTTCCGCTTGAACTTCACCTAGTGCAACACATGCACTTCCAGTGACCTCCTAAGTGCAACACATGCACTAGGATCCTCCTCAAGTGCAACATATGCACAAGAGGCTCTCAATCCACTTCCTAATTGCAATATATGCAATTAGGGCTCACTCTTAGATCAAGAAGCAAATAGAAGAGGGCAACACATGCACTTAACTCCTACAAACACCCAAATACAGTAACAACCACTGCCCTTGCCCCCTAAGGCCTCCTTTTATAGCCTCCAAGCCAAAAATAGCCATTGAGGACGAATTGGGCAAAAGTCCAGCAAACCCGGTGCTACCGCCCTACTAGGACCGGTAGCACCGGCCTTCTCGCCAACGGCTACAAAACTAGCCGTTGCAGGAAATTCGGTAGCACCGGCCAACGGGAGCGGTGCTACCGCTCAGGCGGTAGCACCGGCCTTCACCCCGGTAACACCGGACCCGAGTCAATCCGCAAAAACATCCCTCTCTAGAATTTTGACACCGGGGGTTCATCTGGTGCTACCGCTCATCTGGTAGCACTGGGCTACCATGGCCGGTAGCACTGGCCTGCCAAAACCCCCAAAACACCCTCTCTGAAATTTCCACACCGACCAGAGGGGCGGTAGCACCGGACCTCCGGTGCTACCGGGCTACCATGGGCGGTAGCACTTGACCGAGCGGCAGTACATGCTCCCATAAGCGGTACTACCAGCCAGGCGGTGCTACTGGCCCTATATGGGCGGTACGACCGGCCATATGGAGAAAACGTAATTTTTCACAAAAAACTTTTCTCCAAACCATTAAAGATTTATTCTTTGAGCTATGTGAGGATCAACACATGATCACAACACTATGCAAAACACATTTGCACATGTTAATCACATACTCCAAAGAATCGCACTAAGCACAACTTATTTGCAAAACACATTTGCAAATAAACCAAGAACTTATGAGATCAATCCTCTTAGCCATGTGATGATCAACACATGATCAAGTCAATTTGCAAAACACATTTGCAAACCCTATTCACATGCTCTAGGATCGAAACCCATAATCTCAAGTTCATTTGCAAAACACATTTGCAAATAACAACTCCAACTTATTTGCAAAACACATTCGCAAATAAACCACGAACTTATAAGATCAATCCTCTTAGCCATGTAAGGATCAACACATGATCCCGACACTTTGCAAAACACATTTGTAAACACCAAAACATGCTCTAGGATCGAACCTCATAACTTCCAGCTTATTTGCAAAACACATTTGCAAATAACAAATCAATACTTTGCAAAAACATATTTTGCAAACACAAAGCATAAACCAAGCTTAGCCTTGTGATGATCAACACATGATCCAATCACAAGCTAGAACACCAAAGCATGAGCTCTCTATTTGCAACACATGCAAATCTCTAGCACCATGCAAACAACCACAACAAATCAAGTTGCTTGAGCTTTCTCCTTTCGCAACACATCCAAAACTTAGCTCCAAGCAAAAATCAAATCAAATAAGATTCAATTAAGATGCAAGCATGAGCACCTTTATTTGCAACACATGCAAATACTTTGCTCATGCAAAATCCAATGCACGAGCTTCACCCATTTGCAACACATGCCAAATGGTTAGCTCCATGCAAACATCAAATAGGAGAGTGAGCTAGAGTGAACCGGATTGAGTTCATCAACACATGATGAAGCTCAAGCTAAAAGATTCAACCCCTCTTAATAGTATGGCACCTAACTAGCAACCCGGTCTCACATCCAAGCACCGAGACCGGTAAAAGACTAGGAACACATCCTTAGCCCTAGCTAGTTATACCTTTGCCTCTAGCGATCCACTTGAAGCTTTTATGATTTTCAATCATCTTCTCTCCGGGATCGAATCTTCTTCTTGTTCACCAACATATGATAAACCTTCTCTAGCCCTTCTCTTCATTTCGGGATCACCTCTTGAAGCTCATCAACACATGATGACTTCTTCTTCTTCCCGATTCTTTATCATCTTGGACTCAACCTACTTCACAACTCATGGAAGATGTTAGTCTAACAAACACGGTTGTCTCAATCATCACCGCACTCCATTAACACATAATGGGTGCCTCTAAGACCGATTGAGCACAACCCAAATCAACTTGAAAGATTAATTGGTGTCTTGAGTACTTTGATGCAACTAATGCTTCACTATACTCAAGAACTTTTCGCTTATCTTTAATCAACAAAGAGACACCATCAACATATGATGAAATGTTCTTTGATTGATTGAGAGACAACCGAACTCAATTTTAACTTATTTAAATTGACATGAGTATATATCACTACACAAGTTTCATATACTCAATTTGATGGAAAGTAATGATCCAATATGTTTGAGTGATGGAAAGAGATCAATACATTTGAGACCATCAACTATAGAATAAACTCCATTTGATATGTGCATATAGATAATTGGACTTTGGAACCGATATGCACATAATCAATCTTAGATTGCATATGAGTTTATCCTATATTAGCATGAGTATACTTCAACTACACAAGTTATATATATACTCAAAAGATTGTTTCAAAGTCTTGATCCTTTATATTATATAGCAAGAGGACATGGGTCAATACAATTGAAACATCAAGTTAAATTATTAACTCCCCCTAGATGTGTGCATTCATGTATATATAGATTTGGAAACATAATGCACATATTTAGACTAAGGCAATGGAAGAGTTTATCTTTTAACTTGAATCATAAGTATGCATTAAGACAATAGAGTGAATATGAGTGCATACCTTGGGTTTTCCATTTTCCATCCGAATTTGAGACTAATAAGAATGTAGCTCAATTAAACATGTTAGTCTCATAATGATTAGATTTGTCATTAAATAATGATTAAACATTAATATTAAACCAATCACCAAAATCAATGGAGCTTGAACTTACACCGGAGGGGTCCAGTCATACCAGGCTACATCCCCCAAAAGACACTCCTTTGTAAAAAAAAAACACCGGGGTGTCCTCGATCATACCGGACCTTCTCCGGTCATACCGGACTTGGGGCGGTATGATCGGACTAGGGGCGGTCATACCACTTCTTCAGTCACTAAAACATCCATAACTTTTTACTCTGAACTCCGATTTAGGTGATTTTTGATTCTATGCGAAGCTTATCACGAGGGCTACAATCTCCACCTATTTTTAAGATTTAAGCAACCATAGATATTTTTAAATATCACAAAAATAAAACTCTAATGTAGTCATTTAAGTCTAAAATCTGATTTTTCGAAATCCCTCACATAGACTTGATCAAGGGCATGACTACAAGCTAGCAAGAGTCAATAAGATCAAATATTGAGCTGTGTAATGATCAACTCATGATCAAAATAATTTTGCAAAATCTAATCACATGCTCCAATATCAAATGCATGAACACCAATATTTTTCAAAACACATTCGCAAATATAAATATTGTAAACAAGAGCAATCAAGATCATATCTTTGAGCCATGTGATAATCAACATATGATCAAACCAATTTGCAAACTCTATTCACATGCTCCAAGATAAGATTCAATTAAACTATATTTTGCAAAAACTCATTTTGCAAACACAAAGCATAAACATATCTTAGCCTTTGTGATGATCAACACATGATCAAGTCACAAGCTAAGACTTCGATGCATGAGCTCTCTATTTGCAACACATGCAAATATCTAGCTCCATACAAACAACCACTTAAACCCACTTGCATAAGCTATCTCCCTTTTGCAACACATGCAAATCCATAGCTCTATACAAAAACCAAATTGATTAAGATTCAATAAGAAGCAAGCATGAGCTCCCTTATTTGCAACACATGCAAATACTTAGCTCATGCAAGAACCAACCAAGAGAGAGCTAGAGTGAATCGGATTGAGTTTATCAACACATGATGAAGCTCAAGCTATAAAACTCGACCCCTCTTAATAGTACGGTAACCTACACTAGCAACCCGGTCTCACATCCAAACACCGAGACCGATAAAAGACTAGGAACACATCCTTAGCCCTAGGTAGTTATACCTTTGCCTCTAGCACATCCACTTGGAGCTTTTATGATTTCCATCATCTTCTCTCCAAGCCGGGTGCTTTCTTCTTGTTCATCAATACATGATGAACCTTCTCTAGCTTCACTTCACTTCGGGATTCATCCTTGAAGCTTATCAACACATGATGACTTCTCCTTCCCGATTTTTCATTTTCTTGGACTCAACCTACTTCACAACTCATGAAAGATTGTTAGTCCAACAAACACGATTGCCTCAATCATCAATTGCACTCCATTAACACATAATGGATGCCCCTATGATCGATTGAGCACAAACCTAATCAATTTGAATGATTTAAAGGTGTCTTGAGTGCTTTGATGTAACTAATGCTTCATTATACTCAAGAACTTTCCGCTTGTCCTTAACCAATGAAGAAACACCATCAACACATGATGAAGTGTTCTTTGATTGATTGAAAGACAACCGAATTCAATTTAAATTTCATTTAAATTGACATGAGTATATATGAACTACACAAGTTTCATATACTCATTTTGATGGTTACTAAGTAATGATCCAAGTTATGCTGGAGTGGTGGAAAGGGATCAATACTCTTAATACCATCAACAATAGAATAAACTCCATTAAATATGTGCATATAAATAATTGAACTTGGAATCAATATGCACATAATCAATCTTAGATAGTATTTGAGTTTATCCTATATTAACATGAGTATACTACAACTACACAAGTTACATATACTCAAATGATTGTTTCAAAGTAATGATCCTTGTTATAGAAAGAAGAAATAGATCAATACTATTGTAATATCAAGGTAAAGTATGAACTCCCCCTAAATGTGTGCATCCATGTATATATGGAATCGAAACATTAATGCACATCTTGAGGTCTAAATAATGGTAGAGTTCATCCTTTAACTTGAATCCAAAATATGCATTAAGATATCATAAAATGAATACGAGTGCATACCTTGAGTTTTCCATTTTTTTCATCCAAAAGAAACTAAAGAGAGTTAAACTCAACAAAAGAGTTAGTCTCACTAATCAATATTATGATTATCAAAAGAGTTAGTCTCAATATTAGATTTGTCATTAACACCAAAACCAAACTAATGGAGCTTGAACTTTCATCCCCAAAAACACACATCTCTGGAATATAACTACCGACCCTAGGGCCGGTACTGCTGACCAAGCGGCAGTACCGCCCTACCATGGGTGGTAGTACCGGCCATTGCATAGGTGATATAGATTTTAAATTTTCTTTTGATCACAAGTGAAAACAATCATTTTATAAGCATTGATTGAGCCATTTTCACTAAAATCACATCAAGCTACTAATCAAGAGTCCCTCTTAATAGTACGGCATTATGCTAGCAATTCGATCTTTCTCCAAAACTCTGAGATCGGTAAAAGCTATGAAAAGGTCCTTAATTATATACCTTTGCTTTTTAGCTTGAAGCAATGATCTTCTTTTGCTTCATTTTTATGCTTCATCGTGTTCCATGCTTAGGACCAACCTATTTTCATCATTCTCAAATGGAAATATTAGTCCTTTATTTCAGATTGTCGTTAATTACCAAAACTAACATAATTTAGGGGCCTAGATGCTTTCAACACCTTCTGAACTAATAATGTGACCAAGGTATTCAATAGTGGAGACTACAAACACACATTTACTCCTCCTTGCCACCAGTTGATTGCTCTGCAGTATTTTCAGTACAATACTTAAGTGTTTCTTGTGTTCTTCCAATATTCTTTCTATAAATGAGGATATCATCAAAGAATACCAAAATAAACTTCCTAATATGTGCTGCAAAATTGTTGTTCATCAAAGCCTGAAAAGTTGCATACGCATTAGAAAGTCCAAAAGGCATCACCATGTATTCATAATGTCCCAAGTGAGTTTTGAAAGCAGTTTTTAGTATAACTTCTTCCTTCATTCTTACTTGGTGGTACCCAGACCTTATACCGTGGCGTCATTCAATTCATCCAACACGTCTTTAATAATAGCCATTGGAAATTTGTTCTTAATTGTCAAAGATTTCAATTGCCTAAAGTCTACACATATTCTCCATGCTCCATCTTTTTTCCTCACCATTACAACAGGAGATGAATATGGACTAGTACTGGGCCTTATCTCTCTAGTTTCCAATAAATTCTTGATGATGTCTTCCAGAGCATCTCTTTGATAATGTGGTATTTGATAGGGCCTAAGATTAGGTGGTTCAACCCCAGTTTTCAAATGAATAGCATGATCATAATCCCTCCTAGGTGGCAATCCCACTGGCTCAGCAAAGACCTCAGAATATTGTGCTAGCACCTCTTCTATTTCCTAAGGTATCTGTTCTTTAGAAATCACTTGTTATGCATCTAAGAGGTTGACCTGTATTAAGAAGCCCTTCACACCTTTTTGCACCATCCTTTCCAGTTTTTCAGCCTTAATGTTGCATTTCAATTTGGGATGGGTATAATCATTGAACCGGATGATCTGCCCTCCTTTCTTGATGGTTAACACCTTCTCCTTTAAATCTAAAGCAATGTGACTATTCTCAAATATCCAATCAGCTTCTAATATGATATCATAATAACCCAACTTGAGTAATTTGAAAGTAGTTGTGAAAGAAGTGTTATGTACTTTTTATTGCAATCCCTCTACTTTTGCATCTGAAGTCAACTCACCTACCTGCCACCCTAATTTTCTTAAGTGGAACATAACTTAAGGGATATCCATTTCTCACTGCATATTCGTAGGGGTGGGCACATATAAACCGAAACCGAAAAACCGAACCGAACCGAACTGAACAGAACCGAATTAACCAATTTTTCGGTTTTCGATTTTCTGTTCGATTTTTATTTTGGTAGTATTCGGTTTTTGGGTTTCGGTCCAGTTTTTAACCACCATAAACCGAAAATTCGAAAAAACAGAATCTCTGTGTATATACTCGCAGTCTCGCACCGGATGACGCGAACCTTCTCTAATCGCTCTTCCTCCTCCCCACGTTCCCTAATAAACCACCCGTCCGTAAATCGCCACTTCAATTCCCCAATCGTCTGCCCCCGCACGAGCCATGGAACCCTAGCTCCGGTGAGACCTCCAGATCCAGTCGCGTCCTTCGTCGAAATCGGCTACCTCGGCCTCCGTTCGTGTCCTATCCCCGACAACCTCCTGAATCCTAATTCGCACGGCCTCCAGGGTTTTGTCTCCATCCTCCTTCGAAGGGATCTGCGGCCTCCAGTCTTCGTCTTCGTCCTCCTTCGAAGGGATCCGCGTCCTCCGGCGAAATCGGCGACCTCGGCCTCTACTCGCGTCCTATCCCCAGAGCCCACTTGATTCGCGCGGCTTCTAGGGTTTCATCTCCATCTTCCTTCGGGATTTGCGGCCTCCAGGCCTCGTCTCCATCCTCCTTCCAAGGGACTCGTCTGGGAGCTTGATTTGGTTTGGTTTGTTTGATAATTCGGTTGACCAAAAACTGAATTAACCGAACCAAATTATTTTGGTTAATTCGGTTCAGTTCGGTTTATAGTTTTCAAAAACCGAAATATTTTTAAACCAAATTAACCGAATGCCCACCCCTACATATTTGTAGTCCATAAATGAATCAGTATTGCCACTGTCAACCAAAGCCACAGCCCGTTTACTTCCTATACAAACCATCAAGCAAAAAGTGACTGGCTCTGAAGTTCCATTAGCTACATGTACTGATAATTGCATTAGTTGGTAATCTTTCTCCTCTTTTTTAGCTAAAGAAGAACTACTAGGAGCATTTACATAACCTTGTTCAGCAATTAACTTGATTCCCTCTGCTCCGGATTCTTCCTCATCACCCTGCATCAAGATAGCATGTAACGCCTTTTTAACCTTGCAGTTGAGGTTGTGACCGGGAACCCAAGGATCATTGCAATGCCAGCATGTCCTGATCTTCTTGCCTACCACATTCAGTTTATGAGAATCACTTCTTTCACCCCCAGCTAATATCTGAGTAAGATTCTTCTGATTTCCAGGTTACAGTTTGTGTTTAGGATTCCCTCCATACTAGCCCATTTTTTTTAGCTGTCATTGATTTTTCTTCCAACTTGGCATACCAATAAGCTTCCAACAATCTTTTGGGCTGATGACTACTTACATCATGCTTAATTTCTTCTTTTAACCCTCTAATGAAACAACTCAACAAATAAGTTTCCTGGAGGTAAGGATGATCCCTCTTAACCAACTCAACACACTTTTCAAAGTAGCCAATATATTTACTTATAGTGCTCAGGTGCTTCATGGTTTGCAATTTTTCCACTGCTTTATAAGCGCTAGCTTTAGAAAACCTGTCATATAAGATTGTTCTGAATTGTTGCCAACTCAATATGTGCCAAGTTATGCATATTCCTTTGAACCAAGTATTTGCTCTCCCTGTTAAATGACCAGAGGTCAAATTCACCCATTGTTCTAATGGAGTTCCAGCCATGTCAAAGAAAGTTTCACACTATTCTATCCACCCTAACGGATCTTCTCCTGAGAACAAAGCCAATTCTAACTTTGGACCTTTGATGACAGCTTTGGCATAATGATGAGTGCCACTACTACCTCCCAAGTAAGTGTTTCTTTGAGCATCAAAAAGATGAACTCCAGGAAAATGGGATGTTTGAAATGGCATACAACACTGTAAGATGCTCCTGAATTAAAATTCTGTGCAAGGGCTAGATGATTATAAGATGGAACTTATAGCCCATATCCCACTTATCCCATAGTAGACCCACTTGACAGCTGAGGCATCATTGACTGCATAATAGGAACTACTCCAGTTGTTCCTATTCCTCCATAAGAGCTTAGGTTCACTTGTGATGAGGTCCTAATGGCCGGAGTATATGTCGGCAAGTGGTTGCTCATTAACATCTATGGTTCCGACATCAAAGAAGCATTCAGATTCATCCGTGATTGAGTTGGAATTGTCACCTGATTCCTCGGAATGGTAGAGCCATAGGAAATCCCTTTTTCCATGGCTGCAGGAATATTGGAATTCCCTTTCAGTTCACTCGTCTACCAAGGTTTACTCAATAGGAGTGCCTTGATTTCCGCTACATCAGATCTCAACTCCTGAAGATATGTAAGCCGGTCCCGAATCTTCTCGATTTCAACCCGATTATCCGTCTCCAATTCATCTTCTCCAAAATCTCCTTGCAATCCTGCGCCAATGATCATGAGTTTTGACGCCAAACACTAAAGCAAGGGTTTATACGGCCTAGCCAACCTCAATCTAGATCCCTCCAACGCCAAATCGAATTGCCAAGGAAAGTCCAGGCTATGATACCAAAATGTCAAGACCCAATCAAAATTGATTTGAATCAATCGGGATTTTCAGAGAACTTTGGATGAAGAAACTGCGAGGGGAAAGCTAAACTAGGATTCCTAAACTACCAAAAAGCTATATAATATACTTTGATCCAACCTTCTTCCATCTTACTCGTCATGGCTTATATACCCAGTTTTCTTACATCGATCGATCGAAATATACAACAGTAAAAAGTTCTGAAAGTAAAACAACAGCCGACATTGTTTTGAAGGTAAAGACAAGATTTTGACTGCTACAGTACTAATTACTCTTTTTCACCTTGATTCGCCACCCTTGATCTCTGCTTAAGTGAAAGTCGCCCGAGCGTTCTTTCAACCGCATACTTCCCTCTATACTTCGTCTTCCTCCAGTTTCTCTGAACTCTTCCTGGAACCCTGACACTACCAGAGCTCGGACCTCTTCCCTAGCCCCAGCTTCCACCACCAACCTCAGGCCTTGGCCCTCGAATCCCGTCCACATCCGCGCTGTACTACCACATCGTCGATTTGCTCGCTACCATTCGCTTATCCGACCGCCCCGACTACGCGCCGGTGGCTGTGTCGTCCCCTTCTGTGCCGCCGCCTTCTACCTCGTTCTCGAGCGGCGGGGGTAGCTGACGGCGATAGGATGCATATGGTGCCATACGGCGCCGCAGCTGGAGGATCGCAGCATGGCGGCGGAGGCCATTGGTGGTGCTCCACGGCAGCCTCGACATCTGGATGCATGACGCGCGGAGCCTTCCCAACAAGGACATGTTCCCCAAGAGGGTCAGCGATCACCTCAGTCCGCAAATCACCGACGCCGTCAGCAGCAAGATGTCCAACGCCTCCATGACCAGCGACCCCTAGGTCACCATCCAGGTCCCCTACGCCACCGTCGCACGCACCTACGTCGTCCCCAACAGCGAAATCCCCGTCTGGGCACATAACTTCCTCGTGCTGGTCAGGCACGAGGCCGCTATTCGGTGTCAAGGACAACGACGTCTTCGGTGCTCAGCTCATCGGCACCGTGACCATCCCTGCTGAGAAGCTCCTTTCTGGGGAGAGGATCAAAGACGTCTACCCCGTGCTCGATCCCAACGGCAAGCGGTGCGCTCCAGGTGCTGTATTGCAGCTGTCCATACAGCAGATCGCAGTGGCTTGCATCACAATTTACCACCATGGTGTCATTGCTGGCCCGGATTGCCTTGGAATACCCAATACTTACTTCCCGCTGTGGCGTGGCATGAGGGTGACCCTGTATCAATGTGAATGGCTTCAATTTATCTACCATTCATGCTTTATGCATCCCTGAAGTTATATTTTGCTCCTGTGCTATGCCTATACTTCAGAATAGCATTTCCAGCTGACCAATAAAAGAATTTATGTAGCTGCACAAGACGAATCCATTATCTTATACCATTTATGAACTTAAACCCAACAATTGTTCCCCCAAAAGAAAACAAGTTATCCTCACTTATATGTGCTGTCTCCTTTGTCGGCTTCCTGTGCTGAATACCAGGAAACAGGAACCGTTTTTACTCATCATCAGAAAACAGTTATTGTGGATGCTGATACTGCCAATTATAGGAGAAAAATAATTGCTTTTGTCGGAGACCTTGATTTATGTGGCGGACGATATGATACACCTGGGCATCCTCTGTTTCGGACTCTGCAAAGTGTGCACAAGGAGGATTATTACAAGAGACAATCAAACTTGACCATAAGTGTCTAATTCATTTGTTATACACTTGCATCTTGATGCAGTTTCTCATGTTACAATATTGGAATCCTCCTAATGTAGACATGGGTTATGGGTAAAAACCTAATGTCGTGTTTGGTCCTTAAGCATGAAAAAAAAAAAACATCTTAGGACAGGAAGATTAGTTGCATCTTGCCTTATTCTCAGTGTTTATTTTGTGGTTGTTCTAAAAATTATTTCTCCCTTGTCTTTTGTTTGCAGGCAGTTGATGCTCGTGGCCCAAGGGAACCATGGCATGACTTGTATTCCAAGATTGATGGCCCAACGGCTTCTGATATTTTGCAAAACTTTCAGGAGCGTTGGTTAAAGGCATCCAAACTCCATGGGATTTAAAAATTGGCAAAATCATATGATGACGTACTTTTAAGGATTGAAAGAATACCTGACATATAAGCATTAATGCTGTAATATATTTTAGCGACAATGATCCAGAGACATGGCATGTTCAGGTATTTACAGTATTCTGTAGTTGAAGAATCAAAGGTTGTCCTTGTTTCCACTTTTGAGTGTTGAACTCTAACTTTGATATCTAGGTGTTTCGGTCTATTGATTCAAACTCTACCGAGGGATTTCCAAAGGATCAATGAGAAGCAACCATGAGGGTACCTGAAATGTAGTTACCATCTAGCAACATTATTTCCTGTGGTATGTGGCTTTGTGCTTTTGACTAACACTTCTGCTTTGGCCAACAGAATATTGTTTGTGGGAAGAATGTATTAATTGATATGTGCATACATACAAATTATGTGAATGCTATCCGGGCAGTCCAACAGTTTTTTTGTATTGAGAATCAATACTTCATTGGTTCTTCATTTATTGGGATTCAAACAAAGATATTGGTAAGCATGTGGTGTAAAGTTTTGTTTTTGTCGTCTTCCAGAAAAGCAGTGCACGGTCCAATTTTCTTCCATTCCTTGATTAACCAGCCATCTCATGAGAATACAGAATACACCAAATTCCTTAATTGATGGCTCCCAAAACACTGAAAAACAAGGAAAAACGCTGATACACGGGAACTATCCCAACCTTAAATATAGTGGCTTACACGGTGTGGACGACGTGTACACTGCCGGAGTTGAGGAAGAACCGCGACGCTGACAGGGTCAAGGACGACAGATCCAAAGTGGCGAGCTGTGATCTGGCTACGTTGACCTCGGCCATCAGTAGAAGTTTAGGGTAGGTGTGAGGAGGCTGGGGAAGTTGCTGGCGTCGAAAACTGCCGAATCTGTTAGATCCGTGTGGCGATGCACACTAGAGTTAGGCGGTGGCGCGGCTGTAGATGTAATGTTTTCTTTATATTCATGTTAGATAAGAAGTAAAGTCAACTACTAAATGTGTACTTTACTTAATATGTATGCATTAGAAATTTAATATTTATTGTATGATTTATGTCACGTTAGTATTTCTTTGTGCTTTCATATTTACCTTGCATACTAAAATGTTTGGAAGGTACGGAAGTGTCAATAATTATTATATTTCTTTCATCTAGCTTTTATAAAGGACAATTATGTTCTTGATGCATGCTTGTATAAGATTTGTAATTCCGTTGTAATAAACGGGCACGGGCACTTGTCCAGCTATCTCTAAACGTACTTGTCCAGTCTTGAGATAGTCTAGTTATCTCAAAACTTGAGATAACATACTTGCTCAGTTTTGAGATATCGTTTCATAATATGTATCACCTTTCCACCTTTTTCATACTCCGCTACAACGCACAAGCACCTTGCTAGTCATCAAGCACCGGATAAATTGCTGAATGGAACCGTGGTCTTTAACCTCAGATAATGTGTACCACACTGGTTGAACTAGACACCGGTTGTGAACGCTCAAAAATCTTCTTAACTGTATACTAACATGTCACACGATAAAAATAGCGTAACAAAGAATTGATTAAGGGCGCCAGAGGCAAATGGTTCGAACATGCAACTGCCAGCAACAAATAAGTAAATCGTAGCAAATTCAACCACACAGAATGATGATTCCATTGGGTACATCGCGACTGGATGCTTGTCTTTGGTGTTAAGACATGAAATGATTCACTGAAAGTTTCTTGGCTGGCTATAAAATAAAATGACAGTGCTGAAGCACTACAGCGCAGTGTGTGATGCACTGACAGGTAGAATTTCATGGTAGCTCAGTCGCGCTCACTTATGGCTGTTAGGTGCTGATCGATTTCCTCTGTCGTGAGTGCTCTGAAAACACGATCTTCTTTCCTCACAACACCAACCTGCCAAACACGAGTTATTAGCATAAGCACACGTTACAGAACAAAACCCAAAAACTCGGGAAAGGACTTATGTATTTATCTGGAAATAACAGTAATACCTCGATCTCGGTGGCCTTAAAATCTTCCTGCAGAACTGATTGCAATGCAGAAATCGCAATCTGAAAGCATAAGATAAAAGTTAGCAAAGAATCGCAAACTCAACTTCTACAGGTCAGTATGAACAAAAATGAAAGAACACAAACAGCTTTGAACCAAAAATGATCCACTTTACTAACATAAGCACACCCTAGTTCAGAGGTTATTGTTTTCCTAAAGATAAGACAACCAATGTTTACCTGAACAGTTTCCTCATAGGTGAACTGTGGGTCATCCTTCATTTTCTTCTCTAGAAAATTTATTGCTTCCTGCTCCTTAAGTCCAGCACTAGTTGCCTAAAAAGAAAATATCAGTAGTTTGATAAAACAAAATTCCAAAGGTCCAAGACGACAGATAATAAACTAAATATTCAACTAATATGGAATTAAGAAAAGGGGGTAATAATATAAGGTAGCATAGAAAATTATTGTATACCTTATGTCCAAAAAAGTGACCTGCAGGATCACACTTGAAGAGTTGGGCATTTTTCTCTTCGTCATAGCCCAAGACCATGGCAACTGAGGAATACAGCCAAAGAAAATGAATATGTGGGCAATAATATGCTTTAAACCGATTGATTTAACACTAGAACATCATAGTAGGATAGTACAAGCTCAATATAATAATAGGTGTAATATGATGATACTAACCTACTCCAAGGGGTCTCATGTAGGCATGCTGCGTGTATATTTGTGCTTTGTCTGCTATCCTGACATAAATCAGACAGACAGGTAATGCTACCACATTGTTATATAAAAAAAAATCATATAATCAACCACATTTCACAAATTGGGGACTTGAATACGGATAAGGCAAAATACCATTTTGCTAACACATCTACAGGCATCTCATACCCCCATTTGAAACGAAACTCAGCAGCTTCATTCCTTGCTTGGTAGACTAAGGACCTTGCATCAGCTGGGAACAAAAAATCATATTCATGATCGATAAAGAACAAAAATTCATATTCATGATCGAGTAAAAGCACATAGGGAAACCTGAAGGTCGTAACCCAACTTTTATCACACTAACAAAAAAAAAGGTTAATGGATGATACCTAATGCTACAAACAACTAGGAAGTAAGCGACTCACTAATGGGAAATGCGCAACAATTTAATTAAGATCATGTAATTCCTTATCGTTTACTGATTGCAGCATTTTCCTGTTCCCAAAAATAAAAAAGCAGTGTTTTCTGTTGTCTTCCTAAGAGTAAAATAAACAGAGCTGACACACAAATATACCATCCAGTGCCTCGAGTAAAATAAAAACAACCAGCAAAGCCATGCCCACCATATTTCCCCCAATTATTAGCTCTTAAGCAAGAGAGTCGATCACATGACCTCAAAATCTCATTCTTTACATACGTAAGAAATCAATAAGACTTGAAATCATTTCTTAGAGTAGAACATGATGATATTCTGCCAATCTAACCATGATTATGATACACCTAAAAGAATTCCATATGTGACCATCAGTTCCCACAACTGCACCTTACTACAATGAAACAAAGGATCCTATATAAGAAACGGAATTGAACAAAATTAAACTAGAAAATCTCATCTTCTGCAACCATATCCTAGTTAACCAGCAATACTACCAGCCATCATTGTGCATGGTCTACTTCCACTGCATCTATCTCAAAATTGATATCTAGAATCACAAAATCTATCATCATCGCTTTCATCTAAAACGAATTCCATGTATCATAATATATCGATGCCACTAAACATACAGTAAAACAAACCTGTGAGGCCAGTGGCGAGAAGACCGATGTACTTGGTGATCGGGAACAAGTGCGTGACGCTCGTCTGATCCAGCAACTTATCCTACAATCAGAACCACCTCGGAGGGGGGGAAATCAATCTTTCAGTTCCTACGACAACATAAACAACGAATCGAACCCCCAAAACAACCGCAGAAAGTCGCAATCATTCTGGGCCAGGACGCCGCAGCAAGAACAAAAAACACCGGCTGTGATCAATCGAGGCCGGCGTGCGGCACCAAGAGCTCACCGGAACTTTCTTTTGGGTGACGACGCAGACGGAGTCCTTGCCGCGGACGCCGATCGACGTCACCCCCGCCGACTTGACCGCCTTGAACGCGTACTCTGTGCAACACCAGACGCACGGATCAGACACCCTGGAACCAGATCTAAGCGAGCGAAGGCTAGGGTTTTGGGGGGTTTGAACGCACCGACTTGATAGAGGCGGCCCTCGGGGGAGAAGATGGTGATGTGGCGGTCGTACCCAGCGCCGGTGCCGCGGCTCATCTTCGCCGGAGATCGCGCCGCCGGAGTCGAGGGCTTGGGTGTGTTGTTTGCTCTGGGCGAATAAGGCGAGGTTGTGTGCAAGTAGTGAGCTTGGGACCTTGGCTCTAGCTACACACGGACTATACGGCGTTATTTGGCTTCTGCCGCAAGAAGAAGGGGCACTTCGGGTTCGGTCCGGCCTCGTTCTGGTCGAGCCGGACTCGAGTCTGACCAAGGATCAGACAGTACCCCTAGCAGAATACGGATCTGGTTTGCACGCATCCTCACCGTCCGATCACGTAACACAGCGATCCAGAATAGTATTTCAGATTAACGCATCAGGGGGGAAAAAACCTCCCTTACTTTTCTAATGAGCTTTATATGGACCGGACTGTGGATTCTTGATAACCAACCGTGACATGGTCTAATGGTGTGGCACCTTATCGCTCTAGCTGATAGCTGAAGACCAAATTTCGATTTCCACCAAACACAGATTAGATGTCTTATGTATGTCCAGGATTCGAACCTGTAACACGTTGTGAGTCTTAATATGACTACATTAACTAATTGTCTCCACATTCCAACAAACACAATCAATTGAATAGAATGACAATGTCTCAGAAGAAAATAAAATGATAGAATGGCAAGATCACAAGGCATTGAGATTCAAGCTATTCTTTTGCAACGTTAGTCATCTATGAATCTAGCTGCTCACTTGCTTAGGAAGTGGGGTAGTACCCTTCGTCTCCATTGACAAAAGCACAGTACTTAAAATCTGTGGCTAAGTTTGCCACACGCCAATGCTTCTCGGAAACCTCGAAATGCATGCAATCTAAATTCTTTCTCGACTCTCGGCGCATCTTAATTTCCACTCTGTTTTCGTTTTTATTTCAAATTCATCCAGGAAGTTTCCCTTAAAAGGTAAATAATCTTGCTCGATAGTAGTGTTTGCTTCCAATTAAGGACCTGTTTGTTTTAGCTTTTGATTCTAGCCCCAAAAGCAGAATAAAAAACAAACAGTCTGATTCTAGAATCCGATTCTCACAATCCAGCCCATCCATTTACACTAGAATTCACAAGCCACTTCATATGTACTTTGGATTCCAGCTTTTAGAGAATCAGCTTTTCTACAACACAATCTAGAATCATCTTTTAGATAATCCAAAGTTGAAACAAACAAGCCCTAAGTCAGAGTTGCTCCTACGTATATAACTCTATCATCCATCCACTAGTTATTGAGCCCATTCCTTCACATTTTTTTCTTCTGAACTTCTTATACAAGAGGGCACAAGTACTCACGAAGTTACACACGCATTCTTTGTTTCATTTGAACTTCTTGTAGTAAATGACGGATGCTAATTCTTGTTGCTGTTGTTGTTGCTGCTGCTCCTTCCAGTTCTGAACTGGGTGAAGAGCAGGCTTCATGGAGCGCATCACAGCAAGAAGAAATCAGAGTTCAGTGCAGGCTCGCCTCGACGTAAGTGGCTGCTGATGACAGTGGCAAATTGAGAATTACAGTTTCAGCATGTATCATGAACTGAAACGAACATCCTTTCGTGATCAGTAGAGCTGAAATCCACACTTCCCCTCTTGCAGTTGCAAATGGTTCCAGTGGACTTCCTAGGAACGACGAGCTCCACAACAGCTGGCCCGCGGCGATGCTGTCGATCGGGACGTTCGGGACGAGCGAAGGGAGAAGACCGAAGAGCTGTGATGGTTTTGACGGATCGTACATAGCCGGTGTCGACCAGCTGAAGAAGCTGCAAGAGGAACTCACGGTGCTCATGAGGGCCAAAGGAGTGACCACCACTGAAGTGGACATGAGGCGATATCATTTGCCACTGAAGAGGACTCTGAACAGCACGTCGAGCTCCAAGAATGGAGGAGGAATAGCTAGGAAGAGATCGTTCATGAAGCTTGTGACAAGTGCCTTGAGTGGCTTCATGTACAGGCCAAGCTTCAGGGAAACGATGCCTGAATCGAGAGTTCTGAGGTGCTATAGAATGTTTGTCGAGTTGCTTCAGAACTTAACGCATCAACGCTCATATATGAATTTCTTGATGACAGATTCTCCGGGCATTGCTCCACAAGAACATACATCCCAAAAACTCAGCATTATCAGAGGCTATGACCAAGAACGATGGAACGATCCAGATGCCCCGACAAGGCATGGCAGGGGGAGAGGAAGAAGAGGCCAAATGGATCAGAACAGATTCAGAGTTCATCTGACAGAAAGGGTAGGTGTGTAGCAGTGTTTGCAAGCTAACATAGAATCTGATATGTTTCTTGAATTCTCCATACATCCTGTTAGAGATCTGAACTCCCAAGATGGCAGCAAAGAGGAAAGAAAAACGGGTTCCTGATACAAATTTATTTGGTACATGTATGTCTCTGCAAAATGTTCTGTCAATTGGCCTCAATGCAGTGTTACAATATGGTTTGTTTTATCTCTTTTGCTAATCATGTAACCGGACATTCTAATCAGGCCCCAGGTCAAACTACAGCTGAACTCCGGCAGCATATATCCTAAAACAACTTCCACACGTGCTCAACAAATGACACCTTTCCCTTTAAACAACTCGGTACCTTTACAGTTGCCCAAATAATACATAATGGTTGGGTAGATCCCCCGAGGGCATTGGTGGTAGGTTCTGCTAAGACTAATAGCAATGCCCTTGGTAGCAACTAGCAACTGATCCTGGCAGCAGCTGGTGCAACTGCAAGCAAACATATATATAAGCACATGCCCTCACCTCAATCTTCAAATGCACATCCGTCACTCCAGCGTACAATACACCTATAATCTCTAGAATTAGCAGAAATTCAGGCAGGCTGTAGTAAAACAATCATTTTGGCCGTCTGATCACTGTTATCATGCCTTTCAACCTATGACCTGCAAATTGGATATGACAGAAGGTAAGGCCTAATATGGTGAGTGCAGTGCCCATATTTAGTCACCCAGGTTTTCAATCTCTCACCTGGTTCACCAAAGGAAGAGCATTAGTTTCCCATTCTGTTGACCATTTGGAAGATGACCCTGTATCCAAGGCACCATCCTTGAGGGATTTCAAGGCATCGCATTCTTCTGGAAACCCCTTAAAGAGCATCTGCATGGTTTTGTAATTGCAATCGTTGAACAACTCTTCTAATGATAAAAACTAAGTCGCAATGGAAAATGCTTATACTTATTTTAAAAAATATTCGAAAAATGGCACAAGTAGTCATACAATGAAATGAAATAGAAAATAAAAATGCTAAAAGTGGTCCTCACCATAAGTTCATCGGCGAGCTCGGAAGAGGTTGAGAAAAGAAGTCCATTTCTGTTTACTTTTACAAGCTCCTCAATGCTGCACACATAAAAAGGAAAGCCAGAGACTTATAATTCAAAACAACCCAAAGACCAAAACCAAAACATAATAAATCAAACATCTAAGAAACATGGGTTACCAGGAGAATGAAGCAGCACAAACTGGTAATCCACATCCAAACATATCAACCACCTAATAACAACCATTTAAGTTACAATCCAGCAAATAAAAATTCTTACACGCTCTTCAACATAGCAGATACTTATGAGTAACCTTCATAGGTAGGTCCAGCCCCGATGAGGATGTATGCAACGATACGCCTAGATCAGCTGATCCTGTAATTGTTCACAGAATCAGCATTTATGCTACAATGTAAAATTCTTTTGGCAATTGACAGGTTTACCTAACAATAGAGGATAGTCCTCTGATGCAAGCCACATAGTCCGGAAAGCAACACGTCTCAATTTCAACCTTTTTATCTGCTCCTCATATTTCTTCCTATCAGGTCCTTTACCTTCAAAAATTGAAATTTATGAAATCAGAACAATACTTAAAATTGGTTATCCAAGCTAATATAGCAGAAATGCAGAATACATGATACCAGTGATAATAAATAGCAATCTTGGGTAGACAAATCGCTTCCCATTCTTGATATCAATCCACAGTTGCCCCTCATCCATTGAATCCTCTTCACCTAAAGTTGCAGCAACACGTCTATCGTACATCAGTGCTGCTTCCAGAAGTATGCTGAAATCTTCATCTGGTGTCCTGGAATATGTGGTAAAGATTTCTAATTTTCCATGCACTACAAACATAAAGAATGCTATAACTAGGACCACTCAGTTTTAGAGAACAGACCAGCTTGTGCTGCTCACAACAAGTGCGGGTCTATTAGGCTTCAAGAAAATTTCACTGTCGATCTTATTGGTAAAGACAGTAGTGTTCCTGTCTATCACTTCTTTCTCTGTAAGTAAGAGCAAACCACAGAAACACAAAAATTAAAGTGAAATAAGCTTATAACATAAATAAAATATTTCGATTGATTTGAGAACAACATACCAACAGAGATGCAATCAACATTGCCCATAGCACTACAAATGGAATTCCCCAGCCTGCTAAACAACTATTTCATGTCTTAAGATCACATATGCAGCACTGCAAGGAGGGGGGAAGAACTGAAAACAGATGCTCACCTCATGTTTCTCCATCAAGGAAGCAGGATGGAAAAATTCAGGAGATTGATCATAAAGAACTGTTGCTCTGAAAATCGACGGTTATGTTAGTACAAACTAGAGCCTGTGCACGACAGCCTTTAACCAAAAAACTAGCTGAAGTTTGATTGGTTTACTTTATTCCCCAATTTTGAGCAAGCTCATGCTGCATTGCTTTTGTAACACAAAAGGCACCATCAGCCATCCGCCCAAAGTGCTTCTCGAACCTAGAATACAGGAACACATCACTATATTAATATACACATGACCAAAATGCTATACCTAGCAGATAACCAAAAAGGGTACAAGGGCTTACCAGAAATAGATTTTGACTATTATATGACTTCTGCCATGAGACAATCCAAGCAATGTATATCCAAAGTTATGCCAATCCACAATAAATTTAGCACCTCTTAGCCAGCTAGCCAGTTTTACAGCAGCCAATGTAGGAACAGAGGGTGGATTCTGTTGAAAAAAAGGATAGATCAAAGAAAAGAAATCAGGTCGCTTATTGTTATTGCAAAACATGGTGACTAAAGCATGAACTTTTTCACTAAGAAAGAGGATTTATATAAATATCAAACAAAAGGGACTCTAGGAGAGTCAAATATATGTCGCTGCAACAAGATGAGACTGGAGATGCTGTAGCATCTTAAGTTGCGCAAGAAGACATGACGCTAACACTAGAGTTAGTATGATGGATGGATGATGAATTCTAAATTGCTGAATTCTCTAAAGAAGAAATTCTAAATTGATGACAGTAATAGTGAGTGTACATACTGTTCATGCAATCCTGAACTACACACGGAGATAATGAAGTTAAATGCAATTTTATTTCCACTGACCTGAACAACAAAGACATCAGGGCGAGGAATCTTAAAACAAAGGAACCAAATCAGCATGACAAACTGGATGGCAGCTTTAAATAGCAATGCCACAGCACCAGATATCTTTGAAATTCCTGTTAACTGCACTGATTTCTGAAGATACAATTTTGAAGTTAATAGAAACAGGGTAAATAGAGAAAAATAGGATAGTTCGAACAGTCAATACCATCTCGTGGATGTGAATTGATGGATTTTCTCTCAATGATAGATAAGGATCACTTCCTGCTCATTTACACAAAGTAGAATACAAGGTCAAATCTCAAAAAAAGAAGAAGCAACAATGAAAGCTTATGCAGCTTCGGCTCGTATGATGTTCCTTAAGATGTATAGCTCCAACTACAATGAGGGAGTAGAACCCAACAGTACAATTAAACTGTGAAGAACATAATACCTCCATCTGCAACAATGTCCACTTCCATAACAGCCTGCCAAGAAGAATAACGAAGGACTAAGTCTAGGATAGTAAAACATAAAAACATATGCTGACACATTAGAATTGTTTGGTCCATGCCCTCAACAACATGGAACACGTCTCAGATTCGCAAAGTTTTAGCCTCGTGTAAAAAAAATGCTAGGTATATGTTAGGACGTTTTTCTTCTCGTCACTTCAAAGCCTCTCTCAGCTAATAATAATTTTTGCACTTGCTGGATCACACCTTCAAGGGAGAACAAAAATAGCGGCACAAGCACAACTGAGACGAGGCACATGTTCTTCGTTTTCTTATCCTCGCCATGATATAACTAAGAAACATGAGCCAGCCACGAGCAGCGATGAAATTGGCGAAGAATTCAGGCAGAACAATGAATCGCCATGCCGCGCGAGTTGGATAGGACTAGGCTCGTCTAATCCAATCCAAACAAAACAAAACGAGGTGATGGATTTAGGAGATGAGTACCTGGTTGGCGAGAGAGAGGGAGTGGTACTGCATGCGCGGGCTGCGCCCTATGTCGCCCAGCACCACCACCGCCGCGCGCTTCCGCCTCCCCGCTGCCGCCATCGCCGTCGACCTCCGTAGTTTCGGATGCAACCGATCGAGATTTGAGGGATGCTGGTGTTGCCAGGTTCGAGACGAGCCGAAAAGCCCATGAACCGGCGGGCCCACCTGTCATAGTGAGCAAAGGACCCAATTGTAAATACCCGACAACTTCAGCGCCCTGATGAGAGATTCCACCACTCGTCTCCTTCCCAACCCCGCAACCTTTGAATTTCTCCTCTTATCCTCTCCGAGAACGAAGCCAAAACCCTAACCCCTCCCTCTCGCTGCCTGATTGGACTCCCGACCGTCGTGCGCCGCAATGCCCGGCGTACTTTGTCAGTGCTATTCATTTTATTTTGTTTTTGACACGCTAGTATGCCTGCTAGTCTAGTTTCACACTAAGCTTAGTGCATTGTCTCCGCCAACACCCGCAAAGTTCATTGTTGTGTGCCTGGTTCATTGGTGTGAATGCCGTTGGATTTAGTCCGTGTGCAATGTAGCCTGTGAAGTTTATTGCCTCCACATGTGTTGGCGTTGGTAATTGCAAAGTAAATGTGTAATTAAGCTATATCTTAGCTCATTCCCTCCACAGCTACGTCAATGAGCCTACAAAGCCTAATTGAACCAAAATTTTGCTGATCCAGTTAATTCTCTTTATGAGATATGAGTGTTCTAGTGGAATCGTATATATTTTGTGTAATAGTGGTTAGTGAAGTTGAATTAGGATGCATGCGTAGTTATATGTCGACTTTTGTGTCATTAGGATTAAATTATATGAAGTATAAGCTTTTCTTACTCCCTAGAGTATATCTATTTGCTTTACTTCTTGATGAATCTGATTGTTGGAAGGTGCTTGATATCATAAGGGGGATAAAGTTGTTTTCAAAAAGGAAATGGGGGGAATGTCATATCAGAGAATAATGTGTTTGTACTGCAATTTTAGTTTTATGGTTACATTCTGCTTCATATGTAGTGTCAATGCTCGATTATATTTAGTTACATGGGATTGAGGGGTTTCTCCCTTAATTTTCTGTCATTGTCCAAATATACCTTGCCTTACAACTACTTTAAAACGATGCGGGAATGGACATTGCACAGCTTGCTGTGGGGAACATTGTGAGATGAGCTCTGCATATAATTACAGTAGAGGACGAGGACATAGGGAACTGTGATGATGAATTTCACAATGGAAATGAAAATTGTCTTACCTTGTCAGCTGTTATCCCTGCTGCAGGTGCGAGAAGTGCTCTCCGGGCACCCTCATTGCAAACTCTTCTGCAAAACGTTTCTGTGGCTACCACTGAGAGGACTCAGATAAAAGCAAGTCTATGTATCATATGTTCTATTTCTCTTTTTGACATCTACTTGAGTCAGTGTTGTTGATTACTTCTCGAGTCCTTATTTATTTAAATAGGGCAAAGGCATATCATTCCAATTCTTAAGTTTGTCTTCTGGCATTAACATTCTGCATGTTACACTTGAACAGTTGCAGATAAGAATTCAAAAGGTAAGAAGCTAAAGCATGATATCACTACTGCCATTGGTGAACTGATTCAAGAGATGAACACATGCTACGACCAGATTGTGGAGCAAGCTGTGGAGCTTATCCACCAAAAGAATGATCTTCCCTTGACCAACATAAGAAAAATTTCACCCTCAAATATAGACCATTCACCATTCTAAGTATAGGTGCTATTTTGTCAGAAGTATTCATCATGAACAAAAATTGAGCTATTCCATATTTTCATCTTCTGGATGCTCTAGGTTTATTTTGTTTCATTAATTGTCAAAAGAAGTGCATAGAAAATTATTAGTGCTAGAAAATTGGTTTTCTTTTCTGCGCCTCAGAATGTAATGTTCCTCCTCTGAGATAGTAAACAAAGGACTTTGGTATGCAACATATGCTTGATTATGGGATTTAACATTTGTAAAAAGAACTGATGGCAATCATGTGGAAAATAAGGAGATTCCCCTGCATTTATTGCTTGGAGGAGAGTTAAGCATTGGGTTCAATGAGACAATGAGGGACTATGTATGTTGTTTGGACTGTGGAGGTGTGAGCACAATTGATTGGAACTTGACAATTAGGGGAAAGAATTATGTAGCAGCTGTAGGAAAGAAAATGATGTTGCTTAATATGGTGCTTCAAACAGGAGTGAAGATACTGAGAAAGATTACAAGCTAGTCAATTGTCTTCAAGGAATTATTATTTTTTTATAGAGATACTAAGTTTGTTTTGTTGTAAACTACTGTCTACTGTGCAATTGTAGCTTTGACTGAAACTTCCATAAACATATTACACTGCCATTAACTTCAAGGTATCATTAACTCTTATTCTTTTGTGCTAAGTGACTCCAGGTTAACCATAAGCAACTGCACAACTGCATCAGATATGCACTTATGAGAAGTTAATTTATTTACTAACTGATGATTTTCTTTCCACAGCAAGGTAATCCTGATCCTGGGTAGTTCTAGAACTGTAAAGGAGTTCCTGTTAGCTGCAAAGGAGAAGAAGCGATCTTTTCATGTATATGTTGCTGAAGGTGCTCCAAGGTTTATACACAATATCCACTTTACTTTAACCGTTAATTTGCTGCATATATGTTCTATCATTTGTTCAACTGTTATGGGATTGATGCTTTAATCGGATGTCAGGCGCATAATCTTGCAAAAGTGTTGCTAGGGGAAGGTCTACAAACTACCGTTATAACTGACTCGGCTATTTTTGCTATGATCTCCCCAGTTGACATGGTAACAATGTTGGGTATTTTTTTCATTTTAGATTTATATTTCCTTTCAAAATATAATTGTTGATTTTTGTGATAAATCATATAAGTGATTGTGGGAGCTCATGCAATAATGACAAATGGTGGAGTCATGGCACCAGTAGGCACGAACATGGTTGCACTTGCTGCACAACGGCATGGAGTCGCCTTCATTTTCTTTGCTGCACAACGGCATGCCATAAGGTTGTTTTTCATTATGTCATCCACTTGCTAATGACATCCATGCCAAGATTTTACATTTCTGAAGTAACTATAGTACCAAGATTGTGTTTACCTATTAATGTAAAGGCATACCATGCCTAGACTTCTAGTCAATATGCATATACTAGTTTCTCTGGTCTTATCATCAAACCTTTGTGGCACCTTTTTACTTATAAATGGTAAACCCACTCCAAATTAGATAAGGAGCAATATAAGCGTGCTATTATCAATCACCATGTTAAGCATGCATACATATTACATGAATGATCAGTTAAACTATTTGCTTCTTTTTACAAATATGCCCATCGTCTTGTGGCCTCTCTTTGACGCTTTAATACTTGGGGTAAATAGAACAAAGTCATGCGGGCGTAACATCTAGGCCCCTACTTTCGATTTTGATGATTCATGACAATCGAAAATTTGGGACTAATATTTTTCATGAGTATGGTTTAGGTCCCAAAATTGGAGAAAATTTAGGAAAGGACACCGAGACTTTCCTTCATGACCCCAAAAGATCTAAAGGACCAACACAAAGGTATAGTTAGAAGGTTAAGGATATTTTCTAGTTATTTTACCAGTCTTAGGAGTTGGGAGAAAGACTAGGTTGCTAGATTTTTCATTTATATTTTTTTCGTACCACCACTGTTATTACGGCGTCGCCTAGGCGCCGACTAGGCGTCCAGTTGGCCGGTGGAGGACGCCATGGACCGACGCCTCACCTGGAGGGAGCCAGGCGACCGCCTGGGCGTCCAGGCGTCGTGGCGGCGGCGACTAGGTGTCTGGCCAGGCGACACGGCGGTCGACTGGGCTTGGAGCCGTGAAGTGATCCCCCTCCATCGATCAACGAGGCGGCGACCCTAAACCCTAGATCTCCACCTCCTCCTTCGCCGCCTGCCCCTTTTCTTCCTCCTCCGTCGTCCCCTCTCCGGCGATAGGTAATCCCCCTCCTCCTCCACCTCCACCTCCCCCTCTCCCTCCTCCTTTGCCTCTAGTGACCATGGTGGCGAGGACTGTCCCAACGGCGACCGCGCGACGCTGGTACTCGCGGTGGAGTGGGAAGGCCGCGGTGGGGGTGGTCGGCGGCGGCGAGATGCATGCGGATGCGAGGTGTGTGTGAGACAGATGGAGTAGAGGCCTGGAGGGGCGAGCCGAATAGGGGGCATCGGGGAGACAGAAGGAGTAGGGTTAGTTAGGGTTAGGGAGGCCAGCTTGGTTGGGCCGGCCAGGTGGGCTGGGAAATCGGCCAAGGAGGATTTCAGAGAGATAGAAAAGGGGAATATACTTGGTGATATACTGATATTAATGGAGATTTTTTGGTCGCCTAATCCTCGCCTAGGCGTCCAAGCGCCCCGGAGGCGTCTCGCCTCGCCGAGGCGCCGTGATAACCATGCGTACCACTAATAGGGGTCTTTGGCTAGTACCTTGAGTCTTGTCGGTGTCGGAAGCTCAAATTGATGCATTCATTTATTCCTAGACTCTAAATGGCTTCTAATGATCTTAAGGTTAAGTGCTTAAATGTAGCTTTCCATTGAAAAGCCTTGAAAATTCAGAGAGAAACTAGTGTGTTAAAAATCTCATTTTAGGACTATCCTATTTTTCGCAAAATGTTTGTCCGGATTTTTGTTTTAGGACATTTTGACAAAAAGTGTATGCAGCCTAGGGGTGAGCAAAACTTTGTCTGAATCTACTAATTAGGATTGTCCTGATTGGTATATTCAGAATATCCGAATTATGTTTTTTGGGTATACTAACAAAAGGTTGTCCTCGAGCACGACTGCAATTAGGATTGTCCGAAATTCAAGTTTTAGAATGTTCGAATTAGTCATGTAACGTCTAGTTCGCATTTAATGTTATGACAGTTAGCAATTAGGAATGTATGAATTTAATTTTTTCAGTGAAGGGCATTTGCAACGGCTCGCTGGAGAGAGTGGGCTATAAGTAGACTTCATACCTAGGCTTTTGAGCTCTCTTAGCACCTAATAGCAATATACTTGAGCCCTAGCAAGCACATACATGTCTTCAGCATCCATTCCTCATCTTTTTAGTAGTTGAGAGCATTCAAGTGTTGAATTTGCATTCAATTGAGCTTCCTACACTTGATTGGCTCAAAGCAAGCATCATCAACTTGTTGCTCTTGGAGGTTGCCGCCTACTTTACGGCTTGGAGGCGTGAGAACCAATGATCTCTCAAAGAATCTTATCAAGAGGCCCGGTATTGGTGTGAAGGTTGGAGCTCACGTACCCAAAGCGGGAAAGAGCTACTAATGGATTGAGGAAGGCTCATTTACACGTGGAGTCGGCTTGATTCGTTCAAGCTCCCTTAACATGGATTAGGGAAGACCATCAAGTCTCCGAAACCACTAGAAAAAGTCTCTTGTGTTCATCTGGTGGTTTATTCCTTAGCTTTTTATTTTGTGCATTTACATTTATAGTGATTATATTACTTGCTTGTTACCGTAGGTAAGACTTATTTTAGACTTAAGTTGTTAGTGCACTTGGTGAGACAGATTATTTAGGACTTGAATTGTGAAAACTGAATTTTATTCCATATTTGTTCAAAAACCAGGCTTTAGCCAAAATAATTTGAAAACCTTCTATTAAGTGCATTCACCCCCCTAGTCAATTATTCTTGATCCTACAGTTGGGAAGGAAGTATAACACCACAAATGCTAAAATTGTTCTCATAAATTTTGACTGCTAAGAGCTAGAGCGGTAGCTAATTTTTCTGGTTCTAATGTATACCTACCATCCAACAGCATCTTAATAACTGTATTACATTAGTACATCAGAATATTTATTTCACAAAGTTCCATTTTTTCTAAGTTATTTGCCCTGGCAGCAAACTTAATACTTTTGTGCTGCTCTGGTTGCAGTTATGTCCTTTGTGTCCACACAACTCTGAGATATTGCTGAATGAACTCAAACCGCCATCTGATTTGCTTGACTTTGGCGAGTTCTCAAATTGCATGGACTTCATTACTCAGGATGGCACACCTCTTCTAAATGTTGTCAATCCAGCGTTTGACTATATACCTCCAAATTTAATCAGGCTTTTCATCACTGATACGTAAGCTCTTATAGAAAGTTCTTTTGTTCGATTGAATGACTTAAAAAAAGATGTATATTGTTGCGATTACAGACCAAACAATACGAGGGGGAGGACCCCGAAGCTACACCCTGCGAAGGGGGTAACCTCGGAGACCCAAAAGGGGCATGAGAGAACAAGTGAGAGTTGAGTATTATTTTCTTGCTCAATTTTTCTCCTTTTACAAGACCCGGGGCTGGGGCTATTTATAGGCCCTTTGGCTGCCCGAGTTGATATTACAGATATATCCTTACGATACCCCTAGATTGCTAGGGGTCTCGCGGTATTTTCCTTCATGTTAGCTAACCCGTAGGCTTTATGATGGCTACGAACATAGGAGCTCCGCTTCGTGCCTAACCTGAGTTCCACCTTTGGTTTGTTGGCTGGTTTCCCCTTTGATGCCTGGACCGGGCCTTCAGGACCAGACCAGAGGGATTTCCCACCCCCTTCGGCTCTTGGAGCGACCCTTCAAGGACAAGCCGAAGGGCTTGGCCTCCGATGCGAGCAACCGGTCTTGAGGTCCGCTTCGGGGCCCTCGCAAGCGATCTTCATGGGACGAACTGAAGGTCAGGATGTTCTGACACTTTTTGCTATCTTCGTGACGAGGAGTATTCCGACGTCAGCCCTTCCCTGGGTCATAGGGTGTGGTCGCCGTGCCCGCAACATATACATTATCATTTTGATGTTGTTTATTTTATTGCTGCGTGTAGAGGTGCCAATGGATTTGGTATAAGTTGCAGTTTTACATAAGTTTAGCATATATCCAACTTAAATGACAATATCCAAATCATGTCCTATCCCATCAGTGTCAAGAATAGTTCAAATACAATTCGTATTCACGTGGATTGTCCAAGCCTATCAATTAGTCCAACACCTCTATAAGATCTTCCTCCATTTATATATCCATTTATAATGCCTCTAGTTCTAATGGTGCACATTTGATTCAAACACATCATATTGATAAATGTCCGTTAAAACACATACCTTTGTTCTCCTTTTATCCCTATTTACTTGAGAGTTTGAGATGCCCATTGCCCAATGCCATCAGTATCAAGCTATTATTTACTTTTGAGGAAGCTACTAAAGGGCAGAATCCAGCTTTTGTTCATTGGTATTGTAGCTGACACAAAAGATATTGATAGTATTTCTGTGATTGGCTTATTTACCACCATGCGACTCTGTTGTTGTTTTGCATATTTTGACTGCAAATCTAATCCTACTTCTATCTGTAAAGCATTTAGGCATAGCATATTGGATTTCTAAATCCAAATATATGAGTTATATACTAAATTAAGGTGAGTACCTCTAGTTATATTTGATATCATCTACCCTTGTTTGACACTAGAAATACCCTCATGAAACAAGATACTTCCTTCCATGTATACAGTTTTGACTCCAAATAAGTTGTGCCATTTCATAACTTACTATTATTATGCTTGAAGCATATCTATCAGTGGTAATTTGAAACTAAAGGTTTAAGCTATCAGTACTATGTCTTGCCCCATATTATTTTGGGATAATTCACGATATACCACTCGAAAGAGTGGCGTGGCTCAGAATGTCACTTGAAAGATTGACTTCCACTACATGCCACTTCAAAGGTGTTTAGATTTAGGATATACCATTACCTCGATTTTATTGTGAATTAAAGCTTTTTCCCTTTTTGGGGCCATGTGAAATGGTCGTTTTGCCCTTGTGTTCCATGTTTTCACACTTCCAGGAAATACCACTGCTTATGTGTTATGAATCATTGCTTATGTGAGATTTGCGCTAGGAGGTGAAAGGGGATTTCATTTTGGCAACTGTTGGATGTTGTAATGAACCATTGCTTATGTTTATATAATCTATTAGCTTTAGGAACTTGTTTTCATGGATGGTTGCGATGGTTATCTAGTTAACGTGTCATGGACCAGTGCTTTTGCAATGGATAATTGTCTAATTAACTTGACATGTTTGCAATAGTTATCTTGCAACAACTCTTATTATCTGTCACTACATTGCCATAGGCAAAACTCTGCAAATCTTTCCCTATCACAACAATAACAGTTCAGGAAGATAGATAACAATAACAATCAACTGCTAAGCAGCATACTGCCGTACCATCATCTAAGTAATTACATAAAGGGCACCAAAGTCTTGTGCCATTTCATGCACAAAACACAACATCTAACCATTTGTAGTTGTCAGCCATCCTAGCAGTGCCATCTATGGGCAAAACAGTCATTGCCCATGGCCACAAAAGAGGGAAAAGGCTTTAATTCACAATAAAGTCGAGATAATGGTATATCTTGAATCTAAACATATTTAGAGTGGTATGTAGTGGAAGTCAATCTTTCGAGTGGCATTTCGAGCCACGCCACTCCTTCTAGTGGTATATCAATATATCATGAATTATCCCTACCATTTTCCAGTCGTTTTTCTACTATTTCGTCAAGCAATTCATGATTATGTTTTGATACTTTACTTGAGAGAGGAGTGCACACTCCATCTTGTATATACCAGTCTATTGTCGAGTCTTACTTCGCTGATGGTTTGGTTCAACAAAAGACAGCTTTAAAAAAAGCCAAGAGCTCAAGATGCATTACGAATACCAGTCTATTGCCGAGTCTTACTTCGCTGATGGTTTGGTTCAACAAAAGACAGCTTTAAAAAAAAGCCAAGAGCTCAAGATGCATTAGGAAGGTACGTTAAAAATTGAGTAAATTTCACAAAACTATAGGTGTTTTGTACAAAATCAGAAAACCATATGTTTTAGCTTCTATTTTACAAAACTACAGATTTTAGGAGAACTTGTATTACAACACTACATATTTTAGAATTGACCATTTCTTGTAACGGGTTTGATAATGTAGGCCTATATGGCATTCTCATGCACGAGTGAAAAGGATAATGAGGGTGCATGAGGCTGCCATGTGGATCCACACTGTTAGACCCGTTATAAGAAATTATCAATTCTAAAACGTGTAGTTTTGTGACACAAGTTCTTCTAAAATCTGTAGTTTTGTGAAATATGAGCTAAGATCTGTAGTTTTCTAATAATTTATACAAAAAAACTTGTAGTTTTGTGAAATTACTCTTAAAAATTGTTTAAATTGAACTGGTAATGTTATCTCATCTCATTCCATTTTTTTCCTATGGTGTACAGGTCTTGTTCTCGTTAGTCGAGCCATCAGTAATTAACATTGGACTTCAGAAAACCAACACAAGCAGGATCGTTGCAATAGCACTGACGATAATGACATTTCAGTTTTTTGTAGACTAATGAGACAGTGGGACATGACCCTGGCTGCTGATGACGGTTAACTGATTTACTGACAACAAAAGATATGGCTAGAATTATCTGTTGGCGAATAGGGAGGCTAGTTCTGTCCACTGCATCCTATATTCCTATGATCGGAAATGCCAAAAAAAATGGTAATTCTAAATTGCAATGATTATGTGCGTGCTTCACGCTGCGCAACTATGCTCCATGGAACGGAATTCGTCGTGTTTGTCACAGGGAGAACACTCGTGCCTATTTTATATAGGTTCTTTTTATTATACTCCATTCGATTCGATGTCATTCTAATACTTTACACAACAACTAAGACATATAGTATAAAAAAACCGTCGGTTACTTATTACTCTTATATGTTGTGTGTATTATAATTCATTATAGTAAATGACATTGAAAATATGAATAAATGGGGTATGTAAAGAAAAAAAAGGTAAAATTTTACTTCGAAAGTATAGAATAATATATACTGAGGAAAAAAAAAATTAAAAGCTAGAATGACATATATCTAAGAATAGAGAGAGTACCATCTTAAGGTTTGCTCGTCGTCTTAAAAGGTTGGTTGATTTTCTCGTGTGCTTACACCAAATCGAGCATTGTGGAGCAGGGGTGTAAACTTGTCATGTAACATCCATGATTACACGGTACACGCTGGGAAGTATAAATTCATTTGATTACTTCGTTTGTTAAAACACAGGGGTTTGCTGTAATGAATGAATGAATTACTCGAGTTAAAAGCGTACGATTTAGGTCCTGTTTGTTTCGGTTTTTTCACTAGCTTAAAAGCAAAAAAGCCAAAGCCGAAACAAACGACTGGCTTTTAAGCCGGACTTTAGAAAAGCCAAAAGCCTCCATATAACTATAAGCCAAAAGCCAGATGAGAGGTGCTTTTTTGGGATGAAATAACACTTTGCCACTGGAAGTCTCTAAAATTACCCACAACCTTAAAAGGTATTTCAAACTTTCTAACAATAAGCTACACCCAGGGTTTACAAAACCGAATTTCAAAAAATCGTTCGAAATTCGAAAATCGCAAAAACCGCTTGAAAACCGTTAGAAATCGAAGGGTTAGGAAATAAAAAAAATTGAAAACAATTCGGTTTTTCGCAAGAAACCGTTTAGTTTTTAAGAAACGGTTTTCGAGGGGGTTTCAAAGCATAACTTTTTTTTCAAATTTTTTGATTTTTTTAAAAATTTAAATAAAACGGTTTACCGAGCGGTTTTGGATATTGAACCACAGTGGTACACTCAAAAATCGCAGTTTTTGCCGGTTTTGTGAACCCTGGCTACACTATCTAACCCATCAAAAAGCCAGGATACCAAACAGCATGTCTTGGCTTAAAAACAGACGGCTTAAAAGCTCGTTAAACCAAAAAGCTAGCTTTAAGCCAAAAGCTAAAAAGCCTGAGCCGAAACAAACAAGGCCTTAACGCGTGTTAGTACATTGTAAGTAGTACAAACTATGAGGGCCCTCCTTAACAAGCACCTTTGCATCCATGTATCCTTCTAATTTAGAGTGTGAAAGAAAATAGCAAATTGTAAAGGAATAGTTTTTCTATAAACACATTGAACACTCGAATTTCTGGTTAACGGCCAGACCCAGAATTCAATCCTTAAAGCTACATGCCGATTGGATCATTTGTGTGATGTTCTTCAGGATTTCATCCGTGACATTTCATTCGACAACTCTTTAACATAGTTACGCCAGCTAGTTGTCCGACTAAACAAAAAAAGTTGTGGCCGGCCAGGCCAGCTTAAAATATGAGGCGCAACGCTAAAACGGCAACAACCGAACGTGCAAAACGAAATGCTAGTGCCTAATCTGATACCGACTGTCACGACGGCAATCTCAACTGGCTCTTCATGTCAGCGTCACGGCGCCACTCGGAAGCCGGAACACGGGTCACGACGCGTGTTCACCTGGGTCTCCACGGGAACCATGGGGCTCTCGTACCACTGCGTACGCGACTCACGAGTTCACACCACCAACTCCGACCGAGCAGAGGCAGAGCTGTTCTCGAAATGGGAGCACATGAAGGTCGACGTCTCCTCTTTTTCTCGCCTTCACACGACCTCACGAGTGTGCCTTTCAAGAAAGCGCCAGGTCGGCCTAGGACATCTTTAGTAGCGGGAGAATATTGGTTATTTTCATCTAAAAAGATCAAAATTATATGTACATATAATTGCGCATACTATCTTCACTATTAAAGTGCTATAAGATTCATGCTCCATTTTTCTAAAAAAAAATCCTCCACCTTCTTCACCTCTCTCTCCCATCTCTCTCCTCTACTGGATCCTACCGCCTTACTCCCATAGTTGCGCCGTCTCCACCCACCGGCTAACGCCTCGCCAGAAACTTTACACCTATCGGAAATCCCATGTCGTCGTCGCCTTGTCAGAAACCTTGCACGCTAGATGGAAACCTTGCCTCCCTCTCCAGCCACGCCTCGTCGGAAACTTTGCACCTCGCGTGAAAAATCGCACATTGCCGCCGAAAACCCCTCCTCCCTCGCGCGGCCATCGCCTCACCAGAACTCTCATTAGCACACCAGAAAACCCAGCCAAACCCCACACTGCCACTAGAAGCCCGAGATTTCCAGTGGCGGCATAGGGTTTGGCTGGGTTTATGGTGGGCACAGGAGGGTTTCGGCGAGGTGACGACCGCGCGAGGGAGGAGTGGTTTCTGGTAATGGCAACTTGCCTACGTCGAAATTGAGATGGGCGGCGACGTGAACGGGAGGGAAGAGAGAGGAAGGGAGAGAGAGCCGGAGAGGAAAAGGGAAGGAAGATAAAGGAACGTTTTTTATAAAAAAAAATGGGCTTGTTGATAGCATGAATCTTGGAGCATTTTAGTAGTGGGGATAGTGTATCCAACCACATGTACTTATGGTAAGAATATATCTATTTTAATGAACTTTCAAAAAATATACTCAAATATGACTTGAATTCATATATTTGAAATTATGGTGTCCAAGCTCTATAGTGCCCCCATTTCAGCATGAGCATGATGTGCACGCTTGTTGGTTTCAGGTATTGCTATTAGGGCATCTCTAATAGTGTTACTTTAGCTGTCTCTTAGCTATACTATACCAGCAAAATCTTACGTGGAGGAGAGATATGAAGAAAGAGAATGTGTTGTCTCTTATGCAAGAGAGACAACATATCATACAAACCAACGCAAAAAGTGATGGATTGTGAGAGGGAAAATGTGATGAAGAGAAATGATTTTAGAGAGGAACTATTGGAGATGTTGTCTCTAGGTGAGTTAGAATCCTTAGAAACAATCTTAAAAGACAGACTATTGTACATGCGAATAACGTTCGATGAGACAGCTAGCTAGGGTTATGGAGCACGGCACTTATTTATGTCTTAGGCCCCCTTTAGGATGACTTATGATTGTATAGATTCTAGATTATAGAAGAAGCTACTTCTGATTATGGGAGAATTGGTCCGGGTCGGCTGCATATGGAGGTGGAGGATCGAGCCGGCGAGAATCAGCTCGTACCCGGATTCTGATTCTATGTAGATGACAACTTCTAATTGTAGGAGAAGCTGACCAGAATCCTCCCGTTCAACAAATAATCCGATTTTCTTTTAAACAAAAGCTGGACAGAAGCTATCCCGCAGTTGTGCTAACATTTTAGAAATATTTATTTGGTTTGTTCAAATGTAATGTGCTTAGAGTGAGATACTTGAAGCTAGCTCTCTCTTTTACAACTTATGGTGAGCGCAACCGCATGCATGATCATCTCATACATAATAACGAGCTGATTTAAACCGATGATCACACGCTTCTCACTTAAAAACCAGATCGGAGTAGTTTGAAATGTCTACTCACAAGCTTGTGAGGAAAGCCAAATTCATAGCCGTGCAAGTTGCAACCAACCATGCATGCACACGGCCGAATGCCCGTTGTCCCGAAAGCGCAACGTACACGAATCTCGCCTTCCAACTAACTCGATCCGGCGTTCGAGGTGGCGAGCACTACTACAAAAATATGATCGTTTATGATCGTTATGGGTTCAAATTCTTATTACTGTTGATTGACACTGCCGATTTTAGAATCGACAGTGTAAATCCAAAAATCACTTGTTAAAATAAAAAAAAATATTTGCACCTCGATCACCCATCCTGTATTTACTACGTATGGTCTCAAGTCACAACTCACGTGATTTTCACGCAAAATACGAACATGTGCGGTTCTCAACTACTATAAGATATATTTTTCTTTTATCCCTTCATATCCGAAAGTTTCAACGATTATTTGGACATCTAAATGACTTCAAATAAAAAGTTAGCAACTACAAAGTTGTAGATCTCATCGAGAGCTACAATTTTCATATGAATTTTGTCTCCATCGGACCCCGTATGAAAAAGATATGATTTTTCAAAAATATTATCACTGATACTATTATCACTGTCGGGTTTTTTTAGAACCGATTGTGATAAGTTACTATCATTTGTCGATTCTTATTCGGTCAAGTATTTTATACCGATTATTTTATAAATCAACAGTGACAGATCAGTAATAAATTTTTAGTAGTGGAGTCAAAGAGCTAGCCTAGGCAGCGCTCGTGTCGTGCACGCCGCGCGGCGTCGGCGGGCGCGATTACGTCGCGCCACGCGGCCGGGAAGGGAAAGCCACCGGCCAGCCGGGTCGGCACGGCGCGCGCGCTCGCGGGGTCCGTCAGTCGGCCACTCACGGGGAATGCGCCGCGCGGCTAATTTCTGCGCCAAAAAGCTGTCTGTTCCTGGCGCGCCGCTCGTGCCGTGCCGCGTGAGATCGACAAGATGTGTCATGCGTGTCCGCTACTACCGCTCGTCACTTGCGCCCGATTTGTTAGCCAGGCAGTTGGCTTTGGCTGCATGCATGCGTTGCGCTCGTGAGACGCCTAACGATTAGGCGCGCAACTGGACTGGACGTTGGAACGCATAAGCGTGCGTGGTGTGTCGGAAACAGGAGAGTGACACCGTCGAATCCTATATGTATACTATACTAGTTAAAAAAAACTACTACTCCCTCCGTTGATAAATATAAAACGTATTTTGACTTTGCACAAGAATTAAGGTTGTGATGAAATTGAAAAAGGCATGAGAGGAAATGACTTACATATCCCTCTTAATTGTCTTGGAAGATGAGAGATAATGAATAAATGTATATGATTGAGAGAGAATAAATAGGGGTATAAGTGGAAAGGCTCATTAAATCTACCTGCACACCTTATATTTTTCAACAAGACCATTCAAATTACAGACCTTATATTTATCTACGGAGGGAGTACATACATTAAACAAGTTGGTACTATAGCATATCATATAAAATTTTAATTATTTCATTATTAAGTTTTACCATTAATAATAATGGCTCGTATGTCAACCGGAAATATAGCAACGGAAAGTAGAAAGAATAGTGAGATCCAACAAATCTGTAACAAGCAATCGACTAGATCAACGGCCTAGCCATCGAGATCTTCACCGATGAAAAAATGCTCCTCCTCTAAAAACAACATATATAGCAAGGTGAGTACAAAGGTACTCTGCAAGTCACAATAAATACAATATTAACGAAGAGATAATAGAGGAAGTCACGTTATAGTTGGTTTGAGTATAAAGCAATATTTTCAATACATTAAGTAATTTTCAATGCGTAACTGATATTGTAAAACTGAGTTTTAATCCAATTTTCAACACCGGATCCAACCCGGAGTGTCATCCCAATTTCCCCCATGTAGACTCTCTCTCCACTGATAACCTATTTCTCTTAAAACACTTTGAAATCCAAAGTCTAATATGCGAAAGACCTCCTCGGCATGCCCATAACCGCGAACTCGGCTAATCGATTAGTTTTACACTCTGCAAAAATTGTACAACTTTACCCATAAGAGATAATTAACTTAATATTTCAACATGACACGTTTTCTTAGGCGTGTGACTAAGTGATTATCACAAGACCTTTACAATGCGACATTCCAAAGTAATCATGCCTCGCTAAGGTTCCACCGTTGAAAGGGTCAAAAAGCTCTAGTCAGAAGCCCCCTCTTGAGCCAAAGAAACAACCCAATGGCACAACCGATATTGAAACTTTGCAAAATAGCTAGCTAGGTTTGTCCTATTAATTAACTAGGTGAGACTTTTCACAAACCAGAACCACTCTGCCGCCACCTAGCAATCAACTATCACCCGGTTTAAATCACATTTTTACTTTACTTGAAACATATCATTTTTCACATCTTTCCATAGTACATTAATACCGAGGAATAGTTTTATTTCAATAGAAACTTTTGTTTGATACGAATTCCTAAAAGTCCTAAATTCAAGTCTAAGCATATTTAATTCATTTACTATATAACACTAGTTAATACTATATTAATATACCAACTAGTGAAATTTTACTTAAGGTGACAAAGTTACAAAGATTTCAATGTCAAATATGGTCATAACAATTAGTAGGTAACTATACATTTAAATATGGGATTTAAATTACACTGATAAACTTATATATACAATAATTTAAAGCAAAATATAATTTTAAATCTGGGATCAACATGATCAAGGATGTAACTTGCCTTGATCAATGGGTTGGTGCTCAAAATCGTTGACGGGTACTCTTTCGACTCTCCAAAATCTATACGTCAAAAACAAATCAAATTCCAATAAAATCCAAATAAATTCAAAAAAATACAAAAGTAGCATAAATAAGTAATTTAGGATTTTAGAAGAATTTGGAAAGAAAAATAGAGTTAATCGAAGTTCGAACGGGTTCCTAGAATTTTTAAATCAAGAAAAATTGAGAGAAAATGGATTTTTCCAGAATTTCTGATTTTGTTTTCTACGGAAAATCCAGATTATTGCGCAATGCTAATGTCAGCAGCTGATTTTTGAATTTCGGCCAAATTATTTTCTAACGGGAAAATGGCGCTGGTCTATGACATGTGGGCCTGGTCCTTGTGGACCAAGTCCACATCTTGGGCCGGTGCACCGTGGACACAGTGCACGACATAGGGGCGAGCGGCGGTGGGGCTTGACGGGCGCGGAGGAGAGCATTGGGGAGCGGACAGCGGTGTGAACCTGACGGTGGCCGTGGTGGGGGCATGGCGGCGGCGAAAACTGGCGAAGAACATCGTTCAGCTGGCGGCGAAGAAACCTAAAATTCAGCAAATTCGTTGCAAGAAACTCCGAATAGTTTGAGGGGTTACCTTCGCAATGATCTGGAACACAATATGATGCAAACGATGTGAAAAATAAAGCTGCGAGGCGTCGGGAATGTCGTGGAGCACGGCGGCGGCATCGAGGAGAGTTTGGTTTCTTGCACGTTTCGGGCGAACGAAGGCACGAGAGGGTGAAACGAGTAAAGGAATGAAATAAGTGAAAGGAGATAAACACTATGCTCACCTTAAGTAGTCTCAGGGAGGGACGAAGGGAAGGAAAGAGGTGCCGATGTCACGGTCGCCCAAATGGGAAAGATCACGAAATTTGAGCACCAAATTTGGGAAAAATGGCTAGGGATTGTAGAGGAGAATCTGGGAATCTGATTTGTGCAAAAATGGAAAGGAAACGGATGAAGAAATCGGTTGGCAATGGAGTAACGACAGAGCGTGCTTCTCTAGAGGTTGAAGATGGCCCTCAGTGCGAGGGTTTTCTGCTTTTTAGATAAATTAATTACAGAAAAATAGAAAAGCTTTTAAAAAGTAGGAAATATAGTTCAAAATTTGAAAAAAAAATTCACAAATTTTTTCTGAGTCAATTTAAACTTAATAAAATTATTTCTAATATAACTTGGGATTTAAATTTTTGAAATAAATTATTTCTTTAAATCTCAAAATAGCAAAAGGCATTTATAAAATGCAAAATATTCAGAAAAAAAAATCAGAAAATAAAAAAAATTTAAATAATAATATGCAAATTTTAGAGTGTTGTATGGTGCTTTGCCACAAGTCAAGGGAATCTAGCACCCATGGGACGATGGGAACTCGAGAAGTGTTGCACACATGCAACATGCATGTTGCGATAATTAATTTGCGAGTTGATTGCTCAGAAAAAAAATAGATTTATAGATGCATTTTAACCTGTACGTTCTGCTCGATCATTGATCTGATCTCGTGTCCGAACTCTTTTGAGGCGGACTATGATGACCTAAATCCATCAGGGAGCATACAACGTCCCAAAATCGAAAATCTACAAACACGACTTATTCTAGTGCCGATATTGAGAAGCTAGTTAATTACACATGATAATCTGTAAAAAAAAAATAGATGCATTCCAAATGAGGCTTTACGCCGGTATGTACATGCATTTCACTGTCTCCAAGACAGGAAAAAAGGCACTTCCATTTAGTAGACGTTCAATCATGCAAAATTTCCTAGCCATCCCTTCCGTACCGATTCTGCTGTTCACTGAAATATGCAGCAACAAGGTTTGTTTGCTTTGATCAAAATCGTTCACTTGTGTTGATACTCATAGTACTACTAGCAAAACAATTATCCTAGTACAAAAAAATTAAGGAACAAATTCACCACGCATCTATTTCATGCATTTCAACTTTTCTTTTTTACAACTGGCGTAAATAATTGTTAGTACTGCCTCTGTTTCTTTTTATAAGGCATATTTTGGTCAGGTAGAGAGATTAAAAAAATTGTAAAACCAAGAGAATGGTTGGGGAAATGATCATAAAGTACCTAGTGTTAATTTCTTAGGAATAGAAAAGAGAATAGTATGAGCGGATGTTTACTAATAAATGTTGAAGAGGGAGGAAAGATAAATAAAGACAAGGGAAAAAATGTTATTAAAGTCGCATGCACATCTATATTTTGAAACAAAACTGAAAAATTATATGTCCTTGTATTTTGAGGGAGTAGCATTAATAACACCATAACAAAAAAGGTTAAACAGCAAGCCCACTGGTCGTCAGCAGAGAGCTCCCAAGTCCCAAATCATTGCGCGATCACTACTGAGCGTGCATGTATCCCAAGCTGCCCAAGGCGAGCCAAGAAGAATCCTCCTCGCTCCTCGCCTCCGCCTTGCCCTTCTTCACCGGCGCCTCCCCCGGCCGGCCGTACGGCTCCCGCGCGGCGGCGGCGGCCCTGTCCTTGCGCTTCGCGAGGAACCTCTTCAGCGACGCCTTCCTCGCGATCGGCATGTCCACCAGCGCCGGCTCCGGCGCTCCCTGCTCGGCGGCCGCCGCCGCCGCGTACCGGATCAGCTCGGCCGCCCTGGCCGGTGTGCAGCCGTCGAGCACCACCACCCTCCCTCCGTGGAAGATGGTGAGCTGCTGCGGCCCGCCCGCCGGCGCGATGGGTTCCTGGACGACAGCGGCCGGTGCGCCCACAAGGGCCTTCGCACCGGACGCTGGCGGCCGTGTCGCGTTGGCCTTGACGTACTGGCTGAGCACGCCACACGCGACTTCGAAGCGGCGGGTGATGGAGTCCGTCGTCGTTGCCATTGGCGGCATGGATTACTAGACGAGGGGTGAGGAGGATGGTTCGTTTCCACTAGTTGTGAATTTGCGACCGATCTTAGTGGTTGCGGAGGTTTTATATAGAGAAAGAGACACCGAAACGAGAGGTTGGTTAACTAGTGGAAGGGAAGGACACTAGCAGAGGAAGGGAGGAGAGCTCTTGCGCGCGGGGAAGGAAGACGTGAGGAAAACGTGGCCGCAGCATGGTGCGAGAGGGAGGAGAGGGAGACGGTGCGTTTGAAAAAGTCTCTATCGGTTGCGCCATCGACGAGCAACTGCCTGCTCGTTCCGGGAATGGAACACGTCGCGTATGCTTTTTTTTTCCTAGCTGGCTAGAAGATGGATTGATGAATGGCTCGTGTATGTCATATCGGATCCGGCTGGACCGGCTGGTGGATATCTGTCGATTCGAAACGTCATATTGAGAGTCGAGGACGTGACATGCATGATGCTAAAATTAAGCTTCATTCCCTCGTGCGAAAGTATGGCTTTCTTTGTTCGATCTTGCGCGTATCGATGGTGGTGCGTATTTGTAATTAGTTTTCAATCAAATGGACATGAAACGCTAGGTAGCTTGCTTGGACTAAGGATACATATGAAACTGCGTATGTCTCGCCGCAAATATTCTACGTACATTCACAAAGAGGTATGTTGCCAATAGTAGTTGCATATCCCAAATTCCCGATGTTGTGACGTACATCTCGTCACTTTCTTAGCCGATGACTAAAATTTGAATTCCACCCACCGCGGATTGCAATAATTCAATGGCGAGGAATTTGGGTTGTGGCAATTAAATGACGATGAATCTTGTTTGTGCCGCACAGTTCGATTAGAAGGCAAAACGATCCATATATATATATATATATATAAAACTGCTTTATCATGAGCAGAATTTTCTTCTTCTTTTTATGTGTTGGGATACCGGAACGTTCTATTGCAGGAACTCGGTAAGCCTAAAACTCAGCCAAACACGGCCTAACCTCGTCAATCCAAGCATTTGCAGCACAAAGCGATCGAGTTCTAGTTTCAGGTACAAACCAGAAAGGCAGAACCGCGGAGACGCACTGAACGAACTTGCATCGCACATGCAACACGCAACTTGCTGCTGCTGCTGCCAGCCTTAAATTCAGAACTTGCACGATATGATCTATCAGCTTCTTTGATCGTTCAATGCCTTTTCCTCCCTTGGAGGCTTGGACTCATCACTTGCCCGACACGACCCGGAGGTCCCGGACTAGGAAGCAAAGCACGCTGTTTCCGTTGGGCAACGCTCACCGGCGGCCACCCGCGCCCGCGCCCGCGTCCGTCTGGTCGAAAATAAACGCCAGCCGAGCTGATCCGGCAAAGCCAAAGCACAACCGCGCGATGTAGACACGCAACGACCGCCTCTGCCGGTCTGGGGGCCTAACTCGCCCGTCTGCCACAAACGCCGCGCGCGCCGATCAATTGATCACGTCGCTCGATCGGCCTCGCCTCGTAGCTAGCTAGCTTTCTATAAAGAACAGGTGATTAACGCGGCAAACGCTAGAGACAAGACAACCACTCCACGCGTACTTTAGCGAGAGCGACACGTACGGGTTTGATTAATCTAACTAATCTCTATGCTAGTTGCTAGCTTAACATAATGGAGCCAAAACCAATCTCGTAATCTATGCATGCTTAACGTATGAGCTTGCGCCGAGTTGTTGGTACATAATACTACAGTGTACGACGTGCACTCTCTCGCTGGCTCAAAGGCCATTTCTCTCTTGGGTGCATTTTAATTTCTAGCCGCCGAAAGTGAGAACCGCGACTAGCTAAACGTCGACTAGAAGAAACGTCGTCCGAGGAACTTTCCCGCATAGTTCGTAGTGTGCAGCGGACGCGCGGGCCCACATGTCAGCCGCGGACGGAGAATCATGCAGGGGCCGCGTAGTGTGCCTGCTGCTAATCGCGCGAGTAGAATTATTGGTCTTTTCCTTGGAGCTTCCCATGCATGCAGTTTTACAACTTTTCTTCCCCAAAGTACTGTAGAGTAAGCTTGGCGTGCAGTTCCCCCACCACCTTTGCACGTCTCCTGCATGCCATTGGCTGTTTATGTTGTTCTTGTTTCCTTTCTATTATTTTTTGCAAGGATGTTCTCCTTTTTCATTAATAAGCCGGTCCACCGTGCGTTGCAAGGGATCTTAAATAGATAATGATTCCGTAAGTTCTAATTTCTGAAAAACAAAAAAAATTAAATTTACAACTTGAGCTATTGTTTATTTGAGATCCGTTGTAACATACAGGCACTATGTTAGTCTTTAAACAATACAGCAGTGTATTCAACAATAAAAAGAATAATTATCGAGACATTAACTAAAGAAATTATGGATGCATTGCTAAAGGATGAAGTTTGATGTCGGACAAAAACATCAATTGAACACACACTATATTATATTCAAATAAATGCATTGTTAAAAGACACACCTGCTTAATTATTTTAAATAAAATAAGTTGTGGTCACGTGTGTTCTTCTGTTTAGAAGATAGTTTATTCAATTAAACATTAAAAGGAACACCTAGGATGAGGCAAATTAGTCTGAACTAACTATGAAATCATTAAGCAAGCGTATGAGTGAACATTAAATGACATAATTAATGATTTCCCTGTACCGATGACGGTTAACTCTAGAGCTACAGAAATCAAGCGAAACATGCTCTCCTCTTTGATCAACCAACTAAACCGATAAAAAACATAAACATTAGTACATAACAAAACACTACAGATTAAAGGATGTGTTGACGTCAAAAACTTGAAGTAGGGCTTCTGACAACAGCACACCAAACGAACACCTGGTTCTGAACGTGCCAGTCGATTTGACCTGTAATCGACAAGATAAAAATATGAAATTTACTAAAGCCGATCGTGATGATCAATCGGCTTAGATTCAATCAGCTCAAAGCCGATTAAATCAAGATAAAAAAGGGTAAATCTAACTAGCCGATTAAGGCTGATCAGAGGATAAAGGTAGATCGATTCTGAAGAAGGCGATGCGCAGCAAAATCAGAATAAATCGAACCTGGGCGTAATTGATAGAGATCAACAATCGGCGATGCGCAACTTTATTGATCAAGATCAAGTTACAAGAAGACTAAATTACAGAAACTACTCATAGTCGACGGAAAAATAGATGAAAAGTAGACGCGAATTGGTTGATTGGCTCTGGGCAGTTTTTCTGATCACCTCTAGACCTCTTTTATACCCATTGGCCGATACAGTCCTAGTACAACACGTTAGGAGTAGAATCCGTATCGGCCTCTATTTGGATGGTGCTTCCTAGTGCTGTCCAAACGGGCGCCCGACGCAGACGGCCGTTAAAAATGGGCACGCCGTTTAGGCCCGGCTCGTAAGCGGCGCGTCTGCGTCTTACCACGTCTCGAACCTCCGCCTAGGCACGGCCGTTTGAGCCTCGGGCCGTGCCGTGCCGGCCCGGTCCTTCGCGGGCCAAACGGGCCGGGTCGGCCCGATAGCCCGTTTAGCCTAGAAAATTTGAAAAAAATAGAAAAATTAGAAAAATAGATAAAATATGGTAAAAAATATGAAAAAATCAGAAAAATGGGAAAATTTAGAATAATTAGAAAAACTCGAATGATGAATAAAAACTTTTTAAATATATATATAAATTAAGAAAAAGCTAAAATACAAGATAAATTCTAAAATAAGACAAATAATTTGAATTAAATAATGAGCTTTATTGATGTTTGGCTGCCTCGTTAAAAACTTTGCCAAGTAAAACTCAACACGAGAAAACCTTGGCAAAGAAAAAGAGTACGACCTATAGCTCGGTGATACAATAAAAATGTGAAGATTACAATTATTCTTCCTCATTATCTAGATAAAGATTTTCAACGTCTCTGCAAATTTCAAGATTTTCTGCAGTATGTTGAGCTCGTTGATTAGCTTGTTCCCAATCTTTCACAGTGAGAAGTATTTCCACCATCTCACTAGTCGACTTGTTCTTCTCTCTTGATTATTCTTAGGATAGGTCAAAGCGGACTCAAGAAACCGTGGAGACAGAGGCTGTTAACACATCCGTGCTAGTATGGAAAGCACCGGATATGTTATCTTGTGCTCGTGCCACCACTGCAAAATGTTGAACTCCTCTTCCTTCTCTTGGTAGTTGACAGTGTCGCTGTTGAGATAGGCAGCTAGCTCCCCACTACTTGATGTGTCCGCACTTGTCGTTGATGTAGTTGAACTCCTTGAGGAAGAGCCACCTGTACCCCATATCTTTCCCCACGCGGTTTTCTTCTTACCTGTTGTGGGTGCTGGTGGAGGTCGCTGCATGCGAACTCCAGCAAATTTCCGATCGTACTTATCATAAACTTCAGTTAAGTTAGCACGGACAGTTGAAAAATAACTAGAATAATCAGTACCTACCGCATCACTTAGAAGTGAGAGAACATTACCGAATCCCCGAATTTTAGCTCTAGGATCTAAAATAAATGCAAATGCATATAACATAGGAATTTCTTGCCAATATTTTAAAATTTAGTTTTCATAGCATAAACAGCTTCCCGCAATATATTATCATTTTCGTAGCTCTTTAAGTGGGTAGCAATTTCTAAAATATGATGCACAATTAAAGGAGAGGTTGAATAATAAACTCCAGATAAAACAACAGTGGAATCAAAAAAAAGTTCTAAAAATGAAAGCAAGTATTTAGCAACATACCAATGTCGCTCTGTGAGTACTAGGTTGACCATCCGGTACGACGGTGCGTGTTAATAAAAACAGAAAATGTGCTCTCATATGGTATGACATTCTTAAGCATCAAGTAAGTAGAGTTCCATCTAACAGGCATATCCAAACCAAACTTACGCGGACGTACATTCATTGCAATACAATAAGTTTTATATGTCGCTACTCGTTGATTAGAATGAGTTAAGAAAGATATTGCGATTTAAAAGGTTCAATATACTGATTTAACCTCTTTAAACCAGATTTAACTATAAGATTAATAATATGGCAAGCACAACGCTGATGTAATAAGAAAGATTCAGCATATGAATTGAAAAGCGGAGTAAGTATGTTCATGGCAGAAGTATTTGCGGAAGCATTATCTAATGTTATTGCAAAAATCTTATCATTAAGTCCAAAATCTTCCACAACTTTTACAATACAATCAGCAATATTTTCACGAGTATGTGCTACATCAATTAATTTGAATCCTATGATTCTCTTTTCTAGTTGCCAATCATCGTTTACATAATGAGCAACTACACTAAGGTAATCCTCTTTAGCTCTACCACTCCATATATCAGATGTCAAAGACACAGTAAAAGTACAGTACTAAATTTTCTTTTAGCTTATTGCGACAATTATTATAATATTTAATCAAATCTCTAGTTGTTGTTTGTCTAGAAACTGCAGAAAATCTAGGATTATGAGCGGTCCTAATAAAGTTTTCAAACGCAGCTGACTCACCAAAGTTTAAAGGAAGATCTTGAGAAGCGATTAAACGACAAAGAGATTCACGAGCTACTTCAGGATTGTAGTCCCAGTTACGTACCGTACCGTCGGGGTTGTACTGCAGATGCGTCTGCCTCGAAGCCATTCCCGCTTTTTCTACAATTACAAGATGCCTCTTCAAGTGCCCGTTCCACCTGAAGATTTCGCAGTTAATTTATGCTTACAATATTTACAAACAGCATACCTGATTTGGACGTCGTTTGATATCTCAAAAATCTGGTCGAAATCTTCCCAGACTCCCGATGTACTGCGTCTTGCTCTTTTCGCCCCGGTGCTTGCCGACGCAGTAGCACTTGTAGAGCCTGAAGATGGCACAGCTCCTGCAGCTTCTTCGGCATATGATGCAAGAAGCTCCTCGGGTGAAATACCGAAATCAAGTCGAACGACGGAAAATCCCCGGGCTCCATAAAGCAAACCACAAGAAATAATGACGCTATTAATACTAAAATATGATTGAAAATACTAACAAAATAAAATAATAAATCACAATTATCACCTTGATTTCTTGACAGAAGCCGAAAGCCGAATTTCGGATTATTGACAAAACTATTTTTAATTTTGCCAAATTACCACTAAGAGCAAAAGAATTTCCACAAGAGAATGATTAGAAGAGAATGCAAGGTTGCTGGTGTAGAAATGAGGAGGGGGCAGCCAACTATTTATAGGAAAAAATTCGGGATTTTTCTGAATTTTTTCGAATTTTTTATGAATTTTTTAAATCTGCAACGGCTATAAACGGCTATTTTTTTTAAACGGGCCTAAACGGGCCGGACCCGTGCCGTGCCGTGCCGTGCCGGGCCGTTGCCGTGCCGCCCTCCGCCCAAGCACGCACGGTGGGTTGAAGCGTCTTGCGAAGCGCCCGCTTAGCGTGGGGCGCTGCGTGCGGCCGTGCTCACAGTAGCGGGCCCCGTGCCGGCCCATTTGGCACGGCCCGTTTGGCCAGGTCTAGTGCTTCCCTTAATAACCTGTTCTGTTTCCAAATATCTTCAATCTGTATCCTGATCGTATTTTGTTGATCTTGAACTGCCGATTCTGACCCTATCTATCAAATTTAGGTGCAAGCAGGATGGATGGATCGAGATGCGATGCACAGCATTGAGCATGGTGGAGGGAAGTTAGATCGGGAGGAGAACTGGATTTTTTTTTCTTTACCATTTCCCTAGGTCCTACCGTTTTCTGTCACTGGAACTTTTTTTTATGATGTTTTAACTTTGTCCTTAGCAAATCGAGAAAGGCTGAGAGGAAGACAAAGTACACAAAACTACAGTCAATTTTCTAAACATGAAATTAGCGAATTCTATAAGCATGGTCAGCAACTACAATAATATCTTCTCATGATTTTCTCATATTGTTAACCCCATATACCATCATTCAATATGGTACTTTCTCATATTCTAGTCAGTTTAGTGCTTAGTACTATATAATTTACAGAGATATTTGAAATAGTAACCTGAAAAGGTATAGATTGCATATACTCACCTAAAACGAACTTCGTGATGTATAGCTGTAGAAGTATTTCACCCGTGAAAACACCGTACAACATAGAAACAAGGAAAATTCATATTCTGCAAAAGCTGACAGCCATGAATCAGTCAAAAGATCTGTTGCATAGTTAGCCACAAAAATTTTTGTAAAGCAAAATTGAGACATATATGAGGATTCAAAGCATGTCTCTTGCAATATGCAACAAAAAATGACTCTGCTATGACGCAGCATGTCGATCACACAACTGAAAAGAAGATAATTCCCTAGTCTACAGAACTGAACAACAAAGGAATTTCTCATGAAATCCATAAACACACGAGCGCATGGAGAAGATCACTGATCTGCTAATTGCTAATAGCTAACAGCAGTCGGCAACACAGCAAAAGAATATCACTATCTATGGATCACATAACAGAGCTGAGCACATGAACTACAAATCTGGAACACATAAACACGATATGCATTTTGTAGAGAGAAAAGTTTACTAAAGAGCACTTACCAAAATGTGGCGACCCGAATAATTAACTCAGCATAACAACAGTAACCCTGTTATTAACTCTGAGGTAATTACGCTGATCGGGTTATATTAACTAATAAAACATCGAGAAAACAACATTTTATCAGTTAATACACTGTATTCAGAGTGTTGCAACAAAAGCAATAATTAGAGACTCAAATGGAAACTTATTACCTTCCATTTCCACGCACGGCTACAAGTTCAGTACATAATTAAACATAGGATCCAAGTATTACATAGATATAATACCAAAAGTACTAATTACTACACAGACTGAGCAAGTCGAAGCACATTCTACCTAGCATCCTGACCCTCCTGGTAGTTCTCATCGCAGTAACCTTGATCTTGCGGGTACTCCTCACCCCATGCCTCATAGGCGAGCCCATTGGGATCCATGTCCCAACCGAGCGCTTGACCTTCGGAACCATTCTCTAAGCAAAGGAGGATTTAGTAAGAGTGAGTACAAAAGTACTGAGCAAGCATTATATGAAGTTGTTCCTCCACATCCATCTCAAATACTTTCCACAACCATCTGGTGTAACCCTTCCTCAAAACCATTTTCAGAAAATAGGGTTTTAATTAGGAAAGTAGCGTTGTGAATTTTAATTATCCAAAAATGCTACTAGCACTGGTATATGAGATAGACTTAGCTTCCGTAACCTCTAATCTAGGGGCACAGGTATGAATTCATGATTTTACCCCGCGCAGATTTGTACCATTTTACCCATAGCAAACTCAGCCGCAGTTGAGACCCATAACGTTTATCACTACTCAGGTATTAGATCTCCAACCCTGATAGCCAACGAATAGTACTGTCCTCGACTGTTCCTCACCTACTCTGAGCGTACCAGTTGTACTCCCGACTAATTACGTAGTACAGTACTCCGACTACTTTACCCAGGGCTTTACATATAGAGACCCAAAGAATCAACTGCGGCTAATTTTCTGTGTCCCTCGCTGGGCCAAACTGGCATATCCCAGTTTATTTCACACTCCTCTTAGTTATCTACTCTTATCTCATGTGGAGATCATAACATCATCGTATGACAATATTTTCTGATCGTTTTCACACATTATAGTTGATCCTTATATCATAGCCTATGTAGAGGGTTCCACCAGCATAACAATCCTTCTCATTGGCACCCTCTACCCATCACATATATATACACATATACCACACCGGCTCCATTCGTTGGAAGAGCCATCTCACGTATTCACAATTCAAGGACTGCACCAGCAGTCTATCAACACTTCTATTTATCAATAACCAACCACTGCCACAGTAGCTCACAATTATCCATCTTTTTAATAATGTCTGATTTGAGGTTTTATTTCAAAATATACTTTTCCATGCATTGATGATATTTAAAAACATTTAAAAATAATTTCACAAATATGAACAAGGAAAGCTTGCCTAGATTTTGGTCAAAATAATCGTTTTCACCCGATTGGTACTGTGGATCAGCGGACTGATTGGAATTAATTTCTGAAATTACATAAATACCATATCTTAGTGGCCAATAAATTTTTACATATTTGAAGGTGTCCAACCCCTTTTTCTTAATATTTAAGATTTATAAAATTTACATTGCGCTTTTTAAGGCTTTATATAATTTTCTTTAGTCACGCTTTAATTGAAAATTTGACCGATTGAATTTATTGATTTAACAGATTTTAGTTGATTTACTAAAAAAATACAAATTTCTTGTTTTTCTCTTTTCTTTTCTTTTCTCTTATATTATTTTTTTGTTAATTTATTAATTGCAGCTATTTTACATGATTACTAGCGTCAGCATTATGCTGACGTTATTTTCCCCATTAATTATCTATTTTTATATGTTTTAGGTCACCTAGCACTGCAGCTGCCGTTGCCTTAGCCTCTCTTTTTCATCTCCCTCCCTACACTTCATATGTACTTGGGCGTAACTGCATACTTATTCAGGTAAGCGAGGCGAAAGTGGCGTCCACACCGTGGGGAGACGAAGAGGTGATGGGGGACGCGGAGGTGGCGATGGTAGGGGAGAGGTGATGCCTCCTCATGCGCCACTGTTGTCGTCACCACCTGCACGTTGACAGGGAGGATGACACCGGCGTGGTAGCGTGGTCACGGATGTCTTGATCTAGCGGCGATGTGTTGGGAACGACCGGACTCCTCGGTAGTGGGGTCGGTGATGATGGGATTTGGCATCGGTTCCATCGCAGGTGGTGCGTGGCTGCCTATCCTACACCGCGATGGAATGGAAGGGAGGAGAAGGAGAAGGAGAAGGAGAAAGCTGGGGAAGAGACCAGGAGAGGAGGGGGGAAGAGGCGGTGGGAGGGAGACTAGGGGATTGTGGAGATCATGCCAAAGGGGAAGGTGGTGCAGGGAGGAGAGAGATAGTCTTTCATCTCAACCGTTTGGGTTAGATCCGACGGATCGTGTGTTTTAGGAAGAACAGACGACCACCACTAACTCGTATTTATAAACAGTAGACTCGTCATAGTTTTCTTTTGGAGCGTTTTTTATTGTTCAAGTTTTAGGGAATTTTGTTAATTTACGATTCCTGATTAGTAGTAGTAAGTATAACGAGAATTTTCAAAATTAAGTTCTCTTTCCTTTTTTTAGAAAACCACCTCAAAAGATGCTAATGTACGTCAAATTTAGTTTTTTTAAAAAATTCACCAGCGTCAAAGTTAAGCATTATTTAGTTACTTCCCGTGAATAATCCTGCCATGGATTATGTAACACATTAACAATTCATCGTTTTCTAATAAAATGTTGCCAAGAAAATATGGAGGGCAACACATAATGGGCACCCAGTGTGCTACTGTTCTTTCACAAGACGAACATTTTGCTGAAGCCTAAAATTTTTAGTTGGATTTCTGTGATGCACATCTACTACGTAAAAGTAACAAATTAAAATGTAAAAAAATTTATCTCAAACACGCCCACGAGATTTGAGTCACCATAAAATGTTCAGGGAAATAGTACTTTTTAGAAATATTAACATTCAACAGTCGCAAACCCTAAAAAAAAGCCACAAACCTTCTTTTTGCCTCAACGTGTATGTGCACTACCTAAACACGTTTCGTAGAAACGGTCAAGCAGCGCCGCTCATCCACGGAAACCCAACGAGGCGGGAAAAAAAGAGAGTATGGGACCCAGTCACCATGTGCGTACTGCGTAGCCGTAGCCTAAACCTAGGAACCGGCCGCCAAATTTAACCCAAAAACCAAAGAAAACCCACGCATTTCCAACCCATTTCTTTTCCCCTTCCTCTGCACCACGCCACCACGACCGGTAAACCAGATCGCGCACATGACCCACACACGCATCAGAATAGCCAAAAAAACCAACCAAAATCACCGCGAAAATAGAGACGTGCGGTGCCCACATTTCTTCCCTCGCTTCGCTTCCCTACCTTTCCGCGCCCCGTTTCTCCTCCCCCTCGCCTTTCACGTGCCGCTTTCCTGCCCAAGAAACAAAAATTAGGCCTATCTTTACATCTCCAGCTGTACACCTATAAAACAAGGCAAACATTAACCTATACGACCTCCCGGACAGACAGATATACGGCATTTCTTTTCGTTTCTTCCAGGAAGCAACCGTGCAGGAGGCAGCGAAGATTTCGGATCCTCGGGAGTTTGATGTGAGTTGGGTTTTTTTTTGCTGAAAACATGGCCGCTGAGCAGAGTGCTAAGGCCGGCAGCAGCAGGTTCGCGGTGACGTGCGGCCTGCTGCGGCAGTACATGAAGGAGCAGGGCGGCAACGGCGGCAGGTGCGTCGCCCCGGTCGCGGCCATGAGCCTCATGCCGGGCGCCGATGTTGTTGGTGCGGCGGAGCCGGAGCCGGAGCCGGAGGAGAGGAAGACCATGGAGCTCTTCCCTCAGCAGGCTGGAACGCTGAAAGACTCGCAAGAGAGGTATGCGCAACAAACCATAGACCCATACTGTTTCATTCAGTCTATCGTGCATGGCATGTCGGGAGTTCTTGGAAATTACTGGGTTATATGCTAAAGTTTTAGGCCTTTTTTGTTCTTAGGAGGAAGCCTGAGAAAGCTCAGCTGACCATCTTCTACGCCGGGACGATGGTGGTGTTCGACGACTTCCCCGCTGAGAAGGCCGATGAGTTGATGCAGCTCGCGGGCTCCTGCAACCCGCCGGCCGCCTCGGACGTCGGCGCCGCCACGGCCGTCTGCCAGAATGCGCTGGGGCAGCCTTGCTTGCCAGGTAACGTAGGAGTGGGTACGATACTCGTGCCTGCACAGGCCAAAACCCATACTTTTCATACAACGAACTGACAGCATATGCATCTGCTGTGTACGTTTCTTCAGACATGCCCATCGCAAGGAAGGCGTCGCTCCAGAGGTTTCTCGAGAAGAGAAAGAACAGGCTCGCCGAGAGAGATCCATACCCGGTGGCTTCGGCGCCGGCAGAGGCGGCGAAGGAGCCGAGCAAGCCAGTTAAAGAAGGTGGCGCGCCGTGGCTCGGCGTGAACTCCATGCTCAGCCTGAGCTGAAGAATTTGAGGATGGTAGCTAGGTACCGAGAGGGAAGGGAAAAATTACTACGTACCTTACGAACTCTACTATTTTCCACGTGTATGTGGATTAATTATTTTCCCATTGTTATTTTACTTTTTACACGACAGTTAATTGGCTGATTCAGGGGGATTAGCTAGCAAGTTGTGATCATTGGTTAAGTAGTCTGTCTGTCTGTTTGAGAATTCTTTGACGATGAAAGGAATTCTTTTCGTGTTGATATCTTGTCTGTAAGGATATAAATTAAAGCTAGTCGATATAGCCTTGTAAATTGAAATAAAAGAGTGAAAAGGGTTATATACCCTTTACATATTGTCTTTGTTGTTGTATCATGTAATATCTAAGCCGAAATATTTGATTTTTTTTTATTTGTTTGGTTGATATGTGAAAAATAGCGCCATTTGTTCCTGAGATGGTATTTGAATCTTGATGCAAGTATCTGAAAAACATGCATCGTCTCTCATATTCTTTCAGAAAAAAAAGTCTAGAAATGAATTAATTATAACACAATAATTATATTTGTCAAAAGAACACAACTGATCAACCACAACAATGCCTGCCTTTGCTAAAAGCATGTTCATACGTGTCTTCAACAGGTCTTATGAAGATTTTACTATAGACAGTTTTAAGTCTAATCTGCTTGCTAGCCGTGGTAGGAAGCTGCGCGAACAAGCAAAGAAACAAGAAGAAACGTGCATGCATGTGTAGTGTAGTCGTTACACGTCGTCTTCCTCAAGACTTTGCGTCCATGTTTACCATTTCAAAACTCCGACTAACCTTGGAAACATGTCGCGTTAATTATTGCTACACCTGTCGGCCGGCATCGTGGCACATTAACGTAGTCAAAAGTGGAAGTGAGTTAACTAGCTAGACAGAAAGGAGAGCTGGTTCAATCAGCCGCCTTCTCCTATTATCTTGCACGTCTGCAGATTCTGGTGAAGTTTGAACACTCCAATTCTCAGATAGAACAACCCCCGCGGCGGAGCTTGTACTACACAATGATGAGTGTTTGCTAGGCGGCCCTGCTACAATGGTACAATGGAATTTATGAATTTGGAATATTAAGACGTGCAACTCAAAATTATTTACTTATCGAGTAGTGTTTCTATGATCAACTCTTAATACAAGTTGTATAAATCTTAAAACAAACGAAAGATTAAGCAACCATCATCTACCTTTTATTTATAATTTAATATTCGTGTAACTTTTAAATAGAAATACATAAAAACACTTGTTGTTCTGTCAAGTGTCACCAATGTAATTTCAGAGGGGAAACTTTTGAACTAATTAAGCATCACTCTCAGGGAGTGTTTGTGTTTGGCCAGTCTCTGCTCTCAATCTTCTTTGCCTACAGGGCTACAGCTCGAGCTGCGCAGCCAAACATCAACGTCCCAGAGTCAATAGCCCGTCTCTTCTTCTTTTTTTTGAACAAATTCAGTAGTCCATTTTTAGAGAGTTGACGAGAGTACGTTGTGGGATGAAGTACGACCAAAGATTACCATAGCCCATAGGTTTTAAGATATCATAGGTCTTAAATGAACTTATCATTTCCACCAAAAACATAAAAATAAAACCCATAATTGACAAGTATTGTGGTACGAAGTTTACTCTCCACATGAACTTTACTCCCACTTCAGCCAGCTGTTAGACACCAAGAAACAATGATCGCACTCCTTTAATTGGGACACGCTCGACATACCCCACCATGACTTGCGCAAGTTAGAAGAACCTTTCCTTCTCGAAGAGGTTAGGCAGGCGGTTTTCAGGCCCCGACAGTTTCATAGGTCTTTTCTACAGGTCTTGTTGGGATATCGTTAAGTACGATCTGATGGAGGTTCTTCGCCAGTTGCATGGCCTCAATGGCCGACATTTGCGGCTCATGAATTCTGCAAACATCGTGCTGCTACCAAAGAAACTAGGCGCAACCACGATAACACACTACAAACCTATCAGCCTCATCCATAGCACGAGGAAGATTTTCTCCAAGCTGTTAGCGAACAGGCTCGCGCCTTGCCTCCATGACTTGGTACCCTCCAACCAGAGTGCATTCATCAAGAAAAGATCCATCCTTGACGATTTCATTTACGCAAAGAATCTTGTGACAGACCTGCACAGGAAGAGAATCCTGGCGCTATTCCTCAAATTGGACATAGCGAAGGCGTTCAATTCTGTCAGTTGGGAGTTCCTCTTGGAACTGCTCGACCGCATCGGTTTTGGGCCGCGCTGGAGAGAGTGGATTTCTATGATCCTCTCATCCACCTCTTCCAAAGTTATGCTAAATGGCATTCCAGGACGTTCGATCCAGCACAGGAGAGGTCTGCGGCAGGGAGACCTGCTATCTCCCATGCTTTTCATCTTGACCATGGACCCGCTTCAGCGGCTAGTCTCCAAGGCAGCGGAGGAGAACCTCATGGCCACGATTCCTACCAGCTGGGCTTCAACGCGTGTATCTTTGTACGCCAATGATGCGGCCATCTTCGCTCTCCCCGATAGGGACGAACTCACAGTAATCCAGGAGGTCTTAATCCTTTTTGGAGGGGCGACAGGCCTTTAGACGAACCTCCAAAAGAGCGAGGTTTACCCATAAGATGCGATGCACTCGATATGGCAACAATTCTTCAAGATTTCCCGCTAGGCTCAAATCCTTCCCTTGCAAGTACTTAGGTCTACCGCTACGCCCCACAAAATTGAAGAGGTCTGACCTTCAACCGCTCATCGACAGAGTCCGAAACCGCCTGGCGGGTTGGAAAGGATAGATGTTGTCCAGGGCTGCTAGATTGAATCTAACGAACTCGGTTCTTACATCTCTTGCAGTCTATCATTTAACGGTCTATCCTCTTAGCAGATGGGTCACAAAGAGATTGGACAGGCTCCGAAGAAACTTTTTTTGGAGAGGCGAACTGGATTGCAACGGGGGGCATTGCTTGGTTAATTGGAAGAAAGTCTGTAGGCTGAAGATGTTGGGGGACTGGGAGTAAAGGACCTCGATAGGTTTGGTCGGGCCCTTCGCGTCTGTTGGTTATGGTACGCTTGGAAGGACCGGCACAAACCTTGGGTAGGGTCGGTGTTGCCTTGCGACGCCTCAGGGCACAGTCTGTTCAATGCAAGTACCACCATAACTTTAGGGAATGGTGAAACAACGAACTTCTGGGAGTCTAGATGACTACAGGGAATTTCTCCCTCTGATCTCGCACCTTCCTGTTACGAGCTGGTCCGGAGGAGAGGAGGGTCGGTTAAGGAACAACTGACCTCTGGGAATTGGATTCGTCCTCTTCATAGGATCACAAATGAAACACAACTTCAGGAGTTCGTCTGTCTTTGGCAAGCCCTACAACAGGTCTAGTTGCACCCTGAAAGGGAGGATCACATCGTTTGGAAATGGACGACTAAGGGGGATTATTCAGCAAACTCGGCATACAGGACCCAATTCATTGGCTCTGTACCGGATCTTAGCTTCAAGTTGATTTGGCACGCCACCACGGAAGGCAAGTGCAAGTTCTTCGCCTGGCTCTTTGTCCAAGACAAGATTCTTACAGCAGACACGCTCTCATCTAGGAGATGGCCGCACTCCATTGCATGTGTTCTCTGCGGCTCTGAACCAGAATCAGCGAGCCACCTTCTGTTGCTTTGCCCTTTCGCTCGACAAGTCTGGATGAGGGTGCTTCTAGCCATACAAATAAATCACGCCGTTCCACAGCTTTCGTTGGTGCAGTTAGGTAACTTCGCCTGGTGGCACAACGTCCGCCTGTCCGTCCCTACGCATAGACGCAAGGACGTGGACGGCGTTTGTTATATATTCCTTGTGGAACCTATGGAAAGAAAGAAACAATAGGATCTTCAACAACACTTATAGCACGGTGCAGCAGGTCGCAAGTGCCATTGCTCAGGATGTGCACAATCAAGCGTTCGCATTCGCGAGGTTTCACGCCTCACAGCGTGGCCGCCGGCGTTGCTGCACAATGCTTTGAGCCAATCCTTCAGGAAAACCAACAATGCAGCAAGTAACTATAGTGCTATCTCCATTCAAAACATGTGTTGTCCGTCATTGCTTGCAAGGCGACCCCGACACAATAGGTTTCTTCAAATTAAGTGATGTGAGGATCCTACAGCAGGCCAGATGAAGGAGGACTGCCATCTTCTAGTCCCCGTCGCCAGTAGTCTCGTCTATTTTATGGGGTATTGTCTTTAGTGTAATCTTTTGCTCAAAAGGTGGTCGGTACCTTTGTCTCAAACTTTGCTGTACTTTTGCCCTCCTTCTATAATGCATGGCAGAGCTCCTGCCGATTCTTTCAAAAAAAAGTTTAGTCTCCACTAGAACAACGTGCCCACGCGTATATATTGGTCCATCTGAACGTAGCCTTCACAGTGGAAGAGGTGCCGCATGCAATCCACCGCCTGCCACCGGAAAAGGCCCCTGGCTCGGATGGATTCACCGTAGTTTTCTACAAGCACTGTTGGGAAATCATTAAACAAGTCATTATGGCTGCAATCTACAGTTTTCAAAATCGCACTGCAGGGGCTTTTGCGTCCCCTCCTCAACACAGCCTCCATTGCTCTGATCCCAAAGAAAGAGATTTCGGGTAGGGCCTCTGACTACTGCCGATCAGTCTGATCCACTCCGTTGCAAAGATCATATCTAAAGTGTTGGCTCTGTGTCTGTCCGCACATATTGATATGCTTATTTCAAAATCTCATAGTGCTTTCATCAAAGATCGAAGTATCCAAGATAATTTCCTAAGCGTCCGCAACCGGGCAAGGCTTTACCACAGAACACGCACTCTTGTACTAATGCTCAAACTGGACATTGAAAAAGCCTTTGACTCCATATCTTGGGAGTATCTCCTAGGTCCCCTGCAAGCATGTGGCTTCGGGCCTCATGGCACCAGTGGCTCTCCACCACTTTTGCGTCGACTTCCTCATCTGTTCTTATTAATGGGGTGCTGGGGGACAAATCAGGCACCAACGTGGTCTACGACAGGGCGACTCCTTATCGTCGTATCTTTTCATACTAGCTATAGACCCGCTGCACTACATTATCAAAAAAGCAACTGATGACGGGGTCCTATCACCCCTCAGAGGAAGTGCAAGCTCCCTTCGACTCTCGCTTTATGAAGATGATGTTGTAATCTTCATTAACCCAGTCAACGAGGAACTACAGGTCGTTATTGCCATGCTGCAGCGCTTCAGACAGGCCTCTAGCCTATGAGTCAACATGGAAAAGAGCTCCGTAGCACCAATTCAGTGCCAGGGTGTGCATCTGGACAACGTCCTACAGCCGTTCACTGGTATTATATCGCATTTCCCTATGAAATATCTGGGCATACCTCTCACATTGCATCGCCTACGTCGTGCCCACCTACAGCCCATCCAGGGTAAAGTGGCACGGTGCCTTGCAGCTTGGCAAACAAGCCACCTCACCCTTGGGGGCGCCTAACCTTGGTCAAATCCGTGCTCTCCTCAATTCCAATTTATCTTCTGACGTCATTGAAGGCGCCGATAAAATTCATCATAGACATTGACAAGGTCAGGAGAGCTTTCCTATGGGCAGGCTACGGAGCGATGCATGGTGGTAATTGCAAGGTGCGGTGGACGACAGGTTCGCGCAAACACTCCGACTGCGCTGGCCGTGGCTCATGCACACAGACCCGAAAAGGCCATGGAATGGATTGCAGACACCGTGTGACTGGACTGACCACCTGCTCTTCACGGTGGCCACCAAAAATAAAATATTGGAAATGGCCGCAGGGCTGCCTTCTGGACCTCCAGATGGCTGCATGGTGTACTGCCATCCCAGATCGCGTCGTGCCTATACAAACACTCCAGGAGGAAGACAAGATCAGTGGCAGACGCCTTGCGAAATAACAACTGGATATGAGACATATGCCATCATCTCACCTCGCAGCTCATAGAGGAATATGTCCATCTATGGTCCAAAATTAAATTGGTGCCTCTTCGACCAGACAGGAACGACGTCATTACATGGACGCACACCTTGATGGCATCTACTTGGCTAGATCGGCGTACCATATGCAGTTCAGTGGAAGCATCCAAAAATCTTTCACGACCACAGTCTGGTCGGCATGGGCGCCACTGTGTTGTAAGGTCTTCCTCTGGTTTGCGCTATAGAATCGCCTATGGACAGCACAATGCTTGCATATCAGATGATGACCTAACCAATATTTCTGCCCAATGTGCTGTCGGAACGTAGAAACGGTTTTTTACCTTTTTGTCGACTGCCCTCATGTTCAACAACTGTGGTCATCCGTTGCGCACTGGGTTCGCATACCGTCAATCAGGCCGGACCAATGGTATCCTTCTATGCAACTCGAACAATGGAACCTCCGGCTGCTAGACTGCCCACCGGCCTTTTATAAAAGTGTCAAAACCTTAATTATCCTAACATGCTAGCAATGGTGGAAATAGCGTAACAACAGATTTTTTCTTGCAAAGTGGGCAACCCATAAGCAAATTGTGCAATCGGTCAAAGATGAGGCTTCCAATTGGGTTTTTGCAGGAGCGAAGCATCTCAAAAATCTGTTACAACATCTTTTCTAGCGAGTTTTTCTTTTTCCTCGCTCCCCCTCCCCCATTTTCCTAAGTGCAGTCTCGTGCACCTTATAACCTTGAAAGCTTTGTATTTTTTCCACCCTTCTTAATATAACCACATCTCAGTTTAAAAAAAACGTACGTATATATTACAGAAACGTGCACCCTAGCCACACAGATACTTAGCAGTGAGCTAAGGGTACTTAGGAATTCATCAATTTTCTAATAGTAGCTTCATCCCTGATGTAAAAACATCGGAAGGTGATATGTGTTAGCGCGATAAGCACTTCTGTAGTGTCGAAGCGTGGAAGGTGACACCTTTTAACATTTTTGTCGTCAGGGAATAGGCTATTTTTATAATTACGCAATGAATTGCATAGGACTGAAAAAAAAAAGTGATTATTTCGGTATTAGGAACTAGTACGACACGCTAGTCTGCTAAGTTCGATCGTTGTGACTCATCCTACCTTTGGAAAAAGAAAATGGAAAAACATTACATCTGACTGATTCGTGGATGTGCTCCAGGAATTCACTACATGCATGGTTGACACCGATAACCCATCTGCTTTCATTTTCTATTTCAGCAATACATAAATTCAATTGTTGTCAGTATAATAAATGTCAGCGCACGAGTAGGCATATTAGCAATTTAGCATATATCGGACGGCTGCGACGAATCAAATCGAAATGAAAACATCAAGATTCCTGCCCTACCACGGCTGCACGAGCCAAAGAAAATAATCTATTCAGCAGCGGCACTCGTCATCATGTGCTAGCTGGTGCGAGAAAACCAGAAACATTCATTGTTCTAGGCTTCTAATTCTTTTTATAGAATTAACCCTCGTCAATTTTTTTTTTAAAAATGGCCCTATTCTGTACAGAGGGAGCGTGAAATTTGCCGGACCACCTCCGCCGCGGAAAATCCAAATCCCGCTCCCTTGTTTTACTGAAATTGCATTTCTCGCGCCCCCTGTTATGCGGCAATTGCATTTCTTGCACCCCTATTCCGCGGCATTGCACTGACGCCGGTGGATTCAGCACAGCCGATTTTCGGGCCTCCTATTCCATGGCAATTTAAATTTAAAAAAATCCGGCTTCCTCCCTATGGTACTGTAGCACATAGACATGCTATTTTTGTATTTTTTTTAAAAAAAAGAGCTATTTTGCAAAAAAAAAAGAAAAGAAATAAGGACCCAAATATGCTAGCAGTTCAGAAAGCGAGATTCATACTATACCACTCTATTCATTGAACACATGACAAATTAATTGGACCTTTTTCACTGAGATAGTTCATACTATACTACTCTATTCATTGAACACTTCAGAAAATACTATTTATCTATAATATATTAAAAGCTCACGAGAGTCGCTAAGAAAAAAGAGAAATAGACTAGAAATTCCCACAAAAAAGCAAAATATCTAGCCCTTAATCTTATGGGCCTTATTTACAATTGCTATTGGATCTTTGAGAAATAGATTAGAAATAAAGCCCATAAGAGTTAGACTAGAAATTCTCACAAAAAAGCAAAATATCTAGCCCTTAATCTGGTGGGTTTTATTTACAACTGTCATTGGATCTTTGAGAAATAGACTAGAAATTCTCACAAAAAAGCAAAATATTTAGCCTTTAATCTGGTGGACCCTAATTAAAAATGCATCATATTGACCATTAGATGCTATTGAGTATATATATATATTACTTTGTAGTATAAAATCAAAATAAAAGACAAAACTTACATGGTAGGGGCGGATCGATACATCTGGATCTCATGCGTGATTAAGCCTAATTATAATTTTGATTAGTAAATCATAACCAACAAATCAGCACATGAACTCTGACATTACATTGGACGCATCTTGGTCTTATACAGACAATACACACCAATGTGACTCAATGCATGCAATTAAAGAAAATACAAATTACCTCATGTTGGTTCAGGCATAACATAAAAGTCACGTAGCCCTAAAACTAATTTGTATTTGATTTGTTTTTCTAAGAACTCCCTAAAAGTAGATCGATTTTATTGAGAAACAAATAAATCAAAACATTTACTGTATATAGACTTATCCCCTGGATGCCATAGTGTCTACTGGTGCTCCCCGTCCAAGTGCTTCCGAGGAAAGAAAAGAACAGGAAAATAATAATATTGCATGAGCTCGATCGCCTTTCGAATCCTTTTACTTGCGTAGCCAGAAAAAAACAAAAATCGCTGCTTTTTTCTTGACGTGGAAGAGTGCGCCTCCTGATCTCCCAATCTAACTCCCACAAAATCAGGATTCCTTAGATTTGTTCTTTTTTATCTCTTGATTCATCTATGATAGATTCAACACCGAGTATGGCACCGACCTGATCAAAGGAAACAAATTGATGTGGTAATAGTGTTCTGGGCTTCATCAGAAGTCATTACGCCCATCCTATACTGAGTCACGGGGTCAAGACCGGTCCTACAGCGCTTTAATAGCATATCATGTAGAGTTGTTAAGAAAATAAAATGCTAGAAATTCTCATAAAAAGCAAAACATATAACTCTTAATTTAGTGAACCTTAACTAAGTTGAACCATAATAGCCATTAGATTTGATGTTACTATTTCAAAAAATGTCTAACCGTCTATCTAGCGAATTCGAATTATAACGGCTTAGATTAAAAGAAAGAGTCTATGTGAAGTACAACAGAAAATTAACAAAAAAATAGAATAAAAAATAAAAATAAATTAGACATTTGATTTTCATATGAACTCTAAATTAAAACACGTATATTACTAAAATTTAGAATAAAAATTAGGTAAAAATTAGCAATTGGATTTGTATTACAATTGTAATCTAAAACTAATATTCAAAACTAAATAAAAATAAAATCAATGGCTTAGATTAAAAGAAAGAGCCCATACTAAGAACAATAAAAATAACAGAAATTCAGAATAATAAATAAATAAAAATCAACCATTTTACTTTCATATGAAGTCCAAATTAAACATGTACATTGCTAAAATACAGAATATAAATTATATAAAAATAGTAGTTGGATTTGTATACGATTTCTACAGTACAACCGATATACAAAATTAAATAAAAATTAACATAAATTCAAAATAAAAAATAAAATAAAATTAGTAATTTGATTTTCATAAAAATTCTAAATCAAAACTTGAAATTCGAAATTAAATATAAATAATATAAGAACAAAAATTAAAGGAAATTAGGGATTAATTTTTAATTCCATACTAAGTGAAAAATATAATTTTTCATTTTATTCAGAATTAAAATTTTAGAAATATGCTAATTTAAGGGGGGAAATAAAATAAGATAAGTAATTTGATATATATATATATATATATATATATATATATATATTATTAACTATTATGTAATAAAAGTCGATTATACGTTTTTTATAGTCGCTAAAATAATACAGAATATGCTAAAAATTCTCAAAAAAATTCTAACTCTTTATTTGGTAGATTCCCATAGAACGAAGAGATTAAGAGGGTGATACATCGACAGTTGTTCACTCAGTTATACCGGTATGAGCAATATGATGTGCAATAAAAGAAGTACCGAAAGAAAGAGACAAACATTGTAATAATGAAATTAAGAGATTATGATATAAATAGAAAATATTATGTTATGCTATGTTTACTATTTTTCTATGCAAGTATTAGTAGAAGAAAGTTTCGGTTACATGCGATAAGAACTGAGAAACGGAGTAAATATATTCTCTCCTATAATATAAAATATCAAAATATTACAAATTGTGTTTTGTATTAATCTATTTTTGAATAAAAAAATGGTATATACATTATCAAGTTATTTAAACATATTTTAAAAATGATGCACGTATAAATGCGCGGACCATCTTGCTAGTTGTATTAATGATATGTGGTGTCAATCTTTGAAGCGGTAGTATAAATTATCCGTGTTTCTATAGTCGACCTCACGCGGCATCTCCCCCATCTTAATCTGCAGCGTCTCTCGTTTTGTTTTGGCTCCATCCAATCGCGACGAGTGGGCTGCGGGTCGTTGTCCTGCTCCCCATTTCCGTGAAACAACCAAGCGATAGCTGCGATACACATGACGCATGAGTCCATGACACGTCTCAACTCAAGTAGCACCACCCCTGTACGAGCCAAAAGATAAAATCATCCAAATTAAGCTGAATCATTGCTCGATCTGCCTTAATGAGATAAGGGCTATACATAATCTAGAATATTCCCATATCTCTCCCCGTGATTCGTAACTCGTAAGTGCAGCGAAGAACGGGCAGCCAGAATAAAGGTTGATGTGGACTTGATGCCGTAAGACTTGTCTCGTGATTCGTACGCAGGCACGGGGAGGAATCAAACGATACACATGTACAGGTCGACGAAAATGTGAAAAGCTGTACGGTATACCTGGCAACGTTCACAAAATCGAAACCGCAAAAAATCATAAAAATTGAAGCCGCGGAAACCGTAAAAACCTCTCGAAAAACTGTCAGAAACCGAAGGGGTAAGAAATAAAAAAACAATCGAAAATTGTTCGGTTTTCAACGAAAAACCATGGTTTTTCGCGAGAAACCGCTCGATTTTAGTGAAAAACCAGCCAACCAATTGAATGTTAAAAAAAACGGTTTTCGAGCAGTTTATTGCGAAAAACGAGGGTTTTTAACGGTTTTCGAGCCGTTTTCAATGCATAATTTTTTTTAATTTTTTTAATTAGGCTAATTTACCGAGAGGTTTTGGATTTTGAACCGGAGCGTATAGTCAAAAATCGCGAAAAACGAACGATTTACCGCGGCATACCTGCCTATAGTACAGTTTTTCGTAGTACTGCATGCCTGCCTGAATCTATTTGATCTCTTGATTATGACATGCAAAAATTGCGTATGGGTGCTTGGATGTTGTTGTAAGGTATAGCACGGCCGTGTGCGCAATGGCAGATGGTTTGTTCTTGGCGTGTACAAGCAAACCATATCAAGGTGCATCACCATGCATGTCGCTAGCTTGACACCGGAATTAAAACGGAATAAAATTAAGCAGGGGGAGGGGTGGGAAGAAGAGCAGAGAGAAGAAAAATGGACCACACGCTGTCGCTGAAGTGAGCCAGCGAACAGACAGCCAATCCATGACAACCTCGTGATCGATATTTATTTAATTCATCCACTCAACACATTAAAGATACAAATGGACATAGATATGTCGACGGTGAGGGATTTTTTTTGTAAGCTTTTACATTAATGCATGCAATCATAGTGGTAAATTTCATAAACAACTACGTTTTACATGTGCCCTCACCAAAAAAAAATTGCGTGCATGTGAAGCATATCTTTTCTATATGATATGTGAAGCTTAAGGGTGTGTTTGGTAGAACTTCAGTTCTATCAGATGAGTAGATCTGGTGAAGCTGGATATTTCTAGCTCCACTAGATTCGTGAAGCTGAAGCTGTGAGTACATTAAGAGTGTTTAGATGGATTATCTTATTTACATTTTAGACTAAAAATATAAACTTAATTCACTTTATTTTAGTCTACAAGTTTTAGATCTCAGACGAAACTAGGATCTGAAAGACTGAAGCTCTACCAAAACAAGCCCTAAGACTATAGTGGGACGAAGCGCAGTGTGAGCTTCAATTTGCTTTAGAGATTCGAGAAGCCATGCACATCTTGTTTGAGAAGCATAAGCTTTAAGGCAGCTTTACGCCGGAATGTAAACTCCCCCGAATTGGATGGGCAACAGATCATATTAATGCGCACTACTTTTGTTTAGAAATCTCTCTTGAGCAGGTTTGGATCTGATACGTCCTCCTGTGCAGCATTCCGCGAGTTGGAAGGAAACCAGGGTGTACCCAACTACTCATCCACGCAAGCACCTTGAAGAACGTGAAGTAAACAAGAGGGAGGCAGCCGTGGTCGAGAGGAGAGATGCCGTACCTCCCCCACTGAATAGAATAGGAACCCTCGGTGTATTTTCAGTTTTGCACCCTCTATACTTTTTATTCATCTTTGGTCCTTTTTTTTAACAAACTGTAAATTTACTTTTTTTTTCTAACTATAGTAGCATTAGCGGACGACACGTGTCATCTACCACACTCCACTACCACAGTAGGTTATCGGCACCATATCGGCTCTGTCCACTATGGTAGCTTCCTAGCAAGCACGATAGGTGGCGGGTCCATCTTAGTGCCGAGCTCAGGTACCGTGATAGATACCTACCGAGTTCGAACACTGTTGTACTCATGTCCTATCGAGCTTAAGTACCGCGGTAGCTTGTCTCCTACGATGGATAACGATGCCAACGATCTACCAATTGCGGAGCACAGTAGGTGACACATATCGGCTACTACTACTTCCACAGCTGGAAAGGAGAATAAATTGCAATTTTATTTGAAAGGGGCCTAAAGATGAAAAAATATATATATGAAGAGGGCTAAATAGACCAAAGTTTCGCAAAATACATTGGGTACCCTGTAGACGTCCTCACCGAAATCACCTCACGGACGCGGCCCATCACATGTCACGTGGTGCAACAGAATAGCATCCTTCGTCTTATCCCTTGGGAGTCAGGACTAGTAGCCAGGGTTAACAATACCGTTTTAAACTTCGATTTCGACGACCCAACAGTATCAAAAATCGTGAAAACTGCTCGAAATTCACTCAAAACTAAACGGTTTGGAAAGTCAAATGAATTTGAAATCTGGTCAAACTGGCGAGCGATTTTTGAACGAAATAGACGAAAACCGCTCGAAAAGACTCGAATTTCAAGCGTATTTGGCGAAAACCAGCGGCAATTGGAAAAATAGGGGAAAATGTTAAAAAACCATGAAAATTGTAAAAGAATATTGCAAAACTTGTAAAAAGCCATTAACGGACCAAAAAATAGAAAAAAAATGTAATAAATATATTTAAAAAGTACAAAAAAACACGAAAAAATTGTGCCATGATCTTTCATAAATATGGAATTTTTTTGACATGATCTTTGCTATATTTTAGATAATTACAAATTATAAAGTAGGCATTTAGCAATAATCTGCACCACATTTGTCAGACCAACCTCGTCGACCACTTAATATATTTCCTGTGTGAGCAAACAAAATCAAGTACCTCCATTATGTGATGTGTACGTTAACTATATTTTAGAAGAGGACCAATGAAACCAAGTACCGTACGCAAGTACGAGGCATCTTGAGATAGGACCATAGCATCGACGGACTTGTGAAAGAACATGACGTTATTGGAGTAAATCATGAAGTTAATTATGCTCATGCGTGTCGACCCTGTCTAAGAATCGCATATAATTGTTACTTTGTACGTATGCCATTCCTGCTTGAACTTTGTGAAGTTCTCCTTTATGTCTGCTTCATTAGTGCCTAAATATTTTTCATCTATATCTCGTCCACTCGGGAAGGAACACTCTAGCCTGCAAATGAAACATAGTAATAAAATGTTAGCTATGAATCGGTGTACAACTGAACGAACATTTTAAAGTTCATTTATCGTATTTTTATGTTTCCCTCACGGCGCTAACAAAGTATGAATCATCTACTTTCCGCTCCGTGATACCAGCAGTGTGAAAATTTGGCCCAACCGAGCCAATGGGCTGCTTTGCACTCTTCCCCTTCTGTGTCCACTGATAGCTGTCAATCCTTGGTTGTACGGGGCACAGGCCGTATCAACGTTGTAATCCTCCACTGTCTACGTTCTTTCTCATTACGAGGAACTCCAAAACATCTTCGACAACAGACCACCGCGATTTCCTCTAGCCCCCTTGGAGGAGACACTACCACCACCATGCTCATAGCTGTCACTTGCTCGGCTTCTACATTCTGCCTCTGCCCTGGAGGCAGCATGGTATGCTGGAGTTGGTCCTTCTCATCAACATCACCCATATACTCTGAATATATACTTCGCCTCAGTGGGAAATCTCCAGCTGCTCCTTTCCTCAGCCTCTCTTTTCTCTTGTCCTTCTTATTTCTTGTCTTGTCTAGGTCACGCTGAAAGTACCTGCGAACTTCCATAGGAACTTTACTATAATGGACAACACACGTGCTGCGCCCCGCCAAGTATTGCTTCAGTCGGATTTCACCACCTCCTTTCTTCTCTTTGAGACAGTACTTGTATTAAAATCTAGCACCCAACTTCTCGCTGTGCTCCCACACCACGTCGATATGGTTTGTCATCTGATAATAGAAAACAATAAAAGTAAACATGCATACAAATATTGCTACTTGAACAAATAGTATCATTTGTGGGTGTCATTTATTGCTACTAAATATACTTCAACAAATATTGCTACTAAATATAATTGAACAAATATTGGTACTAAATATACTTCAACAAAAATTGGTACTAAATATAATTGAACAAATATTGGTACTAAATATACTTCGACAAATATTGCTACTTGACATAATTTAGCAAATATTGCTACTTGACATACTTCAACAAATATTGCTACTAAATATAATTGAACGAATGTTGTTACTAAAATATGTTGAAGTAAATATTTCTACATGACATACTTGAACAAATATTGCTCCTAAAAATTCTTGAACAAATATTGTTAGGTCACTGTTTCGGCATGACCACAGTGAGCATTGCATGACAATTTTTCAACCAATTAAAATGCAAATACATGCATGAACAAGAGATAGCTTCGAGTACCGAGCAAAAATCGAGCCAAACCGAGCGAAAGCTGACTTTATTTTGTGAAATTCGTTGAAGAGCTCGAAATTCACCGTAGGCTTCGATTTTTGCTCAAACCGAGCGGTTTTCAGTGCTTACCGCTCGAAAATCGCGTGGCGAACAGCGAGCGGCGGCCAGATTTGAGCGAAGGTGACGCTGTTGGGAGGAACGCGTGATAGGGACTTTTAGAGTGCATTCAATGTGTCGGAACAAACAATGTCGAGTGCTTGCCAGGTCATGCCGTCGGGGTGGGCCGAAGGCCCACAAACGGCTTGGCTTGTGGGTTGAAAGCCTGCAGGTTAGGCTTTTTTTTGCCCTTTTCTATTATCTACATTTTGAATGGCTCAAAAACGTCTCCAAACTTCGTCTTTTCAAAAAATATTCACACTGAGGTTATAAAGGTATTAATACTAATTTTAGGAAAGTTTTGGATAGATTTTGAACCGATACGATATGGACGGTTTTCACGATTTTCGAGCGGTTTTGTGAACCCTGCTAGTAGCTAGAGGCAACGTCGTTCGTAGAGCAGTTGATGCCATCGTCTAAGAGCGCTGCCTCGCCCATCTACGAGCATCACCATCATAAAGCACATCCATCGGGCTGCCATGCCACTGTCCATGAGCCTCACCGTCACACCACATCCGTCTAGCCGACACACGTCCATCCGCAAGAGGGTCGTCGCCTCTGCGAGTGCCACTGCGACAATGTGTTCGCCTGCGAGAGGACAATTGCCTCAACGAGCGCCACCACGACACCACCGTCACATGAGGTGTTACTGTATGTTTTTTTCCAATTTGAAAGTTTCCGGACTCAATTTGAAATTTTCGTATTGAAATTCAAATCATGTGTTATTCGAAAGTTTTTTTAAATTTCGAGTAGAAATTTTCCCTGTTGAAAATTTGTAATTTTGATTTGAAATTTCACTAATTGATTTTTTTTAAAAAAATTGAGTTGAAACTTCCCGAATGAAAGTTTTGAATTTGAGTTGAAACTTTCCCAAATGGAAGTTTTGAATCCGAATAAAGTTTTGAATTTGAGTTGGAATTTCCCCAAATGAAAATTTCAACGGTTAAGATTGCCAAATGATTCGAGTTTTTACTCTCACCTCCCGCACGTATGACACATGTCACGCGTAGATACATGACGAGTGTGTCCGCACGATAACGACACTGAGTAAAGGTGTCCAAACGGGCTGGGCCAAATGGGCCGTCACGCGACGCGATCGGGGGGCGGCCGCACGTGCGACGGCCCAAAGCTAAGCGGTCGTCTTGACGTACACCAACCGGCGTCATCGTGCTTGGGCGAAGGTGCGCACGGCGGACCGGCCAAGACGCTAACGCCCTAAGACGCCACGCACGCCCGTTTGGTCCGTTTAAAAAAATAGCCGTTTATAGCCGTTGCAAACTTAAAAAATTCAGAAAAAATCCGAAAAAATTCAAAAGAATCCCAAATTTTTTCCTATAAATAGGTGGCTGCCCCCTCCCCATTTCTACACCAGCAATCTTGCATTCTCTTCTAATCATTCTCTTGTGAAAATTCTTTTGCTCTTAGTGGTAATTTGGCAAAATTTAAAATAGTTTTGTCAAAAATCCAATAATCCAAAATTCGGCTTTCGGCTTCTGTCAAGAAATCAAGGTGATAATTATGATTTATTTTTTCATTTTGTCAGTATTTTAAATCATATTTTAGTATTAATAGCGTCATTATTTCTTGTAGTTTGTTTTATGGAGCCCGGGGATTTTCCGTCGTTCCCAGCTTCTGATTTTGGTATTTCACCCGAGGAGCTTCTTGTATCATATGCCGAAGAAGCTGCAGGAGCTGTGCCATCTTCAGGCTCTACAAGTGCTACTGCGTCGGCAAGCACCGGGACGAAAAGAACAAGACGCAGTACATCGGGAGTCTCGAAAGGTTTCGATCAGATTTTTGAGACATCAAACGATGTCCAAATCAGGTATGTTGTTTGTAAATATTGCAAGCATAAATTAACTGCGAAATCTTCAGGTGGAACGGGGCACTTGAAGAGGCATGCTGACAGCTGTAGAAAAAAACGGAAATGGCTTCGAGGCAGACGCATCTGCAGTACAACCCCGATGGTACGTAATTAGGACTACAATCGTGAGGTAGCTCGTGAATCTCTTTGTCGTTTAATCGCTTCTCAAGATCTTCCTTTAAACTTTGGTGAGTCAGCTGCGTTTGAAAGCTTTATTAGGACCGCTCATAATCCTAGTTTTTCTGCAGTTTCTAGACAGACAACAACTAGAGATTTGATTGAATATTATAATAATTATCGCAATAACCTAAAAGAAAATTTTAGTACTTGTACTTTTTCTGTGTCTTTGACATCTGATATATGAAGTGGTAGAGCTAAAGAGGATTACCTTAGTGTAGTTGCTCATTATGTAAACGATGATTGGCAACTAGAAAAGAGAATTATAGGATTCAAATTAATTGATGTAGCACATACTGGTGAAAATATTGCTGATTGTATTGTAAAAGTTGTGAAAGATTTTGGCCTTAGTGATAATATTTTTGCAATAACATTAGATAATGCTTCCGCAAATACTTCTGCCATGAACATACTTACTCCGCTTTTCAATTCATATGCTGAATCTTTCTTATTACATCAGCGTTGTGCTTGCCATATTATTAATCTTATAGTTAAATCTGGTTTAAAGAGGTTAAATCAGTATATTGAACCTTTTCGCACTGCAATATCTTTCTTAACTCATTCTAATCAACGAGTAGCAGCATATAAAACTTATTGTATTGCAATGAATGTACGTCCGCGTAAGTTTGGTTTGGATATGCTTGTTAGATGGAACTCTACTTACTTGATGCTTAAGAATGTCATACCATATGAGAGCACATTTTCTGTTTTTATTAACACGCTTCGTCGCATACAGGATGGTCAACGGTACTCACAAAGCAACATTGGTATGTTGCTAAATACTTGCTTTCATTTTTAGAACTTTTTTTTGATTCCACTGTTGCTTTATCTGGAGTTTATTATTTAACCTCTCCTTTAATTGTGCATCATATTTTAGAAATTGCTACCCACTTAAAGAGCCACGAAAATGATAATATATTGCGGGAAGCTGTTTATGTTATGAAAACTAAAATTTTGAAATATTGGTGAGAAATTCCTATATTATATGCATTTGCATTTATTTTAGATCCTAGAGCTAAAGTTCGAGGATTCTCTAATGTTCTCTCACTTTTAAGTGATGCGGTAGGTACTGATTATTCCAGTTATTTTTCAAATGTCCGTGCTAACTTATCTGAAGTTTGTGATAAGTACGATCGGAAGTTTGCTGGAGTTCGCATGCAGCGACCTCCACCAGCACCCACAACAGGTAAGAAGAAAACCGCGCGGGAAAAGATATGGGGTACAGGTGGCTCTTTCTCAAGGAGTTCAACTACATCAACGACAAGTGCGGACACATCAAGTGGTGGGGAGCTAGTTGCCTATCTCAACAGCGACACTGTCAACTACCAAGAGAAGCAAGAGGACTTCAGCATTTTGCAGTGGTGGCACGAGCACAAGATAACATATCCGGTGCTTTTCATACTAGCACGGGATGTGTTAACAGTTCCTGTCTCCACGGTTTCTTCAGACTCTGCTTTCAGTCTATCCGGAAGAATCATCGAGGAGAGAAGAACAAATCTGACTAGTGAGATGGTGGAAATACTTCTCATTGTGAAAGATTGGGAACAAACTGATCAACGAGCTCAACATACTGCAGAAAATACTGAGCTGGCGGAGACGTTCGAAAATCTTTATCTAGATAATGAGGAAGAATAATTATAATCTTCACTTTTTTATTGTATCACTGAGCTATAGGACGTACTCTTTTTTCTTTGCCAAGGTTTTCTCGTGTTGAGTTTTTACTTGGCAAAGTTTTTAACGAGGCAGCCAAACATCAATAAAGCTCATTATTTAATTCAAATTATTTGTCTCATTTTAGAATTTATCTCGTATTTTAGCTTTTTCTTAATTTATATATATATTTAAAAAGTTTTTGTTCATCCTTCGAGTTTTTCAAATTATTCTAAGTTTTCCCATTTTTCTGAATTTTTTTTATATTTTTTGCATTTTTTACCATACTTTATCTATTTTTCTAATTTTTTTAATTTTTTTTTAAATTTCTGACGCTAAACAAATTTCTGTTTAATCCTACCGCTTGGTTCATGAAGGGCCGCCAAGATGGCCGAGAGGCTAACGGATCGTCGCAGGCTCCACCCACCCGGCAGTGGGCGTCGGCACGATCGCTTACTGGCCGAATCTAAACATATCGTGCCATTTTTAAACGGATCGTGCCGTGCCGAACAACTCGTTTGGCCACCTCTAACACTGTGGATGCCGTAAATCAGCATTTCCGGAAACTGTGATGCACCAGGACCACCACCCCATGCGGCCATTCCGCCCAGTCGCCCACCCAATCCTGCTGGTCCTGCCCCTTGCCATGGCCTCAAAAATCACGTGTTCTTCGTGCCCATTGCCCAACACCACCACGACGTCCCCATCAACCGCTAAAAAACTCAAGAAACGATGCCCCCCACCCCTCTCTCTCTCTCTCTCTCCCCTCTGGCCACCACCCACCTATAAAACAAGCCCTCGCGACCCGTCAAATCCCACAACCATCAACCAGCAACCACCAGAGCCAGAGCAAGAAGCGAAGCGAAGACCAGGGAGGGAGAGAAGCGCATCTCGGTCGAAGCGGTGATATGGCCATGGCGGCGGCGGAGGGCAAGAGCCGGAGGTTCGCGGTGGCGTGCGGCGTGCTCAGCCAGTACGTCAAGGCGGAGCAGAAGATTTCGGCTGCGGCTCCCTTGCGCGCGGCGCCGGCAACGACGCTGAGCCTGATGCCCGGCGCGGAGGTCGTTCAAGAGCAGGCTGCGGCGGGGCCCGCGACGGCGCCGCTGACCATCTTCTTCGGCGGGAGGGTGGTGGTGTTCGACGACTTCCCGGCGGACAAAGCGGCCGAGGTGATGCGCCTGGCCGCGGGAGCCGGCGCCGAGCGAGCGGCGGCCACCCCGTCCCCGCGCGACGGCCCCGAGCTCGCGGACCTGCCCATCGCGAGGAAGGCGTCGCTGCAGCGGTTCTTCGCCAAGCGCAAGGACCGGCTGGGCGTGCGGGCGCCCTACGCCCGAGCGCCGGCGGGGACCAAGGACTCGCAGGAGAAGCCGCCATCTTGGCTCGGGTTGGGGAGTCTTGACGACGGGCGCGGCGACCGTCTCACCATCGCGCTGTGATTCGGGAGCTCACACCTTCTCTGGATTTGCTCGTACAGGCGTTGTAGAGAGTCTCACTGTATTCTTGTAAAACTCGATAGGGAGAATGAAAAAAATTACGATGCTTTTTTTTTGTTTTGTCATTTTTTCCCCCTCTACGCAAATCATGACTGGTTCATAAGTCAACTTGGAAGAAAAGGTTTGCTCAGCAATTCCTCTCTGACGACCTACCATTATTATTTGCAATAACAAGAATCAAAATCCAAAATAAAGCCTCAATTTATCAGTCTATGCTCCCTCCCTCCCGTCACAAAGACATATCTTTTTAGGCATCTACATGTCTATAAAACATAACTTTGATCATTAATTTCTATTATAATATATTTATAAAATATAATAAAATTTTAAAATTATGAAAGTATTTTTTAAGACAAATCTACCTATATAATTTTCATATATCTAATTTAAATATTTAAAATATATTAATAATCAAAGTTTTAAAATTTTAACTGTACTATATAGAAAACAACGCGTATTTATAACGCGAGGGGGCGTATATGGAAGAGGAAAATAAGAACCGGTATGAAAGGAAAGCACAACTCGTCAAAAGAAACACAGAGTCTGCCTCCGTGGGGGAAGACGTGTGTACGCGTCAATACTCTCGAGGCAACATTTTGTGCGGATTGGATCGGTACTCCCTTCGCTCGCGTTCGCGTGCATTGGAAATTTGGAGTATTGCCAGTGGCCGGTGCTCAAATGACATGCGGCGATGATGAGCCTTATTCAACGACGGCTGCGCTATTCAAAACCCGTCGCTTTCTTCCTCCTCCTCCGATCGGTGAATTAGCTCGTGACGCCGCGCAAAAGCTTCGATCGGGATGGGCACGGTTAATCTGAACGCCCTTTTCCTTTTCGCGGTTTGCATCCAGAAGCGATTTCTCGACACGCACTGACGTGCGGTGCCGGTGCGTGCCTGGCTCGATCGACGCTCGCTCTCGTCCCCCGTAACGTGCCTAACACGCCCCGGACACAGTCGCCTCCACGCGATGAGATGACAACTCCGCACGCTTAATTCGCACGAGCTAGTGCTCTTGCGGTTTGCAGGATCAGAGGGAGCTTTCTCGTCCAGTCTCTGTCCCAAAACCGAATTTAAAGGTTAGACGGGTAGTACTACTAATACACGATCGGTAAGTCAAAATTGGATCTTGCCGGCCAGACAAAGAAATTAAGCAGTTTAAAAAAACATAATTAATCATCCTAAGATGTCAAACTGGACCGGCCTTTCTAAACACGGAGCCATGTAATGATGAGCAAATCTCGCTGCAAATCTGCAGAGCGCGAAAAACATTAGACTAATTAAGCAGGGTGTGTTTAAAAACCCTCCCTGCAACTTTCCCATTTCAAAAGGAGCCTGCAGCAAAATATCTCGGCGGGCACGCTCTGTCCAACCCAAGGAGCTAAGATGCACGAGTGCAAAGTCGAAAGGAGACGAGAGAAAGGAGCATGTCAATTCGCACGCACACAGGCAAGCTACGCTTCCTTCCAAGTTCCGATTTGTTTCCCGCGACAAATATGTGGGCCCTCAACAATCAACACACAAGAATCGCGCGCGGTGCCGTGCCCACTAGACCTGGTCGATCGATCGATCCGTCCGACGCGGCTAGCATGGCATGCCATGGCATGGCATGGCACAGAGCAGGAGAAGCCCGTTCCTTGGCTGCAAGAAACGGACATCAACGAGAGCGACAAAACAAAGACCTTACCGCGGTAGTCTGCTGCGAGCTAGCCTGCAAGCACGATGGCTTCGCAGTTGGTATTCATTCAAAGACGTGTGTGAGTTCCGTCTTAATTGGAGAATAGTAGGAGTACCAGCTAACGCAACCAGAGTGACTAGTTGAGTTGCAATCAAGTTTAGGTGAGAGACTAATAAGAGCATGTGCTTCAGCCTTCCAGGCGCTTTCCCTTTCTTCCAAGAAGCAAACAGTAGCCCTGTTGATTTGTCAAGAGAAGCATCTCTCGTCTCGCTCTCTCTTCTTTCGGGAAAGGGTGTGGATTTTTCGTGGAACCGTGTACGTGCGCCCGGGACTGGAATTAAACATCGGATTTCTTGGACAAGAGGTTGTTGTACTGTAGTGGTAGAAAGCACAACAACCTCGGCAAAAAAAACCTCGTGAATAATGCTGATCCGTAAAGGACTTGCATGCATTCGCTGTTCATATCTGTGCTTTCACAATGTTTCGTTTAATTTGACGTGCTTGGTCCTTGCGGACACATGTCTCAATCCTCCGCAGTTGAGTGAGTCCCTTACGTCATAGGAGTCTATATGATACGTTCAACGACGCACGACGTCTACGGTCTACCATTGGGGCAAGTGAAGCTTGTTTTCTCGCCGGCGATCGAGGAGGGTTTGATGGATGCACATCGAACTCAAGGGCGGAGCAGTGGGAATGCGAAATAGATGAAAGGGGAATCCAGATCGGCAAGAGGGGGCTCACCTACGTCGACGGTGAGCACCTGGCATGCTGTAAGAATTTAACGGCTAATCGTCGGTGACTGATAGAAAACCCATCTGAGACCGACATTGAGTCTACAAATACTACTGCCATAGTCTCTAAAATTACACTAGAAGATATGGCGAATTATTCCAGCATTGATATATACTAAGTTAATGTTCTATACTAAGGCTTATATTGATCCAGGTTCATTGCGAATTCTAAGAGTGCAAAACAATAGGGATAGCAATAAGACTGCCTCAAACCCGAACATGTGTTATCCATCCGAACCCACTAAGCTTCATGAGCATAGATCTATCTATACCCACGCCTGAACCCGATAAGTACCTGATACCCAATGGTACCTATGGGTATCATGTACATTGTTATAAGATACCCATTAGAACTCATTGGGTACCTATGGCCTACATGTCATAGGGTACCCATTAGAACTCATAGGATACCCGTTGGGTACCTATAGCCCACATGTCATAGGTCCTATGAGTACAAATTGGTATATACGCCCATTCTATGATTTTATCGGGTACCCAAATTTGAAAACCTATAGATCTAAAATGCTACCCGTGTCCGTCTTTATCGGGTCGAGTACCTATAGGTACCCAAACCTATGGGTAAAACTACCATCCCTACAAAGCAAAGGGCTCGTTTCCTTTTTGATCCTTGTAAGTCAAAGTATTATATCCCCAGCAAAGGACCCATTAGGGCATGTACGGTGGTTGGGGATGATAAATCGGCTACACCTATGTCCCTGTTCGTGGGGACAGCCTGAGGTGAGGAAGCGATGGGTTTACCACCGGATGCGTTGCCCCACCAAGTGACGACTTTGGAGCAGGTGGCACCAGTTGCATGCTCTGTAGAGGTGGTTGGAAGAGATCACCACGGCGGCGGCCTTGGCGCATCCACCTATGTACCTCGCGTGAGGCATCTTCCTAGCCTGCATGGCCCATTTGGGAAGCCCGAGATTGGAAGAGGAGCGCATCTTGGTCGTGGAGGAGAAGCCAGCGATTTTGGAGGGGAAGCACTACAAGAAGCTCAGCATGGAGAAAAGGGCTTGACCCTTTTTCCCTTTCGCGCATAGGGGCTGTATCAGGGAGAAGGAATCATGCGTATGGGTGGATCGTGGAGAAGAAATCAAGCATGAAGGGAGAAGATCTTGCACGCATTGGGGCAGGAAGAGAGGAAGTTGTACACAAGGCAGCGAGGATGGGCACACCAGATCAAACCGTGTGCGTCTCATATAGACAACATCGATACCATGGCTCTAGAGCCGTTAATAACAAACTTTTTTTTGTTACGACCGTCTATCCCTTTTCCCTTTCACGCATAGGGGCTGCATCGTGGAGAAGAAATCGTGCACATGGGTGGTCGTTGAGAAGAAATCGCACACGAAGGAAGGAGATCTTGCGCGCATTGGGGCAGGAAGAGAACAAGTGGCACACAGGGGCAACGAGGATGGGACACCGGATTGAATTGGGTGCGTCTCATATAAACAACGTCGATACAATGGCACTAGAGTTGTCGATAGCAGACTATTTTTTCGTGTTACAACTGTCTATAAAATTATAAACGATCTCCTTGTCTCTTCCTTCTTTCTGATCCACCTCATCAAAATTCCTAAGTGACACCTTTTTATAGATAGCTAAAAATGGATTATTGTACATAACTGTAGGATAGAGATCGGTCCATTGCCTATTGGGCAACCAAATCTTCAAGGACTAGATGCCCATTATGGACCCGACAAAAGAGTGGACCTGCTACATCAATGTCGTGTTTGGGTCGGGCACTAATCAAGTTCGGGCTCAAAATTGATCTTCGCAATCGGCCTCGACTCCTAAAATCCCAAAGATAGAGAGAGGGGTATCCTAATTCCCAAAGGGGTGTCTAGGGATCACCCAAGTGTTTTCTTACTAAATAACACTCAAATTTTGAGCCTTCGGATCTAAATTCAATTGATGCTCCTCATTTTTGAATTCTCTCTAGACAAAAAAAAGACTGCTCACAAATAATTTAAAAAAAAACACTGCCACCTAGCAATTCTCATTCCGAAATCTAAACCCAAATCCAGGACAGAGATCCCATGCAGTTGAATGAGGACCGCAAGTTAAGCAGTTACCTTTTGACTGTCTGATTAAAAAGCGACGAGTTAGATCTTTCGAGGGGCTGTAGCAAGTATTGTGCCTTTTTTTTTACTATAGCAAGTTATTGTAGTGCACGCTCTTAAACGATCTAAACCGTTTATTCGCTGGATCGAACATATGACTGCTCAACTTGCGGCCCCGTTCAAACAGCATGGGATCCCTGTCCCCAAATCCATGCTGTCGTCCTCCTCCTTCCGCCTTATCCGCCATGCCGGAAGCCGGTGCCGCCGCCTCCCGACGCTCAAACCGTCGCCCCTGGGTCCTACTCGACACAAAATCGTTCGTCGCCGCTACAGCCTTGACGAGCACCGGCCGCCCCGTCGAGGTGTCATTCGTGCTCGCCGATCCCTCAGGCGCCTCTCTCTGCTTCGTCCACTGCCCCCGTCTGACGGAGGGCGACTTCCACGGAGAGCCGCAGATCCTCAGCTCAGCGGACGCCCTCGTCCTTCTGGGCGTCCCCTTCGCCGGCAACGCCAGTAGCGAGCCGTTCGACGATTAATTCGGAATCCCTATTGCGCATTTGCACGGCCCAAGCCTGCTCCTCGGAAGTATGAGCTCCACATCTTCTCGTCCGAGAGCCAGGCGTGGAGCAGGAACGGGATGTTTGGCTCGAACGAGCCACTTGTTTGATTTGAGAAATGGGATGAGTTTCTATTACCGAATCATCTCTTATAAACACAAAGTAACAAGAGATAGTATCATTCTAATAGGTTTATGAGATGATTTTATGATAGACCAATTCATCTCACGACGAGATAATCCCTCAAACAGAACACCTTATGGCTCGGACACGTAGATACACGGAGATAGACTAAGACAAGGCAGCCAACCACAAAACCAGCACGGTGATCGCGGCCGGAGGGGGCTCACTGGGCTGGGTCGATCTCTGGTGGGGTATTCTGCCTTGCAATGCGCTGGACGAGAATCCCGTGATGCGTTTGATCCAATGGCCTGTGCTTAGACGAACTTCGTTCGCGGTCAGTTCGTCGATGCTACCTTGACCAACGGTCTGATCAGGTCAGTTGAGGTTTGGACGGCCACCATATGGGATAGGATGACCTGCTCAACAGATTGGCGCAAATGTCTCAAGGTTGACACGGCTGACATCTTGGTCATGGACTCATGTTATACTGATCTTTTGCCTGAGACGTTGGACGAAGAGGCGAATTTATCCTGTGACAAAGCTGATGAACTCTGCCTTTGCCTGAGATGTTGGACGAAGAGGCGAATTTATCCTGTGACAGGCTGATGAGCTCTGCCCCCACCCAGAGCTTCCACAAAGGTGATGATGATGATGTTGTTTACTTCTTGTCCAACCTGAACTTGGACGACCCAGTAGCATAGGTGCTTGCTGTTAACGCCAGAGAGAAGACGCTGGAAGCACTTGCGCGATTTTCTGCTCAAAGGATGTACTTTTTCGCACCGACTTACCGCCCCTTTGTCTTCTCCAACTACTTTGATGCGACTCAAGATAATTTAATTTACTGATATTCGTTTGTTTATCTTGCAATTAATTGTAGGAAAGCTATGTCTTGGTTCGCTAGTTGAATTGCTGGGCATAGAGAAGTAAAGAAGATTTTGCAAAATAAAACGGTTGCTGTTCTATTAAACAAAGAGTTTTTTTTTTTGGAAAACCAACCCGCTACAACTTCACTGGTAACTTAACAAGTTCCATGTAGCAAATAAGCCGATGATGTTATAGTGAAATACTGGTATGGCAGTACCCAGTACAAATACTTCTCTTTTCAGAAATTGTTCTGCCACTCTACTTACCAAGTATTTGAAGCTAAAGTATGTATTGTACTACTTGAAAACATGTCATGAGTAACATAAGAAGGCCACCCCTGCTTCTGTTGGAAGCAAAAGATTCAGGATACAAGCAGGAGGTTGGGGTTAGTAGCTTCCCATTGCATGTCTTACAGCAGAGCACTCAAAAGGAAAATACTTCTCTAAACATCCTAAAGAGACTTAGCATCCAGATGCTGCCATCTTCAGTTGTTCGGCTTTGACTTTGATAGATGTCGGCAATTCGCGGTTGAGTTCCCCCATCAAAGCCCTCCATTGTTGCCATGAAGTTTGTAAAGAGCATCTACTGGATGGTGGTGTGCTGGCACTCCTTCAATTGCCATTTTATTCCATACTTTCCGTAATCCATAGTGTCTAGCACACCAGTCCAAGCCCAAATAATCTCAACTTGTTAGAGCTATCACCCCTGTGGAGCCAATTTACACTAAAATCTTCAAGAGAGCACATTACTTCCTTGAGGCTACAAACAAAGCTCACAATTGAACAGCAAAACAGACTATTGGTAATTGATGAGTTTCCTACTGGCAGTATTGAATATTGCATTGCACATGTCACATGCTCAGGCGCTCGTTCACGAATGTTAGAACAAACCAATAAATTCACAAGTATTGGTCAAGAACGTTCTCTCACAAACATAGCCAAATTTTGCATAAGTTACAAACTGCAGCATTAGTGTATACTGTACTTCCTTTTGCATACCTGCATGTTCAACTCAAACCTATTCATAATTTTTGTGTGGTTTCACATTTCATTTGTGTCTTATTTTCGTTTCATTTGCAAATTGGTGCTGTCATGGGCAGATTGCTTAGTTAACGTTTTATCTTTTATGTAATCCAAGTTGTCCATGAGTAATCATGTATTCATGTCTATATGCTTCTTTGCAGAGAAACACTTGGAATTTCAGAAGCCAAGGTGCAACGAGAGTATGTCGTTGCTTTGCTCTGGCCTCTGGTCCAGCACCCTCTCTGCGTGCAAATATTCAAGGAGTAAGTTCTGTCCTGATCAATGCTATTCCAGATTTTCATGTTACCAGTGCATCCATGTACTTTTTTTTTTTTATATTATAACCCTTTTGTTTCCACCTCAAACCGCAAACTCTTATTGGACCTATGCACACAGCTATATCATGTTAACACACTTATATTTTATAATGCAGTTGTTTGGTTTCATATTAAGCTTACTGAATATACCTTTACAAATAATCTTCGCACAGGTGGCAGAATATGGTTTCTGTAATGACCGAGGGAAAGCTATATCTCTGATGCTGTGGGAGAATGCTTACGGTAAATACATGAAGAAAATATCTCTAGTGTACTTGTTTACGGAATAAATTAAGAACTCATTCGCTGACTATTAATGCTGCTTTTTTCGCAGAGAATGATCTGATCTTGAGTCGCGGATATTAGCACCGATTGAAGAAATAAATGAACAGCACACTCAGATTTGCCCTTGGGGCTTTAGACGAGTAATGGAGAATGGAAAAAAAAAATGTTATAAGCCTTACAAACCGAATGGATTTATTAGTTATTATAATCCTTTTTCATCTTTTGAGCCACATGCAAACTGTCATCGAAAGTGCCGGGGGTGAAGGAATGGCTTTTGCGGAAACAATCGGTGGAACTGAATAAAAAGAGTAAATAATGCCTGTCGATGCCATTAAACGATGCTGAATGTTCTTCTTGCCCTCATCCGCACTCTATATGCACATCGGACTTAAAGATTTGAAGGGAGGATTTGGATTTAATACTACGTTTTCTGACGTCGTTACCATATGCTATTGGCTTGGGTTGCGCGGCGACGGTCTCACCATCGCTCTGTGATTTGGGGGTTAGTTAATGGAGATGGGTTGTTAATTTGAGGCTCGTCTCACCGAATCTTTGATGAACATGTTTTTTTTTTGTGACAACTAGCAAGTGATAACATATTTTCTTTTCTCTGAAAGGCTTTCTTGTCGCGTCACTTAACGTCATTCCTTTTATCCCTCTTTCCTCCCCTATTCCTTTCCATTCAAACTCAAAATAGTTTTTACTTTTCAAAAATTTTCCTAAATTTTTTAATAAGAAGTATTTTTAACTACTTTCGAAAGTTTTTTAATCGTAACTTTTCGAATAGAAAGTTTTCGTAGTAGAAACCTTTTGGTTTGAAAATTTACGAGTTAAAACTTTTTAATTTGAGATATTTTTATTTAAAAATTTTTCATTTGAAACTTTCTAATTTAAATTTTTTTGATTTGAAAATTTTCGACTTCAAACTTTCCAAGTTGAAACTTTCTAATTTGAAATCTTTTATTTAAATTTTTTCGAGTTGAAACTTTCTAAGTTAAAAATTTTCGAGTTGATTTTTTAAGAAGAAACTTCCTATTTAAATTTTTTTTGTTAAAGTGAAAGGAAGAGAGGTAGAAAAAGTTGATAGAGAAGATGGAAGTGGGAAGGATGGAGGTAAATAGAAAAGATGATACATAACATCCCGGCCTTTAAATTTTTTAGTTTGAGTGCCTCAAACTAATGGTACCAAAAAAAAGTACTATAGACACTGTCGGGGACTGGTTACCCCTGCACGAACAGCAATCTACTGGCTCGACCTCGTCAGGCCGAGGAGCTGGCTCGCCAGCAAAGTCGAGCTTGGAGGATCTGGTCGGGCATGCAGAGCTGGCGGTTACTGAGTCGAAGGGGGTCCCTAAAAGGCGGAGTCAAGCCGAATGTGGGCTGCAACCTCTGCACCATTATCACCCGACCTCACCACACATTACCTCCGAGTCTGGCGCCATGTGCCCGAGAATCTCTCCACGCCCGTTCCCTGTAACGAACTACATGGTAGACGTATAAAAGCCTTCCCCCTGCGCAGGGTAGAAAAGACACAAGGAAAAGAAAGACAACACACACACTCGCTCCGGTGCTCAACCGAGTTCAAACACCCCCTGTATTCAGCCACAATGCATCATCTTCCACCTTTCGTCTTTGGGCAAGACTGGAGTAGAGCTATTACGCGTGCCGGGGGCTCAAACCAGTATAACTCCTCGTGTCAGCTCTCTCTCTCTCGAAGCGGCGGTCGCACCCCTTCCTCCGGGCGAGCACGGTCTTGGGCCCTTCTCCTTCATCACTCTCTCCTTCTTGCGGTCAGGTGATCCTGATCGTCGACAGCTGGCGCCCACCATGGGGCCCGAGAGTTTTGCTCGTTCGGAGGAACTTCGCTGCTTCAACGTCACCAACGCCTTCGACTTCAACGACAACATGTTGCATTCGGCGAGCTCGAACTCGGATGCGGTTCCCAAGCACGAGGGCTCCACGTCCATGTTCTCGCCCTCGCCGCCGCCATGCGAACGACTTACCTTCATGGCCAGCAGTCGCGGGGCAGGCACAGGGGCGGAGGATCGTGACCCAGAAACCCCGGGGGAGGCGTGGCGGTTGGCCCAGGTTGCCATCGGCCAAGCTATCACTACTCTCTGACGAGAGGAACACGGGGAGATCCGCACCCCGTCCGGGTAGCCTAACCCTGCCCGCCTAGGCGCTTTCACCAGCTAGGAGCGCTTGCGAGCCATCGCCCGAGTTATGGCCGACCTTGCTCTGGCGAGGTCGGCTCTCTTCGGTCGGGTTCTCACTGAAGAGCTCGACAAGGGGGGCGACGAGGTCATGCCTTCGCAGCGAGGGCGAAGCCGGCGCCCTAGTCTCACTCTCTGGCGAGAGATGACTACTCCTCTCACGGACGCCGATGCTCTCGCCGGTCATCTCGACACCAACGAGCCCGTAGTCCGTCCCGGTCGCCTCCACGTCGTCAAGCTCAGAGCATATCCCATGAACGTGCTCGACATCGGCAGAGCGGCAGCAGCGCCTATTCGAGCAACAGCGCCTCCGGAAGCCTTTCTCCGGATGTCCCGCCCAGGCGTCGCAACGTCCACGACCGCCTACACTATCACGTCGATGACGCCTGCACCTACAGCCACGGTCGGTGCGGGCTGCACCACCGACCTGAGTTTGGCCGTTACGACGAGCGCAATCGTGTCGCCAGTAGCAACGACTGCGACTCCAGCTCCAGCAGCGATGATCACCATGATCGACGCGGCGTTGCACCAGCCTACGGCTGCCCAGCGTATTCTGCTAACCTTCGTCGGGTACGCTGGCTAGCCCGATTTAAACCCGCTGCGATCGAGCGATTCGACGGGACCAAGAACCCCGAAGAGTTCCTCTCGATCTACTCGACCGCGATCCTAGCGGCTGGTGGGGATGAGGCCGTGATGGCCAATTACCTCCCGATCGTGCTGGACAGCGCGACACGCATCTGGCTCTTCAACCAGACGCCTGGCTCCTTTCGATCATAGCGCCAAGTACGGAACACCCTCCGTTCTAACTTCTAGAGCTGTTACGAGCGCCTCGGACGGGAGAAGGATCTAGATCGTATCATCCAGGGCAAGAATGAGGCCCTCCGTGACTTCGTGCGTCGATTTATCCGCACGAGGAACTCGATCCCGAGCATCTTCGACGAGGCCGTCATCAAGGCCTTCAAGTTCGGCGTCCGCGACCAGCGCCTCACCGAGGACTTGGAGATCACGACGAAACTCAACATCGACAAGTTGTTCCGGATGGCGGAGCGATACGCGGACGCGGACGATGCTGTGCGCTAGAAGCGCGACTATGACCAAGGCAAGCTTGGCCTTAACTTTGGCGAGGCCGAGCCATCCAACGCCAAGGGCAACGGCTCGGACCAGCACAGCAGAAAGTGGAAGAGAGAGCGCGGTAGTGGCGGCTGTCGGCTGCGCGTGGTCATTGCGATGAACAGCGAGCGCGAGGTAATGAAAGTACGGTGGACCGACCAAGGGCGGCCGCAACCCAACAAGGAGAGGCCTCGACCTCAGCAGGGGCGACCGCAACTTCAACAAACATAGCATCGATCCCAGCAGGGACAGCGTCGACCAGGGCCACAGCGGGGTGACGCCCGTCCACAGAGCGGCGAGGAGCGACCCAGGTACGACTCCGACAAATTCTACCTATTCCATAAGGCCCACAGCCATGACCTGCAAAACTGCAGGACCTGGCAGAACAAGTTGGACGCCTTTTATGACAGGCATGGAGAGATGCCCACGCTCCCACATGAGGATGAGCGGTCCGACAGGGTCAACACCGGCGAGGACCTTGAAGACCTCGACCTAGAGTTTCAGCAGGGCGATCGCCATGTCGACGTGATCTTTGGTGACTCGTCGGCGTATCGGTCCTGGCATGAGCTCAAGGAGGCCACGCGCACCGTGTACCAAACCTCCGCTGTGAAACCCACTGATCAGCTCTGCAGGTGGGCTAGTACTCCAATTACTTTCTCCTGGGATGATGCTCCCCCAGGGATGTCCAAGGATCTCAAGACTGCTCTGGTCGTGGCCCCGACCATAAGCAATACTGTGGTCAGGCGAGTTATGATCGACAGGGGAAGCTCCCTCAACTTGCTCTTAGCGAGCACGCTAGACCGAATGCAGATTCCCCGATCGAAGGTCAAGAATATAGCAGTTCCCTTCTTCCACATTGTGCCAGGGAGCTCCTCCACTCCGCTCAGGCAAGTGGTTCTGTCCGTCACCTTTGGCGACTCTGCCAATTTCCGCACCGAGTTGGTTACCTTCGAGGTGGTCGACGGTGACCTCCCCTACAACGCCATCCTCGGGCGTCCAGCGCTGATCAAGTTCATAGCGGCGAACCAGTGCGGCCACCGCTGCATGAAGCTCCTGGGGCCCAACAACGTCATATCCGTCCGCGGTGACCTCAAGGCGGCGCACGGCTACGAGGAAAAGGCCTTGGCGCTCGCCGGCATGCTGCCCCAGCGAGGCCCCGAAGTAACTTCGAAAAATGCCCGCTAGAGGACGGCGATCCAGCCCAGCGGTGCGACGAAGGCCGTACAGCTTGAAGAGGGTGACTCGGGCAAGAGCGTCCACATCGCAGCTGAGCACAATTCGAAATAGGATCTGGAGCTCGTCACCTTCCTCCGCGCCAACAAAAACATATTCGCTTGGGAACCGGCGGACGTGCAAGGAGTCCCGAGAGAGGTGATCGAGCACAAGTTGCAAATAAGGGCTGGCTGCCAACCTGTACGCTAGAAGCTGTGCCGCTTCTCTCCTGAGAAGATGGTGATAATAAAGGAACATCTTGACAAGCTCTTGAAGGCTGGCTTCATCCGTGAGATCGACTACTCCGAATGGCTAGCTAACCCAGTTATCGTGCAGAAAAAAGGCGAGAAATGGAGAATGTGCGTCGACCACACGGGTCTAAACTCAGCGTGCCCGAAGGATAACTTCCCTCTTTCACGCATAGACCAGATCGTTGACTCCACCGCCAACGCCAAGATGTTGAGCTTCTTTGACGCCTACTCTGGCTACGAACAAATCAAGCTCGCAGTCGATGATGAAGACAAGACGGCCTTCATCACGCCGTTTGGGACGTTCTGCTACATGACCATGTCGTTCAGCCTCCGCAACGCGTGCGCGACGTTCCAGCGGCTGATGTGCAATACCTTCGACCCTTAGATCGGCTACAACCTCGAGGTTTATGTTGACGACATCATCGTTAAGAGCTCTTCTGAAGACGACCACATCAACGACCTCGCGGAGACCTTCGCCAGCCTAAATAATCATGGCATCAAGCTCAACCCCAAAAAATGTGTGTTCAGTGCTACCTCGGGCAAGGTGCTTGGCTACATGATCGGGGTCTCGGGAGTCGGCCTGAACCTGGAGAAGATCGAGGCGATCGAAAAGATGACTCCCCCGACCTCGACAAGACAGGTCCAGTGCCTCACCGGCCGTATGGCCGCCCTCAACCGGTTCATCTCAAGGCTCGGTGAGCGTGGACTACCATTCTTCAAGACGCTGCGCAAGCACGGGGGCTTCGAATGGACACCCGAAGCTCAACGGTCCTTTCACAAACTGAAAGCATACCTTTCGAGCCCACCGCTACTCACGAATCCGCGACAGGGTGAGACGCTGCTGCTTTACCTCGCTACCATGACCCAGGCCGTTAGTGCTGTCCCGGTGGCCGAGCGTGACGGTCGGCAGCAGCCAATCTAATTCATCAGTAAGGTACTTCGTGGACCAAAGGAGCACTACCCCGAGGTCCAGAAGCTGCTCTACGCCCTCTTCATGGCTTCGCGTAAACTCTGGCACTACTTCTAGGTGCACACAGTGGTTGTCCCAAGCGGATTCCCGCTCGACGAGATCCTGAGGAACCCAGAAGCCGGAGGTCATATCACCAAGTGGGTCATGGAGTTGGAAGAATTTGACATTCAGTTCGTGGCGTGCACCGCCATCAAGTCACAAGCGCTCGTCGACTTCGTGGTCGAGCAAACATCGTAGCCAACCCCTGAGCCTGAGGTCGAGGAAGAGAAGCCCTGGAGCATGTACTTCGATGGCTCCAGGTCGTTCGAGCGCTCGGGGGCTGGTATCCTCATCATCACACCCCGGAGAGACAAACTGAGGTATGTGATTCGCTTCGATTTTCCTGCAACTAACAACATGGTAGAGTATGAGGCCCTTTTGGCGGGTCTCTGAGCTTGCAAGTCGCTGGGCGTGCACCGGCTGGTCGTCAAGGGTGACTCCCAGCTCGTCGTCAACCAGTACAACAAAGACTACCAGTGCTCGAATGGCTCGATGTCCAGGTACCTCGCCAAGTTGCGCAAGATGGAGAAGTGGTTTCGGAACCTGGAAATCAAGCACGTACCCTAGAAGGACAACTCCAACGCCGACCTCCTGTTCAAACTCGGGTCGTCTGGTGGTGAAATTCCGTCGAATGTCATCCTCGAGACCTTGGCGGCACCCTCCATTACCGACCAAGAAGACCCGGTCGCCCTCCTCGATTGTTCCCTCATGGATGGAACCGATCGCCAAGTTCCTCGACTGGGGCGAGCTCCTCGACGACCCGGTCGAGAGGAGCATAATCAGCCGCCGGGCGAGCTCGTACAAGCTCGTTAACAGTCAACTCTATCGTTGGGGCACCTTGGGTGTTCTGTTGAAGTGCATCACCCCGGAGGAAGGTAGGTACCTACTCGACGATATCCACTCAGGCCTCTACGGTGCGCATTCCTCATTTAGGACCATGGTCGGCAAGGTATTCCGTATAGAATTCTATTGGCCAACGGCACTCCAGGATGCTCGGAACATCGTCCGCACCTGCCGAGCCTACCAGTTCCATGCCCGGAAGTCACATCAGTCGGCCTACGCCCTCTAGACCATCCCACTCACCTGGCCATTTTTGACTTGAGGCCTTGACATCCTCGGCCCTTTTCCTCAGGCGGTTGGGGGGAAAAAGTTCCTGTTCGTCGCCATCGACACCTTCACCAAGTGGATCGACACTGAACTAGCCTCGGCCATCACCACCCGAGCCGCCGTGAGGTTTTTCCACTCGCTTGTGGTCACGAGGTATGGAGTCCCATGCAGGATCATCACCGATAACGGGTCGCAGTTCACTAGTGAGCTATTCTAAGGATACTACGAAGATATGGGCACCAAGGTCTGCTACACCTCGGTGGGTCACCCATAGAGCAATGAAGCGATCGAGCGCGCCAATGGACAGATCGTCCAGGGCATCAAGAGACGAGTCTTCGATGAGCTTGAACAGCATGGCCGGACCTGGGTGGATGAACTTCCCACCGTCCTTTGGTCCGTTTTCACCACGTCCAGCCGAGCGACAGGGGCTACCCCTTTCCAGCTCGTGTTCGGTGCTGAAGCCGTCCTGCCTACTGAGGTCACACTGGGCTCCGCTAGGGTCATCTTGGTCAACCAGGTCGACTTCGAGCAAAAACGGTCTCTCGACCTTGCCCTAGTGAAAGAAGTAAGGAGCCAAGCACTGCTACGGTCGGCGCACTACCTGCAAGCGCTTCGCAGGCATGCGTCTCTATCGGTACGACCTAGCGAGATCCGAGTTGGGGATCTGATCCTAAGACGAATTCAGGGCTCGACCAATACCAACAAGTTATTCCCAAAGTGAGAGGGCCCCTACAGCGTCGTTTCAACAGATTGCATGGGAGCTTACCGGCTGGCGCTGCTCGATGGCAGAGAGCTCGCGAACTCGTGGAACATCGACCAACTCTGAAAATTTTATGTATAACACTCTTATCTTAATTTGTAATAAAAGTTCTTTATTGTCCATGTTTGTGCCCCTTTACATTTCCTTACATCTCCTGTGCCTCGACCTGAGTGTTGTGATCTCGAGGTTTGCCTCCAGGGGTCGTCAACAGTAAGTCGATCCTTATCGCATCACGGCTCCCCCCTGTAGCAGGACTTGAACTAGAGACCGCGCTCGACTTCAGCAAACATGCATGCTTCGCGCAAAGGTTGGGCTTGAGTGCTGCCGAGCCCGACCTGAGCGCATTAAGGCCCCTTGTGCGCTCGAGTTCGCCCTTGAGTGTTCCCGAGTTTGACCTCGCTCGCACAGGGGGCATGACTATTGTTACTAAATGACTTCGCCTTAAGTCTTTTACAGGCCTCCCTACTAGGCCGAGGACGTCAACCGACCCAGCAGGTCTCGACGACTCAGGCAAGATGTTCGAGGTCGATGTTGCCCGACCTCGACTGCTATGACCTACTTCTCCCACAGACTGTGCCCGAGGCTGAGCAACTCGGCTTCGACCACAGCGGGGGCTGGACAAGGGAGTACTACCCCGAAACGGCTAAGTTCCTTCATCTAAGTTCATCCGTCGAAAGCTTTTCTTGACCAAGTTATACTTACAAGGGGACACAGATATTTTGCCCCTCGATCTACTTCCTATCTACAGGTTCGCCATTGTAGGATCAAGGATAATCGACTAGAGGGGGGTGAATAGGAGGTTTCTAAATTTTTCGAATCTATTTTGCAATTAAGAAAGATACTAAGATATAGAAGCAGTAATTGCAAATTCACACCTATAATCTCTAGCAATCACTTAAGGTACTTCGTCAATTCAAGTATAGCAAAAGTAATTCTAAGCACAGAGTCTACTCAATTTTTGCTATTAATGCAATTTATCACAAGAATGAAAAATACAAATCGCAAGAGAGTAGGAGACAAGATTTTTGACCCGTGGTCTCGGAGACTTGTCGGGCTCCCCTACTCCACGTTGAGGTGACTTGAACCACGTCAAGCCGGCTTCACTCGATTGAGCCTTCCTCGATCACTAAGATAGTTCTTCCCCGCTCCGGGTAGGCGAACTCCGGCCTTCACAACTTGCCGGGGCTTCTCACAATCTTCGTTGAGAAGCTCACCGTGCACGATCGCCTCCAAGACGTCTAGGAGACGGCAACCTCTAAGAGTAATAAACCTTGACGCTTGCTTAAGGTCAAATATTAGTATCTAAAGGCTCAAGCACTAAATGCAACACTTAACCTTGCTCCTCACACTCACAAAAGAGAATTGAATGCACAAAAGAGTGGAGAGCACTCGATAGAGCTCAAATATTATCAATGAGGACCAAGAGAGGCTCTAGAATGCAGGTGGGGATGTATTTATAGCCCCCACCAATTTTTCTAGCCGTTGGAGCTCGAATTGGGCATAAATCTATTTTTTCGGTGATACCGCCCATGTAGGACCAGTAGCACCGAGCTTCATTCCAACGGTTAGAGCAGTGCATTAAATGCACTTACCAGAGACCGTTACATAGGGTCCGGTGCTACCGCCCAACTAGGACCGGTAGCACCGGGCCCTTTTTATTTTTGCTTCGTCATATTTTGACTTCTCTGGAATTTAAGCACCGGGTTGAGGGCCGGTGCTACCGCTTGCCCGGTAGCACCGCGCTACCAAAATGCCGAAAAACACACCCCTCTGTGATTTTCATACCTAGTGATATGACCGGTGCTACCGCAGGTCCAGTAGCACCGGGCTACCAGAGACTTTGATATATTTTAAAATGGTTTTCAATTTTGGAACATGTATATCATAATGCATGGCTTGAATGTATGATTTGAGCCTTTAAACCCTGAATGATATCAAGACAAACGTCAAGATCCCTCTTTATAGTACGGCCCTAATTCTAGCAACCCGATCTTTTCTCTAGACTCCAAGATCGACAAAAAGCTAGAAAAAGGTCCTTATATTTATACCATTTCATATTATTGACGTATTGATCTTCCCTTTGCACCTTTCTTGGTATTTTCATGGTCACCAAGCCTGGGATTAACCTACTTTCAATGTTCTCAAGGAAAGTGTTAGTCCTTTGACCAAAGTTGTCATTAATTATCAAAAGCAAAATAACATGGGTATCTAGATGCTTTCAGCCATGTCGCGATGAGCTTCTCTTGCTCGAGCTCGGCGACCTTCACCCTCAACGCTGAGAGCTCGCCCTGCAGACGGTGCGCCACGGCTGCGGATCTGGTGGCACGGTTGCGCTCGTCCTGGAATTGAGCCAGGGCGCTCTTTCCCGTCCTGGTCGCCCGCCCCAGTTTCTCCTCGAGCTCTGCGATCTTCGTGTCGAGCTCGGCGGAGGCCTTCGCTGGGGTGGTAGCCTGCTCCGCGACCTACTTCCACAGCTCCTTCGCCTTCACGCGCTCGCCTTCTAGGACCTCGGCTGCCCTCGCGCGTTCGACTTCCAAGAGTTCGGTCGCCTCCACGCACGCGGCTTCAAGGGCCCCTATCGCCTTCGCGCGCTCGGCTTCGAGGGCCCCTATCGCCTTCGCGCGCTCGGCTTCGAGGGCCCTGGCCGCCTTCGCGAGCTCGGCCTCGAGGGTCTCGGCCGCCTTCCCGCGCTCAGCGAGACAGCTTGGGCAAGCTCGTCGGCGTGGGCCGTGGTCCTCTGCTCCACCTCCTCCTACTCGATCGACACGGTCTCCTTGAGCTGGGTGATGTAGGCCTCTCGCTCCGCCACCACATCGAGGACCGCCCTTAGCTCGGTAGTGTGCTCATGCAGACCCCGGAGCCTCTGGGCGATTAGACCCACAGCCTGCGAAAATCAATGGAAATCACACTACGGTTGAGGAGACTAGAGGGTACAAGCATACTCGCCTGACTGAGCTGGTCCTCGAACTCACAGCGGCGAGGCCCGACGGCCCTGTCGCTCAGTTCGCCATCCTCCAGCTCGGCTCGACCTCCTGCCAAGGATGAGGCGGCCTTGTTGGCCCCCTCCGGTGTAAAGTCGGCCCCACCCGTCGAAGCCTCGACCCGGGTCTCCTCGGTCGGCCGGGGCCTCAGCTCGGGGGCCTACAAAATGATCGCCGCGGTCGACGTCTCTTCCGCACCTCCGCTCGCCAGTGCCGAAAGCCTCGGGGGTTCCATCTCGACCTCCGTAGCAACGGTCCTGCTGGCTTCGACCTCGGCCCCATGGTGGCGGCCTCGACCTCGAGTCCGTCCTCGTCGATCCCGGGGGCCCCGGCTTCGACGGCCGAGACGTCTTCGACTCCACCTCCCGCGACGGCCTTGATCGTGTTGACGTCTGTACTGGCGAGGCCTTGCTTGGACCCAATGGCTGGGCTCCCTCCTGTAGGCGCCGTGGCGACCTGGGCCTACCGTGGGTGGGGGCGATGGATCAGAGGAATGTCGTTCTCGTCCTTGGACTCGCCCTGGATAATAACCAGGGTCAGTAGTTGCCGACGACCAGATGCTACCGTCGCAGCAACCCGGGCGTTACGACGCTTATAGCGCTCAAGACTCTCCCGATAACGCAATGAACACGAACGAGCACCCGAGGTCTGCGGCGGGGAAAGTTACTGAGCAAAGAAAAGGAAGGAGCCTACGCTACAACCCAAAAGAGACGAGAATCACGCGTACATGGCCTATGAGCTTTCATCTCATGGAGGGACGCTGGGTGTCTTGATGCCCTGCCTCCACCACAGCGGTAGGGGTGCCCCCTCTTCGGACGCCCTATGATGGCACCTCGCAGCCCGCGGGGGCTCCGAGATCCCCGCGATGGTCGCTCTAGCGCCCTGCGATGGGGGCTTTAGCGCCGCCTGCGTACCCGAGGTCCTTGCGGCAGTCGCTGCCCTTTGCTGCTGCAAGAGATGAGGGGAAGGTCAGGGACAGCAAAAGAGATTGGAAGATCGAGCTCGAGTGTTTCCGGGCTCGACCGAGACGGCTTACCACTGCGCGGTCGCCCCACTCGACGTGCTGCTTCTTCGGGGTGCCGCTACTGGGGGCATCGGGGGCTAGCCTCTTGCCCTCCTTCTTGCCTTTGTTTGCTACAGGCAGCGACAGCATCCGCCTCGCCATCTCCCGGAGCTCCTTATTCTCCTGCAATTATGAGCAGAGGTCAGTACGAGCTCGAGCACTCCTGAGCTCGGCCTTAACGTCAGATATGTTACCTTGCTGCTCCACTTCAACACGTTCTTGGGAACGGGGTCATCCGTAGTGTAGTTAAACGCCACCTTCCCGAACATTTCGAACATCCTTGCCGCCAACCAGGTCTCCGGCAAAGCTGCTGGAGAAGATGGAGTTATTAGTCAGTGCTCAGCCGAGCTCGAGTGTTCCCTAGCTCAATAGTGCTTACCACTTGGACCTTCCCGGGTGAGGTCGTCTTTCCCCTTGATCTCGAAGAATGGGTGCACCCTCTTTCGCAGGGGAACACCCAGTTCTGCAGGAAGTCGTAGGCGATGGCCTGACCGGTGAGATCGCGCGTCGAGCAGATGTGGATGGCTACAACGACCTCCTGGTCTGTCGCCAGGTCATCAAGGTCGGGGGTCTGGCGCTTGCCGTCGACACGAGTTCCGTTGTACCCGAGCTCGCCGCCCTCTCCCCTCTTCAGGTAGAACCACCTCTCGGTCTATGGATCGAGGGAGTCTCGAGCATGGACCTGGGGGAAGGAATGGGGAAGCCCCATTCGCAACCGAAAGTAGAGACACCCGACCACAGGGTCCTTCGAGGTGCGGAACAAGGAATAAAAGCGGAAGAAGAGCGAAGGGGTCGGAAGGATTCCCAGGAACCCCTCGCACAAGTGTGAAAAGACGGAAATGAGGAGAATGGAGTTGGGCACCAGGTTGACCAACTCGATCTCGCATTGCGCGAGGACCGCCGCCATGAAGTCGCTCTCCGGCATCCGTAGCCCGAAGAGCATGTACTGCTCGGTGCTGACGAGCTCATCCGCTTGGGGCCGCGGTTCGACCTCATTGCCCGATAGCCACCATGTCCCCGGGTCCAGCATCCCCAACGTCTTGAGCTCCTTCATCCGCTCTAGGGTCATCGTGCTTCTCCCGAACTTGGCCATAGGCTTCGGCTGAGATTTGGTCGATGGAGGAGGATTGCGAAAGGGAGTCAGGAAGATAGAGGAGCGCTAGGATTCGACACAGAAAGGATTTGGGGAATCCTCTGAAGGAGGCGCCGGTTCGGAATTTAAAGGGCCCGATCGTCGACAGCTAGCGCCGGTTACGCCTCAAAAGGCGCACCAAGATATTTCGCGACGGAAGCCGAAGCGCCGCAAGTTGTTCCCACTGTTTCTCCGCCCAGGGCCGAGGCATCGAAGCCCGAGTGTTCCCGGGCTCGACCGCACCAAGGACCTCCGCACGGTCCGGACCTGAGCTCGAGCTCGAGTATTTTCGAGCTCGGCCGGGGAACCATTCCCTTCTCAAGGTCGTCAGACTCAAGGTCATCCCGAGCTTCAGAATTACTACTTGAGCCTCGGGGGCTAGTTGTCAGGGACTGGTTACCCCTGCACGAACAGCAATCCGTTGGCTCGACCTTGTCAGGCCGAGGAGCCGGCTCGCTAGCAAAGTCGAGCTCGGAGGATCTGGTCGGGCATGCAGAGCCTGCGGTTACCGAGTCGAAGGGGGTCCCTAAAAGGAGAAGTCAAGCCGAACATGGGCTGCAACCTCGGCGCCATTATCACTCGACCTCACCGCGCATTACCTCCGAGTCTGGCGTCACGCGCCCGAGAATCTCTCCACACCCATTCCCTGTAACGAACTACACGGTAGACCTATAAAAGCCTTCCCCCTGCGCGGGGTAGAAAAGACACAAGGGAAAGAAAAACAACACACACACTTGCTAAGGTGCTCAACCGAGTTCGAACACCCCCTGTATTCAGCCACAGTGCATCATCTTCCACCTTTCGCCTCCAGGCAAGACCGGAGTACAGCTATTACCCGTGCTGGGGGCTGGAACCAGTATAACTTCTCGTGTCAGCTCTCTCTCTCCCCCTCTCTAAGCGGCGATCGCACCCCTTCCTCTAGGCGGGCACGGTCTTGGGCCCTGCTCTCTCATCACTCCCTCCTTGCGGTCAGGCGATCCCGATAGTCGACAGACACAAACTTTTGTGCACGAAGTCCATGCGAAGTGGAGTACGTAGCACAGCAAACCAGACCACTAGGGGAGTAGGGGTGCAATCGGATCGGATGGATACCAACCAACCATATCTATTCGGATCGAATTCGGATAGTCATGCCAGATAGTTTCAGATTCAGCATCGGTTTGGAATAATTGGTTTCGGATTTGGGAGATCACCATCCGTCGAATCAAAATATTCCGATTATATTCTCGGATAATTCAGGATAACTCTATTCGGATATCCGGATTCGGATATTTACAGGAATGTTCTGATTATATTCTTGATAATTCCAGATAACTCTATTAGGATATTTACAGCCCATATTCTAGCCGTTTCAATTGGGCCCAAGCAAATAACGTAATATTGTTATTTTTATGCAGTAAATAGTTTTTAAATGCTGAAAATTCTTTTTAATATAGAAAAAAATACTAGAACAATCCCAAAAATTCTAGAAAATTTTAGAGAATTGAAATAGAGTATTTTGAACTTACTAAAATTATTGCTAATATAATAGTATATATATTTTTAGATAATTGCTAAAATCTGGAAAGTCTTTTTAGAAAGTTGCAAATAGAGTTCACAAATTTGGGGAAAAAATCACAGAAATTTTCTGAAGCATTTTGAATTTAATAAAATTATTTTCAACTAAAAGTTGGTTTTTGTTTTACAGTGCTTTGAGGTACCTGGCGGCAGGCGAGCATGGCTGTCTACATCTCTAACAATAGAGTTATATAGATTAGCCCAAGAAGCCTAAGACGGATATGGGCCTATGGGTTATATTTCAAAACCTGCTTATACGGCTTAGTTTTAATTTGAAACCGTCGCTATTGCCGTTCTTCATGTCCTTCATTCCCTCGACCTGTCCGGCTCTCCCAGCCAACTCCGTCTCCTCCTTTCGCCGCCGATCAGCAGCGACATTAGCTTCGGAGCTCCTCCGTTTCCTCCTCCGACTCCCTTCGTACTATCGTGCTGCTATTTTGGGTCGTTTCCGCCTTTCGGGCCGCCTCGTACACCATGCACACCACGTGTTTGCGCAATTGCCTGGCCGAGCTGCTCCGCTGCCGCGGCCCGGGCCAGGGCCAATTACGTTGCCCCTACCAGCTCTCTCCCGCACGGGGCATGACGCGCGGCCGCAGCGTCAAGGACCGGAGCAAGAAGAAGCGCGTGCACGCGCTCGAGGTGGCCACCGAGCGGTGGAAGGTGGTCTCCAAGGTGCTCACCGTCATCGACGCGCTCAAGAAGGAGGAGGAGCACGTCACCCCGCTCAAGCGCCTTGAGATCCTGCGCCCGCAGCTCGGGCTGACCAAGCCGCACAAGGTGGCCCACTTCGTGCGCCGCTCGCCGCAGCTCTTCGAGGTCTGCCGCGACAGCCGCGGCGTCATGTGGGCCGGCCTCTCCCCGCAGGCTGAGGCGCTTGTCGAGGAGGAGGAGCGCCTGCTGGAGGAGCACTCACCCACGGCCGCCGAGTACGTCACGAGGCTGCTCATGATGTCGGTCGAACGACGCCTGGCGATTGACAAGATTGCACATTTCCGGCGCGACATGGGGCTTCCTTATGATTTCCGGACACGGTGGGTCGACATGTTCCCCGAGCAGTTCAGGGTGGTCAGATTGGAGGATGGCGACCACCTGGAGCTTGTTTCTTGGAACCCAAACTGGGCGGTCACTGAGCACGAGAAGAAGGTAGCAGCATTGGCTGGCGATGCCAATGCCGGTCCACCAGGAGAGCTCTCACTTCCATTCACAATGAAGTTCCCGCCAAATTTTAGAAGTTACTACAAATTCCGAGGAAAAGTTCATCATTACGTGAAAACCGGCAATACCGAGCAGTTTCAGAAGACAACCTACCTATCCCCTTATGCAGAGGCAAGAGGATTGACTCCTGGATCGCAGGAGTTTGACAAGAGGGCAGTCGCGGTGATGCACGAGATACTGAGCTTCACATTGGAGAAGAGGCTGGTGACCGACCATCTCACGCATTTCCGTCGTGAGTTTATTATGCCACAGAAGTTGATGAGGTTGCTCCTGAAGCATTACGGTATCTTTTATGTGTCTGAGAGGGGGAAGCGTCTGAGTGTGTTCTTGACAGAGGCATATGATGGAACAGAGTTGAAAGAAAAGTGCCCGTTGGTGCGCTGGAAGGAGAAGGTCCTTCAACTTACCGGTTATAGAGGAAGGATAAAAAATCTTGGAAAGTACGACGAGTTGTCCGATTCAGAGGACTACTTGTTCGGTGGTGATGGTGGTAGTGGTGATGATGATGCTGTATTGGATGTCAGAAGTGAAGATTCAGATTATATCTTGGATGGTGGTGCTCTTGCAGATGATACTGAGATGGATTTAGGGGATCTAAGTGACTGTTACAGAGAGTGAGTCAGTGACATCCAATTAATAACTTAATATAAAAACAGTTTTGTGTTTTTGTTTCCTTAAAAATCACAGTCAAAAGTGATTGGTATCATTACTTTGAAGGTAGGGCTATGCTTGGTTTCTGTCTTGACACATCGCTGCAGATTTTCCTCTCGCTCATGACTTGGAGTATGACATATTACCCCAAGCTTAAACACAGACTTCATCAGACTGGATGTCAAGCTTGCGTACTGCTAAAATCATGCTTCTTTTATGTTATCTGATGCGATCAGCTGACTCTGCCTTCTCTAGAAAAGATTAATGTGAAAATTTTGCACCAACACACCTTGTACTGAAGTCATGTAATTATCCAAGCAATCTTCGCCGAAACAGTCATAGCTCTGTCTGAACATGTTCCAGAAGGTGATGCATTCGATTTCAGATATGTACATGACTACTTCTCTGTGTCATTGGCAATTTTCAAACGAAGTATTTACACAAGCATTGTGTGCTGCACAAACAGGACAACTCATTTGTAAGAATGAAATCCTTGAATGACCTAGAGTGATTTGCTTACATTTCAAATGTTTTGATTAACAAGGTTATAGAGAATGGCATAATAAAAAAACTATATAGGAGAAAACTTCAAGTTAGAGATCATACTCTCATATGCATGTATCTTGATGGTGTCACGATTAGACTTGCAAAAAGGTGCTGAAGTCAAATTCTTCATCTTCAACCCAATGTTGAACTTGAACTCAAATGCTCATGAAGAAACTCTGACAGTGGAGAAGCAAAAGAAACTAGAATACACATTTTTCTTGTTGAAGAGCTTTTGCAGATGTTTTCCTGGAGAAATACTTCTAAAGTTCAGTAGGTCTATGTTGTGGGTGTGCAAGTTTTGCGATAGAGTGGATGTGCTTTATTAAGTGCACATTGTGTTGTTGGTTTTGCTACAGTCTGCAAACTAATAGATGTGCTTCAGGAGCTATTTGGTTCCCTCTGTTTTGTTCTTTTATAAGGTCTAAGGTCTACACTGTAGAGGGACTTACTGTCTACTCCATTACGAGGAAAAAAGGGTATAAATCCATTCTTTATTTTAAAAGGGAATACACAAATACATAGTGAAATTATTTTCCAACTACTGGTGTACACTTACAGCAATTTGCTAAGATAATGGGCATCTGGAGTTATACTATTACCTGGCATATTTCTTTTTGCCTTTCCATTATGATATGTCGTCTCTTACACTGGCCAGCTCTTGGCCAAGCATGCTGGTTAAGTTCCTGAAGGTACTATTTGGTACTGCGAGTAGCACAAAGAAAATCTACTTGGCTACTTTTAGGTGACAAAATTAAGCAACACAAATTCTGTTCCTCACTGCATTTAATCCTCCTTTTATGTGTTTTGGTGAAAAGAGTCTAGAGGGAGTGAAAAATGCTGTAGCACATGTATTCTGCTTATTTCTGCTGATAATTTACAGTGTCACCATTGGAAATTTCCTTCTCCTTCACAACAAGTTCTCTTTGTTTTTTATCAGGAAATATTTCACTTGAGTATTCACTGGCCAGTCCATGGAGAGATCCACCATCCCTGCTGCAAACATGCTCACATGGCGATCAGAGGCGCGGCTTAATGCAACCACATGGGGGACACAGCGTCTCATTTATTCCCTGGATGGTTGCAACTATGAATGTTCTTACTGCACTCACAATAGTCTCCCATCCGGCCAACCAGCCATATGAGATGTTAATTTGGATGGAGCCATGTTCCTTATTTAAGGCTTCACACGGCTATGCGTTATGAAGAACCTAACAATGGCGATACTGTGGCGGGTTTATCAGATTGACCAAGCGCAATATCGTCGGCACAGCCCGGATATTCTCTCCTTGTTCAGATTTCATGGATTTATATGGGTTATGGCCTGTCGCCACTCGAAGAAACGATCATTCCTCCGTGATTAATTCTTGGAACAAGAAAGAGGTCCAACATCTTTTTTCCCCAATCATGCTTACGTTTTGTATTTTGCTTAAACATCAAGTATTGTAGATGATCTCCTGCAAACCGTGATATGAACTGGATCAAGCCCTTATGGCGTACCTGTGGACCATCATCGAGTCGAAAGTCCTCTCTCCGTTGAGGCTGTTGAAGCAGTGCCACTATGGCGTACTGTATGAACTTGCGCCATGTCAATTAAATGGGGCTGGAAGGAAGTAGTTGCAGGACACTGCCAGAGATCTAATCAGAACTTTAATTTGTCTCCATCATTCTGCATGTTCCATAAACAAGTAGTAGTAGTATATCGGCATCTGACCAGCAAAAAAACCTTTCGGCTGGCTGACTCCCTTTCGGTGCCATTAAATCGTAGTCATCCTCCTGATCGCGACTGGAATTTCTTCCAGAGTGCGATATGTACCTGGAAACGAAATACAGATAAGTATGATACTCTGTGAAATCGAGTTTTGGACTGATGTTCTAAGTCGAACTCCCAACTGCACATATGTACCATAATAACTGTTACTAGTAAGAGAGTAGTTAATCCTGGTTGACCGGGGTCAAACTGTTGCTTTTGCCATGAATAAGCTGCAGTTCTTGGCCCTGTCAGATTGTCAAGCACACATATCTTTATGTAACACTGCAACGTGCAGCATATGGTGGTAAGAGTTTCTTACAAAGTGGTAACAAAAAATTACTTATCCGCGCCTGCCTTTGGTTCAGATATCAGAATTTGTTAGAAAATTGGTGATCGCTCGCGAAATTAACTTTGAGGTACACTCCACTGAAGAGTGAAGAGGCAAGGCGCACCCAGTAATGAGATGGACGGATAGTAGGAGATGACTCGGACAGTGTTTTAAATCAGTGAGTGCCATTGGCGATGGTGGTTAGCGGTTGAAGCGATCGGTGATTCGACGGGCTCTGAAGCTAATTAAGCCGACCTAAATTCTGTTAATCGTTTCCGCAACCCTGTCCTCCAACAGATAATCTAAAACCCACTAGAAGCCATCGATCGATCTGGTTGGCACGATGCAGGGAACAAGAAGGGCTTCTCTGGAAACTTTACCAGAAAGGGCTTCATGCTAAATCAGCCTGCCTCTTGCAGATGAATGCGATTCTTTTAATTGCTTCATGGAAAACCTGCCGCTTACAGCGCTCTCATCGAATGCACGGTGCCAAACTGCCAGCAATATATATTACCAAAGAGATGATCAACGAGCTGAATTCTGAATGAAGATGTGTGTTGGCAGGAATGGCCTGAAGGCTCTCAGCCGGTTTTCTTGCAGTAGTGCTGCGGCTACTGCTACTTAATAAAGAGGCTCTCCATGAAATCTGATTAGCCTTTTCCTTCTACCACCATTCGATCAATCAATTAGGTCCAGCTAGCTAGCTAGCCAGAAATGCCAGATCCAATTCATTTCACGTTCAGCAGCACCTCCAGCCAAGCTATCTCCGTACAAATTAATGTTCCCTCATTCGCGCAATATAAATCCATATTCTTATAAAACGTTATCTCATAATATAAGCCTGTTGTAGAGATAGAAGATGTAGTCATTACAATATTTTCACTCTATATCCCTGCTTAAATGCTGGAAAAGTGGATTGATATTTGTATCATGCCATTTAATAGAAGTATATATGGTCTAATGATATTAACCTTTTCTTAGATTTAGTGCCTTCTTACTTTGTGCGTTCGGTGAACTTGAACTTATATTGCGGGACGGAGAGAGCAGTAACATGCCATTTTGCACTAACAGATTAAATTTCAATCCTACTTTTATATATGCCATCATACACCAAAGCTGACGGAGTACATGTTCTTTCTACAGTAAAACATGTTTTGTCACACGCTCCAAATGCAAGCGGATGCAACTGAAGTGTGACAGTGAAGTAATTAGTACTAATTAAGAAAATAAAAATTTACTATATCTTTTGCACATTTTATTTCTGAAAGCATTAGCATTGCACATGTTGTTTCAAGTTAGCAAACCCAAAGCTTAGCTAGCCTTATTCATTGCTGCTCCAGGGACAACATGTCAGCCTTACTATATCTTTTGCACATTTTATTTCTGAAAGCATTAGCATTGCACATGTTGTTTCAAGTTAGCAAACCCAAAGCTTAGCTAGCCTTATCCATTGCTGCTCCAGGACAACGTACATGTCAGCCTCAGAGCAAAGATGCACGTACGCATGCATGAACACCATACTACTAATATACCACCATGACCATACCTCTCTCTCACACAGGCTGCTAGCTAGCTTGCTCCCTAATGGCATTAACTGACACCCAACCACCATCTCCTCCCCAACCCAGCAACTCCTCCCTATATCTAACACTGAACCCTCTCACCCTCATCACTGCCACAGCTCGAGACTATTCCTACCATTTACTCCACTAGCTAGCTAGGGGTGGAGGAGAGGCTATGGCGCGGGAGCAGGCGCTGCTCTCGACGGAGATCGTGAACCGCGGAGTGGAGCCGTCGGGCCCGGACGCCGGGTCGCCGACGTTCTCCGTGCGCGTGCGGCGCCGGCTGCCGGACTTCCTGCAGTCGGTGAACCTCAAGTACGTGCGGCTGGGGTACCACTACCTCATCAGCCACGGCGTGTACCTGGCCACCATCCCCGTCATCGTGCTCGTCTGCGGCGCCGAGGTCGGCAGCCTCAGCCGCGACGAGCTGTGGCGCAAGGTCTGGGACGAGGCCACATACGACCTCGCCACCGTGCTCGCCTTCCTCGCCGTGCTCGCCTTCACCATCTCCGTCTACATCATGTCAAGGCCCAGGCCCGTCTACCTCATCGACTTCGCATGCTACAAACCGGCCGACGAGCTCAAGGTACATCTATGATCGATTAGGTTTATTTTACAGTGGTAGTATACACTGGATATTAGAAATCAGATTCAATCGTTGATTTGTTAAAAATATTTCTATTATTCTACTACCAGAAGAAGTATAAATAAATTTTACATAATCTGATCTATTAGATCGAAAAAAATGAACAGTTCATATTAAATTTAATGTACAATAAAAGAGATCTCGATCTATACGTGCTTAATTACATACATTTACAGGAGTTGATCGGTATTTGCATGAATGCATATCCTCATATATTCTAATTTGCACGTCACATAACTCGTCTTGCATGTGTAGGTGTAGCACAAGAGAAGTTGTTTGGTAGGATTAATTACTTTATTCTCACTAATTAATAAATTTGCTTTACATACACACATACGTAGATGTTTTATTTTCCTATACTTATTTCTTGCATGCATGTTTGTACTACAAGTCGCACATACAACAAAAATATAGATCACATTTCATATGTAAAATAGTTAGATGGGCAAATGTTTTGACTTAGATGCGTTGTTTAATTTGTTGGTGATTCTCTAGTGTTGACATAATTGTTAGGATTATTTGGATCACAGGAATTTTGTACATAGATCAAATCCTCTGAAATCCCTTCAGTAATCTTCCAAACGGGACATAACTAGAGAAGATGTAAGGAAAAATCATGTCCTGATACTAGCTTTAGGCTTTAGCTAACATGCTGCCGTACTCGAAGAGACGAAGAGTGCAAACGATTGTGGTTTTAGAACTTGAAAGTGTGATAAACCTAGTGAAATGGTAGGGGTAAATTTTTTTACCTCCATGAACCATGCTACTCAGGCTTCAGACATGCTTTGTAAACAAAAAAAAACTTCGAACATGAAAGTAGTACTTGATCCGTCTAAGTTTATAAGATATATTTCTTTTTGGTACATAAACCAAGAAGATATTGAAAATGACTAGATTATCTTTAATTATTATCATTAAGCAGTAAGCACTATATTCAATACATGCCTATAGAAATATAAAGTAAAGGGATAATTCATACTATTAGGGGTACAGAGAGAATTATCGTAATAATTTTACATATGGATAAAACCATTTAACTTATAAACTGGACGGTTATGGCTCAATGCAATTAATCAACTGGTAACTCTTCTGCTAGTTCGTGCATGGTTGCATGTCACATGTTCTTCAAAAGTATACTACTGTCAAAGATTAACAAGGTCGAAAATTGGCACATAATCTTCATTAGTCATATATCTACAGTACTTGCCCCTGGCCCCTCCATTAATATGGTCGTAGTACTAGCCAGCTAGCTACCACCAGTTCAGAGGCTATTAATGTTGCAGAAACTTGATACATATATTCATTTGTCCAAACACTGACAAATAAGGCCCACAAGACAACATGCTGTGAACCATTCATGAGGTTTAATTTGGAGGAGTCAGATTCAAAGGAATACGAGGGCCATATGAATCTTAGACACTTTGTTAACAAGCCCCTCACATATGGATTAATCGTCATTTATCGTAGATCGAATCCGCAGATCCATCTCAATCTCATCTAACGGCAGCTCGTCTGAGGGTATATATTAGCACTGTCACTCAAATACTCTCACCATATACATAGGTGTGAACAATTATTGTTTCTCTATTAAGTTATGTACGTACAATAAAATCATCTTAGTTTATTCTTAGTTTGTACACATCAGTTTTGTTCTATATAGAAGAATGAGAAAAGATAAGAGAGAGAGAGAGGAGAGCTGACTCTTATGCAAGAGACAACATGGCACAGGAAAAGAAAGATTAGTTATATACAAGAGAGAAGCAATAGTTATTGCACAGCATCTAGAGACAATCTTTAGAGATTGTTATTATACAAGTTGATTTTATTGCTCACTCTAGATGATACGGATGAGAGATGTAATAAGTAATAGGCTGTGATATTGTACATGCTCTGTAAGACTGTAAGTATTATGGCCTTAGTTTGCGTAGAGTCTTGCACATGATGTGCTGGAATTAGCAGGCAAAGCACCTTGGGGGCCCAGTCCTCTGAAATGAATGGGCAGGCCAGAAGTTATGAGGCCAGTGCAGGTAGAACGGTTTCGGTTCGCGTCGGTCATCAAATACAGGTGGGCACGCACAATCAATGAGCTATCATAAAAGTTCGTAAAAATACGCACGCAGCGATCTGCCAGAGCTGTCTACTGTACATGATCGGTGTAGCTAGGCATCTAGCAGTCAGTATACTGGCTGTTTTACAGAATGGAGACGTGGAGTATATCAGGGGCGGAGGCACCTTCGGGGACAGGGCGGACGACTGCCTAACTCACCGGCGACGAGCGGTGAAATTTCAGTGTGGTCTACCCACTGCTAACCACTGTAAAAGCTGCTGCGTCTTTTTAAATAAACTCTAGGCCATAGTTAGAATTAATCAGGCTTCTAAGCATAGTATCACGAAACAGGAATCATGGATATGATTCGTACGTGACTGCGTGTCACTCACGTTAGGATGTGCGCTGGATCGATGGGGAACTGTCACTAATTGGTGTGGTTCTATGATGCGATGGAAACAGGAGGGGGGAAGGGTCTAGGTCATGTTGTACAATGGAGGTTTTCGGGTTAATTTAGCACAAGAACTTGGAATCGGACCGTGAGATGAATATAATCGAATGGATCAGCTGCAGAACAACTAAGTTGAACCGATCCAGATGAAAGTTCTTGCCATTTTTCTCGGACAACAATTACTAGCTAGTTCTCTGTAACAATCAATGAATCGATGTGCTGCTGCATTACGATTGTACAGGTTTCGAAGGCGGAGTTCATCGATCTGGCGCGCAAGTCGGGCAAGTTCGACGAGGACAGCCTGGCGTTCCAGTCACGGCTGCTGGCCAAGTCCGGCATCGGCGACGAATCCTACATGCCGCGCTGCGTCTTCGAGTCGGGCACCAACTGCGCCACCATGAAGGAGGGCCGCGCCGAGGCGTCCGCCGCCATGTTCGCTGCGCTGGACGAGCTCTTCGACAGGTGCCGCGTCCGCCCCAAGGACGTCGGCGTGCTCGTCGTCAACTGCAGCCTCTTCAACCCCACCCCCTCCCTCTCCGCCATGATCGTCAACCACTACAAGATGCGCGGCAACATCCTCAGCTACAACCTCGGCGGCATGGGCTGCAGCGCCGGCGTCATCGCGCTCGACCTCGCCCGCGACATGCTCCAGGCCAGCGGCGCGGGCCTCGCCGTCGTCGTCAGCACCGAGGCCGTCTCCTTCACCTGGTACGCCGGGAAGCGCCGCTCCATGCTCATCCCCAACGCCTTCTTCCGCGCCGGGTGCGCCGCCGTGCTGCTCTCCAACCGCCGCCGCGACTTCCACCGCGCCAAGTACCAGCTCGAGCACATCGTGCGGACGCACAAGGGCGCCGACGATCGCAGCTTCCGCTCCGTGTACCAGGAGGAGGACGAGCAGCGGATCAAGGGCCTGTCCATCAGCCGCGACCTCGTGGAGGTCGGCGGCCACGCGCTCAAGACCAACATCACTACCCTGGGGCCCCTCGTGCTCCCCTTTTCGGAGCAGCTCCTCTTCTTCGCCGGCGTGCTCTTCCGCCACCTGTTCCCGTCCAAGACCTCCACCCCGCCGCCGGCAACCTCCAATGGGGACGCCTCGGCGGCCGCGCCCTACATCCCGGACTTCAAGCGCGCGTTCGAGCACTTCTGCATGCACGCGGCGAGCCGTGACGTGCTGGAGCACCTGCAGCGCAACCTGGGGCTCCGGGACGGCGACCTCGAGGCGTCCCGCGCCGCGCTGCACCGCTTCGGCAACACCTCGAGCAGCAGCATCTGGTACGAGCTGGCGTACCTGGAGGCCAAGGGCCGCGTCCGCCGCGGCGACCGCGTCTGGCAGCTCGCCTTCGGCTCCGGATTCAAGTGCAACAGCGCCGTCTGGCGCGCCGTCCGCCGCGTGCGCCGCCCGGCGCGCAGCCCCTGGCTGGACTGCGTCGACCAGTACCCGGCACGCATGGACGCCTAAGCAGGCAAGCGTTCGCAATAACCAACATGCATGCAGCTATACTGTTACTGGTGAAGGTTTGAGCTTGGTTAATTTGTGTTGGTGCTGTAGCAGTCAAGGAGCTGAGTTAGACTACCATTATGTTATGTGCAAGGACGACATGTATGCGCCAGTGTGCGCGATCTGTTGGAATTTGGTGTCATGTGAACTCATTATCTATGTGCAATTTTATTATTATCGTTTAACTTGTTGAAAGTTGGTGCCTAGTGTTGCTATTGTGGACTCGTGTTGTTAGTGAAGCCGGCGAAGTCATGCTGCATTTCGTTCTTTCAACGTCTGATGCTACTATTATATATGTCGGAACAAAGGAATTTTACTCGGTGCAAGCGTGCAGCCGTCCAACTATTCAGTATGCAACCGTTCCATTAGACAGATGAGAGCTGTAAGAACACACCTCCGTTAATTTCATTCTGCCTCTAAACCCTCGCCGCCGCTGCTGCTCTTCTCGTTGTCGGCATACCCTCTTTGAAGCCTCTTTGAGGTTTTGTCCTTTTGTCTGTATTGGTCTCTTACGAGGATTATTAACACGGTTAATATTTTATTGCCAAAATCTCTCTCAAAGATAGGTTCAAATTTGAGAGTCCACTTAGCATAATGAGTGTGCCTACAATAATTGTTTAAAGGAGGCATCTCCTTTAGGCAGCGAACTGGTTGGAACCTAACGATGATTAGTTTAAATCAACGTATAGCTGGTCTTATAAGCTCGACCAAATAAACTGGTCGGGGGAAGACAGTTTTTTTACGTGACTAACGTGAGGACAGTTAATGGTGTATCTGTTAACTTATGACGGTTGATCAAAGAGCGAGACGGTTCAAAACTCAACGAAAACTCGTACATAAATACAAAAGACTCTGTAATAGAATTAAGTGCCACCTCTTGGATGACTATAAATAAGATGGCTTACATGCCCCGGAAAGACACTTACTCAACCAATCTAATTTTCATCTTATTCTTGTAACATTCCTTTCATCGTAATAAAAATCTATACTTGACTCTGTTTTTATATTTTTACATAAGTTCGATGGGAATCCTAGGTCCCGATCATCGACAGCCTTCGACACCGGTGAGTTGTGTTGTGTTTGTCTCCACTCGGATCACAAAGCCATATTGTGCGGTGCCAGCTTTTGCTCTAACCCATCTAATTAGGCATCCCTTACTGTGAGATAGCTGCAGTGGAGGGTTGGAGATCCCCTAAGGCCATCTCCAAGAGTATCTCTATCCCGTTCCCTATTGGAAAATATGAGCAACCGCGAAGCACAGTATCGAAAAAACGAGTTCCAACAGATGCCTCAACACATTCCTCATTTTTAGGGTTAGGAGAGAGAATCCCGAAATCTCAGGATTCTCTCTCCCTTCCTCATTCCATTCCCATCGCGAGCGAAGCCAACGGCCGGTCCCTCGCGCGCTTCGCTGAGCTGGAGGAGGCGCGCCGGAGGAGGCGAGCAAGCGGTCCACCATTCCATCACACGCCGCTCCATCCGTCGGCGCGAAGAGGGCCACGCAACTTCGCCTTCGACTCAGTTTGCATCGCCGTAATCCCGTCGTCGTCGACCCGGTCTGCACGCCGCCGACGAGGCCACCCGCGCCAAGTACCGCATGCCAGGTGAGGGTTCTTTTGTGGCAATCAAGATGTTTTAGCCTTTTAGTCGCAGCATTGTTGTTTGATGTGTAAAATTGAATCATTGGATGGGGTTTAAGAGGCGATGACGTGATTAAGTGGATTTTTGTTTTGTGTGGTAGCCTTTAAATTGGATGAACCAAGATGCTATGTTCTAGTATTGTAAAAACAGTTGTTCCCAAATGGAAATTTACAAGTACTTTTGTCTTGGGATAAATGGGTTCCTGCATCCGCTACCATGTTGTTCTCGCCCATCAAGAATCCGAATGAAAATTGTTCTCCTGACAAAATTTGATCACATCGGTCTTAAGTGCTTCATTCCATAGATCTATCTCTTTGAGCATCTCAAGATCAACATGTTGCATCACAATAATACTTGTACCTTAAGTTCGGAATCAACTTTATTGCCAAAAACAAGCCAATCTTGTAGCATACAAAGCGATCGATTCTGTATAATTTTATTTTTCAACGAAGCTTTTGTGAAGTTTGTTGCATACTTGCATTAAATATTAACACTACTTGTATAAAAAAAATAAAGAAAGACAAACTAAAATTTGCTTACATGAATGGCAAGTCAGATCATATATGTAAGCTATGTTTAGTTTTCCTTTTAGCTAGCCTAGTCGTAATGCCCAAACTTATACCAGTATATTATGTGTCAATACTCATTAAGTGTTCGCTATTATATGCGGTAGAAAAGTCCTTTCTCTAATCATTACACACTTGCAATACATGTAGATGGACAAGGATCGGGAGAAACTCAAGAAAGGCTTGGCATGGACAGAGAGAACAAATAGAGTGCATCGATCCGACTGAACAAAATTGCAAAAGACAATTTTACTCCTAACACATGTGAATGTGGCAATGAACTCAATAGCCGTCGTTGACATCGAAGCTATAGCTCGTAGCTTAGAGCGAGTTGCCATACTGTCCACATGAACTGATGGAAAGAGATGAAGTAGAGCTGCAGAGGATGTAGACCTGCGCAGAGGATGTAGACCCTGAGTTGTGTCTTCCTTTCGACTACCAAAGCGATGATGAGGGTAAACGTGAGGACAACCAGTATTGCGAAGATGAGGGTATCGATATTGATAGTGATGATTCGGGAGTGTTCTAATCCTGTAGTAATGTTAAGACTTGTTCAAATATTGTAAATTTGATGGATGTTGTTAAGACTTGTCTAGTTAAGACTTGTTCGGATATTGTAATGCTGATGGATGTTGTTAATACTAGGTAAGACTTGTTAAGATATTGTATTATTTTTTGTTAACTTGAGAAATTTTGTTGTTGGCAGAAGAGAAATTATGGATGGCTTCTATATTAACTTGTTGAGTGAGGGAGGGGATGCATTCAATTGGGATGGTTCTGAACCGTCTCCACAGGAAAGCCCAATTGGTTCGCAACCATCTCCAGTGCATACGGATAGTCCCCAAATAAGACCAAACAATAGAAGATCAAAAAATTTCTCTGAGAAGGAAGACACTTTGTTGGTCTCCGCATGGCTTAACGTTAGTATCGTGAGTTTGTGATATTTTCATGACTATCTCTGCTACATCTTTTTGTGATGTATAAACTACAATTATTGGAGAAAAATACATGACTACATCCTTGTTACTCTTGTAGGCTGACTAATTGATCTTATAATTGTGTTTAGTTTCTCGATACCTAAATTACTCATTCAAAGATTTTGGGTGCTCTGTTTGGACATGATCTTTGTTCTTTTGAAGAGAAGCAGGAAGAGTTCATGACTTCATGCAGAGGAAACTGACTTAATGCTTGCGCACTGGCTTCAAATACGACTCATACATTACCTGTAGATTTCCAACTGGAGTTGTTGAACCAGTAAAAAAATTCTGCTCTGGAAATGTAGAGATGTCATTCATAGATCTTTATCTGGTCCGGCGTGAACTGACTAGTATCGCTAACTAGTCCGGCGTGAACTGAGCTTTTGCGCCGGACTACTTCGAAGTGGTCCGGCGTGAACTGAGCTTTTGCGCCACACTTAGGATTAAATCAAGTTCTTAAGGCACTATTCCCTATCATGAAAAACAGTGTCAGACAGATGAGTATCTTTCATCATACAATTATTATGAACTTTGAAAACCACTAAGTATTTTACCGAGCTATTAGCTGGTATTCAATTTAGTGAGCATCGAGCACTTGGTTCCAATGAGCTTTCATTTCGCTTGGTTTGCATTTCTACTCAAACAAGTTGTTTTACATCAAGAGAAAAAGCAGACTGAAAAAGAAAACTCGAACAAGAAGAAATTCCAATGTAAGCAAAAACAGAGTTGCCCAAAAACTAAGGTTTAGATTTTGACAGGAAAGAAAAAGAATGGTTCAAAGAAGTGCTGCGGACCGAGGTTTTGTCCTTTGCGCCGGACTACCTAGCAATTCAACCTAGTTCGCGCCGGACTACTTAGCGATTAAACCTAGTTCGCGCCGGACCAATTCAAGGTGGTCCGCCGCACACATAGGATTCAAGTCTTGTCCACGCAGGACTAGTCCAAGAGGTCCGGCGTAGAAGTAAAAACTTCTGGACAAAGAATTCAAGTGGTCCGGCGTAGAATTATGAGAAATTTAATTCTAACTGGTTATAAGACATTTTCGATGAACCTTTTCAAGAAAACATATAGAAGAAACAGGGACGAAATTTGCACATGTAGCAAACTTGACTCCCCCTAAATGTGATATTTTGATAAAACCTTTTCAAAACACAAGTAGGATCAATGTAGGTCATATGAATAAGATTTCAATATACAATAAGATTTCCATATACAATAAGATTAGTAGGTCACGGAGTCATAAACTTCTTCATTTAAAGATTCCTATTACAACATATATAACATATAAGTTAGTACATAATTAAAACACTACTGAATTACACCCCTCCATAACTTTGCCATAAGTGCTCCACTAGATCGTCTTGAAGCTGGTGGTGAGTTTCCCTATTCCTGAATGGAACGATGAGTTTGAATAAACTCAGAGAGTTCAGGTGTATGTTCATGTGACATCAAACTGCTTTCTCCCATTCCTTCGTAATTGTAGTCAAGTGGTCCTCCGTCCGCTCATCTTCAACTATCATGTTATGCATGATGACACATCTTGTCATGATATCTCTTAGTGTTTGTTGATCCCGAAACGTCTTTGGACCTCGAACAATTGCAAAACGCAATTGCGTAACTCCAAAGGCTCGTTCCACATCCTTCCTAGCTGCCTCTTGAGCTTGGGCAAAATATTTCTTCTTATTCCCTTGGGGAGCTGGTATTGTCTTCACAAATGTTGCCCATGCAGGATATATCCCATCTGCAAGATAGTACCCCATTGTGTAATTGTGACCATTGATAGTATAACTCACTTCCGGCGCTTGTCCTTCTGCTAGCTTTGCGAAGAGAGGGGAACGGTGAAGAACATTAATATCATTGTGAGATCCTGGTAAACCAAAAAAGGCATGCCAAATCCATAGATCTTGTGAAGCAACGGCTTCTAGAATTATTGTTGGCTTGTGTGCATGCCCAGTATACAATCCTTGCCATGCTGTAGGGCAATTTTTCCACCTCCAGTGCATGCAATCTATGCTTCCAAGCATTCCAGGAAAACCTCTTTCCTCACCGATTGCAAGTAATCTAGCAGTATCATTCTCATTTGGAGATCTCAAATACTCGTCTCCAAAAAGGACAATGATAGCTCGCACAAACCTTTTAAGACTCTCTATGGCAGTACTTTCTCCAATCCGTAGACAATCATCAATAGCATCTGCTGGTACTCCATAAGCTATCATCCGGAATGCTGCAGTTACCTTCTGTAAAGAAGATAACCCGAGAATTCCAGCACAATTCCTTTTTTGAACAAAATAATCATCATGGGCTTCTATAGCATGCAATATGCGAAGAAATAGAAAACGACTCATTCTAAACCTGCGTCGAAAATAAGAATGAGTCATAGACAAGATGATCAACCAAAAATGCAAGGAATTAAAATATTTCTCATCATAAACCTGCGGCGAAAGAAGGTTGGGCCGTAGACCGGAGGATCAGCGAAATAGTCTAAGTACAGCCTAGCATGCCCTTCCTCTCTATTGCGATGTACGTATTGATGGCCAAAAATAGAACCTCCATGGCGTTGAGCATTCACACTCTCATCTTGCTCCTGTGCTAGGTATGCTACTGTAATAAGAGATTCATCGTCGTCATCCGACGATGAGTCTTCTGAGAGGAAATGCTGAACTAATAAGTTCTGAGGACTCATTGAGATATGCTAGACAGTGAACATTCAGAAATGGGCAAGGTTTGAAAGTGCAAATGGCTATGTATATATAGCCTAAAAATATAGTCGTTACAATATAGCCGTTATAGTATAGCCATTGCAATATAGCCGTTACGTCGACCGTTAGAATAAATTTCAAATTTTAAATTCCCATAATTAAAAATAGCCGATCAAATTATTTGAGAAAAAACATGGCTCATATGGCGGTTATGAAATATCATTATAATATAGGAGAGAGAAAACAGAGAGTGAGATATAGGGAATGTTGTTGGAGAGGGAAGAGATATAGGGAAGGAATCTTTTTAGGGAATTCTGTATATGTGGATATAGGGATCCAGATTTAGGGAACGCTGCTGGAGATGGCCTAAGGGCATGTACAATAAGACCACGTCAGCTGGCTCTTAACCTATACACATCAGCTTTGGTCTATGTGGAGGAGTGAGAAAAGAGGAGAGAGAAGAGAGCTGGCTCTTATTTAGTAGCCAGCTTTGCACGGGAGCATAGGTAGATCATTTATGTACAAGAGAGAAAAGATAGTTATTACACAATATCTAGAGACAACCTTTAGAGATAGTTATTATACAAACTGACTTTTAGCTTACTATTAGCCAGTAATTAGCTTTGTTATTGTACTTGCTCTAATGTAACTGTCTAGCTACTTGCTAGTACTGGCGTGTAATGAATAATGACATGGTATACAAAACAAATAGAACAACTGCGCTTTACATCACTTGAGTGTTACTAAAATTGTAACACCAAAGATGTATACTACTTATGTTGTTTTATAAATAATGTTTTAGAATTTGTGCGGTCAAATACTTTTTGAGTTTTGAGTTGGAGGGTGTATTGCAAAATATACCCAAACAATTGTTGCGTGTTACATTCTTGTAGTGCTCCATCTCAGTCCCGAATCGGCCCAAACAAGCACAGTCGAATAGACCATCCTGATTCGGCTTACCAACAAAAATGGCTTCAAGCGTCGTCCCAAATATTGCAAGACCTTGGGAAGCTGGAAGTTTGTGTGTGGTAAGCGTAGAGCACTCGGTAGAGTGTCCTTACTATATTAGGTCCCACACCAAATCCAAGTTTGGTTCCTCCGCCCAAGGTTTCAGATTTCGTTTTCGGATCACATCTCAAAAACTGTCAAAATCCAAAATGTCAGCAAGATTTTAGAATTTTAGCTGAAATCCGGAAGAAATTCAAAAAAACAAATTTGAAATCCAGTAAATTTGAAATAAAAAAAACAAAATTTCGACCGAAATCACCGAAATTTCCGTGATTTTCAACTTCCTGTGAAATGGTCTCCCAAGGCTAGAAAAAATATGGAAAAAAAATTCATGCAAGCATTTATCTATATTTTCTATCTGTTCGAATGCAAAATATTAAGTATTTGCATATAAAATTCCCAAGTTAGGGTTTAGGATTTAGGCCGAAATGCATCATGTAAGACCGAAATCCAAGTTAGGGTTTATACTAAAATACATCATTTAAGGTCGAAATCTAAGTTAGGGTTTAAGCCAAAATATAATTTAAGGCCGAAATCCAAGTTAGGTTTAGGATTTAGGCCGAAATCCAAGTTAGGTTTTAGGGTTTAAGCTGAAACACATCATTCAAGGCTGAAATCAAGTTAAGGTTTAGGGTTACATAATTTGTATATGTATTTTTTTCAAACTTTTCTCATGTATTCCTCATAAAAGGCAAAACATCAAGACCGGTAAAAAAACCATGTAAATCGGCCAAAAAAAACCGAAATATCGGCAAAATAATACATATTTTTAGTTTTTATACACATAGAAAAGGAAATAGTACATATTTTTAGTTTTTGACATAAGCTGCCTCTATTAATGATATATTTATCTCTTCAACAATACCACTAATTAACAGTTAACATGGGCATTTGGTGGAACATATTGCTTGAGAAAAACAAAATGTATGTATTGTCAAACTAAAACAAACTCCCTTAAACAATTTTTATTTTGGACCAAAAGGTGTATATAAATTCTTACAACAACTAGATTTATGACAATTGACACCATCAAATTCTTTCAACGAAAACATCCAAATTATCTAAATATTTCTAGAAAACTATCTAGATTATAGAAAGATATAAAAATATTTTAATCGGTTGTTCTAGCGCCTTTTTAGGAGAAATATATCTATCAGTTCGTGATAAATTAGTTGAGTGCATGCACCTGATAAAGTATGTTTTGAGAGAAAAATGGTACTACCATCTTAAAATATTTTGATGTTTTTTCATAGAAAACTGCCATCTGTATATTTTCACATCTACCTATCCACTATGTTCATTAGAAGTTAAAAGGAACAAAATAATAAGGGGACCAATCCCGAATCCAAACTGTGGTTCACGTGGACCATGCAGCAACATCGAAAGAAAGCAATGGTGACACAGTAGTGGAGTCAGGTGTCAGTGATTTTGCGCAATGCAATACATAGGTGTAGGCGTGTAGCACCATGGATTCAAATGACCTTGTTAGAGGGGGACGATGAGATGGTACGGGGAGAGGTCTCTGTGAGATCCCGTTCTGATGAATAGGAACCTCCATGTGATTACTGTGCCATTCCTTGGATCAGTAGCTAGCACTCACATGTTTACAACAATTGGAATCACAACCATACAACGAATATTATTAAGCGGAAGCTATTATGCAAAGAAAGCTTTACAACTCAGAGATATAGCAGCAAAAGAAGCAAAGTCTTGTAGTGTGCCCATCCAAAACCAACAGGCAACTGACAAGGCATAATCCCTAGAAAGATTCGATGAAGAAAATTCCGCAACCTGCGACGAAAGAAAACCTTCGAAGCTTCGCTAACTTATCCACCTAAAAACAACATATAAGTAAGGGTGAGTACTTTCGTACTCCGCAAGACTTGAGCAAAGCCTATAATATATGCAGGCCATTTCAAAGGAGGCTACTACAGTTAATTTGCATAAAGCGGAATTGACATTGTAAAACAAGTTATTTGCAAACGGAATTTGTAAAAGCATATTTGACTGATATGAAATAAGTAAAGCATAAGTAATACTCACAACCTATCGTGAATATCGAATAATCCAGAAATGGAATCCAACAATGTCGATCCTTTGACATAAAGCAAAAGCTGCTAAACAAGTTCCAAACCAAAACCCAATTTTAGGAAATACAAAAGACTAACATTGGAATGACTTCACCAAGTGTCCTTGACCGTGGACACGGCTAATTAATTAGATTTACACTCTGTAGAGGTGTACAGCTTTACCCACAAGGAATGATCAACCTCTTTTGCCAGATCAATTAACACACTTCCTTTGGTGTGTCGGCAAGGAGATCATACAGAGCCGTTACATTATCTAGATGTGGCTTTGAACTAGCCCGGGACGTTTGGCCCTCGCCATGAAAACAGAAACACTCACCCAAGACGTGGTTCCTTTCACAACACACCCAACACCACGTTTCTGTCTACGGCAAAGCGTACACCGTTGCATTGGTAAGTAGACCCCCTACAGACAGACTAAACCGGAATGCCTGTGCAATCTCCCGCCTTCCTTAGATGCAAAGCCACACCTAAACAACTTAATAGGCTAAGACCCGCCCATACAAGCCCTCGTGGTTGTACGAAATTCTTGGATCTATAGCGTCCCATTGCTCGGTCCTTAATCCGACACGGGCGATACTCCACCCTAACTACGTGCAAATCCCTCTGCACCTCCGGCTATTGCCAATAATCGCCCGCATCAAAACCATAGTTTTATTTTGGGTTTTTAAATCAAAATACCCATAACCAACAGCTTTATTTCCAACATTTTCCATTTCCTAAGAAACAAATTTTGATCTGATCATCATTCTCATTTGTTCTAAAAGCATGGCTAAGCATGGATAGAAGTAATCACATACACCCACAACGACATTAAGTAATTGTCTAAGCTCAATCTATGGTTATCAAGGTTCACATATTCATACTTATCAAGGAAGTTTTATGAAACAACAAGTATAACTACCAATACCACACAATAGCAATTTACAGAAAGTAAACGCATGCATGAAATATTTTAATAAACAATGCAATTTAAATTCTGGGATCAAGATGGTCAAAGGGGGTGCTTGCCTTGCTTATATATCGCTTACGACGAAGACGCGATCACGGCTGACGGAGGCAACGATGGAGGAAGGGACGTCGAATTCTACACGTCGATTGATCGGAAAATATAGCAAATAACAAACTTCAATAAGGGCAAAAAGAAGATAGACAGAAAATCAAATAAAGATTCATTGCAGAAAACAGGAACACTTTAGAGTTTGAATTATTTAAGCAATTACTTTATTCTTAAACTTAATGACTTAATGACAAACAAAACAGGGTTCCTTTTATAGATTATCAAATCTCGAATTACGAATTCAAGAGGCTAAAATTATAAGTTCTAGTATTTATGATTTCGAATTATAGATGCTAAAATTATTTGGATTAGAAGAATTAAAACACTAGTTAAGGTTACGCTAATAGCACTTAGCCTTAAATGATTTGCATAAAAAGCGATTTGAATAAGTTAGATCTATTAAGCTAGGTTACTAGATTAATTTAGGGTTTTTAAGAAGGTTCTGGTGATACAAATATATTAATTATAAATTCTTTATTATAAGGTTCACTTATTCATTTTGTAAGGTTCATTAAACATAAAATTAAGGGTTATTTGGCTATTAAAGTTTATATGCAAAACATGACGAAAACAGATTATTTCTTCGGAAGTGGATAGCATATACTTTGAAGAATGTATCTAGGCTGATTTCATACACTTTTGCTTTTAGACGAGACATTATTTTCTTAGTTGAAAATGCTTATGTGACATTAAAGGTTATGACAATCATACTTTTTAAGGGTATTCAACTAGCAAGATTTAATTGAAACGAAAGTTGTAAATGAAATATTTTTCCAGAATATGGTAGACCATATCCTAAATATCATTTCTAAACTAATTTCTATAGTTTTTGCATTTAGACGAGGGGTTCTACGGATCGATGAAAAAGCTTGATAGTTCAATTTACTACTCGTTAAGGATTTAGTTTTTGATATACGATTTTGACTATACCGAGTAAGATAATCTACTCATTTTTCAGGGCTATCGGATTTGGTTTCATCAAATTCAGAGTTTAGTTGTGAAAGTTATAGCTATTTATATCATGCAAGTATTAACACTTTGACTATTAATCTTTTACTGTTTTATGTATTAAACTTTAAATATTATTTTGTATCTGAGATCCTTGCAATGCCAGAGGTATAATAAAACTGGTTTGGTGATTATTTGAATTCATTTGATCTATATTACAACCATTTGACTTTCTATGCTATATGTATATTCACATTTTACATTTAAGTTATTTCACATTTTTCAAGATAGTTCAAATCAAATTCATATCTTAATTATTTTGGAAAACTCAGGTATCCTACTGCCATGCTAATATTTAGAAACTATATTTTACTTACTCCATATTTCTTTTATTCAAACTATGTTTATTTGAATTTCTAATGCATTGAATACAATCTTTAATAGAAAGTAATTCAAACATAAATGAAATTTAAATATTTTTATATATTTGAACTTCTGTAAGTACAAGGATTTTACTAAAATTAGTTTCATTCCATTCCAAGTTTGTTTACAACTTTTCAATATGTAGCTCTTATTTAAGCCTCTTCTTTAAATTTGAATTTCAAATTTATCCAGTGAACATTTTCAAAATGTTATTGCATATTCTGAAACTACTTGATTTTACATGAATATAGAAATTGATTTCACTCAATTCGGAGTTATAATGCAAAATATATATGCATTTGAATCATTTCGGTTATACAAAAGCTCTGAAAAATAGAAATTACGTTTTCAGAATTGGAAAGCGTCTTTACCCTTTGCACTGAGGATGACTTAACTGGCTGACAGAGGGGGCCCGCGGTGCAGCGGCAGAAAGCAGAGGAGCGGCTAGGGCTGCTCGCCGACGGCGAGGGAGCGGCTGAGGGGCTCGGCCGAGGGTACTGAGAGCATGAGCTCGACGAGGCGCACTCGTTGGCGGCTCAGTTGTCACCAGAGACGGCCGGATGTGCCGTGTCACCGAGAGGGGCGGCGGTCATGGCGGAAGCCCGCCGGAGAGGAAGAAGAAGTGTGTCTCCGGCCGAATCGGTTATGGTTTAAGCACCAACGATGTCAGGGCACTCCATTTTTCCGGTTGTTTGGCTCGGAGATGCGGTGGTTTGGGCCGTCACCGTGCGCCGGAGTTAGAGAAGAAGGGCGCCCGGTGAGGAGGCTCTGTAGGCGAAAAGAGGTGAAATTTAGGTGTGATGAGTAAACTAGGATGTCGGATGGTGCTAGAGGAAGAATCAATTTCAAGGATGGATACCAATTTCGCCCGAATTGGAGTTCTTCCCCCTTTTCGGTTTTGCTTGCGAAAATGGCGCAGAACGAAGGACTTTAGGCTTAGGCGCTTGGTTAGGGAGTGAATGAGGAAGAGGGAGCTCAATGTGATGGCACACAAGTATTTATAGCCGGAGGAGAGATCGCCTCACAGGGTTTGAACTCACGGCTGAATGCGGCTCGGTTTGGCGCAGACTCGGTGAAGTGGCGCACGTCTTCCGCCGGCAAGGAAAGACGTGAAGCTGACCAGGTATGGCGCGGGAGACAGAGAGGACGGCAAGGATCGAGCCGAGGCTGCGATGCGGCGAACCTGGCGAGGCAGGCGCGAGAACAACCGAGAGCTTGACCAGCGTCTCTGCGGGGGAAAAGAACGGGGAAGAGAGGGGGAGGTCTGACGAGTGGGACCAGGGCCACCGGGCAGAGAGAGCGGGCTTTCTCCGTTGCTTGCCAGCGAACCGTTAGGAAAGAGGGGTGGCCCACACGTCGGTGAGAGGAGGCAAGTCAGAGCGATAAGCATGGGCGGGACAGCACCATGTGATCATTAAATTTCCATCTATTCGCTGTCTAAATTTTATGAAACGTTTTTACCGACCTCTACTGGTAGTCTTCTTACTTCAGTAAAAATTTTAGGTTAAAATACCGCATGGTTGAATTTTAGAAATTCTGACACTCTGGACTTGTACAGGATTTGAATTTCGGTATTCTATTTATTTTGGGATGTAAATCATATTAATTATTTTCCAAACTTTTTATAGGGATTCATTTTGTCTTAAGTATATCTCCATAAAAATTTCAAGTCAAAATCTCAAGCTAATATTTTATAAAAATTCTGACATTAGGATTTCTAGTTTTTAATTGTTTCTGTTTTTGAATTATTAGAGGGATTTTTCCGAAATGATAAAATCCTGATATTTTTACCAGGGATAGGTTTTACACTGAGGGTGTTTTGGTAATTTTTCCAGCTCCAGATAAACTTCTAATATTTTTCATTAATTTTGACTTGTACTGTTTCTAGTCAAAAAGAGGTGTCATAAATTTTATTTACCCATTTTTCTGTGCATAAAATTTTACATGTTGATTTTACTGACTTACCAGCATGGTTAGGGTTCCATGGTAATTTTTCCAAAATTTATCTTTTACCTTTTTATCTTTTTACCATTATCCATTCCTTAATTCCATTTCTTTAATTTTTCATTCAATACAAAAATCCAAAGAAATCCAAATAAATTCCAATCATGTTAGGAAAAATCAGAAACAAAGATATTCAAATTCAAAATATGAATTTTTATATTATTACATTTTTCGGGACGTTACAGTCTCCAATGATGGTGATGTGCGATCATGTAAGTGCTCGCGAGCAATTTATGTGGTGGTGTGCAATAATAATGATCGCTGCGGTGTAGCAACTACAACTGTGACCCAGATGACTATGATTAACTTTGCTTAATCATTAGCACATAGAGTTCAGTCTCTAATATCCGGGAGGGTTATGGGCCAGACGCAAAATTTTAAAAATATAGCAGAGAGCTACGTAATAGACTACTTATGGATAAGCAACCAAACTCCTATTTAAATATGGCAATTCATTCAAATAGAGCATTAAACAAGTCGAGCTCGAAGGAGCATAGCCTCATAAGATGGAGCTCGGTAAAAATTCAAGTTGAGCTCGAGCAAGCCTGAGTTAGGGATCTAAGTCTAGACATGTGGCTGTACTCGACTAAGCTCAGTAACAATCAATAATTCAACATGCACTAATTTTTAACGATAAGAAAAGCTCGTGCTCGACTCAATTAAGCTCGAAAAGAGTTGGCATGCATAAGTATATAACACGTGATTTGTAAATTTATCAAGGCTTGCAAGTTATTTGAGCTCAGCTCTTTAAAACTCATGAGCTCGGGATTAAGCTCAAACTCGGCTCGTTTGAAGCTTAAACCGAGTACAAATCGAGCCTAGAGCGAGCGAAGCTCGAGTATATAACAAGAGTCGAGCTTTTTTTTTATGGCCTATGTACAAAGGCTCAAAGCCTAACGTCAAAATTGCAAAAGGGCGAGACAAGTAACATTGTTGTAGTGACGGCCAAGCGGGCCGCCCGGCATGGCCCGACCTGTTTAGGTCCAGTTTAGCAAACGGGCCGTGTCGTGCTGAGGCCAAGGCCCAAGCACGGTACGAGTGGCTTCCAAGCCGTGCTGGCCGAGGCCGACCTGTTTGACGCCAAAAATTCAATTTTTTTTAAAAAAAATAGAAAATTGGGAAATCGTAAAAATTTGAAGAAAAAAAATCTAAAATAATTAGAAAAACTCAAAGAAATGTAGATTTTTTTAAAAAAAATCTATATAAATTAGAAAAAAAAACTAAACAGGTCATACCGTGCATGGAAATCAGGTATGGTCGTATGGCACATTGGTGGGACTGAATTTAGTTGTGGTACACTAACTTCTCAAACCAAGAGTGTCAGTTTTGTTCTTTTCATAGTATTTTGTTATACCATATGTATGGTGCCGTGCCGCCTTCTAGTGCAATCAATCCAATGAAATTGACATGGGATCAAAATTTGTTGGAAAAAATATTCTCAAGCCAATTACTACTTGTCATGGTTGCAGATTTGAGACCGATGTTCATGAAAAGAGCATGATTGCATATGATTTGAGAATTATAATAAAAAAAATCTATCCATGATTTTTCTGCACTTCTTACTTTTGGTTATACAGAATATAAGTTTCTATGCAAAGCCCCAATAATTGCAACAGTGAATATTACTATCAACTACACTCAAAATTATTCAGAAGAATAGCTTTTTTTTCGCAATTCTGACTATTGGTTGTTCTACAGGGTTATGCCACCTTAGCAGGGATGCACCAGCAGCCGTTTATTGGAAGTTTTCACCTGAATCATGAAACAGGCTTTTAATGGAAAATGGGGATGGGGCTTTTGCCCTGTTGTTCTAAGAACCATGTAACAGGCCACTGATTATTTTTTGTTTTCCTCCCTTTTTTTTAATGAAATGGCCACTACCTTCGTAACTCTCTTGTAAATTATAATGCATGTCTTCATAGTATCAGAAATGCACAAGCCAGGTAGATCTCAGGAAACAATGTTTAGACGCTGTTAGCTGGACCTTGGAATTAGTTTTTTTGAACGGCCAGAAATTCGGTCATACATCCGCTGGTGAGATGAACATTTCAAACCGTTTACATTAATTTACTCATCGTTTCCAACTGGAAATGTCAACACGATGGATTATTTGAATATCCTTGTTAGGCTCTAATTATTACTCTTTTAGTAAACTATAGGATTTTGTACAGAAATACTTTCAGACTGCCTCAAGTATTTGCATACTCACTCCCATGGCTTGACTGACTTCTGAGGGTACCTAACCACATAACCAAATCCACGCGCCTGCTCTCCTTAAAGGAATAAATCTCTCACCGGTCACTACTGATGAACCATGTTATTTGCTTGCCATTTGGAAGCAGATTAGTGCAAAATACAACCAAACTATTATGCAATCAGGATCCAGCGGTTGACCGTAGCACTATCTGAATTACTCTACACGTCTGCGTAAACAAGATGAAATTAGAAACACATACACCTGACCAAACCCCGTTTTCAAGAGTAGACAGGAAACAATTGTGCTGCTGCTTTCCAGATCGTCGTGTGTTACACACTTCGACGCTTATGTTGTACAGTACGAAGTAGAGAACGAGAAATGAGACGGTAGTAAAATGGGGAAGAAAAGGATAGGTTGTTCTTAGGCCAGGGATATTCTTGGGCGGATTTCTTGGCATGTCGTGAGCGCTCCTGACGAATTGGACGATCGCAGCTCATAGGCCAGCAAAACCTTTTGCAGCCGATAGAAAAGATGATCTCCGTGGTAGGTTGTTAAACTTCCAGCCGTGTGTCGCATTCATTAATCCATTGGTGTCGAGTGTTGGCAGCTTTGATCGCATAAGAACAATTTCATCCAGACCCCACTTGTTTACTGTTGAATCCACAGCAGAAGATACACAAATCACTACATCCAAACTAGCGCCTGGACCGGGAGGCTAAGAAGCTTCTACCTCCATTTGTCGAAGTTATCGTGCTTATCTAGGTATACTTCGGACTCGGTATGCCTACAAGTTACAACGACACAACAAGTCTGAACTATTACTGTATGCAGAAATGAATTGTACAGAGAGTAAAACAACAGACGCCAGAATGTCAGTATCAATTAACACGGCACATCGATCACCTCCCAAACACAAATGGTCAAAATTGTAGTACGAAGATTCCGTTCTAAAATGACGATGTTTTTTTCAGAAATGTATATCGTAAGTAACATATGCAGACACGTATACTAGATTCCACGAATATTATAGCTCAGACGACACTGGTACAAAAGCTGACGAATACGGTGATCTCCCGCGCGCGCGCATGCCACCAACGCGCAATACTCCAAAGAAACAGCGCGCGGCATCAAATCCTAGGGCCGTCCGGACCGGCGCCTCGCGCGCTCGCGTCCAAGCGGCGAGCATCAGAAGCTACGCCTACGCCCGAGGAACCGCCTTTTTATCGAACCCAACCCAACGCCACCTCTTGGCGCTCTAGCCTGCGCTTCCACCGCGAGCGTGCATGGCCGACTTCTCCTTCTCCCGCTCCGGCCCGCAAAGCCGGCGCCGCCGAGGCGCGCGCAGCCCCTACCCGACCCCCGATAACTCTACCTCCTTCGCTGGCGGGGTTGCCCCGCGCGGGCTACGGCACCGGGGTGTCGATGACATGTCGTGGCAGAGCTCGGTGTCCTGGCAGCCGGACACGTCGTGGGCGCAGCCCCACGGCCTCGGTGCGGCCGTCGGGCCATGGGCCCCGGCTGGATCGGACAGCGCTGGACGGCGTGGCCCCGCGCTGTTCCGGCGGACGGCGAGGGACTACTACATGTCGAGACGGTCAGGCCGGCTCTTCAACGACCGCTCGTTGGCGGCAAGCCGACCCGGCGGCAAGCGGCTGGAGCTGCAGAGCGTCGTTACGGACGCGAGCCGGGCCATCGTCGTGGCGCCGAACACTTCTTTCGCCAGCAACGACGACAGAGTTGTCGAGGCCCCTGTATACACCGCTCGCGGCCACGACACCGGGGACAGGACGCTGGTGAGGTACAGCGGCGCGCACACCCCCATCTCCCGCGAGGTCTCTTTCTCGCGAGACAACCACGACCAGCTCTACGTCGCCCCGGCGCGGCGAGAGGCGCCCAGCTTCGGCTACGACATGAGCGTCACGTCGTACAGCCAAAGCCGGTACTACCGCGACGAGGACGGCGGCGGCGACCACGATTTTGACGAGGAGGACGACGGCGAGATCGAGGTGAGGGTCGGGAAGCCCGTCAGCATCGCTGGCCTGTTCAAGTACTCGACGCCGCTGGACATTGTGCTCCTCCTGCTCGGCTGCGTCGGGGCCATGGTCAACGGCGGGTCGCTGCCGTGGTACTCGTACCTGTTCGGGAACTTCGTCAACAAGATCGTCAACGCCGACAAGTCGCAGATGATGAAGGATGTCAAGCAGGTGCGTCAGTGCCATGAGCAAAACCAAAATAAATCCACACTAATTGAAAGTCACCAGCTTTTAAGGAGCTAATTCTTTCTTCTTACTCTGCATTTGGTGCAGATCAGCTTGTACATGGCGTTCCTTGCTGCTGTTGTCGTGATAGGCGCCTATCTGGGTGAGCATGTTGGTGCTGTGTTACGCTTACGCAACAGATCAGTTTGTACTCCCTTTGATTTTTATAATGTGTTCATGCATTTCGAGGTTCTAATTTTATAAGGTGTTCATACATTTTGTTATTATAAGTTTGTAAACTTTGATTAACAGTTAGTCCAACAATATATAGATTATATACCATAAAAGTGATACAGTTATATTCGTATTTGAAAGCAATTTTCTATGTTTATGGTTTTATAGCTATAAACAAAGTATTATAAAAAAAATTAACAGTCAAAGTTCAACATTGAAAACCGCATAAACTGTACCTTACAAAAATCAACGAGGAGTACTTATGTAACCTGGCTTTTTTTTCTTTTTCTTTTTTTTAAAGTGATGAGATGCTTAGGGCTAATAGTGAATTTTGACCCTTTACATGTGCAGAGATCACGTGCTGGAGGATCATCGGTGAGAGGTCAGCGCTGCGGATGCGGCGGGAGTACCTGAAGGCGGTGCTGAGGCAGGAGATCGGGTTCTTTGACACCGAGGTGAGCACCGGTGAGGTGATGCACAGCATCTCCAGTGACGTTGCCCAAATCCAGGAAGTCATGGGAGAGAAGGTAACGGGGGCACACACCAATTGATGGCATATATTGTTAGTACGGGACATGACTAATTGCTCCATCTGTTGTACACGTGTAAAAGATGGCGGGCTTTGTGCATCACGTCTTCACCTTCATTTTCGGCTACGTGGTCGGCTTCGCCAAATCATGGAGGATTGCCCTTGCCGTCTTCGCCGTCACGCCTGTCATGATGGCCTGCGGCATCGCCTACAAGGCCGTCTACGGCGGCCTCACCGCCAAGGAAGAGGTCAGCTGAGCAAAGCAACCCATGCCACCATTCACAGCTAGTCATTCTTATTGATGGTAGTGCATATGGATTGCAGTCTATCTATCTATCTATTCTATTTAGAGACTCAGGAGAGAGTTCTTATATTAATTCTAGGTGATAAAAGGTTAGAAACTCCCATATTAATCAGGAAAAAAAGAATAATTGCTATAAATCTCCGTGTTAATCAGAAAAACGAAAAGATCTTGATCATCTAAATTTTTAAGTCAGCTCAATCTATGGCCTAGATTGAAATTCCATCCATCTATCTATGCTAGAAATCCCATGTTAATCGAAAAACGAAAAGATCTTGACCATCCAAAGTTTTAAGTCAAAACTCAATCTATGGCTTAGATTAAAATTCATCAATCCATCCATGTATCTATCTATATACTAACTGCGGCTCCTCTAGGTGCCCTCACCTTAATTCTTTTCCCACCTTAATCGGAAAAAAAGGCTAGAAATCTCTACATTATCTATACCCCTTTATAATGCACCTAAGTATTCTTTTTTACGTTCACCCCAAATAATTCACCCCACTAGAGATGGCTCAACCTTCATACACCCAGCGAAACGTCTCCAGAAACTTGCCTCCATCAAAATTAACCTCTCAGATCTTTCCTCAGCTTTACTCACCCACATCCGATGGCCATTGTTTAATGTGTCTAACTCATCCCTGTGGTCCACAACAGATCTCCCCCCACCTCCAGCATCATCTCAAGGAAAAGGAAACAAATATCCTGGAATTAAGGAAAAGGAAACAAACGTTCTAGAAAAGGAAAATATCATATATTACGTGCTAGGAAAAGGAAACCGGCACTATACTAGTTCAGATAAAAGGAACTATCTATACTAATTGAAGACTCCTCTAGATGCCCTCACATTAATTTTAAAATCCCTACGTTATTTAGATAAAATACAAAATTACAATAAAAATGTAAAAATAGTTTGGACGATAATTTCAAGCTAAGACTATGCACTATCCATTATTTCCAAAATTTGTAATTGGGACTTATTAATATTAAAAGAAATCCCTGGTGTTGCCCATTGAGTGCTCTATCTCGGCTATCGACATCATACGTTGTACTGAAATAGATTTCACGGAAAACTAGCTATGTGATCTTAGTTGGCCTTGCACCGCTAGCCACAAGCCATCCCCATATTTTGCCACACACGTGAGTTTGGTCCTCCAAATTGGAGGTTCTGGAACGGTCTTCCAAGGCCGGTTAATTGGAGGTTCCTCCAGAAAACCTCACATTAATTCTAAGAGGGAAAATCTAAGAATTCTCATATTAATAGAAGAAAAAGAAGAAAGGCTAGAAATTTCCACTTTAATTAGAGAAAAAGAAAAACATCGTGTCCATCCAAAATTTCTAGCTGATGTATCCTATGGCTTATATCATACAATGCAAAGGTGTCCGATTGGAATTGGGGAACGTATTCGTCCTCGACGTCCTGGACAACGATCGAAATTTCATCGAAAACCGGTGAAATTTTACTGAAATCTCGGATTTTGGGCCACCATGAAATCCAAATTACCGGCCAAATTAAAAAAAAATAAATTGCTACAGTATTTCGTTTTCTTCTGCGAAATTTCACCCAAACCAGCCAAAATTTTACCGGATTTTGATGTTTTATGGCCGAATTTGGTCCAATAACCCTTAAGAAAGTCATCTTCTATGAAAATTTATTGAAAAATTGAATTTTTGAGACATTTTAAAATTTCGGCAGAGACACTGTCAGATTTTTTATAAAATTGTATAAGCTTGATAATGATATGAAAATTTTATGGTAATATATTTAATAGTGTATAATCATACATAAAATTTTTAAAAATAATTTAATTTCATTTGTTATCTTTAAAAAATCAAAAAACAGAATGAACATAATTGGGACAGTAACCTTCTCAAAATTTTATAAATTTTCTCGAGTGTGATCATAATCCAAATTTTTTATGAGAGTTTAATAATTTCTTCAGTACCATTATATAAATTTTTCAAAAAATTGATTTTTTTTTGTTTGCTCAATCAAATCTATGTAAGCATTGAACTTCATTTGTTATATTTCAAAAATCAAAAAGAGAAAGAACATAAATGGTACAATGCTTTGTAAGAATTTTATAAATTCACTCGAGTGTGATCATGATTCAAAATTTTTATGAGATCTTAATAATTTACTTATAACCTTTCTGTAAAATTTTAAACCTTTTTTTATTGCTAAAAAAAATCTATATATTGATCATGAGGCTTTTATCACGACATAGCATTGTCAGAATTTTTGAACAGTCTTGAAGCTTTATCATCATCTAAAAAATTTATTAAAATATTAATCATACATAAGGACCATCCAAAATTTTTTAAAAATTTTCTAACGTGGTTTGAACTACTTTTAATTTTGTTTAAATTTGCAGGTAAGGCTTTTAACAGGACGGTAGCACTTTCTGAATTTTTAAAAAGTCACAATATTTGATAATAATTTTAAAATTTTATGAGAATATTATGGATATGTGAGTACTATGCACAAAAAAATTCAAAATTTTATAACCTCGTTTGTTCTAATTTTCATTCGGTTCAAAATTGCCGACCAGCGTTTTATCAGGACAGTAGCAATGTTTGAATTTTTAAAAATTCCTCAGATTTTATAATCATCCAAAATTTTTATGGGAATATCATTGATGTGTCAAGAATCTCCAGAAAAAAATTTAAAAAATTTCCTCATCGTTTGACCTACTTTTTGACCAGTGCAAAACCGCTGAAATTTCTAATATGTCGTCCGAAATTTCGGGAATTTTCGCCGAATTTCGCTTTTTCTCGATAACAAACGAACCGGATTTGAATTTTGGGTGAGATTTTTCCTCAATACCCATATTTTGATGAAATTTTGGATTCTAGTTCCAGACAATATTTTATCTAAAAACGAAATTTAAATCCTTGATCCTGGATGCTAAGATAGCTTACCTATCGATTGCCCATAGGCATAAATAGATACGCAAGAAATAAAGAACGTGCAGGTTTGCAGACATTTTTGTCTTTCCTGATCCTAGGTACCTCTAACGCAAAGAAATTCGAGTAGTCTTGGCTCTTGAGGAAAATACGAAGTTATTTAAAAAAAATGAAGTTTGAGCATTACTATTTAAGGTATTTAGAGCATGTGCAATGGTACACGTCAGCTATCCGTAAGTCAATACCATGAATGATTTTAGGTGATATGGAAGAGAGAAAAGGAGGAGCGAGAAAAGTGTTGTCTGTTATTTAACAAACGTTTTTATAGACGGTTTTAGATTGTTTGTATCATTGTATAAACAGTCTATTAATTTTATGAAAGGTTATTATAAATGACTATATGATAATTTATTGTATGAGTTATCTTTAAATCTATCTATAGATGATATGAAGGTATATTACAGATAGTGACTGTATATATCATTGTACATACTCTAGAGGCTAACTTTGAATCAGAAGAATACATGAGACCGGGTCAATATGACGTGGGACTAGAGCAGTCGAGAGTCCAGACTCTTATGCACCCAGAAAAAGTAATTTATGGCAGTAGTTTGTGTGGTGTGTCACGTTGTCATCCATACATCTTACTAACACTAAAAACTTTAGTGCCACGTGAAACAAGAACATATCTAGCATAACTATTAGATACTAATTAATCCCTCTGAAGCTACTAGATACTAATTAACTAAAAATCATCCAAACATAGTGCAAAGTAAAAAAGCTAACGTTTTTCTTCTAGAAATTTTAACGCTGATTGAAAGAAACCCTTAAATTTTCACAAAATTGATTTTAGAATCAATATAAACGTAAAAATGAACAACTAAAAATATATTTAAAATTGAGATAATTTTCCCAAATTTAAAATGCGCATGCGCGCACGTAGGGTCGAAAACGAAAAAGAATTTTCGACTGTTCTAGGGGAAAACGGAAACGAAAACCTTTTTTCGGAAACGAAAAATGTCGGTACGAAAACAGAAATGGAAACGGAAACGGGAGGGTCAGTTCTGACAGAAACGAAAAAGGAAATTCCGTATCAATGAAACCGAAAATTCCGTTTTCTAATTTAAATAATACCAACAATATATATTGCTTTATAGAAAATATCAAATAGAGTTAAAAAATTCTACAAAACATTCTTAAAAATATTTTATAACATTTTTAACTTAGGAAAATTATTTTTAGAAAGATTTTGGTTTTGTTTTTGTCAAATAAAGTATTTATTTAAATATGAAAATATCAAAAGATCGTTAATTAAATGCTGAAAATTCAGAAAAAATATCATAAAATCCGAATTAAATGCTCAATTAAAGAATTTGCAAATTTTTAGGGTGTTACAACTGGAAACATATCTAGATGAAATTATTCGCTTTTGTTTCTGTATTTGTTCTGTTCCGTTCTGCATTCGTTTCCATATCTGTTTTCGGGGTTTCCGATTTCGTTTCCGTTATCGATAAAAAAATGTAGAAACGAAAACAGAACAATTATTTACCAACCGTTTTTGTTCCGTTTTCATCCCTACGTGTACGCATGCACATGAAGCATTACATTTTTAGGGCAAAGTAGAGATATTAATTTCCCATTTTTAAGATTATGAAAGTATTAATGTTTAAAGTTCGTTGGTAGAAGCGGTTCGTTAATTAGAAGCCCATCGTGCAAACTAAATAAACAACGTTTGATCCATTTAAACTACTAAAAGGTGATATAGGTACATGTTATTTTAAAGGTAGGTGGACAGGTTGACCACTAGTGTACTAACCTTTCCGTTGTTCTTCAAATTTGTGATCAACTAGGCGTCGTACCAACGTGCTGGCAACGTGGCGCAGCAGGCGATCAGCTCGATCCGCACGGTGCTGTCCTTCGTGATGGAGGACCGGCTCGCCGACAAGTACGCCGACTGGCTGGACAAGTCGGCGCCCATCGGCATAAAGATGGGGTTCGCCAAGGGCGCCGGCATGGGGATGATCTACCTGGTGACCTACTCCCAGTGGGCGCTGGCGCTGTGGTACGGCTCCAAGCTCGTCGCCAAGGGGGAGATCAAAGGCGGCGACGCCATCGCCTGCTTCTTCGGCGTGATGGTCGGAGGAAGGCACGCACTACCAAGAACCTTGCACGGTGCCAACGTGCCATTAATTTCTTGTCGAAAGGCACATTCTTTTCGCTGATGCGTGGTGCGTTGGAAATGACCGTGCAGGGGCTTGGCGTTGTCGCTGTCCTACTGGGCGCAGTTCGCGCAGGGGACGGTAGCGGCGGGGCGGGTGTTCGAGATCATCGACCGGGCTCCGGAGATCGACGCGTACAGCACCGGCGGGCGGGCGCTGTCCGCGGTGAGAGGGCGGATGGAGTTCAAGGACGTGGAGTTCGCGTACCCGTCGCGGCCGGAGGCGATGGTCCTGTACAACCTCAACCTGACCATCCCGGCGGCCAAGACGCTGGCGGTCGTGGGCGTCAGCGGCGGAGGCAAGTCCACCATGTTCGCGCTCATCGAGAGGTTCTACGACCCAACGCGAGGTGAAGCGCGACAAAACACAGCAAGTGTACGAAACATGCCGTGCGCTGCAGCTGCACGATGGGATGACCGCCGATGACAAATTTTGTGTCGTGTTGGTGTAGGGTCGATCACGTTGGACGGGCAAGATCTGGCGTCGCTGAACCTCAGGTGGCTGAGGTCGCAGATTGGCCTGGTTGGGCAGGAGCCCATCCTCTTCTCCACCTCCATCATAGAGAACGTGATGATGGGCAAGGAGAACGCGACGAGGCAAGAGGCCATCTCGGCTTGCACCAAGGCCAATGCTCACACCTTTGTCCTGGACCTCCCTGATGGCTACGACACGCAGGTAAGCAAACGAATTCATGGACTAATATCTCATAAATCATCTATTAATTATTGGGCTCTGATCTGAATCGATATAATTTGGACCGACGACGGATTAGGTTGGGGACCGTGGGGCCCAGCTGTCGGGGGGACAGAAGCAGCGCATTGCGCTCGCGCGCGCCATCGTCCGCAACCCGCGCATCCTGCTGCTGGACGAGCCCACCAGCGCGCTGGACGCCGAGTCCGAGACCGTGGTGCAGCAGTCCATCGACCGCCTCTCCGTCGGCCGCACCGTCGTCATCATCGCCCACCGCCTCGCCACCGTCCGCAACGCTGACACCATCTCTGTCCTCGACCGTGGGGCCGTCATCGAGTCCGGCCGCCACGCCGACCTCTCTGCCCGCGCCGGCCCCTACGCCGCCCTGCTGAAGCTCGCCTCCGACAGCGGAAGCTCCGACCCCACCGAGCCCAGCAAGACAGCCGCTGCCGGCGCAGCAGCGTACAACAGCTTCACCGACGAGTCGGGCAATGACGTGTCGGTGTCCAAGTCAAGGTACGGCTTTCGCATGATACAAGAAGAGGCGGAGAAGAAGGATGCGCACGACAGCAAGGATGACGAGGTCAGGGTCTCCGAGATATGGAAGCTGCAGCGGCGGGAAGGCCCGTTGCTGATCCTGGGGTTTATGATGGGCATACACGCCGGCGCGGTGTTCTCGGTGTTCCCCCTGCTACTCGGCCAGGCCGTCGAGGTGTACTTCGACGCCGACACGGCGAAGATGAAGCGGCAGGTGGGGTACCTGGCCATGGCCGTGGTCGGCCTCGGCGTGGCCTGCATCCTGACCATGACGGGGCAGCAGGGCCTGTGCGGCTGGGCCGGCGCCCGGCTCACCATGCGCGTCCGCGATCGCCTCTTCCGCGCCATCATGCGGCAGGAGCCCGCGTGGTTCGACGAGGAGGACAACGCCATGGGTGTCCTCGTGACGCGGCTCGCTCGGGACGCCATCGCGTTCCGGTCCATGTTCGGCGACCGGTACGCTGTGCTTCTGATGGCCGTGGGCTCGGCCGGCGTCGGCCTCGGCATATGCTTCGCGCTGGACTGGCGGCTCACGCTGGTGGCCATGGGCTGCACGCCACTGACGCTCGGCGCGAGCTACCTCAACCTGCTCATCAACGTGGGGACCAGGTCAGACGACGGCGCGTACGCGCGGGCCAGCAGCGTCGCCGCGGGAGCCGTGTCGAACGTGCGTACCGTCGCGGCGCTCTGCGCCCAGGACAGCATCGTCGGCACGTTCAACCGGGCGCTGGACGGCCCCGCGACCAAGGCCCGGCGGAGATCACAACTCATGAGCCTCGTCCTTGGGCTCTCCCAAGGCGCCATGTACGGAGCCTACACGGCGACGCTCTGGGCTGGCGCCTACTTCATCAAGAAAGGCGAGTCTACCTTCGGCGACGTGTCAAAGATCTTCCTCATCCTGGTCCTCAGCTCTTTCTCTGTCGGCCAATTGGCCGGCCTCGCCCCCGACACGTCCGGCGCACCGGCGGCCATCGCCGGCATACTATCCATCCTGAAGCGCCGGCCGGCGATCGACGAGGACGGCACCAAGCGGCGCACCATCAAGGACGGGAGGCCCATCGACGTGGAGCTACGGAAAGTGACGTTCACGTACCCGTCGCGCCCGGACGTGACGGTGCTGAACGACTTCTCGATGCGTGTGAAGGCCGGGAGCACGGTGGCAGTGGTCGGCGCGAGCGGGAGCGGCAAGTCAACGGTGGTGTGGCTCGTGCAGCGGTTCTACGACCCTATGGCGGGCAAGGTGATGGTCGGCGGCGTGGACGTGCGGGAGCTGGACCTCAAGTGGCTCCGGGGGGAGTGCGCCATGGTTGGACAGGAACCGGCCCTGTTCAGTGGGTCCATCAGAGAGAACATCGGGTTCGGAAACCCAAAGGCCTCCTGGCCCGAAATTGAGGAGGCTGCCAAGGAGGCCAACATCCACAAGTTCATCGCTGGCCTCCCTCAAGGCTACGACACTCAGGTACTACTTACTAACAATTTCAATTTCAAGAAGACAATATTAAACGTTCGTAAATTGCAATGAGTTTACATAATGTTCACTTATTTTTATAAATCTAATTTTTTTTCACTCATATCGTTGAACTAATAACTGCTTATTTTGAGCAGGTTGGGGAGAGTGGGGTGCAGCTGTCAGGGGGTCAGAAGCAGAGGATCGCAATCGCACGAGCGATCCTTAAGCAGTCCAGGATACTACTTTTGGACGAGGCGAGCAGCGCGCTGGACCTTGAATCCGAGAAGCACGTACAGGAAGCCCTAAGGAAAGTCGCGCGACGCACTACCACGATTACGGTGGCGCACCGCCTCTCCACGGTGCGCGAGGCCGACCGCATCGCCGTCGTGAGCGATGGGAGGATCGTCGAGTTCGGCAGCCACGACGTTCTCCTAGCGAACCATCGCGACGGCCTGTACGCCGTGATGATGAAGGCGGAGGTGGAGGCTCAGGCGTTCGCGTAGAAGGCTATGCATCGCAATGTTCAGCAATCTGGGCATCCTTGACGTATTTTTGTGACAAAAGTTTATTAGGAACATATATTTTTTCTTGGAGTTTTTACCATCAGTACCATCAAATAGCTATTAAACTCTTGTACCTCTACCTTTTAAACTTTATTTATTTGGTATCAGCATAATGTATAATTTAGTACCTTTAAAAATAGTAAAAAAAGTCTTTATTTTTTCTATACTATTATTGTACCGTGCATGTCAATAGAATTTTTCAGATATGCTACCCCCAGACCACCACATGAATAAAATATGCAAAAGTATACCAATTAGATGAGAGGTCAATATATGAACTCCGGACGCCTGACAATGATACGGCGAAATGGGGGTAGAGAGAAAATACGAGGGAGAAAGGTTGTAACAAATAAGACGACAAATCTCGTTTGATGAAACTGGTGAGCTGCTGTTTTTGATGGCATTCGCTAAGCGGATTGATGTGGTCATGTTATCACCTTGAGATGGATTTGCTGAGCAGACTGGATGGTGGAACTGTTCTAATAATTGAGTAATTATATCTATCTTATGCTGAGAAGAATCCCCGCGTAGCTCACGTTTTTTGGAAAAGCCCTTCGAAAATTTTAAAATCATGAATAGATCCTTTTCAACGGTTATTTTGCAAAAAAGTCTCCGTGGTAAATCGAAATTACAGATAGTCCTTCTAATTAAGGACAAGCCCTTCACCCATTTTTTTCCTGGGATTTTTCCAGAAAGGGCCTCATAGTTTCGTATATTCGTAGACAGGTACTCCACCATTTTTTACAATTACGGATAGGCCCTTCGCCTTTTTTTAGGATTTTTCCAGAAAGGACCTCGTAGTTCTATATATTCGTAGACAGATCCTCCACTGGTTTTTTCAATAGCGGATAGGTCCGCCCACTTTTTCCCACCGATTTTTTTTGCACAAAGAACCCCGTGGTTACGTACATTCGCTGATAGCTCCTAGCCAGTTGATTTTTACAAAAACACTACCAAGAAAACCGAAATTTCCTTTTTTTTAAAAAAAAATAGAGCTCGGTGCAGATTTTTTCCACACGGATTTTTACAAAAACACAACTGAGAAAACTAAAAGTTCCTTTTAAAAAAGAGCTCAGCGCAGATTTTTTTCTCACGGCGCAGCATCGCGCGCAGTTCTACCTAGTTTATTTTATTCATGGTAGTGCTAAGCATTATGTGAGAGATAGAACAAGAATAATATAGACCAGCTCCACAAATATCTTGCATTAGTGATGTCTTGTGCAGACTCTTGACGTTCATTTGAAGTGGTCGGTTCCTGTTAGGGGTAGTTGTTAAGGTCCACAGGGATCGGTGGATTAACTGTCTCTACAATCAGTACTAAGCCATTTTAGTTACAAGAATATGGAGTACCAATTAACCATCATTAGTATATCTTGGTAAATTATATAGATACAAGTGGATATATGTCATGTTCTCTCTAGCTAGTAGCGGCAGAGGTCAGACTTACGTCGCAACAGAACATTTCACCCCTCAGCCCACTACATTTTCTTGTTCGGAATAAAAATAGGTAACAAACTGTCATTTTCTTTAGGAGTTGACATTTCGTCGTAGCACGATTTCCCGTTCAAGCTCTGAGCCTCTCGATTTTGTGAAGTCATGCTCAGATCATCATCTATCTATTCATCAAAGATTACAATGGATACATCCCCTTATTTTAGTGTCCAATTTCTTCTCTCATCCTTTACTAGTGTAGTTTGCAACTTCTGAGTAGTGAGTCTATACTCCTTTATAATGCACCTAAGCATTCTTTTCGATGTCCACTCTAAATAATACACCCCACTAGAGATGGTTCAACCTTCATGCACCCAGCGAAACGTCTCCAGAAACTTGCCTCCATTAAAACTAGTATAGTGCCCTATCTTCCGGTTTCCTTTTTCCAGCACGTAATATATGGTCTTTTCCTTTTCAAGAACGTTTGTTTCCTTTTCTTTAATTCCAGGATATTTGTTTTCTTTTCCTTGAGATGATACTGGAGGTGGGGGAGATCTGTTGTGGGTCACAGGGATGAGTTAGACACATTAAACAATGGCCATCAGATGTGGATGAGTAAAGCTGAGAAAAGATCTGAGAGGTTAATTTTGATGGAGGCAAGTTTCTGGGGACGTTTCGCTGGGTGCATGAAGGTTGGGTTATCTCTAGTGGGGTGTATTATTTAGGATGGACGTAGAAAAGAATGCTTAGGTGCATTATAAAGGGGTATAGATTAACCTCTCAGATCTTTTCTCAGATTTACTCACCCACATCTGATGGCCATTGTTTAATGTGTCTAACTCATCCATGCTACCACAATGATCTCCCCACCTCCAAAGATCATCTCAAGGAAAAGGAAACAAATATCCTGGAATTAAGGAAAAGGAAACAAACGTTCTAGAAAAGGAAAAGACTATATATTACGTGCTGAGAAAAGAAAATCGGAAGACAAGGCACTACACTAGTATCGAGTAGTATTCTGATTTCTGAAGGGTAACAGGGGGAGGAAACCTGTTTGGCTTGGCAACTCATACATGCTTGAAGTAGTCGTTTATTGATCAATCTCTTTCGATACTTTTATACTGACCAACAAACGGCACGATCAACACATATTCCATCTGCATTTATTAGCGACGCGGACCCAATTCCTTCAAACACTACTAGTCGTACATTTCATCCGACCACTGGTACAAGTTTATATTTATCAATGACTAATGAGATGAGAGTAGTACTCCTACCATTGCTGCAGACCTGGAGCCAAGGATTTAAATTTCGTTTCAGATTAAATTTCGTCTGCGATCGAAATCCAAAATTTTGTTAAAATCTCGATATTTTTGATAAATCTAGGTCAAAATTCAAAAACTAAAATTAAAATCCGGACCTTTTAAACTGGAAAAATCCGAAATTCGGTCGATTCTTCCGAAATTTCGGGTGAAATATCCGAAATTTCGGTGGTTTTGCACTGGCTGAAAAGTAGGCCAAACAATGACGAAAAATTTTAAAAACTTTATCTGGAGAGTCCTGACACATTTGTGATATTTCCTTAAAAATTTCGTATAATTATGAAGTCTGTGGAATTTTTAAAAAATCAAACATTGGTACTGTCCTGATAAAACGCTGACCGACAATTCTAAAGTGAATGAAAAATGGGACAAACCACGTTATAAATATATGATTTTTTTGCATGATTCTGATACATTAATAATGTTCCCATAAAATTTTCAGATGATGATCAAGCTTTATAAATTTTTGAAAATTCAAACAGTGTTACTGTCCTATTAAAAATCTTACCAGGTAATTTAGATCTTGTGAGACCAAAATCCAAAATTCGATGAATTCCTATCCTTGCTTGGAGCAGCTTGCACGCTGCCACTAAACCCAAATCTTCGCATCACGTCACCATAAAATTCTCGTGCCCTCCACTAAAACCCAAAGCTGGACCAGATCGGCAAGGAGGATAGGAATCTTTTGAAGCCTCGGTTAATTTACACTTGTAAACTTTTTTTCATCGATAACTTTCGCTCGAATGAAATTGTAAATCTAATTTTCTTTCTAATCGTGAAAGCATTTACAGACGATACATGTCATTACAGTCCTATATCACAGCAGGTTATCGGCACCATAGCGGTTTCGTTCACCATGATAGCTCCGTGACAAGTGTGACAGGAGATGACTCCACCTTCCGGCCGCGATATGGGACTAGTACCACGGTACCTTATCTACTACAGTAGACCCTCAAGACGTGCTACGCTGACGAAAAGTGCTGCGGTGCCAATAACTTACTGCAGTAGGGGAGCACGACAAGTAGCATATGTCATCTACCTAGGCTTCAATGGTCAGGAGAGAGGTCTAGATTTGTAATTTTGTACGGACAAAAGCCAAAGATAGAAAAAATTATAAAATAAGACCAAATAGGCTGAAGTTCTAATATTTTCCCTTTTATTCTTCCTAGCGAGGCCAAAAAGAAGAAAGGATGGGCACGTTGCAAACATGCGAGGAAGAACTACGTCGTGTCCAGTATCTAGGCCGGTCCGTCGGTCAGGTCCACCTGTCGACTACGCGCGCGGCAACCCCTAACGCGGCGGCAACGAAGCTGCAGATGGATACACGGGAGAGAAGAGGCCAAACCGGACGTATGCGGATGACGCTGCGGTTTAGCCAACTAAATTTGTGCGCTCTCGCGCAAGCCATGGCATGGCGTGGTGGTGCCGCGGGCTGACGGCCCATCGGCTGCGACGCCGACTCGGCACCGGCTCCCCTTGGTTCCGCGCTCGACCAGGGATCGAGACCTCCCATCTTATTCTGTGCACAGAAACTGCTCTTGCAACACGCTAACCTGTAGCGCGTAAGAAAATGATGAGCTGCAACTCGTAAAAGCGTGCCATCGATAAGGTCATGCATGGTAGCGGTCGCATTACAGCAACATGTTACAACCGACATACGGACCAATTCTAAATGATTCCGTAATACAGTACCGTACAAATATATACTCGTCCGTTTAAGTTTATAGGATGTATTTTTTTTACAAAAAATTACTGTGATTTTCCTTTTATATCTTAATAAATATATAGATTCACTTGTTATTTTCAATATCTATTTACTATGTGCCCGAGAAAAAATTCGGCTTGTAGACCTGGCGCCTGACGAATGGAATACCGTTTACTTTCTGGTAAGATGGGCCCGCGGGTCAGTGAGAACTAGGAACGACAGCACGAAGCTGACATGCGGGTCAGGGGATCCGACCCAAGGTGTCAGGGACAGTTACGGGCAGTTGGAATCCTCTCGTCGCCTACTTCGTCTCCTTTTTACTCTTCCGCCTTGGAGAACCCAACCGTCTGTTGTCCCTCCAGGCCTCCGCTCCGCGCACCGAAAGGTACTATTCCTCTCTCCCCTCCCCCTCCCCCTCCCCCTCCCCCTCCTTTCCCACCACCTGTTCGATGAAATGACGCAACCACAAAACTTGCTTCTTGTTTCCGTATATGCTGTGTTCGTGCTATTGATTTGATGCCGTGCTTCTCCTCCAGTGACCAAGAAAACGTGTTCTTGTTCAAATTGATGCGTGTCTTTCTTGTTCAAGTAATTTAGGCTGTTTCTTGGTGGTTCTGTAGGTGCCCTGGTTCTTTTTCCTGGAGCAAAGGGCAAGAATTATCGGCCTGGGTAAGTCTGTTCAGAATATTGTGGACGGATTTTTTGTTCTCCAGCGGTTTGCTTTCCTTGTTTTCCGGGATAATCCTTTGCGAAGTAATGGTTTCCTCAATTAGGAGTTCTACAGATTTTTAGGCAGGTGATTGGTTCGTTGCCATAACTACTGTAGCTTGCCACACTTTCTTAGCCCCCATATACCACGTGTAGTAGACTCATTTTTTTGCCAAAACTGCCACACCTGCCTAAGGTTAGTTAGTCTGTGATTTTAAATTCGTGTTTTCTGGGGAAGGATATGTTAGTCTTGGTAACCTCAAGGTCGCATGTGAATCAACCTCTTGACTTAAAGTTAGGAGAGCAAGTCCCCTATGTAGCGCTGCTTGACATATTGTTCTCATGGCAATTTCAATAATGAAATTGGGAGCTATGATCCTTATTCGGGAAAAAAAATGTTCTTGTAGAAATTTGAGTATAACTGGCCTAGTGAGACATTTATCTCATTTTTGCATAAAAAAACTAACAGAAAGTTGGTGTCAGATTCAGTCTAGAAGTTTTCCTGCTGAAGTTGAGGACTTGCATTCCCAACCTTGAAGTTTAAGAACAAAAATACTCATCCCTCCCCAGAATTGCCGTTTCTTCGCTTGTTAGGTCCCTCCTTTCCTGGCCTCTAAGTTAAGGAACCCATATAGGATGGCTTATTCCAAGAATTAGTCAGGATTTTAGTTCCCAGTCTTCTTGTTGGGGGACTGAGACATGGGAATTGGGAAAGTTGGTGGCTTTTTGGGTGCCCATGTTCCTGGCCATGAAGCTAGGGCTTTGCAAGAATTATTAGGTTGTGTTTTGGTTGATGGGGTCTACTAAACTTTGCTGGAAAGCTAAGAAACATTGATAGGCTCCTTTTCTCTTTTCCTAATACTTTCACTTATTCCGTAAGTCCTTTCCTTCTGTACATTAGAAAGTATTTGATTAGACTTTTGAACTTTTGTAGTTGGATATGTTTCTGTTGTATATGACTTTTTATGGCTGTGTGAATGGACATTGTTAGGAGTTGAGCAATGGTGTGTTTGTAATTTCTTGAATAATTTTTCTTCTCAGTCCTCCTTGTCATTTGGGCTCTATTTGGGAGTTTTGTTTTCCTTGTCCTTTTGGAGTTTTGGTTGGTGTTTTCATGTTGTATTCATCTTCAGACGTGTCCAAATTTAGATTGTAAATGGTCAGTGCTTGGAACTGCAAAATTTCATACTAATTGTATGTCCATATGGTTCCTTTTTGTGGTTCTGGAGCTTTGCCCTCCACCATTTTGTTTCTTTAAAATGTTCAAGCTTGTTTTGTTAAGTAGGAGATTGTTTTAATGGAGTTTGCATCTATATTTCCTGAAATAATTATGTTTGCATTGAGCTACCAACTGCAAGTTAACACCATAATGTCACTACTACACCAAACCCCATTCTTTCTGTACTTAGCTACGTACCCCCTTGTATTGCAAACCATGATCAAGCCAACATTGTCAAGTTGGGATCCATCCCTCTGGGGGTATCTTTAGTACTCCCTCCACCAAGTTTATAGGAAATATTTTTCTCTTAGCACATAGACCAGGGAGATACTGATAATGACTAGACTACCCTGTATTATTATCTCTAAGCACTATATTCAATGCATGCATGTAGAGAATATAAATTAAAGTTGTATATTCATTAGGAGTAGAGGGAACATCACACTAATTTTGCATTGGAATATGAAATACGCTCTATATTTATGCACAAGACCATTCAAAATATACACCTTATAAACTTGGATGGAGGGAGTACCTTGAACATTGCACTGTTTGTACGTTTTTAGTTGGGCCTACCAAACTTATATTCCCAACTCAATCTGTTTATCGAACTGTGCTATACAAACTGATTTACTTCAATTGGGGGCTAAAATTGTTCTCGAGGATCTGTTGTGCACTGTGGGGAGTAAAATTTGTTCTTGCACATTAATTAAATAATATCTCTTGCTTCTGATGAACATTTCCCAAGAAAAAAGGAGTTGGTATTTTTTTACCATAATATGGTGTTATCCACATTTTCTTTTGTAATTCACTTTATTTGATCATATTGAATTGCCAGAAGAATAATTGTTTGGTCATTAGTACTGCTAGCTTGTTCTTTTGTTGTTGTATGGGTTTTACTATCTACCTGCACTGTATGACATTTAACTTGTCACTACCTTTTCTCTTCTTCTTTTCAGAAGAAAAGAATAAGCTGGCTTGAACAATATGGCATCTCTTACTCCAGGGATACTGTTAAAGGTTCTAAAAAATATAAACTCTGATGTGAAAGTATGTGGAGAATACCGGTCCATTCTTCTCCAAGTTATTAGTATAGTTCCTGCAATTACTGGTTCAGAACTTTGGCCAGACCATGGTTTCTTCATAAAAGTTTCAGATTCATCGCACTCGACATATGTTTCTTTATCTAAGGAGGACAATGAACTCATTTTATCAAACAAACTACAACTTGGCCAATTTATATATGTCGAAAAAGTTCAATCTAGTATCGCTGTTCCGGTTCTTGTTGGGGTCCGACCGGTTCCAGGAAGGAACCCTTGCATTGGGAACCCGAAGGATTTGATGCAAATGTCAACTCCCTCTGGGGTTTTGGAAGCACTGGATCATCAAAATAAGACTACCAAGTCAGCCAAATTGTCTGAGAGTGAAAAGGAAAACTCTCAGAGGAAGGTAGTTATCAAAGAGCAGAAGGCCGTTGTTGCTTCACGTTACATGCTTGGGATATCAAGCAACAATGGAAAAATTACCAATCTGAACTCCAGCATTGATAGTGACAAAACTAATGGAGGAAGTAGCATATGTGAAGCAAATCAAAAGTCGGTTGCTCCAAAAGTCAAACAGGAGCCAAAACATCAGGTATGCTTAAGCTCATAGGTTTAATTGAAGTAAGGTGGAAGATGCTATTAACAACAAAACTATGAACTTCATTATATCCTGGATTTGAGGATCCCCATTCATCATCGTAATTTAAGCTGAATTGTTCCATTTAATATGGGCCTTTCAGAGCCAGCAGAGAGATACTTTTTTTGAAGCCAGTAGCAGAGATATACTAATTGTTATTGTATGAGATCTGATTACACGCGAGTTCTTCTAAATTTTAAATAAACAAAGATTCGAAGTAAAAAATGTCTCTAGGATGGTTAGTGATTAGTGATTTACATTTGCTGCTAGTATTGCAGGAGCGACCAAATACTACCTCTCCCAATCGTGCTAAGTTCGTTTCTGCAAAGCAAGAAGTTAATAAGGACGCCCGCAAGAATAGTGGCAGTTTACCTAGTCAGAATGGTTCTGCTGTAGTGAAGAAGCAAATGCCCAAGGACAGCAAAAAGGAATCTGCAACTGAAAGAAGCTCACCGCCAAAGGTTTATTGGAGTTCACCACCGACGCCAGCAAGGACTACACCACCAAAGCTCAGTTTGTCAGCAAAGCAGAATGGTACCTCCAGTTCAGTTCCTTCTATGTCTAGTGTCAAAAGAAGAGTTACGGAAACAGTCTCCTGGGACTCCCTCCCGACAAGCCTAATTAAATCAGGAAAGGTATAATTTTATCATTTGTAAATTGTAAGAATGTATCGAGTATGAGGTCCTCGTGACTTGAATGTGTGTGTTGTGTTAATGCTTGGGCATGTAAGAACTGCAAGTCATTACTTTGAACCATTCGTTTTATATGCTAATAGTCTAGTAATTAGTTAAGCTTCGCTATTCGCTAAATTGTTCTAAACCATATCGCGCTTTCATTTCTTTTGGTTGAATAGGCTGTTGTCAGGAGGAAGAATATTGCTCTTATAGTAGCAGCTGAGGCTCAAAGGGAGGCTACTGCAGCTGCATCTCTTGTTAAAGGCCTTGGGTGAGTAGTTCTACATTGGCAACTCATATATTCCTTATTTATAGCTATTTATTCCTTTTACTGACTAACAGTAAGATAAGTTTCATAACTTCTGGGGATTCCCTTCTGTTTTCCTTTTGAGCAAGGTCTATTCCCGTTTGACAAATTCCTTCCATTGGGAGCTGGAGCTGCAGAGGATCCTAGAATCTTGTTTTTTTTTTCTGAAATGAAGTATATGCTTTACTTTTGCTATCGAGTGTGAAGAAGGAATCTGATTTTTGTGTCTGTTTTTTTCCAGAATTTTTGCTGAGATAAGGAAGCCCGAGGAGGAGGATCCACATTCTACAATTACCAAGTTTTTTCAGTTAAACCGGCTTATCATTCAGCAAAAGATTATCTGGAAAGATCTCTCGCTAGTATCTGGCAAAGAAACCCGACCAGAGAAGGAAAAGCCATCGAGGAAAGCTTCTGTATCTCAGAATAAAACTGTCGCAAGTAGTGCAGCAAAAAACTCTGACGATGCTTACACTAGTGAAAAGACTGAATGGTCCAGAGAGGATGGTTTCAAGGAGATCTGCAGGTCGTGGATTACTCTGAAAAAAGAATCACAGTCATGGTTCCTGAATTTCTTGGAAGATGCTCTTGAAACTGGATTCAAATTCGAGGGCCGAATCAAGAACACTAGAGACCGAGTCCAAGGGCAGTCCAAGGGCGGAGATGGGCAAATCGCAGTTCGGTTGTCGCAGCTCAAGGAAACAAGCAACTGGCTAGACGAGCTGCAGGGCGAGGTGGACAAGTCTGCGGATGGTTTGGTTGAAACCATTGAGCGACTGAAGCAGAAGGTGTACTCGTGCCTGCTTGGAACTGTGGAAACCGCGGCATCAGCTCTTGAAGGTAGAACCGGTTATTGCTGAAAGCTTTGTCAGAGCTGGTTGTATTTATTTTTGGCTTGGAACCAGCTGAGGCATTCTGTTGTACAAGAGCAATACAGGTATACAACACACAAGAACCTGATGCGAAGGAGAGTGAAGAAGAATATAAGTTATTTCAATTGTACAACATAACGTAGGAACGAGCAGTGAGGAGTGAGGTCGGTGTAAATATTCTGTTTGTTCGTCTAAGTTATACATTAATTTATTCTTTTTTCACATTGCCTCATATTGCGTGTGAAATGGCAATTTCTGTTAATCTTCACATTTGATCAATACAAATTGATGAATCTACGCACTCCCCTCAAAATGGACAATCTCTTTGGTTCCCTTGCATTTGCTGTCCTGCAATCATGCGGTGCAGAACATATCAGCTCCCAAATTACCTGGAGCAACGTCGAGGTAGTTGGAGAAAGCACAGGGGCGGTAAGTCGGTTCAAGATCGAACATCCTTTCAGGAGAAATTTGCGCGAGTGCGCTTCCAGTGTCTTCTCCCTGGCGTTAACAGCAAGCACCCCATGCTATTGGGTCTTCCAAATTCAGCTTGGCCATGACGTAAGCAGCATCGTCATCGTTGCGCAAGCTCAGGGTGGCCCGGGGGAGGCGCTCGTCACCTTGTCCCCGGTTAGGCTTTCCGCTGCCTCGTCCAATATCTCAGGCAATAAAAACGACACCTCGGGCAATACATAAGGGTAACTTGAGTTGGTGATCGAGATGGCAGCCGTGTCAACCGTGAAGCACTGTGTCAATCCTTTGAGCAGGCCATCCTATTCCATATGGTGGCCGTCCAACCATGATCGGCGACACCCATCGAGTTGTTGGCATCGCTAGCCTGACCAAATTTTACCTCGACAAACCTGATCATTCATACCGTTGGTCAAGGCAGCATCGCGAAATGGCCGCGAAGAAAGTTCGTCTAAGCACTTGTCGCGGGGCGCTGGCACAGGCCATTGGATCAAACGCGTCACGGGGTTCTCGTCCAGCACATTGCAGAGAACAATACCTCACCAGAGATCTGCCCAGGCAAGTGATCCCCCTCCGGCCGAGATCGCCCAGCTGCTTTCATGGTTCGACACCATATCGTAGCCTGTTTCCGCGTCCCCTGACACCCGGGCCACCTTAGTGCTCCATGCCTGTCTCTTGGACGAGAAGACGTGGAGATCGTACTTCCAAGTTCCAATCAGCGGGGTAGAACACCACAACGTAGTTACGTAGTGCTCGCCGACGCCGACCTATTCGGGGTAGAAGCCAGGGGGATATGGCCTCGGTAGAAGTCTCAGACGGTTTCCCGGGGCCCGTCCTGTAGACTAAGTGATCGTCGAACGGCTCGTGGTTGGCGTTGCCCGTGAAGAGTGTGCGGAGGAGGACGAGGGAGCCCGCGCGCTGATGACGCGAGGCTTTCCGTTGAAGTCGTCCTCCTTCAGGCCGGGGCAGTGGACGAAGCAGACGACGGTGCGGCTGGTGCTCGTGAAGGCTGAATTTGGACGGTGTCCAGTACTTCAATATTTGAAGATTCCCCAATCTCTCCTAACCGGTAAGGTCCTGATTTTTGGTTGCAGTAATTTTCTTTTTGCGTATAAGAGGACGCACACCCACTCACACTACACACACGTTTGCGCGTCTACTAAACAAGTTAGAAAATTTTGCAAAGGCTCGATAGTCTCACGGAATACGGGCATGCGCTATCCCATGGAACGTACATGACTCTAAATAAATACGGTACGACGCGTCGATCTATGGATCGAACCCAAATAGGTAGGAACGAACACTCTCGCTTCCACTACTAGGTCACATGACCATTCGTATCTAAAATTTTGAAATGCTTTCTATGGCAAAATTAAATGACAATTCATTCATATCAAAATCCTAATTGTGTCTTGTCGACACTATGCAACTTTTAGTTTTTAATGCTCTTTATTCCTACATTTGTTACTACCAACTACAACATTTCAATATAATACTATATTCTCTCCGTTATCGAATACATGTCATTCTAGGTTTTAAATTTTGTTTTGAGATACATATCATTCTACAATTTTAAAATGCCTTTTTAATATATATTTTTTCTCATATACCCCTCTCATTTAGTTATTCCCAATGTCATTTACTGTTATGGACTAGAGTGAGACACACCATCCAAAAATATAATGAAGACGGGTAATACAGTCTTTTTTATATGTGTCTTGAATGACATCTATTCAAAAATGGAGGGAGTATAACATTTGTATTATAACCCGGTTAAAGAATATATTAACTACAAAACTAAACAATGGATAAAAAGAGATCTTCTTGTAACATCCTTAAAATTTCAGTAACTTTTTGCGAAAAGATAAAATGTTTTCTGCTTTCCCTATAAATCTTTAGAGTTTTCCTTTTGTTTTCCAAAAGAGTGCTGCAAACTCACGCTATTCCATTGGAATGTAGTAGTTTCACGGGGTTTCAGGTTTTATGAGGTTTTGCGTTTCGTGAAAAGAAAGTTTCACGAAGGTTTTAGTGTGTTTCGTGGAAAGTTCCATACAAGTTTCAATATGTTTTAAGAAATCTCAGTAAAATAGTTTCAAGTTTCACATATGTTTAAAAGCAAGTTTCAACAAGTTTTAAGTTTCAAAACGCAATGTTTTATTTTTAAAATCATAATTCATGTATGTTTGGATAACTTTCAAGTTTTAATAGCTAAATCCAAGTAGTTTCAATCATATCTCCCAAGTTTCAAGCAGTCTCGTGATGAGGAGCAAGCAAGAAAGGAATTGTTACAAAATGGCGTGAAACATGAACGGGACTTCATGAAACCTAATGAAGCTTGCATAAAATTTACATAATTGTAACTGAACATCTTAAAACTTATGTGAAACAATGAATAATAAGTAAGAGAGGAATCGTTACAAATTAGCGAGAAACTTTTATGAACATAGACAAAACTTAATGAAACCTAATAAAACTGGCCAAAAACATTTGAACGAATCTTCATGAACTTGCATGAAATCTAATGAAACTTGAATCAAACATTCAAGCAAGTTTCACAATGTTCTAGCAAGTTTCACCTTTAAAAAGAAAAATTAAAGTATGCTTCACCACGTTCCAACATATTTCACGTTTTAAAAGGGCAAATTCAAGCTAGTTTAACCAAGTTCCAATAACAATTTTACATTTCAAAAAGCAAAACTCAAGTACGTTTCACTAAGTTTCAGTAAGTCTCACATTTGAATAATAAAATTCAAGTAGGTTTCACAACGTTATAGCAAGTTTCGCCTTTCAAAACCAATATTAAAGTAAGTTTCATCCAAGTTTCAAAAAAATTTATGTTTTAAAAGGCAACACCCAAGCAGGTTTCACCAATGTCGGATTAAATTTTCACATTTAAATAGCAAAATTCAAGCAAATTTTGGCAAGTTTCAACATCCAAAAAGCGAAATTCAAGCAATTTCCAATAGCTTCCATGTTTCAAAACAGAAAACCAAGCATGTTTTAGGCAACAAAGAACATGAGGAGCTCACAAGCAAGAATGTGGCCTCCACGGATGTTTGGGAGCCTCCACCGCACCCTACTCATGCATGTCCGCTGCCGCTACACCCATGCCTTGCTTGCATGTCTAAGCCACCACATTCGTCATTGCACATTACTCATGCTTGATCGTCGCTGGGAGTTGGATAGCCTCTACGCTGCCAAGGTTGACTATGTTGAATCAACTGCAAGTTGGGCGGCGGTGCTTACTGCTTAGCATAGAGAGGAGATGCATATTTAGGGAGGAGAAATCTAGATTAGGAATTGAGAGAGAAAGATAGGCAAAGAGGGATGGAGTATCGCTGCTTGGAATGGATATGAAAAGGGATGGAGTCATCGATGCTTTCAGTGGATAGCTGTTGTCTCTCAGATCCGCTCTATCACACTAAATCCAACGGCAAAACGCTATCCCGTCGAATGAGGGTGTGACGATGTAGCGTTCCCTAGTTTTTCTATTTATTTAAGAGTAATCTTGCCTTGGCCTATGATGCATGTTGCACACTTGTACGTAGCTGTGAGACACACACCCGCAGACACGACCCTGTTGCCTCTGTGGTCATCTCCATGCACATCCACACATGTTGCAGGCTTAAAGTGGACACAAGAACTTTTATGTATCAGATCTGCCACGACCAAGCTCAACTGGAGCATGAGAGGAGAGTGATGGCCATCAAGCAACTCGTCTGTGGCAATCTTGTGGCCATTGGCCATCAGTGCTATCAAATTGGCGGATTTTCTAAGATGAATTTGGGAATTTTTAGTTCAAAGAGAGAGAGAGTGGGTGGGTGGGGGTGGGGGGGGGGGGGGGAGGGATAGAAGCATATGTTACAAGCAAGCTTCATGAGTAGTGGCCGCGTGTTAGACAAGAAGCAGCTTTAGAATTTATGCTTAAGAGTTAGATCAGATGGTGTCCGACTACCTAACCCGTTGAGAGGAGGAAATACGGTATACCGTTTAATAGGTTTTCTATTTCCTAAATTTTGCTGGAACCCCTCAAAAATTTTTTTTGATCGCTTTACACCAAAAATATATCTTCTACTTTGAAAATCTGGAAAATCTGGAAATTTTCCCTCGGGGCCAAACCTGGCCATCTGTTTCGCTACGGCTCGGCCGAAATCATTTTTCCTCGGGCTGTCGGCCCGCTTTGTCTGGGCCCGCAGGCCGTGCGCCGTCCCAATCCTCGCCATGTCAAAGGCGTATTCGGCAGGTGGGGTTGACACTCGCCGCACGGACAATATCCTTCCTATCGAGCGGCCGCCGCCTCCCGCCCCGTGCGCCAGCGGCCGTGCGGTTGGAGGTCGTTCCGCGTGAGGGTGGGCCGCGGTTGTAGGTGCCGGCCGTCACGCGTGGTGCTGCCGTTTTACTTCCGTGCAGCACCGTGGTGTGCTGGTGTGCCGCAGCACGCACGCTTCAGTGGGTGGCATTTGGTGCGATAGGCGGGGCCTGGCACAGCACGCAAGTTTCTTGGGCGGGCCGGTCCTCAAGAACCCAGAAGCCAGAACAAAGGACACGGACCAAACGTAGGCAGCACGCAGAAAGAAGAGGGGAGTGAAACAGTGCAGTGCAGTAAATAAAGCATGAAAGAAGCCAATAAAAGCTGGTCGGTCACACACATACATGCGCAAACGCGTGCTTAATCTGGGCAAGACGACCAACCAAGAGCCAGGAGTCTGCCTGTGTGCGTATGAGTAGAGGTGGGCACTGGGCCGGGCTATTTTGGGCCGGCCCGAGGCACGCCCAGCTCAGCACGACCTACGGCCCGTCACGACACTGTTTCAAAAGGACCGGGCCTGCCCGGTACGGTTGTCCGGGCCGTGCCGGGCCTACCAATCGAGCACGATGGGCGGCCCGGCCCGACACGACAGTATGGGCCGTGCTCGGGCCGGCACGGCCCGAACGAGCCGTTCGTCTTGCGGGCACGCAGACGTTCGGACGGCGCGTCGGCCCGTGCAACACGCAGCGGGGCTCGTGGCAACGCGGTGGCACGCGGTCGAACCCGCGACAACGTCCGAGCTTCACCTCCCATCTTGCATCGCGTCGCCTCGGCAAGTGAGTAGAGGAGGGAGCTCGAGTGCTCGACCCGTCTTGCGGTGGGAGAGGAGAGGGAGGCGCTGTGAGGCGGTAGGGAGGTGAGGCGGGGCCGGGAAGACAAGGCGGAGGAGATGGAAGCCAGGCGGAGGGACCGAGGAGGTGGCCGTGGTCGTGGTGGCTCGAGGAAAAGGGAGAGAGAGTATCGAGGAGCCAAGGACAATACATGTGATGGTGTAATGTACTTATGCATAGGAATGTGCATGTATTGCTATTTAGTATGCACTAATCGATTGTTTATTTTTGACTATATATATGTTCAGTAACGTGCACTTTGGTCGATGTCTTCCATAATCTCCTACATCAATGCCAACTAGGCTATACATTCATTGCATCCGTAGTAATCAGATATCGCACACTACTACAAGCAACCGGGTCCTTTCCTCTCATCGCAATAGTGTAAATGGGTGGGCACGACCCACGCACGCACGCGAAGCGAGCACGAACGCAAATAGGCCGTGCTGGCTCACCGAAGACGAGCCGGGCCAGCCCGTGCGACGCACGACGACGTCGCCGCGCCCGCACGGTTTAGACCCGAAGCACGATGGGCCCGTGTCAGGCCGGCCCGGCACGGCACGACGCCCACCTCTACGTATGACAGTTTAGTTCCTTCCTCCTCTCGCAGCCAAAACAGGTCAATGTTGGACTCGACCATGTACCATGCATGTTGACGCGTGCTACTGCTGCATATTTCTCCCAATCGTCAAGATCACATCAAGCGGAAATCTCTGATCGGGCCGGCCGGCGTGTTGCGAGGCTGGCCGCCGGCCAAGAGCCAGCACGCGCGCGCGGACTTGGTTACGACGCGCGCTTACGAGTCACCGCGTCGTGCGTCAGCACATGCATGGATCGGTCGCTCTGGGCAATTGCCGTGCTCGTGCCCCGAAACAGGTATGCTTTGCCTAATTCGGCTGCGCAGCAAGCACTACGTTAGGAATTTACGATCGCTTTGGTTGATTGAGTAGTTGGTGCATGCATCCACCAGGACTCGCGACCGGTATAGAAGGGACAAGTAAGAGGGGGAGGAATATTAGCTTTGATCTTTGAATTGAAGGGCGTCGTACGTGCGAACCATGCCAATCACGTGCGACTAGATGTCTTGTCTAGACGATCTGTTTCATGTTTTGCGCGCCGAGACAAGGAAAGGATGGGGGAAATTGAACGATAAAAACGACCGCTCGCTCTATGGAATTATAAATGAATGAAGTTTTTTACTTTGTTGATTTCGTGACCGATTGACATGGCTTCATAAAACCGCGAAAAATCGTTCGGTTTTCGACCTTACCGCACCTGGTCGAGATCCAAAATCGTTCGATAAACCGATCTAATTTTTAAAAATAAAAAAAAAATTGAAAATTTGAAAAAAATATTTTTTAAAAATCGCTTGAAAACCATTAAAAAACCGGGGTTTTCGCAAAAAAAAAACGCTCAAAACCTTGTGCGTAAGAGCTAGCTGTTTCTTGCTAAAAAAAGGGATTTCGCTTATTTTATCACTAGCTATCTACCATGTAGGTCTTGTGAGTTGCAACCTAGCTCCACTTCTTCGATCTCTCTTCCGGTACTCTAGTTGATTACGCTTCTTCTTGAACTTAATTAGCACCAAGTTAATTAATTAGTGGTAGAGTAATCTCCGGAAAAATAAGCAAAAATATTAGGAAAGGACTGCGAAAATATGAACAGCGCATTAGTCAGCTTTAAGTACTTTTACGAATTGATCTGTCTCTAGTCTTGCTTATCTGTTTCTCGCGTTCCCTTTAATTCTACAGTCTAGTAGTTGGTCTCCAACAATTCAAAGTTTTCTACCACATTCGATGTATTATATATTATTCAAATGTTTCAAGTTGAAAAATCATCATGAACTAAATAAAACGCCATATATTCATGTTCTAGCTCCTTTTGGTTCTCCCTTTCCATCTCTAAAATCTTGACGAGTGAAGACTGAAGAGTATGCATCCATGAAGAATAATTCGGAAGCTTATTTATGGGTGTTTTTCACTTCATTGTTATGCTATAGTACATGTAGAAGAAATGTAAGCGAAATTTGCCCTAAGCTTAATGCATGGTAGTTTCTCGAAATTAACTAGTGCATGCAAGTTGGTGCAGCTTGCGTATATATGTACTTAAAAATAATATATTAGCTTGTATAAGTATTGTCACAGTCCAAGAGTCATATAGCTAGCTCGATGCGTATGTATGGTTTGTTTACACCAATTAATCTATATGCATGGTCGACAGGAAATATATAGCATGCCAAATTGCTAGTACAAGGGTAAGCAATGTGCCTTCCTTCGTTGAAATTTGACGGTCAATTTGAATTTCAACAAGCTCGCCACTCTGCCTAGTACTCCTTTGAATACTCTTACTTTTCCCACGTATGTACGTTGGAGTACTTTGTTCTTTTCGTAACAGGCGGTACGTACGTACTGTCTGTCTGTCTGTCTCTGTACGAATAAAAGAAAGCTATAGACATTATATCCGTGCTATTTTCTGAAAAATTAAATCCGTGTAACTTTCACATTTGGAACCCTTACTTTCTCTTTTTTGAGAAAAAAATCATTTGCTTTCTACTAATATACACGTCAAGTCAAAGAATTTACTACAGTAAAATATGTCAAATCATTTCCCTGGCATTGAATCTGAGAGCTTTGTTAATCTTACACATTATATATATATATATATATATATATATATATATATATATATATATATATATGGTAGCGCTATTATACACCTACGCGTAGCGTTGCTTATTCTACATATGAGTCGTAACCCCTATTTCGCATAACTAGCCGTCAGCGTATGGCTCAAAAACAAGTATGACTAGCCCAGAGAAGTGATTTACGCGTCTGTAGTAAAATGTGTACACGATAACCTAGAGAAGTAATTAAATGCATCGCATCATCTAAACCACTAGTAAGTTGTGTTTCCTAGTTTGTACATGAATCTAATTTCTTTTATTTTAGCTACAACTTTTTATTGGCAGCTCCGATTTACGAACAGTTTTCACTAGTAGATTACTGATGACAAGAGAAATATAATGATATAAGTCTCGCTAATAAACAATTATTTTACTGTCCAGTGATAGGTTTTACTATCCGTATATATAGATTTTACTATCATGTAGAAAGTTCAGCAACATGTATAGTCTATATCTAGCACACTAGTCCCACTACTACAAAAAGGTTTATATTAGGCATCTCATCACAGATGATTTTAAAAAACCGTCTGCATTATATAATCATAGATGATTTTTGTAAAAAACCATTAGTGATGTGAATGGGAGTCATCACTGACGATTTTTAAATAGAACCGTCTATGATATTATATTATTACAGACGATTTTTTAATAGAATCGTCTGTGGTAGCACTCCCTAAGTATATATATCGTTCTAGGTTTTGTGCTCGCCGCACTCCTCAGCCAAACGAAATTGAAAACCGTTCGCCTCGTTCCTCGCCCGTTCAGCCGCACCCCTCGGCGTCCTCCCTCGTGGCGACCTCCTCGTTGGCATCCTCCCCGTCGGCATCCTCCCCAGCAGCATCCTCCCTATTGGCCGTTCGCCTCCTTCCTAGCCCGTTCGACCGCACCCCTCGGCGTCCTCCCCAACGACGACCTCCCCGTCGGTGTCCTCCCCCTCGACATCCTCCCCCGCAATGACCTTTGCCCTAGCCGCCCCATGGCCTCCCAGCGATTCGTCGTGTTAAGGTATAACTCTAGGTTGTTTTGGGTGTTTGGGTTCCAGTGTTAGAGCTGCAATCGAATAGTTTCTTGTGTCATAGCTGTGATCGAGTCGTTACCTAAGATGGTGCTATGATTTAGATTGGTTAGAGTAAACTCTGATTGCAAGTAGTCTCTAGACTCGAGCAGTGCTGACTGCGTTTTTAGGGCAACGTTTTGTGGCACTTTTGGTCAGTTTCAGAGGGGTTTAATGTTGTGAAAATTGTATATTATTATCTTAAGTTTCATTAGAGATTAAGAATATGAAATTTGGTTAAGTGGTTTAAAAGTTATGGCCATTTGAATCCTTGCTGTCCAGAATCTGCTTCTGTTGGATGCAGCCGTGGTAAATTCCATATTAGGGCTATTTAGAGGTTGAATTAAATTATTTCAATAACTAGAGAAAGGTAAAAAAAAATTCCTTTAGATTTCAAAAATGTCATCGTTTGCTTAATTTGGGGTTTTATAAAAATAGTTACAAAATTGCGAAGTCTGCTGTCCTGGGTGACGACAGATCGGTTTTCTGGGCTTAATTCGAGGGATTAGATGTAGTAATTAAAAATGATGGATAACTAGAAAATTGTAGGAATTCTTGTGTAGTTTTTATAAAGTATATGAGTTCCTATGTTTGGGATTTTGAGCTAAAAATTTTGGTATTCCGACTATAGGACAACAAAGGGTTAGTTGGTTGTCAAGAAGGATAGTGTAACTCGGGGTTTGGTGCGTAGTTGGGATATGGTTTTATTTGTCGTATGTACTACTGGCTTCTCCTTTTTCCGTACAACTCATTACTTAAGTACATGTTGTGTGAAGTAATCCCAAAGGCAAGCAAAGCTTAGATCATATACCACATCTTGTTGATATGATAGTTTCCTGCTATATGGTGCATATCCCCTTGTTATCATTTACGTTGAGAAACATATGTCTAATAGATGAACACTAGTTAAAACATCCATATATAGTACTATGGCTGATAGATGAACTGCTCCCCTCTCATAGTATATATTTGTTGCAGCTGGGTGCTCACTTTATTCCTATATGTTTCTGATCTAGATTAATTAAAAATTTAAATTTGGTAAAATAGACGAAATGGAAAAGCTGTTGGATGAAAAATAAAAACTTGAGGTGGAGATAGAACAACTGACACTACTACAAAATGATACAACACTATCGCTTCATCTGGGTCGGTTCCCAACTTTTCAAGAAAAACCGATTGTGATAGACAATTCTACATCACAATCGGTTGTAACTTGAGAACCGATTGTGATGTGCTCGGTATAGTATTTTGGCGGGCCAAAGTGAAATTTGGGTGCCGAGCGGGTTCCAATTTCAAAATAATTTCGCTGGGTCTAACCAGATAAGAAAAAGGAAAAGCCACTGCACACATCCCTTGTATATTTATACACGCCCTTGTCTGTTATCATGGTTGAATGCATATGTTGCATTCTTATGTAAGTTGCCTCTTATTAGTGTAGTAGACTCCTTTGGTCTATCTTGGTGCATGGATTGAACATAAGAATGTTGTTTGACCATAGGGTTCTATATACTTATATCTGGTCTGATGTATTTTGGTTTCTACATTAAAGAAATGTGCTAGTGGACGTCTTATCTTCCTCTTAAAAGAAAAATAAAACCTTGACTAGAATATTTGGGTTTCACAATGCTTGCAGTTATAAGTTCACTCTTTTTAACGAGCTTTACTTTCTGGTAGCAGGGGGACTGTTTAGATAGGTATCCTGTATCGAACTTTGTGATGGTTTTATGCCTATTCAGATGTCTAGCATAGTGCACACTGTACAATTTAGATAGCATGAAGATATTTCATCCATGATTTGTTATAAAAAATATTGGTTGATTAATTAGTTAATTGTTATCCATATAGTGCATGCTATTAGATGGCAAAATAGAGCTAAAGGTGTGATGGACACTACATCACAATCGGTTCTTAGCTCAGAACCGATTGTGAGTGTCCAATGAGAGAGCTCTCACCATTGACATCCACCACTACTGCTCAAGCAGTGCTGTTAGTATTATCCCCCATGATATTGCTTTATCTGTGGAGTATACTAAAAGTTCAGAGCAATTTTTGAGTATTATAGGTTTCATTGGTATTTGACAAATGGTACTTACTCCTTGTCATGATATGTTTTGTAAAACATCTGGCGCTAGCTACAATCTTCACTATAGCACTACTAATTGAGTGTGACGATGATTTCGAACCGTCTGTGATGTACTTTTCTGTAGTAGTGCTAGTGATTTAGTTATATTTTTAATTTAAACATGCAAGACATGTTATTATGACAGATGCTCAGATTGTGTAGCTTGTTTCAAATATTGTATTCAAGACTATATGTATATGTTTGGATAAAGATTTCAGTATGAATATATGTGTGTGGCTTTGAATGTATCTTTGTTCTGATATATATTTCATCCATGATTTGTTATAAAAAAAATAATGGTTGATTAATCAGTTAATTGTTATCTATATAGTGTCTGCTATTAGATGAAAAAATAGAGTTAAAGGTGTGATGGACACCATATCACAATCGGTTCTTATCTCAGAACAGAACCGATTGTGATGACGCCATATCTCTATCGAGTGAAAACCGACTGTGATAGTATCTTCTCATCACTATCTAATGAATTTGTATCGCTACCAAAACCGACCAGATAACAAAAAAGAACCAGTTGTGATGTTCAATTCTGTAGTAACGTGAAGGGAAAGTCTAAGTGTAAGGCCCCCATTTTTGATATTGAATACCAACAATGGGTTCTCTGTGTATACTGTATTAGTCCCATGATCAGTGACTAGTACGCATATATTACAAATTGAAATCACATCCATACACAATAATATCACATACGCTAAGTGTCTGAGATTACATAATAGTATTACAAGCCAAAAACTTGAAACTAGCAGCGGAAACATTATTTCTCTTGCAGTATGCCCATACACCCTCAGGCAACAGATAAGGTAAATCCCTAGAAAAAATCGTCATCATAACCCCCGTGTCCTATATGGTCGTAAGTATCATCGGGGTACTCGGTATCATCACCTAAAAACAACATTGATAGCAAGATTGAGTACATTGTGTACTCAGCAAGACTTATAGTGTATCACAGATACAAGTATAAATAAATGCAGGTTATAGCAATGGAAATGTTTCTACAGTTTTTTGCATTGGCAAATTAAAGCATAATCATATGCTAGATTGCAACCGAAATTTGTAAAAGAGCACCTATTGTACTAACAAAGTATTGATATAGTGATAAGATCATATTGTAGTCTACCCGACTGATTCAATCCATTCCCTGACATGAAGTATATTCAAAAACACCATTTCCCCACCAAATCATTTTGGAAATATTAAAACTCTAACCATGAGATGACGTTACCAAGTGCCTTTGATCGTAGGCGCGGCTAATTAATTTGATTTACACTCTGTAAAGGTGTACAGTTTTACCCACAAGAAATGATCCACCATTTTTGCCAGGCCAGTTGACACTCTTCCTTTGGGGTGTCGGCATAGTGATCATGACATAATTGTTACATTTTCTAGACCTAACTTTGCACCAGCCCGATGACGTTAAATCCTTGTTATAGAGAAGAAACATGACAGTGATTCCCTGTCATTTTAAAGTGGTAACACGAGCAGTAATTCCCTGCGATAGAAACAGTAAATCCCTGCAGTGAGGGTTCCTTCCCATACCAAGGCGTACATCGTCATACCGACATGCATTTACCCACACCTCAGTGTGGAAGCCTCTCACAAGCAAGCCTAGAAAGGATTGCTTATACTATCTCCCTCCTACCAATGTGCAAAGCTAGATCTAAGCAACTTAATAGATTAAGGCTGCCCATAACAACAACTGTGGTTGCACGGTTTTTTGGCTTGAAAACAACCCATAGCTTAGTCCTTAATTCGATACGGGCAATACTCCTCCCTACACTACGTACAAGTCTAACCCTTACACAATCAGCTATTGCCAATAATTGTCCGCATCTAAACCATAGTTTTATTTTGAGTTTTTAGTCAAAATATCCACAACTGACAACATAGCATATCCAATATTTTCAAATTCCCAAGAAGCAGTTTGATTTGATCATCTATTGCGGTTCTAAAATGAGCATGGCTAAGCATGATATTAATCGTATATTACCCAAGTTGACATTATGTAATGTCTACCTATTTTTCTATGGTTATCAAGGTTCACATGTCCATACTTATCAAGGAATTTCCATGAAACATCAGGTATATCTACCAATATTCCAATATAGCATTTTTATGACAAGTACGCGCATGCATAATAGTTTTGCAATTATTAAAAGTAATTATTTGAAGTAATAGGATCAAAATGATCAAGGGGGTGCTTGCCTTGCTGATCGTTGTCAGGTATAAATTTTGGATCGTCGGCAAGGTCGTCGTCTACCAACTCAGGTTCGTCGGAATCTACTCGTCGATCATCAGGAATATACAATAAACAGCAAACCAAAATAAGGGCAAAAAGAATACAGATAGAAAATCCAAATAAAAGCTTATACAGAGAAACAACAGTGTTCATTAGTAAGATTATGATTCGTGTTTATGTGGTTATACTGTCTTTTTGTTCATATTTACCTTTACTACTTTTGGACTAAATGATATCAAGTGTTTCTTGCTTCATGTGAATTAATCGTTTTATTTTAACGAATTCTAGATGCTAAAATTATTTAGAGAAGAAATATTTGTCTTATAGTGATAGCATAAAGTAGTATGTTGTTAATAGGATTCAGATGCAAAGCAATATATTTATATGCTTTTGAATTAAACATTTATCATCATGCTTCTTGTTGCTATGAATGTATGACATATTAGGTTATTTACCACATCTTCATGTACCAATTATTAGATGCATGTATGTTCTTATATGAACACAACCTATTTGCATAAACCAGTATCTATCCAATGTTTTTACCTAGCCTAACATCATACTGCTATCGTGCTGAAAAACAAATATGTTTAGCAACCTTCTGAATTTCTTTTCTATTAGATCATCTATTATTGCATAATTAAACCAATAATGTCACACTTTAATAGTAAAGACCTAAGACAAACTAGATAACCAAATATTTTTATATGTATGGGGTCCTAGCAGAATGAGGATCATAGCAAAATTGGTCCCATAAAAAATCAACTTTATTTGCAAAGTTTCTACATTTAGTCTATTTTCATAAATTCTATACACCCCTGTATTTAAATATTTTTCTAGAGTATATTTTAAAAATATTTTTTGCATATTCTGGAAGCTCTTGATTTTATATGAATTTAGAAATTGGTTTCATCTCATTTGGATTTCAAATGCAAAAGATATTCAAGTTTGAATCTAAGTCGGTTCTGAAAAACAGGAAAATAGCAAAATACGTTTTCAGAATACTGAAAACGTCTTTTGCTTCGCACCAACAGTTCCTATTCAAAACCGACGCAGACACTGACAGCTCAGGCCCGCATGTCAGCTGGCCGAAACAAGGCATGAGCTAGGGCTCGTCGTCGGTGAGGATCCGGTGAATTTCCGGTTCGGCCGAAGGCGCGACTTTTGTGCTCCTAATGGTGGTACCCATTCCTACCGGCGACTAGCCGAACCACCTCGCCACCGTGGCTATGCGGCGGCGGAAGAGGCGACGAGCCGTGCCGGCGACAGAGAGCTCCACTGGAGGAATCGGTTCCAGTTCTAGCATCAGGGTAACATAAGCATTCCATTTTACCTAATTGGAGCTATAAAGATTTGACAGGTGAGCTCACCACCGATCGTCGGTTTCGGAGAAGAAGGGGCCCGGTGGCGGCGAAGCTCCGGTTGACGATTCCTGAAAATGACAGAGGGTTTTTGGTGTTTGTGAGCTGGTAATTCTATAACGAGAAGAAATTGAAGAATGGTTGCTTGTAACACCTTCAATCGAACACGAAGAGAAAGCTAGGGTTCTTCGGTTGATTTGGGAAAACGCGAAATTGGCAGTGCTCGGTGGAATAGGATGGATGAAACTAGAGGGGTTTTGAAGCACGGTCTCTGGCGATCTTTCTCCGGTATTTATAGGCTAGGGGAGATGCTGTAAAGAAGCTCACACCTGGTGTGAACTCGGCGCGGTTTTGCGGGGCAGCACAGGAGAAGGAATGTGCCAAATTGCAGGAAATCGGGGCAAGGATGATGCGTGGCAAACTCTTAATGGGGTGGTTTCCTCGGGCGAAGCGCAGCTGCAGCGGTGGTGCAGGCTACAGCCGGTGAGGTTGCTCCGGTCACGCGCGTGAGCTTGGCTACGACTGCGAGAGGAGAGGAAGAAGATAGAGGCTGCGGTTGACGGGTGGGACCGCACAGTGGATTGGGCCCGCGTGGCAGCGAGACAGGAAGAGAACTCTGGTTTTGACTGCAAGAAGGGTGAATTGGGTTCACTGAATCCATTACCTATATAATCTATAAATTAATGAGGAATTTTCTGAGTGTACTAGAGATAAGTTAGCACATACTGCTAAATTTTCAGATTGATTTGATGTCTGTGGAATTTGTAAAAATTCTGACAATGCACTGTGCTCACTTTTGTGCTTTCGGGTTCTAATTTATTTGAGTGTATATATCTCATTAAAAATTTTGGAAACTTTTTTTTGAAGGTTTCTTATGGCTACATTAGCCTCCTGTAAAAATTTCAACTTCATATTCTTCATATTCTAGATTTTCAGCTTTTCTGTTTTTGAATTTGTATAAATAACAAATATAAATATTATCTCCTGATATTTTTAATGTTGATGTATCTATCCAGGGTGAATATAATATAAAAATTTTCACATCGAATTTATGAAAATTTAATTTCTAACATATTTACTATTGTTAGTCTTAATTCATTAAATTACCTTTCTTTTTACCTTTTAATACTTGGACATGACTTTAAAATTATATTTTAGTGTTATGGATAGCTCCACGAATTTTATAGGATTTTTCTTATTTTTTTGTTTTACAAATCTTTTCTTATCACTTATGTAATGTTTGGATGATTAACAAAAGGGATTTTCCCTTCAAGCAATAATCATAGGAAGTCAAGAAAACTCAGAGAAAATTTAGAAAAACCAGGAAAAAAATTGAAATTTGGTTTAAATATTTACTTGATTTCTCATTTTTATTAGATTGGCAGGATGTTACATCTAAGTTAACCGAAAAGATTTATGAGATGAAAGAAAATTGAAAGACATATATGACAAATTACAAGATATTCAATCTCTTAACACGACACTTATCATTAAGGACCGCAGGGCGAATGTAGAGCTAGAAGAAGTCAAAGCTGAGCATATAGAGGTAATTTTCCATAGTTAGTATCTGTTGTTCAAAATTTTCTTCTCTTTAGATATTTTTGTAACGACATTTACAAGACATATGTCTATATATATATACACATATGTATATATATATGTACATATGTATAGAAATGTTATTTTTCAACTGCGTGTAGAATAGCCTATTCTACTCTCAGGCTATTTAACCCAGTTAGACCGAGCCTCCAAACAAACCAACTAATTAATGCGTCGCATCACTTAAAATGTGTACACGATAGCCCAAAATAAGTAATTAATGCATAACATCATCTGAACCGCTAGTAAGTTGCGTTCCTAGTTTGTACATTCTTTGTTTTAGTCGTAACATTTTTTTGACAGCTCCGATTTACAAAAGGTTTTCACCATTAGCTTACTAACGATGAGAGTAATATAATGATATAAGTCTCACTAAAAAACGCCGTGTGTATCAATAGTAAAATCTATCTATACCGATATTAAAATCTATATTTACGGATAGTAAAATTTGATTCATGCGGTGAGACTTATCACTACTACAAAAAGGCTTATATTAGACGTCTTATCACAGATGGTTAAGAAAAACCATCTGTGATGAGGAACATCGCTGATAGTTCTATACTGAAACCGTCAGTGACATAATCATAGACGGTACTTTTCATAAACCGTTAGTGATATACATTAGTATCGCAGATAGTTTTAGTATAAAACCGTCAGTAATGACTCCTGTAGCTATCACAGATGGTTCTAACTACGAACCGTCTGTGATATCTACACATCACAGACGGTTCTAACTACGAACCATCTGTGATATGAACTGAGACCACTATATAAACATACCGATAGAGGTATGTAGCGTAGACCTTGGCTCTCAAGGTGTTTCGTCTCCCCCAAACCCTAGGCCCCCGGCATCCTCCTCCCCGGTGACGTCCTCCTCGGCTACCTCCTCCCCGGCGACGTCCTCCTCTATCGGCTACCTCCTCCCCGGTGACATCCTCCTCGGCAATGTCCTCCTCGGCTACCTCCACCCCGACAACCTCCTCCTCGACTACCTCCTCCCCGCCGACCTCCTCCGCTTCATCGTCCGCTTCATCACCTCACCTCCAGTCCCCAAGACCGCGTCGCCACCTCCAAGGTGAGATCGCTTGACACTTAATGATCGATTGCTCATGTATCGTGCTGCGTGCATTGGTATGGCTTCCTACCGGACTGAGCTCATGTGCTAGTGGAGAAATTATCATATTGGTGCAAAAAAAAACTAAATGCTCAGTAGGATGTGGAATATATGTTGTCATGATGTCTTTGCTTGCTACTCAAAATAGTAGAAATGCATGCACGATTGTAGGTACGATATTATAATTCTCATATGCAAAATATAGTCATTATCATAAGCTAGCTCTTGCTGGCATTGTTCTTAAAAAGCAATTACTTAATCATCTATGAGGTGTTCAAATCTTCATTTGATCATATATGCAATCTTGATTAAAAAACATATGGCCACTCTTTGTTGCGGAGATTCTCTAGCTATTACGTACTTTGTTGTGGGTTGAATATGGTTTGACTAGCAAGCAAGCTACCAACAAGAAGCATGCCTGAAATTCTTTTCTCCGTTCAGTACGTTCTTTTTTAAAACTTGCTGTCACTCATGCATGTTAATTGGTTAACTTATAAATCCAAAATAGCGGCCTAGTATGATAACATGAAATAGAAGGATTAGTTTAAATACTGTGGTGGTTCCATGCATTTGAGGTTTTATGTACTAAGTTTGGAATCTGTCAAACCTTTTTGGCTCATATTATTCAGGGTCCTGTAATCTGATTTTGGTAAAATAGACGACATGGAAAAGCTTTTAGAAGCTAAACAAAAACTTGAGGTGGAGATCGAACAACTGAAGGCAGGCATGCCTGACTTAATTGAAAAGATTTATGAGATGAAATAAGAACTAAAAGACATAGATGACAAATTACAAGATATTGAATCCCTTAACACGACGCTCATCATTAAGGACCGTAGGGCTAATGTAGAGCTGGAAGAAGCCAAAGCTGAGCTTATACAGGTAATATAAAGGTTTGTAGTATTTAATTCGATATGGTTACTAATAATATACCAAGACACCCAACATGACCATATTTTAATTTGCAGGGATTAAGAGATATGACTGGATATCAATCGGTTATTGGTGTCAAACAAATCGGCATTGCACTGAAGTTGTGAAACTTCAGAGAGAACCAAGAAGCCTTTGTTGCAGAAGCTATGTCACATATGATGGCAGACATAAAAAAAACCTTAAGGTCTTCTTATCTTGAACTATGAAATAATGTAGTTTCTCAATGTACCTTGTTGATATTTGTGGTATATATCATATTTTGTTAATGTATTGTCACTGACCTGAACTATGAAATATATATTTCGTTATCATATTTGTGGTAACGTCTTCTTATCTTGAACTATAAAATATTAATGTTTTTTTCCTACCTCTCTTGGCAGAACTTTCATGATTAGTATCTGTTGTTCAAAATTTTATTCTCCTTAGATATTTCTGCAATGACATTTATAAGACACAACCAGTTATAGATTTTGCAATTGAATATCAAAACATCCTAGATGCATTGAGGCAACAGCTTGTCTGATGAGAGGGTCTTAAAATATGAACATTTGTAGCACTTTCATTACCTTTCTTATTCTAATGTTGATGGATTCCAAGGAAAAATCCAATTCCATCAACAGTTCGTCCTGAAAGTTGTCATGCTCTGATTTATCTTCCATTTCATCCTCATCCCCAAATGAGAATACCATATGCGGCCTATTTTCACTCTGATCTTGTATATATATATATGCTCTATTCTTCTGCTGCATGTAGAATAGGTTATTCTACACGCTAGCCGGGTTCGCAGTCTAATCAAACCGACGGAATTTCCACCATCCAGCTATATTTAACTATACTTTATGAATTTCATCAATCACATTTTTTGCCATGCAGTAACTGGTCTCGTCGGTAACAAAGTAAATAAGATTTATATATAATGTCGTAACTATATGTTGTTAACATAGTAATATTGATTCAACAGAGTATATAATACACACCCAACAGATAGTAATATCGATTCAACAGATTGCATCAGTTACGTGATCAAACTAACTAGTTAATGCATTTTGTAGTTTGTACACGAATATGTTTTCTCTTTGTTTTAGCCATATCTTTTTATTTGTATCTCCAATTTGCAAATGGTTTTCACCAGACTTACGATGAGAAGAACAGAATGATATAAGTCTCACTATTAAAAAATAATTTCGCTGTCTGTTAACAGAAATTACTATATTTACAATATGAAGTTACTACAAATATAACTAGAAATTACTATCATACAGTATAATAGTAGAATCCAATTACTGATTCTACACAGATCAGTCATTTTAGCAGTAAAATTTCTTGAAAACTATATGTATAAGTTCTGAAAACTTCTAAAAATCACCATATGTAAAATTAAAATACCAAATTCAGTCGTATTTGAAAGATATAAAATTGACAAGCGCTAATCAGTGATGAATAGTAAATTTGTCATTTTCATATCTTTCAAATGCGCATGAGTTTGGTATTCAAATTTTACAGGGTTGTAGAAGCTCATATTCCCTACCTATGGTAATTTTTTGAGAATTTTTCAGAACTTGTACATATAGTTTTCACCGACTTATACTGCAAAATGACTAAAAAACTATATGTACAATTTCTAAAAAAATCTCAAAAAATTATCATACATAGGGGATGTGAGCTTCTATAGCTTATTAAAATTTGAATACAAAACTCAACCTCGTTTGAAAGATACGATATTGACAAGCGCTAATCAGTGATAAATAGTAAATTTGTCATTTTCATATTTTTCAAATGCTACTGAGTTTATTCAAATTTTACTGGGCAAACTCAAATCCCCTACCTATGGTAATTTTTTGAAAAATTTTCAGAACTTGTACATATAGTTTTCATAGACTTTTACTACGAAATGATTATCAGTGTACGAATTTTCAATTATATTGTATGATAGTTTCTTCCACTGCGTGTAAAATAAACAAGATTTATATATAACGTCGTAACTATATGCTGTTGACATAGTAATATTGATTCAACAGAGTACATAATACGTACCCAATAGATAGTAATATTGATTCAACATATTACATCCGTTACGTGGTCAAACCAACTAGTTAATGCATTTTGTAGTTTGTACATGAATATATTTTGTCTTTGTTTTAGCAATGTCTTTTTATTTGTAACTTCGATATGTAAATGGTTTTCACCAGTGTAACAACCCAAAATTAATAAAATGAGAAATATGATATCCAAAATATTCATGTGAATTATTCTTGTATTTTCTTGAATTGTTATGAATTCTTTTGGTATTTCTCTAATAAAAGAAAGTGAATTAAGGATATAGTAAAATGGTAAAAGTAAAAAGGTAAAAATACCAAGTCAACAAAAATCTAAAAAAGTCACAATAAAAATCTTAGGGCTCTCTACACCCAGTTTAAGGCGGTGGAAGACCTGGACCAATTAAAATATAGTTTAATCAAAGCAAAAGAAAGTGAAAAGAAAATCAAGGCAGAAGGTAATGGAATTTTGTGGAATTCTCAAGAAGCTATCCTGAGTTGATATTTTTACCCTGCCGACATAAGTACAGTGACTACCTCCAATAAAAATATCAAAAATTAAATGTTATATTTTATAATTTTAAAAATTCTAAAACAATGAAGAAATAAAGTGGAAATTACCATTGTTAGAATTATTAAAATTTAAATATTATGGATAAAAATCTGAAAATTTTAAAAAAGTTGTATAATACTATTTAAGACTCTTATAATTTTTTTTATAAAATTTTAACCTCATTTAGAGCATAAATTAAATGCAAAACAGAATCAGCAGAAATGGAGAAGCTCCATTGTCAGAATTTTTATAAAATTTATACTGGGATTTTTTACTTTAAATTTTATATGATGTTTATATCTACCTTGCCGACTTAGGTAAAATTTCCATAAAAATATAAGTTCAAATGGCGGTTTGAACTGGTGAGAAAGTCTCGGTCTGTCCAGAGTTTTCACCTGAGTTCCTTTCTCCCTCTCGCTGACAGGTGGGCCCGATATGGCAGCTAGTCACCCAGCCGACTCTCGCTGCCAGCTCGCCCCCACGCGTCAGCCTCAACTCCCGAGTCTTCTCCCGAGCTCGCTCTTTCTCGCGCAGAGACGGCCAACCCGATCCTTCTCGCGCCTGCGCTTTGACCACCGAACCGACTCCACCACCCTATATAAGCGTCGCCCGTCGTCAACAGCCAACCATTTCTTCCCCCGCGAGCCTTGCTCCGCCGTATTTCCCCTCGTCTTCCCTAGCGCCGGCAAACCAGTGAAAAAGGAAAATCCTGCATTTCGCCGCCACAACCAATTTCAGCACAAATCACCTGAACCAGAGCTTCTTCGTAATGCTTACTCTTCGTCCGAGCCTCAGTTGGAGCCCTTCTTCCTCGACGAGATGTCGCGTCGAGCTCCTTCCGCCACCGTCACCCTTGCACGGTGAGAAGCTTCTTCGCTTACTCATTCTCCGAACCAAACCAGAAAATGGGATTCTTGAGATGCGCTGATACTCTCCCTGGTGATCTTCAAGTTCGGGAAAGCCTAATTTTGCAGGATCACCGCCGCTGCACCCACACAGTGGTGTGCCGCTACAGGCCACCGCCGGTCGAACCACCACCACCCCTGGGTGTGCAAGAGCACGCTGATGCTCATGGAGGAACCGATTCCGCCGCCCCGGTCCTAGTTCGCCGCCGGCGAGCTTCGATTTTGTTCCCCTGCCTCAGGTCGTCGACAATTGGGCCCCGCATGTCAGTCACGCGGCTCGGTTGAGGCATTGACACGCTGGCTCTGCATGTCAGTCGCATGTGCGTCGCCGTGTCGCTGCCTTGGGGGCCCCCGTCGGTGCGTAGCGCAGCCAGTGCATGGCCACCAGCGTCAATCGCGCGCTTGTGGCGCAAGCCGCGCCATCTGGGCCCCGGCTGTCAGCGTGTCGGCCCGGCGCAACCCGAAAAGGGAAAGCGCATTTTCCTCGCGAAAGCGCACTTTCCGTTTTTGGCATATTTCTGAATTTTTAGAATTTTGCAAATCTTGGAATATTCATTAGTTCATATCTTGTTCATTTCAAATCCAAATTTGATTAAATAAATTTATAAATTAATGATAAATCATGTAGATTCATAATATGTAAAAATACTTTGAAATTGAATTTTATTTAAATTTTGAATTCAAATTTAAAGAAAGAGCTATAAATATGTCATACATGGAATTTATGCAAATGACCACCAAATTTAGTAAAATAATTTTTTTATACTCCTTGTAACCTCAGGAACCTTAATATGTAAAAATACTTAGGGTTTGTTATAAGAAAATTTTAAGTTGTTAAATATGTAATAAAATGGTGCAATAATGATCCAAGTAGATTAAATCTTTTAAATTGCAAATAAGAACAAATAATACCTGCAACCATTTCTGAATTGTGAAATTATTTTATTTAAATATTTCCATCTGATTTCTTTTTGGCCCTATTAAGATTTGGTATTTGCTATGTGTTATCGAACGACGTGTAGAACTCAACGAATCTGATATAGTCGACGATCAGGAGTTCGACGTCGAGGAGAATCAACAAGGCAAGCACCCCTTTGATCATATTAATCCCAGTTTTATAAATACTTTCATTAAATGTTTTACTGCATACTTTATTTTTATTAAAGCCTGCTATATTATGGGTCTTGATAGTTGTACCAGTAGTTTTATAGAACTTCCTTGATAAGTATGAAATTGTGAAGCTTGATAACCCTAGAATAGCGTAGACATTATTTGATGTCAATTTGGGTTACTCACACGTAGTATCTTGCTTAGCCATGCTCAAATCAACATAAAACTTTGACATGATTAAAATTGTTGGATATGACATTTAATGGGTATGACCTTTCTTTATGATTGGTATTTTAGATGAAAAATAAAAATAAAACTATGGTTTAGATGCGGGTAATTATCGACAATAGCCGAATGTGCTGGTGTTGCACGTAGTGTAGGGGGAGATTATTGCCCGTATCGGATTAAGGACCGAACTATGGGTTGTTTTCAGGCCAAGAATTATCATACAATCACAAGTGCTGGTATGGGACAACTCTAACTTATTAAGTTATTTAAAACTGGCTTTGCACTTGGAAGGCTGGAGTGTAACATCCCGAAAAATAGAATAATATGAAAATTAATATTTTGAATTTGAATACATTTATTTATGATTTTTCTTGACATGATTGAAATTTATTTGGATTTTCCCTGGATTTTTGTATTGAATGAAAAATCAAACAACTAGAATTAAAGAATGGATAATGATGAAAAGATAAAATGTTAAAAGATAAATTTTGGAAAAATTACCATAGAACCCTAACCACCCTGGTAAGTCAGTAAAATTAAGAAGTAAAATTTTATGCACAGAAAAATGGGTAAATAACATTAATGTCACCTCTTTTTGACTAGAAACAGTGCTAGTCAGAATTAATGAAAAATATTCGAAGATTATCTGGATCTGGAAAAATTACAAAATCTCCCTCAGTGCAGTGTTTACACCTGGTAAAAATCTTAGGAATTGATCATGTCGGCAGAGCCCTCTAATAATTCAAAAACAGAAACAATTAAAAGCTGGAAATCTTCATGTCAGATTTTTAATAAAATAAATACCCAATATTTTGATTTAAAAATTTTACAGAGACATCCTTGACCTATTTATAACCCCTCATAAAAGTTTCAAAAATAAATAATAATTTTTGAACCTTTAAATAAATACAAAACCGAAATTCAAATCCTGTACAAACCTACAGTGTCAGAATTTTTATAATTTAACCATGCGGTATTTTAATCTAAAATTTTTACTGAAGGTTAAAAACTACCAGTATAAACTAGTCAAAAAGTTTCACAAAATTACGTGGTGATTTGATATCGAATCTAATGCCCACATGGAGCGGTCTGGGCTGAGCTTATCACTTTGACCTGCCTTCTCGCGCGGCATGTGGGCCACCCCCTTTATGCCGTAACCGTTCGGCGAAGCAACGGGAAATTGGTTCTCTCACTGCCCTGTGGCCCCGACCCCACTCGTCAGCCCCTGGCTTCACAGCCTCCCTCTTCCTCCCTTCTCGCCCGAGACAGACGCGAAGTCTCCCGAGCCCTCGCGCTTGCTTCGCCCGAATTCAGTGCATCACCGCGCTGCTGCTGCCAGTCACTGCCACGTTCATCCTTGAAAGCCGAGCGCCATACCCCGGTCAATTCTGGTGTCACTTCTTGCCGGCTAGAGTGCGTGCGCCTCATCGCGCGTGGCGAGCAGTAGTAACTCCATGGCGTTCAAACCCTGTGAAGAAAACCTCTCGTGGCTATAAATACCAATTCCACATCGCGTTGAGGCCTCCTTCCCCTTAGCTATTCCCAGAACCGAGCAATTACCAAGCGCCAAAAACCTGTTCTTCACCGTTTTCGTCAGCAAAGCCGAAAAGGGGGAGAAACTCCAATTCGGGCGAAATCGGTATCAATCTCTGAAATTGCTTTCTCCTTTAGCTTCACCTGGAACCCTACTTTACTCATTCCGCCGGAATTCTATTTCTTCTCGCCTGCAGACCATCCTCACTGGGCACCCTTCTTCCTCGGCTTGATTGTGCGGTGGCGGCCCAACTGTCGCTTCTCGGCGGACAACCGCCAAAATGGAATGCCACGACCCGTAGATGCTTAAACCATTACCGATTCAACCGGGAACCATCGCTTTTCTTCTCGTGAGCTTCTCCTCCATCGCCGCATGCGCGGTGGCGGCTTCGCTCGCCATCCCAGCCGTGGCGACCCACCCACGCGTGTGCGGCGTGACCCCTGGTGCTGCCAGTGCCACCCATTCCGCCGGAACCCGCGGAACCGTCGCCGTTGAGCCGAGCCACTCCTCGTTACGTATCGCTGCGCGTGGGACCGCCTTGTCACCAGCCAAAGCAATCCCGGTGCATTCGGTAAAAGCGCTTTCCAACTCAAAACGTATTTTGTATTTTCTGGAATTTACATAACCGAGCTGCTTTAAATGCTTATAACTTTTGTTTTGTAACTCGAATTGAGTGAAATAAAATTCTAAATTCACCTAAAATATAGCTCTATCAGAATATAAAATAATATTTTGAAAATGTTCACTGGGTAAATTTGAAATTCAAATTTAAAGAAGAGACATAAATAAGTACTACATATTAAAAAGTTGTAAACAAACTTTAGGTGGAATGAAACTAATTTTAGTAAAATATTCATACTTCCAGAAGTTCAAATATATAAAAATATTTAAGTTTCATTATTGTTTGAATTACCTTCTAGTAAAGATTATAATCAATGTATTAGAAAATTCAAATAAACATAATTTGAATAAAAGGAATATGGAATAAGTAAAATTAGTTTCTAAATATTAGCATGTAAGTAGGATACTTGAGTTTCCAAAATATTTAAGAAATGAATTTGAATTGAATTATTATGACAAGTATGAAGTAACTAAAATGTAAAAAGTGTATATTCATATGGCATAGAAGATCAAATAATCGTGACATGGATCAAATGAATTCAAATAGTAACCAAACCAGTTTTATTATACCTCTGTCATTGCAAGGATCTCAGATATAAAAGGATATATAAATATTATTATATAAAACAATAAATGATCAATAGTTAAAGTATTAATAATCTCATAATTGGAATAGTTGTAACCATCGCAAATAAACTCTAAATTTGATGAAATCAAATCCTATAGCTTTGAAAAGTAGTACCCTTGCTATTTAGGCAAAAGTATCTTATGTTAGTGTTAGGTTGAAATAAAATAATGTTAGACCCTAATGATCGTTTATAGGAAAAGTATCGCGGATAAAAGCCATTTGTCGCGAAACCAACCTTAAATTACTTCTAATATCATGCCCTATTAATGCCTGAAAATGAGTAGATTATCCTAGGCGGTGTAGTCGCAATCTGGTATCAAAAACTGAACCCTTAACGAGTAGTAAGTTGAACTATCAAGCTTTTTCATCGATCCGTAGAATCTCTCGTCTAAATGCAAATATTATGGAAATTAGTTTAGAAATGATATTTGGGATATGGTCTACCATATTCTAGAAAAATATTTCATTTACAACTTTCATTTCAATTAAATCCTGCTAGTTGAATACCCCTAGAAAGTATGATTTGTCGTAACCTTTTATATCACCTAAGCATTTTCAACTATGAGAATGATGTCTCGTCTAAACTCAAAAATATATGATATCAGCCTAGATTTGTTCACCAAAGTATATGCTATCCAATTCCGAAGAAATAATCTTATTTCGTCATGTTTTGCATATAAGCTTTAATAGTCAAATAACCCTTAGTTTTATGCTTTATGAACTTCATAATAAGATTAAGTGAACCTTGTAATAAGGAATTTGTAGTTAATAAATTTGTATCACGAACCTTCTTAAAACCATAAATAAATCTATTTAGCTAGCTTATCAATCATAACTTATTTAAAACCTTTCATATGCAAATCACTTAAGGCTAAGTATTTTTAGCGTAACCTTAACTAGTATTTTAATTCTTTTAATTCAAATAATTTTAGCATCTATAATTCGAAATCGTAAATACTGAAATTCATAATTTTAGCCTCTTGAATTCGTAATTCAAGAATAGATAATCTCTAAAGAAAACCTGTTTTGTTTATCATGAAGTCATTAAGTTTAAGAATAAAGTAATTGCTTAAGTAATTCAAACTCTAAAGTATTCTGTTTTCGCAATGAATCTTTATTTGATTTTCATCATCTTCTTTTCGCCCTTATTGAAGTTTATTATTTGCTATATTTTCCGATCGATCGGCGTGTAGAATTTGGCGTCCTTCCTCCATCGTTGCCTTCGTCATCTGCGATCGCGTCTTCGTCGTAAGCGATATATAAGCAAGGCAAGCACCCCTTTGACCATCTTGATCCCGATATTTAATTTGCATTGTGTTTATTAAAATGTTTCATGCACGTTTACTTTACGTAAATTCGCTATTTTGTGGTCTTGGTAGTTATACTGTTTTCTCATGAAACTTCCTTGATAAGTATGAACATGTGTACCTTGATAACCATAGATTGAGCTTAGACGGTTACTTAATGTCATTGTGGGTATATACGATTCTGATTTATCCATGCTTAGCCATGCTATTAGATCACTGAGAATGATGATCAGATCAAAACTTGTTTCTTAAGAAATGGAAAATGTTGAAAATAAAGCTGTTGGTTATGGATATTTTGATTAAAAACCCAAAATAAAACTATGGCTTTGATGCGGCGATTATTGGCAATAGCCGGAGGTGCGAGAGGATTTGCACGTAGTTAGGGTGGAGTATCGCCGTGTCGGATTAAGGACCGAGCAATGGGGCGCTATAGATCCAAGAATTTCGTACAACCACGAGGGTGGTATGGGACAGTCTTAGCCTATTAAGTTATTTAGGTGTGGCTTTGCATCTATGGAAGGCGGGAGTAATGCACGAGCATTCGGTTTGGTCATCTGTAGGGGTTTACTTACCAATGCAGCGGTGTGCGCCTTGCCGTGAAACGAAGCGTGGTGTTGGGTGTGATGTGAAAGAGCCACGTCTTGGGTGAGTGTTTCGTTTCCATGGCGAGGTCAAGCGTCCGGGCTGGTTCAAAGCCACATCTAGATAATGTAACGGCTCAGATGATCTCCTTGCCGACACACCAAAGGAAGTGTGTTAAGCGATCGGCAAAAGAGGTTGATCATTCCTTGTGGGTAAAGTGTACACCTCTGCAGAGTGTAAATCTAATCGATTAGCCGTGTCCACGGTCAAGGACACTTGGTGAAGTCATTCCAATGTTAGAATGCTTTGGTATTTTCCAAAATTGGGTTTTGGTTTGGAACTGTTTTATCGACTTTTGTTTCATGTCAAAGGATCGACATTATTGGATTCCATTTCGGATTATTCGATATTCACGATGGGTTGTGAGTATTACTTATGCTTTACTTATTTCATATCATCAATTATGCTTTTACAAATTCCGTTTGCAAATAACTTGTTTTACAATGTCAATTTCGCTTTATGCAAATTAAGCGTAGTAGCCTCCTTTGAAATGGCTCGCATATTATATAGGTTTTGCTAAGTCTTGCGAGTGCGAAAGTACTCACCCTTGCTTATATGTTGTTTTTAGGTGGATAATTTAGCGAAGCTTCGAGGATTCCTTTTCATCGCAGTTGCGGGATTTTCTTCATCGAATCTTTCTAGGGATTATGCCTTGTCGGTTACTGCGGGTTTTGGATGGGCACACTACAAGACCTTGCTTCTTTTCTTTGCTATATCTACGAGTTGTAAGATTTTCTTTAAATAATAGCTTCCGCTTAATATTATGTTGTATGGTTGTGATTCCAATTGTTGTAAACATGTGAGTGCTAGCTACTGATCCAGGGAATGGCACAGTAATCACATGGAGGTTCCTGTTCATCAGAACGGGGTCTCACATGGAGTAGTACGAGCTGTTTCTTAATGAATTGCTCGACGGGACGTCCACACCGAGGTGATCATGGAATAAACGTTTACCAATATAACGGTGTACGCCATATTGTGGGGAGTTCCATCATTTCTATGCTCTGAGTCCTTCCACTCTAGAATGGGTTTATCGTCACCGTGCTGGTGCAAAGTCAGGATTAAATAATGTAACAACTATAACATGACTCTCTGCGGTACACCAAAGGAAGTGTGCTAATATCGATTGCTCAAAGAGTCAGTCATGTCTTGTGGGTAAAGTTGCATACCTCTGCAGAGTGTAAAACTAATCGATTAGGCGCGCCCACGGTAATGGGCACTTGGTAAAGTCATCACATAGTTAGCAGTTTTTATTTTCGTAAAATCTGGTTTTTACCGTGTGTTGGTAATTTCTACTGTGTGTTAGTAGAAATGGTTCTTGGATATGGTCATTATACCCAGGTTTGAAATTTCACTTACTTGTACTTACATACTGTCATTTTATTTAATCTGCTCTTAAGCAAATTTTATTACAATTTACTATTCTGTATTTACCATTCAAACTGGCTTTGTGCAAATTAACCATAATAACCTTTCCATTGAAATAACCTGCATGTAATATAGGATTTGTAAAAGTCTTGCGAGTACGTAAGTACTTAACTTGCCTATGTTGATATTTTTAGGTGAAGAATCAGATTACCCCGACGACTCATACGTTGATGCAGGATTCGGGGAATTTAACGATGAATTTTTCTAAGACTTTACCTTGTCAGTTGCCTGTGGGACAATGGGTTAAAAAGGCATACTACAAGAAGTTGTCTCCACTGCAGTTTTACTTTTGATATTGTAAAAATATTATGTAACCTTGCTTCCGCTGTGTAATAAAGCTTATGTGTGACTGTGATATCAATTTGTATTTGTGCATACTAGCTACTGATTATGAGACTAGTACTGTATGCACATGGTACCCATTATTGATATTTATTATCAAAAATGGGGGCCTTACAACCAGTACCTTACTTACGATGAGAGAAATATAACGATATAAGTCTCACTATTAAATAGTAATTTTGCTGACTAATAACAAAAATTAATATATCTACAACATAAAATTACTACAAATAAAACTAGAAATTACTATCATACAGTATAATAGTAAAATCTAATTAATGATCCTACATAGATATATCAGTCATTTTAACAGTAAAATTCTATGAAAACTATATGTACAAGTTCTAAAAAATTCTCAAAAAATTACCATACGTAGAGGATGTGAGTTTCTATAATCCTATAAAATTTGAATACCAAACTAAACCGCATTTGAAAGACATAAAATTGACAAGCACTAATCAGTGATGAACAACAAATTTGTCATTTTCATATCTTTCAAATTCTATTGAGTTTGGTATTCAAATTTTACAGGGCTATAGAATCTTATATCCCCTACCTATTCTAATTTTTTGAGAATTTTTCAGAACTTTTACGTATAGTTTTCATGGACTTTTACAGCTAAATAACTAAAAAACTATATGTACATGTTCTGAAATTTTTTCAAAAAATTACCATACATAGAGAATGTGAGCTTCTATAGCTCTGTAAAATTTGAATACCAAACCCAGTCACATTCGAAAGATATGAAATTGACAAGCGCTAATAAGTGATGAATAGTAAATTTGTTATTTTCATATCTTCAAATGCGACTTAGTTTGGTATTCAAAATTTACATGTTGTATAAGCTCATATCCCCTACCTACGGTAATTTTTTGAGAATTTTTCAAAACTTATACGTATAGTTTTCATGAACTTTTACTGGCAATTAACTGATCTGTGTAGGACTTTTTGAATTATATTGTATGATAGTAATTTCTAGTTGTAGATGTAGTAATTTCATGTTATAAGAATAGTAATTTCTTTTACTAGTCAACAAAATTACTGTTTAATAGCGATACTTATATCATTTTATTCCTCTTGTCATCAGTAAGGTACTGATGGAAACCATTTGCAAATCCGAGCTACCAATAAAAAGATATGGCTAAAATAATAAAGAAACAGATTCATGTATAAACTATAATACGCATTAACTAGTTGTGTTGGCCAACGCATTAACTAGTAACAGATTTGGTAGAAATTGCATATGTTGTTCTATAGTAAAATGTATTCGTGATTTACTATACCGCATTGCTTGCAATCAGTATGGTGTGCTTCTTCGCCGACCGGAGCGCAAAATAGTTATTCTACACTTAGGGGTAGAATAGCGCTACTATATATATATATATCATTTTACCGTTACACCCTATATACTATCGTTGATTGATCCGCCATTTCATGGGAAAGTACCATGCAGAGTAGTTCAAACGTAACTTCGTGGTAAATGCATGGAATAACCAGGAGCTAGCTAGCTGTGGTATTTGTACAATCATTAGTAGCAAATAAAATGCTGATCAATTATATATAAGACTACGTGCTAATTCCCGCCTAACCCTTGCAGTGCATCATGCATGTAATTGAACAACTTGCTAGACCAATGGAATCGGCCCGTGCGGAGGATTCGCGCCATGTGGCGCAGAATTATATATATATATATATATATACATATACACGTTGTGAGAATGTATCCAACACGACTACTTAATTAGTAATAAATACGGTCAAGGTAAAGGTCAAAGCTCAAGAGATCTCCAATATATATAATCGGAGTCTTCAAAGGAAGTTCAGATGAAAAATACACTTGCTATGTGTTTGCTGATCAACCTAATTCTTGATTTTCTTATGCCGCGCCGGGTGCATGTTCAAGGTCAGCCCTACCTAGTCTTGGTTTTTTGAGTTCATAAGCGCACTTACATACACATTGTGTACTCCAGTTGATCAATACAGTGGTCTAATTAATAACGTTGGTTTGGTTACTCGATCTCATACATAATCATGGTTATTAAAAAAACCATTGTTGAAAATTTGGTGCTGTATGCCAGCGCGACAATGTTTGCTTTCATGGTATGAAAAAGTGTGAAAGCTGGATAATGATAATTATTTTTCCTGAGGAAAGCAAAAAAATAAAATAAAATGAAGTGGGTTTTAATAATTGGAGTCCTACATTTGCATGGAGTATCTTCCAATCTTTATATGCGAAAAAAATGATATCCAGTATTACTACTGAATGCTGATATAATTACAGTGTTCTCTAGGGCTAGCTACATCATTATCAGTTATCGCTACGGTATTCTTCGATTTGAATTTGGGTGTCTATTCTTTCTGTTAATTGAAACGATCGAATGTCTAGTTACTCATATCTATATATTCTCACACCATTATCACTACTGTATTAATCGGATTTAGTTCTCTCACAATTCTACTCCAAGATGTCTAGCATAGTACACACCTGTGCCAATTGCCAATGACCTTGTTGTATGGAGAGACACCAGAAAATAAATTAATCAATTACACCGCCCATGGCTAATTCAGTAGGAAGTAAAACTTTCGAAAAAAACTCTATGCATGACCATCATACATATATATGTATGTATATATATATATGTATATATATATATTAATTACATTAGTGAGAGCAAAGTAAAATATTTTTCATAAATGCATTGGGAATATACAGAGAGGAAACGCCTTCGTAATCAATACCTCGCAGGCTGCCACTATTTGGTTTGTTGCTTCCATACTGTGGAGAAAAGGAAAGGATGGTCCGCACTAGAGACGCTGCTAGCTAGCCGGTAGCCGGTGATGCTGACGGGCCATGGCAACCAAAGGACAGGGATGCATGGTCTATTTCACATTTTCACTTCACAGAGGGGACAAGGAAGATATAGCCATAGGCAGGCAGGCATGTAACCAAATTTGCCCAAGCATGGGTTACACCCCTTCCTTTTCTCCGGTCCAAAGTTTCGTTCAAGTTCTCTCGATCAAGAGGCGCGCCCTTGAACGGGACATGGTCATCGTTCCCGTGTCATGAATCCATGCTCAAAAGAAAAACTAGTAAAAATATATGACTAGGCCCCGATCCATCAAGAACGACGCGACCAATTTAATTACTACGTACCTGATAGATCAGTACATAATATTTAACCTTGATTGTTTTTGTTAAGAACAGAATTAATAAAGAAAGTGAGTTGGAGCATGCATGGTCGGATATTAGAGAGTCGATGCATGCATCGGCCTACCTAGCTAGTCGCCAGTAGCACCAATCTCCCCGCGGCGCGGGTGATAACTTGCGTGGTCCGTGGATGCCACCTAGTTTTCTATGGCACTTTTCTCTTGCAATGTTTCCCTCCATTTTCTATGGCATATAGTGGAAGCTCACATGCTACAACCCTCGCTTGCTTCCCTATAAATACGTCACCAAGCCCCCTTAGAATCGCACACCATAAACTCAGCTACACGCTCTAGCTCTCTCTTATAACTTCCTCACACACCGGCCGTGTCGCTACACATCACCTCACCTCACCCACAGCTCAAGCACTGGTTCACCTTTCCATCGATCATGGCGCAAGCACGGTGCACGAGGGAGGCCGTGCCGCCGGTGTCGAGGGTAGCGATCATCGGCGGCGGGATCAGCGGCCTGGCCGCGGCGAAGCAGCTGGCGGGGCACGACCCGGTGGTGTTCGAGGCGACGCCGTCCATCGGCGGGGTGTGGAAGCACTGCGTGTACCGCTCCACGCGGCTGCAGACGCCCCGTCCCGACTACGAGTTCTCCGACTACTCGTGGCGCAACCGCGATGACCCCACGTTCCCGACGCACGAGGAGATCGTCGAGTACCTCGAGGGCTACGCCGACAGGTTCTACCTGTGGCGCTACGTCATGTTCGGCGCCAAGGTGGTCGGCGTCAGGTTCCTCGGCGGCGCGGACGCCGGATTCACCGAGCTGTGGAGCGGCACCGGCAAGCCGCTCCAGGGCAAGCCGATGTGGGAGGTCGGCGTCGACACCGGAGACTCAGACACCGTTCAGGTACCGTGTGCATGCTTTGACAGTCGTGCAGTGTCATCCCTTGTTCTCACTTCCACATCTCACGCACGTAGTCTGATTTCGTCCGATGTTTATGGTTTGCATGTTCAGTGGTACAAGTTCGAGTTCATCGTGATGTGCACGGGGAAATACGGCGACGTGCCGCGGATGCCGGTGTTCCCGCCTGGCAAGGGGCCCGAGGTGTTCAATGGGAAGGTGATGCACTCCTTGGACTACTGCAAGCTCAGTGAGCAGGAGACCGTGGAGCTGATGAGAGGCAAGAAGGTTGTGGTAGTTGGGTACAAGAAGAGTGCTATTGATCTAGCTCTTGAATGCGCCGAGGCAAACCAAGGTAAAAACATTCATATTATGAAGCAAAAAAAAAAAGGCATTCATGTATGGCTATCATTAATTTACAAAATATATTCTTGGTTATATACATCAAGAAACCATGCATGTAATTAACTAGCGGCCAGATAAGCTATCATAAGTGTGTACGCGCATTTACAAGGAAATAGTTGAAAAGAATATGCCAAGCAGGTTCATGCAAAACTAACTCAAAAAGGATTATTTATTTTGGAAGCAACCAATCATTTGAGAACTGGGATAGAGAAATATCGCATACCATATTTGGTGACATGTACGTTGCGACAGGTACATATGACTAACGAATTCGTAGACCCAAATCTTAGTTGGGATACTCTGTCCCAGAAAAGGTCACTCTTGTCTTGATCCGTCGTACACTCCATCTAGACAGTGTAGCTGCTAGCTAGCCTCTTGCATTTACGAGTTCAAAGTACACTAAACACAATACGTACGCATACTTTGACTTTTCAAGCTCCACGAATAAGCTACACATGCTAGAGACACCAGTTGATATTTTTCTTTCTGAAACTCAAGTCAAGCATCACTCCATCGTTTCTGACTGCATACTGGACAATATCAAAATATCTGCAGGTTTGACCAGAGCAACGTACGCTGCAACAAAAAATAATCTGCCATTCTAAACAACCTTCCAAATTAACTTGATTATTCGCAGTTGCTGACTGGGTACCTTAGCTAGCTGGCAGTGTGCCCTAGCTAACTAACCAACTCTCCATCGAGTATATACATTTCAACTGTTCCTTAAAATATACTTGTGGCACCTACTAGTAATCAGTGCTTGGACGTTGGACTTGTCCGGAGACTTGAATTATTGATCATTTGGATTTAGACAATTGGCTGGATCGACTAATTAATGAAGCGGCCTCCATTTCTGGCTGCATGCACGCTGATGCAGGTGAGGGAGGCCAGGCGTGCACGATGCTGGTGAGGACCCTGCATTGGGTGGTGCCGTCCTACTCCGTCTGGGGCTTGCCCTTCTTCCTCTTCTACTCCACCCGCTTGTCCCAGTTCCTCTACGAGAGGCCCAACCAGGGGCTCCTCAGATCGCTCCTCTGCCGCCTCATGAGTCCACTGGTATGAAACATGCATTTACCTTGCATTCGTATATACGTACGTGCAACACAACACATCCACGTGCTAGACTACTAGTGCGTGCGTGTATGGATATATATGCCGTATAAAAATGTAGATGGATGCGAACGTACATCGATCGGAACTGCACATGCATGCGTACGTGTGCATGCTCGAGACCTCGTTAGTTTTCGCCATATATTACCCTAGCTTGTCGCCATCATGAATATACGCACGGGCACCACCCACAACTTTGCTTATTAGGCGGCATCAAATTGACAATTTAAAATTTTTGTTTTTTGTTTTTTGTTTGGTGGGCAGAGGGCGGGGGTGTCCAAGTTCATCGAGTCGTATCTGTCATGGAAGCTCCCGCTGGGCAAGTACGGGCTGAAGCCGGAGCACCCGTTCGTGGAGGACTACGCGAGCTGCCAGATGGCCATCCTGCCGGACGGCTTCTTCGAGATGGCCGACCGCGACCTGATCCGGTTCAGGAGGGCCTCGGGCTGGTGCTTCTCCGAGAACGGCGTCGTCCTCGAGGACGGCACGGAGGTGGAGGCCGACCTCGTCTTCCTCGCCACCGGCTTCGAGGGCAAGGACAAGCTCCGCGCCGTGCTGCCCGAGCCCTTCCGCGGCCTCGTCGTCAACAAGTCCAGCATGATGCCGCTCTACCGGTACGTACGCGCCTGCTGCCTAGCATGCAGCTGCTGCTAATTAATTACATGCATGCAGTGTGTTTTAACACGGTGAACCAACTGCCCGCAGTGGGACGATCCACCCGCTGATCCCGAACATGGCGTTCGTGGGGTACGTGGAGAGCGTATCGAACCTGCACACGTCGGAGCTGCGGTGCCGGTGGCTGGCGGGGCTGCTCGGGGGGCGGTTCGCGCTGCCGAGCGTGGAGGCGATGGTGGGGCACGTCGATGGCGAGGCGGAGGTGATGCGCCGCACCACGCGCTTCTACCGCCGCCACTGCATCTCCACCTACAGCATCCACGACAGCGACGGCATGTGCGCCGACCTGGGCTCCAGGGTGCACCGCAAGGGCAACTGGCTCGCCGAGCTCTTCGCGCCCTACAACAACCAGGACTACAAGGAAGAATGAATGCGTATGTACGTACTCGTATGCATACGCCGTGGAGTGCGTACGTACGGAATAATTCATACGTTGAGTCAGAAGATAACGTCAATTGCGCTATACCTATACCTATACCTATACGTGTACGTAGCGTAATAAGATCAATTCGTTATTTGTTTATACTAGTAGTATGTAAGTCGTTAAGGATGACTAATAATCAAGGACTAGGTCATGAAATCATGTGAACCGAGGAAGCGTTTGGTAAGGACTCGAGAGTCGAGACCTTGAGGTCTCGTCTCGCGAGAACGGGACCATGTGGAGGCCGGAGCATCTAGTTAGGTCCGTGTGTACTTCTTGTACGAAAGGGTAGTACTAGCTACATAATTCATCACTCCCCTGTAATTCATTTTTTTGTCAGTGTAACTAATAATGGATTTATTATAAGTATGCAATAAACTCGTTTATGTAAATTTGCACCTCTCACTTCCCGTGTGACTGAGCTGGGTCCGTCTCTATTTCAGTTTTCTTTGTAGTACTTAGTAATTTTTTGTTCCCTGATCTACATTAATTATATTAACATTGTGCAATCGAACTCCTCTTCAATGGACGCGATTTAATAGGGGGCTGTCAGGGCCCGCACGCTCTCATTGCTTCCGTTATACTAACTCCATGTATATATTACATTTTGTGCATTGTGTATGACCTCAGCTACATTATTTAATTAGTCGCCAACATATGGAGCCTACGTGTCATTGACTTTTTTTTCTTTATTCTCTTATGAAAGTGGTCACACACACATATATGGTAGTCCTAGTTGCCGTTGACTAATACGCTGATGAAACGAATAAACCAAGAGTTGTTAAGGAAGGCCTCGTCGCATCATTTTATTCTCTTGCAAGTATATATATACACGGGTTTGACTAACTACAGATACAAGAGCTTCAAGTGCAATTTCACCTTGTTTTTGCTCTGACTAATTTTTTCCTTAGCTTTCACTAAATGTTCGACAGTTTGCGTACGAATGTTCAATACGTTTGCCAACTTGTACGATGACTAATTATTGGTATTGATCTTGCTATTTATATAAATAAAAACAAATGGTAATACTTAATCGGTTTACTTCGTTTTAAGGACAAGAAAATTCCACAGTAATCCTAAAAAAGATAAATTCTAAAAAAATTCACATAGAAAAGGAGAATGATCTCCACCACTTATTTTGGTAGGGCCAGATTATAATAGTGCAGATTAATCATATATAGATATTAGAGATATATAACAAGTACAATTGTATTTAAATTATAGGAGTAGAGTTGTACACCCTCTGTTTATTTTTATAAGGTGCGGTTTGACTTGTGCGGTCTTCAAAGTTGAACTTTGACCATTAATTTTTTTATAAAATTTTATTCATAGTTACAAAATCATAACCATATGAAAGTGCCTTCAAATTTGAACATAACAGTATCACTTTTGTATCATATAATCTATATATTGCTAAACTAATTATTGGTCAAAATTTACAAACTTAGAATCTCAAAATACGTGAACGTCTTAGAAAAATCAACAGAGGGAGTATATCAAATATAACTATATTATAATATCTAGCTGCGCAGTTCCGCAGGTCAATGAAGAACCGGAATAGCGACTAGAGAGGGAGGGGTGAATACGAGCCAAATAAAAACTTCCCCTCCAAAAGTATCCAAGCCTCTCTTATGTAAAGCTAAAAAAAAGAACAACAAATCTAGTACTAAACAAAAGAGTATTCTAGTCACTTTTTCTACAGCACCAACTAAAGTGCTCAGCCAAGGAAGTATTGGATAGATGTCAAATGCTCTCAGATAACCAATAAAAACAGCACAATCTCAAAAACAAGAACTGAGATAACCTTTGATCGGCTGAGAATCTTGATCTGTTCTTGCTCGTGGGGTATTAACGATCCACGTGATGTTGGATCAAGTCCCACACATCCTAGCAAGCTAGATCACTGCATGATCAACTCCCAAAACAAAGAGAACACGATATATTGAGATTTTTTTCTTGCTACAACAGATCGGTTTATGATCAAGAACTTAGATAAAGGAGTTGCTGAGGGCCTAGATGATTGATATGTGTTCCAAAAATACACCATCCATCAATCACTCATCCTTGGCTCAAGATCAAACAAGAAGGATAAAAAAGAACCAAGAGAATGTAGAAGGGATGATTGCCAACAAAGCAAAGCAAGAACAAGAATGTAAGAGAAAACATGAACAAGATTCTTGCACCGGAATTGTTTTTATTTCTTGGAAGGATGGTTTACAAAGCCTCACAACCAGGTGGGCAAAAGCTCAGAGAGCATCAGGATACCAAAATCCTTCATAAGATGCACCCCTCCCCTCTATTTACAGCACTCTAGGAGTAATCTCCATCCTTATATGATCTTCTTGAACATCAAGAAACCTCATCAAGGGTGCAAATTCACACCCACTCTCATACATGGGCTAACCGAAACCCAACAACATCACAGATTTTGACAATACCCTTTTGAAAGACCTTGTGGTGGTCTATCCATCTTGTGATGATTTATTGACTTAGTTTGAGCATGTGGTGCTCGATTTTGAGTTTGATTTGAACTCTATTTTTAATTTGAAGTAATTTGAGCGCTGTTAGGCCAAGGGTGGCACTACATGCCTGGTGTTGACAGTAGTGCCGGCACAGCAGTGCTACCGACTGTGGGTGCGGTAGTTATTTTATAGAGAGGTGTTTTCCTCTAGGGTGTGCTAGGTACATCACTACCGGTCATGGGGGCGGTAATACCGGGGGTACGGTATTATCGGCCTTCAGTATGCGGTAGTTATTTTTTAAAGAGGGTCTCTCGGGGAATTTACAGGGTGAACGGCACTACAGACTACCTCAGAGCGGTAGTACCAGTGGTGCGGTACTACCGACCTCAAGAGGCGGTACTACCTACTTTCCAACGACTTGAGCTTAATGTTTGCATCAACTATTGATTAATGCATATTATTGTGAACAGTGCTATGTGATGTGTTTCTTATCTATGTGGTTGCAGGACTCCAGGGCTAGGTCATGGTGAGGCAAAGGTGAGACCGGGACTAGGCTAGGATAACTGAGGCATAGAACGGTTGAGGAACGCTGGAAGATGATTGAGGCCAGGAAGTGGTTGCAAGCCGGGAAGAAAAGGAATCGGAGCGTGAAGCACTGGTGATGGATATGGCGGGCAACGACATGGACTGGGACTAAATTCAAGGAGGAGTTGAGGTCCAGAACGGTCAAAGAATTCGATATCGCCATGGTGAAGAGGAAAAGGACACATGGCGATCAAGTGACTTGGGCCTACTTGCAGTCCGGACCCGTGAGAGGTTTAGCGGCAAGTCATTGGGGCCACATGGAAAGTGCAAAGCATGGCTATGATTCAAGGAGAAGGAAGACCGCTCATTAGGGAAAATTGATAATTTGTCTAATCTCAGTGGTTGAGGTGCTTTGGAAAACTGCGACAGTGTGCTAAGTAGTTTAGGTCACGCTAAAGTGGTGTTGGACGCAAATTCAGGCTCGTGTAGCGGATTTAGCATCAATGTAATGGCCACTTTGAGAAGCGTGCTTGTGTGAGTGGAAAACCTGTTAAGAGTGTTGGGTTTTGGGTTAGCCCATGTAAATATGGATAGTATCCACTTGTAGTGTCCAGGTTTGATGTTAGGGTTGTCTCCACTATATAAGGAGATGTAGTGGGAGGTGAGGACTTGAGACCTTAGACTTAGTCACTAGGAGTGTTAGGGTTTCTCACAAGATTTTGGTGTTCTTGTATGGGTGTGTAAGTTCTCCTTGGGAGTTTTGCTCTTAGGTGAGAGGCTTTGTAATTCATCCTCATGCTCTGAAATAAAGATAAAATTCGTGCTCAAGTTTTTGCCTCAAGTTTTGATCTTATTCTTGCTTTACTCTTGATCTTTTCTTGTGGTTTTTTTCTTACTTGATCTTGTGCTGCTAAGGATGAATAATTGCTGGATATATCATCTGTATATCATCTCCCAATCCTCTAGGCAAGCCTCTTCTTGATCATCCAAGTTTCTTCAAGAAACCAGTTTTTCGGTTGAGAAGATTTTGAGGTAGATCTTGATCTTGGCTATTTGGGAGCAATTTCTTTGGAGTTCTTGCTTGCTGGGATATGTGGGAAGTCATCTAAGATTATCTTGATCATTAAATCTCCACGAGCAAGCTCAGGGTGAAATTTTAGGTTTTGATCCGATTTTGGTGCAACCTTCGGTATTTTTAAAAATGGTCATAACTTTGACGTCAATCCTTGCGGTTGAAGGTTGGAATAGGTTCCTGACTTCCTTAGGAAGATGCATAAAAAGTTTCACGGAGTTTGGATCAGCCGATCAAAAGATTTATCGATTTTTTATTTTGAGATCGTGCTGATTTTTACGGTTCATATGACTGATTTTACTGTTTATAGCGGCAGTACCGCCCCTACATGGGCGATAGTGCCGGCATCAGGCTAAAATCTCTAAAAAAAATTCCGCTTCTATTTAATATCTTGGAGCTTTGGCTTGGTTTCTTTGGGGTAATGTCCAAAATCATATCAGAAGATCCCACCGTGAATCATATAGTCTATGACCACCTTAGTCCATAACCATTCATATCCATAACCACTTTAGATGTCTAGACCAATCACTAAGAGGTCACGACCAGTCCCCATATGGTCACGACCACTCTTATAGAGGTCTAGACCACTCACTGAGAGGTCTAGACCACTTCCCAAGTGGTCATAGGGGTTCACGACCACTCCCCAAGTGGTCACACGGGTTCAAGACCACTCCCTGAGAGATCACAATGGCTCACAACCACTCCCATAGAGGTCACAATCATTCATATAGAAGTCACGACTACTCAAAACCACTCATTTAGAGGTCACGGTCACTCTTCAAGTGGTCACGATCACTCCTATAGAGATCTAAACTACTCCCCAAGTGGTCACATGGGTTTACGACCACTCCTAAAGGAGTCAAAACCACTCCCATAGTGGCCACGACCACCCCTTGAGAGATCACAAGGGCTCAGGACCACTCCCACAGTGATCACGACCATTCCTTGGAAGGTCACGACCACTTTCATAGTGGTCATGACCACTCTATTGGCGACCTCTCTAATAGTCACAGAGGTCACAACCACTCATTGGAAGGTCACGATCGACCACTTCTATAGTGGTCACGACCATTCTAAATTATTCATCACAAACACTCACTAAATCTTCTGGTTGTTTAATATCTGTACGATGACTAATTTAGTTTTAGAAGCTTGTACGCACTCAACGAACGGGACACTAACACTGTTGCCTTGTGTTGAACCCTACAAGCAAAACAACAGAAACAAGCAAAACAACAGAAGTACATAACACCACGCGCCCAGCAACCATATAATTTATGGTGTTTTCACAAGACACAAAGTCAAGTCAATTGCTTCAAAATGGCATCTAAAATTTAATCAGACAAAGTCAAAACGGTCAAATATTCTATGCTTAAGTACCAACTAAGTAAAACGACCTAACTAAAAGTTGACCTCTTCAGTACTTCAAATAGTTGCTGGCTATATATCTCCCTATCATTGTACATAAACAAACACTAGCTATAGCTAGGAAGCTAGCTCTCCCTTTCGTTGCATCATCCAAAGTCAGATGTTAAGTAGTAATTGACTAGATTGATGTATGTGTATAGTTCATCGGCAGGTTTCATGAATGTACGATAAGATTTTTGATGGAGGCAGATCGATAGGGCAACTTGAAAATAAATAAAACACGCAACTCTAGTTTGGAAGTTGCTCGTGCATGTTGGGGCCGATCAAAACCGTGGTAGCACATAGCATGGTTTTGACCATCAAACTACTTATAGCTATCAGACATAATTGTATTTTAGACTTGTTCAGTTTCGGCCTCCGAAAGGGGCAACTAGGTATCGCAAACTCGTGCAAATGCATCGAAGATGTCCCTAATTTGCACACCTAAGTACCTAACACGTCATCTAGCTTAACCACTATGATTATAGATTTATAGGCAGTGTGTATTTAGACAGTGAACTTTTAAAAGCAATCAATACATTTTCAATATTCACTGGATGATTTATAACTAATACACCCACTAATTGACATTGCTCTAGTTGGTGGTCGTCCTATACGTACGTACGTGCATGTACGTAGATGCTTTTGTATGTTAGGAAGTATGCATGCATCTCTAGCTACTAGTATTAACTAAAGTGACAACGAAATGTTAAATGCATCTATTTCTTCGCAGGGGTGAACGACATATGGATTTGATCTAAGGTTGAAAGGAGAAATTATAGTAGCGTATCTTTAAATATTCCTGCAAGTAGTTTGTTTTAAAGGAAAACAGCTAGTTGTTTTAAAAGTCATGAATGGAGATACGGCTAGCTAGCTAGGAAATAAAAGCTTGTAAGTGTTGGGAAACCACGTGGCCCATGAAGATCCACGATGGTCCCTTAGTCGAAACCCTAGGCGACTACTATATAAAGAGGAGAGGGTCCCCTCATTGTACAAGGAATCACAAAAGCAATAAAGAATTCTGTCGTTGTTCCTCCCATAACCCTTGTCTCTCTTTCTCTCTCTGTTCTCCACTTCAGATCTGTTCAGGAACCCCGGACTATTCGATAGCGAGGTTCCTTAACACGTTATCAGCACGAAGCTCTACCGGCGAATGGATTGAAAAGGTGAGAAAAGAAATCGTGTAGCGCACAAATGGAAGAGATATGCATTGTTGATAGTGGCACAACAAATACCATCTTAAGAAAGTCCAAATACTTCCAGTCGATCACGAAGAACGCTGGAAAAATTACTACGATCGCAGGAAGCGATTCATATATAATAGACTCAGGAAGAGCCACAATTATATTGCCTATGGGTACAACTTTGGTAATTGAAGAAGCCCTTTTGTACCCTGAATCTACGCGCACTCTCTTAAGTTTCAAAGACATCTGCGCCAATGGTTTTCATGTAGAAACCAATGAAGAAAATGACAAAGAATACTTGTGCATTGTGAAGCACGCGGTATGTGGAAAAATAGTATTAGAAAAATATCCCTCGTATGAATCGTGGTTGTACTGCACGAATATTCATACACCCGAAGTGTATACTTCCTTGAAGACTGTCTTTAGAAGCTCTGAGTTATTTTCTTTATGGCATTGTAGATCAGGTCATCCTAGTCTTAGAATGATGAGGAATATAGTGAACAACTCACAAGGTCATGGCATTAATGTTAAAAATTTCCCGAATCATGAAGATTTTGTGTGCCCTGCATGTGCCACCGAAAAATTAATAACTAGACCCTCTGTCATGAAAGTGCAAAGTGAAATCCCTGTGTTCCTGGAACGCATCCAGGGGGATATTTGTGGCCCGATTCAGCCCTTGTCAGGGCCATTTCGGTACTTTATGGTGCTCATCGATGCTTCCTCGAAATGGTCACATGTATGCTTATTGTTAACAAGAAACCATGCTTTTGCAAAGCTGATCTCGCAGATCATAAGAATTAAGAATGCTTTCCCTGATCATCGCGTGAAGTCCATCAAAATAGACAATGCCAGAGAATTTACTTCAAAGGCATTTGATGATTATTGCAACCGCAATGAGGATAGCAGATTGAGCACTCTGCACCGCATGTCCATACACGAATGGACTAGTCAAGCACTAATAAAGAGGATTAAATTCATTGTGAGACGCTTTTGCGAGTTGTAACTTGCCCAACACTTGTTGGGGACACGTAGTCTGCCGCAGCGACTCTCATCAATTTCGGACCTTGACCTACAACATCCATTCCCTATGCAAGCGGTGCACGGGTCATCTCGAAAATCTCCTATCTCGAAAATTTGGGTGTATGGTATATGTTCCTATACCACCCTCTCGTGATCGCAATGGGCCCTCTCCGCAAGTCCGGATATCGTTAGTTATGAGAGTGCATCCATAATCGGTATTTGGAACCCATGATGGAGACTTGCATACTGACTGATTGATTGATTGCATATTTGACGAGGATCGTTTCCGTCATTAGGGAGAAATCAACCTTTGGATGAAAAATGCCGGAAATCATATGGCATTCCATGGGATCCCGCGCATGACCCCAGACTAATGAAGCAAATCAAGAAGTCCAGAAGATAATTGATTTGCAGAATTTAACAAATGAACTACCTGATCATTTTTGTGATCTGAAAGGCGTGGTTAAGTCGCATGTACCCACAAGAAATGCACCAGAGAGGGTGGAAATACCAAAGAAAGCAGAAGGTATCCCTCATCCTGTTCAGAGGCCTCAAAGAAAAAGAACAGGAAATCTGGCTCCTCAAACCCAAAGTACACGGAGACGTCTGGAGAAAGTTGGTGTAAGGCCCCCATTTTTGATAAATAAATATCAATAATGGGTACCATGTGCTTCCTGTACTAGTCCCATGATCAGTGGCTAGCACGCATAATTACAAATTGATATCACAGTCATACACAAACTTTATTATTACAGCGGAAGCAAGTACATAATATTCTTACAATACCAAAAGTAAAAACATATCAGTGGAGACATATTTCTTGTAGTATGCCTTTAACCCAATATCCCTACAGGCAACTGACAAGGAAGACCCTAGTAAAATTCATCGTTCATATCCCCGAATTCTGCGTCATAAAATGTATCATCGGGGAAATCTGTTTCTTCACCTAAAAACATCAACATAGGCAAGTTGAGTACTTACGTACTCGCAAGACTTTTGCAAAACCTATTATACATGCAGGTCAATTCCAAGGAATGGCTCATGGTTGTTTTACATAAAGCTAATTTAAAATGTAATTACAGAATAATAGATTGCAAAACGGAATTTAAGTAAAAGCATTTTAATACTGAAAGTAACAGAATATAAGCATAAATAAATCTCTTGTACCTGGGTATCATGACCATTTTCAAGAATCAACTTCTACCTTCACCCGGTAGAATCCAAATTTCTATGAAAATAAAAACAGCTAACTAGTGCTGGCGCACCAAGATTCCCATAACTGCGAGAACGGCTTTTCGAAAAGTTTGACACTCTGCAGAGTTGTACAGCTTTACCCACAAGTAATGATCAACCCCTTTTTGTCAGGCCAGTAACACACTTCCTTTGGTCTGTTGGCAAGGAGATCATAACATAACCGTTACATTGTTTAACCCTAACTTTGCACCAGCCCGGTGATGTCAAACCCGTACTATGGTGTAAATGTTTGCACAGTCACTGCACAATAATGATTAAGCATATCCATAGTATGGCATTCACCGTTGTATCAGCAAACGTGACTCTCAACACCTCGGTGTGGGCGCCCCTCCGAGCAACCAGTCACTGAAGAAGCACGTACTACTCCGGCCTACCAATGTGCAAAGCTAGTTTTAAGCAACTTAATAGGTTAAGACTGTCCCATACCAGCACTTGTGGTTGTACGGTAATTCTTGGGTTTAACGAACACGCGGCTCAGTCCTTAATCCGATACGGGCAATAATCTCCACTCTACACTACGTACAAGTCCCTTGTACACCCGGCTATTGCCAATAATTGCCCGCATCAAAACCATAGTTTTATTTTTATTTTTGATCAAAATACCAACCATAAGAAGGTCATACCCATTAAATGTCATATCCAATATTTTTAATAATGTCAAAGTTTTATGTTCATTTAAGCATGGCTAAGCATGTTACTAAATGTGAGCAACCCTGATTGACATCAAATAATGTCTAAGCTATTCTAGGGTTACCAAGGTTCACAATTTCCTACTTATCAAGGAAGTTCTATAAGACTACTGGTACAACTACCATTACCCATAAATTAGCAGATTTTAATAAAAATAAAGTATGCAGCAAAACATTTTAATGAAAACATTTATAAAACTAGGATCAATATGATCAAAGGGGGTGTTTGCCTTGTTGATTATCTGCGTAGTCGAATTCTCGTTCGTCGTCGACTACTCCGGACTCGTCGGGTTCTATACGTCGTATAATAATAACATGGCAATTCCAATAAAATGAAAGAATCAGATGTAAGAGCCAAATAAAAGCAACTGCATAATTTAAACATGATTGGGTATATGATTAGATCATGTTGATTATTTATTTATGTGTTACATGGATATTTTCCTATTAGATTCCAGTAATAATGAATCTTATTTTCTTGAATTATTTACCTTTATTTACCATTTCCAGATACTACTCTATATGTTTCATTATTTTGGATTTTCAGATTCTAAATTCTGAAATTATCTGGATTATTATTATTGGACTACTTTCTCACCCTATAAAATACTTTAAATATTTTCCATGGTACACCCTAAGTATTTTTGCATAAACAGGTTCCTAACAGAGAATGGAGTCTAACAAAATTTGTTTCATTCAGTTTGGAGCTAAATTGTAAAAATTCAATAAATGGCCTATTTCAAATTCTTTCTTTAAATTTTAATCTGAAATTCAAACAGAGTTCATTTTATAATATTTTTTCATATTATGAATCTACATGATTTTAGATGAATTTAGAAATTTATTTCATAAAATTTGGAAAGTTAGTTCAAAAGACATTCAAGTTTGAATGTGTTCGATTTTGATAATTCTAAAAATTACAAAATTTGCTAAAAACGGAAAGTTCGCTTTCACGGTGAAAACCCGCTTTCCCTTTTTGCGCTGTGCTAGACCGAGGAGTCGTGGTGTCGGGCCCGATGGCGAGACGTGCGCTTGCGATGCGGTGGCGTGCGGGACCACCAGTGCTGTGCGTGTGTGAGGTCGACACGCGGGGCTATCTTTGTCGATCGCACGCGGCTTGCAGGCCCGACAAGGAGGCCCGCATGGCAGAGGCTTAGTCTATGCGTCTGAATGACAAAGAGGTCCCACTCGTCGGTCACCCGAAGCAGGGAAGATGCTTGCGAAGCTCGCCGGCGGCGAGGGGTGGCCGGAGAAGTGGAATGGGTTCCACTTTCACGCAAAGCGTGCTTGCGCGCATCTAGGGATAGTGTCACTTCAGTCGGAGTTGGCCTGCCACCGTGAGAGGGGCGGCGGCGGACATGGCCGGAGGCGCAATGGCGAAACCAAGGCTTATCAAGGTTGAAGATCACCACAGAGAGCATCAGTGAGTTGCTAGCATTCGGTTTTCGGCTTTCATTCAAAGAATTAGGCATCGGGGAGGTGTTCTCACCGTGCGGCTGCGGCGGCGGTGGAAGGAGCTCGGCGCGCAGGCTCGTCGGGGAAGAAGACTACCAATTGAGGTCGGAGACCGAGTCTAGGTGTGGCGAGGTTGTTTCCGGCGAAGCGGTTCGAAGAATGGTGCGGAGGAGAGTGTGTTTGGGTGATTTTCCCCTTTTCGGGTGTTTGGCCAGAGCTGGGGAAGAAGGTGGGCTCTGGCGGTGATGAGGCGGTTTCGCTCGGCTTTGCGGGTTCCAGGGAAGAGCACAAGTGCCAGCGACGGTTTTGCGATGCTTATATAAGCGAACGAGGCGGTGCGGCACAGGATTTGAACGGGGGGTGGATGCGGCGGCTCGGGCGATCATTCTCGGCCATTCTCTGGCGCGAGAGAGAGAGCACAGTGGCTGAGACAGCAGTGGCGTGTCCGGGGGTGACGTGCAAGCGGCCTCGGGCGACGAGTTGCGGCGGGGAAGCGACAAACCCAGAGAGGCAGCGCGGCTCGGCTGGCTTCGCGTGAGAGAACAGAAGAAGAACGGAGAAGAACATCTGACAGGTGGGGCCAAGCTGTCAGTGAAAGAAGGGGAAGTCAGCAGAGGGGACAGCTGTCCTCGCGGGCCCACAAGTCAGTGAGATACTGGGTTAAAACTCAGGAAATCTCTGGATAGCTTAGGGGTAAAACCGAAGTTTGGGTTAAAAGATAAGCTTCAGATTTTATAAAAAAATTTACAGAGGTCGGTAAGGAAAATAAAAGGGTCTGGTAAAATTTTAAGATATAAAAGATGAGTAAAAATATTATTAAAAATCTGACAATGCACTATTAAAGATTTTGACTGTTTCTTATTTTTATTCAATTGAGGGTTAAAATCAGTTTAATATTTTATGAAACTTTTTTACAGGGTTTATATTAATATTATATACCTTGTATAAAATTTTCATGATTTTATATTTGATATTTTATTTAGGAAAATTCCGACATTATACTTTCCAGTTTTTCTGATTGTCTGATTTTAAATTTCTAAAATTACCATATGTAGAGATAAATTTCTGATATTTTTACCAGAGATGGGTATAGTTAAGATGTCAGCATGTTTAAAATTTTAACCCTAGTTAAGGTAAGATATATTCTGAAGAAATCTCATGGGTTCAGATTGTGGTTATCTTCTCATGATTACTTTGCCCTTTTTAATTTATTTTATTAATTACAGATCAGTGCAAGTGGCACGAACAGGATACTGAGATTTTTACATATTTTTCTGTTTTTAGATTTTTACCTTTTTACCTTGTACCATTTTACTATATGGATCATTTGGATTTCTTTTAATAGGAAAAGCCAAAAGGAATTCCTTTAATTCAGAAAAATCAGAAAACATAACAATAAATCATATGAATATTTTTAATATTGTATTTCTTATTTTATTAAATTTTTTGGGCTGTTACAGCTGGGCAAGAGGACTTACCACAACCAATCACGAAAATACCCCAAGGAAATCTGGCACTGGAAAGAAGTCGACGGAAAAGGCAATTCCAGACTTGAATCTTCCACTGCAGGAAGCCGCCGAAAATAATGTGTGCGCACATATAGGCGATGAAAAGCTAAAAGAACTTGCTCCTGCGATAGGAAATAGCAGTGAAGAGCAAGTAGAAGTGCATGAAGCACCCATGATGAAATGGCCATAAACTTTGTAATAACAGGAGAATCTCTGAATAGAGCAACAGCCAATGGCGATGCATATTTTGCAAAGAAGATTGCCTCGATCGTTGATCATGATCCCGAGCCTGCATCTCTCGCAGAGTGCAAGAAAAGGCTAGATTGGGAAGAATGGAAGAAGGCAATCACTGCAGAGTTAGTCTCTCTGAACAAGAGAGAGGTGTTTGGGCCCGTATGCCGCACACCTCCCCATATAAACCTTGTAGGTCACAAATGGGTCTTTGTTCGAAAGAGGAATGAAAACAATGAAGTTGTAAGGTACAAGGCAAGGCTTGTAGCTCAAGGTTTCAGTCAACGTCCTAGGGTTGATTATGAAGAAACCTACTCTCCGATCATGGGAGGAATTACCTTTAGATATTTGATCTCAATGGCAGTCAACTTGAAGTTGAAAATGAAGCTAATAGATGTTGTTACAGCATATTTGTATGGGAACTTGGATTCGGAGATATACATGAAAGTACCGGAAGGTATTCCTATCTCGAACCAAGATAGAGCAAATAGAAACCTGTACCGTGTGAAATTGGAGAAATCACTGTATGGGCTAAAACAGTCAGGAAGAATATGGTACAACGACTTTCTCTGCAAGAAAGGCTACATGAACAGCGAAGATTGTCCATACGTGTTTATACAGCGATCCCCGAATGGGTCCTGTATGTAGATGACTTGAACATCATTGGGACGGATGAAGAGATTGAAGAAGCATACTCATAATTGTAGTCTAGGTTTGAAATGAAGGATTTGGGTAAAACCAAGTTTTGTTTAGGCTTGCAGCTTGAGCATGTCCAAGGAGGAATCTTGGTACACCAATCATCCTACGCGCAGAAAGTGTTGGAAAGATTTGGCTTTGGAAAGGCTTATCCTGCAAAGACTCCAATGGTCGAAAGGTCACTCCAAGCAGACCTAGACCCATACAGACCTAGAGAAGAGGGGGAGGAAGTCCTGGGAGCAAAATTCCCATATCTGAGTGCAGTTGGAGCGCTCATGTATCTTACGAATAGCACCAGGCCGGACATTGCGTTCGCTGTGAATTTGCTAGCCCGGTACAGTGTAGAACCCACCAAAAGGCATTGGAAAGGGATCAAGGACATCTTCCGTTACCTCCAAGGAAGCAAAGATCTTGGTTTGTTCTTTAGAAGAAACAATGAACTGAATTTGGTTGGCTACGCCGATGCTGGGTACTTATCAGACCCGCATACTGGCAAGTCCCAAACTGGGTATGTTTTTCTATGTGGAGGAACAGCAGTTTCCTGAAAATCGTCTAAGCAGACCCTTGTCTCGACGTTGACAAACCACTCGGAAATCATTGCTTTGTATGAAGCCTCTCATGAATGTGCATGGCTCCGAAGAATGATTCACCACATCCAGAAGTCATGTGGCTTGAACATTGAGCAAACTCCCACGATCATCTATGAAGATAATGCAGCTTGTATTGCTCAAGCACAGATGGGTTATGTGAAGAGCAATCTCAAGAAGCATATCAACCCCAAGTTCTTCTATGCTCATGAATTGCATAAGATGAACGAGTTCAAGATATTGCATACTAAATCATGTGAAAATCTTGCAGATTTATTCACTAAATCACTCCCAGCATCTACCTTTGAAAGGTGCGTAAAAGGGATTGGGATGATGAGACTTAGAAAAGTGCAGATTTATGAGACTTAGAAAAGTGTATATTTCAGGGGGAGATATTTCACATACTCCCACATAAATCTTGAACATGAGGTTTGAGTACCCAACATGAATCTCGAAGATTAACAATTGAAGTTTGGGTGAATTGTACTCTTTTTCCTTAGCAAGTTTTTCATGAAGTTTTCTTGCATAAAGTTTTAATGAGGCAATTCGTGCAACTCAGTAAGCGTATGCTATGTACTCTTTCTCTAAGTATTTTTTCCACTGGGTTTTTCTGGAGTTTTAATGAGGCATATGCATCTCACGGCAAAAGGCCCAAGGGGGAGTGTTGGGAAACCACGTAGCCCATGAAGACCTACGATGGTCCCTTAGTCGAAACCCTAGGCGACTACTATATAAGGAGGAGGGAGTCCCCCATTGTACAAGGAATCACAAAAGCAATAAAGAATTATGTCGTTGTCCCTCGCAGAACCCGTGTCTCTCTTTCTCTCTCTGTTCTCCACTTCAGATCTGTTCGGAAACCCCGAACTATTCGATAGCGAGGTTCCTTAACAGTACGGTTTTTTAGAGAGTACAATGTAGGGACACGCCACACTTGCATCACTTGCATAACTACACATATTAAAAATTTATCAAAGGCACTTAAAGCCTAGCGTTTTCTTACTAAACGTACATACGTGTATCCCTAAATTTGGGGGACAACAATATTGAATATGGAACTTAAACATTGATGGACATGTTGTAAACCGGCACGCACATTCAGCTTCATGCAAATTTCATGATACTAAACATAAAAACAACCTTTAGGCTTTGCAAGACAAAAAAAACAACTAATAGAGAAATGGGTAGCATATAAGTTTTGACGCTCCAGTGCTCCACCATCTAACATTCTTACTTCTCCATAGGCCCCACATTTTCTTAATCTTAATCCCATCATCCGTCGTAGATCAATAAGAGGTTTGTTTTTTAAAAATCAAAATGCTAATTTCTTTTTATTTTTATACTTAATTTCTGTTATTTTTTATTGTATTTGGTATGGACTCTTTCTTTTAATCTAACCCATTATAACTTAAGTCCTGTCGAACCCGGAATTTTGAACTTTTCTAGCCCTTTGGGTATTCGTTTTTCGAAGAATAGCCACGCTCATGACAAATTTTCGAATCTATCCCCCGTCGTCCAATTCTCTGGAATCGTTGGATTTTTTTTATTTACGGCAGAACGGAACCGCTGAAATATATTTTAATTTTTTTCACGGAATTTTTTATTTTTCTCGCGGTGGCCGACATAATCCGTGATGCGGAACCGCTGAATTCAAGCTCGATTCACGGGATTGCAGCACAGCGAGAGGAAGAGTGTGAATTTTTCTTTTTTTTCTTCGCTTTGCGATTTTGTTTGTGGCAAAGATTAATGATTCAGCAGCAAACAAAAAAATCAACGGTCTAGAACTCCGACCGGGAGAAACGTACAAAAAATTTAAGCACATCGATTCTGCGGGAAAGAAATAAAAACATATGTTACCGCGGATGTTGTGGACTGCATGATAAAAAACAATATTTTGCCTGGCCGAAAAATACAAAATAAAATGTTCAGCTAACTGGATCCGATGGAAATCAATAAAATTTTTTGAATAGACTAGGTCAGCTGGATTGTACTGTTCATAGGCAAATTTGGTATTCGTTGCGACTGCGACGATTTTCCAAAAAAAATAACATGCGCAGGGGCTATAACAGTAAAAGTTTGACATAATATTAAGAATAGCAAACAACAAGTAATTATGTTTTTTCGGTTGAAAATTTTATTTTTAGTCATTTCAACGGTCGTGCGAGTTATATAAACATGCAGAACTCGATCATTTTCGTAATTGGGACTCGTGTGCATGCACTAATGAGGGAAATGACGGTTGAACCAAATGTGGCAATTATTAGTGTCATACAGTTAAAAATTATGGCGGTATTTTTTTGCAAAGATGTCTCAAGCGGTTTTGTCGTTTTTTAGTTTAGCCGTCGTAGTTTTTTCTACCAAATAGCCGGTCTCACGATAAAATTGTAGGAATAGCAAAACAATAGACAAATTTGTTTAAATTGTTTTCTGCCAAAAATTTTATTGATTTCCACTGGATCCAGTCCGCTGGAACATTTTATTTTGTATTTTTCGGCCAGGCGAAATATTATTTTTTATCCTGCATAACACAACATTCGCGGTAAAATATTTTTTACTTCTTTCCAGCGGAATCGATGTGCTTAAATTTTTTGCACTTTTCTCCCAGTCGGAGTCCTAGACCACTAATTTTTATGTTTGCTGCTGGATCATTAATCTCTGCCACAAATAAAATTGCAAAGCGAAGAAAAAAAATTCACACTCTTCCTCTGCCTACGCCCGCGAATCTCGGGAATCCAGTGGTCTGAAACCGCTGGATACCAGCGCCCGATGGAACCGCTGGATTCCACTGAAGCCACCCGCAGAAAAAAAAATCAGCAGTTAACAAAAAAATTAAAATATATTTCAGCGATTCTCATCCGCTGGAAATAAACAAAAAAATCATGCGATTCCAGAGCACTGGAATTGGTCGACGGGGGCTAGATTCAAAAATTTGTCTCGAGCCTAGCTATTCTTCGAAAAACAAATACCCAAAGGGCTAGAAAAGTAAAACCTTCTCGAACCCGGGGGTAACACCCCTGAATCATCTGTGTATATTATACTAGTTCAGAAAAAGCTAGTACACACAGTAAACAAAGCTGATACCACAACATATCATATGAAATTTTATCATTTAATTATCTGATTTTTGCAATATTAATGGCTCACAAATCAGCTAAAAATATAGCAGTGAAAAGCAAAAGGAGTAGTAGAACCCAACTAATCTGCCACAAGAAATCTATTAGGGCAGCCTAGTCATCGAGATCCTCACCAGTGAAAAAGTGCTCATACTCTAAAAATAATAAATAATACAAACTGAGTACATAAAGTACTCCTCCAATCACATAGTAAATGCAATATTAATAAAGGGATAATAGAGGAAAGCACAATATCGTTAGTTTGAGTATAAAACAACATTTCAATTACAATAAGTAATTTTCAATGTATAACTGATATAGTAAACTGAGTTTTAATTCAATTTTCAACACAGGATACAACCCGAGGTTTCATCCCAATTTTTCCTATATGGAACCTATTCCATCTACAAACCACTTTTCCAAAACCACTTTTGAAAACCAAAGTCTAACCTGTGAAAGACATGCTTATCATGTCCATGATCGCGAACTCAGCTAATCGATTAGTTTTACACTCTGTAGAGGTTGTACAAATTTACCTATAAGACATGATCATCTTTTGTTGCCATGCAATTAACACATTGTAACGTCCTGGAAATTTGGAACAGTAAAAGATGTACGGTATAAATTTGAAAATAAGTATTTATGGAGTTTCTTGGTATTATTTGCTCCAGATGGAATTTCCTTAGATTTTGAGTGTTATGGGAAAAGAATAAATAAAAGGAAAACAAAGGATGAGAAAAGGAAAGGGGTAAAAAGATAAAAAGGGAGATGGTTAAAGTAATAAAAATTTCTAGTAACCCAAGCTGCACTGGTATTTCAGTGGGATCAACAAATAAATTCTTCATGCATAAGAAATTAGAATAAATAACTAATATGACCAACTTTGACTAGAAACAGTGAATCAAAAAGAAAAATGAAAAATAACCAACGTAAAGTAAAGCCAAGAAAATTTCTATGAAGCCCTGACTGTATAAAACGCCACTGGCAAATTTTTTATAATTTAATAATCTGGGTTAAGCCTCTTAAAAATTCAAATACACAGAGTTCAAAATATAGGGAAAATGGTTGTCATAATTCTTATAAAATACGTACTCACCATTTTCACTTGAAAATTTTAGTGTGATCTCTTTATAAGGGTATGAACATCTCCAAAAAGTTTCAAAAATAAATCCTAAAATATGAATCTTTAATTAAATCAAAAACCGAAATCAAGGTTTAGGGCGCAGTACAGTGTCAGAATTTTAGTAAATTATCTATGAAGTTTTTGTATCTCAAATTTTTTTAGTAGACGTGTCACTATTTTTGAGTTTCGTTCAAAAATTTTGGTAAATATTTGACTAAGGATAGAGCTTAAACTAATGTGAAATTTGGAGAATTCTAGCCCTATCTCGTCGCATTAAACGTGCCCTTTCACTGACAAGTGGGCCCGGCCACTGTTGAGTTCTCGCGCTGGCAAAGCTGAGGCGAAGCCTTGTCTCATTGCCAGTGGGCCTCGGCCCCACATGTTAGCCTCACCTCGTAAGTTCCTTCTCCCTTTTCTTCTTCCACTGCGAGGCGAGTCGTCGACAGGGTCAACACCGCTCATCCTTCGTCGTCCGGCCTCAACCACCCCCCGTCCGGACTCGCTCATCACCGCCCAAGTAGCGTGCTGCCTCCTCCATGCCTGTGCTTGATCGCCTTCGGTCGAGCCGCTTCGGAGGCGAGGATGCGCCGTGGTTTGCGCTCGGCACAGAAGAGTGCGACCGAAGCAGTGCTCGAGCTCAACTGTTGTGCGATCGCATTCTACTGGCTTTAAGCCATCCCTTCGCGTCGCAGCGAGTTCCTTGTCCCTCATTTGCCACTCTTCCAAGCTGAAGCCTCGCGTGAAGCTTTTCCTCTCCATTTCGCCGCAAGAACCCGAAAGGGGGAGAATCGGTAGCAAGGTCAATCCGGCCCTAGTCCTCTGAATCGATTCCACCTAAAGCATCCTCAGCATCCCAGGATTACTGATCAACCGCCATTTTTGTCCCATTTTGCTCGCAGCAGCACCGCACCGCCGCCCTTCTTCTTCCCGGCCGGCGCACGGTGGCAGCTCGGCTCGGGCCTCCTCCGACCCAACCATCCGGAGAGTCCGAATCCCCTAGTGTCACTGTAGCTATACAAACCCTAGTTCACCGGAAAGATGGCCGTTAGTGAAGGTTTCGCCGGATCGGTCATGGCGCCGCCGCACCCTCACAGTGGCGGCCACCTTCCCGGCCACCACCCGGCGAATGGGTACCACCCCTAGGTGCGCACGGGTGTGCTGGTGCCCATGGTGCTATCCATTCCGCCGCGGCGGGGCTACTTCGCCGGCGGCGATCAAGTAACCGTGGCGCTCTGTTTTGAGTCACTAACTGGTGGGTCCCGGTTGTCAGCGGGTCAGCGCGTTTGAACGCATTTCTGCGCGCGCAGGAGAAGGCGTCTTCTCAGTAGCGAAAGCGCATTTCTGATTTTAGACGATTTTCATAGCCGGCTGAAATTCAAATGACAATAACTTTTGAATCATCCGGCCAAATTTAGTGAAACCAGTTTCTAAATTTGTATAAAATTCTGTAGTTTCAGAATATCCAAAAATTTGTTGAAGATGAGTAATAGGTGATTTTAGGAAATTCAAAGAAATGCTTAGGGTAAATGAGGCCATGTGAATAAAATATTTTTAGGATGGTCCAGTCAATATAAGATAAATTTTTATAGAGTCTCTGGGTTATAAGTATTTCAAATAAACAAAAATGTTTGCATGTCACCTTGTTGTATATCATGTTTACACAAAAATGAATAATAAGCATAAAGATGAAGTTATGTAAATGAAAAGAAGGGTTAAAGTTTAAGTGTTTCAAAGTTCATCCTGGAGGGGCATAGACTGTTGGGAGTTAGCACATGTGAAAATACTTAGGGAAAAGTATAAGTGATAGTTGTTCAATAAAGAAAAACAACACTTGTTATGGCAAAAATAGATGTAATTTGATATGAAGAGATTCAAAATAACTCAAATTTGATTTTGAAATGTTCTTAAGATCATGCCCTGGTGTCAGGAGGAAAATGAATTAAAGTTGATAAGTAGTCTAGTAGTAAATGAATGTGCAAGTTGAATTGGCAATAAGGTAGTTTTTGTGTTCATATAGCCCTTTTCAACATTTGATAAAATAGATTATATAAATGTGAAAGAATGTAAAAATAGTATAGAAACACTCCACATAGTATATACTAATAGGTTCTGGGAAAATAATGACATTTTGCTAAAGGTTTGTATCCAAAACAAGTTAGTAAAATGAGCCTACTTTTTATGTTTTGCTGAATGTTTGAAACAATTAGGCATTTTCAACCATGTGTAAAGTAGCTTATCCAAGCAAGAATTTTTGAAAGAATAATGTAGAAATGATCACTGAAGTTTGTACTAGTAGATTCCAGAAAAATATTCCATTTAAGAGTTGTGAATCACTTAGTTTTCATAAGGGTAACAACCTTAAGTGATATTGTTTAAGTGCTTTCCTTAGCCAATTTTGTAGCCTAATTCCAGGTTTCCAACTAAGCCTTTTTAACAATAGTTTTTAAGCTTTGTCCAAACCCTAAAAATCAAGAGAGATCATTAGAATTGATAAACAAAGTGTGCTTTAGCTAGTTAAAGATTAAAACTCTAATTTTTTTAAATGTTGCACTTAAATCCTAATGGTTGTATAACCCTATATGGCATTGTTTTGAGTACTCTTTTCTTGAAATTTGAGAAAGCAGAGAGCTCTGTTTTTGCTAGTGTTGCTCTTCTTGCTTTCTTCCAAAGAAGCTAATGGACAATCTTTTTCATCTAAATAATTTTAGCATCTATAATTCGATGTATGAATTCAAATGATTCGTATAAAGCAGCCTCCTATTTGGTTCGAATTTGTGTTTATTTGTTTGTCTGTCTGTTTTCTTTTTGCCATTTGGAGTTTGCTAATATTCTTTTGTTCTTCATTTTCTCGACAAGTAGACACCGACGTCATCGAAGAAGAAGACGACTGTACCGCGGATCCGGATTTTATTCCTGACAGTGAATTGCAAGGCAAGCAACCCTTTGACCATATCGAGCCCAATAATTTACCTACCTTATGTTGCTTTTGCTTATGTACAGTGCATCCAGATAATTCTCCATAAAAGTGCTAATTTGGGTAAGAACTATAGTTAATCCTGTAAATTATGGTTTGTCTCAATCTGTATGAACATGTGAACCTTGTAAACCCTAGTTTGAGCTAGACATACTTAATGTCATGTTTGGGTATAATCGCTAGCATAATATTCTTGCTTAAGCTTTTCGTTGGCTCTTTTCAGTCTTTTCAACCTGTATATGGTCCTTTTGGGGAAATAGTTGGTTATAATTTGCTAAAAACCCTCAAACAAAATTATGGTTTGACGCGGGTGATTATCGGCACTAGCCGGTTGTGCAAAAGGATATGCACGTAGCTAGGGTGGAGTATCGCCCATGTCGGATTAAGGACCGAGCGATGGGACGGTTACAACCACGAGGGCTTGTATGGGTGGGTCTTAGCCTATTAAGTTGTTTAGGTGTGGCTTTGCATCTATGGAAGGAGGGAGATTGCACAGACATTCAGTCGAGTGCATGCGTAGGGGTTTCTACATACCAATGCAACGGTGTACGCCTTGCCCTGGACAGAGACGTGGTGTTGTGTGTGAAAAATGTGGATCCACGGCTTGGGTGAGTATCTCTGTCTTCAGGGCGAGGGTTAACGTCCCGGGCTGGTGTAAAACCACGTCTAGATAATGTAACGGCCTGTAAGATCTCCTTGCCAACACACCAAAGGAAGTGTGTTAACTGGCCTGGCGAAAGAGGTTGATCATTCCTTGTGGTAAAGTGTACACCTCTGCAGAGTGTAAATCTAATCGATTAGCCGCGCCCGCGGTCAAAGGCACTTGGTGACGTTATTCCATACTAGAGTCTTTTGGTGCTTTCAAAAATGGGTTGTGGTTTTGGAAACCGTTTCATAACCAACTTTTGTGTCAAAGGATCGACACTGGGGTCATATGCAGTCGGGTAGACTGGGTTGAAAATCTGGATTAATTGCTTATCATATTGTATTCCAATTGCTTTTATTAAAATGCAATGTTTCAATCTAATATGCTTATACATTTTTAATGCTTTTATGCAATTGCAAAATAACCATAGCCTGTCTATTGTTCAGCCTGCATAATTACTTATTTGCATCTGTGAACCACTATAAGACTTGCTGAGTACCAATGTACTCAATCTTGCATCTGCTGTCTCAGAGGAAGAAGACTGCGATCTGTCAGATGACGGGCTCTTTCAAACAGGTCTCGGGGGTTTCGACGATAGTCTTTTCTAGCTTGCCTAGTCAGTTGCCTGAGGGTTTAGTGGGCAACCGCAAGGCTGTTTGGAGTTGTACAGCTTTCTTTTGGTTTCCGCTGTTAAATGTTTTAATTTTGTACTGAACTCTGTATAATTAATACTGTTATGTAAGTCTTTCTGGTTGCTTGCAAGTATGGTTATGATATGAATGTTGTAAACATGTGAGTGCTAGCTACTGATCCAGGGAATAGCACAGTAATCACATGGAGGTTCCTGTTCATCTGAACGGGGTCTCACACACACTTTCTTTAGTGTACGGTAGAAAGATCATGACAAGGCATTTACAATGCGCCATTCCAAAGCGGTTATGCCCACTATGGTTCCATCACTGACAAGGTTAAAACCGCACTAGTTAGAAGCCCCTCTTGCGCCGTGCGGCAGTCTAACCAACCCCATATTCAACCCAATAGCACAATCGACATTAGAACATTATAAATTAGTTAGCCAGGTCTGTCTCATACTAGATTTACAGTAGTGTGGATAGACTTTACATTCAGTAGCTCACAGACGGGTCCTTAATTGACTAGGCGAGCTTATCATAAACCCAGAACCTTGACGAAGCCACCTGACAACCAATTCTCATCCGGTCTAAATCACATTTTCACCTTATTTTTGAATAATATCACTTTTCACAATATTCCACTACACATAAATATCGAGAAATGATTTTTTTTATTTCCATAGAAATATTTGTTTGACATAAATTTCCAAAAAATCCTAATTTCACATCTAAGCCATTTGCTATATAGCACTAGTTAATACTATATTAGTGTACCAACTAGTGAGATTTTTGCTTAAGGTGACCAGAGGTATGTGGTTTAACAAAGTCAAGTGTGGTTATAACAAATAGGGAAACTATTCATTTAAATCTGGGATTTAAATTACTCTAATAAAATTAAGCATGCAGTAATTTAAATCAAAATATAATTTGGATAACATGATTAAAAAGTGTAACTTGCCTTGCTCGAAGAATTGGTTCTCTGAGTCATTGATCAAGTACCATTCCCATACTTCGAAATCTAAACGTTAAAAATAGCCAAATTCCAAATAAATTCAAATAAATAAAAAATTTATTTAAATAGGTGTATAGGATTTTTAGATGAATTTAGAAATAAAAATGGAGTCAAACGGAGTTCAAACAAACTTCCGAAACATTTAAATCAAGGGAAAAGAGAGAAAGGTTTTTTCTGGAATTTTGGATTTTTCTAAAGGAAATTCTGGATTATTGCGTCAGCATGATGTCAGCGAGGATTTTCTAGATTTAGAATTCTTTCTAAAGGAAATGGGAATTATGACGCAAGCATGATGTCATGATGATGTCAGCAGGTAATTTGAATTTTTTGATCGAATTATTTTTGAACTGAAAAATACTTCGCAATCTATGACATGTGGGCTTATGAACCATGGACCGGGTCCACGAGCTGAACCAGTGCACCGTGGCCCTAGCTCAAGTCGCGGTGGCTCGGGACTAAGGGTTCTTGGTGCTACAGCGAGCGGTGGAGGGCTGCGAGGGTCGAGATGGAGAGAGCGAGGCACGTGGATCTCAGTGCAAGCAATTTGGTCGCCAAAGAATGATGGCATTGATCGGCGACGGTTCGATGGAGCTTTGGCAAGAAGAGCGAGAGCACGGTGTAGAAGCGGCGTGGGGAAGCTCATGGTGGGGGCGGTGGCGGCGGGGGAACTTTATTGGTGGTGCAAATGGTGGCGAAAATGGTGCGGCGACCGGCGAAGAAAAGGTGGTTGATCTGTTGATTGTGTGGGGAAAGCTCAAAATTGGTTGAGCGGTTTTGCTCGACATTTCCCAGGACACAATATGACATGCTTAAAGAAGGTGGAAACTCATCGGGACAGCGACGAGGACGAAGGGAGCACGATGGCCGGTGCTCGGGAAGAAGAGGGGCACGAGGCGTTCCGACCAAGAGAGAGAGAGAGAGAGCCTTGAGAAGGGAAAACAGGATGTTTGGAGAAATGGGAGCTCAGCGCTAACTTTTATAGGGCGTGGGGGGCACCGGAGGCGGAGTAATTTGCAGCCCATGTCATGGAGGAGGAGGCGCCTGGCGGCTCAAATTCCGCAATCTGAGCACCATGGCGGGGAGAAATGGCCGAGGGAGAAGGCGGCATTGATTGCACGGAAACAGGGGAAGAAACATTGGCTTGAGAAGCTTCGGCATGCGGTAATGGTGGCGGGATGGGCGCTCAGCGGGAGGAAGAAGAAGGCGGCTGGGGAGGCTGACGGGTGGGGCTGGGCAGCAGTGAGAGAGAAGAAAGAGAGAGGGGTGGCGAGCAGGCCGGCTCGGCCAGGCCGAGTGGGGAGAAGGCCGGCTGGGCCGGGCTGAGCGGGGAGAAAGAGAAAGAGAAAAGAGAAGCGGGGCGGACCGGGGAAAAGGGCTTCGGCCTGAAAAGCATTCAGATTTTGATTTTTGAATTTTGATTTAAAATAAATCTAGAAATTCAAAGGGATTTTAGAAAATACAAAATAAATTTAAAAATTTATTAAAAAATCATAGAAATTTTATGAGTCATTTTTAACTTAATAAAATTATTTAAAACTTAAAATTGGTTTTTATTTTTACATAGAAATTACTTTTTAATTTCTAAAAATAGGAAAAGTCTTTTTTTTATCTAGAAAAGTCAGATAAAATCCTAGAAAGTCATAAATAATTATTATAAAATCCAAAAAAAATAATAATTCTCTGTAAATTCACAAAATCCAATTAAATAATATTTTCATCATATATTTTTATTTTTAGAAATAAAATTAAGGGATGTTACAGGTCTACTAGACAGACGATTAGATTTTTTCCTTAAATAATAGCATCCAATGTCTACTATAGTTCAACTTAATTAGGGTCCACCAGATTAAGAATTAGATGTTTTTTTTATAATTTATAGTCTATTTCTCTTTTTTTTAACAACTTTTAAAAACATGCTACGAAATTTTAATATATAATAGATATGACCCTTGAGTGATTGAGCAAAGCCACCTGTTTATCCTGGTGGGATGTGAGAATGTCGTCTTATATATGCAGGGTTTGAATGAAATTCTTCCACTCCTTGAGTTGGCCTTCAACATTAAAAAAATTTGCGTTGGCATCTCGGTCTCTAATCCAGATATGCGAATGTGTTCAAGGGCTGCCAGCCCAAATACCCTGTGTTTGAGTTTCGATCTCAAGTATTTTTCTTGAGTAGAGAGGGAGCGCTCCTCCCGCGCTGCCTCTATTCGAAAAATAAGTTCGCTGGCTATGGCAAGCTGAAGTATGATATCCCCTTTTTTTGGTTTAGCCCAGATCTTGAGTGCTTTCCCTGTTCGAGCTAGCTTGATGTGTAACCCGAGAAGTGGGTCTGCTGCTTGGACTGGCCTGGACCAAGCCTCTACGACTGTTGGAAGGAAACCCTGCATTTTAGGCCAAAAAGCTTCGAACCTAAAACCTGAGAACTTGGGGCCCTGAGTGTCGTGAGTAACCAGCAACGGGCAGTGATCCGAAGATAAGAGAAGAAAATGCCTGAAGGGAGCAAGAGGGGGAAAGGAGGCCCCAGTCTTGCGAACTGAACACACGATCAATGCGTGTGCGCGTCGAGTTTTATTCATCGATGGTCCATGTGAATTTTCGTTCCTGTAATTTGAGTTACTCCCTCTTAGTACTTGTCTTTTGGCGAGCTTTTAATCCCTCTTTAGTTCCTGTAGGAAAACCACTTTGTCGACCTCATCCTGAGAACCGTAAACCCCTGTCATGGTCGATTGGGCGAGCTCCTTTTTCGTGGTGATTGTTGTGGTCACCGAATGAATCCCTGTCCATGAATCTGACAAGTTGAAAAGCCTCTCTGAACTGGCAATTAGCACCCCGCCACGCGTGCCAACTGCAGGCAAGAAAGACATATTTTCTGCAAAATTGCCACCCAGTGTGTCTCTGATTATAGACCTGTCAATGTGCGCCAATTTCGATTACTGTAAGCACACAGTGGTGCTTTTTGTCTCCTGAATCACCTCTTGAACCACATCACGACGGGCTCTCGAATTGAGCCCGTGAACATTCCAGTAGAGTTTGTTGCAATCTTTCTGGGACATTAGGAAGAAATGACGCAACCGACAAACACAAACAAGATAAAAGGCGACATATCGCCGATCACTTCACAACAAAGAAAGGGAATGAAAGGCACTGCGCTGCCATCGACGGCTCAAGGGCAAACAGCCCCAAGCAAAGCAGAACACATAACACACACACACACAAAATATTCATCGAAATAAAAGGGTTCAACAAGACAAGCCCAAACATATATAATAGTTGTGCTTCCTTATAAATTATCAAAAAACGAGGTAGGAGTGGGATTTTCAGCATGAAGTTACAATAGGTAAGTTGTCCTCAATGCAGCAGGTTTAAATATATATTCTCTCCAATCACAGATAGTTACCGTTTTAGACATAATTGCAGTTAAACTTTCAAAACATTGACTGTTAATATCTTTTAAAATATTTAAATTGGATACATGAAAATCATGTGTAGATTTGTCAAGAAAACTACTTTCATAATATTATAAATTTATTGAGTTTTATAAAAATATTATAATAGAAATTAGTGATAAAAGCTACCCTTTGGAGACCGTGTCGATGTCCTAAACAATAACTATTTATGTCCCGAGGGAATAGATGCTTAGAAAAAAAAAGAGTAGCTTAGTATCATGTTAGCATTGAAGTGCTAAATGTAAGCATTTCACAATTTTATAGGAGTCGTCTTTGGCACAATATACGATGTTATAGAAGCCAGTAGACGATATATAACTAGACGCCTCAACTTTGACACAATATATAATGTTATAGAAGTCGGTAGATGATATATATAGCTAGACGCCAAAGAGGGCCACCTCTCCTCCTAGAAAATTGTGAAGTGCTTACATTTAGCACTTCAATGCTAACATAGTACGTTATGCAATATATATCATCTATTGGCTTCTATAGCATTATATATTATGTCAAAGTTGAGACGTCTAGCTATATATATCATCTACTGGCTTCTATAATATTATATATTGTGTCAAAGTTGAGGCGTTTAGCTATATATATCATCTACCGTGTCGATGTCCTCAAGATATCCCCTCATGCACGTTATGCAATGTTCTGAGAAAACATAATCTAACGAGTAGATCAATGCACTTTCGACGAATATTTCCTACCAACCAAAATACATATAGCTAGGTCGGTAGTGTAAATTCCCCGCATATTTTCGCTCATTCCATTTCAAAACGGCTGAAAGATAGTTTCGCTCACTTTATATATACCAAGTGAACTTTATTCACCCTTAAGACAGTAATCATTTACGAATGACGACTTAGCTAGGTGGAATCCCTCTATTATTTTCTGTGAGAACCTGAACAGCTGAACAGGAATGGAACGGCCAAATGGAAGCTTGGAATATTCAGAACTGCGTACGTCAAAATTCAACACGCGAACGAAAGAATGGTTTTTATTTTCAAAACTTGAATCAACCATGGATATCTCGAGGCCTTTCAACCCCTAATGACTAGACTACTATGCACAAGAATATATGCGCGAGATGTAAGGTCCTGTTATTTGTGTTTGACTTCGTTCGACCAAGCTAGCAACACAGGTACGTAGGCCCGTATGTAGTCCGGCGGGTCCAAGAGTTCGTTCAATTCCACTCCGACGCCGTACATTCTGTGCGCATTAATAAGCATATGTATATGTCCAACTGTGTACGGCGCTCATCTGTTTTGCCTTTGAATGCGTATACTAGCACGTGCCTAGTAGTCGATGGAACTACATTTCAAAAAAAAAATAGTCAAAGTAAAATCCAACATGCCCAAACCCAATGACACGCCGAATATTTTTTTAAATAATTTTATAAAAACAATACATCGAAAAAAAATTACAAAAATATATCTTTATTGCTATTTCAAATAGCGACTCTGTTTTATCGTGGATTGAATTGGACAACAGATCTATCGTTGATTCATTTGGTCAACAAGGCTGAAGCTTCTATCGCTAACTGAATTGGTGACAAAACCTTGTCGCTAACTGAAATAGTGATATATATATATTTTTTTTTGTACAAAAAATCGGTATATTAGTTTTGTAAAATTATTTAAATATATATTATTTAAAAAAAATCATGACACGCCTGCATGCCGTTCGTGATTTGATTTCCCCGCGCGTACTAACGTTTTGTTTTTTCAAGGAACACCCAAACTGTCGACTTGTGCACATATCCGCCGTCTTGCCTGGGCCGCGTAAAGCCAGCGATTTTGCCGCTTCGGACGGGCCGTTTTGCGAGTTTTGGGCGTGTCTCAGCACTGTGGTCCGCGCGGTGGCAAGGTGGGCCAGCCCACTCACGGTTCCGCGCGCCGCATGGGCTGTGCCGCTCTTGCGCCCGACTCTGACTGGGCTGGGAGCACGGGCTACGGTCCGGGCGATTACAGCAGCAGAGAAAAGCGACAGCCGTGACTCGTTTAGGGCACTCCGAGTGCTCTAGTATGCAGATTCTTCATGTACCATATAAGATTAATTTTCTTATAGAGAGAAGATTAAAGAAAAAAGAAACAGAAGCTATTTCTTGTATGAGAAACAGTTTAGACACATAAACCAAAGTAAGATACAACAAAAACATGTATTGAGAAGAGGAGGGATGTATCAATTACATTCTCTATCTTATATGATATTTATTTGATGTTCTCTCTGTGCTAAAATATAAAAGATTCAAAGGATAGTATCTAGTACTATTTATTTATTAATGATGTGGATATTTTTAGATATAACAATAGAAACCATATATTGATATCGCTATCCTGTCCTCGAAAGCGGAAGTGGATAACCATGGCTTGCGAGCGGTTGTTTCTTCAGGTCGCGAAATCCTACAGGTGACAGCCACAGAGCCAGGCTACGACCTGTGTAGCGGACCCCACTCTTTCTCCTCGCTGGTGAACAAAACAAATTTAATTTGATCAAGTGAGCTGCTCTTCATCTCATCCCTATACCTGTTTAGTGCAACATGAGAAGCATACATCAGTCAATTTATTCCTTGGGAACGAAAACCCGATCGAGTTATATCCCTGCAGCTATCCATCGTTCCATCCGACTGCTTGAGATTTATGTGCGGGTTACGACGCGGTACGTATTGATCCCGGATTACAGCGGTTTGAGGTTGAGCAATTGTCACATTAACTGCAAACCTGCTGGTGTCTCTCTCGTGGATATATCTCGAGGATCTCTTGATAGTATTTTCTAGGAGAAGTAACACCAGCCATACTAGCACTGCAATTATTCTTATCGATTACGGGCTCGTAAGAAAATCTCCTGGCAGTTCCTCGCAAAAAGATAAAAAGAAAGAAAATATTCTTAGAGATACTACTGCATTTCAATTCTTATAACGACATGTACAATGGTATAGATAGTGTCTATCTGTAATACACCTCTATATTATCCATAAACAGAATAAACACAACTCATACAATGAACTGTCTATATGACTGTCTGTAATTATCTCTTATATAATTAATAGATTATTTATACACAATATAAAACCGTTTGTTAAATAGTAGACATCAACTTTCTTTCTCATTCACATCATCTAAAATCCTATCTAGCATAGTCATATAGATAACTGATATGTACCATTGTATATGCATGCCCTAAATATGTAATATAATGACAATGGTAAGCACACTTATATCACTGAGATGGCCTTTCTTACGAGCTGACTTTTGGAACACATGTATGCTTCTGTTGCAGGCTTGTAGCTAGCTTACGCTTAACGATATAAAAATTCTGGAGCATCTTAACTAAAAGAAGCTAGCTTTAATTTAGCACAAGTGGGCACGAACTCACCGAGTTGATCGCCACGATAGAGCTGATCCTCTCTGACGCCTTCTGATTGGTCCAGCTGATCCATGCCATGTCAGCACTCCCCCACGAACTCGGTCTTGTGACGGGTGAAGAATGCGTGTCGTCGTTGCTTCTTGTAACTGGACGAACCATTATTCTATGGAACGGATTGTTTGGTTTACCTGACCTAGCAGGCTTAATTAGGTTGACATAAACCGATGGGTTAATCTAATCACATGCCAAGATCGCTAATTACCCGGCTGAAAGAATGACACGTCACTGACAGTTCTATCAAGATGTTGAAATATAAGTGAATTGTCCGTCTTTTCTCATTAGCTTAAGCTTTTGAGTGAATTGGTTGGTGCATGTACCTTAATATGGACGATGAATGCAACTCAATACAAGAAAAGGGCAAAATCCGCCATGCAATTGGCTTCCTGATCTGTCTAAATAAAACCACGCGTTATGCAAAGCGATGGGGATGGCATCACATCGATCGATCTGTGTCATGCCAGTTTGGACGCAGCCGGGCGCTGGATGTGCGTTGCGTTTAGATATTTCCCACATGATTGTATGTAACTTTGAACCTAATCTAATGATAAGATAGTGATTAACAACCGTGCGCTTAGCGATTACGTTTGGGTGCTCGAATCAGTGCATACGGATGAGCCAAAAGAACGTCCATTTTCGTAATGCAGTATAGTAGTACCTACTTGGCTACTTGCTTGCGTACTCCTCAGTCTTAACCATAATTAAAGACTTCGAGATTTAATTAATCACGTGGTGATTCAATAATGTTCGGTTGCTCCTGTTCCTGCGGTGCCAGCTCTATTGAATCATTGCCAATTTTTGGCACGCATTGTTTTTGGCACGCATTGTGACGGCCAATTAATTTTGGGTATCAACCAAACAAACCCGTGGTGTTAACGACGATATTGATTAGTCCTGTTTAATGCGGAACGAATTAATCAAGGATTATCATATGAATTACATACAGAGTGCTATGTTTCCTCCAAAACGTACATTGTTGTAACAGCCTCAAAAATCATAAAATAAAGAAAAATGAAATAAAAATATTTTGTGTATTATTTTCGAAATTTCTGAATTTTCTAGATTTTCTGAATATTCTTTTGGCTTTTCTTTAATGCAAGAAAATGAATCAAAGAATATGGTAAATAGAAAATGGTAAAAAGTAAAAATGTTAATTCAACAAAAATTTACCAAAGTTTCTAAAAATATCTGAGGGCTCTCCTCAGCTTGCTTAAGTCGGTGGGTAAGCTGAATTAATAAAAATAACAATTAATCAAAGATAATCATGAGTGAATATCTCAGGGTAAAATGGTAAAACAATTTGGTAAAAATATCTGTAAGTCATCATGACCCAAAATTTTTATCTTGCCGACATCAAAACAGTATCAACCTTCAGTAAAAATATCAAGAATTTATTAATTCATTTTATAATTTTAAAAATTCAAAAACAGTGAATAAATAATCTGGAAAACAGTAATGTCAGAATTTTTAAAAATTAAATAATAATAATTAAAGTCTGTAATTTTTACATAAGGTGTATAATATCATTTAAAACCGTAATAAAAAGTTTTGTAAAATAATACCTTCGTTTAAATCGCAAATTAAAAGAAAAACCGAATGGGCAATGCAGCAACTGTTGCAATGTCAGAATTTTATAAAAATCTGCATGCATCATAAAATAGTGAAAATTTTTCAGGAGGCTGGTAATATCCTTGCCGATCTATGTTAAAAATTTTATAAATTTTCGTGCCAGTTTGAATGTTGAAATCCCGTTCGGTCGTGAGGTTTCTCCAGAGTTCTTTTCTTGCCGTCGCTGACATCTGGGTCCGGGCTGTCAGCGAGCCAACTCAGCCGACAGCCACCGCCATCTGGCCCCCGCATGGCAGCCTCTCGCCCGCGTTCTTCTTCCCCTCTCTCTGCCTCTCTCCGCGCCGACGCCGCTCGGTTCTTTCTCGCGCTGCGCCGCACCGCCTCTCGAGCCCCTATAAAACCCCTCGTCTCGTCGCAGCCGACCTAGCTACCACCCGTGCAATCCATTCCGCCGCTGCTATTGTCATCTTCTCCGTGACGGTAAAAACCGCAAAGAGGCAAAACTTCAAATCCTCCGCTCATCCATTCCACTCCAATTCATTCAACCCAAGACCTTAGCACCTCCAGAGCTCGTCCCAAACCTCGGTGAAACCCTTTCTTCCCGGCGAGCTTCTCGCGTGTGTTTTCTTCCGCCGCCACGCGCACGGTGAACCTTCCTCCTTCATTCATTCTTCAGCGATTGATGGAACTGGTTCCTTGAGTCGCGCAGTGCTCATCCGAGTGAAAATGAAGCTTGGTTAGCTCTAGTTTTGCATCGCGCCGCTCGCCATTCGCCGCCGCCTCGCCGCGGTGGCATGTCGCTGCGAGCCCTCGAGCCACCGCGCGCCACCAAAGTGTCGCGACGGATGCCTGAACCTCGAGTGGAACCCATTCCACCCCGGAGGCTCGCTTCCGCCGTCGGCGAACTCCGCCAGAGCCGCCGCCGCCCCTCGCCGGTGGAATCCGCCTTTCCGGCCGCCTCAGACCGCCGCGCGACCGTCCCTGGGTTCGCACGGATGCGCTGAAGCTCGGAGTGGAATCGATTCCATCGCTCCGGCTCCGGTTCGCCGCCGGCGAGCTCGCTAGCCGCTGTTCCGCTCTGGTCGCCGCCAGCGGGCTCGGTCGGCCACCACGCGCCAAGCGTTGTCTTCTGCGCGCACGCTATCTGGGCGGCCGGTCGATCGCGTCTTGCCGTCTGCGTCATCGACATGCGGACCGCGCTGTGTCACCGCCAGCTGCGATCGCAAGCCACATAGCGTCGGCCGCGCCGCAGCGCAGATCGATCGGCCGACCGATGGGCCCGACTGTCGGCGCCTCAAGCAGTTCCGCCGAAAAGGAAAGCGCGTTTTCCCTGTGAAAGCGTACTTTCCATTTTCGGCAGTTTTCTGATTTTTAGTATTTATTCAAAACCTAGATATTCATTTAGCTATAACTTTTGAATCATTTAACCAAATTTGATGAAATAAATTTCTAAATTCATATAAAATCCAGTAGATTCATAATATGCAAATATATTTCAGAATTGAATTTTATTTGAAATTCGAATTTAAATTCAAAAGAAAGGTTAGAAATATGTCATTCATGAAAATTTTGCAAATAACCTCCAAATTTAGTAAAATAAATTTTATTAGAATCCTTGTAATCTCAAGAACCAGAATCTGTAAAAATACTTAGGGTGTGTTGTAAGAAAAATCTAAGTTATAAAATGAGTAGAAAATAATGCAATAATGGTTTAAATAGATCAAATCTTTAAATTGCAAAAGAAAACAAATAACTCATGTAACCATTCCTGAAATTTGTGAAAACATTTTATTTGAATATTTCCATCTGATTTCTTTTTGGCTCTATTGGAATTTGGTATTTGTTATATGTGGTCGTACGACGTGTAGAACCCGACGAATCCGGTACATTCGACGACCAGGAGTTTGAAGTCGAGGATAGTCAACAAGGCAAGCAAACCCCTTTGATCATATTGATCTCAGTTTTATAAATGTTTTCATTAAATGTTTTACTGCATACTTTATTTTGTTATAGTCTGCTATATTTCGGGTAATGATAATTGTACCAGTAGACTTATAGAACTTCCTTGATCAGTAGGAAATTGTGAACCTTGAAAACCCTAGAATAGCTTAGACAATATTTAATGTCAATCTGGGTTACTCACATTTAGTGAAATGCTTAGCCAAAGCTAAATGAAGATAAAACTAAGAAATGATTAAAGACTTTGGATATGACATTTAAATGGGTATGACCATTTTTGTGGTTGGTATTTGGTTGGAAAATGAAAATAAAACTATGGTTTAGATGCGGGCAATTATTGGCAATAGCCGGTTGTGCATGTCTTTGCACGTAGTGTAGGGTGGAGATTATTGCCTGTGTCGGATTAAGGACCGAACTATGGGTTGTTTTCAGGCCAAGAACATTCATACAACCACAAGTCTTTGGTATGGGACAGCTCTAACTTATTAAGTTGTTTAAAACTAGCTTTGCACTTGGAAGGCGGAGTAGTACGAGCTGTTTCTTAATGAATTGCTCGACGGACGCCCACACCGAGGTGATCATGGATTAAACGTCTACCAATATAACGGTGTATGCCATACGTGGGTAGTTTCATCATTTCTATGCTCGAGTTCTTACACCACGAATGGGTTATCGCCACCGTCTTTGGTGCAAAGTTAGGTTTAAATAATGTAACAGCTTATAACATGACTCTCTGCGGCACACCAAAGGCGGTGTGCAAATATCGATTGCTCAAAGAGTCAGTCATGTCTTGTGGGAAAGTCGTATACCTCTGCAGTGTAAAACTAATCGATTAGCGCGTCATGATCATGGACACTTGTAAAGTCATCACATAGTTAGCGCTTTGCTTATTTTCATAAAAAGTGGTTTCTACCACGTGTTGGTCATTTCCGCTGTGTGCGGAAGGAAATGGTTTTAAGTATGATCAGTTTACCCAAACATTCGTGATTTATTGATGCTTACATTCTATCACTTTCAATATTAAATTGCTTTTATTTAAATTCCGTTTTGTAATCTATTATTCGATATTTACATTTCAAACCAGCTTTATGCAAATTAACCTTATTAGCCTTTCATTGAAATGGCCTGCATGTAATTTAGGATTTGCATAAGTCTTGCGAGTACGTAAGTACTCAACTTGCCAATGTTGATGTTTTTAGGTGAAGAAACAGATTTTCCCGACGATTCTTACGTTGATGCAGGATACGGGGAATTTATCGATGAATTTATCTAAGGATTTTCCTTGTCGCTTGCTGTGGAACAATGGGTTAAAAAGGCATACTACAAGAATTTGTCTCCACCGCAGCTTTACTTTTGGTATTGTAAAATAATATGTAATCTTACTTCATTGTGTAATAAAGTTTGTGTATGACTGTGATATCAATTTGTATTTGTGCGTACTAGCTACTGATCATGGGACTAGTACTGTATGCACATGGTATCCATTTTTGGTATTTATTTATCAAAAATGGGGGCCTTACAAGTTGGTATCAGAGCCATGTTGACCGTAGGAAACTTTAGGTAGTATGAGAGTAATAAAAACTTAAAACTTGATATTAGGATCCAAGTGAACTAAAATTTTGAATTAGGACATCTTACCTGTCTATTCTTTATATGCATGAAACTCCTCTTTTGGTTATGCGTATACTTGTTAATAACTCTTTCCTATTTTTAAATCTCTGCTAGAATCTTTTCTTCCAAAAATTACTTTACTGTCTTACATTTAATCAGGAATACTAATTCCTTGTTAAATGTGCAGATGGGCGGATACACCCCATGTTATACTTCCACTAATAGGGAGAATTCTGGCATGGCGGGAATTCTTACTCGTTTGCTAGAATTCGCCCATTTTCCCGAAAATCCACGATATATAGTATTCCACGCTGCAGTTAGTTCTGTCTCTGTGGAATACATAGCTAGGGTGGATATCCCTACCCGAGATGAAGATAGTGAAGAGTTTTTGTCTTTTGAGGGTCCTGGATCTTCCCTCATGATGGCCATGAATGAAGCCGCCTATATGGCTATTGTCAGTTTACGCCACACCTTACCTGAACTGGCAGTGGTATATAGGAGGATTCCCTCTCGGCCACCAGGTGGGGAGAATAATTATATGGATGCCACTGGGTTACAAAATCCTACTTTACGTAACCTAGTGGAATTCATAAATGCCTCGACCGAGATTGCCGTCGGGCAATAATCGAATCTGAGGAGGCGTCGCCATGTAGCATTCCTAGAGAATGCCATCGCTCCTGCGTTGCGAGGTATTGTTCCTCGCTCGCCTGGGCAATTCCTCAGCACCTATGCCCGACGACACCCAGTACCACCGGTGTCGCCAGCAAGGATGTCGATGATAGGAGTCGCCCTAGGTTACCGAGCATCCGGTGGATTCCCATAGTTTTCCTCCGCGAGTCCTCGGATACCGCAGAGCATCATTGTCAGAGACCCTTATCCTCCCGATGCCGAGAGTTCTAGTCGTAGAGATAGTAATAGTCTGTGAGTTGGTTAGATGATGAGTAGTGTTAGAAGAGGTTTTTGGTGTTGCCCTTCTATGTAGTAACGTCAAAAATAAATGTTATGTTTTGTTGTGAATATTATAAAGTTGAAATAAAGTTTTTGCCTTATATTGTTTGTGTGCTTTTGGTTCCTACTCGTAAATATTTAACTTTCAGTTAATATTTTTACGACGTTGTGATCCGTAATAATAGTAATCAAGTTGTGCTTTTAAAACATTGGTAACAACCGAGATTAAAATTAAAGTAGATCTTAATTCATTAATAATCCTGTTCGGATGCTCGCAACCCGGTCCTTGGATGAGATTTCGGGAGTGAGGAAACCCGAAACTCACCCTCGGCGGTGACCGACCACTCAAATTGACCTAATCCATCCATCCGTCGGCAGTTCGAGGATCTTCGTCGCGTCGTCAAGCCGTCGAGATTCGCCGCCTCCTCATGTCCAAGAAGAAGAAGTTCGGAGGCGGTTGCGTGGCCGCCAACCATGGCCCAAGTGCTTGCAATGATAGAACAGTCGCCAGACGATATACCTGTTGCTCCAACAGTTGGTCCAAAATACGACTAACCTTGGTGCTGCAAGTTCTAGGCCCGGTGTTGGTGAAGCCTCCCATCAGTCCAAATTGGGAGAATTTTTGAAGACCCGGCCTCCAACCTTTTCATCTTCATCAGATCCCCTGGACGCTGATGATTGGTTACGAGCTATTGGAAGTAAGTTGACCATTGCCCAATGCAATGATCATGAGAAGGTCCTTTATGCGTCGTACCAACTCCAGGGAGCCGCTGCAGTCTGGTGGGAAAATTTCCAAGCGGCAAGGCCCCAAGGTCAAGAAGTTACTTGGGATGTTTTCCGAGAAGCTTTCAGGAAGACGCATATTCCTTCGAGCTTGGTGAATTTAAAAAGACGGGAATTTCTTGACCTGCGTCAAGGAAATATGTCCGTAATGGAGTATCTTCACCGTTTCAATTACCTTGCTCGTTATGCGTCATCAGAAGTCAGTTCAGAAGCCCGAAGAATTGAGCACTTCCGGGACAATCTGAATAATGAAGTTAAGCATCTTCTCGCTATTCACGACTTCCAAACACTCGTGGACAAGACTATAATCGCCGAGCATAGTTCGCGCGATGTTATGGAAAGTCGAAAGAGGAAGTGGATGGCGCGGAAAGCTGCCAGTCCGAATTTGCCAAGGCCGCGCGTTGGTCAGCCGACCAATGTTCGACCTCCCCTGCCTCGTCAGCAGCAGCAGCAGAGGCGTCAAGGTCAGGCACCCCGGCCCCAGCAGTCTTCTGTTCGTCCCTCGAGCAGTAATGAAGGAAGGACTTCGAGTTCGAATCAAGCGGTGGTGTGACTGCTATCATTGCAAAAGCGCGGGCATTATGCAAATGCTCGCCTAAAAGAGGTCAAGCGTCGAGGCGCGATCGTCGCAGGAGTTCAGAGACCCCAGTCGACCTTCGTGAGCCGGGAATTCTCGGGTTGTTAAGCTGCTGCAGCTCTTAATCGCAGTCGAGTAGCGGTCGCCTTCATCATGTGACCGTGAAGAAGCAAACGGCGCCGGATGTGGTAATCTTGGGTATGTTTCTGTGCACTCGGTATCTACTTTGGTATTGTTTGATTACGAGCATCGCACTCGTTTATTTCTAAGAAATTTGCTGATCAGAATAACTTAGAAATTGATCTTCTCTCTGCCAAAATGATAATCTATTCCCCTGGTTCAGTTATGAATTCAATTAAGTTTTGTCCTAAGGTTAGCATTGAAATTAATGGAGTCATGTTTCATGCTGATCTTATCCTTATAGAAACCTCAGGGTTAGAAGTAATCCTTGGTATGGATTGGTTGTCTAAGTTTAAAGGATGCATAGACTGTGCCAATCGATCCATTTCCTTGGTTAGCCCTGAAGGAATTCCAGTTCATTTCTCTTCCATTCAAAGTTCTTCAAATATTCAAGCTTCCCTTTATTCAGCCATAGTAAAAGATCTTAGCCAGATTCCAATTGTCTCCGAGTTCTCTGATGTTTTTCCAGATCAGTTGCCAGGCCTGCCTCCAGATAGGGACATAGAGTTTGTTATAAACCTTGTTCCTGGAACAGCGCCTATATCCAAGCGCCCTTATCGAATGCCCCCAGATGAGTTAGTTGAACTAAAGAATCAAATTCAAGAGCAGTTAAGAAAAGGCTTTATTCGACCTAGCTCTTCTCCTTGGGGTAGTCCATTCTTTTGTGCCTAAAAGGGCGGTGGAATACGCATGTGCATGGACTATCGTGCATTGAATGATGTCACAATTAAGAATAAATATCCTTTGCCTCGTATCGATGATCTGTTCGATCAATTGACCGGTGCTCAAATCTTTTCAAAAATTGATTTAAGACATGGGTACTATCAATTGAAGATCAGACCAGAAGATATTCCTAAAACCGCTTTTACCACTCGTTACGGTCTATATGAATATACCGTGATGTCTTTCGGACTTACAAATGCTCCTGCTAATTTTATGCGTCATGAATAAAGTTTTCATGGAGTATTTAGATAAGTTCGTAGTGGTATTCATTGATGATATTCTCGTCTATTCCAAATCCGAAGAAGATCATGCGCATCATTTGCGCATGGTTCTTGAAAAGCTTCGAGAGCATAAGCTTTATGCCAAGTTCGAGAAGTGCGAATTTTGGCTAAAAGAAGTTGCTTTCCTAGGTCATATTCTTTCGAAAGGTGGTATTTCCGTTGATCCCAGTAAAGTCAAAGCTGTTTTAGACTGGGAAGCCCCTCAGTCTGTTCCGAAAATTTGAAGTTTTCTCGGTCTAGCGGGATATTATCGCCGCTTTATCGAGAACTTCTCTAAAATCGCTCGTCCTTTGACCCAGCTTCTCAAGAAAGAAAAGAAGTTTGAATGGACACCTCAATGCGAAGGAAGTTTTCAGGAATTAAAGAAAAGGCTAACAACAGCCCCTGTGCTAGTGTTACCTGATGTCCATAAAAGCTTTGATGTTTATTGTGATGCTTCCAAGAATGGGCTTGGGTGTGTGCTTATGCAAGAAGGAAAAGTCGTAGCATACGCCTCCCGTCAGTTGCGACCTCATGAGCTCAATTATCCGACTCATGATTTGGAACTAGCTGCGGTAGTGCACGCTCTGAAAATTTGGCGTCATTACCTGATTGGAATCAAATGCAGTGTATTCACAGATCATAAGAGTCTGAAATATTTCTTCACCCAGCCTGATCTAAATTTAAGACAACGAAGATGGCTAGAGTTGATAAAAGATTACGATCTTAGCATTCAATACCATCCTGGTAAAGCCAATGTCGTGGCAGATGCTCTAAGTCGAAAGCTTCATTGTCTTTCTGTTTCATCTTTGACCGATCAATTCGATCTGGTAAAAGATTTCCAAAAGCTTAATTTGGGAGTTGTCGAAAAAGGTTATTTGGCCACCCTAGTGGTGCAACCAACCCTTAAGTCCCAGATTAAATCTGCTCAGCTCAAAGATGAAGCAATTATCAAAATCCGTGAAGAGTTGAAGCAAGGAAAGGAATCCAAATTCCGTGAAAGTTCAGATGAAGTGCTTATGTTCGAAAATCGAATATATGTTCCTGATGATCCGGAATTAAAAGAGTTAATTCTCAAAGAAGCCCATGAGTCTCCCCTCTCAATTCACCCTGGAAGTACAAAGATGTATCAAGATCTCCGACAGGAATATTGGTGGCCCGGTTTGAAAAAGGATGTCACTGCATATGTCGCAATCTGTGATGTATGCCAGCGTGTTAAAGCCGAGCATCAACGCCCCGCGGGACTTTGCGACCTTTGAAGATACGAGTGGAAATGGGAAGATATCAGCATGGATTTTATTACTGGTTTGCCAAGAACCAGGAAAGGGCATGATTCCATTTGGGTAATCGTTGACCGTCTGACTAAAGTGGCTCACTTTATTCCGGTCAAGACTACTCATTCTGGAGATAAGCTTGCCGAATTGTATTTGAAGAATATTGTCCGTCTTCATGGCGCATCAAGACAATTGTTTCACCGAGGTTCCCGTTTACTTCGTTTCGGGAAAGTTTGCAATCTTACGGGAACTAAGTTGAATTTGATCTGACTTATCATCCTCGGTGATGGACAAGCGGAAAGGACCAATCAAATTTTGGAAGACATGTTAAGAGCCTGTGTGTCGTGTCGACGGCTCTAATTGGGAGAAAAGTTTGGCCTTCGCCGAATTCTCTTATAATAACAGTTTTCAATCTAGTCTGCAAGTGTCGCCTTTTGAAGCGCTGTATGGAAGGAAATGTCGAACCCCTCTTTTCTGGTCTGAAGTTGGAGAAAGAAAATTCTTCGGCCCAGATCTTATTCAAGAAGCTCAAGAGCAAGTGGACATGATCAGAAGCCGACTAAAAGAGGCTCAGTCTCGTCAGAAGAGTTACGCCGACAATCGTCGTCGTGAACTCAGTTTCGAAGTTGGTGACCATGTCTATCTCAAAGTCTCGCCTCTTCGTGGAATTCGTCGATTTCAAATCCGTGGGAAGTTAGCTCCTCGATTCATTGGACCGTTTCAGATCATTGGAAAGATGGGTGAGATGGCATATCAATTAGAATTGCCACCTCAACTATCTGACGTTCATAACGTCTTCCATGTATCTCAGCTTAAGAAATGCCTTCGTGTTCCCTCTGACCTCGCTGATTTGGAAGGAATAGATCTTCAGCCAGATATATCTTATCGAGAGCATCCATTCAGATCTTGGGAGAGTTTAACGCCAAACAAGAAACAAGACCATCAAGATGTTGAAAGTGCAATGGAACAATCATACTGAAGACGAAGCTACATGGGAAAGAGAAGATCATCTTCGACAAGAGTTCCCCGATTTTTTCTAGTCATCTCCAAATCTCGGGGACGAGATTTTTGTAAGGGGGGTAGATCTGTAACAGCCTCAAAAATCATAAAATAAAGAAAAATGAAATAAAAATATTTTGTGTATTATTTTAGAAATTTCTGATTTTTCTAGATTTTCTGAATATTCTTTTGGCTTTTCTTTAATGCAAGAAAATGAATCAAAGAATATGGTAAATAGAAAATGGTAAAAAGTAAAAATGTTAATTCAACAAAAATTTACCAAAGTTTTTAAAAATATCTGAGGGCTCTCCTCAGCTTGCTTAAGTCGGTGGGTAAGCTGAATTAATAAAAATAACAATTAATCAAAGATAATCATGAGTGAATATCTCAGGGTAAAATGGTAAAACAATTTGGTAAAAATATCTGTAAGTCATCATGACACAAAATTTTTATCTTGCCGACATCAAAACATTATCAACCTTCAGTAAAAATATCAAGAATTTATTAATTGATTTTATAATTTTAAAAATTCAAAAACAGTGAATAAATAATCTGGAAAACAGTAATGTCAGAATTTTTAAAAATTAAATAATAATAATTAAAGTCTGTAATTTTTACATAAGGTGTATAATATCATTTCAAACCGTAATAAAAAGTTTTGTAAAATAATCCCTTCGTTTAAATCGCAAATTAAAAGAAAAACCGAATGGGCAATGCAGCAACTGTTGCAATGTCAGAATTTTATAAAAATATGCATGCATCATAAAATAGTGAAAATTTTTCAGGAGGCTGGTAATATCCTTGCCGATCTATGTTAAAAATTTTATAAATTTTCGTGCCAGTTTGAATGTTGAAATCCCGTTCGGTCGTGAGGTTTCTCCAGAGTTCTTTTCTTGCCGTCGCTGACATGTGGGTGCGGTGTCGTCAATGAGCCAACTCAGCCGACACCACCGCCATCGGCCCCGCATGGCAGCCTCTCGCCGCGTTCTTCTTCCCTCTCTCGCCTCTCTCCGCGCCGACGCCGCCTCTCGGTTCTTCTCGCGCTGCCGCACCGCCTCTCCGAGCCCCTATAAAACCCCTCGTCTCGTCGCAGCCGACCTAGCTACCACCCCGTGCAATCCATTCCGCCGCTGCTATTGTCATCTTCTCCGGCGACGGTAAAAACCGCAAAGAGGGCAAAACTTCAAATCCTCCGCCTCAGTCCATTCCACTCCAATTCATTCAACCCGAAGCACCCTAGCACCTCCAGGAGCTCGTCCCAAACCTCGGCCGAAACCCTTTCTTCCCCGGCGAGCTTCTCCGCCGTGTTTTTCTTCCGCCGCCACCGCGCACGGTGAGAGCCTTCCTCCTTCATTCATTCTTCAAAGCGATTGATGGAACTGGTTCCTTGAGTCGCGCAGGTGCTCATCCGAGTGAAAATGAAGCTTGGTTAGCTCTAGTTTTGCATCGCCGCCGCTCGGCCATTGCCGCCGCCGCCCTCGCACGGTGGCATGCCGCTGCAGAGCCCCTCAGGCCACCGCGCCGCCACCAAAGTGTGCGCACGGATGCCCTGAACCTCGGAGTGGAACCCATTCCACCCCGGAGGGCCTGCTCCGCCGTCGGCGAACTCCGCCAGAGCCGCCGCCGCCCCTCGCCGGTGGAATCCGCCTTTCCGGCCGCCTCGGACCGCCGCGCGACCGCCCTCGGTTCGCACGGATGCGCTGGCTTCGAGTGGAATCGATTCCATCGCCCGGCCCGGTTCGCCCGGCGAGCTCGCTAGCTGCAGTTCTGCTCTGGTCGCCGCCAGCGCCCGGCCGTCATCGGACGCGCAGCGCCAGCGTTATCTTCTTGCCACGCTTATCTGGGCCGGCCGGTCGATCGCGTCGCGCGTCGCGTCAGCACATCGACACGCGACTGTCGGCCTCATGCCAGAATGATCAGCATGATGCCGGCGTCACATACCACAAGATATACAGACGGTCGATCGACCGATGGGCCCTACTGTCGGCGCCTCGGCGCAGTTCCGCCGAAAAGGGAAAGCGCGTTTTCCCTGTGAAAGCGTACTTTCCATTTTCGGCAGTTTTCTGATTTTTAGTATTTATTCAAAACCTAGATATTCATTTAGCTATAACTTTTGAATCATTTAACCAAATTTGATGAAATAAATTTCTAAATTCATATAAAATCCAGTAGATTCATAATATGCAAATATATTTCAGAATTGAATTTTATTTGAAATTCGAATTTAAATTCAAAAGAAAGGTTAGAAATATGTCATTCATGAAAATTTTGCAAATAACCTCCAAATTTAGTAAAATAAATTTTATTAGAATCCTTGTAATCTCAAGAACCAGAATCTGTAAAAATACTTAGGGTGTGTTGTAAGAAAAATCTAAGTTATAAAATGAGTAGAAAATAATGCAATAATGGTTTAAATAGATCAAATCTTTAAATTGCAAAAGAAAACAAATAACTCATGTAACCATTCCTGAAATTTGTGAAAACATTTTATTTGAATATTTCCATCTGATTTCTTTTTGGCTCTATTGGAATTTGGTATTTGTTATATGTTGCCGTACGACGTGTAGAAACCGACGAATCCGGTACATTCGACGACCAGGAGTTTGAAGTCGAGGATAGTCAACAAGGCAAGCAAACCCCTTTGATCATATTGATCCCAGTTTTATAAATGTTTTCATTAAATGTTTTACTGCATACTTTATTTTGTTATAGTCTGCTATATTTCGGGTAATGATAATTGTACCAGTAGACTTATAGAACTTCCTTGATGAGTAGGAAATTGTGAACCTTGAAAACCCTAGAATAGCTTAGACAATATTTAATGTCAATCTGGGTTACTCACATTTAGTGAAATGCTTAGCCAAAGCTAAATGAAGATAAAACTAAGAAATGATTAAAGACTTTGGATATGACATTTAAATGGGTATGACCATTTTGTGGTTGGTATTTGGTTGGAAAATGAAAATAAAACTATGGTTTAGATGCGGGCAATTATTGGCAATAGCCGGTTGTGCATGTCTTTGCACGTAGTGTAGGGTGGAGATTATTGCACGTGTCGGATTAAGGACCGAACTATGGGTTGTTTTCGGGCCAAGAACATTCATACAACCACAAGTCTTTGGTATGGGACAGCTCTAACTTATTAAGTTGTTTAAAACTAGCTTTGCACTTGGAAGGCCGGAGTAGTACGTTTGTTTCTTAATGAATTGCTCGACGGACGCCCACACCAGGTGATCATGGATTAAACGTCTACCAATATAACGGTGTATGCCATCTCGTGGGTAGTTCCATCATTTCTATGCTCGAGTTCTTACACCACGAATGGGTTATCGCCACCGTCTTTGGTGCAAAGTTAGGTTTAAATAATGTAATGATTATAACATGACTCTGCGGCACACCAAAGGCGGTGTGCAAATATCGATTGCTCAAAGAGTCAGTCATGTCTTGTGGGAAAGTCGTATACCTCTGCAGAGTGTAAAACTAATCGATTAGCGCGTCATGATCATGGACACTTAGTAAAGTCATCACATAGTTAGCAGTTTTGCTTATTTTCATAAAAAGTGGTTTCTACCACGTGTTGGTCATTTCCGCTGTATGCGGAAGGAAATGGTTTTAAGTATGATCAGTTTACCCAAACATTCGTGATTTATTGATGCTTACATTCTATCACTTTCAATATTAAATTGCTTTTATTTAAATTCCGTTTTGTAATTTATTATTCGATATTTACATTTCAAACCAGCTTTATGCAAATTAACCTTATTAGCCTTTCATTGAAATGGCCTGCATGTAATTTAGGATTTGCATAAGTCTTGCGAGTACGTAAGTACTCAACTTGCCAATGTTGATGTTTTTAGGTGTAGAAACAGATTTTCCCGACGATTCTTACGTTGATGCAGGATACGGGGAATTTATCGATGAATTTATCTAAGGATTTTCCCTTGTCAGTTGCCTGTGGAACAATGGGTTAAAAAGGCATACTACAAGAATTTGTCTCCACTGCAGTTTTACTTTTGGTATTGCAAAAATAATATGTAATCTTACTTCATTGTGTAATAAAGTTTGTGTATGATCGTGATATCAATTTGTATTTGTGCGTATTAGCTATCGATCATGGGACTAATCAGATGCACATGGTATCCATTTTTGGTATTTATTTATCAAAAATGGGGGCCTTACAATTGTGATGAACATCTTGTGTTGCAAATACGTACAAGTACCAAGGTCGGCTCTGGGCCAGGGCGAGAAGTGCGACGGCCTAGGGCCCACCACTTCTATACATTGATAGATTTGAGCAACTAAAATCATTTGAAAGCAAGTTTGGTTTCTTATTCAACACAAAAAAATTGAACTCCTTAGATGATAATGATTTAAGAACATGATGCACTAATTTTGTAAGAAAAATCTCATGATAACTCATCTGATGTTGAGTTAGATGATTTTTTTTCTAAATTAAAAGTTTTGCAAGTGACTTTGCCAGATGTGTTGATGTCAACAATTGAGATTCTTGAGTTCGTTAGAACTACAGATTGTTATCCAAATGTTTCAATTGCCTATCGGATCCTCTTAACTATACCTGTGAGGTTGTGACTGTTGCGTCAGCTAAAAGAAGTTTCTCTAAATTAAAATTACTAAAAAATTATTTGAGGTCATCTATGTCACAAGAAAGGTTGAATGGTTTAGCCATGTTATGTATTGAGAAGAATATGTTAGACAATGTTAATCTTGATATTGTCCTTAATGATTTTGCATTGAGAAATGCTCGAAGGAGTTTGTTTTTTATGATTATAAATGTCATTGACTGATCGCTTTTTGATTTGTTATTCAGGTGAAAGTACGATGGCTACTCCTTGTCTCTATTGGTGCACTTGTTTTTTAAGCTTATTTCGTAGTGAAGACTTAAGAGGCTTTTATTATATTTTTTTCATGCTCCTTTTAGTGTTTGTATTACTTTTCTGGCCTTTCTTGGTTCTTAAGAGCATATTGTTCAAACTCGTAATATATATATATATATATATATATATATATATATATATATATATATATATATGTGTGTGTGTGTATGGTATTGGACCTTATTTGCTAATGAAAATTTATGCTCTCAATGTTTATTTTTTTGTCATTATAAATATTCAATGATTTAAGTAGCATATTTATAAATGAGAATTACTTCCCTGTAACCTATAGAATGTAGACCTATTATCTAAAATTCGCCTCAGACCCCCTCAAACTATAGGACCGGCCTGCGGACAACCTTGATCTCCTTGCATGGATGATGGATGGATGCATGTATTGATGCAGCATTAGTAAAACAAAACGATATATAATACGGGCCGGGGTTAGCCAACCTGTATTGACTTGACCATGCAACCCGAAAATGACGTAAGCATGAATGAGATTAGCGCAAATGACAGTGACAGATGGACGCATGTGTCACGTTCTGCAGGTTGTTGAGCTGCATGCAATCGCTCGCTGCCACCGCGCGTAGAGATTGAATTTGTTTGGTTAAATTAATAGACTAGACTAGGACGGACCAATAGTACCGGGCTAAGTGGCGAGCTAAGAGATGTTCTTCAAGGGATATTTGTTCAAGCTTAGTCATGGTCTAAATAAACTTCTTAAGCTGGTCTAGTCTGCTCTCCGTTTCAAAACTATGAATACTTGGGAGCATTTATTATCTGGATGGAGCATGTGAAAAGCTAAAAGTAGACCTTTTTTACCTATATTTTTTTTCAGTTTCGGTACTCCCTTCATCCACATTTGTAAGGTATATTTTTTTTTGCATATAGATCAAAAAAAATATTAAAAATAACTAAATTATCTCTAATTATTATTCCTATGCACTATATTCAATGCATACATGTAGAGAATATAAAATATAAATAGATATTTATTAGGGATATAAAGAAAATATCATACTAATTTTGTATTGTAATATGAAATACGCTATATAATTATAAACAAAACCATTGAAAAACTACACCATGTAAACTTGGACGGAGGGCGGGTGGTATATATGATATGATACGTAATCAAGTCCTCTCCATTAGGTATCATTAGCTATACTGCAGTGATTATTCAACTAAATCTTCCCGTGCGTATCTGTAGTTCTGTACAGGTAAACTATCCATGACACATTTTTGTAACATTAATCAATCATGCACACCGATGTCGAACTATTCACTTGTTTAGCTCCTATAGCTCGGTTTTTTTTAAAAAAAAATCTAGTATCCTTTTATATGTATTTGCAAAAATAGCTTCTCATCTATCATAGAAAATGCGCAAGCAACATATATCTCCTGCCGTGTCCGAAGAGCGCGGGAGATGGCCAAGGCCATGGCTGCGCGCGCGAACACGGCAGCATGCCGACAAGTGAGGGTGCGGGCAGGCACGAGCGAGCTCGAGCCTGGGTGGCGCAACAGCTTGTCTTCCTGCATGCCTCCGCAATGCTGGCCACCTCCCACGCTCCTCAGGCGCGGCAGGGCCTTTCGCGATGGGAGAGTGGGCTATTTTTTTAAGTACAAGCGTGGGGAGGTTAGATTTGCAAAAAAAAAAAGGCACTACGGGAGCTAGATAAGTGAACGATTCACCAATGTCCTACCCTAGACACACCTATGCATCTATGTATGAACAGTTTCTTTATGAAATTCTTATGAAATGTGCTAGTACACGGTGTAAGATACAATGGCAGACACAAGAAGGGAGACGAAGGGGATGAGCACCGGTTTCAATGTGATACCTCTAGTACTCCCTTGGTTCCATAGGCTTCTTCTGGTGGTCTTCGAAGTGTCGCACCAACCACTCGCTATAAACGCAAGAAAACACAGAAATACTGAGCTCTATTTTTCTATTGCGTATGCCACCTGTAAGATAGACCATTTATCTATCACCAATTGCATTTTTGGCCGTAATCTCTTAACACAAATCTGAACAAGAGAGACTCTTAGCTGGCGCTTTGAAGGATGGAAACTAATAGCCCTGTTAGCCATCTAAATCAGCGTCTTTCTCGTCGGGACCACCACATGGAACTCATGTATAATCAAATTATTACGCTCAGGACTTAATTTGAGGCCACCATTTCATTATTTCCAGGGGGAAATAGTTGTTGTTCACGCTAGATGTCAGTACCATGAGTTCATGATTAATTAACTAAAATTATTTACTACTGGAGCACACTTTGACTTTCCTACTGTATGCTCTGTAAATACTGTAACTTTTGCAGTACCACTAGCAAGAGTCATGCACGACAAGCAACTGCTTTATGCATTAATTACCAGCAGTAGAATGATACGTATTAGGCTTTTCAACCTGCAATTACCTGACATCAAATTAACCGGAGTTCTTCTGCTGTCGTTGTTTCTGGGAACCAACCTGACAGAAAGGGACCCGAAACTAAGCTGAGAATATGTCAGATATTCTCAGGTGTAGAGTTTTTACTTTATATCCTTGTAGACGAGTACTCTTTTCTTTAGTACAGCACAGAACAGTCCCATACTTATTGGTTCTGTAAAGTCGAAGCTGTAGTGCACATATATGTGTGCTAATCCAAATACTACACACTAGTAGAAAATATATACACTATCTCAACTTATCATCAAGAAGACGGGAACACTGGAATCACCAAGTCTCGAAGAGAAAAAGGGTCATTGAAATTGCAAAAAGGAAATGCATACTACTATAATTGTGGACTTGTTGGTACTAGAGCTAGCCTACCTACCAAAAAGGGCATAAAGGAGGATCTGTGTTTGGCATGGATGCCTTCCTAGCTGCTATCGCTGAGTGGCCAATCTGCTACATGGCCATGTTCATGGCCACTTATTCTCCTCCAAATCCACGTGGAAAAGGGGACACAATCCTTGGCAGTTTGAACGGGGACCGCTAAGTTTACAGTCCCTATTCAATCTAGCCGTTAGATCGAGCGAATCGGCGGCCCAATAGTAAAAACCGGTTGTTACAGTATTTGCTACAGTACTCGAAAAAATCTTGCGCGCGCCTTTTGCATCGGATATTTGAATGGGGACTGCAAATTTAGTAATCCCATTCAAACCGGAAAAGGAAGATCACACACACGTAACCCTCCAAAGTCTCGCTCCACAGTGCATGCAACTAACTGCCCAAAAAGGAGGTCAAAAGATGCTGTAGATTCAAGGAAGAGGAAAAAAGAGAGCAGAAGAGGTGTCAAAAAGGCTCTCACAAACGCATGTATGAGATTGATAAAAAAAACGCATGTACGAGATTAACAGCTCGTGCCTCCGATGTGTGCGAGATGTTCTGAATGCAACACCTGTCGAGGCTCAAGAATCCAGCAGAGAAGAGGTTAAAAATAACCACGTTAAAAAAAGTTGGCTTAGATCATTCATACACAGCGATGTTGATGTGCTAGTATGCGATAAGTCCTGTGCTAAAGGTCTACTACTACTTATCATGAGTCCTCGATCGATTGAATGGATAAGATTAAGATTTTGATCAAAATCAAGAAGGTTTGCACGTACAGTGGTTGGTTCCCCGATTAATTTGGTGGATTATTCTAGATGTTGATTTTCTTGAACACATCTGCTGCAAATTTTAAAGCTGAGTGATAAAATGGTTTTCAGTGGTCCTGGAGAATAATAGACCGGTGATGCTATGGACTCCACACATCCAAAGGAAACAAGACTTCACATGTAATTTAAGTAGTTGGATGATCGATTGTAAATTGTACTAACAATGATAATAACTTACAAAATAGCATTCCTAGTGAAATACTGACGAATACTAATAAAAAGGATACCCCAACAGCCCGAAGCAACGAGCCAGCGGCCTCAAGCATATCTCCACTTAGCAGTAGCGCGCCGCCCGCCGACGAATCGCTGCGAGATCCGCGCAAGACATCCGCTCCCGACCGCCAAGGAAGCGATCCGACCAGACAGCGCCCCGACCTCTTGGCGGGCGGGATCCCCGACCGACCGGACAGCGCCTCGCCTCTTGGCGGGGCGGATCCCCGACCGACCGGACAACAGCGCCCGACCTCTTGGCGGGCGGGATCTCCCGACTCAACCGAACCAGGGCGACGGACGCCGAGGCCGCGCGTGTCGTCCTCATCGCCTACCGCCACGCACTTCCGAATGAGGTCAATCGAGTGACTATACAAGGCGGTGGCTCCTTCCCAAGAAGATCCGTGACTGCAGAAGACAAAGCTTCCACCCATCAACCGACCACGACAAGATGAGCGCACGCGCTCCTCCCGAGGCAAAGACCAACATCACGCACCGCAACATCGGATTCGCAAGGGTCACAGAGGGCAAGTACGCTATTTCCGGGAATACCTAACCTCCCCGACCACCAAGGCTACCAACCCAAAGAGAGGCAAGGCGGGTGGCGACTCACCCACGGGACGAAGGACCTGAGCTCCTAGCATAGGTCACCTCGCTCTTCCCCTACTCGATGTAACCCGCCTTCCTTTCAGTATAAGAGGAGGCAGGACTAAACGATTCGAGAGAGAGACATAAGAACACGAGGAGACTAAGTCATTTAGGGGCCTCGTCAGAAAAACATAGTGCAAAAACCAATACAATACGGCCATCCGAATCGAGTAGGGACTTTCACCAACCAAGATACATCTTGGACTCACGAGTCTAACCATTCAGTGAGTGGAACGCGCGACCCCTAGACTTACAAATTTACTTGCGGCCAAAAACGCCGGCGGTTGGCGCGCGCCAGTAGGGGCTTCGCGCGTCTTCGTCACCATCTCCGGATTCCGTTTATCTCCCTGATGGCATCCACCCACTGCGACGGCATGACTGCACCGGGGAACCGGATCCGCTTCGGCTCCCTCGACTTCGCCGTCACCCCGACGGGAGGCTCACGCTGTCCCGCCGCCTCCGGAGGACAGCGCGCCGAGAGCAGGCGTCCTCTCCGCGATTCGCTAAGCTCCGGCAGGCGCCTGCAGCCCCGGCCGGAACCCGAGGAGTGCTCCGCCACGGTCGGCGAAAACTCCCGTAGGCCCGGGCAGGTGACCATGTCACCCCCCGTAGGCTCGCGACTGGTGGCGATGGCTGGCTACCTGCCGGCCTCCATCCACGAATTCTTTGGAAGACTCTTCCGCCGTGACTCAGCTCCGACACGAGTACCGCCCGCAGCAGCACTCGCGAGTGCAACATGGCGGCACCGCCGTCGGTTCGTGGCCTCGCGGCGCGGGCCTCCGTCCGGCGACTCAGCGCAGGAGGAGGAGTACCAGTGAGCGCATGAACGCGCTCGGACCGCCGCCGCCGAGCTCCAACAACAAGCAAAGAGTTGGAGGAACGAAGAATCGAAGCCGACCGGCTCCAGCCAACTCGAGCAAGAGGGCTCGAGGCCCGATGATGTGCTGGCGACGCAGCGCAAGACGCGGCGCCAGCACACCTCAAAGCAGCGGAAGGATCCGACGGTCCTCACTCCTTCCCCACGCTACAAAACGTACGCGCCGCAATGCCGCCGAGGCCTCCCGAACCGACCGACCCGGAGGCCAAGGCCATTTACCAAAACCTTCGGTTGGTAGAGCACGCGCCGCAAAGACATGCACGCCCCGGCCCTATCGCCCGAGCCACCTCGCCACCGGGCCCGCATCGCCGACGGCGGGATGGGTCCGGCGAGACAGCGCCGCCGCACCGCGAGCCACACCAGCCTCGCGCGCCCGGCGCTAACGCCTCGGTGATGTTTACGACATTCGCGCTACCCTTGAGGCGCCAAGAAAGATGGCGGAGGAGGCCGCCACTCACGGGTTGCGGCGGCGGCACCACCACCGCAGCCCGAGCCCCGACGGCCCCGGATCGCGAGCGTTCGCCAGGATCCGCCAGCGGACTTCCCTGCCGATTCCGGCGCCTACCAACATTGCCAAATACACCGGCCACAAACCTGTGTGTCGGCTCAAGATTAACGGCTCGCATGTCGGGCGGGAGGAGCAACGGATGACCTCTTCATCATCCAATACCTTCCCATCTACCTCGCAGACTCGGCCCGAGCCCGCTCGAGTACTTGCCGCCAAAACCATCGTGGACTGGACCGACTTGAAAGCCTCTTCGTCGGCAACTTCGTGGCACTTACAAGCGCTCGAAACTCCTGGGACTGAAGGTCGCAAACAAAGACCAGGAAACCCTCCGGGACTACATCCGCGGTTTTCCGCCAAGGCAACGAGCTCCCGACATCTCCGACGCCGATGTCGTGGGAGCATTCATCTACGGCACCTCCTACAAGGCCTTGGTACACAAACTAGGCCGCCTCAAGCCCAGAACTACTAAGAAGCTCCTCGATATCGCCACCAACCACGCCCCGGAGGAGGTGTGGGGCCATCTTCGAGGAGGAAAGGCCCAGCCGTAACCCGGCGTCGCATCGGGTCCCTCTCGACCGCTCCGACAAACAAGCGGCACGGAAGCGATCCGCGAGCCCAAGTGGTCGCCATCGCCGACCGCCTCGCCAAGCGCAGGCGACCGACCGCCGCGCCCACCACTTCGAAATTGATGGACGGCCCGCGCCCAAACCACGGTTCTCCGTCAAGCACAAGTACCGGATCGCGAGGTCCCGAGGCGTTACCTCCTCCGCGCCCCGCAACGCCGCGTGGCAAGGAAGAAGCTCACGCCCGCGGCCGCAGAGAAAAGGCGCACGACGAGTTCCCGAACCCGACGGCCGCCTCATGATCTTTGGAGGACCGCCTACTATGCCGACAAGCACCGGCTCAAGCTCGCTTATCGCGAGGTCCATACCGCCGCGCCACGCGCCCCCAATACCTTCGGTGGTCGGAGTTCCCGATCACCTTTGATCGGACCGACCACCCGACCACGTTCCACACCGGGAGATACCCCGTAGTCGCCCGTCGTGGGGAAGAAGCGCCTTTCAAAGGTGCTTATGGACGAGGCGGCCTCAACATCCTCTACGCCGAGACGCCGACGCTATGGGGATCCGCGCCAACCCTCCGACCCAAAGAAGGCGCCTTCCATGGCGCTATTCTCGCCGCCGAGCCCATCCACTCGGGCCGATCGACCGTCTGCTACCTTTGGGGAACCGAAACTTCCGCACCGAAACCTCGCTTTTGAGGTCGTGGATTTCCCTGTTCTTACCATGCCATCTGGGAAGGCCATGTTACGCCAAGTTCATGGCGGTCCCCGCCACGCCTACCTCGTCGAAGATGCCAGGCCACAGGAGTCATCACCGTGGCATCGTTTTTCCAGCTTGCCTACAATCGCGAAGCGCAGTTAGCTTGTGAGCTTGCCTCGGCGATCATCGCGTCTGCCGAGCTCGACAACCTCGTGAGGAAGCCTCGAATCCGCCCCCGAGTCCAAAGAAGTCGGGCGGATCCTTCAAGTCCGCCGAGGACACGAAGGAGGTCGCGGTCGATCCTCGTGATCCGACCAAGATCGGCGGATCGAGCCACGCCTCGCCAAATAGGAAGCGCCGCCGACTCCTCCGCACTAACAAAGACGTCTTCGATGGAGGTCCTCCGACATGCCGGGATCCCAAGGGAAGTCGCCGAGCACTCCTTGAGCATCCGACCGTGCTCAAAGCCGGCCGCCTAACGCCGCGCCGCTCGACGAGGAGAAGCGCAGGATCATAGGAGGAGATCGCCAAACTTCCGATCGCAGGTTAGTAAAGAGGTGCGCCACCCCGAGTGGCTAGCCAACCTCTGACTTGTAAAAAGAAAATGGGCAATGGAGGATGTGCGTTGACTATACGAGTCTCAACAAAGCATGTCCCAAAGATCCGCTCCTTTGCCCCAGATCGACCAAGTCGCCGACTCCACCGCAGGTGTGAGTCCTCTCTTTTCGATGCCTACTCGCTACCACCGATTGCGCTTAAGGAGTCCGACCACCGCGACTTCCTTCATCACCCCGCTCGCTCATTCTCGCACGCTACGATGCCGCTCGCCTAAAGAACGCGGGCGCTACATACCAGCGATGTATGCAAACGTGCTTCAATAACCAGATCGGTCGTAACATTGAGGTGTACGTCGACGATATTGTCGTAAAAACCAAGAAGGCCGACGACCTTGTCCCCGACTGAAGAGACCTTTGCGAACCTTCGACGATTCCGCATAAAGCTCAATCTCGAAATGCGCTGGTCCCCAAAGGAAGCTCCTTAGCTTCATTGTCTCCGAGCGAGGCATCGAGGCCAACCAGGAGAAGATATTAGCAATCGCAAGGATGGGCCCAATCAGCAACCTCAAGGGGGTCTAAAGGCTGACCGGATGCCTCGCAGCTTTGAGCCGTTTCGTGTCTCGCCTCGCGAGCGCGAATGCCACTCTACAGCTACTCAAGAGATCCGACCGCTTTAGCCGACCCCGAAGCTCAGAGGCCCTCACCCGCCAAGGCCTTTCGTCCTCGCCTCCGCCCCGTCGCCGGCACCGTGGGGAGCTGTTTTCTACATCGCCGCCACTACCCAAGTCGTCGTGCCGCCCTCGTGGTGGAGCGAAGCGGAAGAAGGCCGCGAACTTAAGGTACAACGCCGGTTTACTTCATTAGCGAGGTCCTTCCGAGTCCAAGACTCGGCACCACAGTGCGGTTACTCTACGCGTGCTCATTGCGAAGAGAAAGCTCGCCCACTACTTCGATCAAGACAACATCACCGTGGTGACCACGCCCCGTTAGGCGAGATCGTCCGCAACCGCGACGCCGGGAAGGATAGCCAAGTGGGCACTCGAGCTCGGCGCCGCAACATCACATACGCCCTCTGACGGCGATCAAATCGCAGCCACGCCGACTTCGTCGCCGAGCGGATCAAACCCGTGCACCACCGGTGATCAAGACCCCGAGCATCGACAATGTACTTCGATGGGTCTTACAACAAGAATGGCGCGGCGCTGGAGTTGTCATCATCTCCCACTTGGGAACAAGCTCAAGACGCCATCAGCCGCTGACGCCACCAACAAAGTTGCCGAGCACGAGGCCCTCGCCAACGGTCTCCGGATCGCCGCCGACCTCGGTGCTCGCCGACTTACGCTCACGGGACTCCAAGCTTGTCGTCGACAAGTCATGAAGGCCGCGGAGCCCCGAGACGCCCGTATGGCGCGCAGATCGCCGAGAAGCGCGGGCTCGGCGCGGTTCAAGGGCTTCGAAGCCACCATAGCTACCGACGCTACAATAGCGACGCCGACCACCGCCAATCTGCCTCCAGAGAGCCGGCCCCGCCGGATCTTCGTCGCGACCTCCTCGCGCCTTCCATCCGCTTGGGCCCGGTGGCGAACGGTCCCCGACCTACCTAGACGGTCGCCCGGCCGCCGCGCGGTCGGGCGAGACTTGGCCGGTCGAGCCGCGCGTTAGCAACCGAGTCCGACCGAGAAAGCCATTCATAGATCGCTTGACTGACGGGTCGCTTCCTCCCGACCCGACCGAGGCCCGCGCCGCCCGCGAGCAAAGTCTTTCGTCCGGTCGGTCTGACTTTGCAAAAGGAGTTCTCCGGATCCTCCAAAAGTGCATTCGCCGACCAAGGAAAACAATCGCCGGACGACATACACAATGAATTTGCGGCCACCACGCCGCGCCCGATCTCGGTGGGAAAGGCCTTTCGGCAAGGTTTCTATTGGCCGACCGCCGTTCAACGCAGAGCACATCGCACGCACCTGCGAAGGATGCCAATTTTGCCGTGCATACATCCGCCACCAGCCTTGCGCATAATCCCCATCACGTGGCCTTTGCGCTTGGGGGCTCGATCCGTCGGACCTTTCAAGAAAGCGCCGGGCTTTACCCATTTGCTCGTCGCGTGGACAAGTTCACCAAGTGGATAGAGGCCAAGCCGTCGAAGCGCCACGCGGCACAAGCGCCATCTTCTTCCGCGACATAGTCTTTCGATTCGAGTCCCAAACTCCATCATCACCGACAACTAACGCAGTTCACGGGAAGGAATTTCGAGTTCTCGCGATGACTTCAACATCCGCGCCGATTGGGCGCCGTGGCCCATCCGCGACCAACGGCCAGTCGAGCGCGCAAACGGCATGATCCTTCAAGGGCCTGCCGCGGATCTTCATCGGCTCAAGCACTTCATGGGCGCCGGGCGACCGAGCTACCTCCGCCCTCCGAGTCTACGGACGACGCCGACCCGGCGACCGGGTTCACATCGTTCTTTATGGTATACGGCTTTGGCCGCCTTGCCGATGCACTGGAGTATGGCGCCCAAGACCGCAAGCCTTCGAGGAGGCTCGGGGCTCGCCAGACAACAAGACTCACGTCGACGGATCGACGAGGCGATGACGTGGCCGCCCCGCGATCGGCAGTATCAACAAGCTCGCGACGTTATCACACCGCCAGTTCGAGGGCGGTCTTTCAAGATCGCGACTGGTCTGCGTCGTCCGCATCAGCAAGGATAAGCACAAGTCGCCGCCTCGGAAGGCCCTTCACCGTCGTGCGATCCTCCTACCGCACCTTCGGCCAAGGACACCGACGGCCGATCCTTCCAAATGCATGGAATATAGAAAATTTAAGGCGATTCTATCGCTAAACTCTTTTCCTCTTCCTAGCATGCTCTTTACTTTCTTCCTTCCGAGCACTGTCGCCATGCGACGACTGGGTCGCCTTCGCGCGCTCCGCCAGTCATTTCTCGGCCGGCGCTATGCTGGTTGATGACCCAACCGACCACAAGGTCCTTCCCGAGCAGTAACCCTTCGACCCAAGTGCTACAAATTATACCCGGCGGCTATGATTGCTAACACTTGCGGAAGAAGGAAGTACCGAGTGGAGTGACCTTTGGGTCAGAGGAACACTCCTCCCCGCACGAACTCACTGCCTCACGCGCTTATGAGGGCACGTGACCCGACCGGTCATGATGTTCATCCCGAGCGGTAAACCTCTCAACCCAAGTGTTACGACCTCGCCCCCGGCTATGGTTGCTAAGTAGCACTTCGCGGAAGAAGGAAGTGCCCGAGTGGAAAGATCCCGACCGGTCTAGAACACTCCTATCCTCACAAGTGCGCCTAAACCGTGATAGCCAAGTCTCCAATCCACCTCGCCTCCAAACGGCCCGACCTACGCATAAGTGACCCCGTGGTCCTTAAGGCTATGGTCGCCAAACGCTCATCCTAAATACGAAAAAGGACGAGGGACGATTCTCGAACTTGATAAATTCAAGATTGTTTAAATAGCGGTCTTTACAATCTAAAAGGATAAAGCTAACTATATTTTTATTCTTCTTGGCAGGCGGCGGTAGAGACGGAGAGTTGGTCGCCTCGCTTCCTAGAGGCGGCTCGCTGGCGGATGCGCGGTGGCGATCTCCCGGCGCGCGGCTCGACCAGAGCTCGAACCGGCCGATCTCCTCGTCGATCCGGTTCCAGCCACGCCGCTGCCCACCACCGCGAGGTCGATGCCGTCGAGTACGAGATGGTGTTGACCACGACGGCTCCAAGCGCAGCCACGGTGACCACCGCCTCTTCCACGGTCCGCACTCGCCAAGACGGGCAAGGGCACTCGAGCTCGCCCGGCTCCAAGGATGCGGTCGCAGACTTCCCGACCGCCTTGCGGAGGGCCTCGATTCGGCGCCATCTCGCCCGACCGACCGCGAACCTTCAACGCCGCCGCCTCGCCCCGCCACGATCGCCACGCGCGGGCATCCGGCCGTCTCTGCGCTTCCACGGCGACGCCGATTCTTTCGCCTCTGCGGATTGCGAAGATTTTGGATAAGTTCGCCACGGGTCGCACCCCAAACTTAATTAAAGAATTGAGACACTTACCGACCGCAGAGTTGGTCGATTGCCGCTTCCGACTTCAACGCAGATGAAGTCTTCACCGCCGCCTTTCCGAGCGATCGCCGCTCACGGAACGAACTCGGCGGCGGCCCCCGAGCCTTGTTTCGCTCGGTCCGCAGACGTGTTACTGCGTCTGCGCGGTCCTCAGCCAGCAACGCGCAGATCCTTGGCCTCGGTGACTCCGTCGTGAGGACTCCGCCCGCCACTTCGCCTCAATGCCTTGGCTCCTAGGCGCCATCATGAAGGGCCTTGTGGCCTCTTCAAATCCTCGGCGGATCACCACCGCCCGACCGCCTAATGCCCGTGGCCTCGGCTAGGGCGCACCAAGGCGCACTGATCAGATTCTCCGCGCGCACTACCACGACCGCTCTGAGCGCCGCAGAGCTCAACTCGGCGCACGGCGAGCCCGCAGTCGCCGCAAAACGCGGACACCCGTTAGTCGCACGGAAGAACTATCAAAATGTGCAACGAGTTAGAACTTTTCACCGACTTACCGGGCGATCGGGCCGGACTTCGACCATCGATCCAATACCGTGGAAGACTTCAGAGCAAGAGCCGACTTCATGGATCTCGCCTCTATCTCGCTTCGGCCGGTAGCGCGCTTTGAAGGGCGCCCACTCGCTTCCTCCGCTCGACCCATGACGCCCGACCGGGATTACACCGCGGCGCGCCGCCGCCTCGTCGGGCAGACGCCGCCGCCCGTAGCACTATGGGCAAGGGTGACGAGGTCAACCCTTCGAAACCCCTCGGCGACTGCGCCGAGGAGCCTCGACGGCACCTCCCGGGACGAGGGGTCGAGCACCTCCGCCGCCACCCGCCACGATCGGGCGCGATCACGGCGGCGCCATTGTCTCATCCTCCAAACGACGATCACGCCGTCCGGTGGGGTCTCACGAGGCGGCGGAAGTTCTTCTTCGCCACGACCTCGGGTGAGGCCCCGCCCCTCAAGGCGATCGCGCCCGACGCCGACGCCGCGACTTCCACCGACCCGACGGTCACCAAATCACCGCGCCACATTTGCGAGTCGATGCAGACGCCCACGGCCACCCAAAGATAGGCGCCGACGTTGCAAAGATTCAAGAGTCGCCGGCGGCTTTGCCAAAATGAAAATGCTCCAATAAAAGAATACACTTACAAGGCCGAAGCGGTGCGTGGCACGCGCGCCTCTCTTTGCCCCCCGCCAAAGGGCAAGTCTACCTGGTCGCTTCCCGGCCACCTCCACGAGACGCTGCGACGATCATGAAGCGCAAGATCGCCTCGCTGGGATCCGGGCCACGGGCCCGTGATGCCGCCGCCGAGTCCGCCGCCGCCGCCGCGCATCAGCTCAGAAAACCCACCATAGGGGTGGCCGAGGCACTCCCGCCATTGTCGATGGAGGTTGTCCCCACGGCGTGGTCTCCGACACATCCTCGCCGCGTTCCTTATGTTTCTTCCTCCTCCTTTCCTCCTTCCGCTTCATGGAGGACCGCCGCCATCTTCGCCGGCGCATCAAGGCTTCCTTATCCCCTGAGCGGCGCCGAAGACATCCCCATGAGCCCCTAAGAGGATGCAGGAATGTCTGGCCAAGTGCTAAGGACAAAGAAAAGAGAAGCGAAAGGAATTTCACCGGCTTACAGATTTGGCGGAAAGCCGAGAATGGCTCGGTGGCCATCCGCGCCACCGTGGCGCTCCGCCAGAACGGCCGCCACCCGCCTCCACCTCGACGCGCCAGCTCGGGTTCTCGCCATCCTCGCCGGCCGGACGGCCCTGCAGACGAATAGGGTGCGGCTCAGCACAAGCGGTTGCAGCACGCGATCCCCATAAAGGCGCGCACAACCACGCCCCGTGAGCCCTCGCCTTTGAGCCCCGACCGCTCCACGATCGTGGCCACTTGTTCTTCTCCCTTCTCGGCGCTTCAGCCCACCGCCTCCACCATGGGTAGCTCGCCGGTGAAATGAGGGGCGCTGTCGCCGACGCTTTGAACGTAGAGCCATTCTAACGCCACCCTTGTTGGACGAGGGCGCTTTACCTCCAGTACTCCGTGTTCGACCGGGCGGCCGAGGGCCAGCCACCTGTGGCGCCACGGCGTCCGACTACCTGCCTTTCCGAGCCTTGCCTAGAAGAAGTGCCTCCACAACGCCCGCTGTGGCTCGATCCCCAGAAGGCTCTCGACGCGTGATGAAGATGGCGATGTGGAGGACCCCATTGGGGTTGAGATGGTGCACCTCCACCTTGTAATGAGACAAAGACCTCGGACGAACGGGTGCAACGCCCCAAGACCACGATCTGCCGCTCGCGGCGCGGGGTGGCGGGCCTGGCCGGCACCCTCCAATGGAAGGTCCTACGGCATGAGGAAGCCCTTCTTCACCAAGCCGAGCGCACGCCTTGGCGCGGAGCACTCCGCCACGACATCTTCACAGGGAGACGACCGAAGGTGAGAAAGAAAGGTCGGGTTTTCTTTCCTTAGCTCTCTGGTGCTTTTCTTGTTTTGAGGCGAGAGAGAGAAGGCAAGAAGGCGTGACCACCCAAAGCACCCAACGGGCATATTTATAGAGGACGAGCGAACGCCCTGCTGTGCACCCCCGTGCAAGCGTCGCGCCCACCTCGCTGTTGCGCCACCGTAACTCCTGGGCCTAATACCACTCCGCTTTAATCCCCGCCATGTCAGCGATAAGGGCCATAAAGACGCCACCCCGAACAACGTGTCCCGTGAACCTCTTGGTCTCGCTTTAGGCCGAACGGTTGTTCGGGCGCGCGAGAAGCCCATCGGGCCGCGCGGCCCCAAGACTAAAGCTTTGTGGCTTGCGCCAGGCCCAATGAGGAGTCGTGGGTTCAAAAGCCTACCCCACCAGATGGGTATAAGGCCGCCCAAAGAAAACTTGAGCAAGGGGCGGTATGAGGTGAGCCCCACGGTGGGCCCTCTGCTAGGTCTACCGACGGCCTAATCACCTCTACTCGCGCCCGAGACCATACTTCACACTCTCCCAGAGCTCATCAATGAGCGACACCGGTGTGCTCTGGGTCGGCGGACGACCCAGAGTCCATACGGATTGAGTAGAAAGGTTTTTATGGGTCGCCCACAGCAGGCCAGACACCCTACTGGGACCGTCCGCCTGGAAGGGTCCCCTTGGGCGGACCTCCCAGACCCACTCTGACTACCCGCTATTAGCTCCACGAGCACGGCGCTCAAACCAACGCAGTAAACGCGCGCCGCCATCCTCCAGTCCCACACCGGATGGGGTATACATGTGGGATAGACGGTGGCCATTCCTTCGCAGCCTACCTCGCCCGACGAGGACTCGAGAAGGATGCCCCACGCCCGCCTACGACGCAGAACGAGCACTCACGCCCGCCTACGACAGAACGAGCACTCACGCCCAGCTACGACTTCAGAACGAGCACTCACGCCTAGCTACGACGTTAAACGAGCACTCGGACACCCGAACCTCACAGAGGCATCCGGCCGCCCCGCCACCAAGGCGCCGGACATCGTAACCTCACGAGGCATCCGGCCGTCTCTGTCGACCAAGGCGCTGGACACCCAACCTCACAGAGGCATCCGGCCGCCCCGCCGACCAAGGCACTCGGACACCGTAACCTCACAGAGGCATCCGGCCGTCCCGCCACCAAGGCACCGTTTAGCTACGACGTTAAACGAGCACTCGGACACCCGAACCTCACAGAGGCATCCGGCCGCCCCGCCGACCAAGGCGATCGAACACCAACCTCACAGAGGCATCCGGCCGCCCCGCCGACCAAGGCGATCGGACACCAAAACCTCACAGAGGCATCCGGCCGCCCCGCCACCAAGGCGTCGGACATCGAACCTCACAGAGGCATCCGGCCGTCCTACCACCAAGGCGCGGACACCGAACCTCACAGAGGCATCCGGCCGTCCCGCCGACCAAGGCGCGGACACCCAACCTCACAGAGGCATCCGGCCGCCCCGCCGACCAAGGCACTTGACACCGTAACCTCACAGAGGCATCCGGCCGCCCCGCCACCAAGGCAATCGTCTAGCTACGACGATAAACGAGCACTCTGACACCGAACCTCACAGAGGCATCCGGCCGCCCCGCCGACCAAGGCGATCGGACACCGTAACCTCACAGAGGCATCCGGCCGCCCTGTCGACCAAAGCGCGCGGACACCGAACCTCACAGAGGCATCCGGCCGCCCCGCCACCAAGGCGCGGACACCAAAACCTCACAGAGGCATCCGGCCGTCCCGCCGACCAAGGCGATCGGACACCAACCTCACGAAGCATCCGGCCGCCCCGCCACCAAGGCGATCGGACACCAAAACTTCACAGAGGCATCCGGCCGCCCTCGCCACCAAGGCACCGTTTAGCTACGACGTTAAACGAGCACTCGGACACCAACCTCACAGAGGCATCCGGCCGCCCCGCCGACCAAGGCGATCGGACATCGAACCTCACAGAGGCATCCGGCCGTCCCGCCGACCAAGCGCGCTGACACCAACCTCACAAAGGCATCCGGCCGCCCTATCGACCAAGGCACTCTGACACCGTAACCTCACAGAGGCATCCGGCCGTCCCCGCCGACCAAGGCACCGTTTAGCTACGACGTTAAACGAGCACTCGGACACCGTAACCTCACAGAGGCATCCGGCCGCCCCGCCACCAAGGCACCGTCTAGCTACGACGTTAAACGAGCACTCGAACACCGAACCTCACAGAGGCATCCGGTCGCCTGCGCCACCAAAGCGCCGCCCACAACGATTAAAATTAAAGCAAACTCATCGCAAAGACATTTTCATAAAGAGAAAGAAAATTTCATTATAGGCCAATGAGCTCGGACTTTACACGACTTTACACACAAGCATCCGATGATACAAGAGTGGCCACGCCGCACCACGGCAGACTCTACCCACGCCTAGAACCTATCAAACATCCGTGCGGCATCGGTGGCACCGACGACAGATGTCGGTAGGCCCTTGCTCGGTCGACGGATACCGCCGCGCCGCTAAGTAACACGCCGATTCCTCCCGCTGCTCAGCGACATCGACGCGGCCGCACTAATTCTACGGTCGGCGCCTTGCGCCATCGCCTCCGAAGGGCCCCTTACCACCTCGAGCCTCTGAACGGCCTCGAGCAATACACAACGTCAAGCGAAGCGTTACGGCCGCGCCTTCTTCCTCCCTAAGCTCGCCATCGCTCTGGTCGAACTCACCCAAAGCTCGCCAGAGGATCTTCTTCTTCCACCGCGACGCCATCGCCGGCTAAAGACTAGAGGGTGTCTCAAGCCATTTGAAAGAATGTAAGAAAGAGCTCTCATCTCCTTCAAGCAAGCTACAAGCGCATATATATATACCGGACGAAGGGAGGCTAAGCCTCTCAGAGTAAATGCGGTGCCGGAAAACAGCGCCCTTCACTGTAACCCGGCGATCAAGAAGACGAGCAGCGTGGCGCGCAAACTATACTCAAGATGCGAACGAGGCAAGTAAAGCCCCGCGGTTCAAATGCCCCGCCAAACTCCAGACAGCCGCCGGATCCAACGGCACACCGACGGAATCGCTTAGCCGGACGGCACGGACCGACCGACTGTGCCCGCCACCACTTTCGCCCAAGTTCAACCCCAACCGACCACAAATCGCCGGAGTTCGGGGCCATCGACGAATACTAATAAAAGGATACCCCAACACCAAGCAACGAGCCGCCTCAAGCATATCTCCACTTAACAGCCGCCGCGGCCACACGACCGACCGCTGCGAGATCACAAGAAGACATCCGCTCCCGACCGCCAGGGAAGCGATCCGACTGCATAGGCCCCGACTTCTCTTGGCGGGCGGGATCCCCGACCGACCGAACAGCCTCGCCTCTTGGCGGGCGGATCCCCGACTCGACCGGACGGCGCCCCGACCCTCTTGGCGGGCGGGATCTCCGACCCAACCGAACGGGGTGACGGACGCCGAGGGTCGCGTGTCGTCCTCATCGCCTACCGCCACGCACTTCCGAATGAGGTCAATCGAGTGACTATACAAGGGCGGTGGCTCCTTCCCAAGAAGATCCGTGATCGCAGAAGACAAAGCTTCCAACCCCATCAACCCGCCACGACAAGATGAGCGCACGCCTCCCGAGGCAAAGACCAACATCACGCACCGCAACGCCAAGATTCGCAAGGGTCACAGAGGGCAAGTACGCTATTTCCGGGAATACCTAACCTCCCGACCACCAAGGCTACCAACCCAAAGAAAGGCAAGACGGGTGGCGACCACCCACGTGATTTAAGGACCGAGCTCCTCGCATAGGTCACCTCGCTCTTCCCCTACTTCGATGTAACTCGCCTTCCTTCAGATAAGAGGAGGCGTGACTAAACGATTCAGAGAGAGACATAAGAACACGAGGAGACTAAGTCATTTAGGGGCCTCGCCTCAGAAAAACATAGTGCAAAAGCAATACAATACGCCATCCGAATCGGAGTAGGGACTTTCACCAACCAAGATACATCTTGGACTCACGAGTCTAACCATTCAGGGAGTGGAACGCGCGACCCCCTAGACTTACAAATTTACTTGCCGGCGCTCGAAAACGCCGACAAATACAATACTGTATACTTTACTCAACTAAAATCATGCAGTAAAGCTCCAATGCAATAAGTGCAATTTGGCCAGTTGATTATGTGTACATCCTCTCTCTTTTACCTTAGTGATGCAGCTTTTCATAGGAAAATAAGCTGAAGTAGCTTTAAGTTCTTGCTCCTTTTTCATTCCCACCAACCAGAAAATCGCACCATGCTTAACTCTCCTGGACTCCATGGATATCGCATTAAGAGTTTCGTATGGGACTAGGACCTAAACTATTGCTATGCCCCAGTAGTTGACATCCAGCCTAAGCATATGATCGTTGACATCCGTGATGAAAAAACAAGTACCTAAGTTTTTGTCTTCAGAATTATTTTTTGAGGAAAGTTACTTCAGAAATTTGTTATTTCCCCTTAATGAATCACATCTGCTTGCTTGAATAGATCGTTAATAGAACACGAAGAAAACCCACTATAATGTTTTCCTAACTAAATTTTCCTTCATTACAGCTAATACACCATTGGCATTCTAAGTTTCTGACTTTGCTTCTGTTGGCGTTAAAAACTTGAAGTAGGGTTTCTGACAACAGCACACCAACACCTGGTTCAAAGCGTGCTAGTCGATTTGACCTGTAATCGACAAGGTAAAAATATAAAATTCACTCAAAGCCGATCGTAACGATCAATCGGCTTAAACTCAATCAGCTTGAAGCCAATCAAGATCAAGGTAACAGGATAAATCTAACTAGCCGATCGTGAAGACCAATCGGCTTAGATTCAATCAGCTCAAAGCCGATTAAATCAAGATAAAAAAAGGTAAATCTAACTAGCCGATTAAGGCTAATCAGAGGATAAAGGTAGATCGATTCTGAAGAAGGCGATGCGCAGTAAAATCAGAATAAATTGAACTTGGGGCGTAATTTGAAGAAGATCAACAATCGGCGATGCGCAACTTTATTGATCAATATCGAATTACAAAGACTAAATTACATAAACTACTCCTAGTCGATGGAAAAGTAGATGAAAAGTAGACGCGAATTGGTTGATTGGCTCTGGGCATCTTTTCTGATCACCTCTAGACCTCTTTTATACCCATTGGCCGATAGAATCCTGGTACAACACGTTAGGAGTAGAATCTGTATCGGCCTCTATTTGGATGATGCTTTCCTTAACAACCTGTTCTGTTTCCAAATATCTTCGATCTGTATCCTGGTCGTACCTTGTTGATCTTGGACTGCCGATTCTGACCATATCTGCCAAATTTTGGTGCAAACATATGCCCCCCATTTTTGGGAGATAACATGTTATCTTTCAAAAAATTTCATCATCGGCTTAAACATATATTTTCTTATCATAGCCAAATTTTTAACTGCATCGAGTTAATTTGGCTTTCAAGTCGGTAATCGGCCAACTCGTATATTCGTATTTGAGTTTTAGCCAATCAAGATCTAACCAGTACCTTGAACAAACCGATGCACACTACACGATCCCACGTTAATCCCTTACCAAATCGGCTGTCTCGAGCTGACGGGTGGTATGATTTTCCAGACTAGATCGGCTTCGTCGAACAAAAATCATCGGCCGAATCCGGTTTTTTCTTCCACTCTTTTCTTGCAATTTTAATCGGATGAAACTCATTAAAAATTTTATCCCTTCGTTTTTCTTGTTCAGCTTCTCTCATCTCTTGGGTCCTTAGCCGCTCAAGCCTTCTTCTTTGTGATCGGCTTAAACCTGGAGGACACCATCTCGGCTTTGGTTCGATCGACTTACATATTTTTCCTACCAGATCCATACTAGTCGCAGTGTTAAACCCTTCATCTTGGTCTTATTTTCGACTTATGGTCGTCTTAGAAATTCTATCTTTAGCCGAACATCGCTGCCTATCACCTTGACATGGGTAATACTGCATCGAACATGTGTTTGGTGATGGCAAAGCTAATCCCCTCTTCCAGCAAAATTGCCAAAAAGGGCACCGCTGGTGAGCTCTTTCAGGACCGCTTGGCCGATATTCATTAACCAGCCGATGTGGAGGGCTTCATCGTGGTCTTTCATTCCTCCTTTCATATTTTGCTAGTAGTTGGGAAAAAGTGGGCCGACTTCAGACGGCCACGAGTGGCAATGCTCTCTACCGATAACCCTTTGGTGTGATTGTTTTAAAATTTTCCTTTCACGGTCGGCTTTTATTTGTATAGAGCCAACAAGAATCATGAGTGTCTTATTGCCATCGAATTTGATTGTACATCGCTTGACGCGCCATTTTATAGCCGATGATATATGAATTTGATCCTTAGGCTCTGATCTTGTGTCGGGTTTTCCTTCTTTTTAGAGCAATGGACCATGTTAATTCGAAAAGGATCGGCGGCCACTACATCGCTTCTCTTCCAAAATTTTAGTTGGTCATCCTCTATAGCCGATTGTATCTTGTCTTTGTAATTTTGAATTCATCTTTGAAGCCCTTTTCATTGAGAAACAGCTTTCTTGAGCTGATACTCGTTGTAGGAGATGACTCAAATTGTCAATTCCTACTACGAATTTTTCTTTTAATGGGGGTATCAACCCCTGGAAAGCTAAATTGGCCAACTGATTATCAGACAAGGTAACACTAAAACACCTATTTCTCACTTCTCAATCTCTTAACATAATCATTTACCGATTCCCGGTCTTCATTGGATGTAACTTAGATCCAAATCCACGAGTTCCGCATCACGGAGAAAAGTACTTATGGATCGGCTTTCCAAATCGTTCCAAAAATGAACCGAATTTGGGGGTAAACTAGTAAACCAAGTGAAAGCAGCTCCCGATAAAGACAAGGGGAATAATCTAATTTTCAGCCCGTCAGACTGAGCCGCCTCGCCACACTGAGCGATAAAGCGTCCGACGTACTCTAAGGTCATGACTGAATCATTCCCATAAAATTTGGCAAAATCAAGAGCTTTAAAATTATGTGGATATTGCATGCGATCTATATAATCCGGATACGACTGTCTATAGCCGATGACTCTACCCTTTGGTTGTAATCCAAACTGATCACGCAGTACGACGAAAATTTGGTCAGCCCAGTTAACATCACCAGCTGACCAAGTGTTTGGGTTCTGCCAATTACCATCATAATTGGCACCCTGCCCCTCGAGGGCAAACTCGGGCTGCCGATTTGTTTTGGCTGATGGATATTGTTGGTTTTGATCATACCCATCGTACCTCCTAACCGATGGTTCTCGTACAAGGACAAAGGGCTCTGTGTAGGTTATCACCTTATGAGGGACCGGATTTCTGGGCAGAATCGGCTCTTGGTACTGGATGTGCCTAATTTGTTCAATCGACTGTGAGACCGATTGTGGAAAAATATTAAACGGAGCTGACGGCGGCAAAGTAGCTGACACGTTTATCTTAGCAGCATTTGTATACGCTTGGTAATGTGTTACTCTGCTCATCCTAGGATCTCTCGGTAATATAACTGTAGGTTTAGTCGGCATCATAGTGGGGAGTGGAGTTGTAGCCGATGGTTTAGGATCGGCTGAGGCACTCTGTGTATTTTGTGCTATTGAAAAAACAGGGTAACTTGGTAGTGCTTGCATTGGGTCAAGTAGACCTCTAGATGATGCCAACTCCTGAGCTATAGTTTTCACGCTATTCGCGATCATCGGCTTAAGTGTCGCGACGAGAGCCGATGATTGATTTATCAGAGCATGGTGCATGATTGATTTATCATAGCCGATAATTCGCTTGAGCGCGCGTGTATTGACTTACGGACCGTCGGTGACACCGCATCGCCGAGTGGATTGAGCGTCGGCAAAGCGGTCCTCTCGCGTGATGCCGCGCAAAGTTTTCGATAGCAATTCAAAGATCATCTCTTCTAGAGCAGCTTTCCTATCTTCGATTTCTTTACGCTCGAGTTAAATCGCCCAACGTGGGACGATTATTGCCTCGATGTTGAGATCGACGGCGGAATTGATTTGCTTGATGTCGCCATCCGTCCCACCGGCGTGCTAAGAGTGTGTTGGCGCCAAAAACTTGAAGTAGGGTTTCGACAACAAAGACACCGCATTTAACACTGTTCAGAGCGTGCGGTCGATTTGACTCAGAATCGACAAGGTAAAAATATAAAATTCACTCAAAGCCGATCGTAACGGTCAATCGGCTTAAACTCAATCAGCTTAAAGCCGATCAAGATCAAGGTAACAGGATAAATCTAACTAGCCGATCATGAAGACCAATCTGCTTAGATTCAATCAGCTCAAAACCGATTAAATCAAGATAAAAAAAGGTAAATCTAACTAGCCGATTAAGGCTAATCAGAGGATAAAGGTAGATCGATTCTGAAGAAGGCGATGCGCAGTAAAATCAGAATAAATCGAACCTGGGGCGTAATTTGAAGAAGATCAACAATCGGCGATGCGCAACTTTATTGATCAATATCGAATTACAATGACTAAATTACATAAACTACTCCTAGTCGACGGAAAAGTAGATGCGAATTAGTTGATTGGCTCTGGGCAGCTTTTCTGATCACCTCTGGACCTCTTTTATACCCATTAGCCGATAGAATCCTGGTACAACACGTTAGGAGTAGAATCTGTATCGACCTCTATTTGGATGGTGCTTTTCTTAACAACCTGTTCTGTTTTCAAATATCTTCAATCTGTATCTTGGTTGTATCTTGTTGATTTTGAACTGCCGATTCTGACCATATCTACTAAATTTTGGTGCTACCAGTTTCACTGTTACTTCGTCGTACTACAAGAGAGTCCATTTACTAGTTTCCTCTTGGACAAAACAAAACCAAATTTCTTCCCTACTTTTTTTTAAGAATAAAGCCACCTAAGAAAGATACTGTTTGCTGCAATGATTACTCGTATTTGCGCCCTGCCACTCTCGCCTCGCCCCTCTTGCGTGGCGTCTGTGGACGACGGCGTCGTCGCCAGCTTCCTGTGGCTCTCGGCTCCCCGCTCTTCCTCCCTCGCATTCCCTCAGAAAAATCCTTCCTTTTTCACCCCGGAAATTTAGCCCCCTCTTATTTATGACCCATCTCTCCCGCGGTGGCGGCCAAAGACCGCGCTGTTTGCGTGAAATCATCCTGTTTCACTGCACCCGGAATCCTGCTTTCTTGCTGCCAAGCCGCTGATTTTGCATCGATTTCTTTCCATTTTCTGGGTCCTGCATCTTGTGCAGATCCAAAGGTACGGATTTTCTGGAAGTTTCCCGGCTCTGGGGTGTGAATTGGATCGGTTTCGATCCGTTTGTTGCCGTCTTGGGGGTCGCTGGTCCGTTCTCGATCCGAAAGGTGGGGGCTTTGGTTGGATTCTTTTCCTGGAGCATTTGTGTGCGCGAGCAAGATGCTCTACTTGAAGCAGCCGACGAGGAGTTGAACTACGCAGAGGGTTTGGTTTTTCTGAATTTTGTGGCTTGGATTCTCAGCGCTCTTGTGTTTTGTTTGTTGATCTGATCCGATGGAGGCTATGACGGGCGCCAAGTTCCTTCAGAAGTTCCGGCTCTACGAGACCAGATCGGTAGGGATCTCTTGCAAATTTTCTTCTCTTTGTCCCTTGTTTTGGTTTGGTTTGAATCGGATTGTAGGTTCCTTAAACACGGAGATCTTCGTGTCAGTAAACCTCCTGTGTTTTGACCTTCCTACAATGGTTGTGTTTGTTTGCCTATGGTTGATTGGATTCTTTAGTGATTTAATGCTTGCGCTGTGTGAGGGATCTCCTTTATGATTGGTTCGGTTGAATTTTGTTATAGGAAAGCGTAAAAGTCTGCAAAAGGTGATGAAAGATCCTTCTTTTTGTTTCTTTTGCAGGGGAGGAAGAGTAGCAAAAAAAAAGCCTTTCCTTTTTGCTACCTCCCTGCTATTGATTCAGGCAGATTAAATATATGCTGCATGATCTTGTTTAATGATGTTGTATTGTTGTGTTGTTTGGCTTCTAATGTGTAGCTGCCTTCTGCTTTGCTAGTGTTCTGCTAATGCCAAAATACAAGATTTCAGCTGTAGTTACTCATATGCATAAGTATTATCAAAATTTCGAGGATAGTTAGCTTTGTCATTCAGAAATCAAGATTTCACTATTAGTACAATAGACAATAGGAGTTGATTAATTGTTACCCCTCGTGTGCTGTTTCATTGATTTACTAGAAATGAGTTTTGGTGTCGTAAATTCTTATGCATTTTATTTATTGTTTGATTTTTATTGTACTTAATATTCTTGTGCTTTTTTGGTGTAGAAATTTTACCTTATTGGAAGAGACAAGAGCAGGACTCTCTGGAGGGTGCTAAAGATTGACCGGCTGGAGTCTACTGAGCTGGGCATCCAGGAAGATCCTACTAGTTACACGGAGAATGAATGCCAAGAGCTGCTTTGGCGTATTCATGAGGGGAATACGTTGACTGGTGGGCTGAAATTTGTTACAAAATGCTACGGAATAGTAGGTAATTCAACATGAGCTGAGATTCCCAGAGTGTATCAATCACAAATTTGTAGCAGTTCAAATTATAACATTTGCTTCATCTTTGCTTCTTCAGGTTTTGCAAAGTTTCTTGGTCCTTATTACATGGTTCTAATAACCAGGAGAAGGAAAGTCGGCACAATCTGTGGCCATGATATTTATTCTATTGGCAAGAGTGAAATGATCGCAATTTCAAGCCCTATAGTCTGGCCCAGCGTGGCTTATTCTAGGGATGAGAACAGGTCTTTCGTTTTTTCAACACTTAAATATTGTGTATTATCTGTTGTAATTGCATCGCTGGTTCGTAGCAATATCAAAATCGCCAGCTTGCTTTCTTTTGTATTTGGACATGTTATAGTTTTGTTGGTTCCTAGCAATATCAAATTCGCCAGCTTGCTTTCTTTTGTATTTGGACATTTTATAGTTTTGTTATTAATTTATCTTATTATAGGCCCCTTTCTTTTCCGAATATTTCAGTTAATTATGTTGCTACATTGTGATGAGAGTGAGACAATGCACATTATTGGCGACGATGTACATTATTTTTCTTTATTTGCACTGTTTTATGACAGTTTGCATATTTTCAGATAAGTTTTTCTTCATGTATTCACGTTTGTAGTTGAACATGCATAATTCCATTTGGTCCGATTGTACAGTGACATAGTAATATTTGTTTTGTGTATGCATTTAACATCACTTTGCATATAAGTACAAAATTTGCATGTCGATAACAATATGCATCCAACTAATATGGTCAGCACATCATGGCAATTCTTGCAGCTCTGAGCTTAGTGTATGCCTGTATGGTGTTCATATGGTCAGAGGTATATAGAAATGTTTTGAATTTCTTTGCTTCATTTGTAATTTTGTATTATACTTATATTTTTCTCATTTTCATTATCTGCAGATATTTATGTTTTTGTCCCTTATTTTTTGTAGATACAAACGGCTCCTTTGCTCGGTTGATCTCTCAAAGGACTTCTTCTTCAGCTACTCTTACAACATCATGCGCAACCTTCAGAAGAACATAACCGACAGGAATAATGGACAGGTTGTTTATGAAACAATGTTTGTATGGAATGAGTTTCTGACACGAGCAATTCGGAATCATCTCAAGAATACCAATTGGACAGTTGCCTTAATCCATGGATTTTTTAAACAGGTATATTCTTTTGCAGCGCTAAGTCTTTTGGTACTGCATTTTATTTTATTCCTCATTGTCATTTCTATTAATAAGCTTATGCATATCACCAGTATCATATATTCATCATCAAAGACCACAAGTAGGGCTTCAGTGGTGCTAACTCAAATGCCATCCAACTAACTTATGCGTTTTACTCCACGTTTCATGACCTGACACGTAGTGAAAGCTTGAAATAAAGGGTTTGCAAAGGCATGGCTTTGTATAACCTGCTGACATTTTTCAGTCTGAGCTGCTTGAGGCTTTACCGAGTCAAGACATTTCCTCGTAAGTCTCAGCAGACTGTTCATGCTTTTGTTCAGTTATTTTATATCAGTCGTTGTGTCTTGCTGGTACATAGTAATATTGTACGGTCTAACATGCTAATGCTTAGATATGAAATTGCATTGCAATTAATACCTATTTAAAATGTTTGTTAGCTAGTAAGCATTGAGCACTGTCCCTTGATCCTAGTGTAATTCCTGTGAATTACACCGTGTATAGTTGACATTTTTTAATGTTTTTTTCCGAGTCGATACTAATCACATCCTCAGTTAATTAATTTCTTCGTGTACGTTTTGCTAACTTCTTTGGCCACCATGATTGTAAATCACCAATAAGAACTAAGAGCTTCTTGTTATTCGGTTTACATTTTTGTAATGCTAGTAGTGTGTTTCATCCATTCAAGTACTATATGAAGACAAGCTAATAGACATATTTTGGTGCATTTAGTCAAAGCTGTCTGTATCTGGGAGAGATTTCTGGTTGACACTTATAGCTAGGCGCTCGCGTCATTTTGCTGGAACCAGGTTTGTATTACAAGCTCTTAGGTTTAATGGCCTAATTTGGATAAAAAGTAAATCTTGATCTCACAGCATCTATTTCTTTTATCATTTTGAAATACAGATTCTTGAAACGAGGTGTTAATGAAAAGGGTAGGGTTGCCAATGATGTTGAGACCGAACAGATTGTTTTTGAAGACACACCTGATGAAATCCCATGTCAGATAGCTTCTGTTGTACAACATAGAGGATCGATACCTCTTGTCTGGTTTCAGGAAACTTCAAGACTTAATATTAGGCCAGATATCATATGTAAGTTCTGGACTGTTAGTCTTTTGTGAATTTGTCTATCGGTACACTGTTTTCTCTGATACTTCAATCGCCTCACTACCTGCAGTAAAACCGGATGTGGACTACAAGGCAACCCGCCTTCATTTTGAGAACCTTGCACTTAGATATGGGAACCCGATAATCATCTTAAACTTAATCAAGGTGAGTGTAAGTGTGTAACGTAAATGTGGTTTGTGCTTTTGACATGAATGATGTGAATTAATTTCCATTTATATCACCACTGACTTACATATCTATCAATTTAATCGACAGCTTGATAGCCTTTTGCTCTTTTTTACTTACATATCTGAAATTCTGACTTCCTTTTGGGGTGCATGTATATTTATCAGACTCATGAGAAGAAGCCTCGTGAATCTTTGCTCCGTACGGAATTTGCAAAGGCTATCCATTACATAAATAAGGGGTTATCAGATGACAAACGTCTAAAGTTTTTACACATGGATCTGAGTAAGCTTTCTCGAAGGTAATCTATTGTATTCAAAGAAAATCTTATATCAAAGCTTGCCCCTGCCATTCAAGTTGGTTATGTTGGAAAGTACCTAAAATGTTAAGTACAACATGCTATTGACAGGAAAGGCACCAACGTACTTGCACTGTTGAACAAGGTAGCATCAGATGTGTTGGACCTAACCAACTTCCTCCATTGTGAGATAACATCAGCAAAGCCTGAGGATGCTTCAAGGTAACTTTCAGACCTACTTAGGGACTATTCTGGTGTTTTCTAGGAAAACCTTCCCTTAATATTCCGTAAGTTCTACATAGTAAACACAGGAAATTACCCCCTCTAGTAGTCCAGTCCAAGAAACATGTAATTTCTATACGATATTGTTTAAATCCGGCCATATATTTTTGTGAATATATGGATTGACCACAAGAAAACTTTGCGATGTCATTTGTTTTAAAATGCTCTTTTGTGATATATGATTCTGTTGCATATCTGAATTGGACAAGAGGGAGTAGCTGCTCTGATATGGTATTATTGTAACGAGCTCAGTTAGCAGTACTAATGGCCATCTTTTACATGTTCTACAGTGGACAAGGAGTTGTTGCCAAGCCATGTGACATCAAAAGTAACGAGTATCAAGATTTCTGCGCAACTAAGATGGTACCTCTTTTACTACAAAAGGGTGTCCTCAGGACAAACTGCATAGACTGCTTGGACCGTACAAATGTCGCACAATTTGCGTATGGCTTAGTTGCTTTAGGGCGTCAACTTCATGTGCTGCGGCTCATTGAAGCACCCAAAATTGAATTGCATGCTCCTTTGGCTGATGATCTGATGGATTTCTATGAAAGGATGGGCGATACATTAGCTATTCAATATGGTGGTTCTGCTGCTCACAACAAGGTAAGTGTCTTGTTATGAGTACTCGGATATGGTCATTCTGCTACTCACAATAACTCTTGATATGAGTACTCTGAAAGATGTGCACAACTGTTTTAATTTGTTCTTTACCCCACTGCAGTAATTTTAATTTCCCTTGCATCGTCCTTTCCTTTTTCCTATTATTTGAGACATTTCTCCCCTCTCCCTATTTTTCTGTCAAGTTATGTAGCTACATGTTTAAGTCAAAAGCACATTAAGGCAACTTGTCACCTGAAAATAGATTTCAGAAAGTTCGTTATTGTCAAAGCACAATTCCTAGTTACTACCTCTGGTCCATAATACTTGTCATTTTAGCCAAGATCGCACATACTAAGGCAACTACTACCAAAACATGAGACATTTTGTCTCACAGATCTCCTATGATAAATGGACTTCTCCTAACTTAATTGATACAAGTAGCTTTGCCTTTTGGAAACAAATGAACAAATGGAGGTTTTATCTGGGTGAGGAAATCTATAGCTACCCAAGCATATTAACTATTAAGTGTATTTTGTGAAGTATGTAGAAAATGTAAATCAACAAGTGTTTGCAGAATATTTGTGATTAAAACAGCAGGCATTTTGAACTGATTGTAGTAGGTTCTCATTTATTGCCTCTGTCATATCTGTAGTCAATAATCCTGAATTTGTTTCTTCCAAAATTATTTGAATCTTCTTGGTAGGTAGTAAAGTCAATAGTCATAAACACATTTTCTTTCGTAGTCCAAACTGTCTTTTTTTAATTATCATTCTAAGTTCATATTATTTATGTATGCCGTAGATCTTCTGTGAGCAAAGAGGCCAATGGAAAGCAGCAACCCAATCCCAGGAGTTCCTTCGGACCCTTCAACGTTACTACAATAATGCCTACACAGATCCTGAGAAGCAGGATGCTATAAATGTGTAAGCTTCTTCATGTCTGTAAAATATCTTTCTGTACGAATGACAACCAATGGAAAATATTGATATTGGTCTTGTATATTACCACAGAAAGGCTTATCTGTCTTTAAAAAAATTACAGGTTCTTGGGTCATTTCCAACCTCAACAAGGCAAACCTGCACTGTGGAAGTTGGACTCGGATCAGCATTACAACATTGGAAGGCAAGGAACTTTAAATGAAGAATCTGGAAGGTACTGAAGTCAACCCTTCCATTAAGAAATATTGCTTAAATAGCTGGTCTCCAGTATCCAGTACAACCTTAGCTTTTATTTGGACATTTTACCTCACTTGAATCAGATGGAGTATGGAAGTAAAACTGATCACTGTGTTCTCACTTCTCAGTCCATGTAATGCCTGCAAAAGGTGTCACTTTTTCATTTTGCTCTAGCTGCAAAAATAGTATTACTTGTTTCATGAAAATGGTCTTGACAGAATAAGGGAATGTATTAATCAAGTACTAGAACTTATTTTGGAACTGCAAGTTCCTAGGCTGTGATGGCTTAGAGCAACAAAAATTAGATGTTTTTTTACCTGTTTCACTCATTACAGAAACTTAGGTTTTGATGGTCCAACTGAGGATTGATCCCAGGTGATCTTTTGATAGAATATGATATGTTGATTAGCTTTTTACCTTGGTGTTAATTGCTTATATAATGATAGCTTACGCAATCTGTCTAGAGTCTAGACTCAATCAGTGGTTCTGTTAATTGTACTTTGCTAGATTGGTTCCTCAAACTTTTAAGTTTCCATGTCTAGTTTAGTAATTGACAAATGTCATATCAGCAGATCATTCATAAAGAGGTCACTGTCGGATGGTAATATCGTATGTGAAAACACTGTACCTGTATCTGACTGTAAAGTCAGAGAAAACAACATTGCAACCTCAGAATTGCTCCCAATGCAACAGCTGGATGACATTCGAGAGTCTTCCGATTCTGCACCAGAGATCTCCATGTGTGAACCTAACCCATGCTCCAGGTGCGTTTATCCATTTTCGAAAATGGCTATTGGAAAATTTCAGCTTGTCCATGAATGTAATATGAGCTAACTGCGTATCTTTTGATGTTCAGTACAAACTATAGCACAATGCATGCAAGACACTCCATTTCAGAAGAGCGGCAGAATTATTTGAAAGGATTAGGTTACCCAGAGTTGCATTCTTCAAATTTTCTCGATCTTGATTTGCTGTCATCTTCAGGAAATTCTTGTGACGAGGAAATTTTTGAGAGGTAACATAAACCGCGATTGATTTGCATATCCTACCGCATTCCGCTACATTATCATCCCCTTGATATGTGAACTTAAAAGTTATGAGATTTAGGCTCCCCTTGACATCAATAAGGTGTTTCAAACTCTCATTTACAGGTCCTCGCTCATCAATTCACCTATGGATGTTGTCAGCGTTGAATCCGCTACGTCATACAGTGATCAAGGTCACAATGATGAGGTCATCTTATTTTTCTATACTTCCCCTAAGAAAAGCTTATTTAGGTCAACATGGCAACGAGGTTTTATGATATGTATAACCTTGGTTTTCAGTCGTTCGGACTTTTACATTTTTCAGATTTAATCTAGTGCTGCACTCCTGCATTCTTATGTTCAGGTGTCTACTCACATGTATATTCATCAATATTGGAACTTTTTTCCCCCTTTTTAGCAGGGAAAGGATGACACAGATCTGTCACGCTCGAGCAGCCAACTCTCAGACATTCGTGACTATTCTGACCGCTTTGCTCAATGGGTGGCTAATGGAGGCATGCTTTGCTACTAGTGGTAAATAGTGGTAAAATTTTGCCCTTGTGGCATCTCTGCAAGAATTTTGCCGCGGCAGGAAGTTTGACAGCTTGTGCAAAGCACAGCTAGTGAGCAAGGAGCATCTGCAGGCATAATCGAAAAGATGATGACAGCGATGGAAGAAGCATTGGTACGTTTGATCAGCGGAACTCTTGACCGTGTATTCCAAGGAGGAATGAAAATATGCTGGCGCGGTTCCGTTTGGGTACAGGATTCAATTACTATGGTGAAGAAGAATCGACCATAGTGCAGACAATAAATAGGCGAAATATATCTTCTCTGATTCTTTCAAGGTTTAGCTTAGACAGTTTATTGCTATTTCTCCTTAGAAAATATCCAAAAAAAAAAAAATCTCGCAAAAAGAAAGAGGAAAACACTTCACCTGTAAATATGGGTACATACAGAAGTATACACACTTGCTGCTCACGTCGGTTTTTGACGGCTCCAGTTTCCCTTTTCTTGCTTCAACCTTTAGTGTGCTGCTCTCCAATCGTCTCGTTCTGTCATGTATGGCGTCTGCCATGGTAGAACGAATGATAGAGCTTTGTAGGAATCGCGCTATTTCGTGTGCCACGTTCGCACGATCGGCCGTGTGGGGGGACGCACGATGGCACGGCACGGTTGGGTGGCAGTCAGGAGCGGCGCGCTCGCGATCGGCACAGCAAAGCTGGCAGTGCGGTCGCGAGGCGGAGCAGAGCACTGATCTGTCGCGCTCGACCGAGGTGTAGGCAGAATAAAAATACAAGGTTGTTTATAGACATGTTCCTCGTTATGTCGGTCGGTATTGCGTGTTATAAAGAGCATTAAAAATGTCCGACAACATTAGAATGAGTATCAGGGGTGTCGGAGCCAATACGCTAGCCTCGGCGTGCCTCCACGGTGGCGTCCGCCACTGCGCTCGACTCCGACTCTTCTCCAACAAATAAACTATCAAACTCAAACAAAACTAATTAATTTAATTACTATATTTAAGTTAGATTAGCAATATATTTTTCCGTAACAAAAACAGAGCATCCACCTCTCACATTCGCGACTATTCTGACCGCTTTGCCCAGAGAACATTTAATGTAATCAAATATATATAGATTATGTGGTGACATGTATAATTAATTCAGGGTAACGATAGTAATACGGATATTACTCTGAGGTAGTTACACTTATCTCGGCATATTAACTAACAAAATATTGAGAGCGTCCGACACTTTATCAGCTAATACACCATGTTTAAAGTGTTGCGGCAGAACAATAATTAGAGATTGAAATATAAATTTATTTCAATCTATTGCTACGCAGGACTACAAGTCCAATAACATAAGTCATATATAATATACTAGTACAACCGAATTAATACACATAAATACTAATATACCCAATGAATCGACAGAAGCTGTCGTACAGTCCACTACTCCAACCAGTTCTCCTGATAGTTCTCCACCTCCTCGTAACCCTAATCCTGCAGGTGACCCTCACCCCACGCCTCGTAGACGAGTCCATAAGGGTCATTTTCTAAGCAAAGTGAGAATTAAGCAAGAGTGAGTACAAAGTACTCAGTAAGCATTAATAACAAAAATGCATCATATGAATTTCTTCCACTTCTATCTTATGTACATCTCTCTCTCAAATACTTTTTCAGAAAATAGAGTTTTATTAGGAAAGAGTGGGTTTCCGATTTTAATTATTGAAATTGCTACTAGCACTCATATATGATGTAGACATAGCTTACGTAGCCTCCAATCCAGGAGACAGTTATGAATTCATGATTTGACCTGCACAGGTTTGTACCACTTTACACAGTGATTTCAACCTCTGTTGAAACCCCAGAATGTTTATCACTACTTAGATATTAGATCTCCAACCCTGGCAGCTAACGAGTCGTGGTGTCCTTCACCAACGTTCTCCATCCACTCGCAGCATACCAGTTGTACCCCGACTTCAATGCGCATCGGCGGTACTCATTTCATGACGTTTAAATATAGCGTTCCAGAATCATCAACCGCAATTGAGTTCCAAAATTGTGTTCCTCACCGAGCCTTCTGGCCTGCCCAATTTCTCACTCTTAGTTATCTACTCATACCCAATGTGGAGATCATAACATCCTCATATAGCAACCTTTTCTTATCATTTTCACACACTATGGTTGATTCGAAAAATATGCCTCATTGCCCCAGCGTAGTGGTTTATCTTTATATTCTAGCCTATGTAGGGGCCCATCGGCGTTACCCTTCTCAAAGATACCCTCTTCCCACCTCATATACATACATACATACATACATACATACATACATACATACATACATACATACATACATACATACATACATACATACATACATACATACATACATACATACATACACACACACGTCGTCAGCTTCATCATTGGACGAGCCATCCCCAGCACATCATTAATCACTACCTCAACAGTTTACAATTAACCCATCTTTCCAACAACATCCTATTTAGGGTTTTTTAAAAGATCTTTTTCAATGCTTCGGTGATAGCACGTATAACCAAATACTGTTTAATTAAAAATTACTCCAAATATGATCAATAGATGCTTACCTGGAATTGTGCATAAATAAACGTCCTCGCTCGGGTTCTGCGTACGGCCTCCTGTCAGATTTAATTCACTTCATGAAATTATGGCATACTATAATTAAAATGACTATCAAATTTTTACTTGTTTTATGGTGTCCAACCTTTTCCCGACTTCTATTAAATTGATACATGTATATCGCGTATTTTAAATTTGGGGTATTTTAATTTGACGTATTTTAATTTGGCGCATGCATCAACCTAGGTGTGGTCTTCCTTATTTTAATCATTATGGTGATTACTAGCAATATTTATTTATCCACTCCTACTTATCCTTACTCTAATTTTATTATTATATATGTATATATATTAATTTAATATTATTTTTCCTTTTGTTCTTATCCATTCCTCATCCCCTCCTGCTACCTCTATTCCTCCCCCTCTCTTTCCTATGTTGCCACCTCCCAGTTCCCGGCGTCCATCGCCTCACAGACTCTCGCCGCTCCACCTCTCAGGCTCCCAGCCTCTACCGACTTTCGGACTCCCGCGTTGACTTCCCGATCGCGTCAGCCTCTCGGCTCCACCTCCTGTCGCGCCGCCGGCCCCATCGGCTCCCCTGTCTGCCTCAGCTACAATCCCCGCCACCGGATGCGGCTTCCCGACCGGCTCCCTACCTTGGGTTTGGGGCCTCGGTCACCGCCGGCTGCATGCTCCTTACTAATGTTCTATTATATGTTTTCCTATGTTGAGTTTTGCTAGTTGGTTGATGATGATTTGTGGGTCGAATGCTCGGGTTTGGCGGTGCTATGACGACACTCGTGAACTCACGTATACCGGGGGGTACGTGGGGGTTATCGGGCACGCACGATGTCACCCCTGTGGCTATCATCCCCTTTGAGACCCATGGTAAAATCCATCCTGACTACTGTCTATTCTGGTTCTTTACTACAAGTTTTCTATGTCACTAACTTTGGCCATGGATAGAAGTATGATTACCTGGAATGTGGGTATTGTGGGGATGGGATGATGCTAGATGTGAGGTCAGCGGTGGTAGTCCGGGTCCCTGGGTCTTGCTTGGTCGGTTGATGGAGCTTCTTGCTCCCATCGGTGGTTTGGCTTGCCCTTGCACTGGCCCTCGACTGCTTGCTGGCTTGCCCTTACGCTAGCCCTCAGCTGCTTGCTGGTTTGCCCTGGCTTATGGCCTTCAGTTGCTTGCTGGTTTGCCCTTGCCCTTGGCCTTCGGTTGCATGCTGGCCTTGGTGGATTTGGGGAGATGTATGAGTGTGGGGAATGTTGGCTCAGTTGGCTTTGGTGGCTTGGGGAGGAAATGGACTGAGATGTTCGGTTCTGGCTTCTTCCCTTCTTTAACCGCGATGGTTTAAACTTTTTACTATGGGGGTTTATCTTTTTACTTAGTGATATTTTGGCACTATTTCCGTATGGCTGTAGTTACCTGACGAAAATATGTTTGTGTACTACCGGATGATGAACCCTATTCTAGCGAGAGGTGCTGACTGGCCTCGGACAGTCTGGTATCTCGACGCGTGCTCACTACTTGCATACGGGTCTAATGGCACTCAACTATTTTTCAAATTCCCATTTAGTTTTCATTTATATTTATATCGACTAACGATTTCAGGTATTCGAAACCAAAGGTCTTCCGGAGATTAGAGTGTAGGCTATTTACAGAAGTCTTGAATTTCATTTGCTGTACTTGAGATTCGTATATAATTCTAATGTATGAGTTCTTAAGGCATTGTGTAATAATGAAAAAGGTGATTACTTTTATTATATGTTTTAGTTAAGTGTGTCATTACTTTGTTTATGATCACTCTTGCACTCGTTGATCTTTAGGGTTGTTTCAGATTAAAACTAATTCAGCAGCACAAATTATGTCAGACAATTATGCATGGTAATATGGCATCGGTAATTTTTGGCAAGAAACAGAGAGCAGCAAGAATGTACAAGCCTCGAGAGAGCAATTGCCGTGCGCGTGCTCCGAAACTGGTACGTTGAGTATTATTTTGGCTTCAAAGATTTGTCTAAGTAATTAGACTGTTCGTACAGAAACAGAAAAGAGTTTTGAGTCACAAGCACACCACGGGACATAGAACAGTATCAACGCTTCAGAGGAAGGTCACACTCTGTCCGGGTGGATGGCTGCTGATAAGCGTCAACACTGCAAATATTTTTTTTTAAAAAAAAAATCATCAACCAAGAAGTTCAGCACAGCACCACAAGCTTTATGAATTCTTTTTTATTACCTGATGAGGACACTGCATCTGCATGCGCCGCAGCCGCGGTAGCTGCGGTGGTTGCTGCCACTGTAGGCGGTTGAGGCAGTTGCTGTGGCTCCTGCTCGTAGGTGACAATGCCTGGGTAGGTACCACAGGTGTATACAGGAAGGGAAGAGGAACTGCTCCTACAACGACCATAATACTGTGCGTGTGGACGGCATGGGCACGGCAGTAGCTGCCTCCGCCTCCATTCCAACGCATCAAGTTTTGCGAGGGTGACTGCAAAAGCAACTTAGAGTTAATTAATCTTACGGCGTGAAGAGGGGAGAATGGACATATCGGCAACAGGACATACGGGTGACAACATACCTGAAGAGTAGCAGGGTCATGAAAACGAGCATCCTGCGTTGTAGGAGTACCAACTTGAGCTCCATCTAGTGCACACTGCACAGAGAGCAGGAAACCATTAAATTCGTAATCACTCACTACAGATATAAAACATGATGTCATAACCGTCAATCTGAATTCAGGCTCAAATTAGTAGACATCTAACAGCTGATTAATCATACCAATTCCAACGCGGGGCCTAAAGTAAAGCATGCATCGAGCAATTTCAAATAACAACATAGAACAAAGTCTCATGATTCAAGTCTTAAGTATTAGTGTCAGAACCGTTAAGTGAGGAAACTTGGCCGATCGGTACGAATTATCCATCTACGTTTAACATTCTGTGGTCTAAAATTCACTAAAAGTCCAGCCCGTCTATAGAGCAGGCACACATATGTAAGACCTCTATAGGCCTTTTGTCCTACTTCGTTTAAAAGAGTTAGCTCAAAAATGCTATGATTTAAACTAGCAGACATTATATACTATTATAACTCAATGTAAACTAGTAACGTGATACTAAAAGGTAGGTGTTACATTCCCCTCACCTTTTGTGGGCTAGCGCCCTCGATAGCATGAGATGCTAAGAACCGAGCCCCGCGGTATATAACTTGTGCCATGCGCCATAAAGGGTCACATGCACACGGGACCCGTACAACAACGGTTAAGATCAGGGTTTTAAAAACGTTCTTAAAAAAACCGTTCGAAATTCGAAAACCGCGAAAACCGTTCGAAAACCGTCCGAAACCAAAGGGTTAAGAAATAAAAAGAATTGGAAAAAATCGAAAACCGCTCAGTTTTCACCGAAAACCGACCGACCAATTGAATGTTCCCTAAAAACGGTTTTTCGAGCGGTTTTCAACACATAAATTTTTTCAAATTTTTTGATTTTTTTAATTAGACCGGTTTACCGATCGGTTTTGGATCTCGAGCTACAGTGGTAAAGTAAAAATTCGCGGTTTTCGAGCGATTTTGTTAACCCTGATTGAGATACCCTATGTAGCATCCCACAAAATGTGGTACTATGTGAAACGTTATCGCAACAAATAAGCAATAAAACAAGATATAAAATCCACGGATATTTAAAGCTTTAATATCTCTAAATTGTCCGTATTTACTGTGGAACGTAGTATTGCATTTGCTGTGACTACGTTGCACGTAGTCGATGCGCGCGAGATTGTACCATTGGATTTCAGTTTCGGTGCATTCATAGTCGGTTTCCTTTTCATCCTAGTACGTGCTATTGTTGACATGCGAAACCGACCAGCGCTGCTGCCGTTGATGTGCAGTGCGCGTCGGTGCGTCACCGAACTAGGGTAGGCGACAAGCTTTTACAGGGGACGTCGAGTTCAACCGCGCTGTGGTGGCGCGCACGGACGGAGCGGGGCGCGTTGCGGAGATAAGACGAACGCAGAAGTTTCGCGTTTTTTCTTCTTCCGGTTTTGGCACTTTTAGGGCCGGATTTGGTCCAATAACCCTTAGGAAAGTCATCTCCTATAAAAATTTGTTCAAAAAATCGAATTTTTTTAGATATTTTAAAATTTTGACAGAAACACTTTCAGATTTTTATAAAATTGTACAAGCTTGATAATGAGCTGAAAATTTTATGATACTATATTTAGTAGTTTAGGATCACACATAAAAAAATTCAAAATAATTTAACTTCATTTGCTATCTTTAAAAAATCAAAAACAGAATAAACATAATTGGGATAATTACATTGTCAGAATTTTATAAATTTTCTTGAGTGTGATTATGATCTAAAATTTTTGTGAGATATTAATAATTTCATCAGTAACATTATATCATTTTTTAAAAAAAATTCAACCTTCTTTTGTTTGGTCAATCAAATCTATGTAAGCATTGAACTTCGTTTGTTATATTATATTTCAAAAATCAAAAGAAAAGAATATAAATGGTACTGTGCCTTGTAAGAATTTTATAAATTTACTGGAGTGTGATCATGATTCAAAATTTTATGAGATATTAAGCACTTCCTTTTCACCACTGTAAATTTTTTAAAAAATTTAAACTTTTTTTTATTGCTAAAGCAAATCTATATATTGATCATCAAACTTTTATCAGGATATAGCACTGTCTGAATTTTTAAATATTATTTGAGAATGATCATCATCTAAAAATTTTAAATAAATATTTATGTTACATCAGGACCATCCACAAAAATTTTCAAAAGTTTTTAACGTGGTTTAGATAATTTTTTATTTTGTTCAAGTTTGCTGGTAAGCCTTTTAACAGGGCAGTAATACTGTTCGAATTTTTAAAAATTCATAAAGTTTGATCATCATCTGAAAATTTTATGAGAGCATTAGAGATACATCATAACCATGCAAAAAAAATTCAAATGTTTATAACGTGGTTTAAATCATTTTTCATTCGGTTCAAAATTGCCGGTCACCGTTTTATCAGGACAGTAGCAATGTTTGAATTTTTAAAAATTACACAGACTTCAGAATAATCTGAATTTTTTATGAAAATATCATAAATGTGTCAGGACTCACCAAAAAAAATTTCAAGTTTTTTTGAAATCGTTTGATCCAATTTTTTTCCGTTGCAAAAAAACCCAAAATTTCGGAGGGTTTCATCGAATTTCGGGATTTTTCGTTACTATATGGACCGGATTTGAATTTTCAAATTCAAATTTCGTCTGAAATTTTTCCGAAATCTCGTGATCCGGTCAGAGACGAAGTTTATTCCAAAACCGAATTTTCAATGCGCAGAACCCACGGCCAAGGTTGCGGGCGGGATGCTGTGTGCCCGCCCAGGCCCAGCCGCACGCAGCCGTGACTGCGCTGCTGATTTTTTTTTTGTATCGCACGATGATGTTGCGTGCGATTGCATATGTTTGGCCCGTGGGCTGGGAGAGGGACTCGAGACCGATTGGCCCAAAGAAAAGCAAATGCACGACGCGAGACACGAGCAGACTCTCTATAGCATGGATCATGGTGTTTGGTGGAGCAGACCGAATTTCGACAGTTTTTCACTGTTGTAGTTCTAAAAAAAAATTTAACTTTTGTCAGATTTTTTCTCTTCAAATTTAGCCCATATTACAACAGACGAGGAGCGCTACAATGCCACACCGCGACACGTGGCATTGCAGCGTCCCCACTTAGCAAATTAAAAAAAACAATGCAGCGCTCACAACCGCATGCTACAGTACCATACATGGTATTGTAGCGCACTAGAGAAAAAAATCGCACGGCAACTAATTCTGAAAATCACACATCCTACTACAAATATTTTGAGAACCCATATTCTGCAGGTCCAATTATCATCAATAATTATGCGGACCATCAATAATTTTTTTTAACGGGTAATTGGACCTGCATAATTATTGACGGTAATTGGGGCTTCAGAATATGGGTCCTCAAATATATTGTGTTATATTCTGCCCCCCGTAGAATATATAGGTCCTCAAAATATTTGTGGTAGAATGTGCGATTTTCAGAATTAACCGTCGTGCGATTTTTTCCAGAACTACCCAAAGAATTTTTTTTAGAACTAGCCGTCGTGCAATTTTTTCAGACCTAACCTCCACTCAGCGCATAAAAAAACCTTCTCTACAGTACCATATACGGTACTATAGCATACAGCTGTGGAGCGCTGTAATGTTTTTTTTTTTGAATTCACTTGGTGGGGCGCTGCAATACCACGTGACATGTCGTGATATTGCAGCGCTCCCTATCCACTGCAATTGGGTTAAATTTAGAAGAAAAAAACCGACAGAGGTTAATTCTAATTTTTTTTTTGGCTACAACAGTGAAATTCAACAAGCGCTAATTCTCTGGCAAGTGGCAACTGTACCTCTATCGCCGATCGTTAAACAAGCCAGGAAAATGCATGCGCGGGATACAAAGCTAACATGCAGAATACCTAGACAGAAGCAGAGGAAGTGACATGGAGAAAAACACACGAACAAAAGTCCAGAGAGTACACATGTCCCAGCGGCGACACAACATTTCACAACTTACGACAACTTTGCTAAATTGGGGAAATGACATTCGTAATACATTCATCTCACATTTGCTAAACCGAACTGCACTATAAAAGCCATCACATTGCAGCGAACCTTACATTATAAGAACTACAAAAAAAAAGAAGGTGCAACTTGTTCAAAAATAACTTTTGACAGTTATACCACACATCTTCCATAGCAATGTTGAAAATAGGGGCAAACAAGTTCACCTAGGAAATCGAGATCGCTTCTGATTTTAGATACTCATTCATGCCTCATAAAATATTTAACTTAAGCTGCAGAAGACATATCAAAGTGATAGCCTAGTCTACTCCCAGCCTTGAGCTGCAGGCTGCGCTGCTGGATCCCAGCCAGCAGGGGCCACCACAGGAGGAACGGCACCTTCCACAGCTACCGGTGCTCCTGCTTGATCCCACCCATCAGCAGCAGCAACTGGAGCTGCCACCAAAAACATATCAACAAAGAAAATATGATCAATTCAAATTACCAAAACAAAACATAGGTGATCGATTAACTAGCTGTAAAGCAAATGGACTCGTAAACTGTACTGCTAATATCAAAAACCTTGGAAACAATGCAAAACAGTGTTAGCAACAATCAACACTGTAGTTTCATTTGAATACTCTTAATGGGATTTTCATATATATAAGTATTGCTATCACAATACAAAATTAGGAGGTATGCACTACTTGTATACAAGATAATAAACTTTTTATCAAAAGGGGATAACAAGACAAACCTTGAGCAGTGCCCCACTCAGTGCCGGTAGCAGCCAGTGGCGGTGGCGCAGTCACCTCAGAGGTCCACTGGTCACCAGGCCATTGATCAGCTGCTGCGTAATCAGTAATGGCAGCACCCTCTGGGGCTGCGGCAGCTTCCTCCTCCTGCTCCTTGGCTTCCTCAGGGTCTCTGTAGAAAAACAGATCAACCTGCAAACAGCATACTCACCAATAAGCACGCAAAGGATAGAAACTATCTCCACATAATGCACTAGAAATGTGATTTTGGAAATGTCTAATAAGCTCATGTACCATGACTTCCCACTTGTGCGCAGGGAGGATAGTGCCCCTCATCTGCAGAACCATCCTGGCCAAGAGCCAGAACAGGCAGCCAATGCTGTTCCTCCCCTTGTTGTTAGCCGGGATGCCAATATCGACATACCGCATGGGGGAGTCAGTGTCGCAGAAGGCAATGGTCGGGATGTTCCCCAGGGCAGACTCCTTGATTGGCTGTGCACAATTCACAAGAACAGTCAGCTACATTGCAACACCTAAGGCAAAGTGTACTACTCAGGCAAGGCAATTCATTCACCTGGTGGTCGGTCCTTGGGTCAGTGAGGATGAGCAGGCGGGGCTCGCTGAAGGAGGTCTGGAGCTGGTTGGTGAAGGTACCAGGGGTATGCCTTCCGGCGATAGCGTGCGCGCCGGTGTACTGCGCGAACTTGAGGACGGCGCGCTGGCCGTAGGGGCGGGCGGACTGGACGATGATGTCCTGCGGGTTCTCGATGGCGACGATGACCCTCGCCGCGAGCTGGAGCTTCTCCCAAGTCTTGCCAAGATTGATGATGTAGACGCCTAAGAATCAGAGCCACGAACGGGCATATCGCATTCATATTCTACTGTGTCTCTCAAAGAACGCAATTCGCAAGGCAACTACGCTGCTACGTTAACACATTCTAACGCAGATCGCCGCTAAATAGTTGTACAAAGTTGCCATAATGTGCCTCATGCCGTGATAATTCTAGAGTTCAACGGCAAGTTGGATAAAGCTAGATCATTAAGAACATATTAGCATGAACAAGGCTAGCAATCTAGCACCACGATACAAGCATACAAGCACGCGACCCATCCATGCTGTAAGCTCCATGGCAAGAAGCGACCCATCCATGTTGTAAGCTCCATGGCAAGAAGAAGGTATGACTGTATGAGTAGGGACGTACCGTCGGTGCGGCGCTTAAAGACGTAGCGCTCCATCTGGAAGTCGCAGTTCTTGGTGCCCAGGTGGACGTCGGCGGCGAGCATCATCTGTATGTCCTGCTCCCGCTGCGACAGCGCCCGCGCGGCGCCTCCGCCTCCAGCCGCTGCCGCCATGATGGATGGGGGACGCGAGTGTTTGGGTGGCGCCGCGAAGGTAAGGAGGAGAGAGCTCGAGAGCTCGGAGTCAGGGAGTGGGCCGAGTGGCGGCGCGAAGGGGAAGAAGGGAAAGGGAGGGGGCGCTCTTATCTGCGGCGCCTCAAAACCCTAGCCAACTTTTGTATCGGGGTGGCAATGCTCCTTGGGCCCTGGTAAAAGATGGGCCGGCCCAAGTGACTTTGACTTCCTTTCTCGTTTTTTCCGAATGAATTTGCTTTCTGCCTCAAAAGGAAGATGAATTTGCTTTGTTTTTCTTTCTCCACATGAATTTTGGCAGTTTATTTTGTCGGTGACAGTTTTCATAACTCGCACTCAGCAGGGAAGTGCATATACGATGAGACCATTTTTCTGAAGATTGATTAGACTGTACTATTGAGCATTGATACATGACCATGGGACCAAAGTAACAACTTGATGCGAACAGCAAAATTGAGATGAAATGTCGGATCGGCGCTATAAGTTCTTATTACTCGTTCAGCTAAAACAGGCATACCCCGATACTCCCAAAACCTCAAAATGTGGTACACCATAGAAAAATACAAGTGCCAGAGTAGTTTCACTCCTTCAAGTTCTATAGAACTCTCAGCAGGTCCGGATGCAACTAAGACCACACAGCTGCTCGATGTCAATTTGATCATGGTTACCGAATCAGCTCAGGACAGGGAATATGCGAGTTATGTGCTCGAACGGAACAGTGTCAGCTGTGTTCTTCTTGAGCTCAGGGTGATTGAACTCGTTGCGCGGAAGGACAATCAGTTGAGAACGTCCACCCTTCTCAATTACCCAACCTGAGTTCGCAACATGATACTCCAGAAACTTGTCCAATGCAAGACCTTCAATGTTGATGGCCTGAAAACAAAAGTGGTGGGCTGTAACATCAACAAGATCCACGTGTGATGCAAACAGTGACCCCTTAAAATAAGCAATATGATTTGGATAATGGCGATGATGCTTTTATTCAGCATAAAGAATATTCACAGCTATCATCTAATATGACCCTTGAATTAACATGATCATCACAAGCTCATACTATGCAGCCTGGAGGACTTCCATGATAAACTTATAAGGATATATATTTTACCTCTGCGAGCACAGGCCTAGGAACTTTCTGATATGTCAAGGAGAGCACATGAATCGCATAGGCTTGGATTGCCTGCTCAAAACCTGGAAAAGGACATGTAGTGTCAGTAAAACTTCATCTTTAGGTCAAACAAAAAGAATACATATCAATTGGCATAAGATATCATCCAACTGAACACAGCTTAGAAAAATTCCATAGCATGTTCCTGTCAGGATTAAGAAAATTAAGTTTCTAGCCAGCAGTCACCCTTTTGGGTGGAAAGAAATGATGATACAAAATGTGAAGTTAACACAAGACACCTAGATCATACGGTAATACCAGGCACCTATTGACAGGACAGGATTTGTACACGAATTATTTCGTTGGGCATGAACATGCTATGTAAACAAACACATGGTGAACACAGAACACCGATTATGAAAAGCACAAGGTTAATTAAAAAAAACGAGTTGTAACTAAGTTTCTTTAGCAAATGCAGCAAACTAGAAAAGCTGTACTACATCACGCACACCCAAATCTGATGACAGAAAATAAAAAAGAAAAATACTGTCACTAACATGATTTAAAAACTTCTATTAGGAATCCTATATGGGCATTAACATGCACAAGCATTGAAACGGCAATTGCTCGCAACAAGTTCACTTTACAACAAATGAACAACAATGGCTTCAATGCCTCAAGAAATACATATACCTAGAACAACTTCCAATATGTTGCGGTTCTTTGCTGCCACATCCCAAAACTGACAGAACCTAGCAGTCTGCAAGCGAATTGAGGTTAGCAGTGGATGCCACACTAGTTCTTAGACATCTATACATTAGTCACTTAGTCAGACCAAGTATGTACCTCCAGATAGTGAGAAAGAACTATCAATGTCTTGAATTGCTCCTCCATTTGCTAAAATTAAAGAGCATACAAGTCAACTCCACATAATAGGAGAATATTTTGGGAAACCCAACAAAAAAAGGAGCTAAAGACATACGACTAAAAGACAACAGGACAGATCAAGTCTGACAACTTGTACATCTGACTAATTTGTCTGATGCAAAAATTAAATTTTTTCAATAACCACAATGGGTACTTCAAAATGGGAACACATGTTTCTTTGCATGATATTCTTGAATTCCAAATGAGCATATACTGAATATAAAGTGAATAACTGAGTATGCTTATTCATCAACTACAAGTCTGCAAGTCATTGTTAAATATGGCACATCTCCAGGTCTACAAATCTGATAATATTTATTGGTCAATATAGCAATCAACTTCCATGACAAACAGATCAATGAGTATAGAGACATAACTCAATACTTCCTAATTCTGGACACTCCTAAGCTGCATGTTCAATAGCATTTGCTTGTGAAACATATATATGTAAGGGATGAAAACAAGGATTTTATAGGATACACACATGAGGGCAGTACATCTTTTCATACCACATGTTCAGGAATTAAGAATAAGCATAGGCTGAAGTCAGGTGATGGCATTGCCATGAGAGCCTGTCAATAGAACAACATAGTGACTTACACAGAGCTAAGCGTTGGAAGTAAACCAAGAAAGGTGGAATTAGTAAAATTGATTTAAACATTAGTTGTTCTGTGACCTTAATCAATATGCGGGCTACAGTCTGTACACTCAACCTTTCTGGCTCAAACTGCAAAGGGAAATAAATCATTAAGCAAAAGTACAAACGGTCTTAATATTGATAAAAAAAAAGGTTCATATGGAAATGCATTGTTACCTGGTAGAGACGAAGAAGGCTGAGATTCGCGTCCAAGTTATATGTTTGAGAAGAAACCTAAATAGAAGCCAAAAGAGATTGTAAATTTGAAAGGGCTGAAACATGACATAACTAATGTTGCAATAAAACTGAAGGGCTAGCACGCACGTGTACAATACCATATAACCTAAAACCAGTTTTGTCAAATATATTTCAGTAAAAGTCACAAGCTGAACAGCTGCTGTATCAATAGAACCAGTGCACTCTATGGTATCATCAGCACAAAAGCTTAATTTTGCCCCTTCGTGACCACTGACCACAGATATTACCAATTAAAAATACATCTCTCCATCCATCCACCATTCCTAATGAGTTATGAACACATGTTCCCAACAGGAAATCTCTCTATTGCACAAGATAGATGTACTTAAAATCATGTAACAACAAAGGCAAACCTAATCTACCTATTCTAAATTTCTAATAGCATCCAAACACGCGATTTCTTTTGCACTCACAATAGAACCCTCATCTTAGCACTCCTACAAAGTCCATACCATAGAAACTCCCACCGGCCATTACTCATAAGCCCAGCCACCCAATATTCTTAATATAGCGCTGAATCAACAGCTCCCGAGCAACTAAATACAATACAATCGACCCGCAAAGATGAAAACACTGCTAATTTCTAGCGTCTAAAAACTCCGCACAGTTCAGCACTCCACGAACCCCACCGATTTCGCCACCATTCAAACGTAAACACGAGGCAGCGCTAATTTTAAGCACAACCAACCATCAAACCTGACGGCCAAGCCTTCGCAAGTTCCACCAACTACAGGAGCGAAACGAACAGGGCTAACCGTATCCCATGCTAGGGTTTACCTGCTCGTTGACAAAGCCCTCGAGGTCGTTGAGGATGTCGGGGTTGTAGGGGTTCACGGCCACGAGCTCCTCCACCGTGTAGTTCTCCGCCGGTTGCTCGTTCGTCATGGCCACCGGTTTCGGAAACCCTAACGTTAGCTAGATCTCGCACGAAACCCTGGAGCCGCAAGGGGCGATTGGAGAAGTGACGGCGCAGACGGAGGGAAGAGGTAATGGAAGGGGTTTTCGGGTTCGCGTTTTTTTTTCTCTTTAGTCTCTCGATTATCCGTACCAGTATTAGGGATGAAAACGGATCATATACGACACGTGTTGCTCTTTTTTATCTTAACTCATATTTTTTTATCGGATACGGTTCTAGGTTATTCGAGATACGGATATGTGACGGATTTAGATCAGAAACGGATAATACAAGCATATATAAAGTAATATATGTTGAATTAAAACCATACGAGTATATGACTATGGTAACAAATTATATATCAATCAAACTCAATAGATGTCGTAGAAAGAATATGCTACTTGAGGATCAATAGAATCAATTAATTGTTAACATAAATGGGCTGCTATGGAAAAAAATATGATGAAAATGGGTTGGATCTTGCTAATATCCGAATAGAAAAAATTCGAATATCTGAACAGGAAAAAATCGGATATCCGAATAGAAAAAATCCGAATATCCGGATCTCGTCCTGTATTTACCAGATATTGGATGCTCCGGATCCAATCCTGAATCAGGATTCAAATATCTGGATCTAGTCCCTGATCCGACCGGATAGTAAAATCCAATCCCAGATTGAACAGGAGATATCTGATTCGTTTTCACCCCTACCCAGCATAAGGGAATATTTTGACTTTTTAGTCCTTACGAACTTTTTTTTCAAATATAGTCCTCTCGAAATTCTTTCTAAATTTGGCTCCACGAGTCACCTCTGGTGCTCAAGCTCCGAAAGATTCCTGTGGTGCTCCTCTTCAAGGCATGAATCAATTCACTAACTAATTTAATTATATTTTCTTAATTAATTACTTAATTAAATTTCTATTTAATAAAAATCACTAATTAATCTTCCATCCTTCCGCGGAGACCAAGCGTGAAAGGAGCCCTCCAATTTGCTTCCGCGGCAGACAAGCGCGGAAGGTGATAGCCGATTCCTTCCGCGCCAACCAAACGAGGAACCTGCCTGCGGGAAGCTATCGAGCTCCCCCAGCGCGGTAAGAGACACGAAGGGGCTAGTTTTGCAAATTCGAAAAAAAGAAGGTTAAATTTGTCAAAAACGAATTTTAAAGGGCTAGAAAAACGATGGCTTCCATGTAGGGGACCTGCGCTACAAAAACAATGAAACATTATAGGAAAAAATACGTTGGTGTACACTTAAAGTTTGGATATTGAATATGCACCCCCTGTTAAATGTCTTTACTCCTTTAAAAGAACATAGTTGTTGTGAATAATGCATTCTTCACCTTCTTAATCCCCACCCATCTCTCCTCAAATACCTCTTTCACTCTTAAAAGAATCTCTAATGAAAAATAAAAAATTTGCTTCATAAAAAAAATTAACTACTACAAAAATGCAATACTTATCACATAACCTCCCTTCTCTCCCTTCATGATGTGCATCAGAGGTACAATGCAAATAACGGTGGTAAAGCCGATGGTATGGTGTAAGCCAAACTTGACAACAGAGATATGGCGTGGGCCGAGACGGAATTTGACCATATACTACGATGGAGCTAAGAGCGTAATATAAGCTAAGCCTAATCATAACAAATTAATGTGCTTTGTAATATTATTTTCATCCATAATAAAGCGCAGCCATTTGGTTAGTAAAAGTATAAAAACGGAAACATCTTCTTTCTTTTGAATGTGTGAGTAGTCCAATCGCGCAAGTCACAACATTTTCATATGAAATGTGATACCAACTGGGGTGAATTGCATATACTCCCCAATTAAACCCTGAAGGTTTCCTGGCCTCTCGTGTTGCCCACGTTGGCTTCAGGGTAACGTGGCCACACGTCGATGCGCCACGTCGTGCGCGCGCGCGCCCGCGCGGTCTGTCGTTCATACGGCTCGTACCGCGTTGAGCCACATCGCCCGTGTGACTCAGCCGATCGTACAGCTTATATAATTTAACGTCGTAGGTTTACATCACCAGTTGTGTGGTGCGGTGGTAAGGGCGCTCGCGACCAGAGTTCGAGCTCGCTTTGTCGCTCGTGTTTTTTCCTGAGCGACGCGGTTTTATGCGAAAATGCCCTACTAGAATTCGAAAAATACGACAATTTTAAAAACATGTAAAATACCCCTCCAAAATTTCTGAAGTTGTTTCAAAATCCGTTTTTGGTCCCAATTTTTCCCAAAAGAACATAAAAAAAACCGTAAAAACGTTTTCCACGCCTGATTTTTCCTCGAAAACCAAACAAAAAAAACACCTGGTTTCCCTCAAAAACCAAACAAAAAAGCCTTTTTTTGAAAACACCCTTCGAGAATTTTAAAAATATGTCCCGCTCTCCGCTTTTTCCTAAAAATGCCCCTCCAAAATTTTCGAAATTGTTTCAAAATCCATTTTTGGGGCTGATTTTTCCCGGGGAAACCCCAAAAAAACATAAAAACGTTTTCCCTGCCTGATCTTTCCACAAAATCAAACAAAAAAACTCCTTTTTGGAAAAGGCCCCCCAAAATTTTGATGACATTACGTATATGTCCCTTCTCCCCGAGACCGATTTTTTGGTAAAAAAAACCCCGAAGATTTTCAAGATTGCAGGAATGAAAGTTCAAGCTCCATTAATATGGTTTTGGTGTTAATGACAAATCTAATATTGACACTAACTCTTTTGATAATCATAATATTGATTAGTCTCAATTGTTAATTAATGACAATCCTTATATGAGACTAACTCTTTTATTTAGTATATCTTTGATTAGTCTCGTCTCATTGAAAAATGGAAAACCGAATGTATGCAATTGTATTCATTTTATGATATCTTATTGCATACTTAGGACTCAAGTTAAAGGATGAACTCTTTCATCGTTTATACATTAAAAGAATGTGCATTATATTTCCAACTTCATCCATATTATATGAATGCACATATCTAGGGGTTCACAATTTAACTTGATGTTTCAATAGTATTAATCAATGTCCTCTTGCCAAACAACATATAGGATCAAGACTTTGAAACAATACTTTGAGTATATATAACTTGTGTAGTTGTACTATACTCATGTTAATATAGGATATACTCAAATGCTATCCAAGATTGATTATGTGCATATTGATTCCAAGTTCAATTATTTATATGCATATATTTAATGGAGTTTATTATATTGTTGATGGTATTAAGAGTATTGATCCATTTCCATCACTCCAACATAATTTGGATCATTACTTAGCAACCATCAAAATGAGTATATGAAACTTGTGTAGTTAATATATATTCATATCAATTTAAATGAAATTTAAATTGAGTTCAGTAGCCTTTCAATCAATCAAAGAACACTTCATCATGTGTTGATGTTTTTTCTTCGTTGGTTAACGACAAGCGGAAAGTTCTTGAGTATAATGAAGCATTAGTTGCATCAAAGTACTCAAGACACTTTAAATTATTCAAATTAATTAGGGCTGTGCTCAATCAATCATAGAGGCATCCATTATGTGTTAATGGAGTGCAATTGATGATTGAGACAATCGTATTTGTTAGATTAACAATCTTCTATGAGTTGTGAAGTAGGTTGAGTCCGACAAAATAAAGAATCAGGAGGAAAAAGTCATTATGTGTTGATGAGCTTCAAAGATAAATCCCAAAGTAATGTGAAGCTAGAGAAGGCTCATCATGTGTTGAGGAATAAGAAGAAAGGACTCGGCTTGGATAGAAGATGATGGAAATCATAAAAGCTCCAAGTGGATGTGCTAGAGGCAAATGTATAACTAGCTACGGCTAATGATGTGTTCCTAGTCTTTTACTGGTCTCGGTGTTTGGATGGGAGACCAGGTTGCTAGTTAGGTGCCGTACTATTAAGAGGGGTCGAGTCATTTAGCTTGAGCTTCATCATGTGTTGATAAACTCAATCCGATTCACTTTAGCTCACTCTCTTATTCGGTTTTTGCATGAGCTAAGTATTTACCTGTGTTGCAAATAAGGGAGCTCATGCTTACTTCTTATTGAATCTTAATCGATTTGGTTTTTACATGGAGCTATGAATTTGCATGTGTTGCAAAAGGGAGATAATTCATGTAATTTGGCTTATGTGATTTTTGCATGGAGCTAAGTTTTGCATGTGTTGCAAAAGGTGAAGAGCTCAGGCATCGGTATTTTAACTTGTGATTTGATCATGTATTGATCATCACAAGATTAAGTAAAGTTTATACTTTGTATTTGCAAAATGTTTTTTTACAAAATGATGATTTTTTATTTACAAATGTGTTTTGCAAATAAGCTAGAGGTTATGGATTTCGATTCTAGAGCATGTGTTGGTATTTGCAAATGTATTTTGCAATAGTGTCGGGATCATGTGTTGATCCTTACATGGCTAGAGGATTTATCTCATAGGTTCTCGGTTTATTTGCAAATATGTTTTATAAAATTATTTTGATCATGAGTTGATCATTATATGGCTCAAGATTTGATCTTATTGACTCTCGCTAGCTTGTAGTCATGCCCTTGATCAAGTCTATGTGAGGGATTTCGAAAAATCAGATTTTAGACTTGAATGACTACATTGGAGTTTTTGTTTTGGTGATATTTAAAAATATATATGGTTGTTTAAATCTGAAAAATAGGTGGATATTATAGCCCTCTAGATAAGCTTCGCATAGAGCCCAAGATCATCTAAATCGGAGTTCAGAGTAAAAAGTTATGACCGTTTTTCTTACTAAAACAGTGGTACTACAAGGATTTACACAGTGGTAGTACCGACTTTCGGTACTATCGACTTTTACATGGCGGTAGTAACGCTTCAGCGATAGTACAGCTCCAGAAGGCCGGTAGTTATTTTTTAGAGCCGTTTTTTCGAGTTTTTGGGGCGAAAAATGTCGTTACTATCGGGGGGTACTGTAGCAACGGCTGTTTTTAATACTTTTAATGCCCAGAACTATCTGTTACTGTTGAGGTCGGTACTACCGAAATTTACATGGTGGTAGTACAAAAAATTACATGTTTTTTCGATTTTGCCCCCAAACGACTAGTTTCTTTGAGGGGCTTTTATAAGAGGTCGAATGAGAAGGATTTTGCTGTTGCTCTAGCACTCATTTGAGGTATTCTTATGATAGCAAATCTCCAAGAGCTCATAAAGCCATATTTGAGTGATTTGAGAAGAAATTGATTTAGAGTTTCTTGTGTAGAATCTCTTTGGTGTTGATTTGCATTCTCTTAAGCTAGTGTGAGCCGCTCCTCTACATTGTGCATGTGTTGTACTTTGTGAGCAAGGAGAGAAGCCTCTAGTTGCATGTGTTGCATCTAGAGACGAATTGAGCATCCATGTGCATGTATTGCACTTGGTGAGGATCAAACAAGAGGCTTGACTTGTTACTCTTGGTGTTTGTCGACACCTAGACGGCGTGTAGAGGCGTCGTGCGCGGTGACCTTCTCAAGGAGATTGTGAGAAGGCCCGGCAAAATTGTAAAGGTCAGAGCTTGCCAACCCGGAGGGAGAAAGAGCTACCAGTGGTGGAATCGAGGCGGGTGCTCTATTAGTGGAGTTGGTCCAAAGTGGTTTTGGCTTGCCTCAACGTGGATTAGGGGAGACCGACAAGTCTCCGAACAACACGGTAAAAAGTATTGTGTCTCTTTGTGTTTGCAATTCTTTATTTATATTCAAGCAATTTATGTTCATAGAATTGATTGATTGATTGCTTATATTTATGATTGCAAATTGTTGTTAGAGACATAATTAGTTAGTGCACATAGTGAGCCTAGTTGATTTAGGCTTTAATTTGTCAAAACCTTTGTTTATCGCTTTCGAATATATTATTATTTAGGTTTTGACATAGAGATCAATAGAACATGTTTTTAAAGGGAAAATTTTTAAAGTCGCTTCCCTCTAGTCGGCATCCTCGATCTTACAGGGAAGGCCCTCGAAACTTACTCTATTGATGCGTTGTGACTGACGTGTCGCCCATGCATCTAGTTTGATATTAGAGTTTGTAAGTTTTGCATATTTGATATTAGAGTTTGTATTTTTTTTGTACTTAGTTATTTACTATAGTGCCACATTAAAAGTGGGAGATAAGAGTCAAAACAGTCAACCTATTGTAACGACTGTTACGCCCTTTGCAGGGGAGAGAGAAATTAGATGTCACTTTCGAGTGCAGAAGAAAGGTGAGAGCAATCGTCAAGGCCTTGTTTTTCTGGTACTAGGTGATGTACACTACCCATACGTACCACACGCACGCACACACACGCGTGCACGTGTCCCACACACGCTAAGGAATCTATTCTTGTTGAACGCATATGAGTGCATATACTCAAGTGAGCGTGCATTTGAGTGGACTCGAACACAGATGGGCCAATTGCTTTACGGCAGTCTCGGCCAACCGAGCTAAGCTCGGTTGTCTAGATCCTTGTTTTTAATGCAATTGAAAGTAGATGCCAATGTTTGAAGTTAGAAAATAACCTCACTCCGATAGAAAAGTCTCCTAAAAAAATTTGTTGAGAGATAATTCATCTGTCTAAATTGATAAGACGTATTTTTTCTTAGCGTATAGACTAATAAGATATTTAAAATGACTAGATTGTCCCTAATTGTTATGACTAAGGACTATATCTAATGCATGTATATAGAGAATATAAAGCACAGCTGGGTATTTATGGATATAGCGGGAACATCACAATAATTTTGCGTTCGATCATAAAATACATCTTATATTTATAGACAAAATCATTAAAAAATACACCCCATAAACTTGAACGGAGGAAGTATATCGCTGCTCTTATTCACAAGTGCATTGTTTGCAAACTCATAGACTCCACATAAACTTTAGACGTATCCTTAGCATTGTTGGTTTTTAACTCTGTATCATGAACATACGCATACGAACACAAGGAAGAATACAATAGTACACAAAGAGAATTTTCTTGACTTTGCCACAACTTGACATATTTTCTTTGTTTTCTCTTTTTCTATTGTTTTTATGTTTTTGTTTATTAATTCACGGAATACATGCTTGATTATAACAGACGGAACATCCAATCAACTTACTAACCAAACCAACAACTAAACATGGAAAAGCCTAACTAAGAAAACAAACTAGCTGATTTGATCCGATTGTCGATTGCATCGTGATCTTTAGTTGCCTTGTACAATATGGCAAGTCTACAATTTTGACAAGCCATGATTATTTCCCAACAATTTCCCCTCTAATCAAGACTTATCAACTCATGCAGATTACCGCGATCAAATTCTGGACTCAACCTAATGCAGCAAGTTGACTCAACTTCGATTTGCACTACACACACAATCTACAGTATGGCGTTCACAACTCATTGAAATCTTGGACAACTCCTGCGTGCACATACACAGCTAGGATGACAACCACAACTCAACGTCACGGACTTCCCTTGCATGCAAATTGTAACTCAAACTTTAAGTCAAGACGACTTATACCCTTTAGTCTTGACATATCAATAACTCGTTGAGGTGGTCGGTCCCAACTATGATTTGGCTATGTTTATCTTGTGAATACAACTCGCACAAGAACTCCTGTGACCACATACATTATCACGTGGACACAACTGACACAAAAACGTGTAGCTTTGATCACCTTTTCGACGAGACACGCAAATAGTGGTGGGCCCATCGACGGGTCAAGGGGGGTTAGGGCACACCCTACCCCCGACGAGCAGAAGGGCATCCGGCCGAGGGCAGAGGGGGCGGTGGTGCGACGGACTGCAGGCGGATGAGCATCCCTTAAGATTTGGGTCTGGGCCTGCCGCTGCACGCAAATGACCGCCAATGCCATCTTGTCATGCCGGTTTTCGACGATGCTCGTCAATAGCAGGTATTGGGGAAACACACCTCCTCTACCTTTCGTCGTCATATCTTCTCGACAACTCTTTACACTTGTAACGCAACTTTGATGGCACGAAAACTCAAGCCGAAGCTTTATGCACATGAGCACTTGGACACACAATCGCAAGAACTCACTCGAATATGGGACACTAACATGACTAGTACAGTGCCTGTGCTAACGCTACGACGGCAGTACACCCGCTTATCAATTAAATGAGAAGATAAGTATGAATACAACACTTAATAATAAAAGAGAAATCTAGAATTTTAAATGAATTTAGAAAAAAAAACGGAACTAAATGGAGGTCGAATGGGCGAAAATGGGCTCCCAAAAGATTTTAAATGAAGAAAGAGAAAGAAAAAAGAATTTTCTGATTTTAGATTATTTTTTTTGCAGCTTCCACAGAGCACACAGCGTGCTCTCGGGCTTAACAGCGCAAAGGGGAGGGAAGGCGGGGTGGCGGCCGATCGCAGATGGTCGGCACTCAGTGCGAGCGAGCTGCGGGAGGAGTCACGGTTCTTTGTGAATTTCACGGGAAAGATGACGGTGATGGCTTGGGTAACCTCCAAAATCCGGCGATCTTTACAAGAGGGAGCACTTGGGGATTTACGCAATGCGATGGGTGGAGGAGAGCTCGCCGGCTTTTATAGCCCCGAAACAAGCAATTTATGGAAACCATAATTTGGGATCAAATCAGATTGAGAGGAAATTTTGGCAATAGAGCACGAAATTTGGGGAATTAACACCATAGATGGAAAAAGGAGATTTGGTGCGGGATTGATGGAGCTTTGGAGCTTCTTTCTTGCTTTAATGGAGGAGGAAGAGAAGAAGCTTCTAGTAGTCAATGGTGACTAGAAGAAGCTACTGGTGAGTTGACTTCATTTTTTTAAATATAGAAGGATTTTTGAAAAGATAGCACATTAGGTTAAAAAATTCTAGAAAAATTCTCAAAAAACTTTCGATTATTTTGTAATTAATAAAATTATTTTCAAAAAATTTAAATTATAAATTTGCCGAAGACGGCATGTCGCGTAGGTCGTGACCAAGAACCTCGCCGCGTCGGCAAAGCCACCGATGGCGGCCGTGGAACCATTGCGGACTGCGTTCTCCGCCATGCCGCCCCATCTCCCGTTTTCTTTTCCCAAAGACGTAATGTATGGTCCTTTCCTTTCCGGGACGTTTGTTTCCTTTTCCTTGATTCCAAGACGTTTGTTTCCTTTTCCTTGTTGATCTTTGGAGGTGAGGAAGGTCATTGTGGGCCATAGGGATGATTTGAAAAATATGGAAAAATAAATCTGCGCTCATCACCATTTGGATCCGCAAGGGAAAAAAAGATAAAATTAAATAAGTGTTTCACCGTACCATTGGTTCCAAGAAAAAATTGAAAAAATTAAGCAAAGACTCATCGACCGCTGGTTTCTTAGATAAAAATAAAACAAAAATTCAGCGCTCTCAGTGCTATTGAAATTAGGTTCTATGGGGCTAGATCCGTAAAAAGTCTCGAGAAGGGTCATATTCGGAAAAAATACGATCACAATGCCGAACAATAAAAATTCAAGTCTTGTTTCCTTGCATGTGGATCCTCCTGTTTATTTCCTTGTTTGATTCACCTCCTTCCAAATATGTAGTACGTACAATTTTGGCGATAAAAATTCAAGTCTGGTTTCCTTGCATGCGGATCCTCCCTATTTATTTCCTTGTTTGATTCGCTCTCCTTCCAAATATGTAGGTGGGGAGGTCTGTTATGGGCCACAGGGATGATTAGACACACTAAATAATGGCCATCGGATGTGGGTGAGTAAAACTGAGGAAAGATCTGAGACGTTCATTTTGATGAATGCAAGTTTCTGGGGACGTTTTGCTGGTTCACGAACATTGGGCTATCTCTAATGAGGTGCATTATTTAGGGTGGACGTAGAAAAAATTGTTTAAGTGCATTATAAAGAGGTATAGATGATCGGAATACACACACTCACGTACACCATACATTATACGTGCTCGATGCGCCGTCGAATCTCGCTCAACGACGATAACTTGCCCCGAGGCATAGCGGTGGTAGCCCTCTTCAGGGCAAGCGCGACACCAATATTAGAACCTCGCTTTAATACTAATTGTTAGGTTTTAGCTTTGGATCATAAATACATGCACACGAATACGAAGAAGAACATAATATCACACACATAGATTTTTTTCGATATCACCATAACCCGACGTCTTTTCTTTTTTTCCTCTTTTTATATTATTTTTTGTTTGTGCTATTAAACTCACGAGATATATATCTTTTTATAATAGGCAAACAACCAAAATTAACTTTATAATCAAGCCCGCAATCATACATGGAAAGTTCAACTAAGAAAATAATCTAATGATTTGATCTGATTGTCGACTGTATCGTAATCTTTACTTATGTTGAACAAGTCAACAATTTTAGGGATTCTTATTACTTTCCAACAAGCCTTCCGAGAAACGGATACTGCGGATTCTTGGGTTTATCCGGGAAACTGAAGCACGCCCGATGATTAATCAAGCAGAAGAGAAGCTATCCTAACAAGTTGGCCTTTATGTGCATCCAGCTGCCTCGTGCGGTTCTCCAGGTCCCTCCTCGACGCAGCAACTTCTTCCATCTCACGGCTGCATTCGGCGATCAACGCCGCATAGTGCAGCACTCCGGACACACTGTTTTTGCTCCTGTTCGCTCTGTCCATCAGCTCAGATATGATGCTCACCATCTGCTCGTCGTGAGGACCCTGCATGATCAGCTTCTTGATCTTCATCATCAGCGTGCTCTCCACCGGCTCATCGCCCATCTCTGCGACTGCTTCGACAGCCAGCATGTCATCATCGGAAACGGCGGGCAAGTTCAGGTCGACGAGCTCCGGTCCGTTTCTCCAGCGAGGAGGACAGTCTTCGTGTGGGAAGTTGAGTCTTGCGCTCTTCCCGCGGATCCGGCGGGCTTCGCGGTCGTACGCTCTGGCGGCATCCTCGGCGTTGCCGTATGTGCCGAGCCACACACGGTGCCCCTGTTGAGGGTCCCTTATCTCCGCCGCCCATCTGCCCGACGGGCGGTGGCGGACGCCTCTGTACTTCCTGCTATTTGGACCGGCCATGCGAGGCTTGGAAGTCGAAGAAACGTAACCATCTGAAACTGCCAACCGAGCAATAGGAGGAGAAAGAGTCGAGTCGCCGGCAAGCAAAATATTCTTCAGAAAGAATCCGGATTTGCTCAAAGGAAAAAAACCACTGGAGTTCATGGTCTGATTGTACCAGCAAGGGAAGGTGCCTTCCACTTGGATGCTCCATTTGCAGACGGCACGGCCGGAGCCTCCTCCTCGTCGTCGTCATCCTCGAAAAGCTGGAACTCCTCCTCGAACTCGTCGTCTGTCGAGGCAGCAGCCTTCCTCTTGCCGGTGGCCTTCCTCTCTGCCGAAAACGCGTTCGGCCAGAGCACGGCGACCGTCAGCCGCCGCTGCACCGAATTGGGAATGAAGTTCGCGAGGATCGCACCCCCGCACATGTCTCGATCTTCCCGGTTCCCTGGTTCTTGATCTTGTCCGTGATGTCGCTGGTGTTTGCACCCGGGAGAGGGACGGGGAGTCGTGTTCTCGCGAGTGGGAGTTGTAAATAGACGAGCCGGGGTGAGGTGGTGGCTGGCCTGCGGTTGACCGTGGGCTGCTTTCCGTCCTCCGTTTTTGCACTGGGCTCCCGATCCTGTGGGCACCGAGTCTGTGGGCGCCAAGTTATTCTGTTCAATGCTGTGAACTTGCCTGACAAAAAAAATGCAGATATTTTATGAGTTGATGGTGACGTGGTACCGTCTGAATTTGGTTGCATTTGAACTGATCTGCCCCGTCCGTTTAAGTACTCTGTCAGTCACAAATAGTTGCCGTTTTGAGCTTAGATACGGATAAACTTTTAAATTTTTGACTCTCAATATCTTTTTAAATATTTAAATTAAATGCATAAAAATCATAGTGTAGATTTGTCTTAAAAAAGTACTTTCGTAATATTGTAACTTTATTAGGTTTTATAACTATATTATAATAAAAATTAGTGGTTAAAATTGTGTTTTGCAGACTGTGCCGATGTCAAAAACGATAACTATTTGTGACAAGAGGGATTACGTTATAGAGCTGATCGGTACTGCACTGAAATTCGGATGATGTCCTTAGAAGTAAGTGGTACAGCAAAGGATAGAAGGATAAGAGATTAAGACGAAGGGGTATATTTACATACCATGGGCTCTTTTCAGTCCACGGCGTGCCTGGGGGTACCCTGGTTTGCCAGTTGCCACTCCCATAGACTTGCATCAAGTCAAGAACTTGAAATCATGAGGAGTAACACTAGTATGAGACCCTCCAATTGTCCTCATTTGCAGAAAGGGTCCCTTCGGTTTCAGGCCATTACACATAGAAACCATGACGTGGCATTGCTACTTACGGCATCCCGAGTCACATACATCTACTATTTGCTCTTGTATGCCTACTGTCTAATGTGATGTCTGCAATGAAACTCTGGAGATGTTTCTTCATCAAGTGCATTGCGTCAGCAGCAATAGGTTATCTTGCAAGGTCCAAGCATCTTTGTTTTTACATGAAAGTTTTTTCAACCCTATTTTTAGATGTAAGCGATCATCTATGCTTCATCTTTTCTTTCTTAGCATGTGTAGGAAATGCTGTTGCTTCGGACTAGTTTTGGTTTGTGGAGTAACAAATTCTGGCACAAAGCCCATGTCTTCTGAATGTGCAGTTGGTCACTTTCTACCAGGCTTTCGATGAAATAGAAGGTCGATCAGAGGGATTTCGGCCTGTGGTTTGAATTTCAGAACCAAATCCAAAATCTAATCTAGAATCCTTGGCTGAAGACAAATTTAGAGTTATTCGCAATTCCACAAGAACAACCAAGTAGTACTCCGAGGAGAAGAGGTGATAGTGGTACTGATCCTTCAATCGTCATTAAAACAATCACAACATCAGCAATAGACGACATTGCCGACATGATCAATTCATAGGACTATTGACCAACAGTACGAAAGACCACTTTTTTTTGTGGCACAAAATATCACAAAGTACAATATAATTTGATCAGAAGGTCAAACTCAAACAGTGCAATATAATTTCATCAGCAAGCAAGAAAATCCCAGAGTAGCCCTCAGCTGCATCCACCGTTTTAGCATCGATCAACGACGTTCTTGTACCAATAAACAATAAATGAGAAAAGGAATCGTGTGTATATGAACATGACGAGCAAAAACCGAGGTGGTGAATTGCGATGCTTACAACTGAATGCATAACTGCAGAAGTACTGAACCACATAGATAGCATACATCAGAAAGCAGCGCCATCGATTGGGAACTCATCGAAGCTCCAGATGCTGACACTGTTCATGTCGTTGTTCATCACGCTGCTCAGTGCTCACAGCCTGACCCGCCTCGCCGGCGAAGGGGCTCTCGATGGATCCGTATCCGTCCGAGCAGGGGAGCTGGAACGGCATGAACGGACCGAACTCCAGCTCGCCAGCGCTCCCCTCCGACGAGTCGTCGGCCATCAGCGTCTTTGCAGGGCTCCCGGACTCCGACTCGGCGCTGTCGGTGAAGGAGCTCTCCATGACCGGTGGCAGCGTAGCGACGGCGGCGGTCAGGTCGATCGAGGAAGCTGTCCAGGTCGAAAGAACCCATCATCTCCGGCTTGATGACCAGCGCTTCCGGCTTCTGTCCTACACGTAAAGCTGGCTGTGTGGCCGAAGAGTATGCCGTCTGCGCCGGGCAATGCGGCTTCGGGCGTGTTGAACGGCCTATTGTTACCTGTTGCTGTTAGGCACACATCACATCTTCCAGGCGAAAAAGCATCCCGTGAATGTAAGTGTTGAGAAACCCTAAAAGCCCATTGAAGGCCTATGTGGTCCCTTATGCCAAAATCCTGGATGAGCGCTATATAAGGAGGAGGGGGGTCTCCCCCCATGTAAATGCAATCAGAAATTCAATAAAGGATTCGCCGTCGCTCTCCCTAAACATATGTCTCTCTCTCTTTCTGTTCTCCACTTCAGATCTGTTCGGGAACCCCGGACTATTCGATAGCGAGGTTCCTTAACACGTTATCAGCACGAATTGCTCTACGGAGATCAGATTGAAAAGGTGAGAAAAGGTGGGATTAGCGTTTGAATCTAATCGTTCTTTTTCTATACATGCATCTATCCTACGTGGCACGAAGCTACATGAAGAACGCTCGAAGCGTCTCGGCACGAAGCCGCAGTAGATGAATTCACTGTTCATACAAAAGAAAAAGAAAATCACAGAAGTCTCGGTATGCGCACTTGAAGCGCTATTCATCGTCGGCTGTCACGTAAGACGCTGTCACTCACCTTTGTCTTTGTCGCGGCGCGGCTCGACCTCTGCGCTGCCGCCTTTGCCTCGGTCAGCGTGTAAACCACCGGCACGAAGCCGGGTCGCCCGACCATCGCGCATGAAGCGCGCGCCGCCGGCGCGCGCCGCGACGCAGCGCCGCCATCGCGATCGTCGTCGTCGGCTGTGTCGTGCGCGCGTGCTTCGCGGCCCTGCCGCCGCCGGCCGCCATCGCCCGTGATCGCTGTTCGAGGCCGCGCGCGGCACCGACCATCGCGCCAGAGCGCCAAGCGCCGTGCTCGGCCGCCGCCTCGGTTCTGCCGCCGTGTGCATGTCGTCCGCTTTTCCGGCCGGCAAGAAGCCTCGGCCGCCATTGCCAGCCCGGCTCTGATCAGCAAGGCTGCGCCGTCGGCCTCGCCGCGCCGCGTCGGCTCGCTCGCAGCCAATCGCCCACCCGTCGCGCCCGCTGCCCTGACCTCGCTCGTCGGCCCACCCGCCGCCGTCGGCTCCCGGCCGTCGGCTCAAGCCGCCTCCGACGCTGTCGCCTCACGGCATGAAGCGACCACCGACGATCGCCGGACGCGCTGCCACCGCGGTTGCCGGCTCGTAGCCGCCTCCGCCACCACCCGCGCCCATTGCGCCTCGGCCTCCGCCAGAGTGCGCGCGCCGTCGGCTGGCCGCCTCCGGTCGCCCGCCCGCGCCATCCGTCATGCATGCCGCTCGGTCGCCGGGCTCCCGCGCCCGCCGAGCTGCGCCTCTGCGCCTCTCCTCGCCGGCGCCGCCTCTCCTCGCTGTGCGTTTTCTTCGGAGCATTGCACCAAGCGGGAGCTTCTGCATGTGGCGGCTAGGGTTTGGTCCCGTTTTTGTTTTACCAGCAGCCACCGCCCAAACGCCCGTGGAAAGAAGGAGTCTAGTGGGCCAAGCGGGGAAGGGCAAGGCCCAATGGACGCAGCGCCAGAAAGAAAAAAAAACAGAGAAGAAAAAGAAAAAAAAGGAAAAAGAAAAGAAGAAAAAAGAAAAGAAAAAAAATGCAGAAAAATTGCAGAAAATTTTGAAAAATTGCCAGAAAATCAAGAAGATTTATTTGGCTCTGTTTTTAATTTTTCTTGCTTTATTTCTCTGTTTTTCGAATTTTCTTTATGAATTTTGAATCCGTTGCTTTATTTAATATATTGCAATGCATATGAATTTTTTTTTCTGCTCTTTATGCTTTTTGCAACCATTTTTCTATTAGATTACACGCAGTAATCTAATGTCGAATTTTGAAATCATGAAGATGTCCGCATCGTGAATCGTGAGCTTGAAGAATCGGCCCGCACGATCGAACTACCTCACTTGGGTATCGGACGTGAAAATCGTTCACGGGGCAAGAAGCTCTGCAGAAATTGGTCTAGGGTCCTCGCGGGACGCTAAACCTACCACGTAACGTAACGATCAAGCCTTGCACTTCCTCAGGCACCACCTCTCAGCCACTCTGAAGAATGAATACATGGCTGAAAAGAGTGCACTTGAGTTTTGCGACTTGAGCAGTGGTAGAGTACAATTACGCCTTGCACGGAATTTGTACCAATCTCTCTATGTAGCAAGAAGATCACCGATGAAGAGAAGATTGAGAAAACTCTCTACCTTCCACCCTAACGCTATCCAGAGTGCACGCAGCTATCGTCAGGACGCATACAAGGAGTATTGCGAACTGATTGATGTTATGCATGTTGCGAAATCACAAGACGATGTTCTACGCAAGAACTATGTCTCGCAGCCACCTAGAAGGAGCGCTGGAATAGAAGTCAATGCCAATAGCTACAAGGTGAGAAAACCCGTTCATAGAAAAAAGGGCAAACAAGGTGGAAAAAGAGAAGTTTCAGGCCAAGAGTAAGTCCAAAGCCCGTTAATGCATGAATCGCATTATTTTTTAGATTATGGTTGTTAGCATTTTTGAATAATGAATAGTAAGCTCTAGAAGAGCATACTTCTCTCATGAATAAATACGCAATTTATTCTTTATTCCAGTATTCTTCAACTTGCAAGCAATTTTTGAATTATTTTGCCTCTGTTTGTTTGGAATTATATTTCTTTTATCTAGAAATCGTGTAGCGCCCAAATGGAAGAGATATGCATTGTTGATAGTGGCACAACAAATACCATCTTAAGAGAGTCTAAGTATTTCCAGTCGATCACGAAGAACGCTGGAAAGATTACTACGATCGCAGGAAGCGACTCATATGTAATCGGTTCAGGAAGAGCCACAATTATATTGCCTATGGGTACAACTTTGGTAATTGAAGAAGCTCTTTGTACCTCGAATCAACTCGCACTCTCTTAAGCTTTAAAGACATCCGCGCCAATGGTTTTCACGTAGAAACCAATGAAGAAAATGGCAAAGAATACTTGTGCATTGTGAAGCACGCGGTATGTGGAAAAATGGTATTAGAAAAATGTCCCTCATATGAATCTAGGTTGTACTACACGAATATTCATGCACCCGAAGTGTATACTTCCTTGAAGACTGTTTTTAGAAGCTCTGAGTTATTTTCTTTATGGCATGGTAGATTAGGTCATCCTGGTCTTAGAATGATGAGAAATATAGTGAACAACTCACGTGGTCATGGCATAAATGTTAAAAATTTCCGAATCATGAAGATTTTGTGTGCCATGCATGTGCCACCGGAAATTAATAACTAGACCCTCTATCATGAAAGTGCAAAGTGAAATCCTGCATTCTGAACGCATCCGGGGATATTTGCGGTCCGATTCAGCCCTGTCGTGGTCGTTTCGATACTTCATGGTGCTCATCGATGCTTCCTCGAAATGGTCGCATGTATGCTTGTTGTCAACAAGAAACCATGCTTTTGCAAAGTCGATCTCGCAGATCATAAGAATTAAGAATGCTTTCCCGATCATCGCGTGAAGTCCATCGAATGGACAATCTTTGGAGAATTTACTTCAAAGGCATTTGATGATTATTGCACGGCAATGAGGATAGCATTGAGCACTCCGCACCGCACGTCCATACGCAGAATGGACTAGCGAAGCACTAATAAAGAGGATTAAGTTCATTGCGGACCGCTTTGCGAGTTGTAACTTGCCCAACACTTGTTGGGGACACGCGATCTGCGCACGCAAAGAACTCTTATCAATTTTAGACCGTCGGCCTACAACATCCATTCTCCTATGCAACTTGTGCACGGATCATCCCAAGATCTCCCATCTTAGAAAATTTGGGTGTATGGTATATGTACCTATACCACCCTCTCGTGATCGCAATGGGCCCTCTCCGCAAGTCCGGGATATCGTTGGTTATGAGAGTGCATCCATAATCGTATTTGGAACCCATGATCGAGATTTGCATCTGACCGATTCGATTGCATCTTTGACGAGGATCGTTTCCGTCATTAGGGAGAAATCAACCTTTGGATGAAAAATACCGGAAATCATATGGCATTCCACTGGGATCCCGCACATGACCCCGAACTAATGAAGCAAATCAAGAAGTCGAAGATAATTGATTTGCGATTTAGCAAATGAATCGCTGATCATTTTGTGATCCGAAGGCGTGGTTAAGTCGCATGTACCCGCAAGGAATGCACCGAGAGGGTGGAAATACCAAAGAAAATAGAAGGTATCCTCAACCTGTTCAGAGGCCTCAAAGAAAAGAACAGCAATCTGCTCCTCAAACCCAAAGTACCCGGAGACGTCTGGAAAATCTGGCGAGAGGACTTACCACAACCAATCACGAAAATGCCCCAAGGAAAGAAGGGAGCGCTTGAGACTGCACCTGAAAGAAGCCAATGAAAAGGCAATTCGGACTTGAATCTTCCACTGCAGAAGCCGCGGAAATAATGTGTGCGCACACATAGGCGATGAAAAGCTAAAGGAACTTGCTCTGCGATAGGGAAAAGCGGCGAAGAGCAAGCGAAGTGCATGAAGCACCCCATGAAGAAATGGCCATAAACTTTGTAATAACGGAGAATCTCGGATAGAGCAACGACCAACATTGATGCATACTTGCAAAGAAGATTGCCTCGATCATTGATCATGATCCCGAGCTCGCATCTCTCGCAGAGTGCAAGAAAAGGCTAGATTGGGAAGAATGGAAAAAGGCAATCACCGCAGAGTTAGTCTATATAAACCCGTAGGTCACAAATGGGTCTTTGTTCGAAGAGAAATGAAAACAACGAAGTTGTAAGGTACAAAGCAAGGCTTGTAGCTCAAGGTTTCACTCAACGTCCCGGAGTTGATTATGAAGAAACCTATTCTCCGGTCATGGGAGGAATTACCTTTAGATATTTGATCTCAATGGCGATCAACTTGAAGTTGAGAATGAAGCTAATGGATGTTGTCACAAGATACCAGATGGAAACTTGGATTCGGAGATATACATGAAAGTCTGGAAGGAATTCCTATCCGAACCAAAATGGAGCAAATAGAAACACATGCAGATGTGAAATTGGAGAAATCACCTGTATGGGTCAAGCGATCGGGAAGAATGTGGTACAATCGCTGAGTGACTTTCTTTGCAAGAAAGGCTACACAAGCAATAAGATTGTCCATGTGTGTTTATACAGCGATCCCGAATGGATTCTGTATAATCTCCGTCTATGTAGATGACTTGAACATCATTGGGACGGATGAAGAAATTGAAGAGGCATGCTCATACTTGAAGTCTGAGTTTGAAATGAAAGATTTGGGTAAAACCAAGTTTTGTTTAGGCTTGCAGCTTGAACATGTCCAAGGAGGAATCTTGGTACATCAATCAACCTACACGCAGAAAGTGTTGGAACGATTTAGCTTTGAAAAAGCATATCCTGCGAAGACTCCAATGGTCGGAAGGTCACTCCAAGCAGACCTAGACCCATACAGACCCAGAGAAGAGGGGGAGGAAGTCCTGGGAGCAGAATTCCCATATCTGAGTGCAATTGGAGCACTCGTGTACCTTGCAAATAGCACTAGACCGGACATTGCGTTCATTTGTGAATTTGCTAGCTCGACAAAGATCGAGAACCCACCAAAAGGCATTGGAAAGGGATCAAGGACATCTTCCGTTACCTCCAAGGAAGCAAAGACCTCGATGCATTCTTTAGAAGAAATAATGAATTGAATTTGGTTGGCTATGCCGATCTTGGGTATTTATCGGACCCGCATCTCGGCAAGTCCCAAACCGCTATGTTTTCCTATGTGGAGGAACAGCAATTTCTTGGAAGTCGTCTAAGCGGACTCTTGTCTCGACGCTGACAAACCACTCGAAATCATTGCTTTGTATGAAGCATCTCGTGAATGTGCATGGCTCGGAAGAATGGTTCACCACATCCGTAAGTCATGTGGTTTGAACATTGAGCAAACTCCCACAATAATTTATGAAGATAATGCACTTGTGTTGCCCAAGCACGATGGGTTATGTGAAGAGCAATCTCACGAAGCATATCAACTCCAAGTTCTTCTATGCTCATGAATTGCATAAGATGAACGAGATCAAGATATTGCATACTAAGTCATGTGAAAATCTTGCAGATTTGTTCACTAAATCACTCCCAGCATCTACCTTTGAAAGGTGCGTGAAAGGAATTGGGATGATGAGACTTAGAGAAGTGCAGATTTCAGGGGGAGATATTTCACATACTCCCACATGAATCTCGAGCATGAATTATGAATACCCAACATGAATCTCGAAGATTAGCATTTGAAGTTGGGAGAATTGTACCCTTTTTCCTTAGCAAGTTTTTCATGAAGTTTTCTTGCATAAGGTTTTAACGAAGCAATTCGTGCAACATAGTAAGCGTATGCTATGTACTCTTTCTCCAAGTATTTTTCCCACTGGGTTTTTCTGGAGTTTTAATGAGGTATATGCATCTCGCGGCAAAGGGCCCAAGGGGGAGTGTTGAGAAACCCTAAAAGCCCATTGAAGGCCCATGTGGTCCCTTATGCTAAAACCCTGGATGAGCGCTATATAAGGAGGAGGGGGGTCTCCCCCCATGTAAATGCAATCAGAAATTCAATAAAGGATTCGCCGTCGCTCTCCCTAAACCTATGTCTCTCTCTCTTTCTGTTCTCCACTTCAGATCTGTTCGGGAACCCCGGACTATTCGATAGCGAGGTTCCTTAACAGTAAGATCAGCATTTAGATCTGATTTCTACTTCTTATCATATACTATTAATATAATATACGGTAACATTTCTTTTTTTTTTAATTAACCAGCTTAAAAGTGTTATGATGCAGTAAGGGCACGGTCTTCCAAAACAAAAAGAAAAAGAAAAACGGTGATAAGCAACAGGAGCAAGTCTCCTATAATGTTATTACGGCTACGGAGGCTGGGAGAGCACGTCACACATCTAAAGCGTGATACAAGTCAAATGCCTCGTCTATACTCCTTTATAATGCACGTAAGCAATTTTTGCTTCGTTCATCCTAAATAATGCACCTCACTAGAGATGACTAACGTTCGTGCACCCAACAAAATGTCCCTCGAAACTTGCATTCATCGAAATGAACATCTCGGATCTTTCCTCAGCTTTACTCACCCACATCCGATGGCCATTATTTAGTGTGTCTAATTATCCCTGTGGCCCACAATAGACCTCCCCCACCTACATATTTGGAAGGAGAGCGAATCAAATAAGGAAATAAATAAGGAGGATCCGCATGCAAGGAAATCAGACTTGAATTTTTTACTAGCCAAAATTGTACGTACTACATATTTGGAAGGAGGGCGAATCAAACAAGGAAATAATCAGGGAGGATCCGCATGCAAGGAAACAAAACTTGAATTTTTTATTGTTTTGGCATTGTGATCGTATTTTTTTTTTCTGAATATGACTCTTCTCGAGACTTTTTTACGGATCTAGCCCCATAGAGCCTAATTTCAGCGCACGGAGAGCGCTGAATTTTTGCTTTCATTTTTATCTAAGGAACCAATGGTCTGTGAGTGCTGTTTAATTTTTTTTTCAATTTTTTCTCGCGGAACCAGCGGCCGACGAGCACGGTTTAATTTTTATCTTTTTTTTCCTTGCGGATCCAGCGGTCAGCGAGCGCGATTTGTTTTTCTATATTTTTCTGAAATCATCCCTGTGGCCCACAACAGACCTTCCCTCACCTTTAGCATCAACAAGAAAAATGAAACAAACGTCCTGGAATCAAAGAAAAGGAAACAAACGTCCTGGAAAAGGAAAGGACCATACATTACGTGCTGGGAAAAGGAAACCGGGAGATGGGGCAGCGCGGCCGGGAGATTGCACGCGGCGACCGGGAGAACACAGGTCTGCAATGGCTCCACGGTCGCCATCGGTGGCTTTGCCGACGCGGCGAGGTTGTTGGTCGGCGACCTCGCGGCCGCTGTGCCTCGGCAAATTTATAATTTATTTTTTTGAAAATAATTTTAATAAGTACAAAATAATTGAAAGTTTTTTTGAGAATGTTTCTAGAATTTTTTAACCTAATATGCTATCTTTTAAAAAATCCTTCTATATTTTAAAAAAAATGAAGGTAACCCACCTGTAGCTTCTTCTAGCTGCAGCTCAGACCAGAGAAGCTTCTTCTCTTCCCTCCTTCCATTAAAGCAAGAAAGAAGCTCCAAAGCTTCATCAACCCCGCACCAAATCTTCTCTTTCCATCTATGGTGTTAATTCCCCAAATTTCGTGCTTTATTGCCAAAATTTCTTCCCAATCTGATTTGATCTCAAATTATGGTTTCCATAAATATGCTTGTTTCGGGGCTATAAAAGCCGGCGAGCTCTTTTTCGACCCCATCGCATTGCGTAAATCCCCAAGTGCTCCCTCTTTTAAAGATCGTCGGATTTTGGAGGTAACTCAAGCCATCACCGTCATCTTTCCGTGAAATTCATCAGAAGTGACTCCTCCTCACAGCGCCGTGTCGACGATCTCGTCGCACCAGTCTGCGACCCATCATGACCGCCGGCCACCTGGCCTTCCTCCCCTTGTCTTGGCCAAGCCCAGAGAGCACGCTGTGCTCTCTATGGAAGCTGAAAAAAAAATAATCTAAAATCAGAAAATTCTTTTTTTCTTTCTCTTTCTTGATTTAAAATCTTTTGGGAGCCCGTTTTCGCTCATTCGACCTCCATTTAGTTCCGTTTTTCTTTCTAAATTCATTTAAAATTCTAAATTTCTCTTTTATTATTAAGTGTTGTATTCATACTTATCTTCTCATTTAATTGATAAACGGGTGTACTATCGTTGTAACGTTACCACAGACACTGTACTAGTCTTTCCCTAAGGCGAAGGAAACTTTGCCATGCCCGCGTAGAGTAGTTCTGGAATGATTCCGCCTTTTAGATGGATTGAACGCGACCGTATATAATCTTGAGTCTTGTTTCAGATGCTACGATAGAAATCCCCATTTGACCTTGATTCCGTTGCTCGAACTGGGCATCATCTACATTGTGTTGGTCTTCCAGCAATATTAAGAGTTCAGACAGCTGAAGTCTTTGCAAGTCTTCCCCTGAACTTTGAGCGTAAGGCGGTCACATGAAAACGTTACTGTGAACATAACACAAAGGGAGGTACTCTATGTATTACTTTTTTTTTAAGTTGTACAAATGTGTTAAGCCTCTGATACTACTTGTTAAGGATAGAAGCACAACGCACGAAAACTAGAGACAAGATTTAACGTGGAAAAACCCTTGTGCGAAAAAAACCATAGGAAACAATATGCTATAACGTTCCAATGTTACGAGTACAGGAGATTGGTTTATATAGCTAAAAGAGCCCTAATTGTTGAAGATTTGACTTCTAATACACTACTGATAAAACCAAAAGATATGATAGTAGATATTTGAGTTATCTCCAACAAATCCCCCCTTAACTCAAAATCTATAATAAAATCATTTCCGAAAAATCTCAAAGAGTAATAAAGCACCGTAAATACAAGTGTGTTAAAATTTTAAAGGACTACTGAACAAAAAAAAGACTGAAACAATCAATCGTGTAAACTCTTTCGTAAGGAGCTTTAAGACTATCACCAAGAAAGTTTGGTACAAGTAAACAACTGAAGTCAAGCAGCCTACTGAGTGATTTGAGCTATCAGCAAATTGAGCAGCCAGAAAGCTGAAGGCCAACCAAAGATAGGCATAACTTCCAACAGAGCAGGAAGGGCGAACTGTAACAAAAAATTGTCAGCGATCCGTCAGGCAGCTTCTGCCAAATTACTGAGATCATGGTTTTCATGCACCGAGATGTAATAAAAGGCCCTCTCTTCACGCAGCAAGATCGGCCATGTTAGGACAGGTGATGTAAATCTTCAGAGACAAATTAAGTTAACTAGTCATCAGCGAGGAACAGGGTAATGTTCAGTTTATACGTCAGCATTCAGAAATTAACTAGCTAAATCTGGGCACTGAAGATGTAAACAGGGTAATACTAGCTAAATCACAAACTAGTATGTCTGCTTTATGGCAGCGATGACATTTTAGTACAGTGAATTGGAACGAGAAACCCAAAACTACTCCATTTTTACATAAACAAGGGGAAGGAAGCCTAGCTAATTAATAGCAAACGCTGCCCTCGACGAGACAGTCGTCGTCAAAGCTCCACAGCCCCATGCACTCGTCGACGGCGCAGTTGCTCTGCACGCCGTCGCCGCCGAACAGGCTGTCCAGCGACTCGTACGCGCCGCCGTTGAAGAAATCGAATTGGTCGCCGCACACGAAAGGGTCGTCAAACAGTAGATCGGTAGAATCCTCGGATGCCGCGGGGAGTACCTCGTCGGCTTCCTGGGCTTCGCTCCGGAGCCGCTTCTTGGCGCCGCCGAGGTCGACGTCGGACTGATCGGATTCCACTTCAAGATGAATAGGATGTGCCGCGCCGTCGTCGGACGCGGACATGCCCTGCCACGAGAAGTCCGGCAGGGCGCTGCTGGTATCGGAGCTTTCGCTGGCTTCGGCTTCGTTATTGATGGATGGTGCGTGCGCGCCATCGTCGTCTTCTTCGTCGACGAGGTCAACAACGTACAGCGTCGCCTTGGCTGCAGCGACGGGGCGCTTGCGGGTGCATGCCGTGGCGGAGGATGAGGAGGGGAAGTTGAGCTTGGCGACTGTGCCGCGGAGGCCGCGGGCAGCGTCGTCGTAGGCGAGCGCGGCGGCCTCGGCGGTGGGGAAGGTGCCGAGCCAGACGCGGACGCCCTTGACGGGGTCGCGGATCTCGGCCGCCCACTTGCCCCACGGCCGGCGCCGCACGCCCCTGAACCGTGTCGGTTTCCTCAGGCGGTTCGGCGCCGGCTGCCCGCTCGCGGCCTTCCCGTCCCCCTTCACGCCAAACTCGAACGCCTCGCGCTCGAGCACCTCGTCATCTTCCTCCTCCTCATCGGAGTCCTGGTCGAACCGCTCGAAGGCAGCCTCGAAGTCGTCGGCCACGGGATCTTCCCTCTGCCGCTTCTTGCCCGCCTTGCCGGTCTGCCAGAGGTGGCCCGCCGTGACACGCCGCGCCGGCGTGGTCGGTATGAGCTCGGCGACGATCGCACCGCCGCACATCTTGCACTCTTGTTGGTGTTTGTCTTGTCCCTCGGGTATCCTTTCTAGATTGGAATGAAGACTTCTAAACAAGCTTGAGCTCGGTGCAGTGTCGTGGAGGTACGGTGGTGCGGTGGTTATATATAGACGGACAGGGGTTGAGCCGCTTGGAGGGGGCGAGGGGCCAAGGCGAGCGCGGGAGAAGGAAAAGAAAAAGGCAAAGAAGGAAGTCACGAAGCTTTGCGCAATTCGGTGCCCAGCACACATTTTATCTCGATAAAATTACAAATTTAGTTTCTTCTGGGTTGTGAAAATATCAATAAACTACATAGGTTGCCTACCGAGCCGCTCTATCACAGTAGGCCATCGGTACCACGCTCATCACGGTAAACAAGCTATCGTGATACCCGAGCTCGATAGTGGTACCGTGATACCTGAGCTTGTTAGATAACTGCCGATGTAGTGGAATATGGTAATTGATACGTGTCGTCCTGAGGGTACTTCCACGATAAAAGAATGTTAATTTTACAAATTCATTAAAAAAAAGCCAAAACTAAAGAAACAAGTGTGCACGAGGGTTAAATATAGCAAGGCCCATCGCTTTATCTACCTCTTGACAATTTTTTTTTTGCAAATCTAGTTCCCTTCCAACGCAATTGCAAAATTAGTCCCCTTACCAACCACGAAAGCGTTGACACATGACACGTGTCTATCTGCTACGCTCTCATGCCGTGAAAGAAGGTACCGCAAATGCTTAGAAGGAGACGGGACCTTAATATGACTTCTAGCAGTTAGTTACCTTCCTAGGATTAGATTCCCGATTAATTAAGTTCATTAAGTGATTAATCAATTAATTAGTTAAATAATTAGTTAAGGGGTTAATTAATTAATTAAATGTGAATAATTAGTTAGTCAATTTCTTGACGACATCTTGGTAGTACATCTTCTGAACACATGTAATATAGTATCTCTACCATAATACCATAGCACGACAGATAGCATGTATCGATTAGTAGCAATTTTTTTAAGTAAATCTAGACTCCTAGGAATATAATTGTAAAATAGTTTTATTCCTCACTGTGAAAGGACACCGAATTTGTCACGCTACGATAGCCTCTGTCGTGCTGTAGTGAGAAGAAACAACACGTGTTACTTCGGGGGTCTTTTCACACGGTGAGGAAGAGGCGCGACACTCCAAAATTCATGGGGGACGAGGGCGATATGCCGATTCGCGCGCCTTCCGCTGCATGTGACTGACGCTTCTTCGTTCGCGTCTAGGTCAGTAGGTCGAACGAACTGCAGTTACTACTAGTCCACTGCGTCTGCATGGTGGACTAGCATCAGAAAAAGGTTACGCCTGATCATTTGGCACCTAAATTCTGCACAGCTGGATCAGAACAAGGAGGTTCTGAGCTCATAAGCTTGATCCTTCAGTCCTTCACCGTACTAGTTGAACATGCAGAGTTTAGTTTCTGGGTTAAAACTTCAGAATCCAGGTGTTAACTTGGGTGCTTTCAGCAGCTTAACCAGTGACACGTACAAGGCACGCGCGCAGGGCATCCCAAAGGTTCCGCCTCCGTGAACCGAACCATGCGATACCGGAACCTTGTACGGCCCGCCAGTTCCCCCAAAGGCAAAGGCTGTATCACCCACCAAGCGGATGTTTATCTGCTTAACTGTTATCTACTTAATTAAATATCTGTAGTTTGCTACAGATAAAAATAATATATGTTATACTAATACGTCCAGTCAATATCATCAGGCTCGGTCTACTCTATAATCTCGGCTTTGCCTCCGCGCTTCATCAGGCTCCGACCAAGCTAGCGTCACACCTTCCCTAACGTACTCAGCTTACACTTTGCCCTCGTCACCTTCCTAGCCTTGCCACCCCCTGCGGTTCAAAGCCCTGCTGCCGCCACCATTGCCAACGCTCCACCACCGTCGTTGTTGTTGTCCCGACCAATCCACGGCGAATATTTGTCCCCACACATTCAACAGAAACAATCAATTCCTTCTGTAAACTGGGAGTAATAGAAAATAAATCTTCAGTTAGCTCTACGAAATTGGTTTAGCCCTCAATTTGGTGTTCGATATCCATCCTCTCTTTTATCCCAACCAATAAGGAAACCTTCATTAACAAAAGTAAAACCTATTAAACGTTAAGAAACAGGACGCAGAACTAGGCTAGAAGCAACCAGCCCCTCGAGATCGGCTCTGGTGCAGGGGTGCCCTGCACATAATATGTGCAGAATCAATCATATTTTGTCAAGTGTCCTGCTAAGGATGTGAGGCGAGGATCTACCAATCAAGGGTGTGTTTGATTGTTTGTACTAAGTGGTACATGATGAGATGATTTAAAAAAAAATCATTCATGTATTTGGTTGCTTCAATGGAACTATCTCATCTTGGATGGTGAAATACAAATTTGAGAAATATTTCCTATAGACAATGAACCATTCCATTCATCCAAAACAATAGAAGTACATGAACATTTCATCTTATTCAACCTCATCACACCTACTAAGCATACCCTAAGTTGTAGTATGAAAATATTATCGCTAAGCATTTTGGTGAAAAAAAACTCCAGTCCCCTCCTTATTTGTTTCCTATTCCTGTTATAGCTTGTGCATTGCTTCGCCCCTCTCCACGCGAGTAAATCGAGAAAACGTGCGATCGACGCTCCACACACGAGTAAATCGAGAAAACGTGCGAAAATGACCTAAAAAGGATTTTTTGTTTTCCGCAAAAGGGCTTAAATGTAATGCTAGAAAAACGCAACAATGACCAAAATGCAATGTATATTTTTTCCAAAAAAAAGGATTTGAACGTTTTTTTTCTTCGAAAAGGACCTAATCGTAATTCCTTTTTTCTTGTAGAAGGACCCGAGCACAAGCCTTAAAAACGCATAAAGGACCTAGACGTAATATATATTCTTTTTTTGGAAAAAAGATCTAACCGTATTTTTTTCCGAAAAAAAGACCTATATGTAAATTTTTTTTGGAAAAGGATCCGGATGTAATTATTTTCGGCCGGCTCGGCTCGAGCCGCGAGCTGAGCCGGCTTGCTCCATGGCTCAAATCAACGACGAGGCAGAAAACCTGCAGGGATTAGTAGGAGGTATTATTGCAGGCATTACTCCTCATGCAAGCAGGAGCAAATAGATTATCAGATCCCATTCGTTCGGCCGTCTCGTAGTATTGTTTGGTACATAATTTATATTTGCATCCATGATTTGACGGCCGAATAAGGAGGGAAGATCAAATCAGACGATTCATGAATAAAGAGGGCAGATGACTCCATTAAGAGAGTGTTTGTTGTAGCTCTAGTTCCACCAAAATCTATAGAGTCGGTGAAGTAGCGTATTTCTAACTCCAGAAATTTATACAGCCGAAAATCTTTAAAAATCATAGAGTTTCAAAATCAATTTTTTTGGGGAAAAAAATCAAAAATCGACGGACTAGTTGAATTTTTTTGCGGTCGATTTTTTTCAGCGATTTTCGCCAATTTTTTCTTGTGAAAATCGAGCGATTTTCACCGATTTTCGACTGGTTTACATCGCATAATTTTTTTAATTTTTTTTAATTAGGCCAATTTACTGAGTAGTTTTAAAAACAGAGCAGCGTCGACAAGGCGAAAATTGTGTTTTTCGTCGTTTTTTGGAACCCTACTGTGTAGCGCCCGGAGGTACGGGATGGGGGCGAACTAAGACGCAGTAATAAAGATAAATATTATAATCTATACGGCGCTTAAAGTTAGCTTAGTACCATGTACTGGAGGATTAACGTTAGCTACCTGCTACATAAAAAAAATTAAAAAAAACTACGTGCAATGAAGTTAGTCCTGATCCCTTACCGATAGAAATTACAAAGTGTTGATTCTGACACTTTGAGTCCCAGGTCATCATGCTATTGCTACCTAAGCTCCTCTGTCTCTACTTTAGTGCGTACATACTATAATTGTCTATATCAACTTACTAATCACCTAGTTTTTTTAATCGACCTAGTGCTAATCAGCATTTCTATATTGATCATATAGGTTAGCCTTGACGGTTCATGCGGAGAAACACCAAAACCGTGGTTCATGCCCGAAGTATAAAGAGAGCGGTATTGCACACAACTTATAGCTGATGTGGCACAAATATTTACACCAATCAATTCAACAATTTTACTAAGCAGCTGATCGTTTCATGCTTAACTAGTAGGATGGCCCATTTGCGCGGGCTGGATTTTTTAAAAAAATTTATAATATAAAATGATATAACTTATATTCTCGAGAATATATTAACGTATTTCGTAGGTTATTTAGATTTTTAAGATATCGTAAACGTTAGAAATGACAATAGAAGCTTGAAGAAAATTCAACTTAAGTAATGTAATTAAAGTATAAGTTTTGATGGAAGAAAATCATTGAGAATAATAAGTTGGTGGGGTTCTTAGAAACGTAGCAACTTTTCATCTTGCATAGATCATGTAGCTATATACCCCTATTATTTCTCTATCAGTAACTCTTTTTTCAAAATATATACAGCAATGTACCTCTATTTAATCTTAAGTAATACGCTGATTATTTTACATAGTATTAGAGTACATTGCTCATATATACACCGATGCATTATGGGCAACTTATTTTGAATTTATCTTTCTCACACGCTAGCTACTCCATCAAACCGTATGTCTTCTATCTCTTATTGATCGCCCGCTTCAACTTTCAATAACAAGCCCAATTCTTAATAGATCCCTCTCGGCTGCTACCCTTTTTAATGCAATAATCTATCGTATAGTCATCTTTTATTTCTCTCCAATTATTACTTAATGCTGAACGTTATGGCATCAACATGCATAGATGTGCAACTATCGCTTATCTCTACTAGGGACACCCGTCACGCTCTTACCAGTGGCCCCAAGCCTACTCCATACAATAGCGAGGCTTTTACTCCGGGGTTTTTGCTTCTTGTTTCGATTCATACGAATTCATACATGTATATACAAATGCAAAATATTATACATACTCGCTTCTTTTAGTTGACGTTGGCCAACTCAACGATGTTGCTTCCTCACTAACTGTGGCGACTTTCCATCTTATATGATGTTAGCATACTTGCTTTAGTCATTGTATAACGATATGGAGAATCTTCCCGCCATCGTGTGTGATGTCGTGTCCCTGGGTAACGATGGCACGTTCTTAGCTACCCAATGGATATATATCCCCTATAGCTCGTCTTCCATTAAAAGCTTCATCTCCTCTCTACAAGGGTCTCCTCATCACTAAGCTTCTTATGTCACTGACTTCTGCAACAATACAAACGCTCACTACTCTTGTCGTGGCTTTTGGCTCCTTTGGCTTTGGCCTTTCTCTTCAATAACTCTAGTGAGTACCACGATGTTGTTCTCATCTCAGACGTAACGCCTCCGCCTATTGCTTTCCTTTGAGGTAATATCTTTTTGCATGATAGATCGACGCCATTACACTCATGCGTGGTCACCTTCGACAACACTCGTGATATCCACGTTATAACTTTCAATTATATTCAAAACTTTAGTTATTTTTAAAAAGTTCATATATAAATTAAATTACTAATTTTATTTAATTTATTCTGAATTTTAGTTATTTAAGGATTTTACTTTGGAATTCATATAAAAATCAAATAGCAAACTTTCTCTCATTTTTTATTCCTAATTTTTAATTATTTTTTAGAATTTTTATACCGATCGAGCTGATGATTTTTATTTTATTTTTATTTTGAATTAGTTATTTATGGATTTACTTTAGAATTCATTTAGAAATCAAATTTCTAGTTTTATTTCTTTTTAATCTGAATTTCTTTTATCTTTTGTTGGAATTCATATAGAAGTCAAATTGCTAGTTTCTATTTAATTTTTATGATGGTTTATATATATTTATGGATTTTACTTAGGAATTCGTATGGAAATTATATTGTCGATTTTTATTTTACTTTCTATACTAAATTTACCTATATTTGTTTAGAATTCTCATGGAAATGAAATCGATAGTTTTTTTGTTTATTTATATTGCAAATTATATTTCATTAGGAATTTCACTTAGTAATTCACATGAAAAACATGCTAATTTAATTTTTATTACAAATTTTAGTTATTTTGGTTGGGAATGCATATAAAAATCCAGTTGTTATTTTTTGTTTAATTCCTATTATGAAGTAAATTTATTTAGAGAGTTTACATAAAGATTCATATGGAATTCAATTTTTTATTTTAGTTTATTTTTATTTAGAATTTATGTTATTTCTGTATTGTACATAACACGGAGTCTTTTTCTTTTAATATAGATAGTCATAATTTGGAACCATCATGATTAATAGTGTAGATATTTTTCTTTTTTCTCCAATTATTGCGGAAATTTCTAGCCTTGAGAGCAAATATGGTGGCTTCTTTTTCCTCTGTTTTTTTTCATTCATATATAAATTGTGATGTTAATTTGGTTTTATTTACTCTAAATTTTATTTATTTATCAAATTGCTATTTTTTGTTTTTTATTTCGAATTTCATTTTTAGATTTGTATTCGTATACAAATCTAATTACTAATTTTTAATTAATTTTTGTTCCAAGTTTCATTTTATTTTGATGTCCATATGGAAATCAAATTGCTAATTTTATTTTAGTTTTAGTGTGAATTATAGTTTTTTATTGTACTTGATCTGAACTCTTTCTTTTAATCTTATGGAAATCAAATCCTTATTTTTTTATTCCGAATTTAATTTTTTTATGTTGGAATTTGTATACAAATCCAACTACTAATTTTCATTTAAATTTTATTCCGAATTTCAGTTTTATTTTGATGTTCTTATGGAAATCATAATACTAATTATGTTTTATTTTTTATTCCAGTTTTTTTTTAAATCATTTTGAAATTTTGTTTTATTTTGATATTTGTATGGAAATCAATTACTAATTATCTTTTTTCTGAGTTTTTATTTTTTAATCGTATGAAAATCAAATTTTTATTTTATTTTTATTCCGAATTTCAATTAGTTTTGTGTTGTACGTGACATAAACTCTTTTTTTTAATCTAGACCGTTATAATCTAGACATACCATGATTAGCGGTGTAGATCTTTTTTTATTTTCCTCCGATTAATATGGGAATTTCTTGCCTTAAGAGGAGGGTTGACAAAACCGAATTTCGAAAAATCGTTCGAAATTCGAAAACCGCTCGAAAACCGTGAGAAACCGAAAGATTAAGAAATAGAAAAAAATCGAAAAAAAATGAAAACCGTTCTGTTTTTTTTTGCGAGAAACCGTTCGGTTTTTCACGAAAAAACTAACAGCCAATTAAATTTTCTTTTAAAAAAAGTTTTTTTGAGCGATTTTCAACGCATAAATTTTTTATTTTTTTTTATTTTTGAATTTTATTTTTAAAATAAAATGGTTTACCGAGCGGTTTTAAATATCAAACCGCGGTGGTACGCTCGAGCAGTTTTCGTCGGTTTTGTGAACCCTGTTTGAGAGCGAATATGGTGACTTCTTTTGCCTCTACCTTAACATTATAATGGATATATTATATCACTTCATAAAATCAGTTCAAAATTACCAAGAACGGTTTCAGTTTGGTCATTTCATAGTTTCACTTTCCTCGTTTGGTCCAAGTTTCAAGCTTTTCAACACCATATTATCGTTTTTTTTTGCGAACAAATATTATCCAGTTTTTTTAGTGCATCTCGTAGTTATTTATTAGTCGGCAGTGCATAGGGAAAATGAAGGGTTTGGTAACTATGGTTACAAGAGAGTGGATAGGATTTTTTTTTATTAACTTTGAAGATAAAGGTATATACCAGCTAGCATGTTCTAGTGCCCTGATGGGCGCTACGGCCGCAACATTTTGGTTTGTTTATGGAGTCGTTATGCTTGTTCTGAGAAGCAACCTGTATCGATACCTTTTTGGGTTGGCTTTGGGTGATGAATGATGAGGGTGCAACTTGTAGAATACACTACTATGCAACTTGACAGACTCCTCTTGAACAAGTTCACTGTCTCTCCCGTGGCTTCCAGACAAAACAATATTATATCTCCTTAATTCAGAAATGTCTTTCCTATCTTTCGGGGCACTGCATCTGCATGTGGGCTTGCAGGTGCGGCCAACACGTTTAATTATCTTAACCTTTTCTTTCCCCGTGGCTCTTAAACAATCTCTATTGCCATTTCCGAAATCTTGACTCTGTGGAATCCTCCAAAATGGAGCAATGCCAATAACAGCTTGTCAGAGGAAAGGAAAACCAAGGTTCAGCATCACCAAACCTCACAGCGGTTTAGTATGGCCATCTGTCACAGGAATAGTACGTTAGTATTTTGTTGTGGCGAGCGGGATAACTTCACCACGCGTGTGCACCGAACCAGAGACTCGCAGTCTACCATCCTATTTGTAAAGCGATGTTTTTTTTTTGTTTCCGTATAAAAATTAGCGAAGTTCTCTTTGTATTATTAGTGTATAGATTTAATTGATATTCTCTACGTGTATGAACTGAATATATTGTTTATAGATAATAATTAGAAGTAATATCGTCATTTTTAACATGTTCCTGGTCAATAGGTCCTATAAACTTGATCTCTGAGAGTACAATGTTGTGCCCAGTGTTCACAAAACCGCGGTAATTCAAGCGTACCGTGCCGAGATGGCTTCTGAAACCAAGTGGTTTTTCGCCGAGGTTCAAATTCAAAATTTTCAAAAAATTTAGAAAAATTTAAGCAAAAAAATTCTTAAAATTAGTATTAATTGCTCTATAACCTATGGTATAAATTTTTTTTTTAAAAAACCTAATTTTAGATACATGCCGACTTGCCTACAGGCCGGGCAGCCCATCTCCCTCCCAGCCCACCCCGGCCGGCCGGCCGGCCGGCCCACCCGTGGGCAACGACTTCCCTAGTCGTCCTGACCAGAGAAACGAGACCAATCTAGCACAATCATTGCTCAGGTGCTTTCCCTATTCTCACGTCGTGCCAACCGAGCAGCCTCCGCCTGGATCCGACCACCACAAGCAACAAAACCGCCAGAGAAGGGAGTGAAAATCGCTCGATTTTGCGAGAAAACCGATCGGTTCCTGCAGTTTTTCGAGCCGGCATCGGTTTTCGAGATCGCAAACGAAAATCGCAATTTGATGTGCGTTTTTTGTTCGGTTTAGAGTGATTTTCGCTTGGTTTTTGTGAAATACCTATCAGTAGTTCATTGCTTGCATGTATGCTGTTGAATGCTGATTAAAGGGATGGCTAATTGGCTACTCCCCTTGTATTTGGAGGCTGAATGGAGTGTGCTGTTGAATGTTCATTGCTTGCATGTATGCTATTGAATATTGCTACTCCCATCATTCCATGTTATTGTACTCTGTTGCAGTGTAGTATTCTGATATAGAGTATCACAAGTTCACAACTCACAAAGTAGACAATAGTTAGATTTATGTACTTGTAATCTTGTATATTCTTAGAAGAAAGTATTAGGGTAGAGAGATATGAATAGACCCTAGATCAGAAGAAATGCACTGTGTGTTCATGATGAAATGCTCACTGTGGCAAGTAGCAATATGATGAAATATTTGATCGAGCATGTTAAGTAGCAATATTTACTTCAACATATTTTCTTTTAGCAGATGGCAAAACATTTGTTCTAGTAGCGATTTTTGTATGTATGCTTACTTTTAGTGTGTTCTTTGATTAGATGGAAGATATTGACGTGGTGTGGGAGCACGACGAGAAGTTGGGTGCTGGATTTCGATGCAAGCACTGTCTCAAAGAGAAGAAAGCAGGTGGTGCGACCCAATTCAAGCAGCACTTGGCAGGACGTAGTACGGGTGTCGTCTATTGTAGTAAAGTTCCTACGGACGTTCGCAAGTACTTCTAGTGTGAGCTAGACAGGATGAAGGATAAGAGGGAGGAGAGGAGAGAGAAGATGATGAGGAAAGAAGCAGCATCTGTAGATTCCCCACCGAGGCGGAGTGTATACTCAGAGTACACGAGTGATGCTGATGAGGAGGATCAACTCCAGCAGATGGAAATTCCCCACATGATAGCTCGAGCTCCTATGGTGTCGCTGAGACGTAAGGGAGTTATGGCTCATATGGCATCTACGATTACGCCATCCCCGATGCTCATGTACAACCTCCTACGCAATGGGTCTACGAGTGACACGACCCTGAATTTTATGCCATGGTGTATCAACAATGGCAAACGATAAGCACATGGATGGGACAAAGCTGTAACGATTACAAGGTAGAGTTGTTAGCTATACGAGGATTGACCTTGATATCTACCGAGGAATACAACACGGCCAACCAAGTGTACACACAACAATACTACCCATAGCCTCGAAGGTAATATTTCATTTCATTGCAACTTAATATTATAATAACATAGCATCCATGCAGGTCCAACATGATATTGCTATGTGCTTATGTAAATGTCTATTTTTGCACTTGTGTGATTATACTATTGCAATGAAAGATTATTTATTGGCATATTATTAATAAATGCCTAATTTACAACTTCCAATTATCTAAAATATAGCAAAGATCATGTCATATTTTTTCCATATTTAGGAGACATCATATTGGAATTTTTTTCGTGTTTTCACATACCTTCTTTACATATTTATTACATTTTTACTAAATTTTAGTCTTCTCTGTATTTTTTCAAATTTTACAACATTTTTGTGCAAATTTCCCCTTTTTCCCCCTATTTTTCCAACCAGGCTCGGTTTTTCGCGCGTGGGTTTGACCAGATTTCAAACCGGTATGAATTTCAAAACTGTTCATTTTTTTGCAATTTTTCGTGAAAACTAGGGTAGCGGAAAATTGCTCCAAAACGAAATTTTAAACCCTGCCTGTGCCTTCCTTGACACGGTGCGGCGGTGCCTGCTGACTGCCTGCCTTCACCCGAAGGGAATCGATCCCTGACAAGGACAAAACAGAACACGGTATAACCATATCACTGAACGGTGTCAGTGTAATCTAGCTGTCCGACTTATCTTCTGTCGGAACACAGCCCCCTCTGATTAATATCCGTGTAACAGTGTAAATGATATTGTTGAGTTCATAGCCGTGGGTCCGTGACTGAACATTTCACATATGACAGATCATTCATTGCCTTTGCACTTTGCAGTAGAAAGATATATGTTGCAATGATATTGTCTTTGTTCACAAAGCTCACAGGTTATCAGCAGGCTGTATGATTAATCCCAGTTACGTACTAAGGCTATGATACGAGATCAGAATACGATATTACTCCACTCTTTAACATTTCGTAAACATAGGAACTGAAGTCAAATTTTGCATCACAGGCACAGGCAAAATCTATTACGAGAACAACGAACCATGCTCTACCATTGCTACCAGCCTACCACGACGTCCTGATCGGAGAAGTCAAGGCACACGTACAAGCTTTGACAAAACCACTCTCTATTTACATGGCATGAACAGAGGCGAAGATTAAAAGGACAAGCTGCCCTCGACGAGGCAGTCGTCGTCGAAGCTCCAGAGCCCCATCCCCTCGTCCGCAGCGGCGTTGCTCTGCACGGCGTCCGCGCTGAAGAGGCTGTCCAGGGACTCGTACGCGCCGCCGTTGAAGTAGGCGAACTGGTCGGCGAAGAGGAGCGCTTCGAACAGCGCGTCGTCGTCGTCGCCGGAGTCGGAGGTCCTGGGCGACGCCTCGTCGTTGGTGTCCTCCGGCTCTGTCCTGAGCCGCTTCTTTGCGCCGCGGAGATCGACGGACTGGCCACTCTCGACCTCGAGGGCAGGGTGCGCCGCCGCCTCGTCGGACGCCGACATGCCCCGCCACGAGAAGTCCGGCAGTGCGCCGGACTCGGAAGTTTCGCTGGCCTCGGCTTCGTGCTTGATGGATGTCGCGTGCACGGCGGCGTCCTCTTCCTCTTCTTCGTCGACGAGGTCGATGATCTGTGTTGTCATGGAAGCGGGAGCCACGTCGGCGCCGGCGCGGCCGCGCTTGCGCGTGTCCGGGGCGTAGGGGAAGTTGAGCTTGGCCCTGGAGCCGCGGATGCCGCGCGCGGCGTCGTCGTAGGCGAGGGCCGCATCCTCCGCGGTGGGGAAGGTGCCGAGCCAGACGCGGACGCCCTTGACGGGGTCGCGGATCTCGGCGGCCCACTTGCCCCACGGCCGGCGCCGGACGCCGCGGTACTGGGTCGGCTTCCTGAGGCGGCTGGGCGCCGGATGCTGCCTCATCGCCCTCCCGGCGGACGGCTTCTTGGAGGAAGCGCGGAACACGAACGGCTTGCTCTCGGCCACCTCCTCCTCCATCGCCATCTCGTCCTCCTCGGAGTCCTCATCGAACTCCCGGAGCGCCGCCTCGAAGTCGTCGGCCGCGTAGCCTCCCCTCCGCTGCTTGCCCTTGCCCTTGCCCTTGCTCGGCCAGAGGTGGCCCGGCGTGACACGCCGCGCCGGAGTGCTCGGCATGAGCTCGGCGAGGATCGCACCGCCGCACATCTTGCTGCCTCTTTCTTCCCCCCTCTCTTGCTGGGTTAGCTCTGTGTTGGTGCTGCTCTTGAAGACTTGAACTAGTGTTTTACTCTTAAATAGGGGGGATGGGGGAGGGCCAGGTGACCAGGTCAAGCGGTGGTGGTGGAGAAGCGGAGTGGGGGCTCCAAAATTCGCGGGAAAGGGTGAGGAGATAAGGGTGGAGATGTGCATTGTATCTGCTCTGCTCTTTCGTCTTGCCAGCGTCCGCACGCTGCGGCTGTCCTATCCTGTCCTGTCAGGAAAGCGGTATTGCATTATAGACCTGATAACTGAGGCCCCAGCAAAGGTCAGCAGTCAGCAGACTAGCAGAGGCACGAGGCCCACACCAAGAACGAAAGTAGGTTTATCATCCAGTACTAGTATTACCTAGGCAATAATATTAAGGAGTTAATTAACCAGCGTTACATAGAACAATTTCAGTTGCTGAAGAAACAAATAATCTTGTCCCGTATTATGGTCAGGATTTCTTTTTCATTCTAATTTCATCCTGTAATCAGTTGACAGTTGAGAGGGGAAAAAAATTTAAGAGAATATTTGAGAAGTTTCATGTTTCAATGAGTTTCATGTATTTCTAGAAGTTTCTAGAAATTTCCAAGCCAAAGTTTCAGATTTTGGAACTCAAATTTCAACCGACAAGTTTTCAACAAATTCAGTTAAAAGTTTCAGAAATTTCAATAAGTTTCAGCCAAAAGTTTCAAGAAGTTTCGACAAATTTCAATAGGTTTCAAATAAAATTCGGGTAGTTTCAGTGAGCTCACTTAGCTAGCTACCACATCACCAAGGGCCACTTAACACCGTCAGCTACCGATGCACCCTTTTTCTCTAATCTGATCCTGGCGCTATGGTGGAGCCGACTGATGCTACCCACCGCCGAATCCGTGCATAAGCTTCACATCGAGCATCCATATCTCTCTCAGCTCCGGCCCAAGCTCCGCACCGTGTCACCGAGCCGTTGAATCGCATCGTCGTCAAATTCGATTGCAGGTTTGTCGCCACTCGCCCAATCACCCATGACCGTGCTTATCAGTGACGGTTTACTCGTCGCATCTTGCCTCATGTACACCCAAGGCCTCCTCATCCACTCGCCATTGCGTTGCCTCGGTTGATCCCGCGCGCCTCTCCTGTAGGTAGTCACCATTGTTGCAACCACTCCCTTTCGCATCGCCTAGCATGCCCATACCAGCCAACCCCTACGACCTTGTGGTGCTGTTATAGGTCTGGACAACGTATATCACCGGCGCAAGAAGAAGGAGCGGCCTGGGGAGTTATCGGAGGATCGGCTCAACATAATGACAGGCGCAGGTCATTAGTACCGTTGCTAGTTAGTTGATATCTTTTTGGTTGTTAGCTTATCCGGTTGTTAGGAAAGTTTAGATCTCTATTGTTAGTTACCAAAACTATTTGCAGCTATAAGTAGTAAGGAAATCAATGAAAACGGCAAGAAGTATTTTGCCACAAATTTCCTCTCCTGTAGTGACTTCCGATTAACAAGGCCGGTAGCTCCGTTCACTAGTTATCCGTCGAGTCGCCGCCACAGCTTCGACTTCCACCTCTCATCGCGCCGAACTCCGTCCGGGCACTCGCTTGTACAATCAGGCACACAACAGGTGCGGCTAACGAGTAGATTGGGAGTTTGGGATGGAAGAGAGTAGGGAGGTAGATGGCGGAAGAGAGAGAGAGAATTTGCTGAAATAAAAATGAGTGGAAGGGAAATGGATAAGGATTGAAAAGTGGATATCAATTGAGAGGAGACAAATAGTCATGGCTGCCATTGCAATGGATAAGGCGTTTCTAAGCTATCCAGTTGATTCAACAAGGAACAATATACCGCTCCCTGAATAAAACTATAATTTCGGTTAACAGAGAGTAAATCACGGAGAAGAAGTGACGAATACTCATACCAGGGGTACCTCAACGGTCCAGGATGACAAGCAGGCTACATCAAGCCCAGCTCCGACCTAACAAGCCGCCCCCGGGTCCAGCTCCGACCAAAGGACCTGCGGGACCACAAAAGGACGCTCGTTCCCGACCAGAGTAGGGCGAGCGATCCTGACCAGAGTAGGGCGAGCGATCCCGACCAAATGGGATGCCGACCCCCGTCACAGGTCGGGCTCCCTCGAGCCCCGACTAAGCTGAGGTAACCTTCGCCAAAGGCCACGTGTCAGGCCTCCGCCGACTGTTGGCCACGTGCCCCACGAACAGGATCGTTCGAAATGCCGTCAGACGGGCGGTGGCCCTTCCCGAGGCAAAGACGAGGTTGCCCAAGTCAAAACTCGGTCCCATCGCCGACCACACGAAGTATGGGGACGCGCCCTCCCGAGCGGCGCGCCAGGCCACGCCGCAACATCAAGACTGACAGTTCCCGAGGGCGGTGCGCCGCTTCCCAAGGAAAGCGGCAACGCGCTTTCGGCAAGCCTACCAAACCCGGTGTAGGTGAAGCCGGACGGCGACCAATCACCAAGACGAGGGACTAGGGCTTCTAGTATAGGTTTCTCCTTCCTTCATTCTCCCAATTCTCAATGTAACCTACCCCTTCCGACTGTATAAAGGAGGGCAGGGCCCTCTGGGAGAGGGACATCTCCTCTTCTCACTAAGTCTTTACGAACAGACAACGAACACTCTCGTGTTCAAGCCCTCAGCCCCCACTTGTAAACGTGGTGCAGTCGACTACATCTAAGGCAATACAACACCACCACACGAACTGGAGTAGGGACATTCGGCCCGAACCAGTATACATCTTGGGCTTTTGAGTCTAACCATTCAGGAAGAGGGAACGTGTGGCCCCTTAGACTTACAAATTTACTTGCCGGTGCTCGAAACGCCGACAAAAAGATTTACCATCAGAAAAAAAAAAATCAAAACTGCGCCAAGCAAAAACAATGGAACAAGGAATCTGATATGTGGCTAGATGATAGATGTACGGGTATGCACCTAGCCTATCAAAGTTCAAGTCCTAAATTTGATGTTGATATCGAACAATTTTAAGAGTATTACATGTGTGTGTTCAGTGGGAAAATACAATTCCTATACAAATCATTTGTAGGGGACGCATATACATGTGTACGCATGTGTTCGTGTGAGTGTGGTGCAAGGTTAACAATATCGCGATTATCGGCTCAAATATCGCGATAATCAATCGTATCGAGCTAGCTCGGTATTTGAAATAGGTTGGTAAATTGGTCCAATTCAAAAAAAATATATGCTTCGTAAACCAGTCGAAAATCGGTGAAAATCAAGACGAAAATCGCTCAAAAAAATCGGCCGTCGGTGAATATCGACCGATTATCAAGGAATATCGATTGATTATCAGTGAAAATCGATTTTTTTTCCAACAAGATTGATTTCGAAACCGTTCAATTTTTAATAATTTTTGACCTATCAAAAATCGGTATGGACTAGGGGGATTTTTCAAGGTCAAATCAATAATGTAAACCCTGTTGCGGTGTGTGTTGAGTGTGTGTCTGCTATATATTCTTAAAAAAATGGAATAACCCTTGTAGTGGGAGAAAGCAAACAGGTTTTTCTAGTTGGCACCATAAAAGAGACACTTTGTTTTGTTTACATAATTTTCATGCGTGTTCGATGATGCAACTTGCATCGCCTTTTGCGGGTTGGTTTAGCAGGATGATGGGAGGCAACTCAACTTGCGCGTTAACTCTATTGTGCAACTTGAGGGCCTCCTTGGAATAAAAAATTTGCCCCTTTGAACAAGCTCAATGTCTAGCATTCTTTTTCGAGTAAATAAACGTGTCGCCTACCTTTTGGGAATTTCAGTGGCCAGGGCCAACTGAAGCTGATCAGCTGCCATGTAGAAACCATTGGAGCAGGACACTATGGCAGAGTAGGACATGCTCTGAATCATCCAATCGTGCCTTGAACAGCACAAATTGCTGTTGTCACAGTGCCATGAGCGCCATAGCATTAGCATCCAATCCAGCTATGCTATCCCGACCCGAGTGCTGAAATACCCAATTCCAAATGTCAAAATAGGAAGGACAGACAGACAATTGTAAAAAGTACGAAGTTGAATGTTCAAGTCATAATATGAAATGTAAAATTTCAGTTAACACAAATATAAGAACATACTATCACAGTTGGAACTAGAAATTTATGTTCACGAACAGCAAAGAAGCAATGCTCAGAGAAAGCACGGAACATCAAGACTATTGCCGCTGTGCATCACATGAGACAACACCCCAAACAATGCACTTCCTAAGAAGGTAAGAATGGTTGGAGTGTAAAAACGAAGACCATGAATAACGAAAAAGGCATTTTATAGAGTATAACAATTATTGTGAATGCAAGTATAGGTACAAATGGCAACTTACAGAAACTTGGTGGAGGAATATGCTGTTTGCAACTTAATTTACCCAACTTCAGGAATTAGGATATCTCGTAGTTTCTGTGTCACGTCAGATGTAGTCTAAAGAGTGCACCATTCTTGGTTCTAAAGAGTGCATCATTCAGCCAAAGATCACGACAAAGGTATTAAAATTACATAGTTAGCTGCAGTACAACATGGAATTGATCACCATCACCTAGAAGGTTCCACTCTTGAGTTGCAATCTGGGCATAAGAAGCAAGGACCTATCTAGAAACAATGTTGCTTCCTGTTACAACAGCAACCATGCTCCCAACAAGTTCTTAAAAGTGACTTGATTCCACTAAGTACTTAGCAATCAGCCAACGTGGCAGATAAGATTTGTTCCACCTATATGGAACTGGAACAATAGCCATTTTATACTTTTTTGAGAGAGTGGAAACTAAGATCCAAATGATGCCCTTATAGATAGGATTAACAAAGCTTTTCCTTGTGATCATGCATTCACCTGGCTACCAAATAATGACCATTCTTCATGAGGGACCCAAATAGTACTTTGCACATAGGATAGCAACATGCAAGGCTCTACCTGGCCATTTTCTTAAGAGCTAGTATGTTTCTGGAGGTTCTTATCTTGCAGCTTAGTTTTATAAGCATCTGAAACAGCACAAAATATACAGCCAGTCCAGATCCTTGCACCTTGTCAAACAACAATATGGCTTCCATTATCCATGATTGAAAACATCCCATGGCTTCCAATATACCTTGTCACAAAGCTCTCTAATTAACTCTGTGTAAGTGATATAAAGTCAGAGGCCCATATCCATGATTCATCATTTCAAGGAGCAATTGCCTTGCAATATACATATGTGCAGAATTGCATGCACCAGAGATCAACAAATGGCAAAGTCACAACCATAAAAGTGTGAAAGCATGCACGAGCAACATCACCAAATCTCCCACGGCCATCAATGACAAGATTCCACATCGGAGGTTCAGTGGCCATTGAGGGACTTAATGCCTCCTGTAGGAAGTCAGTTGCTTCCTAGGTCTTACCATGTTTGCAAAGCCTGCACATTATATCAACTTGTAATATGTTTTATCTGGGATACTGCACACACCAGAAGGCATCGTCCGGTTGTAAACCTTGCATTCTTCTTTCATTTTCCCTTGTTTAAACAAACCACTTACAAGACTATTCATTGTGACAGTGTCTGGCATCATGGGTCTCTTGAACATTTCAGAAATGAGAATGCATGCAGTTTTCACATCAAGGGGTAGACAAAATCCTGGAATGACCACATTATAAGCAAACTGTCCATATCAACAGCCCGACTAGATATTCGGTTCCAAATCTCAAGGCATGTAACATATCCCTGCTTTTGCAGTGCCCATCCATATGTATGGTTGAGGATCTTGACGTTATTAGATTTGTCACCCCATGTTGACCCAACATATGAGTAAACTGTGTCTTAAAATTATCCAATAATCCCCTGATGCGAAAGGCATGAACTAGTATATTACAGGTAACTCTGTTGGGATTTATGCCTCTGCCTGCCATCATGGAAAAGGCTGACAGGTTTATCCACAGAACTGCACCCAGGAGATTGTAAACAGCATGCTCCTCACCAACATGCCCCATTCCACCATGCCAATTCCCACCACAAAAAATACCTCAAAAATCAAATGCTTCACCCAGCTCTGCTCAACAGAATTTGTAAATAGATATTAGAAAATTGAGTAACTTCATGCTGGCTCATGTGTATTAAAAACAAATAAATGATGCAATTGTTTATAAGCAATCGGTTAGTCATGGACGTGACAGCAAATGCCAGCCAGGTCTACTGACCAATGCAATTCAATCAAGATAGAAAGCAATAAAAATTTGACTATAAATGAAAGAAAGGACGGTCAATGAAAAATGGAAATGACAGTGAGTTTCTGCGAAATGATCAATCTAAGCAAATAAAAAACTTAACTCTAGGTTCTGCTGTGAAACTGAGTGTGATGAAGCATGTAAGGCAAAACAAGATTTGTGAGAAAACTGAATGATGAGAATTGAGATCACTAACAGGAAGTTTGGTAAGCAACCATCAGCTAGCTGTGCTCAAATCCATTCACTGAAGGTACCAATGTACTTTAGCTAACAAAACTAGGAACAAGGTCAACTGCTATCAACGCAAAGAACATAGTCACACCAACACATTCTGAGAAGGGAAAACAGCATTCTAGTCCACTTAGTTGCAGCACAAACTGGGCAAAGATAAAATGTTACATATGAATGATCATTTCATTTGGCAAAACTATAAAGCTGGTATTTCTACTCAACCCATGAGTCCATAAACAAGTTGATAAGTCAAAGTGCTACTGTCAATGCTTGTAGGCAGAAATTAGTGAAGCCGCATATGCTAATCACATGGGGGCAAGAGAATGTTGAAATTTTTACCAAGCAGTCAGTGCCTTATAATGAACTTTAGCAAATAGCAACCGGAGTATAAAAAATAAAAATTGTCCCATCGGGGAAAAGAATCGAACACTTGGCGAGCGCACCTGGAACTGATCCCGTCGGGCTGGCGCTCGTGGGCGACGAAGCGCGCGAGGGAGAAGATGGATACACCGCGTGCGAGTAGGTCGCCGGCTCCCGCAACGAGGGCACACATGGGGTGATGCAGGTCCACTTCGGCGCCGCGGCAGCACACTGCGCGAGGACAGAGCGCGACAGATCACGAGATAGGGAATGGGACGGAGTAAAGGATGTGGGGAGAGAGGTGGAGAGCGTGAACCTAAGGCCATTGGATGCCGGAGGTGGAGAGATGGCGCGGCCGTGGCGATCGGAGGCGGAGACGAGGCAGCGCTGGCGCGCGGCGGCGGCTCTTTTCGAGGTTGGACGTTGCCGGAGGGATTGGAAGTCGCAAACTCCGCCCCCGTTGATGCAGCACGTTTCGGAGGTCCGATCTCGGACGAACGATTTGGATCAACCAGAGTGCGTCATCCGTTTCCAAGTTTGGGTTATCACGAGTCATCAAACCGGTGGTTATATTAACAAGTGTGGTGTGGTACTGGTACACATGTTTTGGCCTTTTGTGCAAAGGATATAATTCGAGTACTCACTACTCACACTAACAAAGCATTATAGTGGAAGTGGATGCTCGTAGTCGTAGGTGATATATATGAAATTTGGCCACGTGACCTCTTGATAAACAAATCTTAAAATAACCGAGCTAAAGCAGCCGTGTCCTTTTTTTAAGAAGAGATCGGGTACCAAATCATCTCGTTTTATAGAAACTCCATGGTGGTTTATGGCTGCATCGTCTTGCGAGAACAACTGCCAACTTGCTTTGCCTCGTCAAGGCGCATGGCAAACTCACATCTTGTCATTTGCCACGTAACGGGCAGTGTTCTCTTATCTGAACATGTAACAATATACGGAGCTGTGCCTGTGAGGGGGTGGGAATAATTTGCTGTATTAGCTCCCTGGTCATCCGTATTTTTGAAAATAGCCACCAAAACGACAAAATTGCAGAAATGGCCCCCTGACCCACGCGTGCAGCGACTGGAGCAATGGTATAATTGTCTCGGATTTTTCCCAGCGGCCCACTAAGCCGCTCCTTGGTATTGCTTTTTTTTTCCCGTCGGCCCCCCAAGCCGCTTCTGGCGAGCTCCCGCCAAAGTGCGCGCTGGCCAGTGGGGCCGCTGAGCCGCGACTGGAGGCGGCCGCCATCTGCAGTCGTCGGCGGTGGGGCCGCCGTGCCGCTTCGGCCGGTCTTGCGGCTCCCAGCCCCACGCAGTGCGACCTTACGGCGGACTTCTTTCCACGCGCCTCGGCAGCAACCTCCTGCTCGGCCCCTCACCACGAGTCAAGCTCCAAACACGGGACCGGAGAATATAGCATCGATTCGCTTTAAATCACTTCCATCCGTCTTCTCCTGCACGAAAGCATCGACCGGCGTCGCAATTGATGCGCGAGATAGCGCATGTCTCAATTCTCCGACTACTTAAGAGTACCGCTGCGATGGTTTGCATCACCATCGTCGAGAGTAAGAAACCGATGCTAGGCGAGGTAGTTCGAGAGTTTTGAGGAGTTCCTCCAACCATGGCGCAAGGAGGAGAGGCGGGAAAGAAAGGTCGGGAAAAAGAAGAAGAAAGCGAGAATATGAAATTTCTTTGGCGTTTATGTTTGGAGTAATATTGTTACGTAGTATTTGATTCTGGTATTTTATTTTGCAGGTATTGTGTACGAAGATTATCTTGTACGCTGTTTGGGCTTTAGTGATCTTGAGCACACCTTCAGGAATGTTAGTATTAATTCTTCGAGGATAGTATTATAATAATATTGGAATATTAGCATAATTAGTACGAAATTAGTGTAAGTACCAGTACTTGAGACCTCAGTATCACTACAACGAGCAGTAGATGAAATGAGAAAGTTTTTAGAAAGTTGAAATAACGTCCGTGTTGAGAAAAATTGCGTAAATAATATGACATGGTATGACAGTAGTAGATTATTTTGTAGTACGTGAAATGGGACAAGTTGGTGTGATGATAGTGCAAGTAGCAATGTGTGAAATGACTATGTTGATGTATTGTAAAATTGTAGTTAATGGAGATTAGACGATTTTGTTAATGTTCTAGCCCGGCAAGATAATTATTTTGCGCGACTAGCCGCAGAACCGACAAACTTTAAAAAACGGCCGTTGTACAGTGGAATCCAGGGGACGGGGAGCGCGGGATATTTTTTGATTCAATTTCGAGCGGTCTTGATCCGCTGGACATAATTTTTAACTTTTATTCCGGATTTCAGTGGACCCAGCCCGCTGTTTTTTTCATCTGGGGAAGCTGTTCGGAACGCTGCATTCCGTAAGGGATTCCAAAATTTCCACAAAAAAATTTGGATGCATAAATGTAACAATTACGCTAACAGTATGACGTGAAAATCAATGATGGCCAGCTTTTCCATCGTACTAGTTTTTATAGAGTTGACGAACTATACGTTTGGATAGGATATAATGGGCGTGAGCCATTTGTTATGGTAGGTACTAAATAGCAGATATGCATAATTTGTTCGTGTTTTATGGCGACGGCGTTGTTCGAGATGGTCCATGTGGGGTGGACCTTTCGAACTGCGAACGGAAGGTGATTCGGGCTCCGGGTCTGATGGAGATAGACCTGGGCGAGCTCCGTAGGTGCGTGCGGAGCGCATTCGACGAGGAGACCTGCCAAAAGAAGCTTGTAATCGAAGCCCTACATGCCAGAGCTGTGGCTGGTTCGACGTACTATTTGTGGGCGCTCTGTAAGATCGCGGGCAGCTCACAGTGGGGGCAATATATGCAAATTGTGATGAACCCTCAGGCGCAGATACACCGTCGCCCGATGGTTTATGTGCGGTTTGTGGATAGAGGAGAAACCTCTAGTCCTCGTGGTAGCGTCCGAGAGGACATTACTGCCGATGAATTTCACCCAAACGAAGACATCGGGCAGTGGTGGTCCGCCCGCATTGACTGCCACGAGCAACTAGAAGACTTGGAGGACGTGGAAACATCCGACGATGATGACGACGTCCACACAGATAGCAGTGAAGATGACGATGCAGCTCCCATCGGTGGCATTGTGTCCACTGATGTGGATTATGTGTCTTCACGCCTCGATGATTTGGTGATGTCTTCCCTCGTGTTGCCGAACGAAGACAGCCATGGCTGGGCCTTCGACCAGCATACTCTCCTCGTAGGGCAACGATTCCCTACGAAGAGTGCCGCCCAGCAAGCAATTGCAAGATACGCGGTTAACATCAGCCGCACGTACCGGGTGTATAGGTCAAACCCGGATACGTACATTGTAAAGTGCCTGGATCCTGAGTGTCCCGGCAAGATCCGTGCGCAGAGACTGAAGGCCGTAAGTTCGGGCTTCAGAATAACCATCCTGACGGATCACAGTTGTGTGCTTGCTGAGCCATTACACAAGCACAGAAATGTGACGTCCTCGTATGTGGCCAGCCTGATTTCTCACTTGGTCACGGCGGACGTCACCATTTCCCCGAAGCTACTGAAGGCTGACGTGGTTAACATGGTGGGATATCCTGTTAGCTACGGCAAGGTGTGGCGAGCGAAGAAGAAAGTAATAGAGATGATGTACGGCTCGTACGAAGAGGCGTACAACCTTGTCCCATGGATGCTTCACCAGATTGCCGAAGCCAATCAAGGGACCTACATCAACAAGATGGAGAGACCACACCCCACGAAGGGTCCGAACTGTTTCATCCTGGACCGTGTGTTCTGTGCATTCGGACCAGCCATTCGGGGGTTTAAGTACTGCCGACCTGTTCTTACCATGGACGGTACTTTCCTATCTGGCTAGTACAAGGGCACCATACTTATGGCGGTCGCGCCGATGCCAACGACCGGCTACTCCGGTGGCCTATGCGATTGTGGAAGCGAGAACACGACTAGTGGTTGTGGTTTCTTGCCAATGTCAAGCGATCGGTTGTCCAGACCGCCCGACGTGTGCCTCATCACAGATAGGCATCTTTGGGCTATTGTCGACCATCGGCACCATGCAAGGAGGTACACAGCCACTGTACCAATGGAATGATGTCATCAATCGATGGTGCATGAGGAATCTTGCGGCGAACTTGCACAGGTCATTCCGCAGCAAGGAAGTCATGAAGACATTCAAGAGGCTATGCATGCAAAACCAAAGGCGGAAGTTCGAGGCAATTTGGAGAGTTTTGGACGAGGAGACCTCGAAGCATACGACGGAGCAAGCAGAGGCCCAGATCAACAACTTCTCCCAGTGGGTGCAATTCCATGCTCCGAGTCGAGAAGTGGTCCTCGCTCCATGACACCGAGCGGCGCAAGGTACGGAATAATGATAACAAACATGTCAGAGGTTTACAACGGTGTTCTGAAGGGTGTCCGGTCCCTCCCAATCAGTGCCATCGTGGAGGAGACCTGGAACAGAACCGTTGGATACTTCGTGAATAGAGGAATCAATGCTAAGAGGCACCTGGATGAGGGGAAGCAGTTCTCGGAACGTATGCACGCCTACATGGAGAAGAAGATTGAGAAGGGCCGGTCGCACGTTGCGCACACCATGGATGGGGTTAGGCGAAAATTTGAAGTTCGTCCGCGGGAGAAGTTCGTGGATGGCCACTGCAGGGGCTCTCGTAAACAAGTGTGCACAATACGCGATGTAGCGACCTGCACGTGCAACAAGCCAAAACTGCTGTACAAACCGTGCTCCCATGTATATGCAGCGTGCGCGGTTCTCCGTCAGTCATCCGCGCCCTACATATCGGAGTACTTTAGCACCGACCATCTGTTCGGGACATGGAGTTCGGAGTTCAACTCCTACGGACTGGACATGCATTACAGGGAGCTGTGGCCAGGCCAAGTGACTTGGTGCCAGAATGATAGTTTGAAGAGGAGTGGTCGTGGCATTGGCGATCCTGGCGAATCCAGTAACGACATGGGCGCTAGTCGGCATGAGACGCACCTCATCGCACGGAGGTGCCGGTTGTGCAGGCGATGGGTCATCTGATGAGGAATTGCCCTAATAAAGGCGGGTTAAATCGAGTTGTCCGTAGTAACATGTGACAATGTATTACGACTTGTGATTGCAGTACTAGCATGTCATTTTATTCTTGGTTCACCAATGTAATACGACGTGCAAGCTAATGCCATGTACCTTAAGGTTATGTACTGTGATGATATGTGGTTTGTTGATTTTCATGTTATAACGTTTACTGCTCTATGTCACTACTCGTACATCTAACTCATGTCATTTATTGTCTCACTGCAGGTTATGGCTGGACACGCACAGACTCTCCTTGACCCATCGTACGATGGGAAACATCGTAGCAGTGTCTGGCTCACGGGGGACGGTCCACCGCCGTTCGTTCTCAGGGGTCCGAGCGTCCACTGGCCCTTGGATCCGCGCTACGTCCCTCTTCTACGGCAGGTGGTTCTGTTGCCGTTCGCACGGATGATGGACATTGGTCGCTGCTTCTCTTTGCAGCACGTTTCGGAGGTCCGATCTCGGACGAACGATTTGGATCAACCAGAGTGCGTCATCCGTTTCCAAGTTTGGGTTATCACGAGTCATCAAACCGGTGGTTATATTAACAAGTGTGGTGTGGTACTGGTACACATGTTTTGGCCTTTTGTGCAAAGGATATAATTCGAGTACTCACTACTCACACTAACAAAGCATTATAGTGGAAGTGGATGCTCGTAGTCGTAGGTGATATATATGAAATTTGGCCACGTGACCTCTTGATAAACAAATCTTAAAATAACCGAGCTAAAGCAGCCGTGTCCTTTTTTTAAGAAGAGATCGGGTACCAAATCATCTCGTTTTATAGAAACTCCATGGTGGTTTATGGCTGCATCGTCTTGCGAGAACAACTGCCAACTTGCTTTGCCTCGTCAAGGCGTACGACAAACTCACATCTTGTCATTTGCCACGTAACGGGCAGTGTTCTCTTATCTGAACATGTAACAATATACGGAGCTGTGCCTGTGAGGGGGTGGGGTGGGGAGGGGAGAGACGACCAGCACAAGGCTCTATATAATATGGGAAAATTTGAACTGATGTTACTAAAAAAAAAAGTGTCCAATTTCGTTTCTGTTATTAGTTTTTAAATCGTTTTATTTTTATTACTACTGTTTTTGTTTCATCCTTCTTTTGCCATTTCCTTCAATTGAAATTGTTCCTCCCGTTTCTGATTTTTTTTGAAGATAACAAATAAAATTCAATTCTTTTAGAAATTTTTCTATATGATGCTAGACTGCTAAAGATGGTACTATAAATTTTTTCTGAGCGTAGTCAAGAATCTACATTTTTATAAAAACAAAGTCATTCGACTTCAGCTCCAGATTTTTATAAAAATATACCAGCTCGATCATGCTCGAAAAAATTTATGGTATCATCTTTAGCAGTCTAGGATCATGCAAAAAAAATCAAAAAGAATTGAACTTTATTTGTTATTTAAAAAAAATCAAAAACTGAAGGAACAATTCTGACTAACGGTTAACTGTCGGTCAACTCACAGTCAACTGACGAAAATGACAAAAGAAGGATGAAGTGAAAACAGTAGTGGCAAAAATAAAACAAGGAAAAGAGTAGTAGCAGAAACGAAATTGGACACTTTTTAGTGGCACCAACAAATTTTTCCCTATAATTTGAGTCATTTTATGTTTGAGTTGGTAAGCTTTAACCACTTCATCGTAGCATGTAGTATAACCTACAGCTGCTGGTTAGCGTTGTAAAACAATATCGCCCACTCTTGATCAACCACAACGCATTAATAGAATAGCAAGAACAAACAGAGAGCACACAAAATATGGGCAAAGTTCTATCTCTTTATTAGATTGATTTTTCTGTACAAATGGATGCCTAATATATAGCAAAGCCAACTGTAGATAGATTCGGATTCGCCCACTAATAAATAGAGTCCTTTCATATTTGGATGAGATTATATCTATATCATAACACTCTCCTTTGGACGAATACCGCGTAATGCACATGTCTCGTTAAAAACTTCTTCCTAAAACCCAATGGAAAAAAGGATGAGAAAAGAGTACATTGCAATCGCACTCCATGTTACACTAGTTGCCTCATTAAAATCCATCATGTGAGAAACTTCAGGAAAACTCACTCAAGGAAAAAGAGCACAACTTATAATCTTGAGGATCATGCAAAAAGGGTCATGATTTAGCCCATCCTTGCCGTGCCAGGGCTGCCAGGAGGGATCCACATGTGCTGATCAATCAGGTCGATTCATCCCTTTTCATTTCCATACTAGAAAGTTTGGAACTTTGATTTTGTTCGTCGGATTTAAATACCTACTATTGTTGTTGTTCCAAGTCTTCTTGTATTTTGTGCAACTGGCTATCTTTGTAGTGTTCCTTTTTTTAAGCTATGTCTTCTAGAAATAGAAAATATTAATCTGGTTGTGACAAGCGTAAGAAGAAAAGAATTGAAGGGCTAACTCAATCCCAAATATGAGTTCTTGACAGGTTTATTAGAAAGGAATCACATGTTTCTTCTCAAAATCAATTCTTTATGCTAATGTTGATGAGGGTTATGAAGATGACACTAATGATTCTAAGACGCCTTAGGTCAGAGAAATTAATTTTGATAATAACACTGATAAAGCTCATGTTGATAGTAATAATGCCTAGGTGGTTAACCTTACTGGTAATGTTGACGGCACTAGTGTTGATGCTAACATGAATAGTCCACCAAATGCTGAAAATAATAACGACATTGATGTGGCTACTAATATTAATGTTTCTTCTCGGTCTAATATATTTGATCCAAGAAATTGGGATGCCCTTGATCCTAAAGCGGTTGACATGTTAGGACAAAAAGGTCCTAAAAGAGATTTATCTATTCAAATAGGTCCTAAAGTTGCTTATGAAGATCTAATCGAAGATTTCATTTCAACGAATGCTAGAAGGATGATTCGTTTCAAGTAAAACTTAGATACTAGTTTAGAGTTTCAAGACTTGTTTTTTAGCAAGATTAATTCTAAGAGAAATTGTATTACTACAATAATATTCAATGAATTTTTTTAGTAATCGGCTCTTCTTAAGTGTGAGGCCTAATTTCAAATTTAGCATCGCCCCCAATTTCTCACGTGCAGCCCTGGTGCTATGGCCGATAGAGTGGCGCTGGGGACTGCCGGTGGGATGCACGATGGCGGGCGTGCGGGCAGCGGCAGACGGGCGGCCGGCAGAGGTGGGTGCCACAGTACGGGTGCGGAGCGGAGGTGGCGTCGGGTCGGGTCGGGTCGGCTTCAGGCCGGCTAGCGCAATCGACGGCGCGGCCGAGGATGGCGCTGGGCCATGGTGCCGGCGCAGGGAGCCGCAAGATGGCGTCGAGCCGGGTGGCGCTCCCGCGGCGTGCTACGGGCGCGAGGCGCGGGAGCCGTCACCGCTTGGTCCTGCGTGCCCACGCGCGTACGTAGCTGCTTGATCGTTGGTCGCTTCGCCTCGTTGACCAGGTTGCCAATGCACAGGTTGCGCTTTGATGCAGCTCGAGCTTCCTACTGCCGTATAGTTGCCAGACCAAGTAGTACTCCATAGATCGGTCCATGCATGATACAATAAACAGCAATTAGAAGCAAACACGTGAATTAAGCATAGCAATTAAAAAAAACTTGTTGCATCTTTGTTGTGCTCGATCGGCTGGATGCGAGCATGCTTGCCGCGGTGGTAGTTGGGCTCGGCTATGCGTATCGTCTCTCGGCTGATCAGCAGCGATCATCGTCTCCTTCGCCCAGCAGCAAGCGATGAGATGCAAAGAGCAAACTCATGCTGGTAATACGTTGTAAAACAATGATCGTGATGAATCACAACGTATTAATAGAATAGTAAGAACAAACAAGGAGCACACATAATATAAGAGCAAAGTTCTCTTTTTATTAGATTGATTGTTCTATACAAGGAGATGCTCAATTTATAGCAAAGCCAACTATAGATAGATTCGGATTCGCTTACCAATAGATAAAGCCCTTCATACTTGAATGAGCATTCTATACCGTAACAGTTAGAACAGAAAACACTAGTCTACTCGTACAATTGACGGACGAGGAAAACAAAAACTAGGACTAATAAAAGTTGTGTCATCCTCTCCTTAATCTCTCCTGTAAATTAAGGAGCTAGCGAAAACTTCTTCTTCCGAAATCAACGGAGATCGACCTCGATCTAGCTTTCACAGTTATGCATACGTATATCATCATGCAGTGGTTTGCACTCTCGCGTGCCGATTCGATTCTCTGAACTTAGCCGGTGCCGCACGCCGGCTGTGGAAGGCGTCGCGGCGTTTCCTGACCAATATTTCGATCTCTCGCCTCTCTTCTTTCGCCATGTGCTGGCACCGGCATTCAGCGCTGCAAAACGCTTGCTCTCCCCTGCAAACCCAAGAACCATAATTAAGCACCTCAGCCCATTGTCAACTGCGTAATAAAGCTCGTGTCAGAAAGGCTAACGAAGGTTATCTTACTTGTACACAAAGACGTCCATGTCGCCGCCCAGCTTCCTGTGGCAGCAGAAGCAGCACTTCAAGAACTCCAGCCCCACGAACCTCCGGCCACTCTCCAGCTGGCACCTGGACGCGCCCGTCGCCGGGAACCTCATCGCCGGCCTCCTGAGGACGGCCAGCGGCGGCTGTTGCCTCGGCGACGACGACTGTATGATCAGCCGGAGCCCGACGAGCTCGCCGGAGGCCGGCATTGGCGCCACCTTCGCGGCCTCCCCCTCTTCGATGTGGAAGAGGTTAGGAGCCCTCGTAATCATGCTTGCTCCTCGTAGATCTCAGTATGTGCTTCTTGAAGTCAAGTGTTGCAGAGAGAAGAGATCAGTGAATGGCCAGAGAAGAATATTGCGAGATGAGCGGCTAGTTGCTCTTATATCGATGCCAGTGCCAAGTTAGTGAGCTTATACGCGTGTAAAATTGTGGCTTCAGTTGGGTCGGTTGGGGTCGCTTTCTTAGTCAGTCCTCAAAAAGAAAGATTTGTCTGCACATAAAATATTGGCACATGCTACACATGGCACACAAACCACAACAGTTTATAGCGTGTGTACGTACCATTGGGTTGGCCTGGCTTGCACAGCTGCACTGCTGGCTCTGTGGGTGCCACATAGTACGGATAACCTCATACCTGACATGTGGATGTTATCCTTTATGGGTTTGCGAAAGAGAACACGACGTCCTTTTGCTTGTAAATAAGATATATATATATCTGCTTTGATAATCACTAGATAAAAATTTAGCAGTTGAAACTTGCACCGCAATCAGTGATTTTTACCGTCATATCACTACTGATTCATCAAAAACTATTATCACTGCTGGTTAGGATAGAAAAACGACAGTAATGACTTTTTCTGATGAATCGACAGTGATAAATCCTTTATTATTATCGGTTCGAAAAAAAACTCGTAGTAATACTATCACTATCGGTTTTTTTAGAAGAACCGACAGTGATAAATCCCTTATTACTGTCGGTTCGGAACAAGAATCGATAGTGATAATAGACGACACGAACTGATAGTGTTGATATTTTCGAAAAATCCTAACTTTTTCATACGGAGTCAGATGGAGATAAAATTTATATGAAAATTGTAGCTCTCAACGAGATCTACAACTTTTTAGTTAACAACTTTTTCATTTGAAGTAATTTAAACATCCAAATAATGGTATCACTGCCGGTTGGCGGTTCGTATTACCAACCGGCAGTAATAATGCTATCAACTATTTTTCAAAAAATCATAACTTTTTCATATGGAGTCGGATAGAGATAAAATTTATGTGAAATTTGTTGCTCTCGACGAGATCTACAACTTTGTAGTTGACAACTTTTTCATTTGAAATAATTTAGATATCCAAATAATGATATCACTGCCTGTTGGCGGTTCGTATTACCAACCGGCAGTAATAATGCTATCAACCATTTTTCGAAAAATCATAACTTTTTCATATGGAGTCAGATGGAGATAAAATTTATATGAAAATTGTAGCTCGCGACGAGATCTACAACTTTCTAGTTGACAATCTTTCCATTTTAAGTCGATATCCAAATAATCATCAAAAGTCTCGGAGACAAAAGATCAAAGGAAAATATATCTTATATTAGTTGAGGATTGAGTGATAGGTGAGATGGTAAGGGGCACACGCGTGGAGCAACAGATCATCAGTTTGACTCTTAGCAATCGCACGCGCGTGTATTTCGCGTGACTTGTGATGCGCACGTGCGAATACAGGTTCCTCCTGGTGCAAATAATTTTTTTTATTTTACAGAGTGTTTTTTTATGTACGAATCAGCAGACTATCACTGCCGATTTGTATACAAACAGACAGTGATACAGACTATCACTGTAGGTTTCCATATCTGACAGTGATCACATTTTTTATAGTAGTGTTGTTTGCTCCAATTAACATCAGTTGCCTACTTGATTTCCTTCAACGATCGCGCTAAATAAGCGGTATCATTCCTCTGAAAAAGTCACACATACGCTTATACGTGTGATGTTTTACGAATTGCGTAGTCATCCAGACATAGCTTTGGACGTTAATCATTAAAAATGTGCAGTTGAAAAATGTTTACACAGTGATAATATTAATTATGAAAGTTCCGTTGACGGTAAATCCAGTCGTACTATTTTATACAGCTAATTACATAATTTTATGTATGCTAGCATTGTTAATAACTTAGCACACGTTTCATGCATTCTCTTGCTTTAGAATAACGCTCGCTCTTAGTGGCGACCGAGCCAATAAGCGAACTAAACAAACAACACTTTAGACATCGAGATGACAAGTAACAGAAGCTTTAAAGAATGTCTTAACAACACTAGTTCTCGGCTTTTCTAGCCTCGTCCTCTCGTTTTTTGAAAATCAAGTCTCTCATGTGTGAGTTTACAAATTTAGTTCCCTCCCACACTGCAAAAGGCACGGTAGATAACACGTGCCTCCTGCTACGTTTAGGGAATGCGGGCCGGCATGAGCACGACAGCTCAGCGGGCCAGAGCTGCAGGGCACGAGTGGGAGTGGTTGCGCGGCGGTGAGAGTGGTAGAAGCTTGCTACCGCTCTTGGAGAGCACAAAAACGGCCTTGCCACGGTGAACCGCGATGCTCCCATGGTCAACCGAGCTGCGTTGGCTTCTGTGCTCTCCGAACATGGTAGAGAACTAGATTTTTAAATACTTACATGAGAGAGCTAAATTTACAAAAAAAAATAAAGTTTATCGAGCTAGTTAAACAAAGAATTCTATAACAACGGCCTACGAGCTCAGCTATTAGTACTTCAAGCATAAGGGTTCAAAAAATCGACGAAAACTGCCTGTACTGCTTCGGTACGAAAAGCGAAACCGCTCGGTTTACTGGTCAAGTTCAAGTTCAAATTCAAAAAAATAGTAAATTTGAAAAAAACAATTCCCTAAAATTAGTATTGATAGTTTTATGACCTGTGGTGTGAATATTTATGAAAAAAATGAAGTTTGGAGAAGTTTTTGAGCCATTCAAAATGTAGAAATTAGAAAAAAAATAAAGGTATTTTTAGTAGCAATATTTGTTAAAATATTTCAAGTACCAATATTTACTTCAACATATTTTAGTACAATAGTTGTTCAATTATATTTAGTAGCAATATTTGTTCAAGTATGTCAAGTAGCAATATTTGTTCAAGTATATTTAGTAACAATATTTGTTTAAGTATATTTAGTAGCAATGGAAGGTGTTGAAATATAAATGGTGTTGATATGTGAATGCCTATTTTTGTACTTGTTGGATTGATATGTGAGTAGTATTGAAATGAAAGATTATTTGTTGACATATTATTGCTAAATGCCTACTTTACAACTTGCAATTTTCTAAAATATAGAAAATTTCATGTCGAATTTTTCCATATTTAGGAAAGTTCATGCCAGATTTTTTTTGTGTTTTTTCATACTTTTTTACATATTTCTTATATTTTTCCTATTTTTGGGCCTTCAATGGCTTTTTTACAAATTTTACAACATTTGTTTTTGCATTCCCCCTTTTTTTTTTCAAAATTTCCCATTTTTTCAACTCTCACAAGTTTTTGGCAGTTTTCACCAAAACCGCTCGAAATTCGAGTCTTTTCGAGCGGTTTTCGTTCATTTCGTTCGAAATTCGCTCATCGGTTTGACTAAATTTTAAATTCGTTTGACTTGCCAAACCGATTCGGCCTTGAGCTAATTTCAAGCAATTTTTCTTGGTTCTCAATACTACCGGGTCATGAAAATCCGGTTTCGAAACAGTATATTAATCCTGACTAGTATGCATAATGTAGGTTCGTTGCCAACTCGGAGCAAGAAAAGCAACGCCGTGCGCGTGTGAACGCTGGAAAGCGAGGGGTGGGCACTTTAAAACCGAAACCGAAAAACTGAATCGAACCGAATAAACCGATTATTTCGGTTTTTGTTTACGGTTCGGTTTTTATTTTAGTACTATTCGGCTTTCTGTTTGCGGTTCAATTTTCTAATTTCAGAAACCGAAAAAACCAAATTACCGAAAAATCGATCTGTCTCGCAGTGTCTCGCGCGGCCACGGGCCACAGCCCAGCCAAGTAGCCAACCCGTTTCGGTTTCAGTAGTTCCCAATCCCGCAAATCCCCAATCGCCAACCCTAGTTCTCTCGCGATTCGGCGAATGACCGCACCAGCGGGTTGCAACGAGCCAGCGACGGCCCTCCCGGGTTCCCGGTCCCAGAGTCCCGACTCGGTCCTCGGTGGTTCCCCTTGGCCCTCGCAACCCAGCGGCACCAGCCGCAGGCACTAGCGGCGGCGGCCGCAAGCACCTCGTGAACCAGTGGCGGCGGCCGTACGCCGTAGGCACCTCGCGAACCAAGCAACGGCGATCGCAGGAACCTCCCAGCGCGAACTAGTGGCATCGGTCGTAGCCCGCAGGCACCTCCTGGCGCAGCCCAAGGCCATCCTCTGAGCACTGGACTTCTTGAAGAACAAGGTCCCCCTCCCATCTCCGAGTACGTCTGAGTTTCTCACAGAAGAGCACCTCGTCAGGCGCCAGCTCGGTATAACTTCTCTTCCCCCATCTCCCTGTTCGCTACTGAGGAAGAGGAATACAACTAGTCAGTTTCAGGCACATAGCCAGCATCGCTAATCCTATGAATCAGTTGCTCCAAATATTGATAAATCTCTCTAGTTTGCTGATGAGACTTCTCGCCCATGCGAAATAAATGGGCAATACCTCCTAGCTCAATCAAGTTATATCCTATTTGCTTCTTCAATCTTCTCTTGATCATCGTATTCCTCACCTTCTCGACATGTTGCATTTTACTGGATAGGGCATATATATTAGAAAGCGGAACATGGTGGGGCGGATTTTCAGGCTCAAGAGCAATCAATCGCTTAGCCACCTCCACCCCAAGATTGAAATTCTTGGCACAGTTGGTTACTTTCATTGACATTAGCTAGCTTGGTTCAGAAAATTTCGGTTAACCGAAAAACCGAATTAACCGAAACGATTTGATTCAGTTAATTCAGTTCGGTTTTTAATACCGTTTGATTTCGGTTCGGTTACTAGATTCTAAAAACCGAAATTTTTAAAAACCAAAATAACCAAACTAAAAGCAATGCTAACACGCAGCACATGCACGGGCCCTTTAGTTCTTCTCCTGTTCTGCCCTGCATGTCTCCTGTATGGTCCTGCTTAAATTTCCTCCTGAAAAGATCGCATGTGAGACATTGTGACAACCGGTAGCAGATTTGTGCAACACGTGTTGGCCAATGCTTTTTTAAAACACTTTGTCGGCAGTGTGGATGGGTCTATCCACTGTTAAAGTAGGATCCTAATACATTTTGATTTCCTTTTCTACTTAATTTAGAGTTCTATTTTTTGTACGGAGTACTTTTTGTTTCACTATAAATTTATATATGTAGTTTATAAAATAAAGTAAGAAAAAAAATTAAAAAGAAGCAAAACGAGAGAAGAGAAAAGAGAGCCTCATCGTAAGTATCTCCTTATATAGTGATATTTGTCTTCATAAATCTGTGATTTTTTTCTAGAAAGGTTTTTTTACGTAAAATCTATATCTTCTATTCCTTGATTTTATATTTTTTTTTCGTTCGATTTGTAATAAGTAATATCAAAGCTCAAGGTTTCATATCAAGTGACTGTCCTGGAAGAGAGCCACTCTCGGGAGCGGCCATCCACGTGACATAGTCGACAACTAGAAGACTTGGAGTCTCTACTCGCCCAATCCGAAGCTAAAAAGTGTTCGAGTTCCATCGGATCTCGCGTCAAAGTCATCGCTCGTCTTCGGAGGAAATTGTTCCTGCTCAAATCGTCGTTCGTGCAAGTTGCGGGAGGGAGCACATGCGTGACATCCAAGGCAATACCGATAATTTTCTCGTCGCTCTGGCCAGATCGTTTCTTTTGTCCTAGGCAGCACCTGCACGGCAACAAGCAGCTCCTCAAAAAAAATCTACCGTCTCGACAAGGAATCCTCGTCGTTTCGATTCCTCTGGAGTGCATCGAGTTCGAGATGGGCCAGTCCATGATTTTACCAGCCGTCCGCAGCATCAGAACCCGAGGAAGTAAGGAGCAGCAGCCCAGCCATCAATGTCTCTCTCCAATTAAATCATTTTTTTTTTGCCTAGTACACACGAGGATTTGTATCGGGAGACAGTAACCTAGACTCTCCAATTTTGACTTGCCTGCCTCGACTTGTTTCACGACTCAAATTTCATATTGAGTGTTGATCTATGATAAACTCTAGCGATTGTTAAGCACCTCATCAAAAGGAAGAGGCCCGGGTTGTGTCTGTAGCTCTGTTGCAGGCGCTGAAAAGTTGAGATACTGATTAGTTTCTAACATGAATGGACTGAACCCGCAAAACCTGAGAATGGATGGTGATCTCTCCACGGACTGCATACTCGCAATGTAAGACCTGCAACGATGAACATAACGTCAACAAGTCACTGCAGGCGATCGACTATGGCCCCAATAAGACCTTGGGGTTCAAGTTCTCAATAGAAACACTTGAGGACATGGCCAAAGAAAATGGTTTCTTCTTGCTACCTTTGATGTTTATGTGGCGAACCAAAGCATCAGGCATATGTTATTTATGTCTTAAAAGCAAGAAACAAAAGGCAGGATTGCCCGCAGGGGAGCAATAGAAAGGAGCATGGCCCATGCGAATCAAAGGTTTACTGTTAATTTGCTACGATCCTGCTAATTAGTTTTCTTCAGACACGTTACAGTGGATTCCTTAATTAGAAGAGGAGCATGACTTTGCCTTGCCTTCTTTATCCTCTTACTTTTAAAAGGACGGAAGAATTGCACATTGCTTTTTCTATGAAGAGTTTCCTCTTCAGACACGCTACAGTAGTTTTTCTCTACACACTTGACATCGAAAGATAAGTGGTCTTATTGCGGCATTTGCCACCTCACGATTATTTTACCAAGCAGAAACATTTTTGGTGGTCACTTAGTATTGCTGTTGGTCAATTTCCATGCAGCAGATAATCACATCAGTATAGTGCATGCAGCTCTATGAATGTTTTGAGGCTGTTTTCTCAGACGATGATGTGTATCTGAGTAGTGATGGCCATGCAACCGTGTTGCATTTGCTTGCTATAATGTGCTAAATCTCTATTCATGCTTATTAAGGTGCCTTCTCTTCTTTCGTTAGGATTAATTAAACCCAAATCCAAAACTGAAACAAGGGAGAGAAGAAATCCTCACCTCTATGATATCTACTTTGATCTGGAGGTGCGCATCTAGTTGCCTTTCCCCATCCACCGCCATCTCGAGCCAAGATGCAAATGCAGCAATCTCCCTCCTCTTTGGCTTCCCTCAATCTTCACAGCAGCCGCCTCCAACCCCATCCTAGGTTACCTGAAGGAGATGTTCGACTCCGGTTCGGCGCTCTTCCTGCCGGCGGTCGACCTGCTCCCCGTCCAGGTGATGCTGGCGCTCCTCGCCTCACAACGGCTTCGAGAGGAACGACCTTGCGGGAGACAATCGTCTGCGCGCAAGATCGCCGAACGGCACCTCGCCCGACGCGGCCGCCGCCGATCGCTGGCGCTCCGACTCCCTCCGACCATATATGTAAATTTCAAAATAATTCGGAGGGGGCCTTGCCAAAACGTGCCACCACCAATCATTAATTCCTCCTCAATCGGAACCCAACAGCTTTGATCGAACGGTCCACGATCGCGAAATTTCTGCGCGATCCAAATCTGAGAAGGTGAAAAGGAAAAATAGCGAACAGTATAGGGTCTCTTATGATAAAACGCCCCATGACACGTGTAACTCCCCTTCAATCCGAAACGCACACCGTTGATCGAACGGCTCACGACCGCGAATTTTCTTCGCGATCCAAATTTGGGAGGGTGTGAAGGGAAATACTAAATATTGCAAGGGCGTAAGCCGAAAATTCCAGTGCGTCGGCAACGACGGCAAGGGCGGCGCCCGTATGGCCGTATCCAACATCGTCCTCGACGCCGGCGCATTCCTCGACCGCAGCGAGCTCGGAGATCTGCTCCGCCGGATCCTCCACGTGGCCCCGCATCAGCCCGTTGCTGTGGCCCCATGGACGTACCCCGTCTCTCGCCGGCGTCGACAGCGACGCCGTTCAAGAAAAAGACGACGCTGCCCCGTCCTCGCTACTTGGGCCAAGGCGGAGATTTCGCCGGCGCTCTGTGCTGCTCAGTTAGGCCGTCCCGCTCTGCCTCTCACCGGGCCACTCCGTTGCCTCCTGGTCCTGGGCCAGCTCAGCTTTACATTTGCAGTATAAGATTTCAGCAAGAGCACCTGCACTGCACACGCTAGCACAACTGTCAGTTACTCGGTCTACCTTCCAAGATGGAAAAAGAAGGCAAAACGTGATGCTGGGACGTACTGAAAACTTCATCTCTCAAGAAGGTGAACCAAATGATACCACTAACTTGGAATATAGATTCCAGGAATCTTCCAAGGATAAGAGAAGAAATGAATTAACGAGAAGTAGGGCCTTGCAAATTGCAACTGATCCCAAGGATGGGACGCCATGCTCAGTACTAGCCTAAATGTCATGTACTCACGCTCATCAATCCAATCATCCAAGGCCCCCACTGAACCGTGAAATCTGCTGACTCCCACGTGTTTGTTGATCATTGTGTCTCGCCCAGATGAATCCCTGTGAGTAACACATACTTTTTCGATAGTTACTTTTTAGCAATGCAGACAGTGAAACGGTGCCTGTTCAGTACGCATGCAGCGGCCACATGGTATGCATACTTCGAAGGAAAATGAGATCATAGAGGCACAGCTACACAAGCAGCAGGGGCATACTTCAAAGTAGACTAACAACCGATCAGAATTCAGTATAAGTATCCCAGAAGCTCGGAAGGTAAAGTTGATGAGAGCTCAGACCTCCCAATCAATGCGTAAGCACTGACCAAACGCAAAGACTGAGCACTCGTGCACTGCCATAATCATATCAACCTCCTCCTCCTCCTTTGTTAACACGCCACTAATCATGACCGGTAAATCTTCAGAAACAAGGCACGCAACTAGAAGCTAGCCAAATCCAGGCCCATGCTAGCTGCTGACACTCGCAGTCTCTGTTCATACCAATTACTACTACCAACAACCTTGAATGCGAAAGGGTCTCAGTGGCATCCCATTTAATGCATCGGCCATTATCTGCTCCGGCGTTGCATTCATCCTCTCGCGCCTGCTGCACTCTGATCATCTGCCACTTCTTTGAGGCGACGCTGCTAACTCCTTGTGCTGCTTCATTCATGACTTCCTGGGTTATTCTTGATTGGAAGTGCTATTAAGTTTTGGATTTCTTGCATGGATCATAATCCACAAATTGCTTTGCTCTTGCCCATTTCTGCAGCTAGCGTGGCTGTGTGGTAAAGATCGTTAGCTGATGAGAGAAGATGAACGGGAGTTGTGATGACCACGCGGCTACTTACAGTCATCGTCTCGATCGTTGCAAGGTGATCAGTTCCTTCGATTTCATTGGAAGAGTTCCACAAAATTGCATGGCTTTTCCATTTCACCGTTCATTTTCTTCTGTGGTAAAAGCAAATTATTATCACTGAAAGGCGGGTATGATCCACCATATTCTTGTTTTTGTTTTGAAGTGAACTGGAACAAGAACAGCCTATGATTTGAGTAGAAGTCCTAGCGAGCAAAGATGTTTCTTTATAGTTAGCAGTAGCACTTAGCACAGCCATTTCCAAGATACTTCTTTATGAAGCACTTTGGTACTGTTGAGAGGTGTTTCTATGCTTTTTTTTAATAGTTGCACAAATATTAAAGTATGAATGAAAGGTAGATGATGATTACTTACCTTTTCGCTTGCTTTATGATTTGTGTAACTTGTATTGGGAAGAAAAGCACTGAATCACTGCTCGGTACTGTTTCATGTACACCGGTCATCGGTGGCAAGCTCATGTAGTTACGTGTGAGTCTGTGACAATGAAACTTGAAGATGTCGCACAGATGCACCATAGACACACCCCGCTCTTTCTGTCTTTCTGGTGGCATCCTAGGAACGTTTGATAACAGGCATTTCATTTCAGTTCACAGAAGCAACAAGAAGACATGAAGAGTACATTCTAGGTGCTCAAGCTGCAAACAAGAGATCTTCAAGGAAGCTTGAGGACATGCTGGTTTTCCATGTTTTACCTGACAATGTGATTTCTGAACTTGTACCATCTCTGCTCATTCTAATTTAGTATTAATCAGGAAAGCATGAATCACGAAACATGCTTACAAGTTACATCCTGCGGTTAAGAAACCTTGAAAGAAGCAAGAAACCTAACTTTTGTTGTGAATTCTGATTGTCTCAGTTCACAGATGGAGCAGCAAAACATCAACTCAACAACGCAGGCCTACAAGCTGCAGAGAGAAACTCAAAGAAAAGGCACTTCACATTCTTGACAAAGTTCCAGAACAGGATAACTAGTATCAAGTCATCTGAAGCCTCCCCATGTCGAATCTCATTCCATGCATCGCTCCTCTCCAGGGAGATACTGGTCAGAGAATGCATCAAGTTGGCTCGCAAGATCAGCCGCACGTCGGCGGTCTGTTTCTCTCCATCGTCAGGCGCTGACGAGGATGATCTGCCTTACACGCAGCTTGACAAAGTGACCCATGCACTGACCAGAGATGCCTTTGGGCCGCTTTACTTGGTCACGTAATCCATTTCAGTCGGTGATTCAGATGTTGCTACTTGAATTTTGTTCTCTCTCACTCTCTGAACCTGTTGTTAGATTGTCGCACTGTTTGTCAGTTGAAACTCAGAATTTTCAAGAACGTCGATATCATGTTGCAGTAAATTGATTTCCTGATTGGACTAGCTGTAATACTGTAACCGTTATTTTTCACACCATATCAATAGCTCTGAAGAATCCATACTAGACCTGCAGAAGTTCTTGTTGCATCCACAATCCCACAGTATACCATTTGTCTTAACAGGCTCATTTTAGTTGGGCCCATTTGTCTTATTAGGCTCATTTTAGTTGGGCCTATCTTACCGTGATGTCCATATGATAACTAGTATAGTGCCATGTTTTCCAGTTTCCTTTTCCCAGCACGTAATATATAGTCTTTTCCTTTTCTAGAACGTTTGTTTCCTTTTCCTTAATTCCAGGATATTTGTTTCATTTTCCTTGAGATGATCTTTGGAGGTGGAGGAGATCATTGTAAGCGCGGGGATGAGTTAGACACATTAAATAATGGTCATCGGATGTGGGTGAGTAAAGCTGAGGAAAGATCTGAGAGGTTAATTTTGATGGAGGCAAGTTTCTAGGGACGTTTCGCTGGGTGCATGAAGGTTAAGTCATCTCTAGTGGGGTACATTATTTGAGGTGGACGTAGAAAAAAATGCTTAGGTGCATTATAAAGAAGTATAGATAACGTCATGTCACAACAGAAAAAAAAAAACACAAGAATAATATGACACCCGTGACTCGAAACTAGCTATACTTCAACCAAAAGATGATCGGATGTCTCATCAACCGAGTTGTAAACTTTGACCTTTGCAAGTCATTCTGTTCTATTCCTTCGCCATCTATGTATGATTCTTTCCTGATGGTGAACACATCTATATCCCTTTATAATGCACCTAAGTATTCTTTTCTACGTCCACCCCAAATAATGCACCCCACTAGAAATGGTCCAACCTTCATGCATCCAGCGAAACGTCCTCAGAAACTTGCCTCCATCAAAATTAACCTCTCAGATCTTTCCTCAGCTTTACTCACCCACATCCGATGGCCATTGTTTAATGTGTCTAACTCATCCCTGTGGCCCACAACAGATCTCCCCCCACCTCCAGCATCATCTCAAGGAAAAGAAAACAAATATCCTGGAATTAAGGAAAAGGAAACAAACATTCTAGAAAAGGAAACAGGAAGACATGGCACTATACTAGTGCATATCAATCTGTGCATCACATTGCGCAAATGAAGTTAGTTGCCATGTCTCAATTGAACAGCTACCGATCACTCCCAAAGGAAAGAGACGAAAACAAATTAAGGATAAAAACTAATGGAACGTGATGGCAAGAGAGTAGTTAACCACAATACGTCGATGAGACCAAACAAACTTGCAACCCATAAGAACCAGAGGAACAGCAGTGCCACCAACCTCACGGTCCTCCCAACCTAATATGCGCTCTGTTCCATGGAAACCTAATTAGTTCGTACCAGTCCAACATTAACGACAACCAGAATAGCATGAATCAATCAAGGAGCGCATGTAAAGCCATGCTCTGTCCATTTGCAGCTAGCATCTCGGACTCATGCATGTCCTAGAACCTAGCAGCATTGCACCGTGTACCAAAATTTACATCGAAATGATAGTAAGATAGGTCAAAAGTTGATACCTTAGCTTTTTAATTTTTTTTAGCTATAGATACTAATTTGATGTAAATTTTGGTAAAAATCTAGTCCTTGAGAACGAAGAGCTCAACAGTGTAAAGGTCGTGTGAAGGTTGTATCAATCATTTGGCACTTTCCTTCACCTCTTTCTCCTCAGTGAACTATTTGCAAGAGACTATACACACCGACAGCGACAATGTACAGAGTAGTACTACAACCTTTATGCTGGCAGTTGCAGAGTAACTCTCTGCGCTAAACCTTTGACTTGCAGCAAATCCTTGGGATACACGGCTGGCTGCTTCGGCAACTTTTGGGCCGATTTCTCGCTGTCGAGAGTTGCTTGCACGGCGTTCATGAAAGATCGTCTCGATCAGAAAGCCGATGCCGATCTTTTCCTCGGTTCAATCTCTCGACTCTCAAGTGCTCGCCAACTATGCATATCAAATATTCCATGGTGCAAGTGCATATTAGCATATCTATTACTGTCGAAGACGCTAACATTTTGCTTGACGCATGTGAGCGTGGAGCGAAGCTGTTGGTGGAGCAGGTCGTTGTCCGGCAACCGAAGTAATTTAGGATTGGATTGGCATGTCCTCACACTGCTGTTCGGTCACATGTTGCTGTCTCTGGGATTAAAGCTTAGCCTGGCTCTTGGAAATTTTTAATCGACTGATTAGATGCTAACATGGCCTTATCATTAGCGTGGGCTAGCTGGGGGTTGCCTCCCCTTTTTCTGATCCTATTCCTCCTATCTTCTCAAAGTTGAATGAACACCTCAATTTCAATGCATGAACTGCTTTTGAGTTATCGCCTAGCTGCTGATGAACTCAAATTGCCGGTTGCAGGATGCTCCTACCCCTATACCAGTCTCATCTGAATTGAGACTGCTAATTATAATTGCTTCAGCACAAAACAACAGTTAATCGTGCGCACGACCAACTCTATGGAGAGCAGAGCATGCCATCACGATACGCGTATTTTCGATCAACTGATTTCTGTTTCTTTTTTGTGTGTGTGACTTTCGTTGTTGACGTGCAACCCTGATGGTACAAAGTTACACTCCAAGTTCGTTTTTTTAACAGAAGGGAACTCCAATAGTGGCAGGATCCAGATTGCCGACATGACACACGGTATCGCTGCCACGTATGCAGATTAGAAGATCGCACCGTGTTCCAATTCATGTAGTGACGACGGCGACTCGAACCTGCATCATTGCAGGCATATGATGTGTACTTTACTTGCATGGACGGTGGGTTTCGGTTTCGGTTGCGGAGTAGTTGTTTCTGACAGCTTTATGATTTTTAGAAGTGAGAAACCGTCCTAAACAGTAATCATCTCTTTTCTAGACTTGTTTTTTTTCTTTTTTTTGTAAATTTAATCTTCTCACAAATACATTCGTAAAATTGTCTCCATTTCTGACCGCAGAAGCACGTGTCACTTTCTGTACCCTCTACCGCGGAAGGAGCCTCCGGGCTCTTGGCCGCCTCCCGCATTCCCGGTCACAGCACCGGTCGTCCTTCTCGCATCACTTGTCTGCGGAAGCCAATGCTCTTGCTCTGATGCTCCTGCGGCTCGCCGGCTGCCACGCTTCTTGGGCGCGGAAGCGCCTTCCGCGGTGAGAAAGAGATTAAATCTAAAAATAATTTTACAAAGATGTTAGATTTGTAAAAAAAAAATTGATAAGAGTTAGAAAAGCGACGACTTCTCTTATACAGTCTTACCACACCAACTGTAAAGTCGCCGGCAGTAACAGTAAAGCACAATGCGCTGCTCGCTGGTGATGAGATCGAGCAGTGGTAGAAGCAAAACAAAGATGCGTCCCAAATCCCAACCCAACCTGTGCCCCCGGTTCAGGCCACCGCCCACTAGGCTGACACTGAGAATAATCTGTGGTTCCGTGCATTTTGTATTCCAACCTCTGTTGCAGGCTGCAGCTTTCTCTCTCTCTAAAAAGAAACCTCTGTTACAGCTGGAGAACAAAGGCCAAACGCTTTGACCAAAACGGATGCATTACGCCATTATCCATGGAAATCTTGTATTGGTCAGATCCCAATTGTTGTCGCTCAATGGGTAGGTTTTGTGATTGGATTCCTAGTTTACAGTTTTCTCGATGTACCTTCTTGAACTATATGTGATTCGAAGACGCGCGAGCCTATTGCGGGTTCTTGACGAAAACAGATTTATGGTAGGAAGACAAAATCTCAATTTGTGAGCAAAACTACTTTCAATTGATTGTGCCTCTGTTGTCGTCAAAAATTTGAAGTAGGGTTTCTGACAATAGTACACTAGATGAACACCTGGTTCAGAGCGTGACAGTCGATTTGACCTGTAATCGACAAGGTAAAAATATAAAATTCACTTAAAACCGATTGTGAAGATCAATCGACTTAGACTCAATCAGTTCAAAGCCGATTAAATCAAGATAAAAAGGTAAGTCTAACTAGCCGATTAAGGCTAATCAAAGGATAAAGGTAGATTGATTCTGAAGAAGGCGATGCCCAGCAAAATCAGAATAAATCGAACCTGGGGGCGTAATTGAAGAAGATCAACAATCGGCGATGCGCAACTTTATTGATCAAGATCAAATTATAATAGCTAAATTACAAGAACTACTCCTAGTCGACAGGAAAAAAAGATCTATGTAATTTGTGGGTTTGATTGTGTTGGTGATTTTTTCGCAGCTCGCCCTTGTCCTCCTTTTATATCCACCGGTCGATTGTATCCTATTACAACACGTTACAAAGCATGATCCGTATTGGCCTCAATCCGGATAGTTTTCCTTTAAAATCTTTACCGTTACCAAATATCTTCAAATCTTTCCAAATCGTCCGTTGGTTACTATATGTTGACTTTATCTTATCGATTTTGACCATACCTGCTAAATTTTGGTGCAAACAGCCTCCTTGGATTATGAGATTAAAAAATTCATGGCAGGAAGACACAATCTCAAGATTTCTAAGATATACCAAACAATATTTTGTCTATTTAAGAGCTCAATTGTTTGTGATTGAGCGGTTCTCTATAAATTTGACAACGCACGTGGTTCTAATGCAAATTTACATGTTTTTATTAGGGTTATGCACGGTTTTACTGAGACAGAAGTGATGACTTTTCTAACTCCCTTGCCTTTCTTTTTCCAAACCTAGCCCCTCCTGTATGAATTGCAAATCTAGCTAGAGGCGGGCGAGAGCGGGGGAGCTGGTCTGCCATGGGAGCAGGGCACGGGAGGTGGCCTACCTCGACCGGCAAGAGTGGGGCCCACCTCCTACAGTAGGAGAGCACGAGAACACTGCGGAAGATGCTAGATTTGCAATTCATCTCGGGAGGACTAGGTTTGAAAAAACAAGATAAGGGGTTAGAAAAGTCATCACTTTACTCAAGCAACCATGCAAAAAAAAAACGAATCTAATCGATTAACTTGGTTTAACCGGTTTATGGTATTTGGTGTGGTATGGCTCAAATCTGATTTTTAGGATACGATTTTTTGTAAAAACCATGAGTAAACCGAAATAAAAAATACACCTGTAATTAGGTAGTAATGGTCAACCGTGTGTATTAGAATCCGTATTGATGTTCAAAACGACAAGTAAAAAAGAATGATCTACATTAACTTGGTAAATATGGTATTTACCGATCCTAATCGAAGTTCTATTTAGTATCACATTTCAATTACTGTATTTAAAAAATCCTATTTACCGAACCGTATTTATAAATATACTGTATGAAAACCATATGTTTTATTATTCTTTAGACATATCCGAGGTATGCATACATGTTTATCCTAATTTAAGTAGCTATATTTTGAACCGTGTGATCATCTTCAAGATTCATGTCACCGTATCTTGTTATTTTCTTCTCTTCATCCATCATTTCTATCATTTGACACCACGAATCCCATATAGTAGGTCCACATATACTGATATACATCCATACCGTAGTCGTGAGGCCTTCGCCTCCTCAATCGTTGATCATCCGTGCCCCATCAGTAGCGCGCTCATCAGCAGCATCTCTCGGGAAGAAATGTACGTTAGATAATGTAGTATTGTCTGATATTTTGAAAACCAGATACCTTGATTGTTTACAAACAAATCTCTATTTCCTTTTTTTTTAAAAAAAAAATCATCTCCGATTTCTGCTGTACTAAACTAACCCCTTTGCAGGCGTTCAATTCACGAAAAAGCCCCTGAAAGGGACAATCATCTCCGATTTCCGCTGTACTAAACGAAGCCCTTTGCAGGCGTTCAATTCTCGAAAAAGCCCCTGAAAGGGACACCAGCAATTGACCTTATCACACGCTGGTTCTTGTCTCGAGCTCGGCTCTCTGGTGCCAGCTTGCTGCTGCGCTAGTTTCCATTGCACAATTCAATAACACGGAAGCTTGAAAAGCAGCAGCAAAAATTGAAAAAAAGGGGAACAAAACAATTGAATTCGGAGGAGCCTAAAGAAGGGAACTTTCTCAAGTCAAGAAAGCACTTTCCTTTGCATTTTTAGGGGGAAGATAGTGTGACGGAGAGAGCATTGTTGTGGGCGATGGGGAGGAGGAAGAGAGGTTGTGGAATGGTGGATGTGGCATGGCTGCTGCTATTCCTCTGCTGCTGCTGCATTTGGCCCCAGAAGCAAATCTTGGTTGCTGCAGACACTGATCCTAATGATGGTGAGTTAGAACCTAGAAACTTCCTCTTTTAGTGCAATTGTTCTTTCGTTCTACAGCTATTCGATTTCTTTGTAGAGTATTGCTTGATGGTTTTAGTTGGAAAAACGGGAGAATTTTGCTGCAAAGGGACACTTTTTCTCTGTTTCTTTAAGTGCTTCCGCCAGATGGGTGGTTGTTGGTAGATTCGGTTTGGAACGAGAAAAAATTTGGACTGCGTACCAAATCTTGGGTTTCTTCTCTTTACTTTCCCCCAGATTTCTGCTTATTGCTTTTGATGTTCTGGATTTGTGCAAGAACGCCCTGCATTTGGACCCTTTCTACACTGTGAGTAAGATGATGTGTGAATTTCAGCAGTTTAGTCGCTTATAGTCCAGAAACCCTAAAGTTTATTTTCTTGTATTTCTGGTAGTTTTGGTTGGGACAACATGGAGCGTTGAGCATCTTCCTTTGGTATCTGTCTTTTCTTTCTACCCCTGATATAGTTAGCTTGTGCAAAGAAACACCTGCAGTTTTTTTTTATGGATTTGGCGAATAATTTGAGCAAGGAAATGCACTGGATTCAGTGGAAAATCCATGCATAGTTCTATCTTGCAAGTTCAGCTTGGAAATGAACTGGGTTTGTCTAGTGATGCTCCCGATCTACTGTTCTAATTTTTTGCTCTCGGACATGCAGTTACTGCACTCAATACACTCTTCACTAGCCTGAATTCTCCCGGGCAGCTCAAAGGCTGGCAGGCAAATGGCGGTGACCCTTGTAGCCAATCATGGCAGGGCATCACTTGCTCAGGATCATCGGTTACTGCAATGTGAGCCTCATGAATCAAAGTAGTTGCTAGCCCAGCTTCATTTCTTACTCGCTCTTAGTGTTATTTTTTTTATTTTGATACTGTAGCAAATTGACAAGCTTGGGGCTCTCTGGGAATTTGGCCTACAATATGAATAGCATGGGTTCGTTGGTCGAGATGTGAGTGCCCAAATTTATCTTATGTTCAACCTTGTTTGCTGTGGGAGTTCAGTTGAAAACCATCTTAAATCAATTTTTGATGCAGTGACATGAGCCAAAACAACCTTGGTGGTGGCCAATCGATACAGTACAATCTCCCCACTAATAAGCTTGAGAGGCTGTAAGTTCCTTAAATGAAGTTATGCATTTGAAATTTTCTGTCAGCTATTCCGGTACCATGGCTGTTAAATAATTCTTGTTTTGCAGCAATCTCGCAGGAAACCAGTTCACTGGAAATTTACCCTACTCGATTTCCATGATGTCTAATCTTAAGTATTTGTGAGTATCTTTGCAACCAGAAGTTGATTTTGCCTTGGAATTTGAGACATCTGGTAGGGCTAAACGAGTTTTTCTTGTATATGCAGAAACCTTAATCATAACCAATTACAAGGAAATATAACTGATGTATTTTCCAACCTTGATAGTTTAACAACGCTGTGGGTACTTTTTTCTGTGCATTGTCAGATGGGTCTTAATTTGTGTTGATATTTGTTCATATTCCTGATGTTTCGATTTTCTTACCATTTTCCTATGTAATGTGATGCAGGGATATCTCCTTTAATTCTCTTACTGGTGACCTACCACAAGGCTTCACTGCATTGTTAAGCCTTAAAAATTTGTAAGAAATGGATTTATTTTTTTGTCTCCTAGACATGTCTTGTTAGAGTGTCATGCATCTAACCCATGTCTTGTTCTTTTCAGATATTTGCAGAACAATCAATTTACTGGTTATATCAATGTTCTAGCTAATCTTCCCCTTAATGATCTGTAAGTAATCAACTTGTAAATCATCGGCACTTTATTTACATATACAGTACTGTATCTCATATCTTGTTTACTTATAGGAATGTTGCAAACAATCGTTTCACGGGTTGGATTCCTAGTCAGCTTAAGAAGATAAATAGTCTACAGTGAGTTCTCTTGATTTCTTAGCATGAAATTGTTAAGAGAGCTATATCCTGAGCTGAGACGATGCTTGTGTATAGAACTGATGGCAATTCTTGGAGTACGGGACCAGCACCACCGCCTCCGCCATATACAGCTCCACCTCCTCCAAACCATCGGAAAAGCCCAGGTCAAAATGATGATGGTTCACAAAGTTCTGGTGGAAGCTCTGGGATAGGTGGTGGAGGTGTAGCAGGCATTATCATATCATTGCTAGTTGTCGGAGCAGTCGTTGCTTTCTTTGTGATAAGAAGAAGAAAACACAAAGCTACAATGGAAGAACACTTTGAACAGCACCAGCCATTCACTTCGTTCCCTTCAAAGGAAGTTAAAGGTCAGTTCGCTTGATGCTGTGATGGTTGTCATACTTGATTTTTTTTCTTTCTATTTTAGCTAATTATGTGAATGTTTGCTTCTACAAATGTTGCAGACATGGAGCCTATCGAAGAGTCTACCACAATCGATGTAGATTCTTTTCCTTCCCCTGCTTCAGTTAGTCTGAAGCCACCCCCCAAGATTGAACGCCGCAAGTCATTCGATGATGATGATTTTTCAAACAAGCCTGTCTCGAAGAAAAGCAATGTAACACCTATAAAGGCAATTGTCTATTCAGTTGCAGATCTACAGATGGCAACAGATAGCTTCAGCATGGATAACCTTGTTGGAGAGGGTACTTTCGGACGTGTTTACAGGGCACAGTTCAACGACGGAAAGGTATGCTACATATTATCTTACTGCTATTCATATATATTTCTGAAAGCACATAAACTTTCTTTGCTTGCACATGTAAGGTCTTCGAAACTGGGGCTGTTATGTGTTGTTTTTGTGTTTCCAGTAGTCATGTGTTAGCATGCCCGCAATAGGCCCTTAATGTAAAATTCCATGTATACATTATCACATTGATGAAATTGCGTAAGTTACACAGATCTAAGAAGGAATTTATGTGTTCAAAGCAAGACGTATTAAACTCAGTTTTGTCATGGAGAAGAATGAAGGAACATAGAAGCATTCTTCGTAAATTGAATGCTTTTAGTGCTTAATGACAGCTTCAGTTTTCCTGCCATTGTATTTATCATTTTGCTTTAAAAAGTATTTGGGTAGTGGAAAGTAGAAGTTGAGACATTGAAATATACGAGGCTTACTTTTCTTGTTGACTCTATTCAGGTTCTTGCCGTGAAGAAACTAGATAGTACCGTGATGCCATTCCATTCATCTGATGACTTTGTTGAACTGGTCTCAAACATTTCAAAGTTGCACCATCCAAATCTCAATGAGCTTGTGGGCTACTGCATGGAACATGGACAACACTTGCTTGTGTACGATTTCCACAGGAATGGATCACTTCATGATCTACTCCATCTTTCAGACGAATACAGCAAGCCACTTAGCTGGAACTCTCGCGTTAAGATTGCACTAGGCTCTGCCCGTGCACTGGAGTAAGTGAAAAATGCACTTTATATTATGTTGATCTGGATCGTATGATATTGTAAACGAGACTTGCGGGATTGGAACGTGCCCAAAGATTTGGCGTTGGATAGGAGTGCATTAAAGTTAGCGATCCACATACCAGAACCATCACCCAAGACCAAAGGTTTATGGGTATTATTGACTTTGATTGGGTTTCTTTCTTAACCTACCCCAACATGCTTGGGACAAAAGGCTTGGTTGTTGTTGTTGTTGACTGTATGATATTGTGTCTACATGCTATTCTGGTATTATACATGACACTGAATATTGTACAAGTTTAGCTGTCCTATGTGTCCAGATCCAACTGGACAGGAAAAGGGCCTTGGTTATAGTTGCAAGCTAAGTGACTTATTGCTAGCTTCAAAAATTTAATTTGTAACCTTGTTGATAATGTAAGTTGAATTCACAATATTGCTGTTGGCCATATCATGCTAGCTGAATCTCTCTGAGCTGGAAGCATCCTTTGCATATTATGTGTAGACTTTTAGATGCATGTCTTTTCTACATGTTTTGTTCGAATGTGGTATGTTAGTTCTACATTGTCAAATAGTATTCACTGAATGATTGAAGCCCATGCTTCAATAATTATCTGTACATTACATAATCTGTTGTAACATCCTATGTTCCTTTTGAAATATAATCTGTAGGTATCTTCACGAAATATGTTCTCCGTCCATTATCCATAAGAATTTCAAGTCATCTAACATTCTGCTGGACTCAGAATTCAATCCACACCTTTCAGATGCTGGACTTTCAAGCTTTATTTCTGATGCTGAATTCCAGGTAAAGCTCTTGTCAAATACTCCAGCACCCATTTGAAGAGAACTGCTTGCATAGTTGCATTTAAAAAAAAAATCAGTACACAGATAACTCTTGGCCTGCTAAGCTATAAAATATCGGGCTAATGGGCCTATAAAATTGCTGGCAATGATTTGCACCTATTCGCACTGATAAAAAAAAACAAATATTTTGTGTGTATCTTGATTATTTATATACGCATGATCTATGCAATTCTAACCTAGCATTTACACATTATGGTTCACTAATGATCGTCTTAATGTTCACCACCAAATCAACCTCTACAGGCAGCAGAACAGAGTGCTGGGTGCTCTGCCCCAGAGGTGGACATGACTGGTCAGTATACCCTCAAGAGTGATGTCTACAGCTTTGGAGTAGTCATGCTAGAGCTTTTGACGGGACGTAGACCTTTTGACAGGTACCCTCTTATCAGCAATCGTCAGTTTTCAGCTTGTGCATGATTATAAATTTAGTTATTGATGATCCTAAATGTGATCGTGTACTGTTTGCATTACAGCGCTAGACCCAGGTCAGAGCAGTCACTCGTGCGGTGGGTGACTCCCCAGCTGCACGACATTGATGCTTTAGACAGTATGGTCGATCCTGCACTCAAGGGTTTGTACCCTGCCAAGTCTCTGTCCCGATTTGCCGATGTGCTCGCCTTGTGTGTCCAGGTAGGAATTCACTCACTACCTTATGCAAATTAGTCATACCAAACCAAATATATTCCTGTGAATAGTGTCTGATCCCCCAAATTGTGTTACAGCCTGAACCAGAATTCAGGCCACCAATGTCGGAGGTGGTGCAAGCATTGGTTCGTCTTGTTCAGAGGGCCAACATGACGAAGAGAATGCTCGATGGAGATACTTCTCGGCGAGCAGATGACCAAGACCAAGATTTCATATGACAAGCAAAACCCAACCCTCTGTTGCATCTCAGATTGTTGTTCGCTTAGCAACTAGTGGAGGGAAAAATGGACGAAGAAAGCAGGGAATTCGGTTTCATCAGTACATAATCACAGATTTTGCTTGATAACAAAGGATTGGTGTTGTATGATCTTACATTAGTGCCGTGAATCTTAGATTCTTTTATTATCTACAAATGATCCAAATAAACAGAGCTATGGCATCAAGTTTGTTGGTTATTAAGATATCAAATAGTCTCATTAACGCTGTCTGCATCAGCTGAGAATAAGATGCATCAGATCATTGTGACTTTGCTGGATATGATCTGGAATCTGTTCTATCAAATCTCGAAGGGAAACTGATCATGTGGCATCCCTTATTATAAAGTTGCAGATATGAATTCATACAAAAAACACGAGGAGGAAGCAAGAACAGTGTTTCATGAGTAGCTGCTGCTTTTTCCTCTGAACATACCACCCCAAGGCTCCTCAGGTAGATCAAACTGACTGAACCGACCGAATGGCGTGAGAATCCACGCGCTTCAGCCTCACCACGGATTCAACATGCGCCATTAGCGCGTGCATCTCTCCCAATCTGCGAAAGAAAAAAAAAGGTTAGATTTTTCTTTTTTTCAATGCCCTGCCATGAAATTGCCATCTTGCAAATTTCCGCATTTGTTCTACCTAGCGATTTCGGCACGGCGCTTTGCCTGCTCTGCAATCAGAGAAGACGGCGGCGTTCCACTGCTGAGAAGATGATCAGAGAGCGCCCTCCGTTGAGCTCCTCTCTGAGCTAGCACCCACTTGGGCTCCCGGTCCTCCTTGCCGTAGTCTCTCCTTGTAAATGCAGTCTGAAGAGTGAACAAACGCAGGCATGAACAAACTCTGAACTAGGAAAGAAGCAAGAACAAATGTGCTATACCTTTCTGTCCAATAGCAAGTTCCATGCTTCGCCACTGAGAATGTACCGAACGGTAATCTTGACCAGATCAAGAGGGACATAGAACACCAGGCTGTACAGCCATATGACGCCTGCCCAGCCCCACCCGATCGCGCTGATCGATGCGAAGCTGATGGTGGCATAGACAGCAACAAGGGTAGCCACCTGCAGAAGATCAAGAACTCACCTTACCATGCCAGTTACAAAGCACATCTTTACTGAGAGCTTCAGCAGAAGGTGAGTGTCAAGAATTTGCTAGAGTAAATGTGAGAACAATGTGAAATTTCGATGCATGTTTACTATTTGTAGTGATTTGTTCAGACACATACCAATTGTGCTATGACAAAAGCACATATCAGCAGAGCTCCAGGCCTTTCGAGGAACGACAAACCCTGACTGCGTGTGACGAAAATAAGAGCCTGGCTGATGATACTGACTTGCAGATACATCGCTGATGAGATCTCTTCGGCGTTTTGCTTGAGAGATCTCACCTTGAAGTGAGACTGCAATTCAGAAAGAAGAAGCTTCGGTCGTTGATTTACCAAAGATATGTTGAGAGTTTCAGATTCAGATGCTGCAAGCTGCAACAAACATTACCTCGAAGAATGTTGTTCTTGTGACTGCCCAGTAGAACAGCACCGTGACCAATGCAAGGTAGGTTCCTACGACAACTCCAGTTGCAAATATCTCACTCAGCCTCCAGCTATCTGGGCTTCGCGATGGCTTCACGCGATCCTTTGATATCGTCATGATAGTCCCTGATCAGAGAACACGCCAACCCATCAACAATTCAAGAGAGTATTTCAGTAGTTCGCATGGTAAGTTCAGAGAAACAAACACTACCATCATTCAGTATGGCTATGATTAGAACCATAAATGGAGGGAAGTCATATTCCCATATTGATGCCAGAAGAAGAAACCCAAGCTGCATGCACAACATAGAAGACAGGTGAGTCTGATACTATTACCGGTTTAGTGTCTATATTTTTGATGGAGAAGTCAGTTCACTTCTGGCTTACGACTATCCGTATAGTGATGGAGACAGCATAAATCTGCATCAAGGGAGTAGAAATTGTAATAAGAAAATTGTAAAAGCAACGGAACAGCTGAACTTTACCGCGGGGAGGGTATGCAAGAACTCAAACCGTGTAATTCTTCATCCGCTGGAATATAGCGCGGCTGGTCAAGACGGCGCTGACGATCACGCTCAGCCCGGGCTCCGTCAGCACAATGTCGGCGGCGCTCCTCGCGGCGTCCGTCGCGTCGGACACCGCGATGCCAATGTCGGCCTTCTTCAGCGCCGGCGCATCATTCACGCCGTCGCCCGTCATCCCGCAGATGTGGCCCTTCTCTTGCAGGATCCTCACTATCTCGTACTTGTGCTCTGGGCTTGTGTTGCCGTGACAGAATTCAGACACCATGAGATGACAAGATCATAAACTTGGAAGGTGCATCAGTGCATGCACATCCTTACGGCCTCGGCTGAATTGACCATCTAACCTGGGAACACGCCGGCGAATCCATCAGCCTTTTCGACGAGATCATCGACCGGAATTGCACCATTTCCGTCGTTGTGACTGCCGAACAGTGACGCCGACGGGTACATGTTGGTCCCCATCCCCAGACGCCGGCCGGTCTCTTTTGCAATGGCCAGGTGATCACCTGCTGAGGCAGCGACAGAGATCAAGTTCTTGACATGCTAAAGAAAGTCTGAAACGAGAATATGTTTATGTCAATGCATACCGGTGATCATCTTCACGCAGACGCCAAGATCCAGCGCTTTGCGGATGGTGTCAACGCTGTCGTGCCGCGGCGGATCAAACAACGGCAGTAGGCCGCAGAAGACCCATGGTCCACCATGGCCGTGCCTTGATTTCTCCGGGACCTCCTGATGCAGCCCATCAGGTGAACGAGTTACTACTATTTAGCAACTTGGAATGCTTCAGAATGCGGAGTTTCACTTTCACCAACTAGTGAACTAGTCTGAGTTTGATGTTATTACTACCTGGTAAGCAACTGCTAGCGAACGGAGGCCCCTCTCGGCAAATCTGTCGATGAACAACTGCACCTTTTGAGCGATGTCATCCTTATCGTAGCACAGATTGAGGATCTGAAAGATGAGTAACATCAGATGTTCTAAATTTTGACCAAACATTATAAAGGCCCGTGTTGTTAGCTGACAGCAGCACTTAGATGCAATGATGAACTTCAACAGGAGCGAGTACCTGCTCAGGAGCACCTTTGCTGACCCGGAACCAATTACCATCAGAATCAATGTATGTTATAGCTGTCCTCTTATCAACGGGATTGAACGGGAAAAAGTGAACTTCGGTAATGTTGGCGCGTGCCTGACAAAGAATCAGATGACATCCGTGAAACATTCTGAATGTGCAGACTCAAATCAGTTAAAGAAATGAAAAAAACCTCTCTGGGGTCAGTAAGCATATTTATGATGGCCATATCGATTGCATCTTGATTCTCCACTCTTGATGCTCTTGCAGCCAACAGGATAATCATGTCCTTGTCCATTTGTCTGCTGAAAACCTGAAGTTACCAAAAGGATGGATCAGTTTGCACACCAACAGTAACATTGCTGGTAAATTTATAAGATGAATGTACGCCTTTTTCTATAAAAAAAACCTCGATTAGATTTTTGTCAACAGTAAGATGGTTGAGAGTAAGTGTTCCAGTTTTGTCACAGCAGAGAACATCCATTCCTGCCATTTCCTCAATGGCGGTCATCCTTTTAGTGATAGCACCCTGCAAATTTAATGATATATGATATATTGGTTGTTAACTGAAGAAAAATGACAAGGATATCCTGACAGACTGACACACCTGTTGAGATAGGTGATGAGAACCTATTGCAAGTGTGACTGACAGAACAGTAGGCATGGCGATCGGTATCCCTCCGATCAGAAGAACAAGCACATTGTTGATTCCTTCTCGGTAAGACCGGTGCTGGATTGGAAACATGATGATAACCTCAAGAATCACCCCTATGGCGATCGAGCAGATGCAGAAGTTCCCTATGCAGGTTAGAACCTGAAATATCAGTACGAAAATTAACTTAAATCACGTACACTTATGTTGTGCTTAATACATTCTGAAGATTGATTATTCACCTTCTGGAAATGCCCAACAACCTCTGTGGAGTCGACCAAATGAGCTGCCTTTCCAAAGAAAGAGTGGATTCCAGTTGCAATGACGACAGCTTCAATTTCACCATGCTTGCATGTTGAACCAATGAACACTAGGTCGCCGGTCCTTTTGGTAACAGGAAGGGATTCACCAGTAAGAGCTGACTGCAAGACGGAGAAGAAACAAAAAGAGAACCAAATTATTTGGACAGATCAATTAGGCTGACATGCCGATGACTGATATCTTGCGCATGAACGATATGCGGTAATGTGATTGCCTGATCAATTTTGAGAGCATCCCCCTCGAGTAGGCGTGCATCTGCAGGAATAATGTCACCAAGCCTGATGCAGATGATATCCCCAGGTACCAATATAGAAGCATCCAGCTCTTGCCATTGCCCATCTCTAAGAACCTGCAGGCCACCCATGTATAAACACAGAAAGATCAGACTAAATCAATGCATTCACTTGCATACTTAATCTGTCGATACAAACATTTGTTTTCAGTGCTAAGCGGGCCATGAGTGCTGCAGCCGCACTGCCGGCATTATTTTCTTCAATGAAGCTGATTGTTGAATTGATAATCAGAACACAGATGATTCCCAGAAAGTCCTCCCAATCAGGACCTTGACTCTGAAGAAAGAAAATCAAACACCGAAAAAAGTCCATTACGCTGCTTTTGTTGAAATTACTCTTTTCTGTGGCATCCAAGCCTTCTTGACTAAATCAATCAAAGAACACAACAATAACGAGGCTTTCTCTGAGGTGACGATAGCCATTCATTTGTTACAATCCGATGATCCACAATTAAAAGAACATATGCAAAGGTACTAGGTATTAACTTTAAAAAAGGAAAGAGTGTTAGATAGGTAATTTAATACAACCGTCAAATTAGGAAAACAACTATAAAATAGGAACCGTTCCTATTCTTTCGGTTGCAAGCTGACAAATCGTAATAACTTCAGTCTCAAACAATGGCCAAAACCATATGCAAGACATTTAATGGCGAGACGATGTCATCACCATATGAGCAGGTTACGAGGATGAGCATCCATGTATGAATGGCAGGAAGAAACGCATCATACATGGTAAAAATTTCCATGGTCATGCATGGTAGCTGATCCTCGGCGCTCGACGGCGTACGTACAGCTTTAGGAGAGCCGCTCGCTGTGACGTGCCGGCGGGCGCTATTGATTAAATACAGCGGCGACGATCAAAATTAAGACGGACCACATATGAAAAATCCTATATTCCTAAGTTACCCTGTTGTCAATCAACGGCTGATATTTTTCAGAGTCACCGTGGAATGTCTCAACAATAACATAGAAGTTCACTTACACCCCCATTCGCTAAGACCAGTGCCATCACTGCTGCTGCCTCCATCACCCAGGACAAAGGGTTCCACATAAAACTAACGAACTTGAGAATCTTATTCTCCTGCCAAAGATAAGTCATAGAAAATAAGGAATTCAGAACAGGTAATCTTCCAGGTAAACAGTGAGGAGTAGAAATGGTCAAGTTACACGCTTCTCCTCCAATTTGTTTGCGCCAAACAGCTGCAAGCGTTCTGCAGCATCTGCTGAAGAGAGCCCACTGCGAGATGTATCCAGCTGCTGAAAAACTTCTTCCAGGGGCAGATTCCCCTGAATACACAACATGCATGGCGTCTTCACAGAATGCTCGGAATACAACTTTGGTACATCCTAACTAATCTACTCACCAAATCAATATCTTCGGTGCTGAAACTCTCATGTCCAAGCAAAGTTTTCCCCAGTTCATCCATTTCTCAGCTTCTAGTGCTAGGACCTGCGGTTCATCATCCGGAACAGAATTAGACCCTTTATGAACAGAGCTACATATTCATTTTGGGGGGTGGGGTGGTGGAAGAATGCACGTGTGACGCCTGATCGAAGAACTCACCATTCAAGAATCTGATGGGCAGAAGTTGCTAGCAATGGCAAGGTATTGGTGGTTCTTTTTGAGGTGTTAAGAGGGAGAGGAGCTGGCAGGCAGTTAGGCTGGTATCCTTTTTTCCCGCCATTTGGATAGCTCCAACCACCGTTCAAGCTTCCACGGCAGGGCAGTGAGCCGACGGTCGCTTCAAACCAACCGGTCGACCTCGCTGAGCATGAGAATTGGCTGTAGGCGGGAGCAGGCCGTGTGCAGCGAGACGTACGTGTGCATGGTATTCGCATTGGGTGTCATTACTTTGCGGCTGGTCTCTGCGTACTTAGAGATGTTTAGCACTTCACCCTAACACGCGGATCTGGTGGAGCAACAAGCTTGGTGGTGATTAAAAAAACACACGCACACGCACACGCACAGATGAGAGAAACGTATGACACTGCCACATCTAGTGGAACCATCTACAGATCTACTTGTTGTAACGACTGACTAATGGTAGCATAGTTAACCTTTTTCGCCATTAATCACGAAGACAAGCCACCATATCACACGATATCTTACAAGAATCCCGCAGGAAATCCCACGCCAAGCGAGACACCTGCAATCAGAGTTAAGTCTTTCGTTTCCTAGGAAACTCTACATACTTACTGCACACAGTGTACAGTTCTTTAGGACATGTATAATAGTGTGATGTCAGCTGTCTATATATTTTGCTACATAAGATTTTTTACCGATATAGAAGAGAGAGCAGAAAGAGAGAGAGTATAGATATTTTTTCGTGAAGAGATGACCATATAGACAATATAAAACATCGTTACGTGAGTTATTGTCTATAATAAACACTTTTTCATATCATAATTAAAAGATTGTAGAATCTCATAGAGGCAGCCTTAAGATGCTATCTATTGTAAAAACTGTCTTTAATTTTGTCTTTAGATGACATAAAAGAGTATACAGATAACAGTCGTCTCTACTATTGTACATACTCTAAGTATTCTCCCATAACCTTGTCCGATTCAGATCGCGCAATCCGTATCCCGGCATAGACAAAGTAGTAGTACAAAAGACGATAGGAATCTTAGCATCCTTGAAGTGTGTCTGCAATGTAGGAACTTCACTATAAGCGGCACGATTTTCTATAATAGTTCTATAACAGAACATAAAAGGCACTGACAAATTTATTTTTTCAGAATTTAATTGCAATAGGTAATGTGACTGTAACCTAATCAGTCACACTATCGACCATTGGATCTAAATCGGATGACCCAAATCAGTCCGGACAACACACATGTAGCTACAGGGACATAATTGTAGCAAGAGTACTACAACAGTAGATCCGAGCTGCTAATTATTAGAACGAATGGCTAAATTACAGTCACAGTTGCTGTTGTAGGCGATCTATGTGTGCGGTGGAACGTAGAGTGCACTAGGCGACAAAAAGCATCCTTGTGTCTTCCTTAAGTTTCCATCCACCGCCCCAAACCGGCAAGTGCCACACGACCTTATTTCTCACTTTAAAAGCCACCACTTCCTTTCACTCCACTCTCTTTGCCTCCCCTCGCCCTCCCTCTCCTCTGATAAACCTCCTTCACGCCTCTCCCACACAAGCAGGTGAGCTTTTCGATTATGTGGTTTCTCTACTGATCGGCGTGATTCAATTCCTAGGAATGGATCGGTTTGGTGATTGATGGATTGGTGCGCATCTAGGAAGAATCGGTGCGATAAAGTGGGGGGAAAATAGCCGGACGAAGATTCTATTGTCGCCATACCGTATGGTGACAACTCCTTAATCCCATACGGTATGACGACAAATGTGGGATTAAAGAGTTGTCGTCATACCATATGATGACAAATCCTTAATCTTATGTCTCCAAACACGGGACTAAGGAATTGTCGTCATACCGTATGGCGACAATAGGGACTTCGTCTATCCCGCTGGCGACTACTCCTATTTCGTCGTACCATTTGGCGACGGAGAATTATTTTTGCAATTTTTCTATTTCGCGTATTATTGCCGCAATTTCTTTTAGAAAATGTATTATTAAAAAAAATTTCGAGACTTGACTATGGAGATTGAGAGGTACGATGGAGAATAGAGATGTTGTACACATCAAAATGGCTCTGAACTTTCCCATTGACCTAAATAGAGAAAGAGACTCTTCATCTGATATGTGAGACTAAATGAGGACTTGCGTACCGATATCTCGATAGCACTTATTTTTGTGATATAAATAGGTTTTGTAAGCGTTGCATATCAATAGCTGAAATTGAAGGTGTACATACACAGTGAAGGACACAGAACTTTATCAATGGAGCTTGAAATAAAATATTATAATATCTTTTGCATATAGCTAGCTAAATACTCTTTTCGTTCTTTTTAAGTAACATTTTAGAACATGTGCAATCAAATTTTCTAACATTCGTCAATTAGTATATTTACAATGATCTAAATTGACAATTTTTATCAAAAGTATTTTTCATAAAATTATTATTTTTACCATGAAAAGTATATGGTGTCATTTAAAATAGAACTTAGAAGGATTAACACACAAAGTATTTAGACGACTCAATTAACATCCTACGGTTCAAAAATAATACACTTTATTTAATCATAGCTCTATTACAAGTCACTCATTTTTACAACTGATATTTAGCAATCACACTCTTTTCTTTTTTTATACCCTTGAAGCATCTAGACCCCTAAATTCGCCTTGAGTTTTGGTAATTAATGACAATCGTGTTGTAAAGGACTAACAATTTTTCTTGAGGACATGAAAGCAGATTGGTCCTACATATCTGTCGGGGATCGGACAGCCTGGCGCGCGTCCCCCTGACACGTGTCCGTTCCCCCTCCGTGCCCGGGGGACTGTTCCTAAGCCCAGGCAGAGACGTCTCCGATCTACCGGCCCGGAGCACCGAGCGGACTGTTGCTAGTCGGGATCCGACCAAAGGTCCCAAGAGACCACCGGGGACACTCTTCCCCGACCTGGCGGACCTCTCCGAGCTCTTCCCCGACCTGGCTGGCTGGGCTCCCGACCTCCGCAGCGGGTCGGGACCCCCTGACTCCGATCAAGCCAAGGCAACCCCCGCTAGCCTCCACCGGCCAACAGCCACGTACCCCACGGATGGGGTCAATCGAAGTGACTATACGAGAATAGGTGACCCCTTCCCAAGATGGTTAATAGCTGCCGAAGTCATGCTTCCAGTCCCATCGACCGGTCACGTACAGTACGAAGACACGCTCCCTCCCGAGGCAGCACCAACGTCATGAACAGCAACGTCAACACTTGTCAGGATCACAGAAGGCAGGTACGCCATTTCCCGGTGAAATACCTAACCGCCCTGACCAACGAGACTACCGACCCAGCGTGGGCAGGACGGGCGGTGACCAGTCGACAGGACGAAGGACCGAAGCTCTTAGTATAGGTCACCTCGCCCTTCCCCAGCTCTCGAGGTAACCTGCCCCTTCCTACCGTATAAAGGGAGGCAGGAACCCCGGGGAAGGGGGGATTCTTCTCATTAAGCCATGAGCACTCTTGCGCTAGGGTCCAATAACTCTCGTTTGTAAACTTTATACAGCCATCCACACCGAAGGCAATACGACACCACCACACGAACTGGAGTAGGGGGTTCGGCCCGAACCAGTATAAACCTCGTATCCCCTGTTTGGTTGCGCAGGTTCCCCTGCTTAGTGCGCCCACCGAGGGTGCCACCCGGACGAGCGAAGCTCTGGGCCTCGCCCTCCGTACGATCCTTCCCCCTCTTTCTTTGCGGTCGACGGTCCCGATCGTCGACAATATCGCACACAAAGAGATAGAATCATAAAGCACAAAGAAAATCAAAGCATCGACAACACTACCACAGAAAGGCTTATATTAGACGCCTCAGCACAGACGATTTTTCAAAATCGTTTGTGATGAGGAATATCACTGACGGTTCTAGAGTGAAACCGTTAATAACATCATCACAGACAGTTCTTCTCATAAACCGTTAGTGATATACAAGGATATCACAGATGGTTTTATACTAAAACCGTTTATGATATCAAGGGTCATCATATACGGTTTTCGTATAAAACCGTCTGTGATATCTCTGTATATCACTGACGGTTTATAAATAGAATCATCTGTGATAGCTCCTAGTAATATATAATGCAGAGCCCTGAGCCACTTAGTGTTTTTAGGGTTTTGGAATTTATCTTTGAGGTGGCTGTGGCTGTGAGGCGATCTGATGAAAAAACAATAGATTTTGAAGGGTGATTGTAGATCCATTTGATTTTGGTGATCTAAGGTTAGTAATTGGTTTTAATTGCATTATATTCAAGATCTAGCTTGGTTAGGAGAGAATTTGAAGATTGTTTAGATTTAACTTGTAGATCCATAGGTTCTTGTTGATCTAAGGTTAGTAATTGGTTCTAATTGTATTATATTGAAGATTTAACTAGTTTGGTAAAGAGAGAATTTGAAGATTGTTTAGATCTAGCTAGCTTGTAGATCCATTTGTTCTTTGTGATCTAAGGCTAGTAATTTGTTCTAATTGCGTTATATTTAAGATCTAGCTAGTTTGGCGAAAAGAGAATTTGAAGATTGTGTTTATATCTAGCTTGTAGATCCATTTGTTCTTTGAGATCTAAGATAATAATTGGTTACATAATTGCATTATATTCAAGATGTAGCTAGCAGTGCATAATTAATTTGAGAATGTGTGCATGCGTAAATTTCCTGTTTGTGACAACAAGGTACTAATATATATCTCTTGAATGCTCCATAGATATAGTTTTTGGATGTCTTAACTAATTGTGTACCGTTATGTAGGAGGCTACGCGGTACAATCTTCAAGTGAGGCTTACCAATGTCTTCGTTCTCCTTCAGGCTGCTTGGGGGCTCGCATATCCATCCGATCAAGGGGCGCTGGAGCACGGTACCCAGGTAGCATCGGGTTTCACGAAGGTCAATGTGGACGGTGTATATGAAATTTTCAAGGTCGTCGCACTGCAGATGCCCCCAAATGATGAGATCATGACACTAAGGAATGCCGTTGGCACATACATCCAGTGGCCCAGCAGCGATATCTTCCTGGACGCCCATCCACTAACACCGGAAGTACCCGCACTACCGGAGTCGCCTACACTACCGGAGTCGCCTGCTGCACATTAGCAGGCCACCAAATCAGGTACCGTGTCCTGTGCATCACAGGCCTTTATGTGGGATCGTGCCCACTCATCTCCTGTGAAGACTCCCTTTAGTAGAAAACAAGATAAGGGCAAATCGAAGCAGATCACAGAGGCCCTGGACTATCCGATTGCCCCGTTGGCCCAAACATACAAGCTAGAAGAGCCTTTAGTAATGGGAGAGCGCCTAAAAAACTTTACAATGATTTGCGTTAGATTGCATGGTTGGTACATGGAACAAGCCAACAAGTGTCAGAACGTTTAACTTGTATTGTAGTACGCTTCAAGCACGAGCATCTGTTCAACTAGTCATCGGGGGGCTTCTTTGCGGTCGACTTCTGTGACTTATTCGATCTCTTCAACCTGGATGCCCTTGACGTCGCGCTCATGAGATACTGGACATTGTAAGTGTGTGCAATCACAGTCTACATTCATGTAATACAGATAAATGTCATGTATATATAACTCCTTACTTTTGTATATATAGATACATGATCCATGCAGCGAAAAAGAACAAATAAGCGGTGGGTTTTCTCGACCCACACATAATCTCGAAGCAAACAATGGATGAAAATTTAAACGCCATCCAGTAATGCGTGGAGCAGGCAGGCATTGCTGGCTCAAAAAGATAAAGAGTTCGTACTTTTACCCCACAACCCAGGGTAAGTGTTGCACTACTTGCTATAATTTGATTTGTACTGTACACGTAACTTAAAGTTAGATTGAATGACCATGGCTACATACCTGTTTAGGTTTCACTGGGTTCTAATTGTAATTCAACCAAGCAAGAACCAGGTTATGTTCCTCGATTTCTTATAGAGCAGCAACCACGACTTGAATCCTATCATGAAATTACTCAACAGTTAATCACGTTTCCTCTATAGATAACATGATTTGTAGGGGTTTCAAGGTGTACGTTGCTCCTGGAATAGCTGAGGCTAACTTTTTAAAATCACGTAAGTCGTTCCAAGTGGACGGGGCGAAGCTGAAGCATGATTTTAAGTTTTTGATATCTGCTAGTACACAATAATCCTGTATCACACTCCGTAATAATGTCTATGCAACTAATCAATTCTATATTTGCAGTGCCACCAGCAGGAAAAGGGAAATAACCTATGTGAATTTTACGTTTGCCACAACATGCAAGTCCTCCTCAGTTCCAAAAAGGTCAATCAGGTTACAACTATATTGTCATAAACTGATCTGATCAGAATTCGATGACAACTCTGTTCCTTCTTGCTGACTCAGGTCATAAATTCAAAAGGCGAGTTCCACTCTGTCTAACTTGAGGAGTTGTGTTAAATCTGAATTGCCACCTGGGTTAATTTTTGAAACTAGTGCTATCAATTTGTGAATTGTAGTTGTGTATTCGAATTTGTGAATTGTATTTGTGCATTCGAATTTGTGAATTGCAGTTGTTCATTCAATTGACGAATATATTTGAGTTCAATTAGTTAATATATCCGACTTGATTTCTGAAATGGATGTGCTTGGTGTAGTGGTTGTGCAGCGATGTAATCTGAGTTGATTCTGAAATACATGTAATATGTAATTTGCTTGTTTCAGAGGGCATGGCTAGCATTTCCTGAGGCTAGCCAGTAAACAGAAGAAGTGTATCGACTTAAAACAACATCACAAATGGTTCTTTAGGAAAAACCGTCCGTGCTACATATCATATCATAGACGGTTTCTACTAATAATCTTCTGTGATGTTCAATTATCATAGATGGTTCCTAGTAAAAACTGTCTGTGATAGTCTTTTCTGTAGTAGTGCAAGCTTAATGCCAAGGTATAATGATTTAATGACCTTTTCATAGTTTTTGCCGGTCTTGATGTTTGAAGAAAAGATCGGATTGCTAAAAAATGTATCGTACTATTAAGAGGGACCTTTGACTAGCAGCTTGATGATGATAAAAAATCTTGGCTCAACTTCATGCTCATACTTTAGTAATGTACATATTTCAAAAAATCCTTTGAAAATGCTCTGAAAATCTACATGGTCGTCACTACTGACTATTTAGGAGCAGTACTACCACACTGCGGTAGTACCGGCCTAAGGGGCCGGTAGTTATATTACAGAGCGCGTGTTTTTGGGTGTTGCCAGGTCGACACTACCACCCTTCTAATAGCGGTACTACCGCAAGTACCAGCCCCAGAGGCCAGTAGTTATATTTAAGAACGACTGTTTTTGGGGTATTTTCCCCCGACCGGCACTACCGCCCATCTAGGAGTGGTAATACCGCAAGTGCGGTAGTACCGACCCACAAGGACGGTAGTTATTTCCAGAGAAGGCTCAAAATGAACATTTCTAGTCTTTGAGGCTAGCACTACAGATTCTACATGGGCGGTAGTGCTGGGGTACTGTATCAATGGCTATTAACTGCTGCATTAAATGCTACGATCGACCGTTGGACCTGAGACCGGTACTACCAGCCCTACATAGGCGGTAGCGCCAGTTTTGCTAAAATTTTTAGGATTTTCGTGCCAATGGCTAGATTTGTGGTTGTGGACTATAAATACACTCTCACTTGCAGCAAAGGCATTCTCTTGGTCATTCATTGCTACTTAGACCTAGCAAGCTTCTTATCATCTATAGTGCATTAATTCATCATTTTTTAGTTGGTGAGAGCATTAAAGTGTGAGCATCTATTCTTGAGCCATTAAACACTTGATCAACCTCAAGTAAGCGCTGAAGATCTATTCTCTTGAAAGTTGCCACCTCCTAGATGGCTTGGAGGTATGGAACCGGTGATCTCTTCAAAGGAGATTGTGAAAATACCCGGTATTGGTGTGAAGGTCGAAACTCACCTACCCAGAGCGGAGAAGAGCTACCACTAGTGATCGAGAGAGGCTCAATTGCGCAAGGAGCCGACTTGATTAGTTCAAACTTCCTCAGCGTGAATTAGGGGAGACCGGCAAGTCTCCGAGACCACAGAAAAAATCATCGTGTTTCTATTCTTGTGGTTTGCTCTCTGGTGATCTTATTTGTGACATTTACATTCCTAGTGGATTTAGAGCTTGATCATTGCTCTAGGATTGTTGTCTTTATCTAGACTTAGGCTCTTGACATATTTAGCAAAACTAGCTCAATTCGGCTTTTATTATTGTAGAGTTTAATTTTGTTCCATAGTTGCTTAATTATCGAATTAGAGTCAAAAGAATTTAAAAACCTCCTATTCACCCCCTCTAGTTGGTTATCCTTGATCCTACAACCCTATCTTAGTATATCCGCATACGAGAAATGAGGTATTTTGCAAGTATATATAGACTAGATTCATCACAATAGATATAATCTAGTTTGTTCAAAGAAAATATCCGAAGAACTTAGATATTTCTAAGGATATATAAATTTTAAAATTGAATAATCTAGAACCTTCTCATGAAATTATCTCTTTTTTTATTCTTGAGAAACTAGTTGGGTGCATACACCTTGAAGGGAATATCACTACTTTTTCTGTACTATAATATGTCTAAGCTTACCATACACGCAGAACAAGGAGGCACTAAATCTAAAAATATTACTGTTATTGAACCACGCATGCCCCTATTGAATGGCGTACTACAACTAGTTATCCACTTTTCATCATTAAAGCAAGGGGTATAAATTGGAAATGTTGCAATAACTACACCTTTAATCTCCATAATAGACTTATATTATAGGATGACGCTTTCCATGAAAATGGATTTATATTGAAAGATGAAGTGAGTAACATGGAATAGTACATGCTATCATTTTGATACAAAAAAATGACACAAAAATAATAATACACTTCCCTATTGTTTAAATTTTTTTTGTAATGGAACTAATTAAACACAAATAGAGCTAAGAAGAGAAATTAGCGTACACTATTTACGTAACAATTTGAAAAATATCGTTTATCTTAATTAACGGTCAAAACCTTATTTATGCAATTTTGGAAAAAATGCATATATATATATATAAGATGTGTATTCCTTTCTCAGGTTCTTCATGTGATGATACGAGAAATTTGATATTGCTATATCGAAATGTGTGCTTATATGTGTTTCCACAAACTTACGTGCTAGACACTAATATATAGTAAAACAAGATTAGAAACCTAATTATTTGGCTAAATTAACTATAGGATATTTGTTTATCTCTGTAGAGTAGTGAGGGGAATTATTCATTATCTATAGTTTTAACAATTATTGTGCAAAGAAGTATATAGATAGAATTGTAGGGTTATATGTTACTTTATTTGATTAAAAAAGATATTATTCTATAATTTAAGTGGAATTTTAAATAATATTCAACTAAAATCTTAGAAAATTAGTCAAATTCCTTACCATTGGATTTGCACTACAATTCGTACTTCGGTTGACAAGGCCTTCGACTTGTCTAGCGGTCTGATATGGCTAGGGTTCAAGTTCGCCGATTTAGGGTTTGGATTCATTAAAATCCTCAATAATGGATGGAGGAGGGCAGCGATAGACTAGCATTAGGCGACAAAGCGGCGGTGGCACCGTTGGCCATGGGCATGTAGGAGGACGGCGAAATGTGTTAAGGGGATAGGAGAATCGTGAGTGGCACGTTAGGTCTTGTAAAGTGGTAGATGGTTGAGACAACGAATCCATTGACGAAGAATAGGAAAGTCAATTCCCCCGTGGGGTAGGGTCCTATAGGGAAAATTCCCATGGGGTGGGGGCGGGCAGGTGGGAGGGGAGGGGGTTGATCTCCTTACGTAGGGGAACGGGGTTTGGCCCCGTTGCACTAGCGAGGTGGGGATAGGGTTGCATTCCCCTTGTGAGGCCCTACAGGGACCTAGTAAAAATTACACATATATTATTTTTTTATAAATATATTTTTTTATTATATGATGGGAGTAAAACATGAATTTATAAGTTTGGATATAATTTTTTAAGTTATATTTTTAAAGAAATACATAAATACTTATAAATTAAAAAATAAAAATTAGATTATTTTTTAAAACATAATTTAACCTATCGTTTAATCCCCGTGAGGATCCCTGCAGGTCGGACCCACCGAGGATTACGGACAGGGTGTCGTCTCCCTCTGAGAGGCCTGGTAGGGGCAAGTGGAGCTACTTAGCATAGGGCAGGACGGGGGCGTGGGAGCTTCTCCTAGGACCCCTGCACCCCGTTGCCACTGGTAGCTGTAGCGGAGGTGGCATCTTGTGGGGTGGGGGCAAAGGTGGTGGCAATTGATTAGGATTGCTATGGTTTGTGTTATAATAAGAACGAATAAGAGCAACTATGGTTCTATATACATGTAATGATAGAATTTTGAACGACTAATGACTAGTCATTCTCTTTGTTTTGTTTAAGTAGAGAAATATTTTTGTACGAAGAAATATTATATCTTTCTAGTGTTTCTGGTCTCAGTTTCCTCACGCCCAAACCTGGATATTTTGGAAGCGCATCCTCTCCTTTTGTGGTATAAAGGCAAATTTTGCCTTTACTCCATTCACACCGTCCGTTTCATATGAGTGCTTAGATTTGTAAGCCAATTGATGAGTGATAGTTAGCACCCAAGTAAATGATTCCCTATCCTTCATTCCTTCCCATTCTATTCTTCCCTTCCATGGTTGAAAAGAGCTCTCTCCCCTCTCACTTGGCGTCAGTCATCAATCATCTTCTATTCTCGACTTGATCATCGCGTTGTTGCTCTTTCGCTCAGTATTTGCCTTGCACAAACTAGGGGCCACTTTCTAGCCGTTGTATTGAAGAGACTAGAAGCGAGGGGAAGCCAGATTACTCCACCAGATCTGAAATTCACTAGCGGAGCTTCGGGGACAACAGGTGCTTCTAATTGATTCCAGCCAATCGGTAGCTTGGGCACATAGTTTCTAGTACCGGTTTATTTCTTTTGGTTCCTTTAGGTAGCTAAGAATTGATAATGTTGTTGTGTTCGCTTTAAGAAAAGAGATACATTACTTACTAACTATAAGTTTTGCTTTCTTTAAGATTGATTCTCCATTTTTTTTTGTTCAAGATTGCTTCAATCATAATCTCATAATGGAATATTTTATATCCACAAAAGGGAACAATTAGATAGCACTGGACAATACAGTGAAGTTCGTAGATTTTTTAACCTTGCATGTGCTCTCTTTTTCTTTGAAGACAACATTTCTTGTGTTTACATTAATCAGTGATGGTTCGAGGCTTTGAACTGCTACGGAGCTCCGACGCCGGTGGCAGGGGGAGAAGCGGCGGGTGGCTATGATCAGGAAGAATACAAGTTAGATGAATTCTCAGACCACGTTCGGTTGTAAGGATCCGACGACAACTGATTTGAAATAAACGGTGTAGATTAAGTAAATGTAAAGTTTGCCAAATTGCCAAATTACACAGAGTCAACGATAAGCTTCCGGACATCGCTCCGCCCTCCAAAAAGGTGCGACCGAGACGTTCTCCGCCTCCTCTCTCGTTTCCACCGTTCGCGTCCCCCTTCTCCGGCGGCCGGCGCGGTGAGCTCTTCTCCTCCCCTTCCTTCATTTCCACCGTTCTCCAGATCGCCCTCGCCCCCTTTGGCTGCCGGCGCTATGAGCTCTTCTCCTCCCCTTCCTTCGGTTCCACCGTTCTCCATACCTCCCCCTCCCCCTTCTCTGGCGGCCTGAGCTGTGAGCTCCAGCTGGAGATCCCCGGTAAACATCCTCGTGGGGGATCATTTCTTTCCTCTGAGCAACCTCATCCAAATCTTTCTTTCTGGGATGGATGCTCCAATCCATGCAGTTTGTTGCGTGGTGGAGTACTAATAGCAGTTTATTTTCCAAAAAATTTTGGGTTCAACTGAACCCCCATGCCCCACGTTAGGTCCGCCCCTGTACATATGCCCTATTCCTTTTTTCTTTTGCATCGGTTTCTTCATCTTGATGCTACATTTGCTCAAATTGAGGACCACACACTTGGAGTGGATCAAATTCTGTTTTCTTTGGCTCGTTGATGGTTGTTTTCAGCAAAGTGTTTCTTTTTGGTCAAGTGATAACAACCTGGATCAATTTACTTGGTCTCGGCTGACATTCATAACAAAGGACCTCATGTGCTATGATTTTAATGGTTCCTCTTAATTATGCAGTCTTCCCCCTGTGCTTGTTGGTTAAATCAGAGTTGACAACAATTTATTAAGAGCTGGTTCAATATGGATACTGGCTGCCTGTCATCTATGAACATTACTAGAGCTAACCAAGCAAGATCTTTTGTGGGACAACTACCTACACAGAGGTGCTTCACAAGCAGCAGTATTCAAGCACTGAAAAGTAGTAACCGTACGAGTTTTGGCTTGAAATCTCTTGTCTTAAGGAATAAAGGAAAAAGATTACGCCGTGGACTTGGTGCTCTGCAGGTTTAGCTTTTCTCTCTACTTTTATCTTTCCATAGCATTTCTTGTGAAGTAATTGATTGACTTTTCTTCAGGTTGTCTGCCAGGATTTTCCAAGACCTCCACTAGAAAGCACAATAAACTTTTTGGAAGCTGGACAGCTCTCTTCATTTTTTAGAAGCAGTGAACGCCCCAGCAGACCGTTACAGGTCGTGATTGCTGGTGCAGGTCTGATGTAATTCTAGGATTTAACAGATTGATAATCTTCACAAATCAGATAACTTCGAGAGAAATCATAATTGCCTCTTAGCATTATTACTTATTAGTTTGTGGCGTGACTTTTTGCAGGACTGGCTGGTCTATCAACTGCAAAATATCTGGCAGATGCTGGCCATAAACCCATATTGCTTGAGGCAAGAGATGTTTTGGGTGGAAAGGTCTGATAGTTACACATGCTTGCTTATCACATCTCAAAAATTGTTTTGGACTTTTGGTTCTTTAATCTGAATTTTCATTTATTGTTTTCATTCTGAATAGCTCATACTCACTGTTATCATTATTTGTTGCTTATTGTTTCTATGTGTGCATGCCTTGGACAGGTAGCTGCTTGGAGGGATGAAGATGGAGATTGGTATGAGACCGGACTTCATATTTTTTGTAAGTTCTAGTTATTGTTCTTTGAGGTTCTCTTTGTGCTCTGTGTTATTTAGGTTGTTTCCATTAGCAGCGTATAGGTAGTATTTGAGGTTTTGAACAAACATCTACATATTAATAAGATAAAACATACCTTGAGAGAAGTATGAAGTGATTTCTGAGGAGTCACACTTAGAGATTCTGAAATTGCATTTTTGTGTCTGTGTTTTTCATACTTTCAAGTTTTTATGTCGCTTTAGTTTCTTTTAGATGGACTTTTTGCATCTTTTCTTTTCTTGAAAGAAACTTTTAGATGGACTTTTTACTTGACCATTATTAAAGGAATTCTTGTGGAAGTGCATATCAATGCCAAACTCTTTTAAGCCTGAAAATTTGCAGACTACAAGCACATACAATAGTATATATAACATTGTTAACCTAGTTGAATATATGTTCTCTTATTCATGAATGCTCTACTACCAGCCTACCATTCCCTTCAAAAATAGCGTATCTATGATACTTTCGTTCTGAGAGCATATATGTAACCATGTACTTTTTTGGTTTAAGTTGGAGCTTATCCCAACATACAGAATTTGTTTGTCGAGCTTGGTATTAGCGATCGTTTGCAATGGAAGGAACACTCCATGATATTTGCCATGCCGAACAAGCCAGGAGGATTCAGCCGGTTTGATTTCCCAGAAACTTTGCCAGCGCCCTTAAATGGTAAGATCATACATACCGCTGGAGTTGTTTAATAGAAGAAAGATCCCAAGAGAACTCAGAAGCGCATCCTAGTGTTATTTCTTTAATTTTTCCAATATATGGATGTAATTAGAGGGTATGTTAGTAGCAGCAACAACATTGGTAAATCAAATCACAACCAATGAGCTTTACTCTGCCAATGTTGCCAGGTTATATCATTCACTATGTTTGCATTTAACAGGAATATGGGCAATACTGAGAAACAATGAAATGCTTACTTGGCCGGAGAAGGTGAAGTTTGCTATTGGACTTTTGCCAGCAATGGTTGGTGGCCAACCTTATGTTGAAGCTCAAGATGGCTTAACTGTTTCAGAGTGGATGAAAAAACAGGTATGTTCTCATTGTGTGTCTGTTAGACTCGTCTCTGCGTACAAAACATTGCCATCTCATCAATTTATACTGGATCTATGAGGATATGTTGTAAACCAGAAACTTTTTAGTTTGCTAATAAATTCCTGCTTTTTATTCCATATTCTTTGGGAAGAAGCATGCCTAGGTCTGCAGATGAAACTTAATATACTCAATTTTCTATCTTTTATTTGCTCCATGCCCTTTTCTGTGCAAATTTAGGCTTAAGCAATGCTTATAGATATACTAACTGTTTCAGTTAAAGGCCAACAATGTTCCATGATTTCTTTCCCCATCTGAGAAAACCTGTTGCACAATTAGAATGAATAGCATGCACAAGACTACTGAGGAGTTTCTTTGTTAACTAATATATGAAACAGGCGCTCTTCAAATTTGGTTTTGCCTTTCTTATTTGGAATACAAATGTTTATATAACTGCCAAATTTCTTTATTTTGTTGTTTTGGGTAATGGAGTCATATGGTGCCTGATACAATTATTTGATCAGCACAGGCTGTTCCTGATCGAGTGAACGATGAAGTTTTTATTGCAATGTCCAAGGCACTCAATTTCATAAATCCTGATGAGTTATCCATGCAGTGCATTCTGATTGCTTTAAACCGATTTCTCCAGGTACTGCTTTTGTTGCTCTATTGATGTGTGTAATTGAGTAATTCTTCTATGCTGTCTGGAGAAATAGCTTACATATTTAGATCCTTTCTAGTCTTTTTAGTCTCAGTTCTTTGTTACCTTGAGAAAATGCTAATGTGTGTTTGCACCATAAAGATAACATGGAGTTCTTCTAAAAAAATTTACTTTGTGTAAATGTGTAGGAAAAGCATGGTTCCAAAATGGCATTCTTGGATGGTAATCCTCCTGAAAGGCTATGCATGCCTATTGTTGACCACATTCGGTCTTTGGGTGGTGAGGTCCGCTTGAATTCTCGTATTAAAAAAATAGAACTGAACCCTGATGGATCTGTGAAACATTTTGCGCTTAGCGACGGAACTCAAATAACTGGAGACGCTTATGCTTTTGCAACACCAGGTGTGATTTATTTTCAATAATCTTGATTCCCGTGCATCTATTTAATTTAAGTATTTAACTGACTAGCTTGTTATTTAGTTGATATGTTGAAGCTTCTTGTACCTCAAGAATGGAGAGAAATCTCTTATTTCAAGAAGCTGGAGAAGTTGGTGGGAGTTCCTGTCATCAATGTTCACATATGGTTAGTTGATTGAAATATTTGGTTCTAAGTTGGAAATAACACATCTTTGTGTTTTGTGGTTCTACTTTTACCTCGTGTTTTTTGAATACCTCTTAGTATTTCTGTTGGTTTGAATATTTCAGGTTTGACCAGAAACTGAAGAACACATATGACCACCTTCTTTTCAGCAGGTCTGTCTTTTGAATATACTGGTCTTCCTGTTGATGCCTCATGCATTTGTTTTATTGTATAACTTGTTTATCTACTGAAATGTTTCATATCCTATTCAAAGTGGGCACATTTTATCCTACATGTTTGAATATGTTCTTATCTGATACCAAATACCATATGTCCCTTATATTGAACTTGTTCACTTTTCTTTTCAGGAGTTCACTTTTAAGTGTCTATGCAGACATGTCAGTAACTTGCAAGGTAATTGAGGTCCTTCTTAATATTGCATTTATGTCTGTATTACTTCCAGGAGCTCCGCCATCTTCAACTATCATATGTGGGTTTACCTGAATTTTATTTTACTGACTATGACAAAAGGCCCAAAAGTGCATGTACTATATAAGGAATCCATCAGTAAACTTAAAAATACAGATATTTTTGACATTACAAATTTCAGTTATCTGCATAAGTATTGAACTGTAGTATTTTTGTCCTTGCTAACATGTTGGTTGGCAGAATTTTTCATGAATCATAGTATGTCAGGAAAAACCTGAGGACATGAATGTATACTCAATTTTTTTCCTTTTGTTTTCTAATGTACACTCAACAAATTTTTTTTCCTTTTGTTTTCTAACTGTTTACAGGAATACTATGATCCAAACCGTTCAATGCTGGAGTTGGTTTTTGCTCCTGCAGAGGAATGGATCGGAAGGAGTGACACTGAAATCATCGATGCAACTATGCAGGAGCTAGCCAAGTTATTTCCTGATGAAATTGCTGCCGATCAAAGTAAAGCAAAGATTCTTAAATATCATGTTGTGAAGACACCGAGGTGAGGATATTTTGCAAAGATCCTTCCTGAACTAATCAGAGGTCGGTCTGATAGTTTCATGTGCTCGTTTCTTACATTGCCATGCTTTCCTGGCTCGTTGTTACAGATCTGTTTACAAAACTGTCCCAAATTGTGAACCTTGCCGACCTCTGCAAAGATCACCAATTGAAGGGTTCTATCTGGCAGGCGATTACACAAAGCAGAAATACTTGGCCTCCATGGAGGGTGCAGTTTTATCTGGAAAGCTCTGTGCTCAGTCTATAGTGCAGGTAAATGCTCTCCATGGTTCTGTCTTGTACATAAAAGTATCAAAAACCTATACGGGCGTCTTGGAGCATTTCAACATGGTACGTTTTTGTAGTCTAATGTTTTTATCATTTGCTTCTTTCAGGACTATAATATGCTATCTTGTAGGAGCCAGAAAAGCCTGCAATCCGAAGTTCCCGTTGCTTCCTAGTTGTAGTTTGTTAGCACCATTCCCAGTGGAGTGTATCATCCACACTTCAATATTGAATCGGAAGCTATACCGGTTTGGCTCTTGGAATGGTACATTCTAGTACTGGTCCATACTGACGTACTATTTTAAGATTAACATAATAATATATATTTATACGAATTTATGTCTAAATATTATTCTAAATACATAATAGTACTACCAAATATAACGTATAGTTTAATAGACCATATTATTAATTTCGTCGGTATGACTGGTATCAAAGCAGGTATGACTAATATTAACTAGTATCGAGGCCGAACAGTATATAGAGCTATTTTTTACTAGTTTAAGGTCTGAAATGGTACATATCGGCATTACTGTTATGGTAATGATAACTATGATATCATCACCTAGTCAGCACTATTACCAGTGGCGCATATCATGACCTAGTCATTTTTTTTATTTAGTGGGAGTCCACTTACTTACTAGTTACTACTCATGATGGATGGACCTATTATGGTATTATCACATTTCTGTAGAGTTGAATCGTGACTGAGCTGATATCATATTGGAAAAAGGAAATCTGTAAAACGACCTGCATAGTTTCTTAGACCCTTGCTCGCTTGGCAAGCGACGCTGCCCACCAGCGTCCGAATGGCTCATTTTCTGTCCGAGCTGATGACTTTTATGGAATTAATAAAAATGGGTACACATGCGTATGCGTTTAGTGGGATAGCGTGTACTAGGGTTGAAAACGAAACGGAAAGTTTCCGACCGTTTTGGAGATAAACGGAAACAAAAGCCTTTTTTGGGGAAATAGAAACGGAAAATGAAACAAAGAATTTTTGTCAGAAACGAAAACAGCAGAATCAGTTCCGACAGAAACGAAAATGGAACGGACATTCCGTATAAATGAAACTAGAAATTCTGATGAAAACCTAGCCCACTACTCAAGCCCAACAGGCGTCCTCCCTACCTGGCCATGAGCCCATCATCTCAATCGGCCAACCCTAAGTAAGGCGTCAACCAGCCAACCCTAACTCAACACACACACCTGACACACCGTCACATCAAGGTCCTTGACACCCGCGCTAGCCGCCCCTTGTCCTCCCCTCTCCCCACTGTGTGCCCCCCACCGCGCCTCTCCCCATCTTGCCACCCCTGTCGTCCTCCCCTCCCCCCATTGTGTCTCCCCCACCGACAGCCTCCCCCACTGTGTCTCCCCTTATCGCACTACCCCTTGTCCTCCACTTCCCCCACCGCGCAGCCCCTCACCGTGCCTCCCCTCACCACACAGCCCCCTACCGTGCCTCCCCTCTTCGTGCTGCCCCACATTGCACCGCCCCCGCGTCCTCCCCCCACTGCGCCACCCCGGTGTCCTCTCCCCTCCTCAAGTTGATCATATCATATTCTGTCCTCGGAATTACAACTAAAACAACTCATCATTTATCATAATTATACACAGGATGAGTCAAGAATTTTCTCAACCTTTAATATGAAAACATGAGAAGGAAAAAGGAAAACAAAAGAAGGGGTAAAAATAATCAGGTAATCTTCTTCACAGCTCTCTCGAGCCCTTGTTTGCCCTTGCGCTTCCTATTGCATTCAGAAATGTGATGTTTGCTTCGTTGCAGTCTTGCTCTTCTTTGAAGATCCGCCTTTTGTTAATCCAAGGTGTGCCTTTTTAACACCGTAGTTAACCTTTTTGTTGCTGATAGATTAACGATGTGCCTTTCTTGATGCTTGTAAAGTCCTATCTATAAGCTAACACTCCCAATTCTATCATTCACGGACTGCTCCCCTGCTATAATTGTTTGAGTAGCAGGTTTTGATACAGGTGGATACATATGGTTTAGTACCATTGCCAATCTGGATTTTGGCCTTTTGGGATCATGTGAGAATGACAACTAATCTCAATCCATTATTTATGCCTAATAGCATTGTCCATCAAATTCACCTGTCTATGGGGGATTATGGATTTACGATCTTTAGGCTTGTGTGTGAAAGAGGGAGCATATTGTTCATTCAACTGTTTTTACTGCTGCTACTTAGAATGTTAATGAGAGTTTCTATAAGTTTGATTGTCTATAATTGTGCTGCTGATGCTAGTGTGTTAGCTTCTTATGTTTAAGGTGTTTTTTCATTTTTTTTTTCATGGCACACTAAGTACTGAGTTTTCAACTATGTTTAGCCCCAAAATGGTCACACTAGAAAATGTTCATCAAGTTGATGGGTTCGTAGACAAGGGCCAAACATCATTCAAAGTTGGTATGTTTGGATAGATCATGTACTATGTTCTTGTGGAATTTTTCGCTTTCGTTTCCGTATCCACTTCGTTTCGTATTCGTTTTTGTCATTATCTGTTTCTATATCTGTTTTCAAGGTTTTTGATTTTGTTTCTGTTACAGGTAAAAAAATATGAAAACGGAACAACCATTTACCGACCGTTTTTATCCCTAGCGTGTACCCAAGCTCCGGAGGTCCTGGAGCCTTCAAAAAAAATTCCTTGTTGTGTGTAGCGGATGCACACGCGTGTGTGTGCATGTGGAGTGTGTGTGAGGTATGCGTGTGTTGTGTGCATCCTTGTACCCCTCAGACAAAATTTCTTAGACCTTTGCAAAAAGGCAAAAGGGATAAAGAGATCTCAGTTATTAGGACATGTACAATGCAAGGTGCTTTAAGTGGTTGTCTTATCTTCTATCTATGCACACATCACTTAAGATACCATTCAAATTCTCACCCACCCAATACATGGTAGCTTTAGATGGATCTATATATAATTTTGCATTTTAGCCCTCTATTTTTCATTTTAACTCTTATGCTATTTTAATCAGGGAGAAATCCATATAACACTTTGAACTTTGGTCGAAATTCCATCTAGCATTCGAACTATGAAACTACACATTTAACCCTCTAAACTTTGCAATTCGGTTCAAATAACATCATAACCCGGTTTCGCACAGTGGTATTGCTCGTGTGGTGTAATGAGTGGACAATTTTGCCATGTAGAATGGCGCGCTGGCCAAGTTGGGTCAATGATAGGTGGGGCACACATACTCCCCCGCAAAGCTCTCAACCATGCTTCCATGTCTGTCGGTCCCTGCAACTCCCACTCTCCCTATTTCGATTTGGAAGAGAAGCTTCTGTGAGCCTCACCTGTCATTCACCTAAACTTGTTCAGCGTGTCATCCTACGTGGAAAAAACACTCACTTATCACGCTACGTGTGGCAATACCACTATGTGAAACCGGGTTAGGGTGTTATTTGAATCGGATTGTAAAGTTCGGGGGGTCAAATGACTGGTTTCATAGACAGGGTGCTAGATATACTTTTGAGCAAAGTTTAGGATGTTATATGGACTTTTCCTTTTAATTACCACGTTTGTTCAAAATTTTACAATAGGAAACTTAGAATAAAAAAATGAATCACATGTACCCTTGGCCTACCTGTGAGTCTAATATTAAAACCCCACCCTATTTCCTTTTTTTCTTCCACACCTTCCACTCTCTCTCTTTCCCATGCACCTAATGCGGACATCACTAGCACATGTACATTATCTCATTCCCATAATAGCATTCCAACATCAACTGGACCAATCACAAGAGCTAGAGCCAAATAAATCAATATCTTTTCCTAAAAGAGCTATGTATTGATTTGAATGAATAGATTGCTAACTAATGCTTCTAGCTTAATTGTTATTAGATTTCATGAAGAAGAAGCTTGGGAGGCTTAGGAATACAAACTACTACAACTTCAAAAGCAAGGAAGTCAAAGAGGAAGAATCAACACTCGAAAAATCAGCCCAAGTCTGAACAGAAGATGAATAATAGCTTGATATTTTGAAGAATTCAATTCCAGTTTGTTTTTTCCTTATTGTAGCAGCCGCAATACTGTAGCACTGACGTGTTGTAGCAACCGACGTACTATAAAAAACCGAAAATTCTATAAAAGGAGGGGCATCCCCTCCATTGTAATCAAGTTTTTGATATTCAGAAATATATGTTCTTGTTCTAAAGTTTGTGTGAGATACAATTCCACCCTCGATAGAATTGGAAATTTACTAAGTGTGTTGACTCCGTTGTTCTTGTGATTACCTCAATGATTGCTTGAACATATATAATACTCTACATGAGCAAGTAGGCAAAGGGATCGAACCGTGTATGTAGTTGTGTGAATCGAGTGTCGCAAGTTGTTATAATAGAGATGGTGGTTGGCAGTGTCATTCATCAAGTTATACGGGTCTAGTTATTTCCAATTATACACTATAAATATCGGGCCAAACCCCGCATCACTTCCCCTCCCTTCCTCTCCGGTCCGATAGTTGTTGCGGGTGGCTGTCACTAGCATCGCTTCTTGGCCATATACATCTGGATTTGGTCAAGCCCATCTAGATTCAGCTGGATCTAGTCGCCACTGCATTCTCATCTTCCTCGACTGGAGCGCAATCGGTCGTCACCGTTGCGGTCTTGTCTTCTTCACCGTTCGCCGTCATCCACCACCGCCTGTGCTCATCATTGTTCATGACCGCTGCGTCGTCGTCATTGCCATCACCATCCACCACCACGAGTTGATGGGTGACGAAAACAAAGGCCTACAGATGCGATGGTGGTGCTACTTGCGTTGTCATCTTTCTTGTACTTTTAGACGGTGGCTTCTGCAATATGTGCGAACTGCCTATTTTGTTTTAGACTTTCAGTTAAACTTTATCCGCAATCCCTGAATTTATATACTATAGTAGAACTGATTTACCATCATTTTGAGGTTTGTGTCAGAAAAGGAAAAAGAAAGGAAAGCATATATATAGGCAAGATATTTTCCCATAGATATTTCCTGGGGCCTCAATAATTGTACCGTTGGTCCATAGGTCACGTAAGTCGTATCTCCTGGTTATGTTTTGTTATACGCTGGATGGTGGTGTGGATGTTCCATCTATCTGAAGACATCCTGTGGATAACTGAACAAAGCATCCCAAAACCAAGAAATCTCGCAGATTTGCACAGCACTACAAAAACAGAAAGAATCATCTGAATACTTTCGTTGGATAATTCTAGCTGAATGGAGGAGCATCACGGATCACAGAATCATATGACAGCAACGATAAAAAAAAAAGGGCTTCGAGGATAACTATGAACCCATGCCAGTCGGCTCAGCGTTTACCAAGGAAGGCGCAGCCGCAGGCCGGCAGATCGGATATTATTATTTCCCCAGTCTTGTTCTCTTCTTCCGGCGGCGCACAGTCGCACGCAGAGCGGAGGCGGGTCCCAGCTGCAGGCAGATCTTTTCGGCGACGCGCGCGAGGGAGAGGCCAGTGAATATCTGCGGCGGCGAGATATTTTTCCTGGCCGCGCCACGTGTCGCCTGCCACGTGGAAAAGCGCCGGTACGTAGGCGTGAAGGACCAGGGCAGGGGCGCGCGTTAATGCCGCCTTTTATTTGATCCCCGCGGGCGTGGTTTTGTTCGTCAATTCGTCATTTCTTCCCCTGCTTCTTGTTCTTCTACTTATCTCCTGCGGTCCTGCCATTTCGTTCTTCGACTGAGCCAAATCCCATAGCTTTCTTGTCCTTTCTGTGAGAGGTTGTTTGATTCGTAGGTTTCTGTTGCTCGCTCGTCTAAATCCTGCGAAAATTCGGATCTTTCTTGACCCGCGTGTGTTTTTATTTTCAGATTGTTGGGGTTCAAATCTTTTCCACCTTTGTTTCTCCCCTCCATAATCATCCGACCTCGAGGGAATTCCTTCCTTTCCTCCCCCGATTTGCTTCTTTCTTGATCTCCTACCTTTCTGCAGGTTCACCAAAATTTCAAAAGAAAATTTTGTGCCATCTTTTATAGGTTTACTCTTTCATTAAGATATAAACAAATCCTTGGAATTTTCCTCGTCTTGCTGGTTCCTTCTTTCCTTGAGAAGAATCAAATGGGTGATGTGTCACTGAATCGACCGATTAAGGCAGAGCCCGTTGCCGGCCACATTGCCCAGGTACTAAACCACAAAGTGTTTTTGTTGGCACAACTGTTTATTCTCAATTTTTTTATATTGATTACCGAGTTGTTTTATATGTAGTTTCATGTTTTCTTTTGTCATAGTAACTAGAGAATGCATGCTTGTTTGAATCTTTGCAAATTATTCGATAAACTCATGAAATATTGTTGCTTGTCACGCCTTTTTCCAAGTGAAAAATTATGTTCATGAAGTGCTTGAACACCTGTTGTTTGTCTGAATGTCATGCCGTTATTCAGGAAAAGATCTTTTCAAAATATATTGTCCCTGCTCTTGATGCACACATAATGTAAGTCATGGAAATAGTGCTACTGTCTTTGAACATAAAATTTGGACCCACTTTTACTTCATGTTGTTAGCAAATTCCTAGACACCCTCAGAATGAAATGATTATTGTCTTGTGGTTCTTTGACAGGGTAATCGAATTCTGGACATGATGTCAGCAGGGTGGACAAATGAGAGGCACATGCGTTATATAAGCTCCATGGAGGCTTCTTTCGTTGAGCAACTCTACAATCACGAACAGAATGCGAATCAGAACGATTCTAGTGGCAATGATTTCAAGGTTCTCCGTGGTGGAGTGTGGGAGAAACTCAAATTTCAGAGGACCAATGCTTGTGCTCGAATTGGGGACAAATACTGCCTGCCTGCAAGCCCCTGGATTCAGCATTTTAGGCCACGTGATTGCAGTAGCAATGCACGAGGTGATGTGGCAGAAGCTTTAGTGGGTGATCACGAATCGGGTATTCAGACTATCCGAGGGAGGACCCCGTTGTCGCATGGAAGGGAATGGGAGGCTTGTAAGGGAGATAACCTTCTTGATGAAAGTACAGGTGGCTAACTCAGTTACCTCATTAGTTCACTCTGACAAATGCTCAAAATTCTGCAGTCGTTGTTTCATCATCTTTACTGAATATCACTGCTCAGATATTCAAATATAGTTATGCAGTTCATAGGTTATAATTTCATGCAGTCTATCTAGTGTAGCTTTCAGTGGCTATTCCTGGGATTCACCACCTGGTATAGGCATGAACAATAACAAATCATGTGCTTAAGCTACAAGATCTTGTACGGTTCTTCTTTTCTGGATGTATCTATGGTAACCATAAGCCCATAACAGTCAGATATGGAAGCTGTTAAATTCTGCTTCCGATGTTCCAACGCAACATCCTGCAATGCTGTTAAATTCTGCTTCCGATGTTCCAAAGCAACATCCTGCAATAAACTTAATTTCTGATTCTCTTTTCTCTCCCCAGAGGTCTCTGATCAGAATTTTGCTGACGATGAGGTGGAAGTTGATGCAGAATCAAGTAAAGCATGCAAAAAAAGGAGATTAAGCAGTGCTTCCACTACTGTACCGAATGATCAAGTAAATTCACAGGGTTAATTAGCTTAGCGTTAGAGATGAAGGGCGACGACACACTCAGAATCAGAATATCAATGGCATTGACCCTAGTGTTCTCTATTTTTAGGTTGTTCCATCTGTAATGTTTGCTGTGACAAAAGCTGTTGGAAGCAAAGATGCTTTGAAGCAAAGCATGGAAGAGTAGTCATTGGCGAATGTGCAATCAATGAGCAGTGGAGTTGGTGTTCGCAAGGTTCTAGTTATGTATGTCTGTTTTGCAGTTTTCATTATAGTGTAGTTCACTCTAGTGTCTCACTGTACTGTCAGAAGAATAATAGGCTACCTCACTAGTTGGTAAATATATTGGTGAGAAGTGTTTCAATGCTTTTTCTTTTGACAGTTGCACAAATATTAAAGTATGAATGAATGGTAGATAGTGATTACTTACCTTATTGTGGATTTAATCATGTAATGCTTTTTGATGTTGCAGTGTTCTGCCAACTCCTGTCTGCAATGTGAATGAAATGTTCACGTTTGCCACAAGACGAGAATGATCCCAAATTATTCCTCCTTCCAACAATTCCATGGACGTCACATACATGTAGCATGGCATTGAAAGACCAATCGTTTTTGCAGAATGTCCTAAAAAAAATTGTAGAATGATCATTTATAATTGTGATCATGTCAGATTTCAAACTACTTCTGATGTATAGATATGAAAATGTCGTAAATACGAGTCTAGACATTAAACTTGTAGGCATCCCTGGTACGCTACGTCGACACGAGGGATACGTAGGCAGAGAGCAAGACGCAAGCTATGCAAGTGAATCGCCTAACCTGTATAACTCGAGTGTAATACAAGTGGCCTCCCTCTTCCTTGTTAGAATGAAGTCTTATTTATAGGAAGAGAGGGGGGGGGGGGGTTGTGAAGTTACGTAATCGACCCCAATTCTAGGATTGCCCTGTTAGAACTAGCCCAAGGATCAAACACGAACTCGTGGACACAAGAACAAGAAATACACCAAGAACATACACACTTATATATTCTTGTACTTAGCTCACCAAGAATACAAAGAACACACCCTTAAAGACACCTACTGACTCAAGATTACAACGGACTTGAGTTAGTGTCTTACTTCTTTGTTCCTAGCTACTCTCTACCTTAAGTATCCCATGTACAAGATTATGCAATGGATCACAGAAGTGCGCAGCCCCGACTCATTCCTGACTAGACGACCATCCAGTGAACGTGCCCTCCTGTAGACTTGGTCCCTACAGACTTGGTCACCCATTGAATAAGTCCTCCTACATCCATGCACTCGTGCATGCATCTCACTAAAGCAACACAACTAGTCAAAAACTTGTGACGTGCAGCCACTCCATGCAAAGACTAGCTAGATAACTGGAAACAAAACAAACACATGCATGTACACGTTCTAACGTGTACAATTATTCTAACAACAAGATTAACACTAACAATCACCCCTTTAATCTTGTTGTCCACTATGACCACATTCACAGGAGAGCCGGTTCCTCATCCACGTCGGCGAGATTCAGCTCCCTCCACTCTTTCTTCTTAGGCTTGGTACATTCTGATTTGAAGTGTCCCAACTCATTGCAGTTGAAACACCTCACCTTTGTTTTGTCGAACTTCTTCTTACCATGACGGTTGGACACGCCCTCTTCGCCATTGGTGAGCAACAAGTGTGTGTCACCCTCCTCGCCATGGCGTTTGCGGATCCTTCTCTCGTACACTTTGAGGCGCCCGATCATCCCCTCGATCGGCATGGTCTCCAAGTCGGCAAACTGTTCAATTGCCGCCACGACCTGCAGGAACCTATCTGGGACAGACAGAAGAAGCTTGTTGACGACGACCACATCCTCAAATGTTTCACCCAATCCACGGATTTCATTCACAAGGGAATTCAATTTCCCTGCGAACTCATCCACGGACTCGGTCTCATTCATGCGCATGGCCTGAAAGTCACACTTCAAAGACATCACCCGCGCTTTCTTGACACGATCGGCGTCGAGGTACATGGTCTTCAAGGTATTCCATGTCTCCTTCGCCGTCTTCTTCCCACCAACCTGCAATAAAGTTTGTTCAGGGATCGCCTGGATAATGGCCGCCATCGCCATCTTGTCCTTCTTCTTGTCCACGGCTTCTCCTTCCGCGGGTTCAACGGCATCCCAAATGCCTTGAGCCTCCATGAACACCTCCATCTTGATCGCCCAAGCAGAGTAGTTGGTGCTCGACAACATCGGGTACTGGAGGGAGACGGATCCCTCCTTCACCGCCGCCGCCCGCTCCACGATCGACATGACGCCGCGGTATGAACACTTGGGCACGCAACTCACAACCTGGCTCTGATACCAATTGTTAGAACTAGCCCAAGGATCAAACACGAACTCGTGGACACAAGAACAAGAAATACACCAAGAACATACACACTTATATATTCTTGTACTTAACTCACCAAGAATACAAGGAACACACCCTTAAAGACACCTACTGACTCAAGATTACAACGGACTTGAGTTAGTGTCTTACTTCTTTGTTCCTAGCTACTCTCTACCTTAAGCATCCCATGTACAAGATTATATAGATGCAATGGATCACAGAAGTGCGCAGCCCCGACTCATTCCTGACTAGACGGCCATCCAGTGAACGTGCCCTCCTGTAGACTTGATCCCTACAGACTTGGTCACCCATTGAATGAGTCCTCCTACATCCATGCACTCGTGCATGCATCTCACTAAAGCAACACAACTAGTCAAAAACTTGTGACGTGCAGCCACTTCATGCAAAGACTGGCTAGATAACTAAAAACAAAACAAACACATGCATGTACACGTTCTAACGTGTACAATTATTCTAACAACAAGATTAACACTAACATGCCCTAGGGGTAGTATCGATCACCCATCCTGGTTACGTGGGGGCGCCTACGTTGGCCCTATCTGTTGATGTAAAGTTCGTGAACTTTGTACTGTAGTGCAACTTTTGAATTTCTTTTTTAGGACGCCTCCGAAGCGCTGCAAACTCTGGTGTCGCTGAGGTCGGGCACTGCAACGCGTGGACGCTGGTGCAGCGGCCGGGAGGCGCTGCATGCGCATGCAGCGGATCGGCAGCGTTGCTTGCGTGGAGCATGATTGAATTGGCTCATGTTAAAGTAGTATTCTTGCTGAGTATTCTCTTCACATAATCTGATCAAAGGTGTCGCTCTCTTTCCACCTTCCGCCATTGAATTGGCTCTATTCATATTCTTGTTTGAATAGATGGATAGCAGCCAATTTTTTTCCACCATCACCAGCAATTTTGTGTTTAAGACATGGATGTGAAGCTGCTTCTCATTTTCTTTCGATAGGAAACAAAAATTTTGGTTAGCGTGGTAGAATTATTGTATACAGTTCCTTCAATGAGTACTTCTAGTTAACAACGGTGTTCCCCTAGGCTCTAGTCGGGCGGTAGACCGGCGTCTAGTGCCTAGGTGAGCCAGGCGGTTGTCTAGGGGAACAAAGGTTAATGATTAGTCATGGGTTCACAAAACCGACGAAAACCGCGGTTTTCGAGCGTACCGCTGAGGTTCGAAATCAAAAACCGTTCGGTAAACCGGTCCATTCAAAAAAAAATTTAAAAAAATTTAAAAATTTTGGAAAAATTTATGCGCTCGGTTTTTCGTCAAAAACCGCTCACAAAAACCGTTTTGCGACGAACATCCAGTTGGCAGCGGTTTTTCACAAAAACCGAGCGGTTTTTCTAATTTTTTTGGAATTTTTCAGAAAAATTTGATTTACTAACCCTTCGGTTTTTGACTGTTTTTGAGCGGTTTTCCGAGCGGTTTTTGCGGTTTTCGTACCGCGAATTTCGAAATTCGGTTTTGTTAACCCATGTGCCATTCTCTAGTTTCCCTTATTTAGAGCTGGTATGTAGATGCATCCAATATCATTACAAGTTAATGCTAGGAGCGAATCAGCAAACTTAGAAAGTGTTGGAAAGTTGAACGATGTATAGGATTCAAGATGGCATGGGATAGTTTAAATCTGAATATATTTACAAAGGAAAGAACTACTACAAGGCTGCTCAAGAGTTATTGATTTCTCAATGGTGGTTACTACTACATCTTAAGACTTGAAGACAATTAATTGTCTACGTTCTTATTAAAACTGTCCATGCAGATTGCTGTTCTATTTTAAATGAGGATGCAGTAATGATTAGTAGGTGGAGAATATATTTCCCCTGGTTGTATAAGTTTACTTAGATTGTTCCGTCGTAAATGCAGGGTGGATGACGGAAGCACCGTTTTTTTTGCCGCGTGAGAAGCTCTTTAAGCAACAGCAGCATGTCAGAAAACCTGAGCAAGGATATACCTACTTGAAAGGGCGTTTCCAGCATATGTTGATGATTGTGAGTGCTTTGAAAAGGTGCTCGCGTGCTTTCGTCTAGCTAGTCAGTGACTGGTTTATCTTGTTGGAGAAACAGGGGCGTGGGATTTACAACATATATAATAGGCGCTTTGCTTTTGCTTGCTTCGTCTTGGCATTGAAGCTAATGAAGTAATTGCCTTGCGGTTGCAGGCGATGAGCAAATTGCTGTAAGTGCCGCCTGGCCTGCAGTTGGTCAGCTGTTGGGCTGCTGGGGCATCGAATCTTTTGGTTTGTTAATGTTGGCTACTCTGGTCTGCGTAACGTGACAGCGTTTCTTGTCATTGAGCTAGCAGTAGTTAGGACCTCCTAACCTTGCAGGAGAGGATATATTAGTATGTGATTGTGGACAAAATGGCGCAGCTACTACTTGTTGTGTGGTATCTGAAATTCTGAATCTGATGCCCGTCCGTGCGTGTGCCCTGGAATGGATGGAGTGGAAGAGGAAACTCAACTGAATCAAGGCATTGCTCTTTTGATTATGTTCTACTGATGCTGGTGGACTGAGCAATGTAGTGGCATCCTTGTAATGTAATCTGATCATTTTTGTTCAATGGAACTTGAGCAGCTGGCTAGTTTTGTACTTATGTTTGCCAATTGGAGTGCAGCGCACAGGTGGAATGGAATTAGAGGTGGGCGAGCAGCGCTTGCATGCAGCACCTAGCATAGGTGGAATGGAATTAGAGTATGCAGCGCTTCGGAGACGCGAAGAGGGCTATTTCTATAAATTTTCCTCGACGGAGGCTATTCTCGTAAAAAAAAAATTCAGAAGGGTCACTACAGTAAAAATTTCTAAGTTTGTCGGCTGCGTAGAGAGGCTTGTTTTACGAAACCAGGGTCACGCTTCATGTTGTCGATTGCGTTGCTCCGTGCTTCGACGTTAACCCTTCGTTGATGCCCTTGCGACGGGAGTTGACAGGAAGCCCGTTTGGTGCTCTCCGGAGTACGTACTCTCACCCTTTCCAAGTGTAGATCGGCTTTGAGATGTGGACCACCTAACAGATGCTTTGGTGTTGGATATACCCATTAGCGGCTGAACCAATCGATATAAATTATTATAATACGAATTAATTTACATAATTAGCAGAACTACGATCCCTAGAAACTAGGGGAAGTATCGGTCTATAGGTGATTCGGTAGGGCGTCGTTTGGAGTACATACCATCCCCGTAATACTTCTTTTGAGTCTAGTAATATGTTTTTGGATGATTAATCATCGTACCTAAGAAGCAGTCAGTATCAAGCAAAGAAGTATATGCTGCTTAACAACGGAAGTATCAAGCAACTAAGAAGTATATACTGCTTTTAAGTGCTTTGTAATGGAATCAGTTGCTTAGCAATGAAAGAAGTATATACATTCTGAGTATAAGAGTTTACCAAGAGACAACAGACGAGTGCAGTAGAATTGAAAATTGTTCTATTTGAACTAACTAGTATGAGAATCCCGATAAATAGTATAAGAGCTCCGCTCAGTTAACAGGGATACCATATTTTCCACACAATAAAATACTCTAAGAATTGATAAAAAAAACTACATGATGCCAATCAAGTGCTTGCATGTTGCTCCATCCAGTGCATGTAGTTAAGGTGCACATGACATTCTTCAGTACCAGTCGCTCGCCAGAAGGTTGACGTGTTGCCGCGGCTGGCCATTCTACTGCCTGAAAACTTGAATACCTCAACACTCCAGCCTGTTGGAAACTTAGCTAATAATATTGCAAAATAAAAAAATGTAAGAAAGAAGTATATTTGAAATATCAAAAGGGAAACTACAATAAGCATATCTCAAATGCAGGTACTGTGGACCTATTCCATGTTCTGAGCTTACGCTAAAACATAATCACAAATAAGGGGAAAGAAGTGCATGGAAAATAAATTGACAAACATACCCACTTCTTGCTAAATATACCCCTTTTCCAAATACAAAACTATAGCTTAAATCACAAAACCAACAAGGTTTCTAGTTTTGTCTATACTCCTTTTTATTTGACCGCATCCTTTGCTAAGGAAACAGATGACCAATATTAAATCTAGGAGTATTTCTATAAACTCTAGTAACTAGTTAGTGACAATGACAATATGATAGACTAGTAAACTATATAAAAGATCAAAATTTTAAAAATAATAGCATCGTGCATTATTTTACAGGAGCATAACCATTAGTAAGTAATTGCTTGGTTGGAAAGACAATCACTAGTATTAAACATTTTTTTTGAAGCAGCAAACGCTGTGATTAGATTTGATTAGAGGAGAAAAAACCCGAATACAAAGATAAAGAAAAAAGAAAAACAAGGTGCAGAAGGGAGCACCCAAAAGACGGCCGCAGAGGTCGCGAACCAAACGAAAGAGCGAGGAGAAAAAAAAAACTCTACAACTGGCGATCAATCAGATTCCTTAGGTGCGAAGCTCCAATTAGGGTCCAACCGACAGCCTCATCTTTTATCGACTGGAGGATTTGGTCATGAGACGCCCAACCCCGTTGGAAGACTCTTTTGTTTCGCTCTTTCCACCATTCCCAGCAGGACAGGATGATTAGAGTTTTTACACCTTTCCGGAGGCTCGGATGGCAGTTAATGCGTTGCAGGCTCCATTGCTCAAGGTTTGTTGCCGTCTCCCATCGGTCTGGATGTAGTGTGGAAATGCGGACCCATTGCGCGATGGACGACCAGAGCAGCCGAACCTGAGGGCAGTCAACAAACAGGTGCAAGGTCGTTTCCAAGCTTCAATTGCACATTTGGCAGAAATATTGGTTTGGCCATCCCCTAAGCTGCAATCGCTGCGCCGTCCATATCCTATTTTGCAGGGCTAGCCAAAGAAAGATCTTAGAGCGTAACGGCGCCCAAGCAGTCCAAATCGTCATCAGGAAAGATTTGTCAGTGGACCCATTGAATTGAAAATTATATGCCGAGGAAGCGGAGTAGGCACCATGAGAGGTTTGCGTCCAGATGAAGACATCATCTGCGTCCGGGTTCAGTGGTACCGATTGTATTTTAGACCACAGATAGATGTACTCCATTAGCAAGTGAGGATTTAGGCGGTGAAGAATGTCTCGCATCCAGTTATTGTTTTCCAAGGCATTAGCCACCGATCTTGCTTTCCTCCTGGAGTGTTTGTAGAGGCTTGGCACTATTTGAGATGGCACTTGACCGTGCACCCACCTAGAGTTCCAAAAACTGGCTCTTTGGCCATTTCCAATGGCGACTTTCGTGGCAGCCATGAAGAGCTGCTGGTCGATTTGGTCGCACGACGTTGGCAATCCATTCCATGGCCTATGAGGTTCCGTGCACATGAGCGATCCGGTGAGTCGGGCGCTTCGTGCAAACCTTTCGTGTCGAGGACACCTAGGCCTCCGTATCTGAGCGGTCGGCACACAGTTGACCATCGCACCTTGCTATTTCCTCCATGCAACGCCGCGCCGCCAGCCCAAAGGAATTTCCGCCGTATCTTGTCAATGTCCGCAATAAATCTCTGTGGCACTTTTAGCGCAGTCAGCAGGTAGATTGGAATGGAAGTGAGGACCGATTTAACCAAAATCAGGCGGCCTCCCATTGTGAGATGTGCCGACTGCCAGGCAGCAAGACGCCGGGCCACTTTATCGTGGACAGGCTGCAGGTGTACACGCCGTAGGCGACCAAGCGTAAGGGGCATTCCCAGGTATGCTACGGAGCTTTTTTGAAGGTTGACCCTAAGGCCAGAGGCCTGTCCAAAGTTTTGCATAATGTCAATTACAGCTTGCAGCTCTTCTTTGACCGGGTTCAGGAAGATTACAACATCGTCTGCATACATGGACAGCCGAGAGGCTGACGAAGAGCCTTCGAGGGGAGATAGAACACCATCGTCCGTTGCCTTTTTGAGAATGAAGTGAAGCGGGTCTATGGCTAAAATGAATAGATAAGGCGACAACGGATCGCCATGCCGTAGGCCACGCTGATGCGTGATCTGAGGACCCGGCACCCCATTGAGAAGGATGGATGAGGTCAATGTCGCGAAAAGGGTGGACAGCCAGTCTCGCCATTGGGGCCCAAACCCACGCGCTTGCAGCAAGTCTATGAGGTATTCCCAAGATACGGAGTCGAAAGCTTTTTGGATGTCTAGCTTCAGCATGAGGACAGGGGAGTGCATGCGGTGAAAAGCTCTGGCTCAATTGTGGACGCACAGAAAATTGTCCTGGATACATCGCTGTCGGCGTTTCGAGCACCAGCAAGTAAATTTGTAAGTCTAAGGGGCCGCGCGTTCCACTCCCTGAATGGTTAGACTCAGAAGTCCAAGATGTATACTGGTTCAAGCCGAAGGTCCCTACTCCAGTTCGTGTGGTGGCGTTGTATTCCCTTTAGTACAGATGACTGCACAAAGTTTACAAGCGACAGTGCTAATGGCTTAGCGAGATGGGTTCGATTGCCCCTCCTACGGGGGTTCCTGCCTCCTTTTATACGAAAGGAAGGGGCATGTTACATCGAGAATTGGGAGAGGACGAGATGACCTACACTAGGGGCTTCGGTCCTTCGTTCGCCGACCGATCACCACCGTCTTGCCCATGCTGGGTCGGTAGCCTAGTTGGCGAGGCGGTTAGGTATTTCCCGAAATGGCGTACACGCCCTCTGCGAACCTTACGAGTGTTGGCGTTGCTCGCGCATGACGTGGGTGTTGCCTCGGGAGAGTGTGTCTTAGTCTTGTATGTGACCGGTGATGGGATGGGAGCATGACTTGATCGATCATTAAACCTTCTTGGGAAGGAGCCACCGCCCTTGTATAGTCACCGATTGACCCGTTCAGGGGTGCGTGGTGTTGGTGGTAGAGGTTTTGACACGCGCCCTTGGCGGGGTTGTCTTAGCACGATCGGTCGGGGATCCCGACCAGCTGCGGGTCGGGAGCTCGGCAGTCGGAGACGCTTCCTCGTCGGTCGGGAAGGGATGTCTCGCGTGGCCTTGCAGGTGCTTCGGTCGGTAGTGGGCTGGGAGCGGCCTGTTGGGCTTGAGCTGTGCTTGAGGCCGCCGGCTCGTCACTTCGGGCCATTGGGGTACCCCTGTTATAAGTATTCGTCAATCGCCCTGCGATGAAAGCACTCTGTGAGGTCGAGATGAGTGAGTCTAAATGATTGGATAGGCGCAGCGCCAACAGCTTGGATAACAGCTTGGCTATAGAGTGAATGAGACTGATTGGTCGATAGTCTGCGGCCATGCTCGAGGCCTCCTTCTTCGGAATGAGAGCGATTGCAGCAGCGTTGAGCGGCGCAAGAGCCTGTACTGAGCAATTTTAGAAGGCACGGAAGAAAGCCATGATGTCCTCTTTGATAGTTTCCCAGCATTGCCTATAGAAGACCCCAGTGAAGCCATCAGGTCCCGGGGCCTTCTCAGCCGGCAGTCGACAAATCGCGTTAAGGACCTCACTTTCAGTGAAATCCACATCTAGATGGAGCATGTCAAGGGCCGAAAAACCTAGGCATTGCCAATTTATGCAAAGGGTGCGCTGATTTTTGTCCCCTATCAGAGAGGAGAAATGTTGAAAGAGGATCTGCTCCTTGTCTTTGTGAAGAGTGATAGTCGCCTGACCATCCTGAAGAGATTGGATGAAATTCTTTCGACGACGCGTGGCCTTCAAATGAAAGAAACGAGTGTTCGCATCCCCTTCCTTGAGCCAAGTTATCCGAGAAGCCTGACGCTTCCGCGCTTTTTCAACCGTGGCTAGACCCAGGATTTTTATCTTGAGCTCTTTCCGCAGTCGGTGTTCGGGTAGTGACAGAGTCCTCAATTCTTGAGCGACATCAAGACGCAGAACGAGAGCGTTTGCCAGGTGGAATCGGCTCTTAGCGTCGCTAAAGAAAGAGTTGCTCCAGCCAAGCAACGCCTTTGCAGTCGCACAAAGCTTGCGTGGTAACCGTTTAGATGGGTCCACACAGGAGTGCGTGCTGCTCCAAGCCTGTTGGACGATTTGCTGGAAACCCGGCATGCGGGGCCAAAATTTTCGAACACGAAGGTGGGTGGTCCATTGTGTCCATCTTGGCTTGTTAAGAGAAGTGGGCAATGGTCAGACACAGAGGAGGATAAGGCTTGCAACATATGGTTTGAGAACAGGGCATCCCATTCGTGATTACCAAAAACACGATCAAGTCTCACCAAAGTTGGGTTTCCCCGCTCACTGCTCCAGGTGAACCTTCGATTCTGCAAGGGTACCTCCCTTAGCGCGCAGCGATTAATCGTAGCACGAAAATGTGCCATTAATCGTTGATTGAGATTGGAGTTATTTTTATCCCCTGGACGGTAAATCATATTGAAATCACCGAGCAGCAGCCAAGGCCTCTGAAAGGACGGCATAGTGGAGGTCACCTCCTGAAGGAACGCTGGCTTGTCACGATCATCAATTGGCCCATACACTACAGTAAGAAGGAAGGAGACATCATCACTTCGCAGGGCGACATGCACTGTCAGAGAGAAGGTGCGGACAACCGATTCTGTTAGTTGGACCTTGTCCTCATCCCAGAGAATTAGAATGCCTCCCCTGGTTCCTTGTGCCGGCAGATAGCAAAAGGAAGCTAGGCGTTGGCCGCCTATTTGGTTAGTTATGGTTTGGTCCACAACCTGCAGCTTCGTTTCCTGGAGGCAAACAATGGCCGGCCGCACAGCTTGCAGAGTCTGCCATACCGCAGCTCGGCGCGCCGATCCATTGAGACCACGAATGTTCCAAGTCAGAATTTTGCAATCTCGCATGGACCAAAAAGTTCACCGCTAGAGAATGGAAGCTTGATGACAGGGAGCACATTGAAGAGATCAGGCATGCATACATGTCTTCCAGGATGAAAGCAACAACTTGAAGAAGCTGATATTGAACTAGCAAAAGACATGCGAGTAGCAGACTGTGTTGACAAGCGTACATGCATTTGATGAGAGAAACAAACTAACAGCGCAGCTAGCTTATAGCAGCAAACAGACACATATGGATGCAGGGGACTGATACTGTTTAAGGCAGCCAAAAGGGCATCCTGAACCGAAAAAACAACAGGCAGGAAAGCAAAAGACACTTCAGCTTGGGACATCACAGAGGTGCACATGCAAGCATGCTTGCACGCTCGCTGGAACTCCAGTAGCGCAGCCTTCATTCATCACTAGCGGATGCGTCTGCCCCGGTCACAGAACCAAGTGCCTGCATGACGCACTGGCTCCGGCCGTCAATACGACAGATGTCTTTGAGAGCCGCAATGGCCTCGTCTGCGAGCGGCTTGTCAAAGAACTTAATGAAACGTTGCATGGCTTCAGGGGGAACTTGCTTTGTCTTTGGCGAGCAGAAACCCAGGCGGCTCGCCAGCAACTCCTGCGCCATTTTTGATGTCGGAACGTTGCTGGATTTGGACGCGAGACGCACACTGTGACGCGGACAAGTAGCAGATCGCCGTCCTGGAGCAACAGCCGCATCGTCTGGAGGGTTGGCCACCACCTGGGCTGTCTTCGGGGAGGCTTCGCGTTGCATTGGCAGCGGCAGAATCGGTTGCGGCGGCTGAAGGAACACTTGCTGCAGAAAACGTTGCACATGCGAGGTTGAACAGTTCAACTGGGGTTCATGCATCATGGAGTTTTGTTGCATTTGAATTGCAGTGACCTGAGTCCCCGAGGCCAGTCCTGCCAATGGCTGACTTGAATCTCCTTGGGAAGAAGCTTCAACCTGCAGTCCATCAGCGTGAGGCACATATTCTGGCGATGGAAAATAACCGCCGCTCTGGTCCGGTGAAAAAGAGAGTTGCGGGCTGCAAACAGCAGGAAGAGGGATACACGCTTCATCCAACGTTGGATCACACCAAGAAGAAGGCTGGATGGAGGTTAGGTCTCTTTGAAGAAGGTATTGCAGGTAATCTTGACCATCGTTTCCTCCTTCAAGCCAGGTGGGCGATGCAGACCGCACCCCAGGTGAGATGTCCATGGGTACGGGTTCGGCAGAAAGCAGCGCCAGGGATGACATAGAAGGAGGTGCATGACGGTCCTGGTGCCGCAGGCCAGCCCGTGTCTCCAACATTTTGTCCTCCAGAGGGCAGTCGAGAGCGACCGCATTGGCTGGCCAGGGGCGCACATGACTTGGGAACCTAGAGCGGCGACGGTTGGACGGCCAGCCCGCATTGCGGCATGGCGATCACGCACAGCCTCCCGCGGTGGGCTGCCACCAGCAGATGATCTGCCACGGCGTTGCGGGGAGCGCGTCCGCCGGTTGGACCGCCTATCTTGCGGCGCTTGATCCCGGGAGCGACTTCGGAGGAGCATTCGGCCAAGCCGGGAGCGGTGCTCATGCCGACCACTACGACCACGAGCGTCGCGATCAGCGCCATCCCTATCTTCATCATCCTCCGAGCGATCACCCCCATGGCGAGCGCCCAGCCGACAGTGAACGGCAGCGCGACGTGGAGGACAAGGTGCTGGCGCTCCATCGACGACGCCCATCGTCCAGTCGAAAGAGCAGGTCTTTGGCCAGTCCTGCCCACTTGCACGCAGGGATGGCGAGTAGTCTTCAGAAGTGTCAAGATGAACCAGAATGTCAAAGGTGGACCCCTCTGGAGGATTTGAGTGTGGCGGCGAGGTATCCGGGCCGCCATGCCAAGCCCGCGGTGCCCTCCCGCAGCGGTCTTCAGCAAAAACTGAGCAAGAGATGGCTTTAGGGATAACGTCTGGACTAGAAACCCAGACCCACACCCAGAAGATGTTGGTGGCCTCCTGCCTGCGCGACTGTCGATCGATGCGATCGAAACAGCACCACCCTCTTAGCACCTCGGCTGCGGCGCTTTGGTTCCACGCATTGAGAGGCAGACCCTCTAGGCCTATACGCACCCTGAACAGCAGCGATGCCTGACCTGCATTGCTATGAGGAGTCCAGGGAGCAATGTCATAGCCGCAGCCATTGTGGTCGATATGTCTGGCATGAATGGCTGAATTGCTATGAGGAGTCCAGGGAGCAATGTCTAACGCTGCGTCGGGAAGTCGAACCAGGCCATGAAGTCCTCTGGGCTGTGGCGCGTGACGCGCATATCAACCCAGGGGATGGCGAGCCTCGCGTCGATATCCTTGGCCGCCTTGAAGGTGTTGGTGCCATCCGTCCCTGTCCTGTCTCCCGTGGCAGAAAGAAGCACCACATGCTGACTAAGCTTTGCTGCTTCCTCGACCATTGCTTGGTTGGTGGTGAAGGAGCAGACGGCACGAGGTGGCCGATTTGTCGGACAACCGGTGGCTGACGCCATTGAAGAGAAGCTCCGGCAGGCTGGCCGCCCACCGCGAGGGCAGTGACGAACAAAGTGCCCAAAACGCTTGCAGGCGTAGCACCGCACCGGATCTCTGCACTTATCAACCTTGTGGTCAGGTGCCAAACACCGAAAGCATTTTCCCTTGAGCACAGCAGCCCAGGTCGATTTATAGGCAGGGTGCTCTGAGTTGTTGCACGAAGTAGACGCTAGGAGGGCAGAGCGAAGGAGTGAATGCTTCGCTCTGGGGTGGTTGGGGCGCTTTCTCCACCGAATCTGGGCTTCACAGCTTGCCAGCCAGAACTCTCGTGAGCGGCAATAGGGAGGCTAGGCGTAGGAGTTGAGGTCTGCAGAACATCGCTTGAATTAAGGTGGCCAAATCTTTTGGGAAGATTCGGAGCAAGCTCAGTCAGATGCAGGGATAAAGGCTCCTCACTGGTCTGAAGAGAAAGCGAGCCTGAAAGGCTGACCAGGCGTAACTCCTGGTAGGTTGGCAGAGGAAGCGAAGTTAAAGCTTGCCGAGATGCCCCCGCGGACCTAGCTGGATTCGGCAAAGCGCAGCTTAGGGGAAAACCCAGAAAGTCCGCTATTTCAGCTGTCTCCACAGGAATCGCCATCTGCGAAAGCACAGGAGGTGGCTGTTTTGGGGAGGCAGAAGATTGGACGGCTGAGTCAGAAGGAACTGCAGCTGGAAGGTAAGGTGCCGGCTGGCCGACGGACGGCAGGAGCGAGCCGGATTGCGGGGAATCAAAGGCTGAATCGTCATCAGAGAATCCTCAGTCCAGATCTACCGATCTGACACGGGAGGAATCCGTAGGCGGCTCACCAAGGAAGTTTTGCAAAAGGGGATCTGGGGTGACAACCACTGCAGGTGGCGAAAGGGACAAAGAGGGCGGTGGCGAAAGAGCTCCTGGGATCGGGGATGCAGGCCGAGGCAAGAGGTGGTCGCCCTAGCCGGAGCAACCAAGGGCGCTCGGGGCGTTGGGGGTTTCCATCTCCCAGCTCCTTTCGCAATGTTCTTGTAGGTTTGAAGTCCTATTAAACATTTTAATCAGTAAGAATTTATACCATTTATGAAATCTCTTCATGTTACGGAGAAAGCTGCCCAAAATCATGCATGATGTTAGATAGACTGCATCTCTGAAAATAAATCCCAAGATTCTGCATCTCAGAAAATAAATCCCAAGATAAAACAACAGGAAATTAGGGGAACGGAATGAATGCTGAAATGCCGCATACCTTCTGATTAGAGAATATGATTTCATTGCTGCAGCATGCATTTGTGATTCCTAGTCAAAGATCTGAAACAAGCTCCACAGTTGTCACCGTTAGACTGCAGCCTCTTAGTTGCATAAAAATCGACGGAGATTTCTAAGGAAACAATATGTGTATTACAAAGAAGAAGCATGACTGAAAATACACTAGGAAATCTAACAATAGGAAAACTTTGTCCGTTCCAATTTGCAAATCTGCATGCCGCAAGAAAATTGGTGATTATTCCATCTTCAAAAGATATAATAGATTGGGATGTCTTCCAATAAAGAGGATTGGATCTCTGATCCGAGAAGCGATGCTAAAGAATTTGCCATAAACAGGGATGGAAAGAAAGCACACGCACACAATGGTTGACATCATTATGCTACCGATGAGGCCCTGCAAGTCTACCTCGTGCTCCCTATCATCTAGATTCAAGTGTCATGCTCCAAATCGGTCGGCCTCGTGCTACCAATCAGCCAGCGCAGTCGTGCTGCTGATCGTCTCATATCGTTGTGCTGCAGATCGGTCGGCTCGTACCACTAGTTGGCCGCTTCGCTAGTCTAGCTCGTGCTTCTAATTGACCGCCATCTGCGATTGGAGTCTCCAAAGGAAGAACAAGACGCCATTTTCCCAAAAGAATCGGATGAGATGCTCATGCCTAGGGCGAGGAAACTCGACGCCGTTGCCATCAGGATGTTACGATGAGTCGTCGGAGGACGGAATCCAACGCACTACTTTGGGAGGAGCTGCGAGGAGTCCCCACTCGAATCTGTTAGCAGCGGTGGCGTGCTCCTAATCGGTCGCCGCCTACTGTGAAAAACTTGGGATTAGGCTACAAGTGACACATGAAAAGGGTGGATACGCCGAGAGGTGGTTACACTTCCGGAGATCAGATCGGATCTAACAGGAGCACCTACTCACGGTAACATATAACTACTTTCATACCGAAGAATTGATCATTTGCTCTATTTTAATTTGTGCAATTGATTATTTATCTCGTTTATTTCACTGACATACGGCTCCAGGATCCGTATATCAGTGAGGTATTACGAAACAAATAATCAATAACACAAATAAATTAGAACAAATCATGAGTTATTCCTTCACACACAAAAGTACTTACCCAAAGTCCCCTTTTCTCGACCACTTCGATCTTGCTTTTGTAATTTTTATCACGGGTCCTGTACCTGCTAGGATGGTATGCTTTTTGGCTAGAAATTCATCAGCCACTTAAAGGAGGGGTTTGTCTGAAATTTTGCAGGAACGGCATACTCTCCTACTAGAATCCGAACAATTTCCGGCGTTGGTAATTGGAAATAAGGCTTTACTTAAAAAATCCCCTGTTCTAAGTAAAAAACTTCAAAAATTGATTAGTCCCTCTTGTCTCTCTCTCTTTCCTTGTGTAAGGTTAAACAGGTCACAGGTGGTTGGTTCGCGCCTCTGAAAGAGCATGCTCCCCTCCCCCACAGCATGACCCCGCGCTACGAAACTCTCCCCAAATCCTTCAAAATACCAAACTTCTTATCCAAATCCAAGCAAAAACTCACCAAATCCTTCACCTCCTCGGCTCCATCAGGAGCAGTTTCTCGCCAGGACGCCCTCGCCGAGTTCTTGCACGACACCTGTTCGCTGAAATGCCTCAGCAAGCTCCACGCGCTGCTCGCCGTCACCGGCGCGATCCGGGACACCTCCATCGTCACTGGTGTCGTCGATAGGTATCTTTCCTTTGGTAGGCCCGCGTCTGCGGCGTCCGTGTTCGCTGGAGTCCACCGCAGCTGGCCCGCGGTGTACTCGCTGAATCTTGTCGTCCGGTGCTTCTCGGATCATGGGTTCCACCGAGAGCTTCTTGATGTTTACCGTCGGCTGTGTGCCTTCGGCTCGGACAACTTCACTTTCCCTCCGGTTATCAAGGCGTGCACGGCTGTTTCTTGCCTTCGACTGGGGAGGGGGGTGCACTGCAGAGTTCTGCGGACAGGGCATGAGGGCAATGTCGGTGTGCAGACTGCTCTCCTTGACATGTATGCTAAGGCTGGCTGGATCGAGTTGTCGAGAAGAGTCTTTAACAGCATGATGCAGAGAGACTTGATTTCTTGGAACGCGATGATCTCAGGGTATTCTCTGAATGGGTGTTTCCGAGAAGCTGTTGAGGCTATGCAGGAGATGCAGCGGGATGGTATGAGGGCGAATGCTAGCACTCTTGTTGGCATTGTTGGTATGTGCAGTGCAGTTGGAGATCGGGATGCTGGTGATTCGCTGCATGCATTTGCACTGAAATGTGGGGTGCTTGATGATGACTCCCTAATACCTGCATTCATTTCAATGTATGCTGCGTTCGATGATCTTTCCTCATCTCGGTTTCTGTTTCATCTGCAACCTGTGATAGATTTGGTATCTTGCAATTCCATGATATCAGCATACATGCAGCATGGAAAATCGAAGGAAGCATTTGAGGTCCTCAGGTTGATGCGTTGCTCAGGACTAGTGCCTAATCTGGTCACAGTGGTATCTGTCCTTCCATCTTGCAGTGATTTCTTTGGTATAAACCATGGTGATTCTGTGCACGGTATGGTTATCAAGTTTGGCCTTGCAGAGCAGGTTTCAGTTGTCAGTGCTCTTGTTTCCATGTACTCAAAGCTTGAGAAATTGGATTCAGCTGTGTTCCTTTTCTGTAGTTTTACTGAGAAGAACCATCTCCTGTGGAACTCCATGATTTCTGGGTACCTTGTGAACAACAAGTGGAACATGGCTCTTGATACATTCTGCAAGATGCAAATTGAAGGTGTTGCTCCAGATGCAACAACTGTCATTAATGTGATCTCGGGATGCAGACACACTAAATATTTACATGTAGCGAAGTCTATCCATGCATATGCTGTTAGAAACAGATTTGAATCGAACCAGAGCGTGATGAATGCACTCCTGGCTATGTACGCTGACTGTGGAGAGCTCTCAAATTCCTATAAGTTATTTCAGAAAATGGAAGTACGAGTGTTAATATCTTGGAACACTATAATATCTAGTTTTGCTGAAATTGGAGATTTGGGGGCTTCTGTAAGACTCTTCTGCCAGATGCGCCAAGCAGACTTGCAGTTTGATCTAGTGACCCTGATTAGCCTTATCAGCAGCCTTTCCGTAGCTGAGGATGCGAAAATTGGAGAATCAGTTCCTTCTTTGGCAGTCAAAAGTGGATGCAATTCGGACATTTCTCTTACAAATGCCCTCATTACTATGTACACCAACTGTGGTATTGTTGAGGCAGCTCAGCGACTCTTTGGCGGCATGTCTTGTAGGAACGCAATATCTTACAATGCTCTGATGACTGGATACCGCAAAAACAACCTATCTGAAGAGATCTTACCTTTGTTTTACCAAATGGTCAATAATGACCAGAAGCCAAATCTTGTTACGTTGTTGAATTTATTTCCTATATGTCAGAGCCAGTTGCAAGGGAAGTCTGTTCACAGCTATGCAATTCGAAATTTCTTCAGGCTAGAAACATCTTTATTCACATCAGCCATTTGTATGTATAGTAGGTTCAGCAATATAGACTACAGCTGTAAACTTTTTAATTTGGTTGGTGAAAGGAACATCATATTATGGAATGCCATCTTATCTGCCTGTGTTCAATGCAAGCAGGCTGATATTGCGTTTTTTTTCTTCAGGAAAATGCGCTTCCTTAATGTTAAACCTGATACAGTAACCATGTTGGGACTCATCTCAGCATGTTCACAGCTTGGAAAAACAGATTTGGCAGATTGCCTCATGGCTCTCATACTGCGGAAGGGCTTTGATGGAACCGTTTTGGTTGTCAATGCTCTTATTGATATGCATTCAAGGTGTGGAAGCATATCGTTTGCAAGGGAGCTCTTTGATAGCTCTGTAGTAAAAGATTCTGTCACTTGGAGCACAATGATCAACTCATACAGTATGCATGGGGATGGTGTTTCTGCACTTGACCTTTTCTCGATAATGATAGACTCAGGAGTGGAGCCAGATGACATAACTTTTGTTAGTATCTTGTCAGCTTGCAGTCATAGTGGCTTTGTAGAGCAAGGAAGAGCATTGTTCAAATCACTACAGATAGACCATGGCATCACACCGAGAATGGAACATTATTCATGCATGGTGGATCTATTAGGCCGGACTGGCCACTTGGATGAAGCATATGACATTGTTAGGTCAATGCCGTTCAGTCCATCAGAAAGTTTGCTCGAGTCATTGCTTGGAGCCTGTAGACTCCATGGAAATTCTAAAATTGGTGAGGCTGTAGGGAAATTGCTCATTGAGTCTGAGCACGGCAACCCAAGATCTTACGTCATGCTCTCTAACATCTATGCTTTGGCTGGCAAATGGGGTGACTATGAGTGGCTGAGATTAGATATGGAAGCAAAGGGATTGAGAAAAGATGTGGGAGTCAGCTTAATTGGAGTGACATAGTAGGCCTGATGCAACAAAAAACTCCAGAGCTGGAGAAGTTTTTGGTCAAACATTAGGCATTACAATTTTGGGGAATGTGTTGAAACTATGCTCTAGTCTAGTCGTCGGTGTTTGTTACAGTCAGTCGGCAGAGCATTTTTTTTTTGTTAAAGCACTGGAAAACATTCAATCGTTCTTCTGCGGCTTAATCTTTTGAAGTAGCTGGTTATTGCACAAAACAGAGATATTTCCATCTTGGTGCAACCAGGACTGTCGCTTTTAAAATGCCTCATAATCGTAAAGGAAGACTCTGGTTATCTACATGGTAAGATGCTGCACAGTTATTGCATTACTGTTATGGTGATACCTATAAAGAATTGTTTAGTCTGATTTGGAAAAGATTATGGACAACCTAGGTCAGCAGACTAACTCAATGAAATCTATGTTCTGTCAAATTCGAGTATCAGGTACACAAACACAACAAGATCTCCAGAGAGTTGAGCAGCCAATTGCATATTTTATAATGCAGACACCTGCAATTCCGGAATTTCTGTATCTTGGAGGTGAACGCTAAATTTGATGCTATATAGGTTATGGTTTGTCACTTTCTTGTTACTCTTACGGTTAAGTTATGCTTCAGCTTAGCAGTTCATTGTTTTTGTTGCAGGTGGCCATGCTACGATGAATACTCCACTACACCAAACGTACTTCTTTCTTCCTGAAAAGTATCTCGCTTTTAGTCTTTTACACTAAATATTTCTGTAGCACTGATTTATTAAAAAGGGGCTAAAGTTCCTCAAATTCGGTTCTAGTATCTGTTTTTGTTTTCCAAAAGAAAAATAAAAGAACGTTTGGGTCATGGCACTGACAAAGGTAGGATAGAGACGGGCAGGATAGAACGTCCAGAGTGGATTTTCAGACACGCCTCCACATTTATCGCCAGTAAAGACTGTTCTCTAATAGCCATTCCCAACAATGCTTGACTTTTTACTTTCGCATTGGGTAACTTCCCTGCTTTTCATTGACTAGGTATAGAGTAATTTGTTACCATGGAAATCAAGACACCAAAAATTGGCATCTTCTCCTCCCTCTTGAAATATACTAGATAATAGAGAGGTATGAGTAATTGTTTCTGTTTTTTTTGCTTCCTGGTTGACTTTTTCAAACAAAAAGAAGTTCAGCTAGTTAAGAAACTACAGCGGGAGAAACTTGAAGCGCAGTGCTTTTCTGCCATTTCCAACTATCATGAGGTTCTATGTGAATATTTGCCAATACAGCTGTTACTACTTCATGGTGGCACACAATTTCCCTAAGCATCCACAGCTTGTACCAAACTTCCAATAGCACCGATACAAACAACTAAAAAAATGTACAAAAACTACAGGAACAAATCAAAACAAATATTGGATTAAGGGAATAGGTCCAAGTCTTCCCCTACGATTATTAAATTGGTCCTTTCCGCCTCCCACGTGGCTCTCCACTGCTTCAATTCTTTCAATCCTGCCTCCAGTCTTCTCCCTCCAATACCTGCAAACAGTGCCAAAACCTCTGTCCTAGCTCCAGTCTTCTCCCTCCAATAACAAAACATACCGGCAAGATTGTCTTGGGAGTAAGTTTCAGCTCATGCTTATGTCTTTAGATTTTGGTTTACTTTCTGATTCATGTATATGGCCTTCAGGTACTGTCCTATGTGTGGTTTTCTGTTATATTGTCTGTTTCCTTTCTAGATTGATCTTTTTGTTTCGCTTCATGAGTTCTTGAGTTTTTGTTTTGATGTTTTTGGTATATTTCTTAGCATGAAGCTGAGTTTTTGTGTTTGACCATGAAATTTGCTTACATGTCAAGATCTCACTTCTGTTATTTTTTTGAAATGCTTGGGAGTGATATTTTTAATCTGATCCAATAAAATTTTTATGGAGTATTAATATGTTTCCACAATCAATACTTATTGTTTAGCCAAAATACTAGCTAGAAGGAGCTTTGGCCTGACGAACAGTCAGGTCAATGGCTTGTGGCTTATCAAGATGATTATGCACTGATTTTTTTTTTCTGGTTACCATGAATAAAATGTTATCAAATTCTCACCATTCCTAATGTTCTTGGATGAGTAACGTCACAGATGAAGACTCCTCCTTTGATAAAACAATATTGCATTTCAAGATCTCCATTTGATTCAATCAACAATCTAACATTCAAAACTTCCCTTGATGATGCCAGTTTATTATTAGCTTGTGTGTGCGGATGTGTGCTCATATGTATTATTTTATTTGGAAAAATCAACTGTAACTCAAATTTAGGTTTTGACTGCTTTGTTATCCATTCTAATTATCATGTTCAATGTTTTCTTCCACAGTTAATATAGAATTAGCTGAACTGTGACTTGGAGAATGGTAGAGAAGAATGTTGAAGAGGGGGGGCTCATCTCAAATTGCATCTATCTCTTCACCAAAATCTGTGCAAAATTTTGTAGAGCCTAAGCCAACTGAAGTTACTATTGAAGGTGGCAACACTAACCTTCAGAAGATGGCAAGTACTAATTTTGAGGCATCAATGCAACAGGAATTTTCTCCAATCTTGATATTGATTGACAACAAAAGCAATCTACAAGAAAATTCAGTTCAACAGAAGGCTTCCATTGGTGATTCTGTAACTTTTTCATCAGAAGTAGACAACATTGGGTTGCCATCAGTCAAAGAAGATTCTTATGGTTTTCCATCTGTGTCTAGCGAAGTTGATGAATCAAGGGAAACCATCAGGGACTTGATTGCAATGCAACCTTCAGAAGAAAACACCCATGCAGCGTCACAGACTTTGGTTAGGTTAAGGGAAGAGGTCCAATGCACACCCTTGCATAACATTCAAGATGGTGCTTCTTGCTCTGATTCTGAGAAGGTTGTTTGTGAAACTCCACTTTCCATCGTAACAAAAGTGAAACAAGATAAACCACGGGTCGTGCATAGACTTCCTCCTGAGCACCAAATGAGCCTAGGAGACACACGACTGAAGGTGCCTGCACCTGTGAGCAGATCAAACAGTGGGAAATTCTTGAGAACAGATAAAACCTTTGTGGATACTACAACCCACATTGAATCAGTGAAGGTTGCTGCCTCAAGATTTGGTGGTAGCATCAACTGGAAAACACGTAGAACACAGCCACTGCAGGTAACTCACAACACACCTTCTCTTATTTGTTACATTAATTTTCTCAGATACACTTTATGAATTATACTTTTATCTTTATAACCAGTCTATTTTTGTTGTTTTATTGAACCTTACTTGACCTCTTATAACCTACAGACATAAATAACGTCCTTTCATGTGTAATCTCTATCTATGATTAACAATCTTGGTATACCCAGGGGAGTGAACATGTCGTACTCAAGCTTGATAGGCTGAAAAAGGAAATTTCAGAGTATAAACGGCAAGCGGAGGAAGCTTCAGAAAACACAAAGGTGTCAGCATTCCATGAGCTTGACAGAACAAAGAAGCTTATTGAAGAGCTGAAACATGACCTGGAGAGGGCACACACTGAAGAGGCACATGCAAAGGAGGATTTGGAGTTCTTTCAATTTATTTTACAAGGGATGGAGGAAGGAGTTGCCAGTGATGATAATGTCGTGGGCAAGGAGAAATTGAACATTATCCAAGAAACACACGAAGCAGTGGTGTCCAAACTGAAGTTGGTGAAGGATGAGTTGAAAAAAGTGCAGGAGGATTATGATTCATTATTGATCGAACAGGATATTTCCATAAGGAAATCTCAGGCAGCTCTCACAGTGTCCAAAGAGGCTGAGAGGCGAGTAGAGGAGCTCACTGTAGAGAACAACAAACTGAAGGGGGTGTTGGATTTGGCTAGTGCGACATGCCATGATGCTGAAGAACACAGGTTAGGTACGTCCATGGCTCGAGATGAGGATTGCCTTACATGGGAGAAGAATCTGAGGCAAGCAGAAGAGGAGCTGAATCAACTCGACAATAAGCTTTCTTCAGTTGAAGACCTGAAGTTAAAGCTTGAGACATCATCCAACTTGCTGCTGAAGCACAACAATGAGCTAACTGCATATATGGAGGCAAAGAAAATTGAAAAAGCACAAGAAGAAAAGAAAACTTGTAAGTCCATGCAAGAAGAAATCAGTTTAGCAAGAAATGAGCTCGAGGAGCACAGGAAGAGCATAGATAAGGTGAGAGATGAAGTCTGTGCTCTGGAAGCTGCTGCTGTGTCGCTCAAACTGGAGTTGAGCAAGGAGAAAGCAGCACTTGCCACCATGCAGCAGATGGAAGTGATGGCATCCATCACCGCTTCATCTCTCAAGGTGGAGATTCAGCTGGCACAACAGGAAGTGGAAGCAGTTCAGGCCAAGGAGAAGGAATCCCGAAATAGAATGGTTGAGTTGCCCAAGATTCTGCAAGATGCAGCCCAGGAAGCTGACGAGGCTAAGTACGTCGCTATAAAGGCACAGGAGAAGCTAAGAAAGGCCAAGGAGGAAGTGGGGCAAGCGAAGGCTGGTCTGACTACTATGGAATTCAGGCTCCAAGCAGTTCTGAAGGAGATAGAAGTAGCCAAAGAGTCTGAAAGGCTGGCTCTGGATGCTCTTAGAGCATTGGAGGAGAGCGAGCTCGCAGTAAACATCGAAGATCAAGGTTCTCCTCGAATGACCACACTTGACTTGGATGAATACTCATCTCTCGTTGCGAAGTCCCATCAGGCAGCAGACCTTGTGCAAGAGAGGACAGCTGCTGCAATTGCACCGGTCGAGGTGGCCAAAGAGTCCGAGTCCCGCAGCTTATCAAGACTGAGCGAAATTTACAAGGTTCTGGAAGAACGGAAGCGAGCATTGCACGCTGCGACAGAGCAGGCCGGCAGGGCCACCGAAGGCAAGCTGGCCATGGAGCAAGAGCTGAGGAAATGGAGAGAGGAGAATGGGCAGCGTCGCAAGGCCGGTGAAGCTTCAAAATCCGAAGTTAAACATGCAAACACTGCAGTGATCATCGTTGAGCGCAATGGAGACACTAAGGGCACAAGCAAAGAAGATTGTTACGCCTCGGTTCATCCACTGTCGGATGTGTCCGCGAGGAACAGCCCTAATGATTCAGCATCGCTTGTGAAGACGAAGAAAACAAAGAAGCTGTCGTTCTTCCCGCGCATCACCATGTTTTTCGCCAGGAGGAGGCTTAGAGCTGCGAAATAACTCAATACCCTTTTACTTTTGGTGGCATGCTAGTACTCTGAAGTGTGTATATTTGTAGTGAGGTGAGTCCCCATGTCTTGTCAGCCTCTCTGCTGTGAAGTTTTCGTTGACCTGCAATTTATCCGACGATGTGTTGTATCTACGGAAGACGTGTTGATATATAATTGTCGATGTGTTTGGTTTTCCTGGACAGGATGGTTTGCTAAGACGGTTGGCTTTGATTTCTTGAATTCTCCTACTGAAATTGTGAACGCTACAGGCTAGTTGTTTGTCCTCGTTTAGCTGTTGTGTAATTTTCAACACAAATATTTCCGTGTACATTCTCAACGACAACGATTAAATGGTCTTATGTGATAACCGTCCTGTTTTGCTCCTTCGCTCGCCCGGCGGACCGGCGAGCACGAAGGACACCTCGACGGTGCGGCCGGAGCTCGTCGAGGTTGTAGCGGTGGTCGCGTTCCTGCCGTAGCAGGTGCACGATCTCGTGTCGAGGAGGTGCCAGGCGCGACGGGTAGAGCATCCGGATTGATTAAAGGGTTTTGATAAACATCATCCGGATGTTTTTTTAGCAAGATGTTTGTAAGAAACAAAACATTCGGATGAGAGCTAGACACTCCCTTGATTAAAAGCTATCATTGTCATGCCTAAGTTTAGATGTACTATAGATTTCTAGACAGTTGTTTAGTTTTTTACTATAACGGTAACTTATCATATTTTCTTAACCTTATGTCCCACACGTCACAAACTCATGTTTTACCAAACTTTGCAACACTTAAACGCTAAATTTTGTTGCTATAAAAAGTGTGACTAGTCACACTTATTTAAGGTTAGTAATAGTAAAGTTGGCTTTTGAGTTTTGACCCATTCAAGGTACAGGGTGGTGTGTGCAGAGTGCGGACATTGGATTTGGGGATTAGGGCTGACCTCTCTTTTAGGGTCGAGCCTGGCTTTGTGCGGAGTGTGGACATCGACTCCGAGTCAGTCCAGCTATGGCCCAGACCGGACTTCCAATTGGGGTGCTACTAAACAAAAGGGAAATTGCGAATATAGCCCAATTGCAAGTGTTTTGCTCGTAGATTAGCAAAGTTTGCATGTGCTTTAGATGTTAGACGCCGTATTTGGCTCTTGATGCTCCATGTATTGTGAATGTTCACATAAATCCTATCATCAATGCATAAATCCCGTCTTCTTCTAAAAACAAAATAAAAGAGAGATTTGCACTCGTAGTCCTCTTTGTTTTCTTCTTTGCAGATATACCATTATCTTTTTTATCACACGCGTGCATACCGCTATGCACACACACCACATACGAGTACACCCCTTAGCATGCGTTTAGAATGATGGAGATATATGACTTTACAACATTCCTGTTGAGACACATTCACGTATGTGTGATTGAAGGTGCAAAGAAACCTCTAATTTAAGCCCACTCTTACCATCAACGCGCTACAGGCACAGACAAGAGCTAAGACGCCAACATGTGGCAACGGATGCTTCCACCATGGTCGTCTTTCCCGCCGAATCCTTGTTGCTCCTCTGACCCCCCCCCCCTCTCACCCGAAGACCCAACAAAATTCCAAAAAATTCAACCAAGAAACAAATAACTTTCAACAAGATTAAAAAAAATCAAATTCAAGAATTTCAATTGAGATTAAAAATTTCCAATTGAGGTACAAAATATTCCTAAATTCAGGAACATTCAATTGAGAATTCAATCGGGACTTTCAACTAAGTTTCGAAAAAAAATCAGGAACTTTCACGTAACATTGAAAAAATTCCATTCGGGAACTTTCACCTAAGGTCCGAAAAATATTCAAATTAGGAACTTTCACCTAAGATTTAAAAAAAATCAATTCAAAAAATTTCACCTAAGATTCAAAAAAATCAATTCGGAAGCATCCACCTAAGATTTAAAAAAAAAATCAATTCAGAGTCTTCCAATTGACAGTAAAAACTTCCAATATCAAAATTTTCATCTACAATACCCTTAGATTTGGGGATGAAACTCCAAAATCTGCTCGAGCTTCTAAAAATGGTGTCGACGCCTCTTTCTCCTGACCGGACATGATGGCAATAGTAGCGATGCTCTCCTCTTTACAGCAGGACACCACCACCATTGACGGGCGGAGACCAAAGATGATGGTGTTGGCGTATCCTCTTCTCCCTTGCCGGAGAACATGGTGGTGGAGCTAGCATCTCCTCTTCACGGAAGGACACCTCCAGCGATGTGGAGTTTGTAACATCCCGGCCCGGTAATGTGATGCCCATGTTGTTTATGTGAAACGGTGATGGGATTAGTCATACATTGCTTGTCTAAAATGAGTTGTAGTGGTATATAATGCATGTTGGGCTAAAATGTAGTATCTTCGGATTAACCCTTTTACACGAAGTGATGGAGAGAGTGTAAGCAGGGTGATATGTATACATGGGTCCGCCCCATAGATGGGCTGGACATTGAATGAATTTGGACCAAGGTGTTACTGATGGTATCAGAGCATCAAACTTCGCTACATAGCCACCTGTAGGATAGGAGCCTAAAGTGGACACATAGCATAGCATATAAGATGACACTGAATACACGGACGCGTATCGAGGGGTAGTTTTAGGTATCTATCGTGTATATGGTGTGCTGCCAAGCATGGCCCCCCTCCCTAAGTGCGTGTTTTTGCTTTTTAGCTCTTGGTGATTTGTAGTATGGGTCCAAAATTTTTTGTCGAATCAGACACCTCGAATCCGAGTCAGATTTCGCTACCCGTGTCTGACTCTAAGTGGTATTTCCCGTGTCCAAAAAAAATTATCGATTTAGATATCTAAATCCGAATCGAATTCTGACTTCCATATTCATATTCATATTCAAGTAACACCGGTGGTTTGAGCAAGGAATGAGCAACGATGCAGGCAACGTGAATGGGAGCTCACGCTTGGCTGTTGTCGCTCCGCATGTCGTCGTGGGAGGGCATGATCAGAGCCACACGCCGCGTGTTGACATCCACGAGAATGTTTCAATGAGAACGCTCACAATTTAATATCAGAATTGCTAATTTAAGTATGTTCCCACTAAATCTTTAGTGAGAACACTATCTCGTTGTGATATGTGACGGCACCTTCTTCCTTCTCCAGCTTCCTTTCCCCTCAAAGGCTCTATCGTCGTGACACTTTGCAGCAACCACTTCATCCCCTTTTCCTCTCCCGTTCTGTTCCACTTAAACTTCAAAGGTTTTTGAGCATGAAGTATTTTTTAACTATTTTTGAAAGATTTGTATAAATTAATTTTGAGTCAAAAGTTTTTTAAATAAAAACTTTTCAAACTGAAAGTTTTTTATTCAATTTATCTAGAAGTTTTGAATTAAAAGTTTTCGTATTAGAGGATAAGGAAGGGTGAGAAAGAGAAAGAGAAAGAGGAGGGAGATGCGTCACGTGGGAACATCTGAATATATCCTCGCTGAAAAACTAGCGAGAGTAACATCAAGTTAGCAATAGCTATATCCCTTTTCCCTTCTTTTAAAGAAAACCTTGTTAGAGAGCACAGGCAAAAAGAAGTACACGGTGACAGGATACTTAGGTTCTATTCAGGACAGCTTTTGATTATGTAGATTCTGGATTCTTCAAGAATCGAGTGGGTGACAGCTTCTGATTCTCCAAGAATTCAGATTCTAGATTCTTCAAAAAGCTTCTCACACAATTAGAAGCAGATTTGTAAATAAAATCAGAATCTCTCATCCACTCGATTATTAGAGAATCTAAAATCTATGTAATCAAAAGCTGTTCTAAACATGACCTTAAAGTCTCAACCGCTTGTCCCAAACCAAATCCGACACATGGCCTGACCTGACTAATCGATCTATAGTTTTAGCTAGGTACTCTACTCGTTTCGATCTGGCACGGGGAAATTGATCTAATCGTTCGTTAAGCACATGATTCTTGATCGGCCTGATCGGTTGGTTGCTGCGTCTGGACTGACAGCAGGTGCGCCGTCGACGAGATGAACTCACATCCATCCATCCATCTTCTCATCGCATTCTCAAAGGACAGAAGGCAACTCACATCGATCAATATGTTCCTTCCGTCCCGTGAAATGATTATGAGCTACAGCTTTCCTAATTTCTTGCCAATCTCGCGTTAATCATCTGATCATCCGTCGAGCCCTGCAAAGATAAAAGCAACAGGAAAGAGCACCAAGATCGAGCCATCACCGTCGACAAGAACCATTTAATCATTAGATTTCAAGGGAGAACGAATTCGGTGTTGGAGACTAGAATCGTAAAAACGGCCGTTTCCTACTAGTTCAGGTTTTTCATCTTGCGTTTAACACAAGAATCACTTGCACATTGTAACAAAAAGAGAGTTACATTAGCAAAGATAACTTTACGTTAGCATTAGCAAATATATTGTAGGTTCGAAGGACCGGAAAGATGACTAGATGGGGCTGAGTAGGATCCAAACAAAAATTCTCCTGAAAATCAGACCACTATTCTAGCTAGAAGAACAGATCAGATAAACATAGCAAATAAATAGAGAGCAGATAAATAGTGATAGGATGAACAGTAAAAATAGCAAGTGTTTGGATGAACAGTGCTAACACACCATTGAAAAATTGCATTGGCCAATGAACAAATACCTAGTGAATAGTAAAACTACGCCTGATCGGGTGAACAGTAACTTAGCCTCTACTCCACCCGCAAACACTTGGTCCAACAATCCTCCTTCGCTTGAGTAGAGCTCTAGTTAGCATTACATCCATCCACTTGAAACATCGTTCATGCTTCGTCACCTTCCATATGACCCCAATAACTTGCCGCCAAGGCTCTCATGTGTTCGGACTCCCCTGAACCGTCCTCGCTTATAAATAGGCCCAAATCACTTAGCACGTCACATGTCCTTGTCTGCTTCATTATAACGGCTTTGGCTTCCTTGACCGTTCTAAATCTCAACTCCTCTTTAAGTCTAGTCCTGATCCACCTTACTATTGCATGCCATATTCATCACCAATGCTTTACGATCTGGCTTCTTGTCTTCCCAACTTGCAACCACTTCGCGGTCTCAATCATCTTCCGGCGTCCCTTGATCGTTCTGAACCTCAGCTTTTCTAGCCTAGTCCCGGTCCATGCACCTTGCCATTGCCATGACCTAGCCACGAAATCCTGCAACCAACACAGACAAGCAAACCATCACATAACATTGTTCCAGAATAACATGCATCAGACAAAGATCAGTCAAACATCAAAAGATCCCACCTGGGATCAATTAGTCCACGACCATTCTTGTTCATGATCACTTTTGGCTGTGATCTCCCAAAACCAAAGACTACTCTTGGCAGTGACTACTCAAAGCCCAAGACCACTCTTGGCCAAGATCACTCCCTCAATGGTCAAGACCACTCTCACAGTGGTCTAGACTACTCCAACAGAGGTCACGACCATTTTCATGGTGGTCCTTAGAGGTCTAGACCACTCTCAAGGTGGTCTAAACCACTCCATCAAAGGTTACGATCATTTCTATAGTGGTTCTTAGAAGTCTAAACGACTCCATCAGATGTCCCAAGTGGTCACGACCACTCCTCAAGTAATCACGACCACTCCCTAAGAGGTCCCAAATGGTCATGACCACTCTAGATGTCACAAAGGCGCTATGCCCACTCTAGAAAATGATCACCCTAGAGGTCACAAATCCCACGACCACTCTAGGGATCACAAAGGCCACAACCACTCTAGGAACGATTACTCCAGAGCATGACCTCTCTAGGAACATCATAACTACTATGGGCAAAGCCAAGACCTCTAAAACCAAATTGACTATGACAAAGAAAGCTCATATCAAACTCAAATCTGAGCACTACAGTCTCAAACATAATCAATTACTCATCACAAAAACAGATAGACCACACATGGTCTCTCAAGGTGAATTATCTTAATTATGAACATGATGGATGGTTTGACTAAAACCACTTTGTTCAGGCATTCTTGTCTAAATTACCACCAATGTACGTATCATTCTCTTCAAGTGAGATGAGCATCGGTCACAACTAGATTCCCACTACCAAAGAAGGCCTTTAGAGCCCTCCTAGAAGGTGAAGTCATCCATCCATCGCCCTTTTTTTTCCTCTCTCCCGTGGGGGGATGTTGGAAGAACCGATGAACTTTTCGTCCGAACTTTCTTAACTGAAAGACAAATAAATCCACAGGGATTTGGTGAGAAAAAGAGAGAACTGATGTTCAAGTGATCATCCATAGAAGGAGAAGGAAGGCCCTTGGGGTAGGTTACGTCTGAGCATGGAGTTGCCTTCAAGGCTTTGTAACCCTACTGCTCACTCTCCGATGTATGCATCTCACTCCCACATTTTTATCTCACTTTTTTTGTTAAACCTTTGTATGCTCTAGAGTCTAGAGGGACCTGGACTAGCCAACCAACCATGTTTGATCGCTTTTCATCGTACATTGCTGCCAAAAAAAAATCTATAATTGTAGCCTAATAATTCCAAATGCATGTACCATGTCTTCAACAACACATGACTAAAGAATTGGACTGCCTTTTGCCTTTCTTCAGCTGCTACTAATAATTAATAAAGCTACCAGTGTAATTGACTTGTTAGATTTGATTAAGCACTACTCTGAAATTCACCTAGTAGCTAGGTTTCTTTTCTGTAAAACTTTCCAAAAGATATTGTCGGCCATTTACCAAGATTGATTGCTAGCGAGGAACAGTACACGTCATAACCAAAAGAGAAATTTAGGGTACAAACAGCATGTGGAGTAGGAGAAGAACACAAAGTGCAGGGAAAGAGACAAATTTTCACTCAACGGTAGTACTAGTATTTTCTTCGGTGAAAAGATAGGGATTAATTGATGTGTAAGCGATTTTTACATGACCTAGCTAGCACTTCAGTTCAGACGTCAGTGTGTTTGTTTTTTATCACTACTTAAACCTCCCTTTTTAGGTGAGATGTAGCATCACTAAATTCCCAAACGGCTCTCCAACGTTATATAGACATACTATATGTCTCACAAATCCTCTTACATTACAGTGGAGTAAAGTTACTGAAAGTGTCGCCGGATACTGAAAGGAAAGGGAAAACAACAAAGGAAGCCAAAGTGAAAAAGGAATTCAAAGGAGGCGCTCCCTGAAGCGTTCGTCCCAACTAATAGGTTGCTTTTGCCCATTGCTAAATGCGGATCACTTCCAGCATCGCGCGTCGTCATCTTTCCACGTATGAAAACCACGCAGTACTAGCTTGAGCACGACGTGTGTAAGGACCCGAAACGAAAATCGCCACTGCCTAGCTTGGATGGAAGCATCCGATCAGACGGCAATTCAACACAGTTTTTTAAATTCAGAAGCTTTTGTGTTCGACACACCTGATCGATCTCTATTTTCTAGTCGTACATTGTTGATTCATTGCACAAGAAAAGGATCATTGGAAGAACAAGACAAAGCTCAAGGTAATATTATGTACGTTCACTACTACAGAAAGGTTTATATTAGACGTCTCATCACAGACGGTTCCTCAAAACCATCTGTGACGAATAATATCACTGACGGTTTTATATTAAAACCGTCAGTGACATTATCACAGACGGACCTCTACAAAAACCGTCAGTGATATACATCAATATCACAGACGGTTGTAGTTAAAAACCGTCTGTGAAGATATCACAGACGGTTATTTTATAAAACCGTCTGTAATATCACGTATTATCCCAGACGGTTTTGTAATAAAACCGTCTGGATTGCTATGTTTATCATTGACGGTTTTTTTATAAAACCGTCTGAGATTTCTATCAGCAATATAAAATACAGAGGCCCGAGCCACTTGGTGCATTTTAGGGTTTCGGGATCTATTTTCATTTGGTTGCGGCTGTGCGGCTGTGAGGCGATTTGGTAAAAGAATACCGTTGATTTTGAAGGGTGATTGAGGATCCATTTGATTTTGGTGATCTAAGGTTAGTAACGGTGTCTAATTGCAGTATATTCAAGATCTTGCTTGGTAAGGATAGAATTTGATGTTTTTTTAGATTTAGCTTGTAGATTCATGTGTTCTTTCTATGTAAGGGTAGTAATGGGTTTTAATTGCATTAACACTAAATGCTATATGCTTGGCGTAGATGGACCGAAGATGGATGTTGTCGGCGTTTCGAGCGCCGGCAAGTAAATTTGTAAGTCTAAGGGGCTGCGCGTTCCCGCTCCCTGAATGGTTAGACCCTGGAGTCCAAGATGTATCTTGGTTGGGCCAAGGTCCCTACCCGATTCGTGCGTTGGTATTGTATTCACTGGGGTGCGGATGACTGCACCGAGTTTTTTTTACAAGCGAGAGGTGGAGCCTCAACACTAGAATGATCTAAACTTAGCTCTCAGAAGGAGAAGAAAAAGAAAGAAGAGGAAGAAGAGGAAAAAACTCTCTTGTAGCTCTTACTCCTTGCCCTGTTAGGAGGTTCCTGCCTCCTTTTCAAGATCTGAAGGGGCAGTTACATCGAGAATTGGCGAAGTGCAGGCGAGCTACTTCTAGGGCTTGAGTCTTGCCCGCCGTCGACCAATCGTTCGCCGACCGGTCGCCACTGCCGAGCCTATCTTTGGGTCGGTGGTCTAGCCTGGTCGAGCGGTTAGGTAATCCTCGGGAAGTGGCGAGCTGCTCTCGTGATCCATGTGGGTGCCGGCGAGTCGCGTGACGCGTGGAGTTGCCTCGGGAGAGGCGTGTCCTTGCACCGTGGGTGGTGGTTGATGGGACAGAGACGGGCTTCAGCAGCCTTATCAAAGCGTCTTGGGAAGGGACCACCGCCTCGCTCGATCACTTGAATGACCGTTCGTGGGGCACGTGGCCTTAGGTTGACACGGACTCCGATCGCGGCACCTGGCCGGGCCGGGATCCGCCCCGCTGCGGGGTCGGGAACCTCTTTGAAGTCGAGTCGGGGATCCGCCCCGCTGCGGGGTCGGGAACCTCTTGAGTCGAGTCGGGACCGGCCGGGAATGGTCTCCCTGAATGGTCTCGTAGGCATTTGGGTAGCAGGCCGGGGACGGCCTGTTTAGGCTGGGGCCGTATTCGAGGCCGCCTGCTTGCTGCTCTGGGCTTTGCTTGTTGCAATTGGGCCGTTGGTGCACCCCTGTTTTATGAGTATTCGTCAGTAGCCCCCGAACCTCCAATCGAGTTCGGCAGACTCGGTTGGGGGTTGAGCTTGACTGGATCCGTTCAACTAGGTGGGCCAACGGGGCCTACCGGTTTTTGCCGGGCGTGCCCCCAACGCATTCGACGTCTGCCCGGGATTACGTTCCTGAGGTATGCGAACCGCCGGATGCCTTCGGAAGTTTTAATGCCCGAGTGCCTTGGTCGGCAAGGACGACCGGATGCCTCTGTGAGGTTCGGGTGTCCGAGTGCCTTGGTCGGCAGGACGACCGGATGCCACTGTGAGGTTCGGTGTCGGAGTGCCTTGGTGGCGGGACGACCGGATGCCTCTGTGAGGTTACGGTGTCCGAGTGCCTTGGTCGGCGGGACGACCGGATGCCTCTGTGAGGTTGGTGTCCGAGTGCTCGCTTAACGTCGTAGCTAGACGGTGCCTTGGCCGGCAAGGACGGCCGGATGCCTCTGTGAGGTTCGGTGTCCGAGTGCTCGTTTAACGTCGTAGCTAGACGGTGCCTTGGTCGGCAGGACGGCCGGATGCCTCTGTGAGGTTCGGATGTCCAAGTGCCTTGGTGGCGGCAGGACGACCGGATGCCTCTGTGAGGTTCGGTGTCCGAGTGCTCGTTTAACGTCGTAGCTAGATAGTGCCTTGGTCGGCAGGGACGACCGGATGCCTCTGTGAGGTTCGGATGTCCGAGTGCCTTAGTCGGCGGGGCGACCGGATGCCTCTGTGAGGTTGGTGTCCGAGTGCCTTGGTCGGCGGGGACGACCGGATGCCTCGTGAGGTTCGGATGTCCGAGTGCCTTGGTGGCGGGACGACCGGATGCCTCGCGAGGTTCGGTGTCCGAGTGCTCGCTTAACGTCGTAGCTAGACGGTGCCTTGGTGGCGAGGACGGCCGGATGCCTCTGTGAGGTTCGGATGTCCGAGTGCCTTGGTCGGCGGGACGACCGGATGCCTCTGTGAGGTTCTGGTGTCCGAGTGCCTTGGTCGGCGGGACGACCGGATGCCTCTGTGAGGTTCGGTGTCCGAGTGCCTTGGTCGGCGGGACGACCGGATGCCTCTGTGAGGTTCGGTGTCGGAGTGCCTTGGTGGCGAGACGACCGGATGCCTCTGTGAGGTTACGGTGTCCGAGTGCCTTGGTCGGCGGGACGACCGGATGCCTCTGTGAGGTTCGGTGTCCGAGTGCTCGCTTAACGTCGTAGCTAAGACGGTGCCTTGGTCGGCAAGGACGACCGGATGCCTCTGTGAGGTTCGGTGTCCGAGTGCTCGCTTAACGTCGTAGCTAGACGGTGCCTTGGTCGACAAGGGCGGCCGGATGCCTCTGTGAGGTTCGGTGTCCGAGTGCTCGCTTAACGTCGTAGCTAGACAAAGTGCCTTGGTCGGCAGGACGACCGGATGCCTCTGTGAGGTTCGGATGTCCGAGTGCCTTGGTGGCGGGGCGACCGGATGCCTCTGTGAGGTTCGGTGTCCGAGTGCCTTGGTCGGCGGGACGACCGGATGCCTCTGTGAGGTTCGGGTGTCCGAGTGCCTTGGTCGGCGGGACGGCCGGATGCCTCTGTGAGGTTCGGATGTCCGAGTGCCTTGGTGGCGGGACGACCGGATGCCTCTGTGAGGTTCGGTGTCCGAGTGCTCGCTTAACGTCGTAGCTAGACGGTGCCTTGGTCGGCGGGGACGACCGGATGCCTCTGTGAGGTTCGGATGTCCGAGTGCCTTGGTCGGCGGGACGACCGGATTCCTCTGTGAGGTTCGGTGTCGAGTGCCTTGGTCGGCGGGACGACCGGATGCCTCTGTGAGGTTCGGTGTCCGAGTGCCTTGGTCGGCGGGACGACCGGATGCCTCTGTGAGGTTCGGTGTCGGAGTGCCTTGGTGGCGGGACGGCCGGATGCCTCTGTGAGGTTACGGTGTCCGAGTGCCTTGGTCGGCGGGACGCACCGGATGCCTCTGTGAGGTTCGGGTGTCCGAGTGCTCGCTTAACGTCGTAGCTAGACGGTGCCTTGGTCGGCAAGGACGCACCGGATGCCTCTGTGAGGTTCGGTGTCCGAGTGCCTTGGTCGGCGGGACGACCGGATGCCTCTGTGAGGTTACGGTGTCCGAGTGCCTTGGTGGCGGGACGACCGGATGCCTCTGTGAGGTTCGGGTGTCCGAGTGCTTTGGTCGGCAGGACGACCGGATGCCTCTGTGAGGTTCGGGTGTCGGAGTGCCTTGGTCGGCAGGACGACCGGATGCCTCTGTGAGGTTCTGGTGTCCGAGTGCCTTGGTCGGCAGGACGACCGGATGCCTCTGTGAGGTTCGGGTGTCCGAGTGCTCGTTTAACGTCGTAGCTAGACTGTGCCTTGGTCGGCAAGGACGACCGGATGCCTCTGTGAGGTTCGGGTGTCCGAGTGCTCGTTTAACGTCGTAGCTAGACAGTGCCTTGGTCGGCAAGGACGACCGGATGCCTCGTGAGGTTCGGTGTCCGAGTGCTCGTTTAACGTCGTAGCTAGACGGTGCCTTGGTCGGCGAGGGACGCACCGGATGCCTCTGTGAGGTTCGGATGTCCGAGTGCCTTGGTGGCGGGGACGACCGGATGCCTCTGTGAGGTTACGTGTCCGAGTGCCTTGGTCGGCGGGGACGGCCGGATGCCTCTGTGAGGTTCGGTGTCCGAGTGCCTTGGTCGGCGGGACGACCGGATGCCTCTGTGAGGTTCGGATGTCCGAGTGCCTTGGTGGCGGGACGACCGGATGCCTCTGTGAGGTTCGGTGTCCGAGTGCTCGCTTAACGTCGTAGCTAGACGGTGCCTTGGTTGGCGAGGACGACCGGATGCCTCTGTGAGGTTCGGATGTCCGAGTGCCTTGGTCGGCGGGGCGGCCGGATGCCTCTGTGAGGTTACGGTGTCGGAGTGCCTTGGTCGGCAGGACGACCGGATGCCTCTGTGAGGTTGGTGTCCGAGTGACTTGGTCGGCGGGGCACCGGATGCCTCTGTGAGGTTCGGGTGTCGGAGTGCCTTGGTGGCAGGACGACCGGATGCCTCTGTGAGGTTCGGTGTCCGAGTGCCTTGGTCGGCGGGACGACCGGATGCCTCTGTGAGGTTCGGTGTCCGAGTTCTCGTTTAACGTCGTAGCTAGACAAATGCATTGGTAGGCAGGACGACCGGATGCCTCTGTGAGGTTCGGTGTCCAAGTGCTCGCTTAACGTCGTAGCTAGACGGTGCCTTGGTCGGCAAGGACGACCGGATGCCTCTGTGAGGTTCGGTGTCCGAGTGCTCGCTTAACGTCGTAGCTAGACGGTGCCTTGGTGGCAGGGACGACCGGATGCCTCTGTGAGGTTCGGATGTCCGAGTGCCTTGGTGGCGGGACGACCGGATGCCTCTGTGAGGTTCGGTGTCCGAGTGCTCGCTTAACGTCGTAGCTAAACGGTGCCTTGGTCGGCAGGACGACCGGATGCCTCTGTGAGGTTCGGATGTCCGAGTGCCTTGGTCGGCGGGACGACCGGATGCCTCTGTGAGGTTCGGTGTCCGAGTGCCTTGGTCGGCGGGACGACCGGATGCCTCTGTGAGGTTCGGTGTCCGAGTGCCTTGGTGGCGGGACGACCGGATGCCTCTCGTGAGTTCGGATGTCCGAGTGCCTTGGTCGGCGGGACGACCGGATGCCTCTGTGAGGTTCGGTGTCCGAGTGCCTTGGTGGCGGGACGACCGGATGCCTCTGTGAGGTTCGGTGTCCGAGTGACTTGGTCGGCGGGACGACCGGATGCCTCTGTGAGGTTCGGTGTCGGAGTGCCTTGGTGGCAGGACGGCCGGATGCCTCTGTGAGGTTCTCGGTGTCCGAGTGCCTTGGTCGGCGGGACGGCCGGATGCCTCTGTGAGGTTCGGATGTCCGAGTGCCTTGGTGGCGGGACGGCCGGATGCCTCTGTGAGGTTCGGTGTCCGAGTGCCTTGGTGGCGGGACGACCGGATGCCTCTGTGAGGTTCGGTGTCCGAGTGCCTTGGTCGGCGGGACGGCCGGATGCCTCTGTGAGGTTCGGTGTCGGAGTGCCTTGGTCGGCGGGACGACCGGATGCCTCTGTGAGGTTCTGGTGTCCGAGTGCCTTGGTCGGCAGGACGACCGGATGCCTCTGTGAGGTTGGTGTCCGAGTGCTCGCTTAACGTCGTAGCTAGACAAAGTGCCTTGGTGGCAGGACGGCCGGATGCCTCTGTGAGGTTCGGATGTCCGAGTGCCTTGGTGGCGGGACGACCGGATGCCTCTGTGAGGTTACGTTGTCCGAGTGCCTTGGTCGGCCGGACGACCGGATGCCTCTGTGAGGTTACGGTGTCCGAGTGCTCGCTTAACGTCGTAGCTAGACGTGAGTGCTCGCCACCGTCGTGAGCTGGGCGTGAGTGCTCGTACCGTCGAGCCGGACGTGAGTGCTCGTTACCGTCGTAGGCTGGACGTGAGTGCTCGCTACCGTCGTAGCTGGACGTGAGTGCTCGCTACCGTCGAGCCTGGACATGGGGCATCCTTCTCGAGTCCTCGTCGGGCGAGGGTAGCTGCGAGAGGAATGGCCGCCGTCTATCCCACATGTATACCCCATCCGCGGTGTGGGACCGGAGGATGAGCGCGCGCGTTTACTGCGTTGGTTTGAACGCCGTGCTCGTGGAGCTAATAGCGGGTAGTCCGAGTGGGTCTGGGAGGTCCCGCCAAGGGGACCCTTCCGAGCGGACGGTCCCAGTAGGGTGTCTGGCCTGCTGTGGGGCGACCCATAAAAACCTTTTCTACTCAATCCAGTATGGACTCTAGGTCGTCCACGACCCAGAGCACGGTGGTGTCGCTCATTGATGAGCTCCGGGAGAGTGTGAAGTATGGTCTCGGACGCGAGTAGAGGTGATTAGGCCGTCACCGACCTAACCGAGGGCCCACCGTGGGGCTCACCTCATACCGCCCCTTGCTCAAGTTTTTTGGGCGGCTTTATACCCATCTGGTGGGGTAGGCCTTTTGAACCCACGCTCCTCGGCATTTGGGCCTGGCGCAAGCCACAAAGCTTTTGCCGTCTTGGGGCCGCAGGCCCAGTTGGGCTTCGCGCGCGCCGAGCAACTGTTCGGCCTAAAGGCGAGACCGAGAGGTTACGGACACGTTGTTGGGCGGCGTCTTTATGGCCCTTGACGCCGACAAGGCAGGATTAAAAGCGGAGTGGTATTGGAAACCGGAGTTACGGTCGGGCGCGACGAGACGAGGGTGGTCGCGACGCCGCTTGACGGGCGCTGCTTGGCGGCGTTCGTTCGTCCTCTATAAATACGCCCGTTGGGTGCTTTGAGTGGTCACGCTTTCTTGCCTCTCTCTCTGCCTCAAACAAGAAGAGCACAGAGAGCTAAGGAAAGAAAACCCGACCTTTCTTTCTCACCTTCGATCGTCTCCCCGTGAAGATGTCGTGGCGGAGTGCTCGCAAGAAGACAGCCGGCTTCGGCTTGGTGAAGAAGGGCTTCCTCATGCCGCAGACCTTCCGGTGGAGGGTGCCGGCAGGGCTACTACCCCCCGCGCGCGGGCAGCGAGATCGTGGTGCCCGCCTCGTTCTTCGGCGCGCTTTGGCTCGCCGCGCCCGCTCGCCGGGGCTGTTGTTTCATTACAAGGTGGAGGTGCACCATCTCAACCCCAATGGGGTCCTCCACATCGCCATCTTCATCACTGTGTGCGAAAGCCTTCTTGGGGATCGAGCCGCGACCTGGGCGTTGTGGAGGCATTTCTTCCGAGCAAGGCTCGGAAGGATGAGCCGTCGGGCGCCGCGCGCCTCTGGTGGCTGGCCCTCCGGCTTCGCCCGGTCGAGCACGGAGTACTGGAGGTAAAAGCGCCTCGTCTAACAAGGGTGGCGTTCGAATGGCTCTACGCTCAAACGTCGGCGAGCGCCCTCGTTTCACCGGAGAGCTTCCCATGGCGGAGGAGCGGTGAACTGGGCGCCAAAAGAGGAGAAGAACAAAGTGGCCCCGATCGTGGAGCGATCGGGGCTCAAAGGAGGCGGGGCTCAGGGGACGTGGTTGTGCGCGCCTTCATGGGGATGCGCGTGCAACCACTTGTGCATGAGCCGCACCTGTTCCGTATCTTGGGCCGTCCGGCCGGGCGAGGATGGCGAACCCGAGCTGGCCGCGTCGAGGTGGAGGCTCGGGTGGCGGCCGTTCTGGCGAAGCGCCATCGTGGCGCGGATGGCCACCCGAGCCATTCTCGCGGCTTTTTCGCGAATCTGTAAGCCGGTGAAATTCTTTCGCTTCTCTTTTCTTTGTCCTTCGACTTGACCGACATTCCCGCATCCTCTCGGGGCTCATGGGGATGTCTTCCAGCGCCGCTCCGGGGATAAGGAAGCGCGGCGGCCGCCGGCGAGGGCAGAGGTCGACTCCTCCGCAAGAAGCGGAAGGAGGAAAGGAGGAGGAAGAAAGTAAGGAACGCAGGCCTTGCAGCGCGCGAGATGTGTCGAGACCACCGCCGTGGGGACAACCTCCATCGACAATGGCGGAGTGCCTCGGCCACCCCTATGGTGGGTTTTTTCGACCGCCGATCGGCGGCCCGGCGTGGACTCGGCCGAGGCGGCATCACGGCCCCGTGGCCACGGATCCCAGTGGGGGTGATCTTGCGCTGCGATCGTCGCAGCGTCTCGGTGGAGGTGGCCGGGAAGCGGCCGGCCGACTGCCCCTGGCGGGGGGGGCAAAGAGGCGCGCGTGCCACGCACCCTTCGGCCTTGTAAGTGTATTATTATTTTATTTTTGGAGCATTTTCTTTTTGGCAAAGCCGCCCGAGCGACTCTTGAATCTTTGCAACGTCGGCGCCTATCTTGGGGTGATCGTGGGCGTGCCACATCGGCCCGCAAATGTGGCGCCGGTGATTTGGTGACCCGGTTGGGTCGGCGAAGGTCGCGGCGTCGGCGCCCGAGGGCCTGATCGCCGGGGACAGAGCCCCACCCGAGGTCGTGCAAGAAGAACTTCCGCCGCCTCGGCGGGACCCCTCCGGACGACGTGATCGTCGTGCCGAGGATGAGACAATGGCGTCGCCGGTGATCGCGCCCGATCGTGGCGGAGCGGCGACGGAGGTGCCCGACCCTCCCGTGGGGAGGTGCCGACCGATGCCCTCAGCGCAGTCGCCGAGGATTTCGAAGGTTGACCTCGTCACCCTTGCCCATGGTGCTTTGACGGGTGGCGCCCCGCCCGAGCGGCGAGCGGGCGCGCCACGGTGTAATTCGGGTCGGGCATCATGGGTGAGGCGGAGGAGAGCGAGTGGGCCACCCTTCGGCAAGGCGCTACTGGACGCCGGCGAGATAGGCGATCCGTGAAGGTCGGCCCTTGCTCAAGTCTTCCACCGGTATACTGGATATGATGGTCGGGAGTCCACCGATCGCCTGTAGGTCACCAAAAGTTACGATTCGTTGCACATTTTGATAGTTCTTCCGTGCGACTAACGGAGTGTCCACATTTTTGCAAAGACTTGCGGGCTCGCCAGGCGTCAGTCGAGCTCTGCGGCGCTCCGGTCACAACGGGCGGCCGCGGCGGAGGAGTGCGATCGGTGCGCGCTTGAGCTGCGCCTAGCCCAGGAGGCCCTGGGCATTAGGCGGTCGGAGGCGGTGGTGATCCGCCAAGGATTTGAAGAGGCCACAAAGGCCCTTCATGATGAGCGCCTAGGAGCCGAGACTTTGAGGGCGAAAGTGGCGAAACTGGAGTCCTCCCTGATGGAGGTCACCGAGGCCAAGGATGCCGCCGTTGCCGCGGAGGGGATCGCGCAGACGCAGGTAACACGTCTGCGGACCGAGCGGAACAAGGCTCGGGGACGCCGCCGAGTTCGCCCGAGCGGCGATCGCCGAAGGAGCCGCCGAGTGAAGACTTCATCGAGGCGCCAAGTCGGAAGCCGCAATCGACCAACTCCGCGGCCGGTAAGTGTCTCAATTCTTCAATTAAGTTTGGGGGTGCGACCCACAGGGCGAACTTATCCAAAATCTCCATAATCTGCAGAGGCGAGAAGAATCTGAAGCGTCGCTGTGGAGGCGCAGAGAACGGCAACCGACGCCCGCGACGTGGCGATCGTGGCCGGACGAGGCCGGCGGCGTTGAAGGTTGCCGAGGACGGTCGGGCCGAGATGAGCGCCGAGTGGAGGCCCTCCGCAAGGCGGTCGAGGTCCGCGACCGCATCCTTGGAGCCGGCAGCCCGAGTGCCCTTGCCCCGTGGCCAGTGAAAGCAAACCGTAGAAGAGGCGGTGGTCACCGTGGCTGCGCTTGAGCTTCATCGGCGCTGGTCAACACCATCTCGTACTACGATGGCATCGACCTCGCGGTGGTGGGGAGCGGCGTAGCTGGGAACCGGATCGACGAGGAGATCGACCGGTTCGAGCTCTTGGTCGAGCCGCACGCCCGGGAGATCGCCAGCCGCGTCCCGCCGCAGGCCGCCCTCCAGGAAGCCAGAGGCAGCCAACTCTCCGCCTCGCCACCGGTCGCCCGCCAAGAAGAATAGAAAAAGTTAGCTTTATCCTTCTTAGATTGTAAAGACCGTTATTTAAACAATCTTGAAATTATCAAGTCCCGAATCGTCCCTCGTCCTTTTCGTATTTAGGATGAGCGTTTGGTCGACCATAGCCCTAAGGACCGCAGGGCCACTTATGCGTAGGTCGGGTTGTTTTGGGAGGAGCGAGGTGGATTGGAGACTTGGCTATGCGTGTTAGGCGCACTTGTGAGGATAGGAGTGTTCTAGACCGGCCAGGATCTTTCCACTCGGGCACTTCCTTCTTCCGCAAAGTGCTACTTAGCAACCATAGCCGGGCGAGGGCCGTAACACTTGGGTTGAGAGGGTTACCGCTCGGGATGGACCTCATGACGGTCGGGTCACGTACCCTCATAAGCGCGTGGGATAGCCGAGTTCGTGCGGGGAGGAGTGTTCCTGCCGACCCAAAGGTCACTCCACTCGGGTACTTCCTTCTTCCGCAAGTGTTAGCAACCATAGCCGTGGGGCGAAGGTTTGTAGCACTTGGGTCAAAGGAGTTACCGCTCGGGAAGGACCTTGTGGTCGGTTGGGTCATCAACCCGCATAGCGCCGGCCGAGGAGCGACTGAACGGGCGCCGAAGGCAGCCCAGTCGTCGCTGCAGCGACCGTGTGCTCGGAAGGAAGAAGGTAAAGAGCATGCTAGGAAGAGGAAAAGAGTTTAGGATAGAATCGCCTTAACTTTTCTATATTCTATGCATTTGGAAGGATGCGCCGTCGGTGTCCTTGAGCCGAAGGTGCGTGCCGGAGGATCCGCACGACGGTGAAGGGCCTTCCTGTGGCGGCGACTTGTGCTTATCCTTCTTGGTTCGACCCGACGCAGACCGTGTCGCCAAGATCGAAAGACCGCCCTCGAACTGGCGGTACGTGGTAACGCCGCGAGCTTGTTGATATCGGCCGATCGCGGGGCGGCCACGTCATGCGCCTCGTCGATCCGGTCGACGGAGTCTTGTTGTGCGGCGAGCCCCGAGCCTCCTCGGCTTGCGGTCTTGGGCGCCATACTCCGTGTGCATCGGCAAGACGGCCTCAAGACCGTATACCATAAAGAACGGTGTGAACCCGGCCGCCGGTCGGCGTGGTGGGACGCTAGAGAGATAGCGCCTCAGACTTCGCATCCGGTGATTGTGCTTGACGGAGAACCCATGGTTGGGCATGGGCCGTCCATCAATTTCTCGAAGTGGTCGGGGGCGACGGTAGGCGCGCCGCCGCTGGCAGGCGGTCGGCCGTGGCGACCACTTAGGTCTCACGGATCGCTTCCGTGCCGCTTGGCTTGTCGGAGCGGTCGGCGGGACCCGGCGCGGATGCCGGGTTCGCTGAGCCTTTCCTCCTCGAAGATGGCCCCCGGCCTCCTCGCCGGGGCGTGGTTGGTGGCGATATCGAGGAGCTCCTTGGTAGTTCTGGGCTTGAGACAACCTAGTTTGTGTACCAAGGCCTTGCAGGAGGTGCCGTAGATGAATGCTCCCACGACATCGGCGTCGGAGATGTCGGGGAGCTCGTTATCTTGGCGGAAAACCGCGGATGTAGTCCGGAGGGTTTCCCGGCTGCTTGTTTGCAGCCTCTTCAGTCCAGGAGTTTCGTGGCGCTTGTAAGTGCCACGAAGTTGCCGACGAAGAGGGCCTTCAAGTCGGTCCATCCACGATGGTTTTGGCGGCAAGTACTCGAGCGGGCTCGGCCGAGTCTGCGAGGTAGATGGGAAGGTATTGGATGATGAAGAGGTCATCCGTAGCTCCTCCCGCCCCGCATGCGGCCGGTAATCTTGAGCCGACACACGGGTTTGTGGCCCGGTGTATTTGGCAATGTTGGTAGGCGCTTCGGAATCTGGCGGGAAGTCCGCTGGCGGATCCTGGCGTAACGCCCGCGATCCAGACCGTCGGGGCTCGGCTGCGATGGTGGTGCCCGCCGCCCGCAACCCGTGAGTGGCGGCCTCCTCCGCCATCTTTCTTCGCGCCGAGGGTGGCGCGGATGTCGAGGCGTTCGAGGCGCCGCGCACCGGGTGCGTGAGGCTGGGGTGGTTCATGGTGGGGTGCGGTCTTGGCGCACCCACCGGCTCGCGACGGCGCATGCGGGCCCGATGGCGGAAGTAGCGCCGTGTGGTAGGAGCCGAGGCTCAGATGTCCGACGGCGCGCGCTCCACCACCCGAAGGTTCGGTAGGTAGCTCGGCCTCCGGGTTTGCGGGCTCGGAAGGCCTCGGGCAAGATTGCGGCCGCGCCCACGTTTTGGCTTGCGTGAGGAAAAAGCTGGGGCGCCGGATTTCGCCCCAACTTGTGGTGCTCTTGGCGCGCGCGCGCGCGCGTCGCCCAAGACTTGCGCGGGCTCGGGCTCGCGTCTGCTCCAGTTGGCTCGAGCCGGTCGAGCTTCGACCTTCGCTCCTCCACTCTCGCGTTGCCGTTGGAGCTCGGTGGCGGCGAGCTGGCGAAGGCTGCCTGGCCGCGGGCTGGTATTCCCCTCCGTGCTTGGTCGCGCGGGCCGGGGACCGTCGTGAGCCGCGGTGGCTACGACCAAATCGGCTGTGGTTCGCCACGTTGCACTCGCGAGAGTGCCGCTCATGGCGGATACTCAGCGTCGGAGCTGGAGCCGTGGTGAAAGAGTCTTCCAAAGAACTCGTGGGCGGAGGTTGGCATGTAGCCGACCATAGCTACAAGTCGTGAGCGGGGAGGAGGTGACGGATCTCTGCGCGCAGTTCGGAGGGCTTCGCCAAAGGAGGTATAGCGCTCCTCAGGTTCCGGCTTTGGGGCCCGCGGGGGCGCTCCAAGCCGGAGTGGGACGAAGCTACCGGAGATGGTGTCCAGGCTCCCGCAGCGCCGCCCTCCCGGCGGCTGGGGATGGCGTGAGCTCTCCTCCGAGGTGACGGTGAAGCCGAGGAGCCGAAGCGGATCCGCTCACGAACACGATCATGCCGTCGTTGGAGAAGAATGCCATCAAGGAGACGAATGGGAATCCGGAGATGCTGCTGAAGACGCGCGAAGCCCCCTACCTGGCGCGCCAACTGTCGACGTTTCGAGCGCCGGCAAGTAAATTTGTAAGTCTAAGGGGCTGCGCGTTCCCGCTCCCTGAATGGTTAGACCCTGGAGTCCAAGATGTATACTGGTTCGGGCCGAAGGTCCCTACTCCAGTTCGTGCGTTGGTATTGTATTCACTGGGGTGCGGATGACTGCACCGAGTTTTTTACAAGCGAGAGGTGGAGCCTCAACACTAGAATGATCTAAACTTAGCTCTCAGAAGGAGAAGAAAAAGAAAGAAGAGGAAGAAGAGGAAAAAGCTCTCTTGTAGCTCTTACTCCTTGCCCTGTTAGGAGGTTCCTGCCTCCTTTTATTCAGTACGAAGGGGCAGGTTACATCGAGAATTGGCGAAGTGCCAGGCGAGCTACTTCTAGGGGCTTCAGTCTTGCCCCGCCGTCTGACCAATCGTTCCGCCGACTGGTCGCCGCCTGCTGAGCCTATGCTGGGTCGGTGGTCTAGCTGGTCAGAGCGGTTAGGTAATCCTCCGGGAAGTGGCGTAGCTGCTCTCTGTGATCCATGTGGGTGCTGACGTAGTCGCGTGTGACGTTGGAGTTGCCTCGGGAGAGAGCGTGTCCTTGCACTGTGGGTGGCTGGTTGATGGGACAGGAGACGTGGCTTCAGCAGCTTATCAAACTGTCTTGGGAAGGACCACCGCCTCGCTCGATCCACTTCGAATGACCGTTCGTGGGGCACGTGGCCTTAGGTTGACACGGACTCCGATCGCGCGCACGCGGCCGAGCCGGGATCCGCCCCGCCGCGGGGTCGGGAACCCGCTTGAAGTCGGAGTCGGGGATCCGCCCCGCCGCGGGGTCGGGAACCCTGCTGAGTCGGAGTCGGGACCGGTCGGGAATGGTCTCCCTGAATGGTCTCGTAGGCATTTGGGTAGCAGGCCGGGGACGGCCTGTTTAGGCTGGGGCCGTATTCGAGGCCGCCTGCTTGCTGCTCTGGGCTTTGCTTGTTGCAATTGGGCCGTTGGTGCACCCCTGTTTTATGAGTATTCGTCAGATGTACACTAAGAACCATGTGAGTGCCGAATACATTAATGGCGTCTCCGCTTTTAGAAGAGCTGCAGAAGATGATATGTTTAATAAGGGGGGCAGTTTATGTCTTGTCCGTGCATTGACTGTGAGAATCTGAAGATGTTTCGAAATTTTGCGCAGATCGAAGCACACTTGATTATGAGGGGTTTCAAAACGGGGTATACATGTTGGACCAGTCACGGTAAAGAGCAGGAGATACAGGAAGCAGGTATTAACATAGTCGACGAAGTCAATGATATGTCGGATGGTCATATCGATTGTGGTTCCGATGAGGATAGGTTGTAGGAAGATAATCTGAATCAGATGCTGCGCGATGTAGAAGGGAACCGTGGTGATAGAGAATATGGTAAATTCCGGGGCTTGATGGAGGACTCGGAGAAACCTTTGTTCCTAGGCTGCAAGTCGAAATACACAAGGTTGTCATCCGTGCTTGAATTGTTGAAATTGAAAGCAAGCAACGGTTGGTCCGATAAGAGTTTCACAGCGCTGTTACGTTTATTGGCGGACATGCTTCCCGAGGAAAACGAGTTGCCGACAACCACCTACAAAGCTAAGAAGGTTCTTTGTCCCTTGGGAATGGATGTAGAAAGAATACATGCATGTCCGAACGACTGTATCCTGCACCGCCAAGAGTACGCGAACTTGCACATATGTCTGTGTGCAACGATCCCAGATAAGCGTAAGAGTCATTCGGATGATGACGATGAGGGCATCCAGTGATGAAAGGACCTCCTGCTAAGGTGGTATGGTATCTGCCTATAATTCCTTGTTTGAAGCGTTTGTTTGCGAACCCAAATGTGGCAAAAGCATTGCGTTGGCACTCGAGGAGCGTAAGAACGATGGAATGCTAAGGCACCCTGCTGATTCCATCCAATGGAGAAACATCGATAGGAGGTTTCAAGAATTCGGTGAGGATCTGAGGAATATAAGGTTTGGATTGAGTACAGATAGAATGAATCCTTTCGGTAACATGAGTAGCCAGCATAGCACTTGGCCTGTGAATCTGTGTATCTACAACCTTCCTCCTTGATTGTGTATGAAGCGCAAGTACATTTTGTCGTCTGTACTTATCCAAGGACCGAAACAACTTGGGAACGATATTGATGTGTACCTAGCACCATTGGTAGAAGATCTGAAAACACTATGGGTTCCCGGGGTACAGGTATGGGATGCGTACAAACGAGAGAACTTCACTTTGCATCGCTTTTGTTCGCACCATAAATGATTACCCCGCCCTTGGTAACCTATCGTGCCGCAGTACAAAGGAATCAAAGCCCGCACTCACCGCTTAGACAATACCGAGAGTGTGTGGCTGAATCACTCGCGCAAAACCGTTTACATGCATCACCGTAGGTTCCTTCGGAGGAATCACCCATACCACAATGAAAAAACAATTCGATGGAACGAACGAAGAAGGTTTAGCTCCAAAGCCTTTAAGTGGGATAGATATCCATGATATGGTTAAGAACTTGGATGTTGCGTTTGAAAAGGGGGGTAAATTGAGGTCCCGTGAGAAGAGCACGTGGAAGAAGAGATCAATATTTTGGGACCTACCTTATTGGGAGCACCTAGAAGTTCGGCACTGCATCGACGTGATGCACGTGGAGAAGAATGTCTGTGATAGCTTGATTGGTCTCTTATTGAATATTAAAGGCAAATCAAAGGACAGTATCAATACACGCCTTGACTTGGTCGATATGGGAATAAGACCTGAGTTAGCACCGAAAGAGATGTATACAGCCGAACATCTCGCGAACACGCTTGTTACACTTTGTCTAAGGCCGAGAGAAGCTGAGCGTGCTAGTGCTTGCATGGTGTGAAAGTTCCGTCCGGTTACTCCTCTAACATGAAGAGACTTGTTTCGATGCAAGATTTGAAATTAGTTGGCATGAAGTCTCATGATTGTCATGTGCTGATGACACAAATGCTCCCTGTGGTAATTAGAAGTATTTTGCTAGTCAAGGTCCGGGAGACAATCACGAGGCTGTGTTATTTCTTTAACACAATTGCTCAGAAGGTCATCGATCCCGAAGCACTAGATGCACTGCAGGCTGAGGTGGTGATGACTCTATGTAATCTTGAGATGTATTTCCCTCCGTCGTTTTTTGATATCATGGTCCATCTCGTTGTTCACCTTGTGATAGAGATAAAGATATGCGGGCCCGTGTTCCTACGTAGCATGTACCTATTCGAGAGGTATATGGGAATTATCAAGTCCTACGTACGGAATCGATCTCAGCCGGAGGGTAGCATTGTCGAAGGTTATGCAACCGAAGAAGTCGTACAGTTCTGCGTCGATTACATGGCTCAGGTCGAACCAATAGGTGTGCCTCGATCTCGCCATGAGGGGAGACTCCAGAGCATCGAGACCATCGGAAGGAAAGCAATCACGCCTGATCCGACTTCCTATGCTCAAGCTGATTTCACGGTTTTGCAACACATGGCTGTAGTGTCCCCATACATCGACGAGCATAAACACTGGCTACGGCAAGAGAATCTGACGCGGCAAGAGTCTTGGATCACGAGACAGCATAACCTTCAGTTTAACAGATGGCTGAAGGAGCGACCCATCACTAGGACCTCGTCAGGTGATACGCTCACATGGTTGGCAAAAGGGCCAACATTTACAGTTGTAACATAGAAAGGATACGACTTAAATGGGTACACATTTTACACGAGAGATCAGGATATGAAGAGCACAAACCAGAACAGCGGTGTACGCATAGATGCGTTCTACACCGTTGGGTCAACGAGGAACTACTATGGGTTCATAGAGGAGATTTGGGAGCTCGACTATGTACTATTCAAGATCTCCTTATTTCGGTGTCATTGGGTCCACCTCCAGCACGTGAAGGTTGACAAATACGGTGTCACTACTGTCGACCTCGCACGCGTCGGATACCAAGATAAACCATTCATACTCGCTAACCAAGCTGTTCAAGTATTCTATGTAATCGACCCGTCCAACAAGAAGAGACATGTAGTTCTTCAGGAAAAAAGGAGGATTGTCGGAGTAGAGAATGTAGTAGATGAGAAAGAATACAATCAATTCGAAGAGTTGCCTCCTATCGGAAAGAGCATCACAGTTCAGGAAGAACAACCCGAAGAAGCTAGCTACACACGCGTCGATCATCATGAAGGGCTAATTTTTATACAAAAGAATAAGCAAGTGGAGTTATGATTTTAAGTGTACTAGCTCTAGAAGATAATAGAGTTGTTTATAATGAGATGCTCGAAATTAAAAACAACTTTGTGTATATATGCATCTGATTTATTTAATATAGTTTCCTTTCCTTTACTGATATTGCTTCATCTACAATTCCATATACAGTACACATTATGTAAAGAAGGCCAAACTTTGGATTTACCTTAGCGAAGGTCTGTGTCAATCTTCATCACAGACGGTTCTAATACATCACAGACGGTTCTAATACATAACCGTCTGGTATAGTTTATATCACAGACGGTTCTAATACATAACCGTCTGCGATAAAAACTATCCCAGACGGTTCTAGTATAGAACCGTCTGTGATAAAATAATATCACAGGCGGTTCTAAGCTAGAACCATCTGTGATATTTTTATAACAGAAGGTTCTAATTTAGAACCGTCTGTGATATGGGAGACATATAAAAAGGCCACTCTGGCAGATCATTCATTCTCTACTCTTCCACTCACGCGCTCAAAACCCTAAGTCTTCGTTCGATATCCCAGAAGACTTTGTGATCTTAGTGCGACGGTATGCACTGCTAGTGGCGGGAAAGGCGTGGAAGAATTTCAAGAGCACCCTTGTCAAGGAATATGTCAATAAGGACAGGACTCTCTTCTCTAAGTACGGGTTCATTACTGAGGATGTATGGCAAAATTTTGTTGAGGCGAAGACGACGGATGAATTCGTGCGTCAAAGTGAAGCCCACAAGGCCCTGCAGGCAAGGAGCACCCACCCCCACAGACTTGGCACCGCTGGGCACGCGGGGAAGAGGGACCAATGGGAGAGGGAGGACGAGGAGGCCTGTGTGCCATTTGCATGTATCGTTGACCGACGCGCCAAAGACTGGCTGAGAGCAAGGTCAAGTGCCACATCTTCCGGCACCGTTTCCTTTACAAACCCCGCAGACGAGGAAGTCTGCCAACGACTGGTAAGATATCGGACTTGCAATTTTGTACGTAATTAGTTCTTAATTTCGTAAGTGAATTAACTTTTCGAGATCTTGCAGGTAGCGTTGAGTACACAATCTTCCGAGGGCACTTTTTTGCCAGACAGGGAGAAAGATGTACTCTCCACAGCCTTGGGAAACAAGGAACATCCTGGTCGCACGCGAGGCGTTGGGGTTTTTGTTCCCTGGAAGTCAGGATTTCCAGGCGACTTAGACAAATACCGGAGTAGGAAGAGAACCAAAGCAGAGCGAGAGGAACGACTGGTACAAAGGATTGAGGAAAGACTAAGAGAAGAATTCAACAATAAGATAAAAAGCCTCGAGGAAAGGCTCAATAATTAGCCTGCGCAAGTCCCAGATGTATGTGGACAAATCAGCCCCACTACCAAAAAGAGTAGATGTGCGTCTGCCACTCCCACAGCTGAACATTGGAAATCTCTTGTCTGTGACATCAAGGTACTTATATATATGTCTTGAATGCTCCATACAAATAGCTGTTGGACGCAGTAGCTATTGTGTACCGTTATGTAGGTGGCCACGTGGTGCACTCTCTAAGTGAGACTTGTCCATGGTGCCACTCTTATTCCGGCTACTTCGGGGGTCGCGTTTCCGTTTATTGAAGGGCCGCTGGTGCACGGCACCCTTGTGGCACAGGGATTCACGAAGGTTAGTGTGGACGGTGTAAACGATAATTTCAAGACTGTCCCACTACCGATGCCCCCAAACGACGAGATTGTGACACGGGGACGCCATTCACACTTTTATCCGATGGCCAAAGAATGACATCTCCTCGACGCCGTCCTCCATCACCGAGCTTCCCTAACCGCTCGAGCCATATGATGCACCCCAGCAGAGCACCAAATCGGCTCCCGTGCCCCCTGCATCAAAGGACATTCAGTGGGATGGTGCCCACTCGTCTTCCGTGCAGACTCCTTATGGCAGAAAAAAGTCAAGGGCAAAGCGAAGCAAATCATGAAGAAATTGGACTATCCAATTGCCCCGCTGGCCCGAGTATACCAGCTAGGAGAGCCTTTTGTAACAGGAGAGCGCATGAAGAACCTTTCTATTGCTTGCGTCAGATTGCAGAATTGGTGCATGCAACAGGCTAAAAAGCCAGTGCAAGACCGCATAATGAGTATATCAGTCAGTTTCAAGTATGAGCATCTATTCAACGAGTCATCGGGGGGATTCTTCATAGCCGACTTCAATGACCTTTTTGACGTCTTCAACCTCGACGCCCTCGACGCCGCGCTCTTGAGATGCTGGACATTGTAAGTGTGTGCATTCACATTCTACATTCGTGTAATATCGATAAAAGTCATATATATATATATATATATATATATGACTCAATGCTTTCGTATATTTAGATACATGATCCGGGAAGCGAGACAGAACGAACAACCGGTGGGTTTCCTGGACCCACACATAGTCTCCAAGCAAACAATGGACAGAGATTACGGATTTGTCGATAAATACGTCGGAGAGGCCTTGGTGGCTCAAAAAGATAAAGAGTTCATACTTTTACCACACAACCCAGGGTAAGTGCTAGTTTGATTTGCATTATGCTCGCAACTCTGTTCTGTTAATTGACCATGCCGACATACCTGTGTAGGTTTCACTGGGTTCTCATTGTAATTCATCCATCGATGAATAGGGTTATTTACCTTGATTCCTTACAGAGTGGCAGCCACGACTTACAACCTATCACAAAATTAATCACCAAGTAATTAATCACGTTTCCTCCAAAGATCACATGGTCATGTAGGTTGTTCAAACGTGTATGTTTCTCCTGGAATAGCTGAGGCTAACCTCTTGCAATCACGTAGCGCGTTCAAAGTGTACAAAGCTTATGGAGGGCCTTCTGGCAAGGACAGGGCGAAAATGAATCACGATTTTAAGTTTCCGGTATCCGCTGTACACAATAATCCTATGTAAACTATGTAATAATGATTCTGGAACTAACCAAATCTATATTTGCGAGTGCCACCAGAGGAAAGGAAATAACCGTTGTGGATTTTACGTTTGCCACAACATGGAACTCCTTGTCACTAAGAAAACGCCCAATCGGGTAACAACTGCGTTGGAAGAGGCTGATCTGGAGCGAATTCGAGGACAGCTTTGTGCCTTCTTGCTCAGTCAAGTTTTACACAAAAAAGACTAGTTCCATGCTGCCGTATAACTTGAGGAGTCGTATTTTTTCTAAATTATCATTTGGGTTAATTGTCAAACTTGTGTTGTGGATTTGTAAATTGTAGTTGTGTATTCTATTAATTGGTTAATGCTATGGAGTTACATTTGGTTAATATATCTAAATTCATTTCTTAAATGGTTGTAGTGTTTTTGTAACATGAGTTTAGTTATTTTGTAATCTGCTTTTTTCCAGAGGGCGTGGCTAGCATTTCCTCAGGCTAGCCAATAAATAGAGAAATGATTGCCTATTAGAAGTCTTATCACAGACGGTTTTTAATTAAAACCGGTCTGTGATATAAAGATGTAACAGGCGGTTCAAAACTAAAACCGTCTGTGATGTAATGATGTAACAGACGGTTTCAAACAAAAACCGTCTGTGATATCATCACCTCACAGACGGTTTTTAAATAAAACAGTCTGTGATATGATAATATCACAGACGGTTTTAATTGAAAACCGTCTGTGATATATTCTATCACATCACTGACACATGGTTATAGACGGTTCAGTAAATCGTCTGTGATGACGGTTCCGAATCGTCTGTGATAAGCTTTTATGTAGTAGTGGTTTCTCTAGCTTTTGCTGCAAAGATACAAAGAGCACAAGAGATCGATTGACACCATCAGCAGATCGAGTCAGCAACAGTATGCCTATGCTTCTAGTAGCTTATCATGGTATCAATCTGCGTATGGGATCCTTGAAAGCCAAGGACCAAGGCAAATCAGGTTGGTAGTATGTGAGATGACACATTGTGAGATACTTCAATGCTTTTCTTTTTTTACAGGTACATAAATATTAAAGTATGAATGAAGGGTAGATGATGGTTACTTAATTACCCTTCGCTTATTTTAAAATTTGTGTAACTTGTATTAGAAGGGAAAATATTGAAGCATCAGAACGTTTCCATATTGATCATAGCTGGATGGATGGATGCAGTGTTAGGGGCTATGTGTGCATTAATTGAGGACCAATGATTTTTTTTCGCCTTAATTGCGATGGTTACAGATGCCAGTGCATAGATTCGATCCTTAATTTTGTTGTAGGCATATGCATATCGAGGACAATTAGGAAGTTAAAATCAAGCCCGCCCCACCATTAATTGAGTGGTTAACGATTAGTCAGTTGATTATCTTCATTCCTGAATGCGCAGAATGTGAAGTACTTCCCGGTCAGTCTATTCCATCTCGACCCGCTAGTCCCTCCTTTTCGTTTCCCTTGACTGATTGCATTTAGGAGGGACGTTTCCATATTGATCATAGCTGGATGGATGGATGGATGGATGCAGTGTTAGGGGGCTATGTGTGCATTAATTGAGGATTTTTTTTCGCCTTAATTGCGATGGTTACAGATGGCAGTGCATAAATTCGATCCTTAATTTTGTTGTAGGCACATGCATATCAAGGACAATTAGGAAGTTAAAATCAAGCCCGCCCCGCCATTAATTGAGTGGTTAACGATTAGTCAGTTGATTATCTTCGTTCCTGAATACGCAGAATGTGAAGTACTCCCCGATCATTGTCTATTCCATCTTGATCCGCTAGTCCCCCATTTCATTTCCCTTGACTGATTGCATTTAGGAGTCGCTACCGTACTACACAGAGATGGAGTAGTAGTATATCAGACGGTACAAAAGGATGTGGAAACTTGTGTGTGTTTGGCAGTACAGAATCACACTCCTTTTGGAACGCGGAAATTTCTTCAGATTCCTGTAACAACTGAACTGTTCCTTAGGAAAATTCCAGTGAGATTAACTCCTATGTTCGAAACAGACTCACCAGCTCGAGGAAGCCTTGGTCACTCTTCCTAGGTATCTAGTCCTTGTGCGCTACATTTTCACATCCTCGTTGCCAAATCCTGGTCATGCTGGCCATCCGATAGGATTCAATTCTGAGCGTTGAATCGGGAACGAAGAGCCAAGATCGCACCGAACTCCAAAATATTTCCACTGTAGGAAGAGGAAGAAGAGGGATGACGCCATGGCGTGCCTGTCCGGCATTGCTGGTCCTGATCGAGCTTGGGCAACCAAACCGTACCTTGGTGTACAAGGGCCAAAAGGGACACAACATTGGCAATCATATCCCAATCTGAGAAGTTCCTGTCAAGAACAACACCAAAAAATGGCGATCAAACCATAAATAATCGAAGAGGCGTACGTCCATCGGTCGAATTAGGCTAGCCATAGCTAGCTTCTGGAGGATCGATGCACCAACCTCAACAAACAGATCGTATCGATAGACTGTCTGTGACTCTGACCGGCCGTCTTGACCAAACTAAATCTGAAGATTAATTAATGAGATGCTTCCATGGTTACTGTACTTCAATACTTGTACTTGGTTGTGAAGCTTACTGAAGAAATTAAAATGGCTCCATCACAAGGTAGGAAGGGTATGTCATACTTGAAGCAAGCTACATTTCGACCGATTGTGAGTAAATTATTAGTGCAATCAAAGCAAACAGTAGCGATAAAACAAACAAACAGACTCGTGTTTTCTGAACAATGTAATAGTACTCAAATGTAACTAGTATAATATTTACATGATGTATTTAATTTTTGTCCTTCATGCATGGATCTGTATGGTATAGCCATTTATAACTTAAGACAAAGCATATCAATTGATAGTGTTGTAGAGATCGAAGAGTGTGAGCCAAACTCGAATAACAGAAACGCATAGGTTATTTACTATCGGTGGTGATTCATTAGGCTACATTTCTTTTCAACCTGAGCTTAAAATATGCGTGTGCTCCAGGCCTCTTAAGTACCAACATAAAAAAATGATTGCTTTAATGGTGCAATGCGAGTAGCTAGGAACCTGTAAATATTGTAGTAACTCCGCATAGTGTTACGTGCCCTTGACCAGAGCATCCGACGAAAGCATTCAGTCACGGTGGATTACGGGGAGGAAGTGTGTGATTTCCATGCATTATTACACATTAAGCACGCCATAACAGCTCACTAATTGAGATAGCTGGCCAGGGATTGAGTCCTTGAGACCCAAACTTGACACGTTGCCCCTCAATTCGTTGCACCCATCCTTTCAAGCGTCCCTTCCATCTCGCCATCCCCAACTACCGCTTATTTGCCGGCCTTACAATCTTGCCGTTCACTCACACCTAGCTCAAACCTAGGGATAGCAAAAAAATATCCGTTTTTGTCGAATCAAAATTATTTCAATTGCAGTGGTTAATAGCTAGGTTTAAAATCGAAATAAATTCATTTCGAGTGAAAAAGTAATAAGATCGGTTTGGTAGTGGCTTGTTATCTTAAATTTGAAATAACCCCTTAAATAATAAAGAAAATAATTTCATATCAAAATATGTTAAATTTTTTAAAAACTCGATAATAGCTTTTTGAACTCGATAACCAGCTCTACTCAAACCTGACCTGGCCTGCCCAACAAGTGAGTGCGTGCCAACTCTATATATCCCGCACATGCAACGCGCCTTCTCGGCTTAGGCTTAGGCAGCTACATCGATCAACCTCGCACTCCTCGCCGCCGGCCGCGCGCCCAGAGACACCAGAAACGATACACCTGTGGTTGCAATAGCGCGCGCCATCATCAGCATGGGGATGACAACCAATGGCGCCGGAGAGGCGCTCAAGTCCCCGGCCGCCGGGCTGCGGGCCGCGGCCGTCGTCAGGCTCAATGCCGCCTTCATTGCCTTCTTCCTCCTCGCCTACATGGCGCTCCTCCTCCACCCCAAGTACTCGTACCTCCTCGACCGCAGCGCCGCGTCGCTCGTCCGCTGCACCTTCCGCGACGACTGCCCGACCCAGCTCTCACGGAAGGTAAGGTGAGTCCTGTCCACCGGTGGTGTGTGTGTGTTCCTCTCTCTCTCTCTCTCTCCACATACACACACACGACCGGCCGCGTCAGTAAGATTTCTTGATTGATCTGATTATATATTAGAGAACCTATTCATGTCGATTAACATTCGTGTGCCTGCAGCTGGGAGGAGTGCCGGCGAACAAGGTGGCAACGGAGAGGATCGTGAACGCGGGCCGCGCGCCGACCATGTTCGACGAGCTCCGCGGACGGCTGCGGATGGGCCTGGTGAACATCGGCCGCGAAGAGCTGCTGGCGCTCGGCGTGGAGGGCGACGCGGTGGCCGTCGACTTCGAGCGGGTGTCCGACGTGTTCCAATGGTCGGACCTCTTCCCGGAGTGGATCGACGAGGAGGAGGACGACGAGGGTCCGTCCTGCCCGGAGATGCCCATGCCCGACTTCTCCCGGTACGGCGATGTGGACGTGGTGGTGGCCGGCCTGCCGTGCAACAGGACGGCGAAAGGGTGGAACCGCGACGTGTTCAGGCTGCAGGTGCACCTGGCGGCGGCGCAGATGGCGGCGAGGAAGGGGAGGCCCGCCGGCGGGGACGGCAGGGTGCGCGTGGTGCTGCGGAGCGAGTGCGAGCCCATGATGGACCTGTTCCGGTGCGACGAGGCGGTGGGGAGGGAGGGCGAGTGGTGGATGTACAGGGTCGACGCGGAGCGTCTGGAGGAGAAGCTGCGGCTGCCCGTCGGCTCATGCAACCTCGCGCTGCCGCTCTGGGGACCCCGAGGTACGTAACCGCAACTCTGATCATTTTCTCCGGCCGCCGCGTTCTGTTAGGCCCCGGACGGAGTATGCATGGCAGCATGGCTCCTTTCTCGGATAACATACAGTGTCGTTCGTGTTGCACCGCATGCATGTTAGTCAAGCATCTAGTTGCACCCATATTAACTAACAGGCAGCAGCAGTATCGACTACGACAGGTATGGATACGGACTCGTGATATATGGTACTTCTAGAAATCAAAAGAAAATCGATCGAGACAGCAACGCAAGATACATATATGCAGTAAATAACTGAAGAAGTTCTGAGGTGTAGTATTATTTTCGACCTCCATTGGCACATATACAGATTCATCGTGAATGATTTTATAGTGTTTGATTCATTAGTTTTACAGAGTAAAAAAAAGGCAAAATTGTATCTAAGCCCTTCTACCAGTGCAACACTTTTGCGCTATACTTTCATACTAACCGCGCTCGTAAAAGAAAATATTTGCACATATTAGGTTTCTGGAGATAGATAAAATTAAGGTTAATTTTTTCCAAATTAAAACTTAATTAGTTGCGTTCCTCGCAAAAAAAACTTAGTTGTGTGTTAACAATAATATGTATTAAAAAAATTCCAACACCATGGTCATAAGAAAAAAAAAGAACTAAAATATTTGGAGACAAGACAATAGAACATTAGCATCGGACTAAGACCTGTACTGTTTGGATATGTGCTATACAACTGTGTTAGAGACATAACATGGCACCTAATGGAATTGAAGCGTCAATGCAGACATAATTAACCAAGCTTCTTTTTTCCTTTTTCTTTTGTAATGCACGCGGCATATGATCAGTAGGTACGAGTTAATGGGCGTGTACATGTAGGACAAGCCATCCAGAAGAACATAAGAACCTGGTGGGGAAATGTTGCCAAGGGCCACGAGCTGATAGTGCATCGTTTCTCATCGTCACAACTTTATTTTTGGCAAAAACAATCTTAGTAGTCCCCATTCGCACCAAACTTGAAGAATCTGATCGATGCTCCAGGCGACGATTAATCGAGGCTAGGAGGAAAGCTTCGAACCAAAGCCTCCGATCGAGTACTTGTGTAATCTCACTTATTCATAGGTTGATGATTAATTCTGTTCATGCTCGTCTGGATGATCCTGACGATTAAATCAGCATGCAGTGCTTAGTTCTTGATAACATATGGCATAAATATTTGCAACAGTTAGTTTTTAAGTACCGTTACAAAAATTGGTCCGGCCAGGTTAGATTATAGATAAAGCTAGCTAGCTTAGCATTAATCCGCACAATAGCACCAAAATGGAAACTTCTATTGGTAATCATGGATCGATCTATCAGTGTCAGTGTTATCCAAAAGAGAGCCCAAAACCTGTCCTTGCAAGCAGCTGATAGATCTAGGTAGGTGTGCCTTCCAATCGATCATTTTTTTTTCTAGGTTCTAATTGATGATCAATTTACTATTACTGTTGCAAAAAAACAACTAAGCATTACTTCAGGTCTTGAGTGAATTCGATAAAAGGATGCCAAATACGCATATGAAACCGCCCATGTATACGTACTCTTTGGATACCATACGGTACGAACAGATAAGAAGTATATATGGGTGTAACTTGCACATGGAAATGAAGCTTGGAAAAAAAATATATGGAAGACTAGAGACTGGGGCCTCTTCACCTAACGTTTCTGGTTGGAAGTCTTTCACCTCCATCATGTCCGTCTGATCGATCGATCGAACACTCTGATGGCCTATATACACATCGACACGATTGATTAAACTAGATTCGGTTGGTGGCCGGGCAGCTGCTGCAAGCAGCTTAGCTAGCTTGTGCATGCACCAATTAATACTTGCATGCTACTACATTCTACACGGTGGATGACCGGCCGACAACAACCGTACGCAACATCACAAAGTAGCCCTGCCCTATATTGCTTGTCAATTCCATCCCTTGTTGATTCTGACTTCTCCAGCACTTGTAGTTTGTTTGAAGCTAGGCTTCAGTAGGTAGATGCCGTTGCAAAACTGCATGCATGTCCCAAGAACCAGCGGCTCGTGGTTAAGAAATAAATGGAGCCCTTGATCTGCATATACGATAATGATAACAAATACTCTACGTCCGTACGTGAGTCATGACCCTGTAATATTCATTAGCTAGGTAGATTGACATTTGACAACGTAGCATAGGTCCCGAGACTCTAGCACGTTCCTCGCCCGACTTACGCATAATTTTCAAGTGCAGACCAGGTCGATCTGCTTGCACTTCAGGATATATGTTTTACTACACGTACTGTGTTGCAAATAGACAGGAAGTGTAAAGCACCATGGATGTTCAACGTGACAACATCATTTTAGCTTTTGGAAATAATAACTACGACTCGTACGAAAAAGATATGCGCATCGTGTCGCGGGCACACATCGATATATGATCTCCTATATGTTACTGCTACCGTTTTAATTGTCTTGTGCCAGTCTTTTGTTTTTTTGACGCTCTGGAAACTAACCAGTGTGTGCGTGCAACACGCAGGGATCCACGAGGTGTTCAACGTGTCGGACCTGACGGCAGCGGCGCCCGGCCGCGCGCGGCGCGAGGCGTACGCGACGGTGCTGCACTCGTCGGACACGTACCTGTGCGGCGCCATCGTGCTGGCGCAGAGCATCCGGCGCGCGGGGTCCACCCGCGACCTGGTCCTCCTCCACGACCACACCGTGTCCAAGCCCGCCCTGCGCGCGCTGGCCGCGGCGGGCTGGATCCCCCGCAAGATCAAGCGCATCCGGAACCCGCGCGCGGCGCGCGGCACGTACAACGAGTACAACTACAGCAAGTTCCGGCTGTGGCAGCTGTCGGAGTACGAGCGCGTGGTGTTCGTGGACGCAGACATCCTGGTGCTCCGCAACCTGGACGTCCTGTTCCGGTTCCCGCAGCTGACGGCGGTGGGCAACGACGGGTCCCTGTTCAACTCCGGGATCATGGTGATCGAGCCGTCGCAGTGCACGTTCGACGCGCTCATCCGGAACCGGCGCACGATCCGGTCGTACAACGGCGGCGACCAGGGGTTCCTGAACGAGGTGTTCGTATGGTGGCACCGGCTGCCGCGGCGGGTTAACTACCTGAAGAACTTCTGGGCGAACACGACGGGGGAGCGGGCGCTCAAGGAGCGGCTGTTCCGGGCGGAGCCGGCGGAGGTGTGGTCAATCCACTACCTGGGGATGAAGCCGTGGACGTGCTACCGGGACTACGACTGCAACTGGAACGTGATGGACCAGCAGGTGTACGCCAGCGACGAGGCGCACGCGCGGTGGTGGCAGGTGTACGACGAGATGGGGGAGGTGATGCGGGGGCCGTGCGGGCTGTCGGAGCGGAGGAAGATCGAGATCGCATGGGACAGGCACCTCGCCGAGGAGGCCGGCTACGCCGACCAGCACTGGAAAGTCAACATCACCGACCCCCGCAAGTGGGAGTGATGAGCTCCATCGTGGCGAGGGATCGATCGATGGATACGTACGTAGCTAATTCATTGGTCCTGGCCCCTCGGGCCGGAATGGCAGCTGAGCTCGCCGCATTTTGACTTTCGGGCTTCCTTTTCTTTTGTTCATATTATACATGAGGGAGAGGGAGTAACAAACTTCGGTTGAATAACTAGTCCCTTCGTTACCGAATATATGCTATTCTATCTTTTAAATTTTATTCAAAATGCATGCCATTCTTCAATTACGAGAGGATTTTTATCTTTTTTTTCTTTTACACCTCTCTCTCCTTTAGCTATTTTAAATATTATTTAGTACCCATATATATAAACTAGAGTAATGCACACCATCCAACGATACAATAAAGAGAGGTGATACAGTCTTTTATAGAAGTGATATGGTAAAAGCGCAAGAATCTAAAATAACATCTACACCTTCCATCTAAGTTTATAAGGTATAGTTTTTGAACAGTCTTGTCCACGATATAAGACATATTTCATATTTCAATATAAAATTATTGTGATGTTTTGTCTATACCTCTAATAAATACATCTTTGCTTTATATTTACTACATGCATACATTAAATACAACACTTGACGATAATAATTAAGAGTAATCTAGTCATCTTCAATATCTTTTTGGTCTACGTACTAAGAAGAAATACACCTTGTAAACTTAGACGAAGAGAAATATTCACGAACGGAGCGAGTAATTAAGCAGATCCTACGATCGAAGATGTTCATAGCATGTTTGCGCGTTCGGCCAGAAGCGGCCAATATATGTACGCGGCATGTTACACCGACGCAGCCGGGATACCACGCGCGAGAGCGACACTGCCCGCCGTTTGGCCACCTGCGCGCTGGCCTGCCCTTGGCACCGCGCCTCCGAACAGAGGACAAAGCGGCCTTTTTTTCGCGGGTCGCACTCGCACGCACGCACCCGTTGGTATTGTTCTCCCGCGGGTCTCCCCTCCTCGATGGAGCACCGCACCCTGTGTGCCCCGCCGCTCGCCGACGGTTTGTTGCCCTGGGCACTCGAGCCCATGCTTTGGCTGCGGCGCGCGCCCCTTGTCTCGACTCCTGAGCGTTGGCCGCTGCTATGCTCGCGTCGAGTACGGCGGTACCGCGTCCGATTGGCTGGTTGCCTTGCCTCGCCGTCCCGCCGCGGTTGCGCTTCCTCCGCCAATGCGCTGGGAGATCGACTCCACCGTGCGTCGCCATTCCCTCTCCCTCCGCGCGCTACGCGCCGTCGGACACGGGAAGCTGAACGCCTGAACCCCGACCCGACTACGTGCTAAGTTGAGAGAAACAGAGCTGTTATCTAAGCCCAGATTCATTTACAAGATATGACGGTGGAATTGACAAACAAAATAAAGAAAAAAGACATGCGTATGAGTCATCATTGCAAGATACAGACTAGGAACATGCAGTCCATGTGTCAACGAAAAGGATCACGTGTGACGAGGATTATTGATCAAATTAATGTTTTACGTCAAAATCTCTAAAGAGTAGAGGCACATATCGGATATTTGGATGTTCATTTAAGGTCACGTCTATAACTATAATTCAAATGAAACTTTATTCTCTTTAGTAGTAAACTGATCGAAAGACAAGATAGTTTTCCACGTCATTAACATGAGAGCGGTTATTGATACATCCGGTAACTTATAACAGTTAGTCAAGGGCTACATCGGTTGACCAAAGAGCAAGACAATTCAAGATTTAACAAAGACTCATACGTGAAGACAAGAGACGCATGTAGTAGTATTAACCGCCACCTCTTATGTGGGCATAAAAATAATAGAGTGGCCCGTGTGCCCTAAAAGATCGATATGACTACAATCTCATTCTTATAACATTCTTTCTATTCATGACAATAAAATCATATTTGATCGTGCTTCTCATATTTTATTTTATTTCGTAAGTTTGATAGGGCACGTAGGTCCGGATCATCGACAATGTGTTAGAAATGTGCAAGCTAATCGAATATCATTATTCTCAAGTATTTTCCCGGGACCAAATTTCCGCTCAAAAATAACCATCAAAATCGTACTAGACCTAAAATTGATCCTTCGCATTGAACTATATGCTTTCTTCCCCTAAGATTGACCCCTTTCAACCTTGCCATATTTAAGCACTAGCCATGACCAACCAACCATCCCTCTCCGTTTTTCGTGCGCACGGCCGGCAAGCGGCCACGCGTTCCAATCCATAACATTTCTCCCCTCCCATTCCTGACCCCTTTTCTTCGCCTCCCCATCGCGGGTGCTCAATTGCTCTCCGAATCCTATTATGACAGAGTATAGTGGCTGTGCTAACGCTACGACGGCAGTACACCCGCTTATCAATTAAATGAGAAGATAAGTATGAATACAACACATAATAATAAAAGAGAAATTTAGAATTTTAAATGAATTTAGAAAGAAAAACGGAACTAAATGGAGGTCGAATGGGCGAAAATGGGCTCTCAAAAGATTTTAAATCAAGAAAGAGAAAGAAAAAAGAATTTTCTGATTTTAGATTATTTTTTTTTTGCAGCTTCCACAGAGAGCACAGCATGCTCTCTGGGCTTGGCCAGCGCAAGGGGGAGGGAAGGCCAGGGGTGGCCGGCCGGTCGCGGTGGGTCGGCACTGGTGCGGCGAGATCGCCGGCACCGGCGCCTACGGGGAGGAGTCACGGTTGCGGTGAATTTCGCCGGGAAAGATGACGGTGATGGCTTGGGTTACCTTCAAATTCCGGCGATCTTTACAAGAGGGAGCACTTGGGGATTTACGCAATGCGATGGGGTGGAGGAGAGCTCGACGGCTTTTATAGCCCGAAACAAGCATATTTATGGAAACCATAATTTGGGATCAAATCAGATCGAGAGGAAATTTTGGCAATAGAGCACGGAATTTGGGGAATTAACATCATAGATGGAAAGAGGAGATTTGGTGCAGGATTGATGAAGCTTTGGAGCTTCTTTCTTGCCTTAATGAAGGGAGGGAAGAGAAGAAGCTTCTCTGGCCTGGGCTGCAGCTAGAAGAAGCTACAGGTGAGTTGCCTTCATTTTTTTTAAATATAGAAGGATCTTTGAAAAGATAGCACATCAGGTTAAAAAATTCTAGAAAAATTCTCAAAAAAACTTTCGATTATTTTGTACTTAATAAAATTATTTTCAAAAAAATTTAAATTATAAATTTGTCGAGACACGGCGTGCCATGAGGTCGTGACCAAAGAACTCGCCGCGTCGGCAAAGCCACCGATGGCGCACAGTGGAGCCATTGCGGACTGCGTTCTCCGGTCATGTTGCCCCATCTCCCGGTTTCCTTTTTCCAGCACGTCATGTATGGTCCTTTCCTTTTCCAAGACGTTTGTTTCCTTTTCCTTGATTCCAAGACGTTTGTTTCCTTTTCCTTGTTGATGCTAGAGGTGAGGGAAGGTCTGTTGTGGGCCACAGGGATGATTTCGAAAAATATATGGAAAAATAAACTGCGCTCGCCGACTGATGGATCCGCAAGGAAAAAAAGATAAAAATTAAACAGTGCTCGCCTGCCGCTGGTTCCGCGAGAAAAAATTGAAAAAAATTAAGCAACACTCACAGACCGTTGGTTCCTTAGATAAAAAATAAAAACAAAAATTCAGCGCTCTCCGTGCGCTGAAATTAGGCTCTATGGGGCTAGATCCGTAAAAAGTCTCGAGAAGGGTCATATTCGGAAAAAAATACGATCACAATGCCAGGACAATAAAAAATTCAAGTCTTGTTTCCTTGCATGCGGATCCTCCCTGTTTATTTCCTTGTTTGATTCACCCTCCTTCCAAATATGTAGTACGTACAATTTTAAACAGTAAAAAATTCAAGTCTGGTTTCCTTGCATGCGGATCCTCCTTATTTATTTCCTTGTTTGATTCGCTCTCCTTCCAAATATGTAGGTGGGGGAGGTCTGTTGTGGGCCACAGGGATGATTAGACACACTAAATAATGACCATCGGATGTGGGTGAGTAAAACTGAGGAAAGATCTGAGACGTTTATTTTGATGAATGCAAGTTTCTGGGGACGTTTTGTTGTGTGTACGAACATTGGGCCATATCTAAAGAGGTGCATTATTTAGGGTGGATGTAGGAAAAATTGTTTAGGTGCATTATAAAGGGGTATAGAAATAGATTACGATGCCAAGCCCCATTGCCTTCCCCCTCCTCTTCCTCGTCGCCACCTTTCCCTCCTCCCATGCCGCCGTCCCACAACCCAGAGGTACGTACGTAATTCATGCATGATCACAGCATCTCGATCGTTTTCTTGTCGTTGTTGATGAAATGAAACAATGCATATGGATGCAACATATAGGTGTATTGGTTGATGCGTGCACGTACGTGTTTGTATGATAGGGTTCTGCATAGACTGTGGCAGATAGGGAGCATCAAGCGGATTCAGGATGAGGGCTTCATCGCCGTCGACAAGCCCAACATCCTCCCCATCCTCTCCACCGTGCGCTACTTCCCCGACGCGGCCGCGCGCAAGTACTGCTACCAGGTCCCCGTCGTCAAGGGCTCGCGCTACCTCGTCCGCACTACCTACTTCTACGGCGGCTTCGATGGCGGCAGCGAGCCCCCCGTGTTCGACCTGATCGTCGACGGCACCCGATGGAGCGCCGTGTGAACACCACCGACAACTTCCGGCGCGGCATGTCCACCTACTTTGAGATGGTGGGGCAGGAGCAGGGGAGACCATGAGCGTGTGTATGGCGCGGCGGCCCGACACCGCGCCCAGCCCGTTCTTCTCGTCGGTGGAGCTCGTCAACCTCGAGGACTCCATGTACAATACCACCGACTTTGGCAAGTACGTCATGAGAACCGTGGCTCACTGGCTCGCAACCGGTTCGGCGCCAAGGGCGAGATCGTTAGGTACGTAGTCCGTAATGCATCGCGTCAGCACGCGTGTTTGTGCGTGCGCGCGCATTGCGGGATCCTAACATGACATTGTTGGCATGCATTCTAGCTATCCAGATGACCAGTACAACCGGTTACTGGGCGCCGTTCACGGATGGCATCCCCGACGGTGGAGAGCCACCCGGCGATCTCGCCGGACAACTTCTGGAACATGCCGCCGGCCAAGGCGCTCAAGGGCGGAGTCACGACGAGCCGGGGGAAGAAGCTGTCTGTGCAGTACCGGCGGGTGGAGCTGCCAGCGGCGAGCTACTACGTAGCGCTCTACTTCCAGCACTTCCGCACGGCGAGCTCGTACAGCTGGCGCGTGTTCGACGTGGCGGTGAACGGGAAGGAGTTCTTCCTGGGGCTCAACGCCTCGGCGGCAGCGCGTCATGGTGTACTCCAGCATGATGCAGCTTTCCGGGAAGACGGAGATCGTGCTTACGCCCAACGAGACGGCCCCCGTCTGGCCGCTGATCAATGCCGACGATATCCACCAGATTGTGCCGTTAGGCAGCAGGACGGCCACTAGATATGGTATCCATTCTCAGGCTGTTCATATGCCAATAGTTTCTGAATTCTACATTATGGTGAATGCAAATTTCAGGCAGCAACATGGCAGAGCTCCTGCCCTTCCATTTAAAAAAAAAAAAGTTCAGGCAGCAAAAGGTCACCTTCAGTTAGGTAGGTCACCTTCGATTTGTCACATTTATGTTTGGGTGACGAAAAAGTTTAGGGCTTTCACTTGTGCAGTGGTTGCAATGGAAGATATTGCTAGGAGCATCAAGAACCCACCTCCGGACTGGGCCGGTGACTCATGGACCGGGGTTGATTGCTCCGCTCACCCGTGCGCGTCGTGTCACTGCAAGTACTCAGATTACCATGATTACCTCAATTTCAATTTGCCCCATGCATTGGTGTTCTTGTATGGCTGAAAGAATGGCGTTGCAATTCAGTAAATAAGCTACCAAAATGGCGGCTATTGCTCTGATAATATGGCCCCTTTTCTGTACTACAGGGATCTAAAAAATCATGGTCTTTCAGGATCGCTTCCCGGTAGCTTTGGAAATTTGACTGCGATGAAAACCATGTATGGTTTGACATAAATGAACGAAAGGGACAATATCCCGTCTAATTTCGCCTCTGACTTTTGCCTGCACCTATATCTCAGTGGCAACAAACTCTCAGGCCCCATACCAGACTTATGCAGCATGCACATCTTAACTGCATTTTAAACTAAATGCAAACCTGACTTGTTCTAACAATTCATCCTAGAATTCTTCTCCTTGATGCTAACCTTCCTATGTTTTAAAAGGCATCTTGATGGCAATCAGTTCAGTGGAGCGACCAAACGATCACTGGGAAAACTCAAAAATCTAAAGGAGCTGTAAGTATTCACTTTCTCCTTTTGTGGTGTTTGTCAGATAACAAGTTGCACAAATCTTGAAGCAAATGAAGTGGTAAGTAATCATCATCTATCATTCATTTATGATTTAATATTTGTGCAAATTTTAAAAAGAAAAATATAGAAGCATCTCTCTAAATATCAGCTTGACTTGGCTCAACGCCTTTAGTTCAGTAGGGTGTGTTTAGTTGTCTGCACCACCCTAGCCTGTCCCGCATGAGCCATCCAGGCTAGCCTTGGCCTACATGAGTGGATGCAAATTGAGTTGTTTGGTTGCTTGTTTATGCATCTCATGGGCATGTATTGGAGAGAAGCCTAATTTCTGTGTTTCCTCCATCCTGCATGAGTGGGTGTAATTGCATTCACTTGACCTGGATGAACAGGAAACCAAACACGTGTCTAACAGATACAGTTGCATCCACTCATACAATTCAAACACCATACAAACAACCAAACACACCCTAAAATACTTTCGTATGAAGCTTAGTCAAGTCTAGTCTCATGCAGTGAAGATTGTCAAGCAATCATTGCTCATCCCTAGAAAACCTATTGGTAAGGAATGTGTTCAAGTGTATGGAATAATCAAACCTTTCACGTATTTGTTAACGTAGCGTTGGACGATTGATTCCTCTCTTTCTCCATGGAGATCTCTTACTTTTTTTTCCCCTCATGCATTTGCTCTGGACAATGGTAGGTACCTGAGCAACAACAATCTCTCCGGGCAGATACCAGAGAGCCTGAAAAACAAACCTGAACTTGACATGAGGTACGAAGAGTAACAAGATATTCACTTTGGTTCCATACTTTTCTCCTGACGATATGGTTCGCATGAACAGTTTACAGGACCGAGGGGAACAAACTTGATTTGAGTCTGGCAAAGAGCGATGTTAAGTTTCAATCTAATGTTGCACTTATGTAATACAGTAGACACAATCTATATAATGATATACATGATATTAAACCGTCTACAAAACCATTTGTTAAATAGTAGACAACATTTTCTTTCAACTTTATATCGCTAAAAATCCTACATGATACAGACTAAATGTACCACTGTAAGTACCTAGAATGTCGCAGTTTGTTTGCAGACGTACAATCCGCTGGGCCAGAGGTCTACAGATCATGTACTAGCCTTAAAATGTTTCGTGTTGTTTGCCGGGAAGAGCAACTGCCTCGTGCTTCTGGGGAAAAGGCTGCGAAAAAGAAGGGCCGGGCCGGGCCGGGCCAGCAAAAGAGGATGCCCTAACATTTGTTGAAGTGAAGTGATTGTCGTTGACTCGCTGTTGACGTGGTTGGGTTGTAGGGTTGTGTTGGGTGGGTTTGCGTTTGCCTCGAGGTTTGAGATAGCTGGCTAGACAGATTGTCCTTGCTTGATTCGTGCTTTGCCCATGCGGGCGTAAGCTAACTGGGGAAAAAAAATCCAAATCCCTTTTTAAAACGGGGATAATGTTCCACACCAAATCCCTAAAAATCCTCCTAATCGATCGATCCTGTCCAGTTGAGCTGCGCTGCCTGCACCTCTGCAGTCGTCGTCGGCATGAGGGTGGTGGTGACGGGCGCGACGGGGTACCTCGGCGGCCGCCTGTGCGCCGCGCTGGCCGGCGCCGGCCACGCCGTGCGCGCTTTCGTCCGCCGCTCCAGCGACGCCTCCGGCCTGCCGGAGTCCGTCGAGCTGGCATACGGCGACGTCAGCGACGCCGAGTCCCTCGCCGCCGCCTTCGATGGGTGCGGCGCGGTGTTCCACGTCGCCGCCGCCGTCGAGCCCTGGCTCCCCAACCCCTCCGTTTTCATCACCGTACGTAAAGTGTTCCATATTTTTGGTCTTCTTCTAGGAATTAGAGGGTGCTGTAGAAAACTAGGTAAGGCTAAACCTTATTGCCTTTTGTAGAATCCGGCCTAATAGTTAATAGGGTGATCAGTTTTGTGATTTTCTAGTGCCCAGTTCCAAAAACTGCTGCTTTGCCTGCTTGGTTATTCGATTCAGCATGGATCTGTTATATGTGTATCCTAAATCTTGTCAACTGCTTAAGCTGCCTTGGATTGAACGGGGCTCAAAACCATCCAAAATTTGACAGTAAGAAATAAGACACCAAGCTGGAAGAAATTGCCAAATCGTGTAAATTGGCGTTGCACTAACAAGGCAAACCAGTTGAAAATAATTTGGTTGCAATATAGTCAGAAGCTCCAAACCTCTCCCTAGTAGTTAGGAGATTAGAGATTCGGCTTCTATATACTGATCTTCTAGATAAGAAATTAGACAATAATTGACTGAGAAAACAGCACATGAAACTAGAAGTCGTACGAACAGTTTGGTAGAAGAAACATGTTCATCACGTGCATTTTGTGCTGTGATTAACAGGTCAATGTGGGAGGGCTTGAGAATGTGTTAAAGGCTGCCAAGAGAACACCAACTGTAAAGAAGATAATTTATACGTCATCATTCTTTGCAGTTGGCCCAACGGATGGTTATGTCGCAGATGAGACACAGGTAAATTGTATTGTTTGACTGTGTTAGCTTTTGCCGTTTTCAGTTTTGCAAACTTCTGTGAAAATATAATGATGTTTCATCATGAATGATTATTGTGCTACAACTTCGGTCTATAGGTTCTGTTCTAGTCGTTTGTATTGTCAGAAAATAAAATGATGATGTTTCCTCATGAATGATTTTTGTGCTACAACTTCGGTCCATAGGTTCTGTTCTAGGCATTTGTATTGTCATATCTCAAATTGTGCTAGAGTTAGCTGGCACTGGTTTGCAGAGGGGGCATACATTATATATACGAATAGATGGGTACTTGTTTTACTTGATTACCATTGAACTGCAAGGGTATATTTTCTATAATGGGCAAATCATGAAACCTAATTGCTCTGGTTACTGACCCTATTTCCAAAGCATTCACCCAGCTTGTAGAACAATTCTGCTTCATACAGTAACACCCAGCTGGAGGCTAGTAAAATTTCTCACTCAATTACCTTTTGATGAATTGGAGCTCTAAATGATTTGAATTGTCCACATTTATGCAGGGCTTTTACACAAATGCTATAATTTTATTACAGCTGAATTGTTCTAAATTGCAGATGCATCAAGGAAAAACATTTTGCACAGAGTATGAGAAATCAAAGGTTCTTGCAGATAGAATCGCGTTGCAGGCTGCAGCAGAGGGGGTGCCAATCACCATTGTCTACCCGGGAGTTATCTATGGTCCTGGAAAACTTACAACTGGGAATCTAGTTTCCCGCATTGTGAGAGAACTTTCTTACCCATGAATATGTGATTTCTTTGTTGTGTATTTGCTTATGAATTATAAAATCTAGTATCCTGAGAAATAGTCATGAGCAGAAATTGAACCGCAGTGCTTCTTGCAGTTAATTGAAAGGTTTAGTGGCCGCCTACCTGGTTACATAGGAGATGGGTATGACAGAGAATCATTTTGCCATGTTGATGATGTTGTTAGTGGGCACATAGCAGCTATGGAAAAGGGCAGAGTGGGCGAAAGATATCTTCTCACTGGAGAAAACAAATCATTCATGCAGATTTTCGATATGGCTGCTAATATCACAAACACAAAGGCACCCTCATTCCATGTACCACTCTGGTTGATTGAAATATATGGGTGGATTTCAGTTTTTGTTTCTCGCATCACTGGAAATCTCCCACTTATCAGTTACCCTGTATGTCCAGTATTCTCTATTTCCAGTATTTAAGTTTATTGTTTGCAGATAGATCATGCTGTTGTGAACGTTGTGTTTAATAGATTCTCCATGCTGTGGATTGCAGACAGTATATGTTCTTAGACATCAATGGGCATATTCATGTGACAAAGCCAAGAGGGAGCTGGGCTACAGTCCGAGAAACTTAACTGAAGGTCTATCAGAGATGCTCTTATGGCTCAAGAATGACAAACTGATCAAATTTTAGCATTTTACCCATTGCATTACTCACGTCTGCTACATTTCACGCTTCATGTACACTGAGATGATGTTTTGGATGTACTAGCGACTTTGAGATGTATACACTTGCTATGGCATATTGTTGCATCATATCAGTAAGTAGTTGAGATGTAATAATGTAATACTGGTTCCATGCAATGAAGGAAGAAATAATGTTATTTTCAGATGAATGTCGGTTAATTTGATTCTATGTAAGCTGTAATTGCGTAAGCAGTTGATTGATGCATACGCTGCATGGAAAACAAGGTAATTTCAAATTTGAGGACAAATGCACCCAACAGTTGAGGTGTATTTAAGAGGTATATGCAGGAAATCTTTAGGCGCACTCAATACTTTGCCAAAATTCTAAACCTTTACCTTCCAAATACAGTTCCCTATCAAAATTGCGCAATACTAAATCACAGTTCAGTTCATGATACAAAATGTCAAGCCGAAGAAGCTTAGAACAACGTGCGTACCAAAGCAATTCATGCGACATGCAGACACTAAATAAATCTAAGTGATAAATAATCCATGTGCAATCATAGAATGGAATACTCAACTGAGTTCTTTCCATGGTGATTACATGTAGCAGACAATTTCTGCTTTCAAAGAGTTCTGCTCGGTCAAATGATCAATCAAAAATGTCGAAACCCAGAAGGTCAGGCCAATTCTTGCAGCAGTTTCTCCAGTGCATCAGAAACAAGAGGAATGTGGAGGCAATCTTGGCCATCGGAGTGCTTTCTGATCTTCACCAGATCATGATCTTTAAACTCCGTCAGGTGGGAGTTCAATGTCACTTGACTGCTTACAAGAAAGCTCACGACATTTGGTGTACAAGCTACTGACGGGCATACCTGACAAACAAGCAAATGAGGTTTAGTTGAGCAGTGAAGCATGGAAGCACCTCTCGGTTTAGTTTGCAAACCATGAGAAATCTTACACGAAAATAAGTCTACAACGAACTTGCCTTCCTCTTTTTCATTTGCCAACTGATATTCAGCAAGAACTCTAAAAACACTTTGTGCATTCGGTGTCAGACTTTGCAGAACAACAAGGGCAGTTTTTGTGGTTTGGGCATGACCACCACCAGCAAGTATCAATGGGTAGAACACACCTTCGACTTTGTAAGGTGCAAATGTTGGAACATGGTACCAGCTCCACTTGAATTGTGTGTGCACCATCTTCTTGTCCTATACTACAACAATACAACAATTGCCAGTTTAGCATACCTTAAATAATGAAGGCATTAGGGAAGGATGGGGCTAAAGGTGCCAGGAACTTACATAAAGATGCATTAACATGATCCACTGATGTGACAACATGGACTTGTGGGCAGCAAGAAACTTGTGCTAGATACTGCTGTGATTCAGCATCGCGCAAGGCAGGTCCATCAATATTGTGAATAAGAAGGCACACATAATCATCTGCGTCATCGGACGTCTGGTTGTTTAGAAATGAGAGGATATCATCTATGGATTGGGAGGCAAAAGGTTGCGGTAATTGGGACCTTGTTCCTGACTGGCGTTTTCTCTTTAGTTTTGTCTGCTCCCAAAATACTTCAGCTATTGTTGCTATGACCTGAAAAGGCAACAGATTAAGACAGAAGTAACGGGCACTTTTAGGAGCCTTGATGTAGAAATCTACTGTCTTCACAATATAATAGCATGAAATGGAAGGTTCCTGAATCCTAAATCATATAATTCAAATGGAGATGAATTTACTGCACAAGTTACGGATGCTTGGGACCAAGGCATCATATTAGACACACGAGGGGCTCCATATGTAACACCAAGATAAACAAAGGCCACACTTGCTTTATGTAAGTGTTTCATCTACTTCGATTCTCAAACCTATTAGCAAACAAAGGTTAAAGCCAATACAAGCATCAATTAATGGAAATTAAGGTTGCATAATCAACTTTGCATAATGAATCGATGCCTTCATTTTTTAGTCTGTTTATTCAATAAGGATTGAACATTCAACGCAGTTCACGATACATACATACATACATACTTGACAGATGTCAAAGCATTTGAACAGGAGCGGGACAAAGCAATCCACAGGCAAGAGGCCAATATTGGGCAGAAGGCCATACTTGCTTCAAGTTGATGGACGGAAGATAGCCATTGATCACAATGACAGTGAGATTAGTCAAGGTTGTGGAGGCAAAATCCTCGAGCAACATCTTCTTAGATCCAAAGCCATACATCAGAAGGCCAAAACCGCACCTCCAACCGAACACCACATCGATTATTTATGCACTTCAATCTACAATACTGATTGAGGATGCGTTAGAAATGAGTATATAAAAAAGAAAACATTAGCTCGAACAGCCAGTTGCGGTATTGGTCCTTGTAGCTTGTTGTCAGAGCCTCCACCTCTTTCTCGTGCTTCGTGGGGATCTCAGCGAGGGATGCTCGCAGCACCTGCGCAGATCGCAAATCAGTCGTGTACCCACAAATCACGGGCGCAGAAAGTGAAGAGGCGATTCGATGGTTCGGAGGAGAAGCCGATTGCTAGACCTGCTCGTCGACGAGGTTGAGGTCGGGGAGCTTGCCGGCGGCGCGGGCGCGCTTCTTGCCCCGGGGCTCCTTCTCCTTGGCCAGGGCCCAGGAAGTAGCTCCTGGAGAAGCCCGCCTCCTAGTCGTCGTCCTCGGAGCCGGAGCTGGCCGCCGCCGCGTGGCCGCCTCTCGGAGCCATTGGATTTCGCTTCCTCCGCGCCGCGGGCACCACCGCAAGGAGGGAAGGGCTGGGGCACGGGCGGCTAACCTCTAGAAAACGCTCGGCGCTTATGTCCGTTCCCGCGCTTGCTTGCCTCTTTCCGCGGGAAATGGCTATGCGGGCCCACGCCGGGCCGGCCGGCGAGGCATTTGCGCTGGTAATTCTGGAATTTAGCAAAGTTATGCACAGTGTGCAACAAAATATACTCGATTCAGTGGATACTGGATAGAAACATGGCAAATGCTCAGGCACAGGCCTAAATGCTGTTCGCGGCAAGAGAAAGACCCGGTCGTGATGACGACGAAGTACACTGGCTCTGACCATCAAACGTCAGTTATCTAGATTCTGTGAAGGACTGAAGGCTGAAGAGTGAAGACTACCAAATACATGTAGCATCACGCTAGCAACGCTTCCCGAGATCCTTTACAGATAAATGAGAGAGAATCAGATACAGCTTATAGAGGTAAGGAACATCTGCTAATGTGAATCCCTTTTGTTCTGTAAGATAAAATCACCCCCGCGAGAACTGATTCAAGCAGACTAAATAGCTTTCAACTACCCTAAAAAATGCTTGCAACGTGAAGATTTTCTTTGGGAAGCTCAGTCATGATGCTTTGCCACCAGCAAATGCTTCTACCAACGGTGGCTGCCCAGGGAGATGGCATCATGTGGGGTATCAAGGGAAGATCTACAGCACTTTACTTGCCTTCGCTGCCTGTGAAGCAATGCATCAGAATGTAAAGGTAAAATTAAGTCAGATGGTATATGATCAGACTGCTGAAGAACTAAACATATATTTAACTAAGATGGTATATTGAACATTGTATTATGAACCGGCAATCACTTACCAAAGGAAGAAAGGATTAAGTATGACGTCTGGTAATTGGCCCCTATGTTAGTATTTACCCAACCTGCCAAACACGGTGAAAACCAAAAGTAAAGGAACACGTTGTAATAAGTTGGTAGGTAAAAACTGTTCCACCAATGTGGTTGAACACCGGTATTAGCGCTGCCATGTGAAATTACCATCAAGATGCATAAGTATTTCGACTGGCTTCAGTTAGTATAGCAGTAAATTTTTGTTTGTCCTGGTGCGATCCCTTACTCAAAGCCCAATAATCACCATTGACCATCTGAACAAACAATAAAGAGAACACAAAGAAATTACGAGGCAGTCTTCATAATTCATCAAATCCCTGATAGTATCAACAAGCTAGGCTAACAAAAGATTAATAAATTCTAAAAAGGCAGGCATGAGTTGTTCCAAGAAAACCATATCAAGGTTGGCATGATGTAGAGGAAACTAAAATGGATGCCGGAAACACTAGTAATTTCTTTCAAACATATGTCCGTGTCAGTTGCTTGTGCTGTACCACAATCTTGATCACTATCATCTCATATTTCGTGCTGTCATTCTAAAATAATGTCAAGAAATAGTTTCTAGTACTCTTGCAAAAAAGTTACAGCACATGGAACGTCAAAGCTTACTTCTACAACTTGCTTTCATCTTGATAGCCTCCTGATTGTATATCACAAATACAAGTCACCTTTGTCATTCATGGCCCACATTGACACTAGCATATCACAGTAGGTAGTTTTTTTTCCTTGGATACTCACCATCGGCAAGAGCACCTCACCACTGTTTTCTGCTGCAATAGTACCGGCACAAGTTTAGCTCATATTTGAAGTGCATTTTGTATCTCTAGTATGAAAAAATGGAGGGTCCAGATGTTCACCTTTTTTTGTAACTGTACAATGGCTCAAAGGAATGTGACAAGAGAACCAAACATAAAAACAAAAAGAGATCAATTTTGCTCAGGTTAACAGTTTACCAGCATAGATACTAAGATTCCACCAGAGTTCATACCAATTGCATCAAACTACAGATTCAGATTAACCAACTATGAGCAGCTGACCAACACAGACCATGTTCTAAAGATAAAAATAAGAGAGGTGCTTCCATGCTTTTTCTTTTGACAGTTGCACAAATATTAAAGCATGTATGAATAGTAGATGATGATTACTTACCCCTTCGTTTGCTTTAAGATTTGTGCAACCTATATTGAGAGGGAAACATTGAAGCACTGCTCTAAAAATAATCATACTGGTAGCTTTTCTGCGTGTCCATAAATTTATATTGAGGAAGCTATAACTTGAAATTCTTATTTTCCAATACAAATAGTCCATGGATTCCAGTACCAAGTTGGTGCCAGACAGTGACAACTGGGCCTAAAGGTAGAATCGTGGCTCTATGCAAACAGAACGTGTCACCAATGAAACATATCAGCTATTCATATCTTCATGGCATAATCTAATATGAGGCCCTGGATAAATTGTTTATGATTTGATGTAACAGGTAATCCTAGTTTATTTTGTGAAATGGACCTAATAATATGTGAAATATGGCATTACAAAAAAAAACTCTCATCATTAGTGATGGGATAAAAACTTGAAATGGAGACAGGAATCTGTGAAATCTACACCTTCTTATGCAGCTTCAAGCCTTCAACACAGCTTTGTCCTGAAGGCTTCACCAACTCTTCCCTGTCAATCATCATCCTCACTCTCTTTGCATCCTCTACCATTCCAGCCTTTGCATATATGTTTGACATCGTCACAAAATTTCCAGGGTTCTCTGGCTCCACCTGAACCAGTTGCTCAAATGCAATCCGAGCAAATTTCACATTGTGATGCATCCTACTTGCAGACAGCAAAGCACCCCAGACAATTGCATTTGGCCTCATTGGCATCTGACTGATAAATGCCAAAGCCTCCATAAACCTCCCAGCACGTGCAAGCAAATCCACAATGCAGGAACACTGCTCCATAGTTGGGATGAGGCCAAGACCTGCTACAAAGCGCTGAAACAGTGCAAGACCTTCATCAATCAAGCCACAATGGCAACACGCCATGAGCACGGTTGTGAATGTCACAGGATCTGGCTGCATCCCGCAACGCACCATCACATCCACAAATTCAAGTGCCTTCTTTCCATGTCCATTCTTTGCGAACGCCCCTATTATCACATTCCATGACACAACATCCTTCCGTTCAATCTCGAAGAACACCTGCTCTGCATCGCTGACACAACCGGCGCGTGAATACATGCTCACCAAAGCATTCCACAGAATGGCTTTTGAACCACCATCATGGTTTCTCACCATGTATCCATGGACCTGTCTGCCAGACTCCAAATCACAAGCCTCCAGAACAACCACACACGTACGGGCATTCCCTCGAACACCCCGCGAGCGCATGTCCTGGAAGCAATCCCACGCCTCAACGTCCATCCCGGCACTAGCGAAACCCCCAATCATGGAGTTCCAGGACACCACGTCCTCCTCGTCCATGGAACCAAACACCCTTTTGGCCGTGACCACCTTCCCATGCTTCGCGTACAGGGCGACCAGAGCTGGACCGGCAGAGGCGTAGAAGGCCAGCGCTGGCACGTTCTTGATGCCGTAGGCGTGAGCGGCGCGCGCGGGGAGGAAGGCGGATGCACGGCGGCAGCAGGAGACGAGGCAGGAGAGGAGTTCAGCGTCGGGGAAGACTGCGGAGGCCGCGAAGAGGGAGAGGGCCTCAAGGGGGCGGCCATGGCGGGAGAGCGCGGAGAGAATGGAGGTGTAGGAGGCGGTGGAAGGGTAGGGGATGATGGAGAAGGCGCGGAGGGAGGAGGGGAGGAGGCCGGAGAGGGAGTAGGCGGAGATGAGGGCGTTGGAGGCGGGGAGGGAGGAAGGGAGGGCGCCGAGTTTGATGGCCGCGGCGTGGAGAGCCGAGACGGCCGGGACGGCGCCGCCGGGGGAGGAGGAGGAGGAGGAGGAGGATGTGGCCGCGGAGAGTAGGAGGCGCGGGAGGGAGAGGGGATCGACGGGGAGGGCGCGGTGGTCGCCGGCGGCGGGGGCCGAGGTCGAGCACGCGGGGCCTTCGAACATCGGGAGTATTGCGACGTTTTTGCTTTCTTAGCCGTCGTACTAACGTATTTTTTCAAACATACACCTCTTCAAAATTATTTACGGATTTAGCTCGTGACCTCTCACGCTTAGAGAGTTCAGTAGATCGCATGCCGTGCAAGACTCCTACTAAACTCCGCTTTCTCGACCAGAATCAAATCCATTAATTTTAACGCACTACTTAATTAATAAAATTTCTTATATAACGTCTTTCTTAACAGTGAATCGCATGTCCTTTCGAAGAAACAGGGCTCGGTAGGTGACTACTGGATTTCTATCGGTCGAGCTTCCCTTGCTTGGTAGCTTTCTGCCAAGCTCTCTTGGTGTGACTGGTGATTCATATCCCCTAACACGTCTTCTGAACTCATCAAAGGGAATGGTTTCGTAAATTTAAATAAAAGGGGTTAAATTTATCAAAATGAGTTTTAAGAGTCTAGAAAAACGGCAATTTCGAGTTTTGATGGCTTGCTCTAGATCTGAATCGTCGGGTGGATGTAGTCTACTTACACGACTCTCCACGTTAATCTAACACGTAAGAATAACAATGTACAAGTCCAATTTTTTTATTAAACAATATTTTTCTTAACAATAACTTAAAAGTAAACCCACCCTAGTTTATTTCCAAAACTAAACCGTACTTGTCACACCGTCCTCAGTGGTAGGGTTAAAAATAGAACGGAAAGTTTTCAACCGTTTCAGAGAAAAACGGAAACGAAAGTTTTTTTCGAAAACGAAAAATATCAGTACAACAACGGAAATGGATTTTTTTTTATCGAAAACGGAAATAGAAACGGGAGAGTCAGTTCCGAAGGAAACGAAACAAAAATTCCGTATAAATGAAACCGAAAATTCTGACAGAAACCTGCCCGCTATTCAAGCCCAATAGGCACTCAGCCCAACCGGCTAACCCTAAGTCAGGCCCAACCGGCGCGGGACACGCTCAGCTCGACTAGCGGCAAGCACCGCTCATCCTCGCAGAGCGTGGCCACCACCACCACTTCCCGCACCGTGAGCGCCTCAAGCCACCGCGCGAGCTCGAGGTGGCTGGCTTAGCCTTGCGGGTCGGAGAACGCGACGAACATGAAGCGGAAGGTGATCTCCAGTGTTGGCATGACCAGGCCCTTGTTGGCCCACTCCGGGCAGCACATGCCCTTCCACAGCCTTGACAGCTCCGGCAGCCGTAGGTACTGCTCGTACGCCTCGACCAACGAATCGTCCTACACCCTCAGAACAACCAATGTTGACGAGAGCGCGCAAGACTTATCGTCTGGCCACATAGGCGAGATCGAGAACAGCTTGGGCGTCGCCATTTCTGTGCTCCAATTGAACTCTCGGGCGGCTCAGGTAAATGTTTGGTTTTAAATTTCTCTCTTTGTAGAGGAGAGGTGGGTATCGTCTTTGTGCGGTCGCCCAAAGACGAGTCTATCGTGTTTCGTGCTTGATGGCATACGTGATGGCGTGTGGACCACTTTCGTTTTTATATCCGCTCCGTTCCGTCCGGCATCCATTTTCGTATTTGTTTATGGGGTTTTCGATTTCGTTTCTGTTACCGATAAAAAATATGGAAATATAAACGGAACAGGAATTTACCGACTATTTCCATTCCATTTTCTTCCCTACTTAGTGGTGTGATAAATGAACCTTGCCACGTCACGTGCAAATCCAAAGTTATTCTAGGAAAATATGACGTAGCGAAAAGAGGTCACTTTTTATAAAAAGGTTAAAGATGGGTTTGTTTGAAATATTATTAAAAATAATAAAAACAATGAATGTTCGAAAACAATGAACCACGGAGCCCAAGCAGAAGCACGCATGCTCTAGTTTGCAGAAATATTTCACTTCATCTAAAATACGCGCGAAGAGGCCACGTTGCCTCAAAATACATGTGGACACGCTGAGAGCCAGGAAAACCTTCAGCCTTTAATATACGGAGTATATATTGTCTCACTTAACCTCAATTCCATTTTTTCTCATCACTTTAAACAAGATTTAGTCAATTTGACTTTGCAATCCTTATGCCCTTCTATATTGCCTCTTCCCTCTCTTTTGCTCCTCCATCTTGTCGGGGCAATTGCTTTGCAATTTGTTACGGTGGCTTTATGCAAACTTATCAGTAAGAAAATGTTTATCTAGGCTAGTAATCCACCGTTGAGTTAAAAATATATATATTGGCACAATGATATGTTAAATAACATAGCAACAAATTATTCCTTATTTGAAGAGGGAAAACATGTAAATCCTAGAGTAATGTCGTTCTTTCGGTGTGTACTATGTAACAAACCTCTATGGTTTTAACTCACTCATTTTATCCAATAATCTCATGTTAAGAGAACTAATTTGCAATGGCACTTTTGTTTTTGCAGATGATAAAAAAAAACACACAGGAGGGACTTCTGAGGGGGGTGCCGTAGGAGTGCGTGATATATGGACAATTGCTGATAAGGTATGTAAAGAACTCCAACAGCCTAGCGCTAACCAGCACCGATAATCTATGGTTGGCTAAGCCGAAAACAAGGTAAGCTCGAGCAAATCTCCAGCTCAATCAATCGAATTTCAGCCCTTTGATCTATAGATACAATAAAACTCCTACTTTGGTTTCACATATTTAGTGAAATCATCAGCGATGATAATGTAGCTGCCTGTGAGGCTGTGATACCGCAAAGTGGTTGCATACGCAGATGCAAAGCCAACTCGTTCGGTTTGTGGTAGCATCCAACCCCACATAGAACCAAGAAGGCACTGCCAAACCTCGACAGGTAAAGTAGCAAGTCAGTCAGACCTTGATTCTTCTAGCCACGTTGTTTGATTCATGATACATATTTTGTCTGTGCCAACTCCTTGCTGCTTTAGTAAGCGGTAACACAATAACAACAGCGAGTCCTCTTTCGAACGGTTTCAGCTTCGGTTTTTTTCTTCTGAAAGTCGGAATCCATTTTAAACGGCTAACTTCTTCGCAGCTGAAAGCCAAAAGTCGACTGACTATTTGTACTAAGAGAAGCCGAAAGCTGATCTAGAATAGTTTCCTACGGCTTCAATGGGTTGGGTTCTGACTTTGCCACAAGAGTTGAAGAAAATTACCTACTTCTACCAAGTATAGAATCCCAAACCCCACCCTTCTCACCCTCATTTCCGATCAGAACCTCTCACACCTAAAAGCCAAATTGTAAAACACCAAACTTCTTCAGTCCAGCCGTTCAGCTGTGCAGCCCTTCAGCCCAGTGAAAAGCTACCTTTCAAAAAAGGTACAACCATGCTGTTGAGTTTTATGGTGATACGAATTCGTTTCCTACTCAATTTCAAATCTACTCCTACATAGAGTCTACCATATATCACTATAAATATATCCATATAGCCTAGGGCAAGGAAAAGATCTCATCGTAATCATCTCCTCATACAGTGAAATCGTATGTGTGCTCATGATTTTTCATGTAAAATCACTGTCTCCCATTCCTTTGATTCTATATTTCTGCCATGTGTTTTGTAACAAATGCTATCAGAACTTAGGGTTCAAGAATCAAGCTGTTGCCTTGGGAGAAGGAGACTCTTAAAAACGGACATCGCACGGCAACTACGACATGACGTACAATGAACGGCATCAAAAGACTTTCACCTAGCATCAAATCAACGATAACGTTCGACTAGTCCGAAGCATAGCAGGACTCCAGACAGAGAGGAAAAAATCTCAAGCCAAAAAAAAAGCTGTTGAGTCTACTCCATGTCTGACTCCCTGTTTGTGTCCCTGTCCCGTGTCAAAGAAAAAAAAAACTAAGGCAAGCAGCCACAACAAAAACGACGTCACGTGCAGGCGACGTCCGAGCGACGACGCAAAGAAAAAAAATCAAAGAGCAGAGCAGCCATCAGCAAGAGTCGTCGCATAAGTGAGAGCAGCTATTCTGAGCAGTGGCGAATCTAGGATTTAAACCTAGGGTATGCCGATCAAATAATAATTCGGTAAACGATTTAAAATTTATCGAGCAATTCGGTACACAAGTAAAAAATAATTAAAAACAAGATGATATATTTAAAATGAGCTTATATACCTATAATATTACTTCTTCTTGTTCGGTCTACGCCTTCTAATGGCCACAAAACTCTTGATTATATCATCTTCTTCCACTTTGAAGAAAATATCTCGCTCAATGTTGCAGTTTGTGACGGGGGAGGAGGTGAAGCAAAGCAATGACCTTCTTTCTTTGCATGTTTTCGAAAAAGTGATGCAATGTCTCCGTTCCTCTTCATAATTTAAAAACCTTGCAAATAAAATACGTTCATTGAGTGGTTAAAATACTAACTAAGATAAGCAATAAATAAAGATATAACTATGTCAGCTATAGTAGGAGTCGAATAAAGTATATGTGTAGGGTCGAAATATACTAAACTAGCAATCAGAGGGGGTGAATGATTGCGCGGAAGCTAAAATCAAATTTTTGATCTACAAAAAATTCACCCTAATTCAGACTCAAATAATTGCTTCGTATTCAATAAAACAGAGTAGATGTGTTCGGTAAATCATGAATTCTTAGAGATACAACCGTTGGATTGACCTGAAATTTGAACAGAATAAACTAGATTATAATACGCATCTAACTAAAAAAGAATTAGCACGATCGGACCTACGGATCAAAAGTTATAAATCCTGCAAGGTTGCTGTGCCAGATTATGACGAGAATCATGTATGGGCTGGGCTAAATCTACAGGGTATGCCGCGGCCCACCCGGCATACCCTGTAGATCCGCCCCTGATTCTGAGGAACACAAGAGGAGGCAGCATCGAAATCGTGGACAAAGCTGTCTTTCGGCTGCAGAGAGAGTGTCGTGCGGAGGCAGCTGGGGGAAGCTCCAAGCTCCCGAGGAGGCGCGCAAGAAAGCTAGAGAGGCGGCGGTTGCAGCGAAGCAAAGAGGCAGTGTGGCGCTGTCCCGTTGCGACAACTGTGCAAACAAAGGAATATATCCCAACTCGATGATTTCAACTCGCTTTAACCCTGTTTCACGACTAGATTTCATATTGAGCGTTGACTTGCGCTCAACCCGGTGACTGTTTCAGTGCTAAAAATTCGCTAATACTATCGCTCGCACCGTTCGACGCTATGCCTAGGCGAGTAGGCGTCATCCTAAGTCATCACTGTTGATAATCTTCTATCATAGTCAATCATCGTATTGTTTCTATTGGAGGTGAATTTGATTGCAATTCAGGCCGTTTGCCTATTATTTGCAACATTTATGTGAGATTAACCATTGGCAATTCCTTTGACGATCCATTGTCTACTACGGGTTACTGTTGCAAGATCCGCATATATAGAGAGTAAGGTAGAGTTGCAGGTATTTCAACACAATGAGTTAATTTAGCCTACGCCTAATAAAGGTTACTTTGAAACAAAAAATATATTAGTTAAGAAGACAACTGAATTTGGTGTTCAATCATCGTTTGGATATGTTGCAATTTTGGATTGCTTGCGCGACCATTATAAAGTCTTTGGCAACAATACTTCTCAAGAATTTGATGGCGCCCTAATGGTAGCTAGCATCATACTCTACAGAGTTTTACCATTAAAAGTGAAAGTTTTGCTCCAATATCAATTTGAGATAAAGGATTGAAATGCAAGGAGTTTGCTGCTACGTAGATATTACAACATTGGCCGGTTGTTATAGCTCAGTATGAGGGGTCTACTGTAATTTATACTCTATTGACGGTATGAGAGTTCCTTTCATCCTGACAGTTTTGCAGAAGTAGTTTCAACCATGTCACAGAATTTAATTACTTTTAAAGTCGACAGTTTAAAGTAGTGAAAGTCACATGTGCAAATTGCTCTCCAGCAAGCATTGTTTGCCAAATTTTGTGTTCCAGATAGAGCATATGAAATATACATGATATGAGTTCTTCGCTATCTATCAAACACCACAAGTGATGTTTTGGCTTCATGAAAAGCATTTGGATTAGACTGTTCTAGTCTTTCTTATTTAAATTAGTCTATTGGGCTATCGAGGTACAAGGTGTTCATGATTATTTGTTTCGATGAGAGAGTTTGAGAGACTATATGGTGGTCCATTCATGTTTGTGATAAGTAATTAACTGTATTTTAAGCTTTTGATGCTCAGGTTTGAGTTTGTTTTGGCTTTGAGCAATTTGATTTGAGTGGTAGTGGGCTTTGTGACCACTAGGGAGGTCATCCCTAGGGTGGTCGTGGTATTTGTGCCCTCTAGTGAGGTCGTTCCCTAGAGTGGTTGTGACCTCCCTGAGAGTGGTTTAGACCACTGTGGGAGTGATTTAGACCTCTAAGGACCTCTATAGGAGTGGTCGTGATCACTGTAAGAGTGGTATAGACCTCTAAGGACCTCTATAGAAGTGGTCGTGACCACTATAAGACCTTTAAGAACCTATGTGGGAGTAGTCGTGACCACCGTAAGAGTGATCTAGACCACTGTGAGGTGGTCTAGACCTCTAAGGATCTCTATAGGAGTGATCATGACCACTGTAATAGTAGTCTAGACCACTTCAACCTTTAAGGACCTCTATGAGGGTGATCGTGACACTCTAAGAGTGGTCTAGACCTCTAAATGCCTCTATAGGAGTGGTCGTGATCACTGTGGAAGTGGTCTAAACCTCTAAGAATTTCTCTGGGAGTGGTCATGAGCCATTGTGATATCGTAGAGAGTGGTCGTGCAAGACAAGAGAGGGATCAACTACATCTCTAATAAGTAGAATAGCAAGATAAAGCACAACGCAAGACACTCGAAGACAATCAAGTGCTTTGGGTGCAACAAGAATGGTCACTATGCCTCGGTGTACCCTTATCAAGTGGAAAACAAGTCAAATCATTCAAGGAAAAGGCAAACCAGCATTGAGCAAGACAAGAAGATCAAAAGGGGTCTAAATAATCAAATTTGTTTCAATTGCTGGGAAAAGGGACATACTAGTAAAAATTGTCCCATGTGTAAATCTCTGTAACACCCTAAAATTTGCCATATTTTAAAATTTGGAGTTATTTTAATTTTTAAGAATTTTTGGAATTTATTTGGATTTATTTAAATATGGTCATTCTTGAAGTCAATTAAAACAATATAAAAGTTTATGCAAAGTTTTGTTGAAAATATTTTATTTGAGTTCAGAATGTCTCAAAATATTTTTCAGACTTTTTTTGGAATTTTTCTGATATTTTTGGCTAGTTTCTTGAATTATTTGAATTTCTGAAATTGTTTTAAATGAAAAAGGGTTTTAAAACGCGTTGAAAGTGTTGGGCCGAAACCCTGTGCAACCCAGCCCACCACGTCATCGGCCTGCGCCCCGTCGAAACCCTAACATCTCGCCGTCCAATTCTGATCGAATGTTTGCGAGTGCGTCGCGTCGCCATGCGTTGTGGGTCGTCCGATCAGGTCCACGCGGACGATCAGGATGGTGCCACATCGCTGCTTCCCCGCGACATCACCGAAGTGAAAGTCGCCCATGTCTTCGCTCTTTCCGCGGCCGTTCTCACGCACGTCGATGCTCCTTTAAGTGCCTCGGTTAGCGTATCTTGCAGAGGACTTCAAGTCGCTCATTTTGACTCCTCGCACGCACGCCGAGACCCTCTCTAGCGCCTGCCGTAGCTCGCCGTAGTTGCTTCTTCACGCTGCCGCGGTTTTTGCTTTTTCCCGTTGCTGTCCGTCGTCCTTCGCCTTGCTCCGACCCGGTGACATCACCGCGACAAGCCGCTTCGAGCGGACCAGATCTTCACACCGGGGTCGCCCTACAACGCCAGCGCCATCTTTATCTTCCTCAGCGCCGACAACCTTTCTCTTCTGCGCCGCCATCGACCTCGCTAAACCCCGCCGACCGTCCGATCTGCATCGTGCCACGCCGGTGAGTCCACGTAGACCTTTTCCCTGTTTTAGCCTAGCATAGTTTGTAACCGTTAGATCGTAGATGGACGGAGCAGATTAGATCTAGAAGTTAGGTCTTTTGGTAGGTCTCGGCCGTTAGATCAACAACGGACGCGTGAGATAGTGCCACATCGCTAGGGTGCACAGTAAACCGCTCGGGTACCATGGGCCGTTGGATTGGATCTGTGCGGTGATAGTGGGATCGAGCTGTGACGCGTGAATCCGCGCCGTTCAGATTTGAACGTACGGCACGGATGACGCCGCGCCCTCTCCAAATCGTGTGCGGACGCGTGTGTGTGTTAACCGGGGAACGATCGAATCTATGCCGTTGGTTTCAAATGGACCGCCGAGATTCCGCCGCATGTCTTCGCGTGAGCCGAGGCGTCGCCGAGTCGGTGCGTGCGCTGGCCGTTGGATTTGTGCGCGCCGTCGGATGCGTGACGCGTGGGGGCGTCGAGCGCGAAGCGTCGCTGGGTCCGCGCGTGTGCTGGCCGTTGGATCCGAAAACCCCTCTCGATGGCCAACGCGTGTCACACGGATTCCGACACGTCTCAGTGCAGCACGTGAGATCTGATCGTTGATCTTTTGATGGCCACGATTTCGCCAATTGTTGGGATCCAGCCGTTGGTTGAGAATGGTCGCGATGCTGACACGTGTTGTGCATGAATCCCGAGGCAAGACGGGTGACGTTAGCAGTGACGTCAGTGCTGACGTGAGCTGGTGGGGGCCAGGTGCACTGTTCTGTGGACCGAGTCCACTGTGGATCAGAGCCGGACCATGGACCCAGTCCATGGACCGAGGCAACGTGGCTGCACCAGGAAACGCCACGTGTCGGCTGACATCATGCTGACGCAATAAATTGAGTTTCTTTTGAAAAATAATTATGTTAATTCGGTTTATTCTTTTTAAAATATTTGCAAACTTTAAAAGGCTATAACTTTTGCATTTGAACTCCGATTGAGGTGATTCTAGTTTCTAAAAATTTGTAAAAATGTGCTCTTTTTAATAGTGAATTTTATTTGAATTTTTGAGGTTATCTAGTATACTATTTTGGGTATTTATTGTATATATGATTTTTACGCGTAGACGCAAATTTGCCGAAAAGTTTCGAGGAAGAGTTCATCGCTCAAGATCAAGCTTAGGAACACGACCAACAACTCTTTGAAGGCAAGTGGTGCTTTGACCATTTTGATCCCAGTTTTTAAATGTATTTTGCTTTGAAATTATGCATGCTAAATTAATTAAAAATGAATTTAAATTAATTCGGGTAATGTAGTCAATCAACCCATATTGTTATTGCCACCTTGAAATTATTATTTGTGTGCCCTAAAATCATTGTCACCCTAGGATTGCTTGTATTGGTTGGATGTTAATATGATGCCAACACGGGGAGGGCTAGACCGTGATTAGATGCTTAGCCCTGCAACGCGTTATGAATGACTTTTTGGAAAACATATTAATGTTGATTAATGAAATATGGAATGTATTTGAAAACGATGTGATACGTGATGATATTGAAGTACGGAGACCTGTGTGGTTCTGTACCGATGTCGAGTTATTGTTGGCATGTGTTGCACAATAATCAACTGGGTGGGAAATGATTTAGACTGGGGTAAGTGGCAAGAGGCTTTGTGCTAGGTGGGCCTGTGTGGCTATGGGTTGTTGAGTGTGTGAGGCTGTGTGCCACATTGGGGCTTTGTGCCACTGTTGAGAGAAGGAAGTCTTGGCTTAGTCAGCTAAGGACTTCACCTTGCAAGTCTTTAAACTGAGTCATTCGTACAACCACATGTCTGGTATGGGACAGATCTAGTTGATTAGGATTCTGATATCTTTCCTCTGAGACCTCGGGGTGACAGTTGAAAGCATCTAGGCACCCGATATGTTTTGGTTTTGATAATTAATGACAACATTGCTATATGATCTAATGCTTTTGATGAGGATATTGAAAGTAGGTCGTTTCCAAGAAGAATGATCATGGAGATACCAAGGAAAAGTTCAAGCCAATCAAGCTTATGTCAAGATCATGTAAAGGTATTTGTCTTTATATATAAGGTTCTTTTTGGTCTTTTGACGATCTTGGAGTTTGGTAGAAAGATCCGTCTATTAGTTTTAGGGCCGTACTATTAAGAGGGATCATGACGCTTATTTTGATGTCGTTTAAGGGGTTAAAGGCTCAAATGCATATTCAATTAAGTTGCTTAATTTTAGACAAGTTCCATCTTTTGAAAGACCTTAAATTATTTCAAGTCTCTGGAAATCCGGTGCTACCGCTTATGGCAGAGCGGTGCTACCGGGTGCGCGGTAGCACCGGCTCTATAGCCCGGTGTGAAAATTCCAGAGAAGGGCCTTTGGGCGTATTTCTGGCCCGGTGCTACCGCCCATGGTATCCCGGTGCTACCGGGATCACGGTAGCACCGGACTTTAGCCCGGCGTGAAAATCACAGAGGGTGAGTTTTTGGGTGAGTTGGTGTCCCGGTGCTACCGCCCATAGTGTCCCGGTGCTACCGGACCATCGGTAGCACCGGACCTTAACCCGGTGTAAAAATTCCAGAGAAGCACCTTTCTTGAACTTTTGGAAGCCCGGTGCTACCGCACATAGTGGCCCAGTGCTACCGGACCTTCGGTAGCACCGGATCTCAGTCCGGTGCTATATTTCCAGAGAGGCGTGTTTCTGCTGAAAGAAAAAGGAATAGAGCCCGGTGCTACCGGCCCTAGTGGGCGGTAGCACCGGACTTCCTGTAACCGTCTCTGGCAAGTGCATTAAATGCACTGTTCTAGCCGTTGAAGCGAGCCGGTGCTCTGGGTCCTACATGGCTGTGAGCACCTAAAAACAGATTTCTCTGATTTGAGCTCCAACGGCTAGAAAGTTTGGTGGAGGCTATAAATACCTCCCCACCTGCCTTCTAGAGCAATTCTTGGTCCTCATTGATGATATTTGAGCTCTAGCAAGTGTTCTCCACTCTTGTGTGCATTCAATTTCCATTTGTGAGTGTGAGAAGCAAATTTGGTGTTGCATTTAGTGTTTTGAGCCTTTAGACACCGACATTCGACCTCAAGCTAGCGTCAAGGTTCATTACTCTTGGAGGTTGCCGCCTCCTAGACGGCTTGGTGGCGATTGTGCGGTGAGCTTCTCAACGGAGATTGTGAGAAGCCCCGGCAAGTTGTGAAGGCCGGAGTTCGCCTACCCGGAGCGGGGAAGAACTACCTTAGTGATCGAGGAAGGCTCAAGCGAGTGGAGCCGGCTTGAGCGTGGATCAAGTCACCTCAACGTGGAGTAGGGAGACCGGCAAGTCTCGAGACCACGGTTAAAATTCCTTGTCTCCTATTTTATTGAGCTTGGTATTCTTGTTTGTTGGAAATCCATTTGATCAATACCATATTCTTCTTAGTTTTTGTGCTCATAAGTATACTTGCTTCTCTTGCATTGTTATAGCTTTTTGAAGCTTGCTAGAGACTTTAGTGCGTTCTTCATATTCTTATCTAATATTTGTAGTGTTGTTTGTATTTTCTAATTTGAGTTGAGAAAATTTAGAAACCTCCTATTCACCCCCCCTCTAGTCGGTTATCCTTGATCCTACAACAGTACACAGGGGTGTATCTGTGTGGGAGAGCGTACCTGTGCTACGGCTTGGTGCCCATCCAACGGTGTTGGCCTGTCCTATACTTTGGCTCTGTGTGAGGGGAGTGATAGTGAAGGCAATACCGGAGAGGTTCATTGGTTAAGTTAGAGGTTCCTGAAAGGCTTTGTTACGGGCAATCACTTGTGTGGTGAGCGGTTGTATCTTGTGGGTAAAGTGTACAACCTCTGCAGAGTGTGAAATCTATTCGAATAGCCGTGCTCGCGGTATTGTGAAATGCTCGGGGATTACAGTCAAGGGTTAGATCTTCAAAAATAAAATGTGGAATGGGTGGCTGTGTGCCAGTGTTGAAAATGAATTGATTAAGGCCGTGTGTTGAGTTTTTATGGAGAAAAACCATTTGCAGAACTTAGTACTAATTATAACTGTTCCACTGCTTTTAATCTAAGTAAGATATTAGTTTAAAAATACTGTTTGATTCCAAAGAACCAATTAAACCAATTCTTTGGAATAAGCCTTGCATATAGTAATAACGCTGCATTCTGTGCATTACTTGTTGAGTGCCTTGAGTACTCACCCCCTTGCCTACCAACCCAACATCAGTGGAGGAGTCTACACCAGCATGGGAGGAGGAGTTCAACGAAGAGCTGGACAATTAGGGAGCAAGCCCAGTTAGTTGCCTGTGGCAAGTTGATGGGTTCTACGACATCTCTTTGTTTTCCGCTGTTATCTTTGTTACTCTAATAATGTAAGTCCCGCGTGGCTGATCTTATGTAAGGAGACCATAAGGTCGTACAACTCAGTTTATATTAATGTTGCACTACTTATTATTGTATCGCTGCGAATGTCTATGATGTTTAACCCTCTAATGACTGTGTGTGCTAGCGTGATCCTGGACTGGCACAGAATACACAGAGGGTCCGGATTTGCATATCCGGGTCCTGACAATCTCCAAAGCCAATTCTTTATAATGATCATTATTTGCTTAGGAAGAATAAAAATGGTGATGTGTTTGCCACATATACTTGTTCTCCTAAGTCTATCCAAAAATAATGATAATCATGTGCTTAGCAAGATTAAGAATAGCAATGTGTTCGCTAGATATGTTAGATCCTCTAAGCCGATTCATAACAATGTTAATCATGTGCTTAGGAAGGATAAATTTAGCAAAACAATTGTTAGATATGTTAGTTCCCCAAAAATTATTATTGCTATGGCTATTTGTGTCTCTAAATCTATTGTGACTAACATTCATGGATCCAACCAAAATTGGGTACCAAAAAGTGCTTAAAATGTTCAATAGTGAAGGACCATGTGGAGGTCCATCCATGTTTGTGATGAGTATTTGACTTTATTTGAGCAAGGTGTGCTCAAGTTTGAGTTTGATTTGGATTGATTTTCAAAATGAAGCAATTTGAGTTGTCTCTGCCAGGAGTGGCAGTACCGGTCGTATGGACGCGGTAGTGATGAGTTGGATGGTTTATTGCACATCTTTGTGGGCATTGCTATGTGAGGAGTTTCCTTGTCTTTGATGGTTGCGGGACGACGGTGCTAGGTCATGGTGAGGCGAAGGATGACCGGACTAGGCGAGAGCGTCGGAGGTCCAGACGGTTGGGAGATCGCGGAAGATGATCGGAGACGGAGTCGGGCAAGTCAAGAAGACAAGGAAAGGAGATGATGCTAGCTAGATGCCGCGTGGATCAATGAGGACCGTCGGATTGAGGTCTAGTTGATAGGTTAGCGGGTCTAGGTAGTATGCTTTGAAAACTGCAAGAAAACCCGGTATGTGTGTGGGTTTTGGGTTAGCCCTTGCATGGCTGTGTGTGTGGGTTAATCCTAGCCCTTAGATGAGTGCTCTAGGGTTGAGAAACTCATCCAAGGGTGGTAGGTGGCCCAAGAGTAGTATAAATAGGGGTGGAGGGTAGCCTCCTTCCCTTGAAGGTGTTGAGGTTTTGATGCTCATTTGAGCTTTGCCCACATGAATGTGAGGCTTTGTAACCTCCCTTCCAGAAATGAAAGTTTTATTCATCCACCTCTGAATTTATTTTATGATTTACATTATGTCTTTACTTTACATAATTTAAATTCAGCATTTACTTTCCGCAATTACATTCCCGCAATTTACTTTCAAGTAATTTGGATTTGCCTCCCCTCCTTCTAAATGCTGCTGTTCTTGGATGTTTTGAGTGTGTTCATATGGTTTTACATCTCTTTGCACTCTTGGATTGAGTAGAGAACATCTTTTCTTTCAAGTTCCAACTTTGTTCTGAACTTGTTCTTCGCGCAGCAGTCAGTGTTTGATTTTTGTAAAAATATAGAAAAATCCTTTTGAGTGATTCTTGTTGGAGGAGGTGCGGGACTCTGATATCCGCTTGCAGAAAAATTTTGGAGTTCACTTGTTGTACCGTTTGGGCGCCATGAGGTGAAAACTGAGCCCCAAACGTTCTGCTCGAAGTTCTTGACCAGACTGTGTTCTTCGATTTTTCGTGTTTTTTCTGTAAGGCTTTTTGAGGAGAAATTTGGTGGAGTTCTTCAAGACTCTGATGCTCACAGGAGAAAAAGTCTCAAAATTTTGTGAGCTACAGAAACCCACCAACCTCCTGTGCAAATTGAGGACAAGTTCTGGGAATTCTGCTTTTGCTTTTCTGAAAGTGACTTTTGTGATTTGAATTGATGTCCTTTCTAAAAGCAAGAGTTTGAATTGATTCCTCTTTATCTTGGACACTAGACAACCAGGATTGTGACTCAAAATCCCCACATATTTTATGGTACTTATCCATGCAAGCTTGGGGTACACATAGTTGTCTAGTTTTTCGGTTTTTCACAATTCCTTTTGAGCGATCTTGTCGAGGTTTTTGTTGGAGTATTTTGGGGAATTTTTATTTGCGACCATTCACCCCCTCTGCTCGCCATTTCGGTCCTTCAATTGGTATCGAGCCGGTTTTGCTCTTCCATAGATCTTGACCGGTCTCAAGAGCCATGGCGACGGACAAATATTCCACCAAGCCTCCCATCTTTAATGGAGTTGATTTTCCTTTTGGAAGTCCGGATGGAGTCATACATCATCGCCTGGCTACGATATGGCGAAGGTGAAACTCCCGTATGAGGTTCCTGGCGATGAAAATGTCACGCCATCAATATGGTTGACGTTGAGGCGAATGCTAAGGCAATGAACATTCTCATACTGAGGTCTTAGCAGCGGTGAGTATGATAGATTTCTCACCTTCGCTCGCTCACGAGATTTGGGTAACCTCGATGCTTACCATGAGGGCTCTACTCAAATCAAGACGTGAGGCAAGACCAGTTCAGCGCGAGTACAACAAATTTGATCAACGCTTGGTGAGAGTCTCGACGAGTGTTTTGGTCGGTTTACAAAGATTTTGAGCGACCTCCGAGCGCTTGGTTGCATATACCCCGACTCGGACAATGCTCGGCATTTCTTGACCGCACTCGACCTTGGGTTTGGGAGATGAAGGTGACCACCATCAAGGACACCACCGACTTATCGACTCTGACTCTTGACGGGCTTTATTCCCGCCTCAAGACTCATGAGATCGATGTCGTCTCTCGGAAGACGAAATCTCAGTCGATGGCTTTGGTCACCGATCCCATTGGATCTTCTTCTTCTGATCCTTTTATTGGTTTCTCTCTTTCCGCCCTTTGCGAGCTAAGCGATGACCAACTGGAAAAATTTCCAGAAAATGAGCTTGCTCTTCTTGCTCGCAAGTTTTCTCATGCATACAAGAGGGTGAGAGAGAGGAAGAGAGGTGGCATGATCACCGCTTGAGTGTGGTGGCCCCAACCACATTGGGCGAACTGTCCCAAGGCGGAGAAGGGCAAGAATGACGCGTTGGCGGTTCGGGCAAGAACGACTACACCGACAAGAACCGCAACAAGAAGCCTCCAGTTCGTGAATCGGCGCACGAGAAGAAGTACCGCAACTTCTCCAAGAACAAGAAGCTCTTCCACCGCGTCCTTACCGCGCTTGACGACATCAACCTCTCCGACACGGAGACATGGAGCGACGAGGGCGAGGATGATCCGCAAGAGAAGAAAGGCGGCGACGACTTCTCCGGCATGTGCTTCATGGTCGACACCAACGACATCGCGACTCCGAGCTCTACAAATGACTCGGACGAGGTACCCTCCTATGACCAGCTCAACGAAGCTTTCTGCAAATTAGGAAAATTTCATGCTAGAGCTAGAGCTAGGTGTACGGAGCTTGAGAAGGAAGTAGGTACCTTGACTCGGGAGTTAGCTTCACTTAGATCTTCTCCCTCCCGAGTCACTGATGATTGCTCTTTGTGTGATGCTATTCTTGTGGAGTTGGAGAACCTAAGGACCATACATGATAGTGTGCTTGTTGAACTTGATGGTCTTAGGTTGAAGAATGCTAGCACTAGTTACGTTGATGCTATTCTGTTGAGGCTAGTTTTCTTCATGATCACTCCACTCCATCATGTTCTAATTGCCCTAAATTGCTTGCGAAATTGGTGCCATGAGCGAACACCTTAGGAAGCTTCGCTAGAAACAATGAACTTGAATCACATGCTTCTAAGGACCCAGTCGGCTCATGTGAGGGTCAGTAAGCAATTAAAACTTGACAATGAAACCACGAATGTCAAGTGTGCTAAACTTGCTAAGGACTTACTAGATAAGTCACAAAAATATTGCTTGCGATGTAATCGAGATTGTGGGGACTTGGATAAAATCCATGTCGAGCTTAGGAAGAAATTAGAAGACCAAGCCCATAGAATTAGAGATGCTCCTTGCGTTTCTTGTAAGGCCCTCAAGATTGAGGCACCGTCTTTGAGGAGAAAAATGCACGTCCGAGAGAGCTCATCTTTCTCGGTTCTTCTTCCTCTCCTTCCCCTGTTCTTCTTGTACTTCTTTCTTCCGAGATTGCCAAGATCTTATGAGCACTCTCGAGAAGTTTGTTGGAGGCAAGAAGAAGCTCAATCTTATTCTAGACCAATCCAAGATTAGTAGATTCAATCAAGGTCTAGGATTTGATCCCTTGAGCACGCCGGGCGCATCCTCCCACCATAGTGCTTGCGGCTCAAAGAGTGGTGAGATTGTGGTAGCTCCCTGAGTGAGTACCACCGTGTTTAGGTCTCTTTGGGTTGTCCATAGGACTTCGACCGGAAGGGTGTTACTCCTATTGCTTCGCCTCTAGCAAGGCGAAGTACACATGCACCTTCCGTAAGAAGGATGGTCACCTAGTAGATTTACGCTTCAGCGCCAAGATCACTCGGCGTGGCGTGTTGTCGCTCTTAGGGGTATTCGGGGTCATCCCGGACTTTGAGTGCTCCTAAGACACTGCGCTTCTAGACAAAGTTAGAGAGTCGCTGTTTTTGGGCGGCGCCCGTGACTTGGTTTTCATGCTAGTTCTTGAGTTTTAGTCCCGAGCTGTTCGAGTCGATCTTTCCGCCGTCCTCTTGATATTCCTCGTTTTTCCCATCGAGGTAGATATCGGTGGCGTGAGGTGTTCGGTAGGAGATCCAGCGACCTTCTATCGGGATGGTCGGCTTTTGCACCACTGCGTGCCAACCCGCTTTGACTCCTAGATTATCTACGAGTTGCTCCCGATCGTGTGAGAGTTGAGCGTCAGAGAGACACTCGAGTCGATCTTCTTTCGTGGTCGGTACTGAGGTGTCGTATGGTTCAAGATTGGGTTCCTAAGTCTTCACTCTATCCCAAGATCGAGTCATCTTTCTCTCTTGTGTCTTGATCGGGTTCGTCGGATGGGGAAGGGCGATGTTTGGATTGTTGACTCGGTTGTTCTCGTCATATGACCGAGATTCTCGTTGGTTCTCTTCCTAGTCCGAGCCCGGTGATGAGTTAATCACTTTTGGGGATGCATCTTGAGTAGAGTCATTGCTAAAGGTACCATCTGCATAAACCAAAATTTCATTCTTAAAGATGTTGCCTTAGTAAGTAAGTCGCAATACAATCGCTCTCTGTTTCTCGACTTATCGATGACTCTTTCGAGGTAAGCTTCAAGAGTAATGCCTGTAGAATCCTTGATTCATCGGGAGGGTTAGTTTATGGATTTCTAGATTTGGGAGAGTCTTTCGTGCTGATTTTTCTCGCTTCTTCCGAGACTCTCTTCGATGTTTGATTGCTTCGAGTCCCGTGATCTCTTCTTCGGCATAGGAGACTTGGTCACATTGGTTTTGATCATTTGACCCGAGTTAGCGACCACGATCTCATTCGGGTTTGCCCAAACTCAAGATGGTCAAAGACTTAGTTTGCTCTCCTTGCCGACATGGCAAGATGGTTCTCGCTTCTCATCCTCCGATCCACCGTAGTGATGGTGATGCACCGTGACAGCTTTTACATATGGACATTGTTGGTCCAGCTAGAGTGCAGTCAGCAGGAGGGAAGTGGTATGTTCTTGTCATCGTTGATGATTTTTCTAGATTCTCTTGGGTATTCTTCATGGCCTCGAAGGATGAGACTTTTCTCACTTGTGGGTTTGATCGATGGGTTGTCTATTGAGCTCCCAGGTGCATTACGAGCTATACGCAGTGATAATGGCACGGAGTTCAAGAATTCCTACTTTGAGAGTTTTTGTGTGGAGTCTGGTTTAGAGCATCAGTTCTCTTCTCCCTACGCTCCTCAGCAGAATGGCGTAGTGGAAAGGAAGAACAGGACCCTGGTTGAGATGGCCAGGACGATGCTAGACGAGTACAGTACTCCTAGGAAGTTTTGGGCTGAGGCTATAGCTACTGCTTGCCATGTTTCTAATCGCGTGTTTTTGAGAGTACATTTGCATCGCACTTCTTATGAGTTGAGGTATGGGCGAAAGCCCAGTGTGTCTCATTTTCGCGTTTTCGGTTGCAAGTGTTTTATCTTGAAGTCTGGTAACCTAGATAAGTTTGAGTCTCGCTCTTACGATGGTATCTTTCTAGGTTACTCGACTTCTTCTCGTAGCTATAAGTGGAGTGTTGATGCGCATAGGATCATAGAGACCGTGATGTGACCTTCGATGAGGCTAGCCCAGAGCTAGACACGATGTTTGAGCTCTTCTTATCCCTCCGAGACCATCTTTGTAGAAGATGAGGATGATGGAGATGATGGTGTTCCACGGATCCAGTTCCCTCTATACCGAGGTGCCTCCTGTTTCCATTTACGCACCTCGAGTGACCACCCTTGCCTTCCGACTCTCCTTGGTGAGTGGCTCTGCTCCTACCTCTTACGTGCATGAGGTAGAGGCCACTCGCTCGGTCCTCCCGTCATATCGTAAAGCTCATCCACCGATCGATCATTGGTGATCTGTTTGAGCGTCACTCGCTCAAAATCAGGTTTGTCCGATTCTGCCTCCACTCTGCCTTCGTTGCCTCCTTTGAGCCGAAGATGTTTCTCATGCATTATCCGATGAATCGTGGATTAATGCTATGCATGAGAACTTGAGAACTTTGAGAGGAACAAGGTATGGCACTTGTCGAGTCCCCATCCGGTCATAATGTCATTGGGACCAAGTGGGTGTTCAAAACAAGCAGAGTGAGGATGGGGTTGTCATTCGCAACAAGGCTAGGCTAGTTGCATGGGGCTTTTCTCAAAGTTGAGGGTCTTGACTTTGAGGAGACCTTTGCCCTGTAGCTAGACTAGAGGCTATTAGGATCCCGCTTGCATTCTCTGCATCCCGTGGCTTCAAGCTCTATCAAATGGATGTCAAGAGTGCATTCCTCAATGGCTATATTGAGGAAGAGGTTTATGTCAAACAACCTCCGAGATTCGAGAACCCCAAGTTTCGAGTCATGTATACAAGCTCTCCAAAGCTTTGTATGGACTCAAGCAGCCCCAGAGCATGGTATGAGAGGCTCAAGTCTTATCTTCTCACCATGACTTCAAAATGGGCATAGTAGACAAAACTGCATTCATCGACACCATGAGTCTCATTTTCTTCTTGTCGATTTATGTGGACGATATAATTTTGGTGGCTCATCTCATTCGCTTGTGTCTCGGTTTTACGAGGTGATGAGCACTGAGTTTGAGATGAGTATGATGGGCGAGTTGAGCTACTTTCTTGGCTTCCAAATCAAGCGGACTGGAGGGTACTTTCTTGCATCAAGGCAAATATACCCGTGACCTCCTGAGGCGCTTCGACATGTCTGATGGGAAGCCGGTGATGACTCCTATGGCCACCACTGCTGTCCTCGAGCCCGATGAGGATGGTGAGCCTGCTGATCAAAAGGAGTTTCGGAGCATGATCGGCTCCCTCTTGTACCTCACTGCTTCGAGGCCGGACATACATTTTGATGTGTGTCTGTGCGCTCGATTTCAAGCTTCTCCTCGCGCCTCTCACCGCCAGGCGGTCAAGCGCATCTTCAGGTACCTTCGTGCTACCACTGATTATGGTATTTGGTACTCTTCGTCTTCTTGTCTATCTCTTAGAGCCTTTTCGATGCCGACTTTTTCGGGTCAGAGGATAGATAGGAAGAGCACTTCCGCACTTGCCAATTCATTGGCACTTCTCTTGTTTCTTGGTCATCTAGGAAGCGATCCGAGTTGCCACCCATCCACCGAGGCCGAGTATGTTGTTGCGACTAGTTCTTTCAGAGCAGTGCTCTGGATGAGATCGACCTTACGGGACTATGGGTTAGAGATAGAGAGTGTGCCACTTTTTCGTGACAACACTTCAGCTATTTGCATTGCTAAAAACCAAAGGCAACATTCGGACCAAGCACATTGATATTAGATATCACTTCCTTAGAGACCATGTGGAGAAGGGAGATATCGCGCTTGATTCAGAGAGAGTGACCTTGATTAGCGATTTTTCACCAAGCCTTTGGATAGCTCAGATTTGTTGCCTTGAGGAGTGAGCTTGAGTCGTGAGCCCTTACGGCCTTTCGTGAGGGGGAGCTGGTTTGTATATTATGTATTATATGTTTTCTTCCGACTTTTCTTTTCTTTGTGTTTCTTCCGGGTGACTTTGGGCTTGTTTTCTTGAGTTGAGTTCACTCACTTAGACTTGGCATGCCTTGCATTGACCTCTTATCTTGTGCTTTAGGTTGCTATCATGCGTGATTAGTTGTTCTCTCTTCTCTCTAGGTTGAGTTCCCTCACGTCTTATAAGTCTAGCGTGTATTGGGCCTCCTGGTAGAGAGTGGTGCATGTGCACTCCTTAGTTGGGATCTAGAGTCGACTTCCTATGTCACCATTGGGAAGATAAGAGCGAGTCCGAGCCGTAGTGAGTCTCTTCTATCTTTTCTATGCTCTATAGCCATCCAGCTTTTGCGGTTTCTCGACTTCTTCTCCTCATTCTGCTTTTTTGGTTATTATTGAGTTCATTCGGTTTTCTTTATGCCTAATCTTGATAATAACTCAAATTTAACCAGATTTGAGCTTAAAATTGATTCATTTGTTGAGGGGAGTTTGGGAATCTGTTCATGCATTGCATTTAGATTGCATTTTACATTTTATGAGTTTTGTCTATTATGCAATTGATTTCTTCTTCATGCTATACACCATGCTACATCATTTGAAGAAAATCACTAGCTTAGGTATGTCCAAGTTCATTTAACTTGCTAAGCTTAAAAATGAAATAAGCCTTAAATGAAAAACTTGATGAAACTTGTTGCTTTTACTTGCTAGGTTTCTTCTCTAGAGGTTTGTGCCATAATTTGAGAAATTTAGGAGTTCTCTAGAGTCCCTATAGCAACTTGGGTGAAACTAGTTTGATCCATGCAGAGTCCTTCAATTGCTCATGAAGCTTAGGGATAGGGCAGTTCTAGGACTGGATATCGCGAGACTTTTCGGATAGGTATATCAATAGCGTTTGCTCGTCTCGTAGTCATATTGGCAGGAATTCTTTTAAAATTGGGAACCTACGGGTTTTTAAGATTTTCAATACCCATGTTTCCCGAAGCGACACTTTGTTTCACTCCTTTCATTTATACTCTAAGCGCCTTCCGTTCTAACAGAACCTTCGGAAGGATTAGATCCTTCCGTCATCGTACGCCACCATATTCCCTGTAGGAATGTACTCAAAGATCACCTCCCTCTGTGCGAGCGAGCAGCACGGAAGGAGGTAGTGCTGAGTGGAGCGTTTGAGAAAGTAATGGAGTATAGTGCTTACCACATGTTACGTAACAACCCCTGGTTGGCTAGCAAGTAGGGAAAGAAGACCTCTCAAAGGTATAAATAAGTAGACATTAGTCTTACTGGTTCGGTCTTTTTCTTTTTTTGTTTTCGTTGTGCTAAAAATGAAAATTAAACAAAATTGACTCTTCTTGTGCACATATGACTCAACACCTTGCATTCACAAGACCGCTTCCCATTGCACTTGGGATGAACTTGGAATACATCGTGTTTGACCTAGACCATCCTCTTAAGAGTTCATCTTGAGATGGTCGCATACGGCTTGAGTCAATTGGTTGTCAAAAGAAAATGCAAATAAATTAAAAACAAAGACATATGTGGGTAAAGAATGCAAATAATGTCAAACATTTGCACCCGCTATGTCTTGTATGATGATAAATCAAAATTTGCATTAAGTGATAAATGAGCCCAAGGACCTTGTATGCTCTTCTAGATTCTCCAAAGTGTTGAGTAGGTTGAACTCTAGGTTTTCCTTTTGATCCTTAGAGTGGCTATTCTTCTATTTTTGAAACTAAAGCTAAGTGTTGCACTTGTCTAATCTTGCTAAAATGAAATATTCAAAACTAAACTCATATTTGCACTTGGACATGTCTTAGTTTAGTCATCTTCAAATTGACAAGCTTGGTGTAATATCCTTCCATTTTGATCAATTGGATAATCCTCAAAGCTCTTTCGATTGCATTTCATGCATACATAAAAAATATTGATGCCTATATTGCCAAAAGGGGAGATAACGTAGAAAAGGCATCACTAAAAGATAAAAATGTGAATGCTTATTTGGTTATTATGATCTTTGTAAAACTATGCTACTACTACATTTGGATCATAATCTCATAATCACATTTGACATGTTTAGTTGGATTTTAGAGTTTTTGTTGAAAACTTGCTCTTTCTTAAATTTAACTCTAAAATCTGAATTCCTCTTCGTCAACTTGGTCATGGTTCTAATTTCTATCTTTGGACCAAGTTTGACTTTGCAACTGAAAATTGCTTTCTTCTTCATTTTCTTCAAACTCAAATTTATGCCTTTTGTATGGTTTGTCAATATACTCATCAAGGGGGAGATTGAAGGACCATGTGGAGGTCCATCCATGTTTTGATGAGTATTTGACTTTATTTGAGCAAGGTGTGCTCAAGTTTGAGTTTGATTTGGATTGATTTTCAAAATGAAGCAATTTGAGTTGTCTCTGCCAGAGTGGCGACTGCGGTCGTATGGACGCGGTAGTGATGAGTTGGATGGTTTATTGCACATCTTTGTGGGCATTGCTATGTGAGGAGTTTCCTTGTCTTTGATGGTTGCAGGACGACGGTGCTAGGTCATGGTGAGGCGAAGGATGACCGGGACTAGGCGAGGAGTCGGAGGTCCAGACGGTTGGGAGATCGCGGAAGATGATCGGAGACGGAGTCCGGGCAAGTCAAGAAGACAAGGAAAGGAGATGATGCTAGCTAGATGCGCGTGGATCAATGAGGACCGTCGGATTGAGGTCTAGTTGATAGGTTAGCGGGTCTAGGTAGTATGCTTTGAAAACTGCAAGAAAACCCGGTATGTGTGTGGGTTTTGGGTTAGCCCTTGCATGGCTGTGTGTGTGGGTTAATCCTAGCCCTTAGATGAGTGCTCTAGGGTTGAGGACTCATCCAAGGGTGGTAGGTGGCCCAAGAGTAGTATAAATAGGGGTGGAGGGTAGCCTCCTTCCCTTGAAGGTGTTGAGGTTTTTGATGCTCATTTGAGCTTTGCCCACATGAATGTGAGGCTTTGTAACCTCCCTTCCAGAAATGAAAGTTTTATTCATCCACCTCTGAATTTATTTGCGCATTTACATTATGTCTTTACTTTACATAATTTAAATTCAGCATTTACTTTCCGCAATTACATTCCCGCAATTTACTTTCAAGTAATTTGGATTTGCCTCCCCTCCTTCTAAATGCTGCTGTTCTTGGATGTTTTGAGTGTGTTCATATGGTTTTACATCTCTTTTGCACTCTTGGATTGAGTAGAGAACATCTTTTCTTTCAAGTTCCAACTTTGTTCTGAACTTGTTCTTCGCGCAACAGTCAGTGTTTGATTTTTGTAAAAATATAGAAAAATCCTTTTGAGTGATTCTTGTTGGAGGAGGTGCGGGACTCTGATATCCGCTTGCAGAAAAATTTTGGAGTTCACTTGTTGTACCGTTTGGGCGCCATGAGGTGAAAACTGAGCCCCAAACGTTCTGCTCGAAGTTCTTGACCAGACTGTGTTCTTCGATTTTTCGTGTTTTTCTGTAAGGCTTTTTGAGGAGAAATTTGGTGGAGTTCTTCAAGACTCTGATGCTCACAGGAGAAAAAGTCTCAAAATTTTGTGAGCTACAGAAACCCACCAACCTCCTGTGCAAATTGAGGACAAGTTCTGGGAATTCTGCTTTTGCTTTTCTGAAAGTGACTTTTGTGATTTGAATTGATGTCCTTTCTAAAAGCAAGAGTTTGAATTGATTCCTCTTTATCTTGGACACTAGACAACCAGGATTGTGACTCAAAATCCCCACATATTTTATGGTACTTATCCATGCAAGCTTGGGGTACACATAGTTGTCTAGTTTTTCGGTTTTTCACAATTCCTTTTGAGCGATCTTGTCGAGGTTTTTGTTGGAGTATTTTGGGGAATTTTTATTTGCGACCATTCACCCCCTCTGCTCGCCATTTCGGTCCTTCAATTGGTATCGAGCCGGTTTTGCTCTTCCATAGATCTTGACCGGTCTCAAGAGCCATGGCGACGGACAAATATTCCACCAAGCCTCCCATCTTTAATGGAGTTGATTTTCCTTTTGGAAGTCCGGATGGAGTCATACATCACGCCCGGGGGCTACGATATGGCGAAGGTGAAACTCCGTATGAGGTTCCTGGCGATGAAAATGTCACGCCATCAATATGGTTGACGTTGAGGCGAATGCTAAGGCAATGAACATTCTCATCTGTGGTCTTAGCCGCGGTGAGTATGATAGGATTTCTCACCTTCGCTCTCGCTCACGAGATTTGGGTAACCTCGATGCTTACCATGAGGGCTCTACTCAAATCAAGGCGTGAGGCAAGACCAGTTCAAGCGAGTACAACAAATTTGATCAACGCTTGGTGAGAGTCTCGACGAGTGTTTTGGTCGGTTTACAAAGATTTTGAGCGACCTCCGAGCAATTGGTTGCATATACCCTGACTCGGACAATGCTCGGCATTTCTTGACCGCACTCGACCTTCGGGTTTGGGAGATGAAGGTGACCACCATCAAGGACACCACCGACTTATCGACTCTAACTCTTGACGGGCTTTATTCCCGCCTCAAGACTCATGAGATCGATGTCGTCTCTCGGAAGACGAAATCTCAGTCGATGGCTTTGGTCACCGATCCCATTGGATCTTCTTCTTCTGATCCTTTTATTGGTTTCTCTCTTTCCGCCCTTTGCGAGCTAAGCGATGACCAACTGGAAAAATTTCCAGAAAATGAGCTTGCTCTTCTTGCTCGCAAGTTTTCTCATGCATACAAGAGGGTGAGAGAGAGGAAGAGAGGTGGCATGATCACCTGCTTCGAGTGTGGTGGCCCCAACCACATTGGCGAATCCCAAGCCGAGAAGGGCAAGAATGACGTTGGCGGTTCGGGCAAGAACGACTACACCGACAAGAACCGCAACAAGAAGCCTCCGGTTCGTGAATCGGCAAGACGAGAAGAAGTACCGCAACTTCTCCAAGAACAAGAAGCTCTTCCACCGCGTCCTTACCGCGCTTGACGACATCAACCTCTCCGACACGGAGACATGGAGCGACGAGGCGAGGATGATCCGCAAGAGAAGAAAGGCGGCGACGACTTCTCGGCATGTGCTTCGTGGCGACACCAACGACATCGCGACTCAGAGCTCTACAAATGACTCGGACGAGGTACCCTCCTATGACCAGCTCAACGAAGCTTTACGCAAATTAGGAAAATTTCATGCTAGAGCTAGAGCTAGGTGTACTGAGCTTGAGAAGGAAGTAGGTACCTTGACTCGGAGTTAGCTTCACTTAGATCTTCTCCTCCCGAGTCACCGATGATTGCTCTTTGTGTGATGCTATTCTTGTGGAGTTGGAGAACCTAAGGACCATACATGATAGTGTGCTTGTTGAACTTGATGGTCTTAGGTTGAAGAATGCTAGCACTAGTTCTGTTGATGCTATTCTGTTGAGGCTAGTTTTCTTCATGATCACTCCACTCCATCATGTTCTAATTGCCCTAAATTGCTTGCGAAATTGGTGCCATGAGCGAACACCTTAGGAAGCTTTTCGCTAGAAACAATGAACTTGAATCACATGCTTCTAAGGACCCGGTACTCATGTGAGGGTCAGAAGCAATTAAAACTTGACAATGAAACCACTGAATGTCAAGTGTGCTAAACTTGCTAAGGACTTACTAGATAAGTCACAAAAATATTGCTTGCGATGTAATCGAGATTGTGGGGACTTGGATAAAATCCATGTCGAGCTTAGGAAGAAATTAGAAGACCAAGCCCATAGAATTAGAGATGCTCCTTGCGTTTCTTGTAAGGCCCTCAAGATTGAGGCGGCCGTCTTTGAGGAGAAAAATGCACGTCTTTGAGAGAGCTCATCTTTACGGTTCTTCTTCCTCTCCTTCCCCTGTTCTTCTTGTACTTCTTTCTTCCGAGATTGCCAGATCTTATGAGCACTCTCGAGAAGTTTGTTGGAGGCAAGAAGAAGCTCAATCTTATTCTAGACCAATCCAAGATTAGTAGATTCAATCAAGGTCTAGGATTTGATCCCTTGGAGCACGCTCGGGCGCATCCTCCCACCATAGTGCGCGGCTCAAAGAGTGGTGAGATTGTGGTAGCTCCCAGAGTGAGTACCACCGTGTTTAGGTCTGCTGGGGTTGTCCATAGGACTTCTGACCAGAAGGGTGTTACTCCTATTGCTTCTGCCTCTAGCAAGGCGAAGTACACATGCACCTTCTGTAAGAAGGATGGTCACCTAGTAGATTTCTGCTTCAGGCGCGCCAAGATCACTCGGCGTGAGCGTGTTGCTGCTCTTAGGGGTATTCGGGGTCATCCCCAGACTTTGAGTGCTCCTAAGACACACACCGCTTCTAGACGAGTTAGAGAGTCGCTGTTTTGGGGGCGTCCAGGACTTGGTTTTCATGCTAGTTCTTGAGTTTTAGTCCCGAGCTGTTCAGTAGTCGATCTTCCGCCGTCCTCTTGATATTCCTCGCTTTTCCCATCGAGGTAGATATCGGCGTGAGGTGTTTTCTCGGTAGGAGATCCAGCACCTTATCGGGATGGTCGGCTTTTGCACCACGGCGTGCCAACCCGCTTTGACTCCTAGATTATCTACGAGTTGCTCCCGATCGTGTGAGAGTTGAGCGTCAGAGAGACACTCGAGTCCGATCTTCTTCTCGTGGTACTACTGAGGTGTCGTATGGTTCAAGATTGGGTTCCTAAGTCTTCACTCTATCCCAAGATCGAGTCATCTTTTCTCTTGTGTCTTGATCAGTTAAATCGGATGGGAAGGGCGATGTTTGGATTGTTGACTCGGTTGTTCTCGTCATATGACCGGAGATTCTCGTTGGTTCTCTTCCTAGTCCGAGCCCCGGTGATGAGTTAATCACTTTTGGGGATGCATCTTGGTAGAGTCATTGCTAAAGGTACCATCTGCATAAACCAAAATTTCATTCTTAAAGATGTTGCCTTAGTAAGTAAGTCGCAATACAATCGCTCTCTGTTTCTCGACTTATCGATGACTCTTTCGAGGTAAGCTTCAAGAGTAATGCTGTAGAATCCTTGATTCATCGGGAGGGTTAGTTTATGGATTTCTAGATTTGGGAGAGTCTTTCGTGCTGATTTTTTCGCTTCTTCCGAGACTCTCTTCGATGTTTGATTGCTTCGAGTCCCGTGATCTCTTCTTCTCGCATAGGAGACTTGGTCACATTGGTTTTGATCATTTGACCCGAGTTAGCGACCACGATCTCATTCGGGTTTGCCCAAACTCAAGATGGTCAAAGACTTAGTTTGCTCTCCTTGCCGACATGGCAAGATGGTTATCGCTTCTCATCCTCCGATCCACCGTAGTGATGGTGATGCACCGGACAGCTTTTACATATGGACACCGTTGGTCGGCTAGAGTGCATCGGCAGGAGGGAAGTGGTATGTTCTTGTCATCGTTGATGATTTTTCTAGATTCTCTTGGGTATTCTTCATGGCCTCGAAGGATGAGACTTTTCTCACTTGGGGTTTGATCAAGAGGTTGTCTATTGAGCTCCCTGTGCATTACGAGCTATCTGCAGTGATAATGGCACGGAGTTCAAGAATTCCTACTTTGAGAGTTTTTGTGTGGAGTCCGGTTTAGAGCATCGTTCTCTTCTCCCTACGCCTCTCAGAATGGCGTAGTGGAAAGGAAGAACAGGACTGGTTGAGATGGCCGGACGATGCTAGACGCAGTCTGAAGACTCTAGGAAGTTTTGGGTGAGGCTATAGCTCTTGCTTGCCATGTTTCTAATCGCGTGTTTTGAGAGTACATTTGCATCGCACTTCTTATGAGTTGAGGTATGGGCGAAAGCCCGGTGTGTCTCATTTTCGCGTTTTGGTTGCAAGTGTTTTATCTTGAAGTCCGTAACCTAGATAAGTTTGAGTCTCGCTCTTCCGATGGTATCTTTCTAGGTTACTCGACTTCTTCTCGTAGCTATAGGGTCCGGAGTGTTGATGCGCATAGGATCATAGAGACCGTGATGTGACCTTCGATGAGGCTAGCCCAGAGCTAGACACGATGTTTGTGCTCTTCTTATCCCTCCGAGACCATCTTTGTAGAAGATGAGGATGATGGAGATGATGGTGTTCCACCGGATCCAGTTCCCTCTATACCCGAGGTGCCTCCTGCTTCCATTTCTCGCACCTCGAGTGACCACTCTTGCCTTCCGACTCTCCTTGGTGAGTGGCTCTGCTCCTACCTCTTACGTGCATGAGGTAGAGGCCACTCTATACGGTCCTCCCGTCATATCCAGAAAGCTCATCCACCGATCGATCATTGGTGATCTGTTTGAGCGCCACTCGCTCAAAATCAGGTTTGTCCGAGCCGCCTCCACTCGCCTTCGTTGCCTCCTTTGAGCCGAAGATGTTTCTCATGCATTATCCGATGAATCGTGGATTAATGCTATGCATGAGGAACTTGAGAACTTTGAGAGGAACAAGGTATGGCGACTTGTCGAGTCCCCATCCGGTCATAATGTCATTGGGACCAAGTGGGTGTTCAAAAACAAGCAGAGTGAGGATGGGGTTGTCATTCGCAACAAGGCTAGGCTAGTTGCACAGGCTTTTCTCAAAGTTGAGGGTCTTGACTTTGAGGAGACCTTTGCCCTGTAGCTAGACTAGAGGCTATTAGGATCCCGCTTGCATTCTCTGCATCCCGTGGCTTCAAGCTCTATCAAATGGATGTCAAGAGTGCATTCCTCAATGGCTATATTGAGGAAGAGGTTTATGTCAAACAACCTCCGAGATTCGAGAACCCCAAGTTTCGAGTCATGTATACAAGCTCTCCAAAGCTTTGTATGGACTCAAGCAGCCCCAGAGCATGGTATGAGAGGCTCAAGTCTTATCTTCTCACCATGACTTCAAAATGGGCATAGTAGACAAAACTCGCTCATCGACACCATGAGTCTCATTTTCTTCTTGTCCGATTTATGTGGACGATATAATTTTGGTGGCTCATCTCATTCGCTTGTGTCTCGGTTTTACGAGGTGATGAGCACTGAGTTTGAGATGAGTATGATGGGCGAGTTGAGCTACTTTCTTAGCTTCCAAATCAAGCGGACTCGGGAGGTACTTTCTTGCATCAAGGCAAATATACCCGTGACCTCTGAGGCATTTCGACATGTCCGATGGGAAGCCGGTGATGACTCTTATGGCCACCACTGCTGTCCTCGAGCCCGATGAGGATGGTGAGCTCGCGATCAAAAGAGTTTGAGCATGATCGGCTCCTCTTGTACCTCACCGCTTCGAGGCCGGACATACATTTTCTTTGTGTGTCCGTGCGCTCGATTTCAAGCTTCTCCTCGCGCCTCTCACCGCCAAAGGTCAAGCACATCTTCAGTACCTTCGTGCTACCACCGATTATGGTATTTGGTACTCTTCGTCTTCTTGTCTATCTCTTAGAGCCTTTTTCGATGCCGACTTTGTTTGGTCAGTAGGATAGATAGGAAGAGCACTTTCGCACTTGCCAATTCATTGGCACTTCTCTTGTTTCTTGGTCATCTAGGAAGCGATCCGAGTTGCACTGATCCATCACCGAGGCCGAGTATGTTTGTGCGACTAGTTCTTTCAGAGCAGTGCTCTGGATGAGATCGACCTTACGGGACTATGGGTTAGAGATAGAGAGTGTGCCACTTTTACGTGACAACACTTCAGCTATTTGCATTGCTAAAAACCCAATGCAACATTCCGGACCAAGCACATTGATATTAGATATCACTTCCTTAGAGACCATGTGGAGAAGGGAGATATCGCGCTTGATTCGTGAGAGTGACCTTGATTAGCCGATTTTTCACCAAGCCTTTGGATAGCTCCAGATTTGTTGCCTTGAGGAGTGAGCTTGAGTCGTGAGCCCTTACGACCTTTCGTGAGGGGAGCTGGTTTGTATATTATGTATTATATGTTTTCTTCCAGCTTTTCTTTTCTTTGTGTTTCTTCCGGGTGACTTTGGGCTTGTTTTCTTGAGTTGAGTTCACTCACTTAGACTTGGCATGCCTTGCATTGACCTCTTATCTTGTGCTTTAGGTTGCTATCATGCGTGATTAGTTGTTCTCTCTTCTCTCTAGGTTGAGTTCCCTCACGCCTTATAAGTCTAGCGGTATTGGGCCTCCTGGTAGATGTGGTGCTGTGTGCACTCCTTAGTTGGGATCTAGAGTCGACTTCCTATGTCACCCTTGGGAAGATAAGAGCGAGTCCGAGCCGTAGTGAGTCTCTTCTATCTTTTCTATGCTCTATAGCCATCCAGTTTTGCGGTTTCTCGACTTCTTCTCCTCATTCTGTTTTTCTGGTTATTATTGAGTTCATTCGGGTTTTCTTTATGCCTAATCTTGATAATAACTCAAATTTAACCAGATTTGAGCTTAAAATTGATTCATTTGTTGAGGGGGAGTTTGGGAATCTGTTCATGCATTGCATTTAGACTGCATTTTCTGTTTTATGAGTTTTGTCTATTATGCAATTGATTTCTTCTTCATGCTATACACCATGCTACATCATTTGAAGAAAATCACTAGCTTAGGTATGTCCAAGTTCATTTAACTTGCTAAGCTTAAAAATGAAATAAGCCTTAAATGAAAAACTTGATGAAACTTGTTGCTTTTACTTGCTAGGTTTCTTCTCTAGAGGTTTGTGCCATAATTTGAGAAATTTAGGAGTTCTCTAGAGTCCCTATAGCAACTTGGGTGAAACTAGTTTGATCCATGCAGAGTCCTTCAATTGCTCATGAAGCTTAGGATAGGCGGTTCTAGGATGGATATCGCGAGACTTTTCGGATAGGTATATCAATAGCGTTTGCTCGTCTCGTAGTCATATTGGCAGGAATTCTTTTAAAATTGGGAACCTACGGGTTTTTAAGATTTTCAATACCCATGTTTCCCGAAGCGACACTTTGTTTCACTCCTTTCATTTATACTCTAAGCGCCTTCTGTTCTAACAGAACCTTCGGAAGGATTAGATCCTTCCGTCATCGTACGCCACCATATTCCCTGTAGGAATGTACTCAAAGATCACCTCCCTCTGTGCGAGCGAGCAGCACGGAAGGAGGTAGTGCTGAGTGGAGCGTTTGAGAAAGTAATGGAGTATAGTGCTTACCACATGTTACGTAACAACCCCTGGTTGGCTAGCAAGTAGGGAAAGAAGACCTCTCAAAGGTATAAATAAGTAGACATTAGTCTTACTGGTTCGGTCTTTTTCTTTTTTTGTTTTCGTTGTGCTAAAAATGAAAATTAAACAAAATTGACTCTTCTTGTGCACATATGACTCAACACCTTGCATTCACAAGACCGCTTCCCATTGCACTTAGGATGAACTTGGAATACATCGTGTTTGACCTAGACCATCCTCTTAAGAGTTCATCTTGAGATGGTCGCATACGGCTTGAGTCAATTGGTTGTCAAAAGAAAATGCAAATAAATTAAAAACAAAGACATATGTGGGTAAAGAATGCAAATAATGTCAAACATTTGCACCCCGCTATGTCTTGTATGATGATAAATCAAAATTTGCATTAAGTGATAAATGAGCCCAAGGACCTTGTATGCTCTTCTAGATTCTCCAAAGTGTTGAGTAGGTTGAACTCTAGGTTTTCCTTTTGATCCTTAGAGTGGCTATTCTTCTATTTTTGAAACTAAAGCTAAGTGTTGCACTTGTCTAATCTTGCTAAAAATGAAATATTCAAAACTAAACTCGATTTGCACTTGGACATGTCTTAGTTTAGTCATCTTCGAAATTGACAAGCTTGGTGTAATATCCTTCCATTTTGATCAATTGGATAATCCTCAAAGCTCTTTCGATTGCATTTCATGCATACATAAAAAAATATTGATGCCTATATTGCCAAAAGGGGAGATAACGTAGAAAAGGCATCACTAAAAGATAAAATGTGAATGCTTATTTGGTTATTATGATCTTTGTAAAACTATGCTACTACTACGTTGGATCATAATCTCATAATCACATTTGACATGTTTAGTTGGATTTTAGAGTTTTGTTGAAAACTTGCTCTTTCTTAAATTTAACTCTAAAATCTGAATTCCTCTTCGTCAACTTGGTCATGGTTCTAATTTCTATCTTTGGACCAAGTTTGACTTTGCAACTGAAAATTGCTTTCTTCTTCATTTTCTTCAAACTCAAATTTATGCCTTTTGTATGGTTTGTCAATATACTCATCAAGGGGGAGATTGAAGGACCATGTGGAGGTCCATCCATGTTTTGATGAGTATTTGACTTTATTTGAGCAAGGTGTGCTCAAGTTTGAGTTTGATTTGGATTGATTTTCAAAATGAAGCAATTTGAGTTGTCTCTGCCAGGAGTGGCAGTACCGGTCGTATGGACGCGGTAGTGATGAGTTGGATGGTTTATTGCACATCTTTGTGGGCATTGCTATGTGAGGAGTTTCCTTGTCTTTGATGGTTGCAGGACGACGGTGCTAGGTCATGGTGAGGCGAAGGATGACCGGGACTAGGCGAGGAGCGTCGGAGGTCCAGACGGTTGGGAGATCGCCGGAAGATGATCGGAGACGGAGTCCGGGCAAGTCAAGAAGACAATGAAAGGAGATGATGCTAGCTAGATGCGCGTGGATCAATGAGGACCGTCGGATTGAGGTCTAGTTGATAGGTTAGCGGGTCTAGGTAGTATGCTTTGAAAACGTGCAAGAAAACCCGGTATGTGTGTGGGTTTTGGATTAGCCCTTGCATGGCTGTGTGTGTGGGTTAATCCTAGCCCTTAGATGAGTGCTCTAGGGTTGAGGGACTCATCCAAGGGTGGTAGGTGGCCCAAGAGTAGTATAAATAGGGGTGGAGGGGTAGCCTCCTTCCCTTGAAGGTGTTGAGGTTTTGATGCTCATTTGAGCTTTGCCCACATGAATGTGAGGCTTTGTAACCTCCCTTCCAGAAATGAAAGTTTTATTCATCCACCTCTGAATTTATTTTATGCATTTACATTATGTCTTTACTTTACATAATTTAAATTCAGCATTTACTTTCCGCAATTACATTCCCGCAATTTACTTTCAAGTAATTTGGATTTGCCTCCTCCTTCTAAATGCTGCTGTTCTTGGATGTTTTGAGTGTGTTCATATGGTTTTACATCTCTTTTGCACTCTTGGATTGAGTAGAGAACATCTTTTCTTTCAAGTTCCAACTTTGTTCTGAACTTGTTCTTCGCGCAGCAGTCAGTGTTTGATTTTTGTAAAATATAGAAAAATCCTTTTGAGTGATTCTTGTTGGAGGAGGTGCGAGACTCTGATATCCGCTTGCAGAAAAATTTTGGAGTTCACTTGTTGTACCGTTTGGGCGCCATGAGGTGAAAACCGAGCCCCAAACGTTCTGCTCGAAGTTCTTGACCAGACTGTGTTCTTCGATTTTTCGTGTTTTTCTGTAAGGCTTTTTGAGGAGAAATTTGGTAGAGTTCTTCAAGACTCTGATGCTCACAGGAGAAAAAGTCTCAAAATTTTGTGAGCTACAGAAACCCACCAACCTCCTGTGCAAATTGAGGACAAGTTCTGGGAATTCTGCTTTTGCTTTTCCGAAAGTGACTTTTGTGATTTGAATTGATGTCCTTTCTAAAAGCAAGAGTTTGAATTGATTCCTCTTTATCTTGGACACTAGACAACCAGGATTGTGACTCAAAAATCCCCACATATTTTATGGTACTTATCCATGCAAGCTTGGGGTACACATAGTTGTCTAGTTTTTCGGGTTTTTCACAATTCCTTTTGAGCGATCTTGTCGAGGTTTTTGTTGGAGTATTTTGGGGGAATTTTTATTTGCGACCATTCACCCCCCCTCTGTTCGCCATTTCGGTCCTTCAAATAGTCACTTGGAGATGAATTGTAGGTTTGGCTCAATCATGAAGAGGTGAACTTGACCATATGCAAAATTGGATCCGAGCATAAGGATGATCATTCCACATCATGAACCAATGCCATCTCAGTAAAAAAAGTATTTAATTGAATTATCTAGCTTCTAGCCTTGTGTAGGTTATGTTGTATTTTCATGAAAAATCAATTTAAATAGCTTGTTCATGCTCTTGCTCTTGTACATTAATTGCCTTTATTGCAATCTTGAGCAAGTTGGAAAGTGTCACATTAAGGAAGAGTGCTAAATCATAATCATGTATATCATATCTCTATGTGTGCCCAAATTAATTAAGTGCAAAGATTAAATTTTCAAAATTGAGCCATTTAGCGAAAAGTCAAAAATTTTGTAACTATGACTAATCTTGTGAGAAACTAGTTGCAAAATATTTTAAAAATGATTTTCAAAGGTTTTGGCATTATAGAAACCAATTTCAAAAGAAAATGAGTTTTTAGCTCAAAAGCTACTTACTAATATCTAGTTTTGGCTTTAAACTAGTATTTTGCACAGAATTAATTGTAAAAGGATTTTGAAAATAATTTCAAAATAAAAAACCTAGAGTAGGTCATTCTTAACAATTCTCGTATTCATTTTGAAACTCAACCAAAAACTTCTTTTGACTTATATTGGTCATATTATAGCATTTTGTGAGTTTCACCTCTTGTACCGGATCTTTTGTCATGTCTTGGTTCCAAATGATATTTTCAACTCATACATACCAATTCAAATCAAATATCTCCTCTCATGCTTTATTTGGTATTTTCCGTATTGGAGTTGGCTTCTATATGCACATGTATTTCCTTTTTGAAGGAGCCGTTTTGGTCAAAAGTCAAAAATATTAGTTAACAGGTCTAAATTTGTGAAAATATTTCTAAAAGTACTTAAATATGTATTTCAAATGTTTTACAAATCTTTCAGAGTAAAAATCCCTATTTGATAAATAAAATAGCAATTTTTTTGACCAAACAAAAGAGCAAATTCGACCTCAATTGGATCTTATATGATCTTATTTTTGAATTAAAAGACATATTTAATAAATTAAAATCTATTGAGTTTTTGAAAAAGTTTTCAATACAAAACTCTTAGGGTTGTTCATTTCAAACATTTTCTTAGTTTAAAGTTTTTCAAAACAACCAACCATTCAAAAGTTAGAGCTATTTGAAATTCGCTAAAATCCTTCATTTGACCAAAAATGACCTATTCTTGCATATTGTGAGTTTTTGCTATTTGAATTGAATTTCTCTATGTATCTTGGCTTCAAATAGTATTTCAAACTCATTCAAAGCCATGAAAGTTCGAATCTCCATGAAATTCAATTCGGATTGCATTTTGAGCATTCTATGGAAATTCAATTTCTTTTTATGCCTACAAAGCACATTTTGCTATATCTTTTGAATGGAGATTACTTTTTCAATAATTCTTATTGGAAAAGCTTTTTAGGATCCCAAAGTGTGTTTTTGCAAAATTTTAAATAATTTCAATTACATTTGAAAAAGTTATGGCAGTTTCTCACTTTAATCCGAATTCTAAAATTTCAGACTTTGCATGATTTTGAACTGATTTGTGATTTTTGTATCTTAAAATTAGAGCATAACTTGGGGAGATCACTTTTGTGAGATTTGATGATCCATAGTTGGTCTATCTTGTCAAAATTTATCAGATTTTTTGAACTTTATTTAATCAGTTTTTTAACTCTCTTCCGAAGCCTAAATGAATTGTCAAAATCTGAAAACCTGAAATTCTAAAATTATGAAATCTTTGTAGTTTTTATATCTTCAAATTGGCTTCAAGTTGGAACACCCTCCAAAAAACAAAACTTGAATTTGATTAAATGTATTAGCTCTATGATTTATCTTAGAATCTTTTTAGAGCTTGTTTAATCAAGTTTTGTATGTTTGAAAGAGGCTCTCCTTTTGACTATGTCATATCATCAAGTTAATATTGAATTGATATGTAGTGTTGATCTTTGAGAAAATGAGCTTGTTGCGAAAATATTAATGATTTCCTCAAGTGATGTCATCATGAAAAATGACCCCTGTAAATAGTATCATTTGAAAAAAGATCTTTACATGTGGTATCAATTGAAAGATAAGCATTACAAGTGGTATCTCTTTAAAAAATGATATTTACAAGTTTTATATTTTCTTCAAATAGTATTATAAGTGATGCTTCTTTAAAACTTTCGTACAAGTGGTTTCATGAAAATTCGAAGCTCATTTGAATGTTTTCCTCGTTTAAGCGCTACTAGGCTCTCAAAGTCTCCTTTGTGTGAGATCGTATACAAATTGAAAAGCCTAATAAAATGATGAGATTATTTGAATGTGTTTCAAATATTCTTTGCGTGCTTAACTCAAACTATGGCCTCTTTTCAAGATGGTTTACTCTGTTAGGCCTCATTTGCAAAAGTTTATGGATTTGTTGGTTTTCATTTAAAACAACTTAAAATTTTAAAATCAAAATTCCTTGATAGGTCATATGCTTTTATTTAAAATCTTCTTATGACCTAATTCTGATGTTTTCCTTGCCAAGCTCTATACTCTAAAAGGCCTCCTTTTTGTCTTTGTTTTCTATTTTTTGGTGTTTAATGCCAAATGGGAGAGAATTATTGCGAGCTTACTCTCTCATTTGGATATTTGATTGAATGGGGGATATTTATTTATGAGCTTTTATTAATCCCCCCATTCGTGTTTACTTGGTTTTCATGCCAAAAGGGGGAGATGAAATTTGTGAGTTTGTGCTTAATGCATGCTTGCATGTCGTTTTTCATTTGCGTAGTACTTAAATTGCTTAGCAACATGCATGCGTATTATCAATTATCATCAAATTTCCATCGTGTAGAGATTTACATCTAAATGTGGTAATTAATATATGATTTGTCATCAATCACCAAAAAGGGGGAGATTGTAAGTTCAAGCTCCATTTGATTTTGGTGATTAATGCTTAATTAATAATTAATGACAAGTCTAATTACTGTGAGACTAACATTATTATTGAGTTTATCTTTTATTAGTCTCGTTTGGATGAAGGATAGAATTATGAAAGGTGTGTATCAAATGCAACTTTGTTAATTCTAGATGCATACTTCGGATTTAAGTTAAAGGGTGAACTCCACCGTAGTTTCAACCTTAAGATGAGCATTTTATTTCAAAATTTCATATATACATGAATGCATACATTTAGGGGAAGTTCATGCTTTACCTTGAAGTTTAAATAAGTATTGATCCTTTTCATCTTGCCACATAAATTAAGGATCTTTACTTCGAAACAAATCCTTGAGTATATAAAACTTATGTTGTCGTAGTATACTCATGTCAATATAGGATAAACTTCAAAGAAATCTCAAATTGAATATGTGCATTTTGGTTCAAGTTCAATTATATATATGCACATATTTAATAGAGTTTATTCTATGTTTGATGGTTTTAATTGTATTTATCCATTTCCATCATTCCATATCAATTGGATCATTATTTTGAAACCCATCAAATTGAGTATATGAAGCCTGCGTAGTTAAAATATACTCATAACAATTTAAATTTAATTTAAATTGTATTCAGTTTGTAGTTCAATCTTCAAAGAACCAGGTAAATGGATTTAAGCTCTCCATCATGTGTTGATGGCATGCTTTGTTGATTAAGGACAACCAAATGTGATTGAGTATATGAAGCTTTAGTAGCACTAGTATACTCAAGATCAATTTAATTTAAATCAATCTTGATTTGGGTTGTCGTCAATCATCAAAGGAGTAGATCAAGGGATCTAGGGCAACCATTATGTGTTAATGGTGTGCGTTGATGATTGGGACAACCGTATATGTTGGACTAATATTTTCAATGAGTTGTGAAATAGGTTAAATCCAATTTTGATGAAGACTTTGGATGACATCATGTGTTGATAGTCATCAAATTAAGACTCAGGATGAATGATGTTATCATGGGTTGATGAGCATCAAGGAAGGATCCTGAAGCGAAGAGGGGAGTTCATTATGTGTTGATGAACAAAGACAAAGACCTGCACTTTGAGAGAGGATTATTGTCTTCATTGAAAGCTCCAAGTGGTTGCACGAGGCAAAGGTATAACTAGTATAGGGCTAAGGATGTGTTCCTAGTCTTTTACCGGTCTCGATGTTTGGTTAGGAGACCGGGTTGCTAGTATAGGTTGCCATACTATTAAGAGGGGTCGAGTCTTATAGCTTGAGTCTCCTCATATGTTGATGGTTCAATCCCATTTGCTCTAGCTTACACTCTCTTGATTTGGTTTTTGCATGAAGCAATTATTTGCGAATGTGTTTTGCAAATAATCGTAGCTCATGCTTGCTATCTTATTGGCTTGATTCTTTGCATGGAGCTAAGTATTTTCAAATGTGTTTTGCAAATAGTTGTAGCTCATGCTTGATGTTGATTTACAAATGTGTTTTGCAATTTGAGCTCAAGATTATCTATCTTTGGAGCATTTGAGTAGAGTTTGCAAATGTGTTTTGCAAACGGCTAAAGATCATGTGTTGATCATCACATGGCTCAAAGATATGATCTTTGATTATTCTTTGTTGCATAATGGTATTTGCAAATGTGTTTTGCAAAAATGTTTAAGTTTTGCAAGAACTCTTCTTAGCATGTGACCGAAACTTGCAAATGTGTTTTGCGAATTGCTAGAGATCATGTGTTGATCATCACATGGCTATGCTTGAGTTTATCAATGTTCTTTGTGCTTTGATTTGCATGGATTTGTCATTTGCAAATGTGTTTTGCAAACAAGTTGATAATTATGCAATTCTTGCGTTGCAAGTGACTAGGGTTTGCAAATGTGTTTTGCAAATTGTTGTGATCATGTGTTGGTCATCACTTGGCTCAAGAATTGATCTTGTTAATTATTAAGTGCTCTTGTTTGCATGATTTATATTTACAAACGTGTTTTGCAAAATATTGGTGTTCATGCATTTGATCTTGGAGTATGTGATGAAAATTTGAAAATGTGTTTTGCAAATTGGTGTGATCATGTGTTGATCACCACATGACTCAAAAAGTGGTTCTTGATTTGAAAAAAAAATCTGTGTGAAATCTGAATTTGTCTGGAAAAGTCAACATTACTGCCATGGTGTGGCCGGTACTACCGCAGTTCCGGTAGTACCGCCCCTCAGGGACGGTAGTTATTTTCCAGAGGTGGATTTTCTCAAAGTTTTATGAGGTCGGCACTATCGCTACCTGGGTCCGGTAGTATAGCCCCTGAGGCCGATATCTATTTTCTAGATCATGAGTTGCTCGGTGTTTTCTCTGGCTGGTAGTACCGCAGATAGAGGCCGGTACTACCGCTCGGGCGGTAGTACCGTCCCTACATGGGCAGTAGTGCCGAGGGTACTGTAGCAATGGCTAGTACACTGTGCATTTAATGCTCAAATTCGATCGTTAGCCTAGAGGCCGGTACTACCGGCCCTACATGGGTGGTAGTTCTGGATTTGCTGATTTCTGCCGGTTTTGTCCTCAAACAGCTAGTTCTCTTTGGAGGCTATAAAAGGATGCCTTGAGCTGGCATTTGCGGGTTGCTGGTGTTCTTGCTCATTTTGGTATAGTTATGCGTGTGTTGCACTCTCTCATTTGTATTCTAGAGCTAGAGTGAGACTCTCCTCACAAATATGCATGTGTTGCAATTTGTGAGCAAGGAGAGTGTTTCTATTTGTATGTGTTGCATTTAGAAAAGGATTGAAAGATCCTTGTGCATGTGTTGCACTTGGAGAGGAGCCGTGTGCATGTGTTGTACTTGATGATGATCAAGCAAGAGGTTTGACCTATTACTTTTGGTGTTTGCCGACACCTAGATGGCATAGAGGCGTCGTTGGTTCGATAACATTCTCAAAGAAGATTGTGAGAAGGCCTGACAAGTTGTGAAGGCTGGAGCTCACCTACTCGGAGGGCAAAGAGCTATCGCTAGTGGAATCGATGTGCTTGGCTTAATTCGTGGAGCCGGTCCAATTCGTTTGGTCTTACCTCAACATGGATTAGGGGAGACCGACAAGTCTCCGAACACCACGGTAAAAAGATTGTGTGTCAATCTCTTAGTTTGCTTTCTATTGCTCATTTACATTCTTGCAATTTACATTCGTAGATTTGAATTGATTGCTTGTGAACCTAGGATTGCAAACCTTGTTTTAGATATAGTTTGTTGGCGCACTTAGTTGAGACTGGTTGATTTATGGCTTAATTGGACAAAACCGCTTGCTTTAAGCTTCCACAGTTATTATCGGTTTTGGCCAAAGTGTTTTTAGAGAAGAATTTTTTAAAAAATGCCTGTTCACCCCCTCTAGTCGGCATCCTCGATCTTACAATTGTGAGAGTGGTCGTGACCTCTCAGTGAGTGGTCTAGACCTCTATTGGAGTGGTTGTGATCACTTAGGGAGTGGTCGTGACCTCTCTGTGAGTGATCTTGAGTGGTCTAGACCTCTAAGAGTGGTCTTAAGAGGTCACAGCCAAGTGTGGCTTTGAGTGATCACAGCCAAGGGTGATTACAGTTTATATGATTCAAGGTGGGATCTCTGATATGATTTTGGACATTGCTATATGATGGTTTTCTTGTCTGTATTGGTTGCAGGACTCTGGGGTTAGGTCATGGTGAGGCAAAGGCGAGACAGGGGCTAGGTTATGGTGTGGCGAAGGCGAGACCGGGACTAGGCTAGGAGAGCTAAGGTTCAGAACGGTCAAGGGGCGCTGAAAGATGACTAAGGCTGGGAAGTGATTGCGAGCCAAGAAGGCAAGGAACTAAATTGATGGACGTGGCAGGCAACAGTATAGACCAGAACTAGGCTTAGGGAGGAGTCTAGCTCCAAAATGGTCAAGGAAGCTAAAGCTATCATGTTAATGGGTATGGTCAAAATCCGTGATGTTGTTGGGTTTCGAGTTAGCCCATGTATGAGTGAGTTAATCTCAACCCTTGATGAGGTTCCTTATGGGAGAAGAAAGTCATCCAATTGTGGAGATTGCATCGATTGTGCTATAGATAGAGGGGGAGGGGTGCCTATCTCTATATGTGTCTTGTGAAGGATTTTGGTATCCTGATACTCTCTGAGCTTTTGCCCACCTGGTTGTGAGGCTTTGTAAAACATCCTTCCAAGAAATAAGAAAAAGTTACATCGCAAGAATATTGTGTATGTTTGTACTTATATTCTAGTTCTTGCTTTGTTTTGTTTACAATCTTCTCTTTCTTCACTATCTTGGTTCTTTTTTATCCTTCTTGTTTGATTTTGAACCAAAGATGAGTGATTGATGGATGGTGTATCTCTGAAACATATATCAATCATCTAGGCTCTCAACAACTCCTCTCTCTAAGTTCGTGATCTTAAACCGATCTGCTATAGCAAGAAGAAAGACCTCAACAAATCACATTCTGTTTTGTTTTGGGAGTTGATCATGCCTTGTCTAGCTTGCTAGGATGTGTGGGAGTTGATCAAAGATCACGTTGATCGTTAATACCCCACGAGTAAGAACAGATCAAGATTCACAACCGATCAAAGGTTATCTCAGTTTGTGTTTTTGAGATCGTGCTATTTTTACTGTTTATTTGAGAGCATTGGACATCTATCCAGTACTGCCCTAGTTGAGTACTTTTGTTGATGCTTTAGGAAAAGTGACTAGAATGTTCTTTTGTCCAGTACTGGATTTGTTGTTTCTTTTCAGCTTTACAGAAGAAAGTCTTGAATATTTTTGGAGAGGGGAATTTTTTATTTCATACCCAACATGTTACAAATAGCAACAAAACCAACAAATTATATAAGCGATATGCACCCAAAATGTGTGCTGCATTATTGCATAAATGAGGATCAGTCCCTCACTAAGGGCAAAAGTTAGACAAGTTAAAGCATATAATACGGGATCATAAGGATGTGAACAAGACAACATGTTATTAGTATGATATTTTTCAAGAATGCAAGATCAATCTATCTGAAGCAAAAGTTTAACAAAATTTGACCTAAGCTAAAACTAAGTTGGCAGTAACTTCTCCACTGTCTTGGTCCTCTTGGAGGCTCACAACTCACTAGTACTGACATATTTGAACCAAGAAACAATCATAATACAAAATTAATTCAGGATGGCTCACAACTCACAAGTTATCAGTCACAATGTATATAAAAGAAAATGAGAAACATTAACAGAAATATAGTAATAGCAGTGTAACTCAACTAAAACGGCATTAATTGTCATGCACAAAATGAAAATATTTATTCCTTAGAAAAATGAAAATGTTCAGTTTCAACACCCCACAATTCAGTACATTGAACTTTCATGCTGAACAAATGAAGAGCATTTGATATTTTGATGCATACGTTTGAGAGGCCTCTAGAAAATAATACAAATGAGAAATCCTCTATGATTAATTAGCTAGAGCCTCAAGGATCCCTTTCCAGTCTTTTCATAGTCAAGATTCTTGTAGTTTGCACATTGGAACTGCCAAAACACGATACCTCATTCATCATATGTTCTTCCAATAGGTGTTACGAGGTCTCGTATAAACTTCAAAAGGAGGAAGGCTCACAAGAAATAACACCAGAGTCCTGGAGGTGGTTGGAGTACTAGAGGCTTACGGCCTGAGTCCTATAGGCTGGCTAGCGATTAGAGACGAGGAAGGCTAGCGGTCGGAGCCCCGGAGGTGTGGGAGGCTGGTGGCCGGAGCCCTGGAGGTGAGGAAGGCTATCGGCTAGAGTCTTGGACGAGGCGAGGGAGGCTAGAGTACCGGAAATCTTGGCGAGGGAGGCAATTGGCCGAAGTCCCGGAGATCTTGGCGGCGAGGGAGGCAAGCGGCGGTTGTCAACTGCGCCACTGTGGAGGGATCGGATATTTATCGGATAGCTCTGATTAAAATTACGGATATATCCGAACATGATGGATACTTTCATCTTGAATCTGTTTCCATATATGATAAAAATTATCCAAATCCGATGTAAAAAAAACACAGATATCCGATATCATACTCCAAATAAGATTCAAATGTATTCGGATGGACGAACTATCCGTTCTATTTGTATTTTAAGCCTTAGCTATCTATTCCGCAAGGTGGCGCCGATGAAGAGGAAGAGGAGGAGGAGGAAAACGTGCGGCCTTGGAACACGGGTTGCGGCTTCCCGAAGCTTTTAGGCCGACCTAAACTTAGGCAGCCCATTGTGGAACCAGAAGCCCACCACAACTCGCCGCCTCTTTCTCTTTCTCCCTCTTGTCCGGCGAATATCCCCGCGTCCGCGTGCCATTCCCCAACCCTCTCTTCTTCCTCCCCACGGCAACCGCTGCGCCCGTCAAAACGCGCCGCCCGAAATTTTGACCCTCCCGAAGGGAAGTTAGGAGCGAGCGACGCTTCTCCGGAGCCCGGCGATGCTGCGACGGGGCCTCCTCTCCGCTTCCCTCCGCCATGTCTACCGCCACCGCCACCGCCTCCGCCTGCTCTCCTCCTCCAGCCCCACCCCACCCGCCTCGCCTGCGCCCTCCGCTCCATCCACCACCTCCCTCCCCCTCGCCGCCCCTCCCCCGCCGCACCACCTCGCGCCCCACCGCAGCCCTCGCCGCCTCACCCCACTCCTCGCCATATCCACGCTCTCCCTTGCCACCGCCGCTGGCACGCTCTACCTCTCCACCGACAACCTCGAGGAGACCCTGGAGAGGTCCAGGGCGTCCGCGGCGCGCGTCGTGGAGCGGATGCAGCACACGTGGACGGCCGGCCGGGTGCTCTGCAAGTCGCTCCTGTCTGTCCTCTCGTCCGCCAACCAGGAGGTGCGGTCCGGGTTCGAGCTGCGAGTCGCCGCGCTGCTCGCCGACATCGCGGCTGCCAGCGCCGCGCGCCGCGCAGCCATCGTGTCCGCGGGCGGCGGCGCCGTCGTCGACTGGCTGTTCGACAGCGTCGTGCGGGGGGCCACGCAGGCAGAGGCCGCGCGGGCGCTCGCGCACCTGGTGGCCGATCCGTGGGTCGCACCCGCCGTACTGGGGCGGCCTCGCGCCGTGCCCTGCCTCCTCCAATTCATCTTCTCTTACCAACCCACGCGCGGCAAGAAGGTAATAACAGGTGTTAGTTTTGGTTGTTTGCCTTGCCTGATTGCTGGAATGTAGCCTGGTAGGAGCTTGCAATTATTGTAATTATGCGATCTAGCTGTCTCTAATTTGTGATTGTCACTGTAACCACATTGTGCAAGATTAAGATATAAGAAACTACAAATTTTCTTATACACCTTGACCATCAATTGATATTTCAGTTAACTTTTTAGCTGTGTGAATTCTTGATTTAATGTAGCCTGGTTTGTAGCTAGGAATTAGGGCATTCATATGTTATGTTGTAGGATTCAGATGTTGAGATGCTGTATCAGTATAGCTCGATTATAAGTGGAAGATATATTTTTTAGATTATGGAGACAATCATGCGAAAATTAAAATTGCCTTCATATATTGCAAGATTAGTTTGTCGATGCCATATCTCAATGGGCATGTAATCTCTGGCGTTGTAGGTTGCCTGATCTTAAACTTCGTAATATATGCATTATGTAACTGCATTGTTAGGCAAGGTTATTAAGTCGGTAAGTCGAGTCATCAAGGGATCGACTTGCTGACTAGTTGTTGACTACTTGTCAACTTGCCAGCAAACCACCCTTGGACGATAGCAAATTAAACAGAGCATGAAATAACAAGACTTGAATAAATTTGGAGTGTGTTACCTCATCTTCTACTACAACAGAACGGAGCAGCTGCTACCACCACGTCTGCTACTCTGCTACTACTATCACTAATACTCTGCTACTACTACTTGCTGCTACTACTAGTCTAGTAGTACTACATTAGTATTTAGTACATTACTACTTGCTGGCTGCTGCTGCTACTACTAGATCTACGAGAGGTTAAGAGCATTAGAGCAAAACAGAGCAGATCAACATTCAGCAAAATAGGGCAGCAACGCCGAGAGAAGGGAGCTCAGGAGAAAAAAGATCTGGGGGGAAGGGATGAAGGAGGGAGATGAATCCGGAGGCCAAGGCAACGCTTGTAGAGGGCAGCCTGAGCCAGGGGCAAAGGCGACAGGTACTGCAAGACGGCTGGAAGGGAGGGAACCAACAGACGGAGGCAAGAACCAGTAACGGTTGCTTGCTAGTTGCTAGGGTTTGAGTGCCAAGACCCTTTATCCTCTTCAGTTTTCAACCTGACGATAGGCCACCTCAAATCACACACCAAGTCGCAGAAAAAGCGAGCCAAGTCTCGTGCCCTCTCCTGCACTCACCCACAAGTCACCCGACTTGTCTCTACAAGTCGATGACTAGTCGATCCAAGTTGACCAATCGACAACAAGTCGCTTGACTTGCTCAACTAGTCGAGTCGGTGGCTCTAGTCAAGCTCCTCCAGCCGAGTCATCGACTAGTCGACGACTTAATAACACTGTTGTTAGGGTAATAGATCTGCACGGGGGACGAGTTCTGAAACGGCAGATTATCAACTTGCCATTTTTATGATCATTGAGACCTAGGAGTTAAGGGTAAATATAGTGTATTTCACTGATAGCTTGGTGCTCTCCTGCATGTAAAGATTTTTGTTTAATGACATTGCATTTTCTTCAGCTTATTTAATTTCTTTTCTCTAAATATAAAATTGTGTCTTCGTGCACATTTTAATTTCTGGAAAAGCAACCAGAAGTTATCAAACCACCTAGCTTTGCCATTTTTCTTGGACATTATGAGTTGTTCGCACCTAATATATTGTCGTCTTGTCGAGACAGAACTCTAGGCACTCTTCATTCGATGGTTCAGATCATTCTAAAGGAAGGAGCATGCTTGTTGCTGCACTTATGGATATCATCACATCCAACTGCGATAATGCAGATTATTCGTCGTTTCAGCCTTTGTTGCCAGCAGATGCTGATACAAGAGATATTGCAGCAGCCATTGAAGTCATTGAGCAAGGGGAGATGCATTTTGATGACCATGAGGACAATAGCAGTGATGATGGTGACACAGGATTAAAAGGGATAGGGATTAAGGTACTTGGTGGGACTACTATATTGGGATTCTCTAGAGAAAATAATTCATTGGAGCTGGGGAACTCAGATGATGATATTCTGGAAGCTGCTCAGAATACTAGAAGATTGGTGATGCAAGAGACTGCTATTGATTCTCCACAAGTTGAGAAATTAAGTTCTGCTGCTGTTCCAGGCCTTTGGGATGATTTGCAGAGGGAGCATGTAGCTGTACCTTTTGCTACTTGGGCTCTTGCTAATTGGGCTATAGCATCGGATCTGAATCGCACTCGTATTCAAGAACTTGATAGCGACGGGCATGCTGTCACAACTGCACTCAAAGCACCTGAGAGAACTGTTAAGTGGCATGGAACGTTGGTGGCTCGAGCTCTTTTGGAAGACCAGAACTTGACTTTGGCTCCTTCTGTCCCTGATTGGAGCTCAAGTCTTCTTTTGACAGCTTCTCAGGCTACTGAGAATGGTGACATGCCATTGGCCCAGATGTCACTATCAACTTTCCTTTTATCCATGATACGGTGCAATGAGTCAAAATTTGTGATAAGGCAAAAGAGTCTTCATCTGCTTCGTAGTATTGCAAAAAAGATAGAATATGAGAATGGTCAGAGAAGTATGAAGGAATCATTAGCAATTGCACTGAGTTTGCTCTATGCTGGTGAAGTTCCTTTGTCACTTGAAGAAGCTCAAAGATGGTCTGGCATTCTTCTTCGCTGGCTCTTTGACAAATCTGCATCAGACACTACATGTCTCACAGCTGTAAAAATCCTTTCATGCATATTTGAAGACTATGGGCCAGCCTCCGTACCAATTTCTCAGGGATGGTTAGCTCTCGTGCTTTCTGAGATTCTTGGAGACAACAAGACCCAAAATTTGAAAGGAGCCACCCCACCTCAACCAGAGCGAGTGAAGGTCACAATTTATGTTTTGTTTACTGCAAAATATATTTTGAATGTGTGTGCTGCCCTGTGCAAATATCTTAAGCATGTACAGTTGTATACCACAGCATAAATGAGCTGTAAATAAATGAACTACACCCAATAGTAAAATTGAAAATTAGTAGAATGTCAAGATCACCCATAAAACATAATATAGTATTTCATTCATTCGGGCTTAAGCTAGGTTTTTCGTAAACATTGGACATGGAGCAACAATGTTCTAACAATTTCTATATGTGAATTTTGCTGTGTTCTTTGAGGACTGTATAAAATGTAAACTGTTTCATGGCAGAAAAGTTATTTAGGGTAGACTGGTGTCGCCATCCTGGTATGTTTATAGAGAAGTTCTATAGAAACATATTTTGATGGAAAACAATTTCTCTTTTGATTAGATTGTAATGATTTTTGGAATAAAATTCAAATTGATTGCAGCAATGTTTCTTATTCAGACTTCTACCAGCTGTCCTGTTCTATTTATATAACGCTATTTTATTTGAATGTTACAATATAACCAAGATTTACATTATGGAACTTTAGCATGTTGCCTGATAGCCCTAATGAATTTTTGACCATTTACTGTTATCTTTTTCTTTCATAATCTTGTTCTTCCTCCTATCGTCCTAATACAACCTATTATTGGCAGAATCAAGTTGATCATCATAATGCCTCCTCTGCAACTCAGGTCTTGAATCAATTAGCTACTGCTGCTGTTAAATTAGCAAGCATTCAATTGGACTATGATCCTGGGTCTGGTGACAAAGTTCCACTTTCGGATTTTCTCTCTACTGAACCATTTGCTACAGCTCTAAAGACCTTGAACAAAAAGAACCCACCCAAGTTTGATGCTGCTGATTCAGCATCAGCTACACTTAAGGGAATAAAAGCACTAGCAGAGCTTTGTTCTGAGGATGGTGCATGCCAAAAGAGAATAGCTGATTTAGGAGTTCTTTCCTTGTTGAGACACATCCTCCTGGGTGATGATTATGAGAAACTTGCTGCCATTGAAGCATATGATGCATCACGAATTCGAGAAGTGCAAGACAAGAATGTGTCTGCTTCTAATGATTCCTCCACTGATGCTTCCACTGATCCCTCCAGTGTACGAGTTCCTCCAGCAGCACATATTCGAAGGCATGCTGGCCGGCTGCTTACCATCCTCTCTCTTCTACCCAATTCAAAGAAGGCAATTATTTCTGATGACGTATGGTGCAAGTGGCTTGAGGAATGTGCAAGTGGACGAGTTCCTTGCAATGATATAAAATTAAAAAGTTACTGCAGGCTAACTTTGTTAAATGTATTCTGCTCCGAGAATCCAAATACGAGAAGTGCTTCGGATGAATATCCTGATTCAGAAAGTGAGTATAAAAGAAAATGCCCTCAGTTTGGGGATGCACTGTTTTTGCTGAATCCAGAGTTACCACTTGAGGTTCATTTGGACAACAGTGGTCGTGGGATTTCAAGAGATACTTGTAAGGATGTCGGATGCATTGAAGATGGTGGCTCTGAAACCAGAAGCTCTGTAGATGGTCCAGATACTGCATCCAAATATGCCTCCCCTTCGATCGATGTCGTGTTTGTCCATGGCCTTCGTGGTGGCCCATTCAACTCATGGCGGATAGCTGATGACAAGTCATCAACCACCAAAGCAGGTCTGGTGGAAAGCATAGACGAAGATGCTGGAAAAGAGGGTACGTGTTGGCCAAGAGAATGGCTTGCAGCTGATTTTCCTCAAGCTCGTTTTTTAACGGTCAAATACAAGGTTTGTTCTTCAATGCCCTGATGCTCTTCTCTTGTTGGGAGATTTGTATTGGTCCATTTAAAGGCTTAAGTTATTCTCGTAACATATGATGCTTCCCTGCTGATACCTTGTTGGCCCTTATCAGTTTCAAATGATTTGCGCAGACAAATTTGACACAATGGACTGGAGCCAGCTTGCCTCTTCAGGTTAGTTTTGTAGATAATTCTTTAAGTATTGCTTGTTGGTGCACACGCTCTCTCTCTATCTCTCTCAATTTTATTTAATTATTTCATGTCACTAAATTGTGTACTTGTCACTTGTCTTGTTTATATGTGGGCCTGGACCCAACTTATCAGCCCTGCAATTCAAAATTTAATGACTTTGTAGTGACACATACAAAATTTTCCCTTTTAGTCGGTAGTACAAGTTTTTATGTGCAGATAGACCATGTGCTGACATTTTATCCGTTGCTATGCAGTACAAAGCTTTACATAATTCTAGGTTGCAAGATTCCATGTCTAATGTGGTCTATATGATTAGAGCTATTTTTTATGTCTTTGATTGGTGTTTTGTTGTTTTTTCTTACTCAAATTGTATTCCATTGAGATCATATTTGCTGTATAGGAGGTGAGCTCTATGCTGCTGAGGAAGTTGGTGGCTTCTGGGATTGGTAGCCGGCCTGTTGTTTTTGTGACTCATAGGTAAGGATGGTTGCTTGGTTTATGATTCTGTCTGCGCAATGGCTGAAAGATCTGTAACAGCCGAAAGAACTTACTTTCTCCTCATTTTCGTCCTTGCAGCATGGGAGGACTGGTGGTTAAGCAGATGTTGTATCAAGCGAAGCTGAACAATTATGACAAGTTTTTGAATAATACGATTGGACTAGTATGTACTTGTTATTCTTGTGATTAGACTATATGTATTTGGTTGTTAATTCTTGTGATCCTTTCTGATATCTAACTATGTTCATATGGCAGGTTTTTTATAGCTGTCCACATTTTGGCAGTAAACTTGCAGACATGCCATGGCGTATGGGCTTGGTGTTCCGTCCAGCTCCTTCGGTATGTTCTTCATATGAAAAACTTGCAACTGATGTTTTCTTCGTTCTGTGTGCATTTTCTGACACTTGTTTCCATAGATTGGCGAGTTAAGAAGTGGGTCTCCAAGACTGGTCGAGTTAAATGATTTTGTGCGGCAGCGCCATAGTAAAGGACTTCTTGATGTTCTTAGTTTTAGTGAGGTAAAGGAAAATGTTGCCATACACTCATACTGCACGCTTTCATTGCCACAAAACTAAGTTATCTGTGCTAACTGGCTTAATAACAGACTCAGGTCACACCGATTGTTGAAGGTTATGGTGGTTGGGCACTTCGGATGGAGATAGTGCCAATTGAATCTGCATACCCAGGATATGGTGAACTCGTTGTAAGTATTCTCCCAGTTCACTGCATTGTTTGGTTCACACCATTATGTAGGGAACTGGTATCCTGCTTGTATTATGAGGGGCTTGACATGTCATGCAATCACAAGTGGTGCGTGGTCCAATTATAACATGCATAATGATGTCAGTGGTATATATATGTTCGAAGTCAAATCTAGTTTCAATTTTGCTATATGCGGTGCTAAATAGTATGGAAAGACACAGGTATTTGTATGCAATTTTGTAGGTATTCCTTTGTACCTGAGACTTTAGAGTCAGATCAACCCTTATAACATGTGACCCACCTGTTATTCTGTTTATCTCGTATCCTTCCAGAATTTCCTCCAAATTATAATAGTGTGGTAAGGTGTTACCAGTTGATGCAAATTGCAAGTGTTTAATCTCTTATTTTTGCAGGTCTTACCGTCCACTGATCATGTAAATTCATGTAAGCCGGTGAACAAGAATGATCCCTCGTACGCGGAGACCTTGGCATTCTTGGAGAAAAACTTGAAATTGCGTCTCAAAAGAGCAGAATCCTAGTTTTTAGTTTTCCAGACATGTCTTACAGTGCAACACTTAACTTGCATGTGAATGTGCACGGAATTTCCTTGAGCATTATGGTGTCTTTTCATGTGAACGGTGCACGGAATTTCCTTCGGCATTATGGAGGCTTCTGTTCACCATCTCACAGGTTCTTGTCTTTTTTACTCCATCGGGTGGTTGATCTGTTGAGGCAATTTGGGCGAGCTGTGTTTTATGAAGCTTGCGCCCCGGCCCAATTACGCAATATACATTATACACTGTACATATAGCGAATAAGCTGTAAATACTCGGTTTTTCTTTTTTAGCTGAAACAGTTGCCACTTTGTAAGATCATGTAATATATGTGTATGATCTCCAAACAATATGTGCTTTTCCCTTTGAAATTCAGAAGCACATGCATCTGTAAATCATGTTGAGATGAATCCTGAATTCCTGATACCAAATCTTCTCGATCTGGTGAGCAAGAGCAGCGCATCAAAGGTGTTGGTGTTTTCTGCGGAGTTGCAAGTGAAAACAGTGGTAGATTTCGGCCCAGTTATAGCCCAACTCCAATTGCAATCATCATCTCTAGACTGCAGATCAGACTAGAGTTGAGGAAGGAAAGCAACACCCACCACCTCCTCGTCCTCCACCCTAAAACGGCCCTCGCCTCTCTCCTCTTACCCTCCACGCGCGGCGATAGACGGTCGATTCCAAGGTGCTCCCCCGCCTCCTCCCGCGCACCGATGCCACCACCTCCCGGCTCTCCTGCTGCCCCGCCTCGGTCCTCGTCAACACAGAGGGGTACATCGCCACGCAACCAAAGCTGAATCCTGTAGGAGCACAGGCCAAGCCGTAAAGGTCTCCTTCGTCACCGCCGAACCGCCGCGCCTCTCCTATTTCTGCGTCCACTGCACCGGTCTGAAGGAGAACGGCTTCGTCTCGAAGCCCCGCATCGCTCGGTGTCTCCCTCACAGTCGGTCGAATCGAGTACTTCGTGTACAGGGCCTGGCACCGGCCGTCGCTCGAACTGCTCCCGGGCTTCGATTGTGGCCTGTCGAAAGTGGAGGCCTTGGCCTCGACCGGCTTCGTGCCCTACGACGACGGTGAGCACTTCGTCCTGGCCGGTGGCCGCTCTCGGTTGCACACCAAGCACTGGACATAGCTCTATCAGTAATATTAATCTCCAAATATTTACAGACAAATATTATTACTCATACAAAAATAATCTAAACATACGTAAATAAATATTTCTAATCTAAATATACATAAATAAAATCTTCTAATCTACCCGTATCTACAAAAATATTTCTACTCTACCAATATCTGCACGCTTATTTCTACTCTACAAATCTAATTAAACATATGTAAATAAATATTTTTAATCTAAACATACATAAATAAAATTTTCTAATTTACCTGTATCTACAAAAATATTTCTACTCTACTAAAATCTACACGCTTATTACTACTCTACAAATCTAATTACTTGGTTTTCTAACCTAGATTTTGAAAAATATATAAAAAAAAAGATTAACAAACAACCTTCGAATGCCATGTAGACTTTCTTCTTCCTCCTCCCCTCCCCTCCCTCTTCTCTCGTTTCTTCTCTCCCCTCCTACTCTTCTCTTCTTCTCTCGGGGGCTCGGTGAAATGGTGACTGGATCTGGCTGGCCGCCGCGTCAGCCTTAAGTCTAGTTTTGTGTCGTCATCTTGATTTTGCTCCATCTTGATTTTGCTCCATGAAAAGTCGGGGAAACCTTTTTACCTCTTAAGGGGACATCCTCCTATCTGAATCACCGTTCATTTTGTCTCAAGATTTGTAATATTTTTTATCTTTTACTGTATTCTCTATTATCAAAACACACATGCACAGATCTCGAAATAAAAATAGACAAATTGAACCGTGGATGAGACTGGGGATGTTACCTTAAGAGGTAAAAATCCATTTCCACTTAAAGTAGAAGTCTTCAAACGCAATCGACTTGATCAATAGAAATAAACTTGAACGAACAGTTTCATTCACAGTTGATCGAACTACGTACACATTGAACGAACATTTTCCACTCTCAAATGATCGAACTACGTACACAGATCGATATCCTTGTTTTTGATTTACAAGAACACGTATACACACACAGACTCCATATATATACACGATCGATCGAGACCGGCCTAATTAACGTACAAGTCTTACTGACCAACGCTGGCCACACAGTTACGTAATGTAGCACTGTTTATGAACATACGTAGCTAATCACGATTAACGCAATGCATGCAAGCGATCGAGGGCCATGGCCGTGCACGAGCCCGCTTGATCAATCCAAGGAGTAGCAGATCTGCTCGAACGCCTCGACGTGATCCTCCGCCACAGCCATGAACAGGTCGACGCCGCCCTTCGCCGTGCGTGACGGCACGAAGATCATTAGCCCATCGATGGGCAGGTCCGGCGGCAAGAACGCCGCCGGCGGCCCGGTGCCGAGGTCCATATGGTGGAACCTGAACCCCAGCCAGCTGTCCACCTCCAGGTCCGGGCAGAACATCGTGCCGGCAGCCGCCGCCGTCGCCACGAGCTCCTCCCCGTTCGCGTCTGCCACTGCCCCGAAGTCGACGAACGACTGGACGTACTCGTTGTCGATGCGTGAGACCGCGTCGCGGATGGCCACAACCACGCTTCCGTAGCTCGAGTTCAGGAGGTCCCTGACCTGAAGCCTCGGGAACGCCCACAGCACCATATTCCCGAAGAAGTCCATGGGCACGGGAGGGTTGGCCCGGCCCCTGCAGTTCACGGCCACTCTCACCTTTGTGAACTCCTCCGGCTTCAAGTTCCGCGCCGCCGTGATCTTCTTCCACACGTGCGCCAGCAGGCACTGGAAGGTGCTGCACCGGGAGCCGACGCGGGCTTTGAGTTCGGCGACGAACTCGGCCGTGAAGTGCACGGTGAGGTTCTTGCATGATCTTGTCCATGGGAACGACGGAGTAGGATGTGGAGCTGCTGCTACCTTCTCCTCCCGTGAACTCGATGGACTGGTGGTCGAACGTCGGCGTCGGCGTGCTGCGGGGCACGGCTGTGGCCGCGTGCATGCGAGATGCGACATGCATGACAGAACTGTTAAAAATCAAGCTACCTCCGGTAGCGTCGGGTACAGCTCCTCGACGTTCGTGGTCATGCCGCCGTTGGTGATCACGTCCGCCAGGTCGGCCTGCACGGTGGCCTCAATGACAAGCACGCCCTCGTTGTTGACGTGGAGGAAGCGCCGGCCCTGGTGATCGACGGCGAAGCGCCCCGCCAGGTGAGGGTACGTCACGACGGCCCTGAGGAGGCCCTCCTTGAGCGCTTCGTTGGATGGCGCCGGCGCGTGGTAGGCGAGCACGGTGGGGACAAAGACATCGAAGGCAGCGCGGTCGAAGACGGTCAGCCGGACCTTCTCGCCGGCGAGAGGGCTCGGCGTGGAGTAGACCGGCTTCAATATCGTGCTGCTCGTGACCTCCATGATTTCTACGTACGCAGGAGGCAGGACCACTGCTTACTTGGCGTGTGCTAAGGTGAACGGCTCGAGAGGCATATATATAGCCTCCACGTATATAGGCCGTGTTTGTTTACTATTAGGTTTTTCGTTTATATCTTTAAAAGCAATCAGCTTTTATAAATAGTAGGGGTAAATAGTTTTTCAATAATTTTAGTAGTATTGGTTTATAACCAACCCTCGATAAGCCAAAAAACACCTCTCCGATGGCTGCTGGCTTTTAATTATACAGAGACTCGTAGCTTTTGAAAATACCCAGTTAAAAAGACATCTATTTATTTAGACTTTAGTTTTCTTGGCTTTTAAACCAAAGAAAAAACTCAAGCAAACAGAACTATAGTTGCACAAGCAATGCACAGGTGTTCAACATCCCAATGATCTTCGCTAGAGGTTTTGCAAAAGCATGCGATTGAGATCCAGCGCAGTCCTATTGGAACTGCAACTTAAGTAGTTTGCACGTGGACTGTTGGATCAAAAAGCAACGGTCTAGATTTTCTGAAAATACTGGTGTGAGACCCCGTTCTGATGAACAGGAACCTCCATGTGATTACTGTGCCATTCCCTGGATCAGTAGCTAGCACTCACATGTTTACAACAATTGGAATCACAACCATACAACAAATATTATTAAGCGGAAGCTATTATATAAAGAGAACTTTACAACTCAGAGATTAGCAGCAAAAGAAGCAAAGTCTTGTAGTGTGCCCATCCAAAACCAACAGGCAACTGACAAGGCATAATCCCTAGAAAGATTCGATGAAGAAAATCCCGCAACCTGCGACGAAAGAAACCTTCGAAGCTTCGCTAGCTTATCCACCTAAAAACAACATATAAGCAAAGGTGAGTACTTTCGTACTCCGCAAGACTTGAGCAAAGCCTATAATATATGCAGGCCATTCCAAAGGAGGCTACTACAGTTAATTTGCATAAAGCAGAATTGACACTGTAAAACAAGTTATTTGCAAACGGAATTTATAAAAGCATAATTGACTGATATGAAATAAGTAAAGCATAAGTAATATTCACAACCCATCGTGAATATCGAATAATCCAGAAATGGAATCCATCAATGTCGATCCTTTGACATAAAGCAAAAGTCGCTAAACAAGTTCCAAACCAAAACCCAATTTTGGAAATACAAAAGACTAACATTGGAATGACTTCACCAAGTGTCCTTGACCGTGGACACGGCTAATTAATTAGATTTACACTCTGCAGAGTGTGCGACTTTACCCACAAGGAATGATCAACCTCTTTGCCGTGCCAATTTACACACTTCCTTTGGTGTGTCGGCAAGGAGATCATCTGAGCCGTTACATTATTTAGATGTGGCTTTGAACCAGCCGGGACGTTTGGCCTCGCCATAGAAAGCAAACACTCACCCAAGACACGGATCCATACACACCACACCCAACACCACGTTTACATTCATAGCAAGGCGTACACCGTTGCATTGGTATGTAGAAACCCCTACAGACAGACGAATCGGAATGCCTGTGCAATCTCCCGCCTTCCTTAGATGCAAAGCCACACCTAAACAACTTAATAGGCTAAGACCCGCCATACAAGCCCTCGTGGTTGTACGAAATTCTTGGATCTATAGCGTCCCATTGCTCGGTCCTTAATCCGACACGGGCGATACTCCACCCTACACTACGTGCAAATCCCTCTGCACCTCCGGCTATTGCCAATAATCGCCCGCATCAAAACCATAGTTTTATTTTGGGTTTTTAAATCAAAATACCCATAACCAACAGCTTTATTTCCAACATTTTCCATTTCCTAAGAAACAAATTTTGATCTGATCATCATTCTCATTTGTTCTAAAAGCATGGCTAAGTATGGATAGAAGTAATCGCATATACCCACAATGACATTAAGTAATTGTCTAAGCTCAATCTATGGTTATCAAAGTACACATATCCATACTTATCAAGGAAGTTTCATGAGACAACAGGTATAACTACCAGTACCACAAAATAGCAATTTACAGAAAGTAAACGCATGCATGAAACATTTTAATAAACAATGCAATTTAAATTCTGGGATCAAAATGGTCAAAGGAGGGTGCTTGCCTTGCTTATTTATTGCTTACGACGAAGACGAAGCCACGACTGACAGAGGCAATGACGGAGGAAGGGACGTCGGATTTTACACGTCGATCAATCGGAAAATATAGCAAATAATAAACTTCAATAAGGGCAAAAAGAAGACAGACAGAAAATCAAATAAAGATTCATTGCAGAAAACAGGAACACTTTAGAGTCAACTTGAATGATTTCAAGAGGTTATGATTTAGGTATTTACACATTCATATACTTAATGGTTTTGCGACAAACAAAGCAGGGTTCCTTTTATAGATTATCTATTCTTGATTTACGAATTCAAGAGGCTAAAAATTATGAATTCTTGTATTTTTGATTTCGAATTATAGATGCTAAAATTATTTGGATTAAAAGAATTGAAACACTAATTTAAGGGTTATGCAATTAGCACTTAGCCTTAAATGATTTTGCATATGAAAGGTTTTAATTAGGTTATGATTGATAAGCTAGCTAATTAGATCTATTTGTGGTTTTTAAGAAGATTCTGGTGATACAAATATATTAGCTACAAACTTCATTCTTACAATGTTCACTTATTCCGATTACGGTAAGGTTCACCAAACACAAAGCTAAGGGTTATTCGACTATTAGAATTTATATGCCAAACATGACGAAATAAGATTATTTCTTCGCAAGTGGATGGCATACACTTAGAAGAAAGTATCTAGGCTGATCTCATACATTTTAGCTTTTAGACGAGACATTATTTTCTTAGTTGAAATTGCTTATGTGACATTAAGGGTTATGACAAACATACTTTTTAAGGTTATTTAGCTAGCAAGATTTAATCGAAACGTAAGCTGTAAATAAAATATTTTTCTAGAATATGGTAGGCCATATCCCAAACATCATTTCTAAATTGATTTCCATAATATTTGCATTTAGACGAGGGGTTCTACGGGTTGACGAAAAAGCTTGAGGGCTCAATTAACTACTCGCTAAGGATTCAATTTTTGATACAAGTTTGCGACTACACCGTCTAGGATAATCTACTCATTTTTCAGGCATTAATAGGGTATGATACCAGAAGTGATTTAAAGTTGAGTTTGCGGCAATTGGTTTTTATCCGCGATGTTTTTCCTATAAGCGATCATTAGGGTTTAACATGATTCTATTTCATCTTTGCACAAACATAAGGTATTTTTGTATAAACAGCAAGAGTACTATTTTTCAAGGCTATTGAATTTGTTTTTGCCAAATTTGAAGTTTATTTGTGATAGTTACAACTATTCAATTTATGCAAGTGTTAACACTTTGATTATTAAACATTTACTGTTTTATATAGTAATATTTAAATATTATTTTACATCTGAGATCCTTGCAATTCCAGAGGTATAATAAAATTGGTTTGGTGATTATTTGAATTCATTTGATCTATATTACAACCATTTGACTTTTTATGCTATATGTATATACACATTTTACATTCAAGTTATTTCACACTTTCCAAGATAATTCAAATCAAGTTCACTTATTAGTTATTTTGGAAAATTAAGGTACTCTACTGTCATGCTAATATTTAGAAATCAAGTTTACTTATTCCATATTTCTTTTATTCAAATTACGTATATTTGAATTTCTAGTGCATTGAATACAATCTTTAATAAAAAGTAATTCAAACATAAGTAAAAATTAAATATTTTTATATATTTGAACTTCTGGAAGCATAAGGATTTTACTAAAATTAGTTCCATTCCATTTCAAATTTGTTTACAACATTTTAATATATAGCACTTCTTTTAGCCTTTTCTTTAAATTTGAATTTCAAATTTACCCAGTGAACGTTTTCAGAATGTTATTGCATATTATGATAAAACTAGATTTTAGATGAATTTATAATTTTGTTTCATTTCATTTGAAGTTACAATGCAAAAGTTATAAGTGTTTGAATCAATTCGGGTATACAAATTCCTGGAAAAATGGAAAATACATTTTCTTAACGGAGAAGCGTCTTTACCTTTTCGCACTGAGAACGACTTGTCCGACTGACAGAGCGGGCCCGCCGATCAGCGACAGAGAAACAGGGCTTGCGGATTCCGGCTCGCCGGCGACGAAGCCTCACCAGAGAAGGGGAATAGGTAGCAGAATAAGCACCAGCTCTTCATTGCGCATCTTCTGGAGGTACTGGATCGGCCGGAGATGGAGCGGAGAGGTGCGCCACCGGTGGCCTGCGGCGGAAGGAGAGGTGAGTCGCCGGAGAAGTAGAAGGAAGCTAACTCCGGTTGAATCGGTAGCATGGGAAGCTTCAGTGGGTCACTGGGGTTCCGTTTTTGCGGTCGGCCGGGCCGGAGCTTGGCCGAGGAGCTCTACCACCGGACGCCGGAGCCGAGGAAGAAAGGAGAAAGGTGCGGCGGTGCAGAGGGCAAGAAGAGCTGAAATTTGCGAGAGGGATGAGTTCACCAGGTCATGAGGAAGCTTTAGAATCAAAGAATTGAATTGATTCTCACCGAGTCACTCGAATTCGAGTTTTCCCCTCTTTTCGGGTTTTCAGAAGAAACGGTGAAGAACGGAGGATTTCCAGGTTTTGGCGCTTGGTTCAGGGAATGGCTAAAGAGAGGGAAGTATCAATGCGACGCCCAGGCGAGTATTTATAGCCGAGGAACGAGGTTCACAGTGTTTGAATCATGGGAAAGAAATGCGGCTCGGTTTGATCCTGAGCTGCTCGGGTGAAATGGCGCGAAGGCTCATGCCGGCAAGGATTTGACACGAAGCTGACTGGGGTATGGCGCGGGAAAATCGAGGGCAGGCCGTGGCTTTGGTCGGGCAGGGAAGGCGCGACGATGCACTGAATCGGCGAAGCCAAGCGCGAAGCTGAGAAGAATCGGGAGTACGCGAGAAAGAAAAGGGAAAGAAGGGAGGAGGTCTGACGAGTGGGGCCAGGGCCACCGGGCAGAGAGAGGGGGCTTTCCCGTTGCTTGCCAGCGAACCGTTACGGAAAGAGGGGTGGCCCACACTTCGGTGAGAGGAGGCGAGTCAAAGGATAAGCACGGCTGAGACAAGCTCCATGTGACCATTAAAATTTCTATCAAATCACCGTTTAATTTTGTGAAACTTTTTGAAAGACATTATCTGGTAGTTTATAATCTCCATTAAAAATTTGAGGTTAAAATACCGCATGGTTGAATTTTAGAAATTCTGACACTGTGGACTTGTGCAGGATTTGAATCCCGGTATTATATTTATTTTGGGATGTAAATAATATTAATTATTTTCCAAACTTTTTATAGGGATTCATTTTATCTTAATTATATATTCATAAAAATTTCAAGTCAAAATATAAAGTGAATATTTTATAAAAATTCTGATATTAGGATTTCTAGTTTTTAATTGTTTCTGTTTTTGAATTATTAGAGGGCTTTGCAGACATGATAAAATCCTGATATTTTTACCAGGTGTAAAAACTGCTATAGGGGTGATATGGTAATTTTTTTGGCTTCTTATAAGTTTCTATTATTTTTAATTAATTCTGACTTCACTGTTTTTAGTCAAAAAGAGATGACTAATATATTTTATTTACTCCAATTCAGCACCAAAGATTTTTACTAGATATTTTTACTGGTTTACCAGAATGAATATAGTCAAATGGTAATTTTTCTTATTTTTACTTTTACCTCTTTACATTCTTACCATTTCCCATTTAATAATTCTATTTGTTGGACTTTTCATTCAATACAAAAATCCAAAGAAATCCAAATAAATTCTAATCATGTCATTAAAAATCAGAAATAAATATATTCAAATTCGAAATATAAATTTTTATATTATTCCATTTTTCGGGATGTTACAACTGGATCAAAAGATTACTCGATACCTATTGTAGCAGCAGTGCAGCACACCGTTAAGCAATTCGGACTAGGGGTGGGCATTTTTAAACCGAAAAACCGAACCGAACCGAACCGATTTAACCAAATATTTCGGTTTTTTCGGTTTTCGGTTCGGTTTTTATTTTGATTGTATTCGGTTTTCGGTTCGGTTTCCAGATTCTAGAAACCGATTTTTCCGAAAAACCGTATCCCGTCGGCCCACCACCCACTCCGGCCACTCGACCAGCACGGTTCGGCGCTTCGGCCCATTACCTAGGCGGCATGGTGAAGCCTCCATTCCCCACTCCCATCGCGAAGACCTAATCCCCATTCCCCATTCCTCCGAATCCCCGATCGGACCGCCGTGGCGACGCGTCCAGCCTCCTCCCTCGATGCCGCGCTGACACCTCCAGCCTCCTCCCTCGGCGCCATGCCAACGCCTCTAGCTCGTCGCCGCGTGCCCCATCCTCTCCGAGCTCAACCTGTCCACTGGGGTCGACCTCGGGGACGCCGTGGCTACGGAGGTGGCGCAGGCGTGGTGGCTACAGAGGTTGTCCCTGTCGGGCTGCAAGCCGGTGACGGACATGGGGGCTCTGGTGCATCGCCGTGAGCTGCCCAGATCTGCTGGAGCTTTCGCTCTCAAGTGCAAGAAGCTCAGAACCCTGGATCTGTCCTACACCACGGTGAGACCTTTTTCTACTGAACTGACTATCTAATTATTCTTTGTTAAATGGGCATCAAATCTATACCCTTTATAATACACCTAAGCAATTTTTACTACGTCCACCCTAAATAATACACCTCATTAGAGATGGCCCAATGTTCATGCACCCAGCAAAACGTTCCCAGAAATTTGCATTCATCAAAATGAACGTCTCAGATCTTTCCTCAGTTTTACTCACCCACATCCGATGGACATTATTTAGTGTGTCTAATCATCCCTGTGGCCCACAACAGACCTCCCCCACCTACATATTTGAAAGGAGAGCGAATCAAACAAGGAAATAAATTAGGAGGATTCGCATGCAAGGAAACAAGACTTGAATTTTTTACTGGTCAAAATTGTGTATACTACATATTTGGAAGGGGGGTGAATCAAACATGGAAATAAACAAAAAGGATCCACATGCAAGGAAACAAGATTTGAATTTTTTATTGTCCTCGCATTGTGATCGTATTTTTTTCCGAATATGACCCTTCTCGAGACTTTTTTACGGATCTAGCTCCATAGAGCCTAATTTCAGCGCACGGAGAACGTTGAATTTTTGTTTTTATTTTTTATCTAAGGAACCAACGGTCTGTGAGTCTTTGCTTAATTTTTTCAATTTTTCTCGCGGAACCGTATTGCGTGAAAGCACATTTAATTTTATCTTTTTTCCTTGCGGATCCAGCGGTCGGTGAGCGCAGTTTATTTTTTCGAAATCATCCCTGTGGCCTACAACAGACCTTCCCTCACCTCCAACATCAACAAGAAAAAGGAAACAAACGTCTTGGAATCAAGGGAAACAAACGTCTTGGAATCAAGGAAAAGGAAACAAATGTCCTGGAAAAGGAAAGGACCATACATTACGTGCTGGGAAAAGGAAACCGGGAGATGGGGCAGCGCGGCCGCGAGAACGCAGGTCTGCAATGGCTCCACGGTCGCCATCGGTGGTTTGCCGACGCGACGAGGTTGCTGGTCAGCGACCTCGCGGTCTCCGTGCCTCAGTAAATTTATAATTTAAATTTTTTTGAAAATAATTTTATTAAGTACAAAATAATCAAAAGTTTTTTTGAGAATTTTTCTAGAATTTTTTAACCTAATGTGCTATCTTTTCAAAAATCCTTCTATATTAAAAAAAATGAAGGCAACTCACGTGTAGCTTCTTCTAGTCATGATCCGGACTGCAGAAGCTTCTTTTCTTCCCTCCCTCCATTAAAGCAAGAAAGAAGCTTCAAAGCTCCATCAATCCCGCACCAAATCTCCTCTTTCCATCTATGGTGTTAATTCTCCAAATTTCGTGCTCTATTGCCAAAATTTCCTCCCAATCTGATTTGATCCCAAATTATGGTTTTCATAAATATGCTTGTTTCGGGGCTATAAAAGCCGGCGAGCTCTCCTCCACCCCATCGCATTGAGTAAATCCCCAAGTGCTCCCTCTTGTAAAGATCGCCGAATTTTGGAGGTAACCCAAGCCATCACCGTCATCTTTCGTGAAATTCACGCAACCGTGGCTCCTCCCGCAGCGCCGGTGCGGCGATCTCGCCGCACGATCTGCCGACCCACTGCGACCGGTCGGCCACCCCGCCTTCCCTCCCCTTGCGGCCAAGCTCGGAGAGCCTGTTGTGCTCTCTGTGGAAGCTACAAAAAAATCTAAAATCAGAAAATTCTTTTTCCTTTCTCTTTCTTGATTTAAAATCTTTTGGGAGCCTGTTTTCGCCCATTCAACCTCCATTTAGTTCCGTTTTTCTTTTTAAATTCATTTAAAATTCTAAATTTCTCTTTTATTATTAAGTGTTGTATTCATACTTATCTTCTCATTTAATTGATAAGCGGGTGTACTACGGTCGTAGCGTTAGCACAGGCACTATACTAGTTAGCTATGATGAATCCTTTCTGTGCAGGATTGAAAGCTCTCTCTCGATGCAGCAAACTTTCAAGCTTAGAAATGGGCATATGCTTGAGGATAAGTGATTAAGGCATTATCCACATTGGGAAGTCTTGCCCAGAACTCCGAGATGTTGATTTGTACAGGTTATTCATTACGCATTGCCTTTTGATTTGCTTTTCCTTTATGCTAGGATGACTAAATAATGGTTTCTGCTTCAGATCTGGGGGCATTAGTGATGAAGGGGTTACTCATATTGCCCAAGGCCGTCCAATGCTAGAGTCTTATCAATTTGCCCTATTGCAAAAATAATAAACCGTGCACTGAGATGACTTTCAAAATGCGCAATGCTGAACACACTAGAAATTGGTGGCTGCCCCATGGTTTCATCCGCTGGGCTCAGAAATAGCAGTGGGATGCAGGCTGCTTTCCAAGCTTGATATCAAGAAATGCTTCGAGATTGATGATGTGTGGATGCTATTCCTTTCCCAGTTCTCTCAAATCATCCAGGTCCAGCCCCAACCTAACCCTGCCTTATCTTCTCTTACCAATCTAATTGTTCCATTTCTGATCTCCTGCATGTGTGAATTTTGTGTATGCTTATTACCATGTACCAATGATCATTACATACAAAAAATAAAAGAGCATCAGATGGTTAGAAAATAGAAGAGTATTCGGTGCTTCAGGGAAATCGGTTAAACCGAAAACCGAATTAACCGAACCGATTTGGTTCGGTTAATTCGGTTCGGTTTTTAGATCAGTTCGGTTTCGGTTCGGTTAGCAAAATCCAAAAACCGAAAAAACCGAATTAACTGAATGCCCACCCCTAATTCGGACCGTTCGTTGACTCGATCGGATGATTCTGATCTACGGGACGGCTAAGTTGCATATCCCAGTCCAAAAGCATGACATGCATAAATGTTCCTTCATCGCATGAGGTACTCCTTTCAGCTTGAATTGACCAAGACTAGAACCCGGCCCAAGAAAGATTACAGCCGAGAAAAGAAGTCAGTTCACGGTGGGTAACAAGCAATAAGTAATCCTCTCCTATTCACCTTACGAATTTATTTATTAATCATGCAATTATCTAAAGTTTAAACACACACAAGTAGACTATCAGTTGAATGCAACGGACCATGAGTGAAATAATCCAAACTATTATTCGTGCACAAGAGATCATCAACATAAATTAATAACTCGCAAAATTAAATTAATTAGCAAAGTGAATCATACAATTTATTTATTACAGACTTTGTACACCGGTATTAATTTCAATACACAAGAATACTCAATTACATTTCTAAAAATACAAATTGTGTGAATAATCAATGACATCACAAAATTTTTTCCAGAAAGTTAAATTCCAAAAATCTAATCTTCATTTGATCTTCGGTTTTAATCCTGCATATGTTAACTAATCAATTGTGCATATAGGACTAAAGGCAATAAATTAAAGTGACAAGATTTTTTTTAAAAAAAATAGAGTTGCCGTCAGACCCGTATGAGATAGTATCGCTCACTGAGATATCAGATTCGTCTGGGTCAAATCGGCGCCTCTCACGAATTAAGGTGTAACATCCCAAAATTTGAGTTTTGAAATGTTTGAATTGAAAAATGAACCATTTACAATTTCCCTGAATTAATCCAAACTTAATTTGATTTTCTATTAATGAAAGGATTTAATTTGACTAAACTATTCATCAAACTAAAGATTTTTAGTTTTAGTTGAGATCATTGTGCTCCAAGGAATTTTTTTGTATTTTTAGAGATTTTTTGAATTTATTTGCTATTTATTTGAACTTATTTTCTTTTATTCGAATTTCTGAAATTATCTTAATTCGGAAAATGCTTTTTTTATTTCAAAAATTCCTCTCGGGCCGAATCTTCTATGGCTCAGCTTCGCCTCGCGGCCTAGCCAACCCACACCTGCGAAACCCTAGCCGCCGCTACCGTCTGATCTAGATCAAGCGCGCCTCGTGGAGCCGCGTAGCAGCTCAATGCGAACCGTCGGATCGGAGCCCCGTTCGTGGCCGCGATGCAGCCACGTCACCCGCGTCCGCGCCGTCGTCGCCAAACCCAAGCCGCCGCTGCGTCTGAACCGTGTCCGCCGCCATCTTGGTTTCCGCGTTTTGCACGCCTCACGAGGGCTATTTAAGCGCCACCAACCCCCTCCCGAGGTTCCCCTCCCCGCGCCGCCTCGTTTGCCCCCTCTCTCATCGCCCGAGCAGCCGCCGCTGTCTCGTGCGCCCTCGTCGGAGTTCGCCGCCGCGCTCGAAGCCTTCCCCGTCGTCGTGTGGCCGCACCGGTGCACCTCCACCGTCCCCGCCTGCCTCCACGTGTTGCCCGTGAAGCCCTCTCTCAGAATCGCAGCAAACCGCGCCCGATTCGTCGCTAGTCCGCCGAAACGCGCATCATCTTCCTCAGCTCCAGTGAGCTGCGCAGCCGTTCTCATCGTCGTCCTACGTCGCAAATTCTGGCCGTTCGATCTTCTACGGATGCCCCAGATCGCGCCGCGTTGTCGCTACCCGCGCCCTCGCCTTCCCGCCGTCCGATCTGGCCGTGCCGCCGATGCGCGACGCGTGGTCGCCCACGTCAACGCCCGCGTGTGCGCCACGTCAGCGCCGCGTGTCAGCCTCGTCAGCGATGACGTCATCTGTGAGCGGAGTGCACGGTGGACCGATCGCAGGGCCATGGACCGAGTCCACCGAATACCGGATGATGTCAGTGTTGAGCAATAAATCGATTTTTTCCAATAGAAAAATAAATCGGGAAATTTGGATTTTCTAAATTTCAGCCTTTTCTCTGAATTTAATCTTTCGGAGGCCCGTTCTCGCTCATACGAACTCCGATTGAGGCGATTCAAGTTTCTAATTGACGAATACTTATAACAGGGGTACCCCAACGGCCCAAGGTGACCAGCCGACGGCCTCAAGCACAGCTCAAGCCCAACAGGCCGCTTCCAACCCACTCTGCGTCGAAGCACTGCAAGGTCACACGGATTTCCCTTCCGACCGATCGAGGGAATGTCTCCGACCGAGCTAAGCTCCCGACCTCCTCGTGAGGCGGCCCCGGCTCCGACCAAGCGGGGCTCCCGACCCTCGCGGCGGTCGGAATCCCGATCCGTCGTGCCAAGACCACCGCCAAGGGCCGCGTGTCGAAGCCTCTATCAGACAACCGCCACGTAACCCACGAGCGAGGTCAATCAAAGTGACTATACAAGGCGGTGGCTCCTTCCCGAGGGTTTAAATGGTGGCCAAGTCATGCTCCCGATCCCATCACCGCCGATCGCATGCGACGAAGACACGCCTCTCCCGAGGCAACACCCACGTCGGTAGCAGCAACGTCAACACCGTAAGGTTCGCAGAGGGCGTGCACGCCGTTTCGGGAAAATACCTAAGCGCCTCGACCGACTAAGCTACCGACCCAGCATGGGCAAGGCGGCGATGATCGGTCGTGAGCGAAGGACCGAAGCTCCTAGTGTAAGTCGTCTCGTCCTCTCCCAATTCTCGATGTAACTCGCCTTCCTTTCGTATAAAAGGAGGCGGGAACTCCGTAAGCGAGAGAGAGCGCCATCAAACCCATCTCGCTAAGTCATTGGCACTCTCGCTTGTAAACTTTGTGCGATCATCAGATGAAGAGAATACAACACCACCACACGAGCCGAGTAGGGATCTTGGCCGAACCGGTATACATCTTGGACTTCGAGTCTAACCATTCAGGAGTGGAACGCGCGACCCCTTAGACTTACAAATTTACTTGCCGGTGCTCGAAACGCCGACAGTTGGCGCGCCAGGTAGGGGCCTTCGTGCGTCTTCATCACCATCTCCGGATTCCACTTGCCTCCCTGATGGCATCTTCCGCCTGCGACGGCATGGCTGCGCCGGGAAGCCAGATCCGCTTCGGCTCCCTCAACTTTGTCGTCACCTCGGCGGGAGGGCTTACGCTCATCCCCGCGACCACCGGAGTTCCGGCGCCCACTGAAAGCCTGGGCGCCATCTCCGACGACTTCGCCAAGCTCCGGCCTGGGGCGCCCCTGCGAGTCCCAGAGCCGGAGCCCGAGGAGCGCTCTGCCACGTCTGGCGAAAGCTCCCGCAGGCCTGGATAGATGACCGTGTCACCCCCCGCAGGCTCGCGACTTTTAGCTATGGCCGGCTACATGCCGGCCTCTATCCACGAGCTGTTGGAAGACTCTTCCAGCCACGACTCCAGCTCCGTCACGGAGTACCTCGCTGCGAAGCGGCACTCGCGAGTGCAACATGGCGAACGGTCGATTAATCATAACCCCGTGATTACGGGGCCCCATCCGCGACCGAGGCGCGGGAGGAACACCCGCGCGATCGTCTTTGAACGCGCTCAAGCCGCGCGCCGAACTCCAACGACAACGCCAAGAGCTGGATAGGCAAAGGGTGAAGCTCGACCAACTCGAGCCAACTGGGCGGGATGAGCCAGCGACTCAAAGAGTGCCGGCGACCTTGCGCGCGACGCGCGTCGCACACCACTGGTGGCGGAAGAATCAAGCGGCCTCGGTTCTTCCCCATGCAAGCGAGCGTGGCGCGGTGCGATCTTCGCCGAGGCCTTCCGGGCCGGCCGACCGGAGGCCAAGGCCACGTGCGAGAACCTCCGGGGTAGAGCGCGCCGTGCAACACATGCAGAGCCTCGGCTCCTATCGCTCGGTGCCACCTCGCCACCGGGCCCGCACCGCCGCTTCAGCCGGCTAGGTCCGTGGCGGCGGCGCCACTGGCTGCCGAGGCCTCGCGCACCCGTGCGCGGCGCCTCGAGGGCGCCTCGATGTTCGCGCCACCCTCGGCGCCAAGAAAGACGACGGAGGAGGCCGCCCACTCACGTATAGTGGGCGGCGGGCGCCACCGCCGCGGCCCAAGCCCCGATGGTCGGACCACGGGCTTTACGCCGAGGATCAACAGCGGATTTCCTGCCGATTCCGGCGCCCACTAACATCGCCAAGTACATCTGGGCCACGAACCCGGTGTCGGCTTGAAGACTACCGGCTCGCATGCGGGCGGGAAGCGACGGATGATCTCTTCATCATCGGTACCTCCCCATCTACCTTGCGAACTTCGGCCGAGCTTGGCTTGAGTACTTGCCCACCAAAACCATCGAGGCGGGCGACTTGAAGACCCTCTTCGTCGGCAACTTCGAGGCACTTACAAGCGCCACGGCAGCTCCTCGAGACTGAAGGCTGCAAGCGGCGGCCGGTGAAACCCTCCGGGATTATATCCGCGGTTTTCCGCCGATGCAACAAGCTCCCGACATCTCCGACGCCGATGTCGTGGGAGCATTCATCTGGTGCCTCCCGCAAGGCCACGGTGCACAAAGCTGGCCATCTCAAGCCCGGGACCACCAAGGAACTCCTCGACATCGCCACCAACCACGCCTCGGCGAGGAGGTGTGGGGCTATCTTCGAAGGAGGAAAGGCCCAGCAAGAGCCCGGCGTCGAATCGGATCCCTTCCGACCGCTCCGGCTGCTTAAGCGGCATGGAAAACAGTCCACGAGCCCGGTGGTCGCCATCGCCGATCGCCGCCGCCAGCGTGGCGCGACCGGCCGTCGCGCTGACCACCGAAATTAATGGGCGGCCCGTGCCCAAACCACGGGTTCCTGTCAAACATAAGTACCGGATGCGAAGTCTCGAGGCACTTCCTTTCCTGCGCCCCACGGCGCCACGGGCAAAGGAAAGAAGCGACCACGCCCCACGGGCCGTGGAGAAGAAGCGGACGGCGAGTTCCCGAACCCGGACGGCGCCTCATGATCTTTGGCGGACCGGCGTGCTACGCCGACAAGCGTCGGCTCAAACTCGCCTACCGTGAGGTCCACACCGCTTCACTAGCCGTCCCTCAATACCTCCGGTGGTCAGAATTCCCGATCATCTTTGATCGGGCTGATCACCCCGACCACGTCCCCCAGCCAGGAAGATACCCGCTGGTGGTCGACCCCATCGTGGGGAAGAAGCGCCTCACCAAGGCGCTCATGGATGGCGGCAGCGGCCTTAACATCCTCTACGTGGAGGCGCTCGGCGCCATGGGGATTCCTCGTTCGAGTCTCCGACCGAGCAAGGCTCCTTTCACGGCGTCATCCACGCCATGAGCCCATCCACTCGAGGCGGTCGACATGCCCGTCATCTTTGGGGAACAGGAATTTCCGCGAGACCCTCACTTTCGAGGTTGCGGATTTCTCGATTCCTATCACGCCATCTTGGGCGGCCATGCTACGCCAAGTTCATGGCGGTCCCACCACGCCTACCTCAAGCGAAGATGCGGGCCACGAGTCATCACCGTGGCATCATCTTTCCGGCTTGCCTACCGCTGCGAAGCGCGCGGTTGTGAGCTTCGCCTCGGCGATCATCGCGTCTGCCGAGCTCGACAACCTCGGGAGGAAGCCTCGAGTCGCCCGAGTCCGGCAAGTCGGGGCGGGATCCTCAAGTCCGCCGAGGACACGAAGAAGGTCGCGGTCGATCCTGCGATCCGACCAAGACCGTCCGGTCGAGCTCGCCCCGCCAAATAGGAAGCGCGCTCGTCGGCTTCCTCGCGCCAACAATAGCGTCTTCGCATGGAGGTCCTCCGACATGCCGGGAATCCCAAGGGAAGTCGTCGAGCACTCCTTGAGCATCCGACCGGGCTCAAACCCGCCTAACGCCCGCGCTGCGTCGCCGGCGAGAGGCGCAGGATCATAGGGAGGAGATCGCCAAGCTTTTGGCTGCGGGGTTTATAAGGAGGTCCGCCACCCGAGTGGTGGCCAACCTCAGACTTGTAAAAAGAAAAATGGGCAATGGAGAATGTGTGTTGACTACACAAGTCTCAACAAAGCGTGTCCCAAGGACCCGTTCCTTGCCCCTTGATCGACCAAGTCGTCGACTCCACCGCGGGTGCGAGTCTCTTTCCTTTTGGATGCCTACCGGGCTACCACGGATAGCATCGAAGGAGTCCGACCATTTCGCGACTTCCTTCATCACGCCATTCGGCTCGTTACGCTCACGTTACAATGCCGTTCGGCCTAAAAACGCGCGGCGCTACATACCGGCGATGTATGCAAGCGTGCTTCAACAACGGATCGGCCGCAGCGTTGAGGCCTATGTTGGCGACATCGTCGTGAAGACCGAGAATGCGCACGACCTTATTGCCGACTGGAAGAAACTTTTGCGAATTTCCGGCGGTTCCGTATAAAGCTCAACCAGAAATGCGTCTTGGGGTCCCCAAAGGAAGCCGCTCGGTTTCATCGTCTCGGCGGGTATCGAGGCCAATCGGAGAAGATCTCGCGATCGCAAGGATGGGCCCGATCCCTAATCTCAAAGGGGTCGAGGCTAGCGGGTGCCTTGCCGCTTTGAGCCGTTTCGTGTCTCGTCTTGGCGGCGCGAATGCCACTCTACAGTGCAAGAAATCCGACCACTTGGTGGACCCGGGAGGCTCGAAGCCCTCGCACTTTGAAGGCCTTCCTATCCTCACCTCCAATCACAGTCGCCCTGCACAGGCGAACCGCTGCTCCTCTACATCGCCGCCTTTGCTCAAGTCGTCGGTGCGGCCCTTGTGGTGGAGCGAGCGGAGGAAGGTCGTGAACTCAAGGTACAACGGCCAATCTACTTCATCGGCGAGGTTCTTCCGAGTCAAGGCTCGTACCACAGTGCGAAGGCGCTCACGCGGTGCTCACCGCCAAGAGGAAGCTTCGTCCATTACTTCGACCGAAGACGCCATCAACGTGGTGACCGCATCCCGCTCGGCGAGATCGTCGCAATCGCGGCGCCTCGGGAGGATAGCCAAGTGGGCGCTCGAGCTCGTGATTCGGCATAACGTATGTCCTCGAGCGGCGATCAAGTCGCGAGCCCTTGCGGACTTCATCGCCGAGTGGACCGAAGCCCAGGCGCCACCAGTGATCGAGGACCCCGAGTACTGGACAATGTACTTTGATGGATCCTACACCAAGAAAGCGCCCCAGCAACGTATATATATAGAGGCCAAGCAGGCGCCGACCGAACAGGCACCCCCTCGAGCGAAGCGTCTCGCCCACTCACGCCCACTGGTAACTCCGGTTTCAATTCCACTCCGCATTTAATCGACAAAGCGGAGCCGTAAAGACGCCGCCCGAGCGGTCGTCATGTGACCTCTCGGTCTCCACCTTGAGGCCGGGGCGGTTGCTGCAGGGGCGTGCGAGAGGCCGGCCCGGGCGCTGCGGCCCAAGGGCAAAAGCTACGTGGCTTGCGCCAGGGGCCAGCTAAAGGCGTGGGTTCAAAGACCAACCTCACCGGATGGGCATAAGGCGCCCACAGAAACTTGAGCGAAGGGCAAGTATGAGGTGAGCCACGGTGGGCCCTCGGTTAGGTCGGTGACGACCCAATCACCTCTACTGGCGTCGAGACCATACTTCACACTCTCCCGGGAGCTCATCGATGGCGGCGGCCGGTGTGCCCTGGTTGTGCAGACGACCCGGGGCCCATACGGATTGAGTAGAAAGGTTTCTTATGGGTCGCCCCACGCGAGGGCAGGACACCTACTGGGACCGTCCGCTCGGAAGGTCCCCTTAGGCGGGACCTCCGGGACCCACTCGGACTACCGTTACAAGCTCCATGAGCACGGCGTTGAACCAACGCGGGTAAACACGCGTCGCTCACCCCTCCAGTCCCACACTGCGGATGGGGTATACGTGTGGGATAGGCGGTGGCCACTCCTCTCGCGGCTACCCTCGCGGAGCGAGGACTGGGATGGATGCCCCACGTCCGGCACGACGTAAAAGCGAGCCCACGTCCGGCCACGGCGTAAAGCGAGCCCACATCCACCACGACGTAAAAGCGAGCCCACGTCCGGCACGGCGTTAAGCGAGCACTCGGACACGAACCTCGCGCGAGGCATCGCGGTCGTCCTGCCCGACCAAGGCGCGGTCTAGCTACGACGTTAAGCGAGCACTCGGACACGAACCTCGCGCGAGGCATCGCGGTCGTCCTGCCGACCAAGGCGCGGTCTAGCTACGACGTTAAGCGAGCACTCGGACACGAACCTCGCACGAGAGGCATCGCGGTCGTCCTTGCCGACCAAGGCGCGGTCTAGCTCGACGTTAAGCGAGCACTCGGACACGAACCTCGCGCGAGGCATCGCGGTCGTCCACGCCGACCAAGGCGCGGTCTAGCTACGGCGTTAAGCGAGCACTCGGACACGAACCTCGCGCAGAGGCATCGCGGTCGTCCTCGCCGACCAAGGCGCGGTCTAGCTACGACGTTAAGCGAGCACTCGGACACCGAACCTCGCGCGAGGCATCGCGGTCGCCCCTGCCGACCAAGGCGCGGTCTAGCTCGGCGTTAAGCGAGCACTCGGACACGAACCTCGCGCGAGAGGCATCGCGGTCGTCCTGCCGACCAAGGCGCGGTCTAGCTCGGACGTTAAGCGAGCACTCGGACACCGAACCTCGCGCAGAGGCATCGCGGTCGTCCCCGCCGACCAAGGCGCGATCTAGCTACGACGTTAAGCGAGCACTCGGACACCGAACCTCGCGCGAGGCATCGCGGTCGTCCCCGCCGACCAAGGCGCGGTCTAGCTACGACGTTAAGCGAGCACTCGGACACGAACCTCGCGCGAGAGGCATCGCGGTCGTCCCGCCGACCAATGCGGTCTAGCTACGACGTTAAGCGAGCACTCGGACACCGAACCTCGCGCGAGAGGCATCGCGGTCGTCCCCGCCGACCAAGGCACGGTCTAGCTACGACGTTAAACGAGCACTCGGACACCCGAACCTCGCGCAGAGGCATCGCGGTCGTCCCCGCCGACCAAGACACAAGGCAAACTCATTACGAAGACGTCCATAAAGGAAAAAGAGATTTCATTATAGGCCAACAGGCTCAAACTTCACACAACTTTGCAATATAGTACTCGACGGATACAAGAATAGTTACGCTACACTACGGCGGGGCCTCCTCCGCGCCAAAGCCTTTTAACATCCGTGACGGCATCGGCGGCACCGGCGGCATGTTGGTAGGCCCTTGCACGGTCGACGGGGCGGCGCGCGGTATGGAGCAGTGCGCCGTCGCCTCCGCCGTTCGGCGACATCGACGCACCGCACCAACTCTGATCGGCGCCCTCGCGCCATCGCCTCGAAGGGCCCCCTTGCTACCTCGAGCCTCGGGGCGACCCCAGCGGCGCATCGGCAGCGGCAACGTCACGGGCTCGACTTCTTCCTCCGGAGTTCGGCCATCGCCCGTCGTACTCACCCAAAGCTCACCAAAGGTCTCCTTCTTACGCCACGACTTCATCACCAAAACCGAAAACTAGAGGTGCCGAAGCCATTTCAAAAAAGAAAAAGAAAGGATTCTCGTTTAAAGGTTTGATGCTCAAGCAGACTGTAGTATCCTTATATACCCGAGCAGAGGGAGATTAAACGTCTCCAGAACTAAATGCAAGCATCGGAAAATGAAGCGCCCTCCACCAGAACCCGAAGCAGTCCCGAAGACGAGCGGGCGAGGCGCGCCCAGTCATACGCGGCATGCCCAACGAGGTAATTCAAAGCCCCCGGCGTTTCGAATGCCCTAGGCAGAATTCCAGGGCAACCGTCGGATGCGTTGGGGCACACCTGGCGTAAATCGTTTAACCTAATCGGACGGGCCAACCACCCGGGCCCAGTCACCATTCTCATCCAAGAATCAACCCCCGACCGAATCTGCCGAAATCACTCTGGGGTTCGGGGCTACTGACGAATACTTATAACAGGGTACCCTAGCGGCCCAAGGTGACGGTAGTGCCTCAAGCACACTCAAGCCCAACAGGCGCTTCCACCCCACTCACCGAGAAGCACTGCAAGGCCACACGGACTTCCTTCCCGACCGACCAGGGAATGTCTCCGACCGAGCTAAGCTCGACCTCCTCGTGAGGCGGCCCCGGCTCCGACCAAGCAGGCTCCGGCCCGCAGCGGTCGGAATCCCGACTCCGTCGTGCCAAGACCACCGCCAAGGGCGGCGTGTCGAAGCCTCTATCGGACAACCACCACGTACCCCGAGCGGGGTCAATCAAAGTGACTATACAAGGCGGTGGCTCCTTCCCGGAGGGTTTAAATGGTAGCCAAGTCATGCTCCCGATCCATCACCCGATCGCATGTAGCACGAAGACACGCCTCCCGAGGCAACACCCACGTCGGTAGCGACAACGTCAACACCGTAAGGTTCGCAGAGGCGGTACGTCGTTTCGGGAAAATACCTAAGCGCCACGACCGACTAAGCTACCGACCCAGCATGGGCAAGGCGGCGATGATCGGTCGTGAGCGAGGGTGAAGCTCCTAGTGTAAGTCGTCTCGTCCTCTCCCAATTCTCGATGTAACCTGCCCCTTCCTTTCGTATAAAAGGAGGCAGGAACTCCCGTAGAAAGCAGAGGAGAGAGCGCCATCAAACCCATCTCGCTAAGTCATTGGCACTCTCGCTTGTAAACTTTGTGCAGTCATCTGTACTGAAGAGAGTACAACACCACCACACGAACTGGAGTAGTGATCTTTGGCCCGAACCAGTATACATCTTGGACCTCTGAGTCTAACCATTCAGGGAGTGGAACGCGCGACCCCTTAGACTTACAAATTTACTTGCCGGTGCTCGAAACGCCGACACTAATTTTTTCTGAAATCGAGCTCTACCTTCCAGAGCGATTTATTTTTAGTTTTGACCCTGTTTGAGTCTCTGTTTGGTATTTATTTGGTTTCATTGCTTTCTTTTCCGGTAGAAGCTAATCCCGAAGGAGCAAGTGGAGACTTCGAAGACCAAAACTCAGCACTAGATCAGCAAGGCAAGTCGTAACATTTGATCATATTGATCCTATGTTTGCAAAGTAATTTGTTTTATACAATTACATGCTATTTTTGTACAATGATTATATGCCGGGAGTAGCTATGTACCTAGTTGACATTATACCACCTTGATTATTGGGATGACATGTATCCATTGTTAACCCTAGGTTGGGTCAGTACTAGTTGGACATAATCATATTACCAACATTGGGTTACCGTAGCTATGCTTAGACATGCTTAGTTGTACGATAGGATTCATATCACACTTAATGAGATATTGAATTGTGGCTGATAGCCGCTGTTGTAAAATTTGTTGTACCATGACGGAGTTTGCCATTGGTCTTGGTTGAACGAATTGTTTTTCCTCAGGCAAGTGATCGTGTAGTAAAGGGGGTGCTTTCTAGCACATTGGGATGTGGATGTCTTGCCTGAGACAACTTAAGGACTTAATCTTGTGCGCCATTGGTGGGCCTAACTGTACTACCACATGTCCAGTATGGGACGGACCTATCGACTAATTTGCAATGTCTAGCCTTGAGTAGTCGCCAATTGGTGGTGTGGGTTCGGGATGGACGGGTAGATTCCCAAAGCGCAAGAGGGGCCCTAAGGGCGAAACCTTAGCGAGCGTCTGAGTTTAGGCGATTACATTGTAAAGGCTTTGTCATGATTTCTCTGCCAGCACACCAAAGGAAGTGTGCTAATGTCCAGGCACAAAGAGAATATCATGTCTTGTGGGTAAAGAAGTACAACCTCTGCAGAGTGTAAAACTATCCAAATAGCCGCGTCCGCGATCATGGACAAATTAGGGAATTTCACACGGGATATAGAATGTTTCATGAAATGTGGGAATGGAATTGTTGGGATGTGAACGGGGAGTTCACTGTTGTTTTGTTTTCTAAAGTAATATTGTTGAATTTATTGGTTGATACTTGTTTTAGATGGTGTAGGGTGATGCCTCGCCATTTTGTTCATGTTGTCTACCATTGATCTACTAGTTATTTATTTATCTCTTCATAAATGTGCTTTCAATCTATTTATTATATTTCAATTCAAGTTATTGCTTTATGTAAATGAACCATATAGCTATCCTTTGTCAAGCCGTGCATGAATATTGCATCATTTCCCTACGGCTTACTGAGTACTTTTTGTACTCACGGCTATACGCCTTTGTTGATCAATTGTTGAGAAAGGATTAGGAAATGCTGAATATCATGAGGAAGAATATTATGAAGACTACATGGATTAGGAAGGCGTTTCCCCCAGATGATTGCCTGTGGCATGTCGAATGGCTCAAGTTATCTTTTTCGCTGCAATAGTTTATTTCTTTCTTAAGCCCTTAAGGCATAGTGGTGTAAACTTTGACCATAAGGTCATTTGCTTTATTTAATAATAATTTGCTTCTTCTTAGTTGATTTGTTGTATGGAATGATATTTCATCTATGTTTCCATTGTGTGCACTAGCGTGATCTTGGACTAGTGCAGTAAACACAGAGGGTTTCGGATTTGCAAATCCGGGTCCCGACATAGGGTTTCATCATTCGCCAATTAAACAAACCTGAAAATTTATTTCATAGACACGCAAGTAGTAAAAAGATCGTGCAGTAGAAATGTAATTCTCCACAGTAAAAAGGTAAAAACCCCACAATAATAAGGGACAGACCCTTCCAAGACATCAAGACCACCAATAGGACAAGTCTTCAGGAAGACAAGAACAAGATGAACAACAGGGAGCAAGGAAGGACAACCACCACTTCATCACCATCATCAGCATCATCATACCACAGCCTGTACCATCCCCATTCCATCCCCTCTATCAGGTAAACCACTTTTCATTCCCATAGCACCAACATAGGAGTAGCAGTAGTAAAAATCAAATAAAGAGTAAAAGCAGTGGATGAAACTAGTGGTCTCAAATTAGTGGTTGCAGGAAACGACATTGTATGTGCCCGCAGTATCGTCACACTCCCTGGCATGCGATAAAAACCACCGGTATCGCCACGACACTGCCAATTGCCATCCAACCAAATTAGAATCATCACAGACCATAATGATTAACCTTTTAGAGCAAGCAAATTAACTAGGGAATCAACCCATCTTTCCCTCGGTGCATAGGCCATACATTAAAGAGATGTAACAGAGAGCTAAATTTATGAGAGAGAGGGAAACCGGTAGTAGGGGAGGCAGCCACGGGCGGGGCCGACTCGGAGCAGAGAGGTGAGACCCCCACTGGAGGCAAACCCACATGGCGGCGCGGCCTTGCAAGGCTGCAGCATGGAGCCAAAAGGGGCGTCGGCCGGGCAAGCCAAGTGATAAACTCTTTCCTACTTTCGTTAGACTTCTATCGGGTAGCTGCTTACACCTACTTTCCTATTATCTATTGCTGCTACTCCCTATAGTGGTGAAGGCAATCAAATGGCAGAGAATGACTGGCTGGACCCGTGGTGGTGTGAGGGCGTAGGGCTGAGCAGGCCCAGGCACGACTCGGGGCTAGCCCGACACCGGGGCGCGCTGTCGAGGCCGGGCTGGAGGAGCAGGGTGGTGGGGAGAGGCGTGGCGAGCAGAGGCCGAGCTAGAGTCTGATGGCCCAGTAGGGGAGGCTGGACACAAGGGGAGTGTGGGCGCAGGCCTGGGGTCGATAGGCGGCCGGGGAAGTACCGGGCGGCGGGGTGAGCAAACCGAAGGCTAGCGGGGAGAGGAGCCAGGTAGCAGGAGCATGAGAAGAAGAGAGGAGTGGGGAATGAGGAAGAGGAGGATAAGGCAGCTATGTGAGGGGAAAAGAAAGTGGGGAAGAAAAGAAAAGAAAAGGAAAAAAAGAAAAGAGGAGAAAAAGAAAGAAGAGAAAAGGAAAAGGGAGAGAAAATTAAGTCCGTGCATCAGCCAAATTAATTATACCTATATTAAAATCCGATAAGAAATTTAACAATCTAATTTATCGAGTATTTAAATAAAAGCCATCAAACTAAAATATCCAACAAATTTAAAAGGGCATATAAAACCAACAACTACCATAATAATTAAAAAAGGAAGATAATGCCACTATTAAGATGAAATCACAACCCAAAAAATCTAATAAAGCGCGAAGATTAGAATACACCAATTAAAAATACAACAAGTTAAAATATCCCCAAATTAAAATACGCTCTGTTAAAATACATCAAATTAAAATACTCTAAAAATGGAAGCACATAATATACATATATAACTTACCAGAAATCAGGAAAGGGTTGGATGCCATAAAAATATATATAAATCTATTAATTACCTAAAATATAGTATTTTTATAATTTCAGGAGTTAAATTAAATTCGACCAATAATCGTCTTCAGCCATCATGTGAGGACGCCTACTTATACCAAAATCTAGGCAAGCTTCCCTTGATCATATTTGTGAAATTGTTTTTAAATGTTTTCAAATATCATCCCTGCATGAAAAAGTATCTTTTAAATAAAACATCAATCAAACATTGTTGGAAAGATGGATAATTGTGAGTTGTTGCGGCAGTGGTTGGTTGTTGATAACCGGAAGTGTTGATAGACTGTTGATGCAATCCTTGAATTGTCAATACGTAAAATGGCTCTTCCAACGAATGGAGCCAGTATGGTATATGTGTATATACATATATGTGACAGGTAGAGGGTGCCGATGAGAAGGATTGTTACGCCGGTGGAACTCTCTACATAGACTATGATATAAAGATAAATCCCTACCCTTGGACAATGAGTCATAATATTCATATCAACTATAGTATGTCGACCAGAAAAAGCTTTCCTATGACGTTATTATGATCTCTACATTGGGATAAGAGTAGATAACTAAGAGAGGTGTGAAGCTAGGATAAGCCGGTTCGGCCTAGTGAGGGACAGACAAAATCAGCTATGGTTGATTCTTTGGGACTCTATATGTAAAGCCCTGGGTGGAGTACTGTCGTTGTTAGTCAGAGTATAGTACTACGTTTTTAGTCGGAGTATTGTACTACGTAATTAGTCGGGAGTAAATTTGGTACGCTGAGAGTAGGTGGGGAACAGTCGAGGACACCACTACTCGTTGACTATCATGGTTGGAGATCTAATACCTGAGTAGTGATAAACGTTCTGTGTTCTCAGCTGCGGTTGAGTTCGCTATGGGTAAAATGGTACAAATCTACGTAGGGTCAAATCATAAATTTATGCCTGTCTCCTGGATTAGAGGCTACGAAAGCTAAGTCTGCCTCATATACAGGTGCTAGTAGCATATTTGGATAAGTAAAATCAACAACATAACTTTTCTAACAAAAATTCTATTTTCTGAAAATAGTTTTTGAGGAAAGGTTGCACCACAAGGTTGTGGACAGCATTTGAGATGGATGTGGAGGAAAAACTTCATATAATGCATTTTGCTATTAATGCTTGCTGAGTATTTTGTACTCACTCTTGCTAAACCCCCTTTGCTTAGAGAATGGTTCTGGTGGTCAAGCGTCCGGTTGGGACATGGATCCCGATGTGTTCGGCTACGAGGCATGGGGAGAGAAGCACCCGCAAGATCAGGACTATTAGGATGTGGGCTATCAAGAGGAATAGATCGTTTTGTAAATCGTACATCGGCTTTATCAGTTGTTAGGGTAATTAGTACTTTAGTATTATATTTTTATTGTACTTGGATCATATGTTTAGTTAATATATTAAATATGTAGTCTGCGTGACAATGGAATTAAATAAAGTTTTCATTTCAGTATCTAATTATTGTTTCTATTGCAACACTCTGAATATGATGTATTGACTGATAAAATATTATGTTCGCTTGATATTTTATTAGCTAATATATCTAGATCAGTGTAATTACCCTGAGTTAATTATACAGATTGCCACGATGCGACCCCTGACACCATGTTTTCGCCGGAGCAAGGACATGTCAAGGTCGGAGCACGCTGAGTAGGTATCGAGTATTCTTTTGCATTTGCACTAATCTCTTCCGAGCTTATGTAGTTATCCTTTCTGGGAAGCTTAGCGGCACGCATGCTCACCAATCGATTGATCATCATTGGCTGGACCGGCATTAACACGCACGGTTGTTGAGCCGTCAGCCCGGATTCGCTCGATCGATTAATCCAAATTTTTAATATTTATTCCCTCGCATCTGCACGCAACGGCACCACCCAGTCAAGTTACCCGGATTAATCAACAGGAATTTAGATCGCACGAACGGAAGGACTCCTACCAAACCATTCGAGGCAATCAGAACAATGAATTAAAAAGAAAACCAGTTTAGCTTCAGGCGATCAGTCAATTCATAACATTGATGTTCAAGTCCCAGAGACCCAGACAAGATCAGGATGGCTCGTATGTCCCGATTCCCGAAGAAATGGTATGGATTGAGTGGAAGTTTAACGAGCAAGTGCAGTGCCATTCCTTCACATTTCAATTAGTACATTGCTAGTTAGGTGCCTGTTCATGTGATGGTTGTTTTTTTTTAAAATAGTACATTTTTAAATATTTTTATAAAAGAATACCAAAAAATACAATAATATACCTAAGATTTGCCACCAAATGAATTAGACACATGCCTTCTATCGCCAAATGAATTGGCGAAAAAACAAACAGTCGGCCAATTCAATTAGCGACAAAACAGACAAATTGGCGACATAAACCTCATCTTGTCGACCAAATGAATACGTGATAAAATAATCCGTTAGCCAATTTAATCGGCGACAAGACAGGGATCCATTTCATTTGGCTATAAAAAAATCCGAGGTATATTATTCACAAAAATTTGAAGACAGGTACTATAGAAAACTGGAGTACTAGACAATCCGATTAACTCGGACGCAGTTCGTTGGCAGATTCCACGGCCCATCTCTGCAGGCCCAATTTTTATGTCCGAGCACAGCCCAAAATTCGCTTATTTAGGCCCCCTTTGCAGGCCCAATATTTAAGTCCGAGCTCAGCTGAAAGGCCCATTGTTTGGCCCACCGAGCAAAAACAGCCTTGCGATCGGAGCTCCTCGGCCCAGATGTAGCCAGGGGGGAAGGTGGGGGCCCGCCCACTCCGAAGCCTCTTTTCTCTCCACAACTTCACTCGCAGCTCGGTCTGGCCGCACCTTTCGCCTCGCCATGGCCTTCTCCTCTTCCTCACTCGCCCCCTTCTCCCCTCCTCCCGGAACCTTCTTCCGAGCCCGCCCCGCCGGAACATCCCGAGCCGGCGCGCTCGGGAGTTTCCTGGCCTGCTCCTCTCCCCCGCCTGACGTCGTGGTCACGCGGGAGCAGGGCAAGAACGCCAAGCTCATCGCCGCGCTGGTAAGTTTCCGGTGCTAACTTCTTGCATTGTTCTTTTTCGTGGGGCGAGCGCAACGGGTTTTTGGAGAGCATGAGGGGTTGGAACTAGGGGGGATGTCATGTCACAAGGCGAACCCCCTTCCACGTCTGTTCCGTGATATCCTTACCAGTTTTGGTGAAATTAGGCCGAGGATTTTATATGGTCGGCTGCAGAGAGTCGAATTTTCGAGTTAGTTATACCATTTTTGAGCTGGGAGGCTCATGGATTTGATACGATCTTCGGGAATTGCGCTGATTTCCTTCATGTGGAGGGTTGACTTGGGCTTGCTAACGGAGAAATTTGGGGCCAATTATGCCGAGTATGGCGCCGCATGCTCATGAAGCTCATTGATTCTTAACCTCTTTGGAACTGTTATCAGGATCTTTGAGCTTAGAGTTAATCTTTTATATGTGTATAAACTGGGAGCTTGTGTTGGATCTAATGTGCAAGATCCTTTCCATTTTTTTTTTCTTCTGAACTTGAATAGCTATCCTTGTTGCATTGTTAATATGGACTGTGGAGTTAGAACTTTTGTAATCAAACCTAGCCATAATCTGACTGCTTTATGTATTCAAGTGAACCATAGCCGTTTGTTAAACTAATGGCTTAAGACTTCAGATCATTCTGTCTATACGTGAGACTTGTTAAAATTACTCATTGATATTAGATTAATGCAGTTGTTCATCTTTGTGCCATGTTGGACTCTATGTAATAGGGGACTTGGAATTATAATTGGGAGGGCATTTGGTGTTTATCGTGTAATGGAGACAAAGCTCTGCTCTGGAATGCATAGTTTTGTATTTGGGTCTTACTTTTGTCTATGATAATGTCTTGCTCGATTTGCGTCATCTTAAGATGAAAGTTAGGCATATTCTGAATTGGTTGTTGCAGTCTCCTATTGTTTTCATAGAAGATCCAACCTACAATATGGTCGAGATAGTATCATAAAAAGATATAATATTTTTCAGAATACTGCATGGTTTCCAGAAGTTCAGAAATAAGCATTTCCTTTTTAGTTATTCAGGTTATTGCTATCGAGCATTCACGTCAATTTGCTAATTGGATTGTGTAGGAAAAGCATAATGTACAATCTCTGGAGCTTCCTCTTATTAAGCACGTCGAAGGGCCTGATACGGATAGGCTTTCAGCTGTCTTGCGCAGTAGGTGGTCCAATCTTTGTTTGCAGCAATATAATATTGCATTGTTTATTTCTTGCCTTGTACATCCATTTGCTCTAACAGATGCTATAATGTCCATTTATTGATATTATTGTATTTACAATCGCTTTGTGAAAATGTCAACCACAAAATTAATGGTTTAGTCACTCTTAGTATTTTTGTATTTACAGACGAAAAGTTTGACTGGATTACTATAACATCTCCTGAGGCAGCTGCAGTGTTCCTCGAGGGATGGAAGTAAGATTCAAACATATTGCAGTTATTGTGCGCAATGTTGCTACACAAATAGAAATTATGCGTCATTTCACAATTTGCTCCTCATAAGTCGTGGGCTTGTGGCGGCATAGGTTTGTGCACTTTCTGTCATTGGTTTGTTGGCTAACCAAATATATGATGATTTGCATGTGTCTAAAGTTTTTACGGAACTTCGTTCCTTCACTCAAATAATTGTTACATGAATACACCAGAACAATTCAAACATAATGTAAGACTGCCATATTTGATGTAAGTTACACGATAATTGAATATCAGGGCTGCTGGAAGTCCTAAGGTGCAAATAGCAGTTGTTGGAGCAGGTACTGCAAGAATTTTTGATGAAGTATCAGAGTCTGGTGATAGACCCCTTGAGATTGCATTTTCTCCTTCCAAAGGTATCTTGCTCCGTAATTTATATGATGTAACTACTACGCTTGCATTTTAAAAACTTCATATATCTTGAAGGCTCAAACTGTCAAGGGCGTCAGGCCCTTGACTGGCCGGACCTCGGCTACGTAACTCGTAGCCGCCGTCCGTCTTCTCCGGTGAGGTTAGACCCCTCTACCGCAGGCTTGAGGAAGAAGAAGAGATTAGGAAATAGTTTTCTTGCTTGCCTCACTTCCTGTGTGGTTACCAGAATATATGGCCAGCACTTCTAATTTAGGAACTAATAAAAGGAAGGAAATACTAATAAATAGAAAGGGCCAGAATTTCTAATTTAGGACTAATAAAGGAAGGAAATACTAATAAATGGAAAGCTATCTCTACTTTCCATTTTACTAATAATAGAAAGCTATCTCTACTTTCCATCTTAGCCACTTGTCGTGATTTCACGCGCCCATTGTGCGTCTGCGCGTTCATTCAAGGCGTCGCACATCCGTGTCCGACGACGCCTAGTGTATGTAAGGCATGAACGCCGGACATGACATCTCTCCTCTCGAGAGCGGCTCGTCCTCGGTGAAATCTTCGGATACCGACGCGGGCGGCTCGACATCTTCCAGTGGCCGTCACGAGGATCGACCTTCCATGGACCAGACTCTTTGGACTCCACGGCGGCAGCCGAAGCGGACGGCGCGTTCGGCTCACAGGGCAATGGCGCGCGTGGTGGGCCGGCGAAGTGGCGGAGGGCCGTGGCGAGCGCCATGGAACTTCTTCAGGAGGCCGACATGGAACACGTCGTGCAGGCGAGCCTGAGGTGGGAGAGCGAGGCGGACAGCAACCTCGTTGATCATCTCGGTGATGCGGTAGGGCCCGAAGTAGCGCGGCTTAAGCTTGCCGGAGGAGGCCAGAGCAGCGACGCAACCGGGCGCTGACGAAGTCCGAGCAGCACCCAATCATCGACTTTGTACGAAACATCGCGATGGGCCTTGTCGAGTGATGCTTCGAACCGCTGGGCTTGCTCGAGACAGCGCGGATGTCCGCGAGGAATTCTGGCGTTCTTCCATGTTCTTGGCAACGGCCGCCACCGTGTGTCCCCGGCTCATAGGAGGCGGATGGTTGGTGGGTCGCGCCCAGACGACCGGAGCGGGTGTTCGGCGAGGTTTGGTACGCCATATTGAAGACGAACTCGCCGTAGGAGCCAGCTGCGGCCGATGACGCGGTCGATCGCCGTGAGCGCGAAGGTACATGATGATGACTCGTTAGCCGCCTCGGATTGCCCGTCCATTGCGGGTGGAAGGCGATCGTCATGTGTAACTTGGTACCCACTAAGCGCATAAGCTCGCGCGCGAAGGTCGGCGTGAAGATCGGTCGTGATGCGACACAATGGATCTGCGGCACCCATGAAGACGGACGATGTCGGCGAAGAAAGCTTAGGCGACGGACTCGGGAGTACGGGTGGCGGCGGGATGAAGTGGGAATATTTTTGAACGGTCGACCACGGTGAGGATGACCGACTTGCCCGACGCGCGAGGGCGCCTCGATGAAGTCGATGGCGATGTCCGACCACACACCTGCGATCTTGGCGAGAGGAGAAGGAGGCCGGCAGGATCAGTGTTCGACTTGTAGGCCGCACGTGACACACTCGCGAACAAAGTCTTGGACTACCCGCCATGTTAGGGAAATGAAAATCGCACGGAGCCGGTGGAGAGTCTGTTGCACAGCCCCTTCATGGCCTCTTCATGCACGCCCTCGGGATCTCTTGCGGGAGGAGGACGCAAGCGAGATGTAGAGGCGGCTGCGTCGCACCATGCCGTCGACCACCGCCCATGGAGCCCCACGGAGCCGCGCGCGACTTCATCATGGATGGCGGCGGGCGGTCGGTGTTGTGCTAGAAGACGCGCAATGAAGTCGGCCTTGGGCAGACAGACCAAGACGGTCCCTTCCTCCGGTGTGTCGCGGCGGGAGAGCGCGTCGGTCACCACGTTCGCCGCCGACCTTGTACTCGACGGTGAAGTCGAAGCCGAGCTTGCCCACCTAATGATGTTGAGGATCGTCGCGGCGCCGATCGGCGAGTACTTCAAGTCGTAGTGATCGGTCTTGACGAGGAAGCGGCGCTTTCAGAGGTACGGCCGCCAATTGCGGACGGCTTGGACAAGGCCGATGAGCTCGCGCTCATAAGCGGCGAGTAAGCGGTGGCGTGGCGCCACGGCACTTCTTGAAGAACGCCACCGGGTGGCCGTCTGACGAGGACGCGCGCGGCCGTGCGCGACGAAGCGTCACATTCGACGATGAATGGCTTGGTGAAGTCCGGCATGGCAAGGATCGGTGCGGAGAGACGGCGCCTTGAGGCGTCGAAGGCGCGATCGCCGTTGGACCACTCGAAACCATCCTTCTTAAGAAGAAGGCGATCGGTAGCTGCGATGGTCCGTAATTGTGGGCGAACTTGCGATAGTACCCGCCAAGCCGAGAAACCCGGACCGCCCGGTGGCCGTGGGCCGCCACTCATGGACGGCTCGCACCTTGGCGGATCCATGGCGGCGCTGCCGCGGAGATGGCGTGGCGAGGTACGCGGCGAGATGGCACCAAAAGCACACTTAGTGCGCTTGGCGAAGAGTTGATGGTGCCGGCTTCGGAGAAGACGCGCGGAGGTGGCGCAGTGGTCGGCCCATGTCGTGCTGTAAATTAAAATGTCATCAAAGAAGACGAGAACAAATCGGCGGAGGAACGGGCGGAGAACATCGTTCATGAGCGCCTGGAATGTGGCCGGAGCGTTGCAGAGGCCGAACGCCATCACCAGGAACTCGTACAGGCCATCATGAGTACGGAATGCGGTCTTGTGCACATCCTCGGGCCGCATCCGCACTTGATGGTAACCCGACCGTAAGTCGAGCTTGGTGAAGAAGCGCGCGCCGTGGAGCTCGTCGAGGAGCTCGTCGACCACCGGAATAGGAAAAGCGTCCTGAGCGGTGAAGCGATTTAGAAGCGCGGTAATCCACGCAGAATCGCCACGACCGTCCGGTTTCTTGGCGAGGAGGGCCGTGAGAGCGGTGGTCGCTACGGCGGACGATGCCTGCTCGATCATGGCGGCACAGCGCCGCCGAGTTCGTTCTTGTGGGCGGCATCGGTATCAGTATGGGCGCACCGCCACCGGAAGCATCGGGCTTGAGGATGATGCGGTGGTCATGACCCGGCCGTGGTAGGCCGGTCGGCTCAAGAAAGATGTCGTGGCGCCAATGACCGTCGAGAGCGCGCCCACGGCCACGGCCACGTTGCTCAGAGGCGCGCAGCGATCGGCGACAAGACGCCTTGCCGTGACGGTGTGGCCTCGTCTTTGAACGACATGCGCCGTGGCGAGGTCCCGACGATGGCGCGGCGAGCCACTTAGTGCCGAGGACGACGGCGTCGTGCCACGATGGCATAACGAAGAGGTCCGCCGGGAACAGGGCACCAGCGATGAGGAGGGCGCGTCGCGGATGACGCCGCGGTGATCCGCTTCGCCATTGGCGACCATGGCCGTGAGCGGGGCGGCTACCGTAGCGGCAAGCCGGAGGCCGCGCCGCCTCCTCCGAGATGAAGTTGTGCGTCTTTGCCGGAATCGAGGCGCGACGAGATGTGGCCCCAGCGCCACAGCGATCCGCATGGTGTCCGCCATGGCGCACCGGCGAGAACTGCGAGAGAAGCAAGGTGCCTCGTTATCGGCCCGGCCATGGCGTCATCGTTGTCATCGATCTCCACCCGTCAACGAAGAAAATGCGCCGCAAAATCTTGTAGCCACGAGTATTTTAAATCACAGATTAAAACAGAGCCCAAGACGACGCCGCTCCTTTGGTCCGCCGGTCGGTAGCCTCTCGTTGCTCGCGCTGGCGGGCAACGCCACCGGAGGCGCCGGAGCCTTGGAAGGGCCGAGGACGCGGCGAAGGCCGGGCGTGGCGCCGAGCCGGGAGAAGACCATGGCGGTGAACGAGTGGGCCGCGCCGACTGTCGAACTCCATCAATTCAACCTAAGCGCGCCAGAGCATCGCCGCCGCCGCGGCGTCTCCGGGTTGTGGATGCGGACCGCGTGGCTCGGCGGCGAGCGAGCCGCCGGTGTCTGGTGGGCCGCTGGAGCTCATCAAGTCGACCGCGCGAGGAAGGAGGGCACAAGCGGTTGAGTACTCTTCCACGGCCCCGATCGCGGCAGACGGCGAGCTCAAACAACGGCGCCCAGCGGAGGGCGGCCCAAACCGCAAGTTGAGAGGTCCTTGAAGCGGCCCAGTAGCGGTGTTCGCCGTCCTCCTGCGGTGGATGTACCACGGTGGGCCACGTCCTCGAGGTTGTAGGAGGCCATCCGGACCTTCTCTCCGCCATGGTTATTGTTGATGGAAATAGGACTCACAAGCGGTTGAGGAAGATCGTGGTCGACTTGCCATCGTAGCGAGAAATCCATCTTACGGAACACAGGCGGGCGTCGTTGTGGTGCTCGCGATCGGTTGGCGGTGGCTGCGGATGACGATCGATCGGTGGACAAGGCTTGGATTGCCTTGGCGTTAGCCTCGGCGGTGGCTTGGAGGGCTTGTACGGCCTTGGCGAGGTTCTCGGCGGTGGTCTTGAGGTCGTCCCCATGGCGGTAGCGCGCAGAAGTGGCGGGCCAGCGATGATGAAGGGCCGCGGTGGTGATGTGAAGGATTCGAGTAGGCGAGGATCGCGGGATCGTGATACGAGGTTGTCAGGCGTCGGGCCCTTGGTGGCCGGTTTCTCGGCACGTAACTCGTAGCCGCCGTCCGTCTTCTCCGGTGAGGTTAGACCCCTCTACCGCAGGCTTGAGGAAGAAGAAGAGATTAGGAAATAGTTTTCTTGCTTGCCTCACTTCCTGTGTGGTTACCAGAATATATGGCCAGCAGCCCCCTAATTTAGGAACTAATAAAAGGAAGGAAATACTAATAAATAGAAAGGGCCAGCAGCCCCCTAATTTAGGACTAATAAAAGGAAGGAAATACTAATAAATGGAAAGCTATCTCTACTTTCCATTTTACTAATAATAGAAAGCTATCTCTACTTTCCATCTTAGCCACTTGTCGTGATTTCACGCGCGCCCGCTGTGCGTGCCGCGCGTTCCGCTGCGCGTCGCACATCCCGTGCCCGACGACGCCTAGTGTATGTAAGGCCGTAACGCCCGGACATGACACAAACTATTTTTTTAGTGTATAAGGTACTTATTCTGTTTCTTTCTGCATCAGCTATGGGTAAAGTTTTGGCCTCAGAGCTTCCAAGGACCAGTGAGACTACCTGTAAAGTGTTGTATCCTGCATCTGCAAAGGCTGGGCATGAAATTCGTGAGTCATTCTGGTGTTCATGCAGTTAGCATTTAACTGTTTGCTATTTTATTCCCCCTTTAAATTAAGCCATTTCTGGCTTTCTGTTTTCCAGAATGAGTTACGAATTCTTCAGGACTTTGCAAATCAATCTATACTATAATAGTTTTGAGCTTGGATTTTAGCAGTTGAACTTTTATGTCTTTAAGCTTTTAACTACTTTTATTAATTTCGACATATGGGCTTGGTTCACTCTTTTTATTCCTTATTATTGTGGTTTCTGTCTTCCTCAACAACTGCATGAAATATTCAGGCTTTGTGTTACTTAATTCTGCCCTGCAATGCAGAGAATGGGCTGTCAGATCGAGGGTTTGAAGTGACAAGACTGAACACATATACAACTGTAAATTTTTCACTTATATTGAATTATTCTCTTTCCTTTATTTAATTCTCGTTTTGTGTCTCACCCCATGTGCATACAAAACAAGTCTTCTGCACCTTTTGATCTACCTCTGGTGATCTATGATACCTATCATGTTTAGATTGAATCTTTTTTAGGAGTTCAGAGTATGTGGTATCAATTTTATTTGTTCATTAGGTATTAAGCTTCATATGAAGTGTCCTTTTGCAAGACTGGAAAACATAATCCTGAACTAGAGTCAGATTTTTTTTTCCTTCTAGATCGATTCTAGTGAGCTCTTGAATTCAGTGCCGCTCTTCGTCAACTATACATAGCATCATTTTCTTTCTACATGCTTAATCTCATTATTGTGTTCATAACCGTGGACAACAATTATATTTTCTTAATCATTGAACCACTTATCTTGTGCACTTTGAACCTTATGATATTTTATCTACTGCAGCCTGATTTCCGGTAATATTTAGTTTTTGTAAGCTTGACTGTAACATATCTTACCAGAGTAGAGATTTTGTGTTGTGAGAGTTAGAAAATAATTATCATGAATTTCACATTATATTCCACAGTTTATGTGCACATGAATCTTGGACTTTTGTTAATATATGAAGTGGTTGTATATACAAGCAGGTACCTGTACAAGATGTAGATCCACAAATTTTAAAGCTTGCTCTTTCAGCTTCAGTTGTTGCAGTGGCTTCTCCTTCCGCACTCCGGTAACTATATTAACTGCATTTGGCTACTTTTGCATAAAATTTGTTGATATAATAGTATAATAATCCATAATAAGATGGGTCAAGTAAAGCACATGTGCAACGGATCATAAGATATTAGCAATTAAAAATGAAATTCTATTTGGAGGAACTTACTTTTGCTTTATACCAATTTTGTTCATATCATGAAAAACTTGAAATAACTGTTTACCTACTGTCTGTTTCCCTGGGTTGACTTAAATTAGTTACGTTTTGCCACAGTTTCTTTTTAGCCGTGCTCACTTTCAGTTTTTTGTGGTATCATGATGATGCAGCGTTTGGCTAAATCTCATTTCACAAGTTGACAATTGGAGCAACTCCATTGCTTGCATAGGCGAGACGACCGCCTCAGCAGCGAAGAAATTTGGCCTGAAGAGCATATACTATCCTACAACCCCTGGACTCGAAGGGTATGCACACATCATGAAGCCTTTTGAATAGCATTATCCAATTGTCATGGACACGTCGGAGTGTTGGACATTCAGAACTGGCGTTCACATCATATATTATGTAGCCCTTGACTATTCACCTATTTGAACGACTTCCATGTTGCTTTTGACAGGTGGGTTGAAAGCATTCTCGAAGCCCTCAGAGCCCATAAGCAATCAAAAGAGGTACCTCTCTTGTCCTTGTACACTTCCCTTGAATTTCTTGGTCTCATTCCTCGTAGCCTTCTCTGTTTCTGGTGTAGGCCCCAAAGTGTTGAAGACGAGCATGCCTTGTACCAGATGTCCAGATGCTGGAGGTTCTTGCCTTCTTGGTGCTGTGACGGCCGTAGCCTGTAGGTTCATTCTTTGCTTTTTTTGAGGGGAAACCATGTGTTTGATGCCTAAAGAGAGACGAAAAAGCATCAGCCAGCTACTGTTCATGGAACCACTTGTAAATTGTCAGCTGAAGTGTAGCATCTAAACAAATGTTGTAACGCAGTTTTCTATCCCAAATCGTTCATGATTTTTTTTTTTTGGAACAGAGGTTTGACCCCGATTTCTTCTAAAAAAGTACCAGTACAGAGTTCCTACTAAATTGAAACAGAAAGCAAACTAGAGGCTGACACCATGATAAGCAATTTAAATTTCAAACTACTCTTCAACAGAGACTAGAGTCTAGCTAGCTTGCTAAAGTTTCTCAGACAGCAAAATGTAAGAAGTTCACTGAAAGGGGAATACGAAGTGTTGCTGACTTGTAATTTTTCATCAAAACATGAACCGGATGAATTCATAAGAACATGGTGAAAATGTATTGTGTTTCTAAATCACGTGTTTCTCGGGCCGAAGGCCCAGAGCTGTGCTAGTACTACACCATTCTCCATTAGTCCTTTTCTCGGAGGAATAATCAAGCTGTGCCGTCTTTGTTCCGCTAATTGCATCTTGTCTTCACTCGAAGAGCAGCAGCCGCTTTGTACTTGTGGGCGTTGACACGGTCGAAGAGAATCTATTCTGTTGATAAGTTGCATGGACGATCTGAACACCGCACAGAAGACCACGGAATATCCGCCCTCTACACTCCACCAGAGATGCCTCCAGCGTTTTTTTACTATGGAAGGACGCACATACGTATACACCTCTTCCATACATATCTAGATAAGTTGGTGCATCTCTAACACACGTCTAATCTAAAATAGAGTTTTGACTACTAAATACACTCACTCACGTATACATATACTTTTCTATCGGAGACTTAAAGCCAGGGAAACGGTGAACCAGCAGCATTGAATCTAGGGTTGAAATGCTGGTGAACAGCTCCCCACGGCAGAGCTTGCCGAGGGAGCTAGGCTCGCTCCTCGATTCCTCCAGCGTTTTGAGCTCACAGAAGTGTCAGTCAGCCAGTGACAAGATTCGCAGCAAGATTTCGCTGCTAATTATGGCTATCAGCGTCGCGAGTTTCTGCAAGACCAGGATACATTTGCTCTGGAAAAAGAAGGACGGATTTTCGCTGCAGTTAGCAGCCCGACCTCACCTGGATGGGAAAACGTCCATGTCCAACAAGCAAGGCACAAAGCACACGTCGACGTCTCTCTCGCAGCCTCCATGCTTATTAATTAATTAAACGTGTTCAGTCAAAAGCAACCTGGCGAAGGCGATGCGAAACCGAAGACTTTTCTTCGCCGGCGTTTGCACAGGCGACGAGCAGTGCGAGGCTGCCATCAAATCGAACGCGAGCGAGAGCATCTCTTCTGAAAAATTGCAACTTTGCGGATATGCGCCTCGAAATCTATGGCGAATTTCGCCTTCTCCCTTTCGGCGGACAGATTCGAGCCGACTTTGCCTGGGAAAAAAGGTGAGACTGCAAAATCTCGGCATAAAGCCAAGGAATGGACTAGAGATGAATTCCGTTCTTTAATTAGGAATATTGTGCTAGCACATGACAAAGCAGAACTTAACTACTACTAATCAACTTATCAATCTTGGTAAAAAGAGTACTACTCCCAGTCACAAATAGTTGCCGTTTTGGATATTCGTATCGAAACTTTGATTGTCAATATTTTTTAAAATATTTAAATTAGATACATGAAAATCATATGTGTAGATTTATCTCGAACAGTACTAAGTATTATAATTTTAGTGGGTTTTATAAATATATTATAATAGAAATTAGTTATCAAAGCTTTGTTTTGCACACCGTATCAACTCTAAAACGGCAATTAACTGTGACAGGTGGGAGTACTAGCATTGTACTGTTAATAACTGCGTGTCACTGTGAGCAAGATGTCGAGTACCTGGCCAAAACAAAACACTTGTACTACCGTACAATTTTATTCTGTAATAACTTGGAGAACAGTGAGTAGATTCTTTCCCCTGATCACTTTGTAGTTCACGGTGGTTGGGACTTGGGACATGGAGATGGACATCAACTGTGCCTTCATCCGCGTAAACCGAAGATATTCTTTCCTACGTGTGGTGGTTGGCGAGGAAAGGATTAGCGTTAGCACAGAACGAGGTGTTGGAGAAAGAAATTATCACTTTTCTGTCAATTTTTTAATAGCTCTTTTCTAAAAAAAATTATAAATTTAGTCATCTCCTCCAACGCAGAAGGCACGGCATGTGACAATAGCGCAGGAGAAAGAGGTCTTGCAGAGGGGTAGCGCTGGAAGTGGTGGCTACTGCGCTCTGGAGATGCAGGAGGAGCCGTCGCTCCCACGGCACACGAGCGCGGGAGCGAGGTTCTGCATCCGGCGTGTGCGGGAGCAGGGGGCGCGAGAGGCGCTTCCAGGGTGAAGGGGGAGCTAAATTTACAATTCTATTCTAAAGAGAGCTATTTTTGTAAAAAAAAAACAAAGAGAAAAACTAGAAAAGTGATCACTTCTAAGAGAAAGGCATGGATGGGACTAAAAGCTAAGTACAGAAAGGTACAAGCGGCAAGATCATTTACTTCGTATTGTAGTAGATGGCTAGACTCGGAAGTGAAGCTCGAGTGAGTCTGAGTTAGGATTTGAATCTAGATCTCGGCTCGGTTTAAGCTCGCTAATGATTAATAATTTAATATACACTAATTTTCAATAATAAAAATGTTCAAGTTTAAACTCGACTCGAGCAAATTTATTAAAAATTAATATATAATAATATTTAATAAATGATTCGTCGTAAACCTCAAACATTTTTTTTTTTCAAAAGCCCCAGTGGTGCTGTTCGTTCAGCCATCATTTCCCAATCAGACGTGCACGCACGTCGCTGTAGTGTAGAGGCACTGTCGATTTGCTGTTGTTTTGGCTAAAATAACAGGAGTGCACCGTATCTATCCGCAGAGGCCCACCGAAAGCATGGAGCTAGTTCTAAGACGGCACATCTATACTCCTTTATAATACATCTAAACATTCTTTTCTATGTCCACCTCAAATAATGCACCCCACTAGAGATGGCTCAACCTTCATACACCTAGCGAAACGTCTCCAAAAACTTGCCTCCATCAAAATTAACCTCTGAGATCTTTCCTCAACTTTACTCACCCACATCCGATGGCCATTGTTTAATGTGTCTAACTTATCCCTGTGGCCCACAACAGATCTCCCCCCACCTCTAACATCATCTCAAGAAAAAAGAAACAAATACCCTGGAATTAAGGAAAAGAAAACAAACGTTCTAGAAAAAAAAAGACTATATATTACGTGCTGGAAAAAGGAAACCGAAAGACAGGCACTATACTATTGGATGAATAGGAGATGCAACGAGGGAGAATGAAAGTTTTTTTATGTAAAAGGTGGATGCACGTAACTCATACAGATATACACACACGTGAGGCTTAAGACTTTCGGAACATAAAAAGACACTGTCTCGCGTTGGAGCGCACGGCAGCACCTCAGCCAACTGATATGCTCTGGGTTCATCACTTCTTTGTGCAAGAGGGATGACCCCGCCCCACTGGGAACACCCTAAATTCGTAGGAGTCGTGGAAGAGGAATGTGTTTGTTTCGTACAAAGTTGCTGTAAAAATTCTCCTGTTTCGAACCTACCTCACGGCTTGTAGTAGTCGGTTGTAGGTAGCATACGTTGCTACAATCTAATGAGGTGATTGCTACAAAATGCATGGATTGCTATGATTTAGTAGCCATTGCAATTAGAGTCAACTAGGTAAGCAACTGCGGCATGCCATGTTGTGACCGTAGCTACCCACGTGAGCAAATCGAGAAAACGCGCGATCGCCACTCTCTACGCGAGCAAATCGAGGAGACCCGTGAAACGGTTGAAAGGATATAAATATATCTGAGCTACCGTGGCGTGCCACGCCGCGACCGCCGCTCTGCACGTAAAAAACGGAAAAATGATCTAAACGGGTTTTTTTTTCGAAAAAGGACATAAAAGACCTAAACGATATTTTTTTTAGGATAAGGACAAAATAGGACCTAAACGTAATGCTTAAAAATGCCTAAAGGATATAAATGTAATATATTTTTTTCCCGGAATAGGACCTAAACGTAACTTTTTTTTTCTAAAGAGAATCTAACCATAATTTTTTTTCCCAAAAAAGAACCTAAACGTAAAAAAAATTCGCGGCTCGGCTCGAGCCACGAGCCGAACCGGCTCAAACACCTCTGGTGGCCGGGATTCCACCACCTTTAATAGAGATAGGATTGCTACGGGAAACTAGCATTTTTCTTACATAAAACTTATTGCAAGCGAATATGCCAGACTGCTAGCTATTCTATAGATAGGTACATGCACAAAGTACTTTTTGTTTTTCTGTGGTAGATGCCTCCTTTTCCTGTCTGGATAAACTGGTGGGGAAACGTCTCTGCACTTTCGGCTAGGGATGGCAACAAATCGGATCGAGTGCGGGTTTTATAAAACCCGACCTAATAGAAAACTCGAATTGGAAAACCCGACCTGAACTTGAATACCCTATCGAGTAAAAACTATACCCGAACCCGACGAGTTTGTGCAGTACTGCAGTTAATAGGTCGGGTCGGGTGTGGGTTTTGCAAAACCCGACCCGACAAGAAACCCGAGCCAAACCCAACGGGTACCCGGAACCCGACGAGTATCTGGAACCCGACCCCAAACCCGACAGGTACCCAGAACCCAACTGGTACCTGATAGGTATATGCGGTATTTCGGATATCCGATAGGTACCCGTGGGTGGTTTTATAAACCCGACCCGATCAGGTGAAGAACCCGCAGGTCTAATTGCCATCCCTACTTTTGGCATGTGCTAACTCTGATTTTCAATTTTGGACTCGCAAGTTCACCACCAATCTAGTACTCCTCTATTTCTGAACATATATTATTTTAGATTCTTGCACTTCCATTGAAATATATCTACAAGAAATTTATCACTTCTTTTTATTATATCTTTAGATGATGTATCTTACTCTAATCTATAGTAGTAAATGATATTAGAAATAGCTAAAGAGGAGGGTATAGAAAGAAAAAAATTGATAAAAAGTCACATCAAAATTGTAGAATAACGTGTATTTGAAATAAAAATTAAAAGCTAGAACGACATGTATTAAAAAATAGATGGAGCATTAAATATTTTATTTATGTTACTTTCCCGACTACTACCGTTTCCAAAGCGGAAAAGAAAGATTATATAACCTTGTCTGTTATCGCCGACTAGCCTTTGATTACCTTGGAGACCATCTGCCTAAGCTAAAAAGCACTCTGTACTGTCGGCAATGCATGGCTCAATTAGTTCTAATCTTGTATACTAGCTATTTGTCAGTTCCGATCAATCAGATTTCGGAAGAAAAAAAGCAACCGCAGTTCGTAGAACATTGGTACTCCCTATTAGGTGGTTGTGCTTGTGCGTACCTCGTGCGACAACAAGCAAAACAAGCAAGAATTTATAATTTGGCAACTGCTACTCGTACCAGTGATAAGTACGGCAGTACGTACGTGCAAACAAGTTGGAGAGCTGTGGCGCTCATTGCATCGTCGCGAGGTTGGTAACTAACACATCAGTTAGTCAAAAAATGTTGGGACAGAAGAACACACGAACTCCTTGCTTTACCGATCGACGACATCAAAATCACCCAATCAAATCCGAACACGTAGTAATACTGATCCAACCGATCATATATATATTAGTTAATGCTTGTGCTTATTTAGATGCCATCATTGGTAACTGTCTAGTACTAGTAGTAGTACTCCAGTTTAACAATCTAACTATGGTTGGGGACACTGTGCACTGGTCTAGTCTAGTGTTGTGTAATGCTGCTGATTGCATTGTTGTTCTTCGAAATAGAATGGCAAAATGGTAATTTGTGCGTATCTCCAAGGCCCAACTAAACAACATCCTTTCCCTCTCGGCCCAAGCGGAAAGCGACACGGCTCCACCACAGGACACGACCGCGCGGCCCCACCGTCAGATTCCGCGGGCCCCGCCCCTCGTCGGCCCACGAAATATAGCGCTGTGTAAACACCGGAATCTCACTCCCACCTGGGACCCGTGGAATGGACCATCCGCGGGGCGCCACGTAGGGCGGGTAACGGCGGGGCCCGGTGTGGAATCGGCGAGGACGGCGACAGCGCCGCCGGGGCGAGATTCCCCAACCATTGGATCGACCTTTAGGTGGACACGTGGCTAAGGCTGATATGCACGGACTTTGGTGGCGTAGTAGTACTGTACTACTTCCCTCCGTCCAATCTTATATAATTTATTTTTTTATTGTTATAAAGCACCGAGAGATATTGAAAGTAACCAGATTATTTTTAGTTATTATTATTAAGTACTATATTCAGTATATACATGTAAAGAATATGAAGTAAAGATGGATATTTATTAGAAGTATACAAAGAATATCACACTAATTTTATATTAAATATAAAATACGTGTTATATTTATCGTTCAAACAATACCCTTGCAAACTTGGACGGAGGGCGTATTTTTATAGGAGTGAAAGCTGCCGTTAAGTGGAGTAGCTTTCTACTTATTTTTCTTTTCATAAATTGTTTTCCCCGTTTTGGTGCATGAATTGTCACGGTTGCCGCCTAGGAATTCGAGATGGCATCATGTAAAATTTTGGGGATTGGAATTCCACTCTCTGCTTTGGATGTTAATCATGATTAAGCGGAGAGAAGAATTCTGTAACAACGCCAAAGGTTTGATTTGTCCCAGAGGATTACTCTCTATTGCAGTAGTAGTAGACTAGTAGTACGTACTACTTCATCCGGTAGCAAATGGACGGTGGATTCGAGGCTTCAAGCCGTGCAGTACATGACTGTCACGCTAAATGCATTTAGCCAACCGGCGGCTAGTACGACGCACGGTACTGATATCACACTGGCTACGGTTTGTGTCTCACTAGTTTATTGTAAATATTCCGAATTTAATTTGATATATTGATCTCTCCATTGCTGAGCCTCTTGAGGATGACTACAACGACTAATTATATTGTTTGCAAAGAAAATTAATGCTAAGCCTCGATTTCCATTAACCACATATTAGATGAGCTATTGAGTTGGTTTGCATTACATTTCGAACTTTTTCTTCGGTATTAGCCGTGGTTTAAATGAAAAGTCGACCCAATAAGCTAATATTAAAAACCCCAATTTGTTGTTGGTGTGAGAAGCCGGGGTTGAACGAAATTGAGTAGAGCACTTATCCAGATTTGCAAAAGCAATAAACAAGAGTAATTCCTCGCGAAAGAAAAATGAGTAACAAGAAAAAATGTTAACCATGACGATGCGACTCCACACATATTGATCTCGTATTTTTCGAGCTGTCTTCCGTATCACAAGGAAGAGTCTTACAGAAGCATTTGCGTGAAGGGCAGCACAGGTTGCGTTGTACGACCTTGTATAAGGCAATATAAGCAAAACGGATCAGGTGTACGGGCAATTGGTAGTGCAACTGTAACTGAAGTAGTCCACTCCGACCGTTAGTTTTGGATCTGAAAGCCTACGTTCTTCGTGTACTGTTTATAGCATTGTTTATGACTGTAGTTGAGGCACAATTGCGTGTAATTGCTTAACTTGTAGTCGTAGTAGCACCGGAAGTGATCCTGGTCCAACCAAAGCATATGCATAATTGAGTCATGTCTCATGTGGGCGTGCATGCGCAGTTTCTTATAAGCGATTTACATGAAAGAAAAGCAGCCTCAAGAATGCACGCATGCATGCCACGATAAAAACCGTATCTAATTTTCTTTTATTTGGTGCAATTAATGGGCATGAGAAGTTGACGTGAGAAATTAATTAATAAAAGAGCGGGAAGATGCATGGTTTGGTTGTTGCCTGATGCTCAGGGATTCTCCTCGAGCAATGTCGATTTTAGGAAACTTTAATTTGGGATTATTCTAAGTCTCTAACTTGAAGCATGGTTCGAATGATGCTTAAACAAATTAACAAGGCAGTCTTAAGGCAAGCTGCGAGCCAGTAGTGGCGAGCACGACGGCCAATCTGCCACATATCAGAAAAGCTCAATAATTCCGTGTGATCCTAACGAAAAGGTTTCTTGGGCCCAAATAAAAGAAAGAAAACACAACACAGGAGAGGTTTGACTCAAATGGTTTCCAGTACAAAGACAGCTCTTGAACACAGATTTCCTGGTTTTTCACCTGACGACCAGTCAATAAAGTTTTCTCTCTGAAATATGGGTATATTCAATATATGGGTATATTGAATATATGGGCTTATCAAGAAAGCTGAACATAATGGGTGGAGAATTGAATGCATGGGGTCAATTTTTTTAGACTTGAAGCCGTCCGATCGATCAATTCCCGGTCAGACGGCCGGGTCATGCATGTTTGCCAGTCCAAGTTCATAGGCGCCCTCATGAGTGATTTCATCCATTAATTTCGCCTCATATTATCTGCTGCTCACGGTAGCTAATTAACTTGCCATATACGCCCTCCCACACTCAAATTAACGGTTTCAGGGTAACTACGTCCATCCGGCTACACGCAGTCGAACAAAAACTTGGTGCTACTCCCTTTGTCACGTGTAGTTGTCGTTTTAGATATCGACGCTGTCGACTTTTGTAGTCGGCAATAAATTTATGGGGTAGGCGTTAGATCTCAAACTCGATGGTCACACAAGACAAGGGATTATACAGGTTCAGACTCTCGCGAAGGAGATAATACCCTAATCCTGTGTGCTGGAATTATGCTGATCTCTAGGATCTGGGGTTGCTCAAAGCGCAATATGCTCTGGGCGATATGAGGTGTGCTATGCTCTATGGCTTGATTGCTCTAGGCTTGGATGGTCCGATCCTTATGTTGTTGCCCGCCCTCTCCCTTATATAGTGGGGGTGGGGTGGCTTACAGAGTCCTGATCGGTTTGCAGATTTCGATCGGTTACAAGATTCTAGTCGGTTAATAGGATAGAGTTTACATCTTTATCCACCCTATTAACGACTCGGATTACAACCGTATCTATCATATCTAAATATAAGTTCAACTTTCTTTAGGATATGTCCCCTTGCGCACGGCAGCGGGGCCTGACGCGGGGAGTATCTTCTGGGCCTCCCTCTTGGGCCTGTCATGAGGGTACCCGGGTTCTTATATTCCACAGACGCGGTGTTCAAAACACAGTTTTGCTCACTAATTTATACTATAATATATTTATAAATCCAACAAAATTATAATATTACGAAAGATGCATGATTTTCACGTATCCAATTTAAACATTTGAAAAGGTATTGACAATCAAAATTTTAAAAATTTGACTACACCTAAGTCTAAAAGGATAACTATTATATTTGTGACCGGGAGGAGCTCCAATGCAATCCTAGCCATGCGTTCGCCGCCACACACGTCGTACAGCCTCAAACACAACTAGATCGCCCAATCGCCGTGCAGAAGACGAACGACAAGCATATATATGTATGTAATATGTTCCTTCCTACACGCAGGGTTTCGGATTTCGGTTTCGGATAAAATACCGTTCATGCCCGGAAAACGAAATTTCGGCGAAATTCGGTAATTTCGGACAAATCTCATCCGGAAATTCAAATTTAAAATTTGAATCCAGATTTTTTTATACCGGTAAGTACCGAAATTCGGCGAGATTGGGCGAGATCTCGCCGAAAATTAGCGAGATTTCGGCAATTTTGACAAGCTCGAAATTTGGTCGAAAAGATGGAGAAAAATTTCGAATTTTTTTGTGGAGAGTTCTGACATATTATTAATGCTGTCATAAAAATTTCAGATTTTTTTGAATCATGTAAATTTTTTAAAAATTGAAACATTGGTATTGTCGTAATGAAACGCTCGCCGGCAATTTTGAACTGAAAGAAAAATGGGACAAAGCATGTTATAAATATTTGAAATTTTAATAGCATGATTCTGACATGTGAATAATATTGCCATAAAATTTTGAGTTGTTACTGAAGCTCGAGGAATTTTTAAAAATTGGGGAATTCGGGTATGCGTGAAGTATGAAATTTTGACATTTTGGTGAAATTCGAAGATTGAGAGTCACAATTCGAAACAATTAATGTATATTGGCATGACAATTATTAAAAATGTAATAAAATCGATACACACAACAAGTCTTCACATATTTGCATATGACAATTAAATGAATGTATGTTTGCATCACATACCTACGAGTAGTAAAGCGCCCGTGGTGCAAACTCCACCTCCGCATTGTCGATAATGATCTCGTGGTACCTCCTCTCGTGTTGTTGCTTGTATTCCTCCCAGGTCATGTCTCGTGGTATCCAGGCAGACTTCCAATGTTGGTAATGAGACTCCCAGGTATCAGATTTCTCGGACTAGTGAAGGTACATGACATTGGCAGATGAGTGCCGTGCATATGGATCGACGTATGGATCATTGTAGTCAAATGGTAAAGAGATGCTCGATCCATCATAACTCATCAGAATAGTACCCACCTCGATCCCATCCGCACGCATTTGACTATACCGGTATGCTCAATGGAATGCCCAAATGGCTGGAGGACTCGCTGCTACACCATGATTGAGCACCATCCTGTGGTTGTGCTGCCTGGCGTCCACCCCCACCATGCGACGTGCCCTTCCCGCTCGCTGGTCTGCCGTGAGTCACCTCTCGGGCGATACCCTCGATGCGATCCTCTCCCGGTGATTGTGGTGTGGACGGGCCGGAGGAGTACCGGTCGGCTTCCGTCCGTCATCGCCAGAGAGTCTCGCCGCATCGCGATGGCCGAGCTACTCTTCGAGTCGCACATTATCGGAAGGTGTTGCCGTGTCGTCCTCACTGCCGACAATAGGCTCATCATCAATTCGGCCTTTTCCTTTTCCTTACCACTCTGGCTGTCCGATAACTTTTGTAATCCGCCTAAAGCTCCTGCTAGAGTGTCGTCATCCTCGGCGTCGGTAGCACGCTTTCTCTTCCCTGTGTGCGTGTCTCAGATGTTCCACTCCGCCTAACTGGGAGGCTCTTCCCTCCCGTGGCCAATTAGAAGTAAGGTTAACATTGTTCTCGTGTTTGGACATACATGGTTAAAAGTGGAATGGAAAACAATTGCATTGTTTACTGTTGCCTTAGACATCTCTTCATTGGGATGGAGTCAACCACGAATCTCATTGGGAGGGTGGGTCGTCGCGACCGTATCCTCGTCGAGTAAAGGCTCCCGATGAGACTGGATGAGTCGAACCACTCGCAATTGGGTCATGGCGGGATGCATCGCATCCTCGATCGAGCGATCCACGTGGTCTTCGTCTTGGAGTCCGCGAGTGGATTCATAGTCTCAAGGCGAAGTCGCAGGTTGTAGTGCACGAACACGAGCTATTGAGCTTCGCGATAACTTAAGCGGTTTCGTAGCTGCGTGTGCACCAAAGCAAATGTGCTCCAATTGCGTTCACACCCACTCGACGATGCGCTGGGACACCAACCTCAAGGCGAACCTGCGTATTGGCGTCTCATTCGAAGGCCATCCACCATTGAGTGTGAACAATACGAAGAAAGAAAAGTCGATGAGTGCTACACAACAACATACCAACCAACCTCAGTTTATGTACTTACCTGCCGTCATTTGGTTATCGACGGTATTGGTGCATGCAAGGTGGGTGGCAAAACGTCCCGTCTAAGGCGGTATGTGTCTGCTTCTCGTAGAGCCTTCACCATGATAGCGTCGTCATCGACCATAATGCTTAGTGCGATCGAGGCGCTCCATGTCTGGAGTCTTGCATATGTTGTATGAGAGCGGGACTTGGTCCGGGACGGAGGCTGCAATTGATGAAAAGATTGCATAGTTAGTATAATAGATGCGAACATTGAATACTTAGCATAATAGAACTGAACATGTTAATTTCACTTACCGGCTTACACAAATGTGGTTTCCCTTATTTCGGCAAATCTCTTTTCCATGACTTGTAGGAATATCCTATACTGTTCTCCATGTTCCCGTAAGTTATTGTTGTACTCATTCCGTGCAATTGCGTACTGCATCATTACACCGCTGATTGTTGGTAACTTGTCTCGATCCGCGAACCTCAACAACTTGTACAAGGGTTCTACGACCACCACGGTTCACTCCACCCATGACCAGAAATCCCTGCCCACGAGGTGGTCATATGCGTACTTGCCCTCCGTCATTTCAGCCCACCTACTACCTATCCAGTCAGGATGTGTCATCCACTGCTGGAACTTTTCCTTTTTTTTAAGAAGCTATCAAGGAAAACAAAGGTCGTCCCAAATCTAGTGGCATTTGGCCTCACCAACTCTCCACCAATATGTTGCCTCATCTACGCATGTAGATTCTTGTGGTTGTATAAAAATCTGCAGATTCTCTTGGCCTATGCCACAATATCTTTGATACATTCCACCTCGCATACGTCTTTTAGCATAAGATTTACGGTGTGTGCCAAGCAAGGCTGCCATACTATACGAGGGTACTGCACTCGTAACATCTGGCATGCTTTCTTGAAGTTGGCACCATTGTCAGTAACCACCTGCACAACATGCTCCACCCCAATCTCCTCGGCCACCACCTTTGTTATCTCGGCTAGTAGGTATTTGTGGTTCTGGACCTTAGCTGTGAATGAGCAAGCAAGAAGTTAGTACGTGTGGCAATGACGATCATACGGAATAGGAAAAATAAATGAATTTTGTACCTGTGGCATTTACGGTCTTATGGAAGAACATCATCCCATTGCAGTATACCATGAAGTCGATGATACTCTGCTGTGTAGGTCCTGTCCAGGCGTCGCACATCACTGTAACACCAAAGGTGGCCCAGTCGTCCCTAAACCTTCGAAAGTACTTCACAATCTCCTGCTCATTCGCGTCCAAGTACTTACCGTCTATCTCGTATCCTCGTGGTGCACGAACCCCTGGGCCTAGCTCCTGCGTCAGCTTAATTGCAGCTATGACCGCATGCACAAAGAGATTAGTACAATCATCACACGACGTGTAACTTACAAACATACAATTGTTTCATACATGTGAAATACGGGCAGTCCACCTTCCTTCCGGGAATTGCATTAGCATGTAACCACTTTGACCATCCCCTTCCTAGCTTCTCCCGCTTCCCTGCTTTGGAATGCGGTGTCAATCTGAGGTTATTGCGGGGCACTAGCCCGTGCAAGGTCGACATCCATGGAGGCATGGCTTTCCCGTGTCGATTTGGATCGACCGAACATTTTGCTGATAGTCGATTGAATTGAAGACTTCCGTGCACCACTCCCGGAACCCGAACCTTGCGTCAAACCTTGGCTCCTGAGGTAGGCCTCTTCTGTAGAGGCCTTTATGGCCATCTTAAGCTGCTCATCCTTCGTGCCCATGGTGGCCCATTCGGTGCAAGCCTCCTCCTGACGCAGGCGAATCGCCTGCTTCTTCTTCTTTTTGTCACGACCACCACGGAGGTCCGCGATCATGGCTTGCCTAATCACTTTAGGCACGTTGGGCGAGCCTTCACATCACCGCGCGGCGATAAATGTTCCTTAAGACGGGTCGCCCCTCCACCCTTCATAACATGCGTGCAGTAGTTGCACCTCGACCCTGAGCCGATGCGCTCCCCGTGGTCCCATACGGTACCCTGAGGCTCCGCCATCACAACGACCTACAGCCTGCATCATTACGAAAAAATGCATGATATATAAGCTTGTATGACCATGTGCTTGTTTGCATGCAGATCAACATTCTTAACTCATCGATGTTTCTTTGAAATGCATGATATATGCCTTCGTTGTGAGGCTTGCTAGCTGTACCATACTACCATACAAGTGACTAAGTGAGTAAGTGACATAGTCTTTTGAGTTTTGAAGACATACTGACATATGAATTATATCCCACATGAGTACATGCATTGTTAGTTCTTACTAGACTATATCCCACATGAATACATGTCTAAATAAGCAAAAAAAAATACAGCTGCACTTAAAATCCAACAAATCACTTTGTTCATACCAATTTTTTTGGAAGACCGAAATTTCGCCTTGAACGACCGAGATTTCGCCTTCTAGCACCGAAGTCTCGCCCTGGGAGGCCAAGATTTAGCTCCTGAGGCTAGGAGCTGGCCGGATTTGGCCGGATATTGGCCGGACCAGAGAGGGAGGAAGCTGGAGAATGGGGCTGCGCAGGGGAAAGTGAAATGGCAGAGAGCCTCTCGGTGGAATGAGCTGTGAATGAACTTCAATGATTGACGATGTATTAAAACCAGTGAGTTGTCAATGTATAAAATGAGTTATTTCTCATCGCTATAATACATGAGCACACATATCTCAGTGGTAAGGCTAAACTCTATCAAACAAGAGGTCACGAGTTCGAATCTTCACAACGACATTTCTTTGCAACTTTTTTTTCCATAGTTCGGAGCATGTAAAAATTACCAAAATTTTTTTACATAGTTGCAATGCATCAATGATGCTGTCATAAAATTTTGAGAAGATGATCAAACATAAAATAATCACAGAAAACATGAAAGTGTTACTTCATAATAGTTTTTTTCCAATAGTTTCAACAATGTAAAAATTACAAAAAAAAATTGTTACATATTTGGAAAGCATCAATGATCTTGTGATAAAGTTTTGAGATCATGATCAATCACAAAAAAATACCAAAAATATGTGAATGTAGTACATCACTGTTTTCGAAATGTACATCACGTCCTTGTACCACATAAAATTTTTATTGACTCATCAAAACTGGTTGAATTTTTTTTAAACTTTTACAACAGGTTTATGAGAGAATTTTTAAGCTCCCATAAAAATTTTAGGTAATTATCAGACATTAATAAATCTATACAATTCTAGCACTGTCACTACCTCATTTATCCTATTTCTGATTTTTATTTTTAAAACATAACAAATGATATTAAAATATTTTAATAAATTTTATGTATTATCCTACATATCTTATGATACTCCCATAAATTTGTCATAGCATTAAAATGCATTCTCAATTTTTTAAAATTCAGAGAGTGTTTCTGCCGAAATGCCAAAAAGTCTAAAAAATCAACTTTTTCGAAATATTATCATTGAAGATCACTTCCTGAGAACTTATTGATATAATTCCGGTCAGATCCGGCCAAAAAAAATCAAATTCCGGTTTAAAATTCCGAAATCTCGGCGGTTTTTGCCGAAATCTCGTCGAAGAAATTAAAATTCCAAAATTTACTGTAGCAATTTCAATTTTTTTTTTCAGATTTTTCCATCCGGCCGGTTGTGCAAACTCGCTGGGGTCCGAAATCCGAGATTTTGGCGAATTTCGCTGGTTTTTGTAACCTTGCCTACACGTCGCCACGGGTCCCGCCAAAAATAATGGACTCGTTCCTCGCACGGCACCAAAAACCTCTTCTGTTTCGCCATCCAAAATCCTCTTGGACGTGCCCGGGAACCTGATAGCTAGATAAGCTGTTGCTTTGAGGATCGTGCGTGCAAACGCAAACCTGCAGCGTGCGAGCTAGCTCGACGGCTGGAGATTCCTGAACCGTCGAATCCGCCAGAAAGGCGGCTTCTTGCTGCCGCCTGCCAGTAGTAGCTATCTCCTTGTTTGCCAGCCGTATTTGCCTTGCGTTAGCGGCTTCTCGTGGCCACAGCTCTACATGTTCTGGAGAGTAGAGGCTTGAGATGACGTGGACTCCTAGTTCGTGTGGTTCATTGTGTGATTTGGTATTTCATCAGCCGACCTGCTTGACAGATCAAACAAATAAAAAACATAACACCAACAAAGGTCATTTTCGCGTTGACGCCGCCTTTTGAAGTATGTCATCCTAACTCGAATAGAATGAACGGAGAAAATTCTAATAGAGGTCCCTAAATTTATATAGTGAATTCCTTAGACCTGTCTAAGCATGGATATTCATTGGTGGTGGCTTAACAATATAACCCTAGCTCTATCTATTATTTTGCTATATTTAAAATCCCAATTTTTTTGTATAGTATTCAACAAATTCTAATGTGTGTTAGTATTTGACAGATTTTCTTTTTATTTTCTTTTTTATCTGCAAAAAATTAGTTGAATTTTAAACAATTGGTTGAAGTCCTATCCCACCAAAGTGTGTGACACGTATCACTCGTCCCTATTTCTCGTACCCTCCTCCACCTAGGGATGTAAAATGAATATGAATTGCCCGCTTTATTTGACCCTCGTATTTCGACGATATCTATTTTTTTGCGAATATGAATCTAGGAAACCAAATACCATTTGTATTGCTATTCGAACACAAACAATATCTTTCTTTTTTGTGAATTCGAATTCAAATGTGGTATTAAAAAACAATTATCAAATCAAATAAGATTCATAGCCACTTTTTAATTTCCCTAACTATCTAACCCACTAACAGCTAACAACCAACAATTACCCCAAGGCCCAGCCCCTCAGCTATTCCCCTTCCCTTTGGTAACGATCTAACCCAAACCGTGCGGGCCAGTTGCTCATCCTCTGTCTTCCTCCATGCGATTGTGCTAGTGTGCCGAGAGACGGCTAGAGTTTACTCTATTATAGCTGTTGCAGAATGAGTTTGATTTTTGAGAGGTTTAAGTACTTAAGAACAATTAGAATTATGATGTTTTGTACTATCTACGTAAACTGATAGGTACTGAGTTGGAACCTTTTGTCCTTTATTAAACTTTGTTGTGCGATGGTATGTACTTTTTCCCTGACACATGCTATGGATTTGCTTGACATTGATTGTTGCCTTATATTGTTTCTGGCTGCATGATGTTGTGGCGCACCACGATTCACGCGTTACATGTTTTCGTCCAGCTATGTTGTGTTGTCTTGTTGTGTGTGTGTGTGGAGGTTTTGCATACCATTCCACATGTCAAATCTGAACAAGTTGCTATCAAGATCGGAGTTGGAACTCAATTTTGTTAAGCAACATTATGTTGTAAGATATTATAATCTGACACGATATTCTATGCATATTCATATTTAAGCATGTTCATATGTAGTCATATTAATCTAAAATACATGAATCCAGAGAACTTTGTCAAACTTTTGATGTATGGTTATATGCACTTTTGTTGGCGTATACTATGGACTCACTTAATATTGTTTGAAATTGATTGTTATGTTACATTGTTTCTGGCCACATGATGTTGTGGTGCATCATGATCCATGCGTTACTTGCCTTTGTTTAGCAGTGTTGTGATCTTATGTTGTGCGTGGAGGTTTTGCATGCAATTCCACATGTCATGTTGTGTGCGTGTGGAGGTTTTGCATATTATTCTACATGTCAAATTTAAACATGTTCATATTATGTTGTAGGATATTATAATATGGCGAATCAAGTATGTATTCTATTTGAATTCATACTTAAGCATATTCATATGCAGACATATTCATCTAAAACAAATGACTATGAGCGCGCTTTGACTTCTATTTGATTTGTTTTCACCACTAAAATCATCTCTGTTAAACTTTTGATGTATGGTTATATGCACTTTTGTTGGCGTATGCTATGAACTCACTTAATGTTGTTTGAAATTGATTGTTACGTTACATTGTTTTCTGGCCGCATGATGCTGTGGCGCACCATGATCCATGTGTTACTTCCCTTTGTCTAGCAGTGTTGTGATGTCACGTTGTGCGTGGAGGTTTTGCATGCAATTTCACATGTCATGTTGTGTGTGTGTGTGGAGGTTTTGCATGTTATTCCACATGTCAAATCTAAATATGTTCATATTATGTTGTAGGATATTATAATATGGCGAATCAAGTATGTATTCTATTTTGAATATGTACTTAAGCATATTCATCTAAAACAAATGAATATGAGCGTACTTGGACTTTTATTCAATTTGTTTTCACCGCTAAAATCATCACACCCTGGAACCAAAATCCATGGTTGAGGTCGATTGAACTTAGAAAACTCTGTGAAACTTTTGATTTATGTTAATATGTATTTTTGTTGGCGTGTGCTAAGGACTCACTTAATGTTGCTTGAAATTGATTGTTGCCTTATATTGTTTCTGGCCGTATGATGCTGTGACGCCCCATGATTTATGTGCTACTTGTTTTTGTCCAGCGATATTGTGATGTCGTATTGTGCATGGAGGTTTTGCATGCAATTCCACATGCCGTGTTGTGCGTGGAAGTTTTGCATGCAATTACACATGTCAAAACTGAATGTATTGACATCAACATCGGAGTTGAAACTTATTTTGTTATACAACATAATGTTGTAGGATATTATAATCCGATCGAAACAAGTACGTATTCAATTGGAATTCGTGTTAAAGCAAATTCATGTGTAGTCATAGTCATCTAAAATACATGAATATACTTTGAATTCTGTTCAATTTGTTTTCTCCTATAAATCATCCTAATTCAGTACCAAAATCTACGGTTAAGGCCGATTGAAACCTAAAAACCTAGCCAGGAGGGAAAATAAAAGAAATCGGATTGATTTTTGCGAATTTTTCGGTCCGCTCATTTATACCCCTTTATAATAATGCACCTAAGCAATTTTTCTTACGTCCACCCTAAATAATGCACCTCATTAGAGATGGTCCAATGTTCGTGCACCCAGCAAAACGTCCCCAGAAACTTGCATTCATCAAAATGAACGTCTCAGATCTTTCCTCAGTTTTACTCACCCACATCCGATGGCCATTATTTAGTGTGTCTAATCATCCTTGTGGCCCACAACAGACATCCTCCACCTACATATTTGGAAGGAGAGCGAATCAAACAAGGAAATAAATTAGGAGGATACGCATGCAAGGAAACCAGACTTGAATTTTTTACTGACCAAAATTGTACGTACTACATATTTGGAAGGAGGGTGAATCAAACAAGGAAATAAACAGGGAGGATCCACATGCAAGGAAACAAGACTTGAATTTTTTATTGTCCTGGCATTGTGATCGTATTTTTTCCCGAATATGACCCTTCTCGATACTTTTTTACGGATCTAGCCCCATAGAGCCTAATTTCAGCTCACGGAGAGCGTTAAAATTTTTGTTTTAATTTTTTATCTAAGGAACCAACGGTCTGTGAATGTTGTTTAATTCTTTTCAATTTTTTCTCGCGGAACCAGCGGCCGACGAGCACTGTTTAATTTTTATCTTTTTTCCTTGCGGATCCAGCGGTCGGCGAGCGCAATTTATTTTTCCATATTTTTCCGAAATCATCCTTGTGGCCCACAACAAACCTTCCCTCACCTCCAGCATCAACAAGGAAAAGGAAACAAACGTCCTGGAAAAGGAAAGGACCATACATTACGTGCTGGGAAAAGGAAACCGGGAGATGGGGCAGAGCGACCGGGAGAACGCAGGTCAGCAATAGCTCCACGGTCGCCATCGGTGGCTTTGCTGACGCGGCGAGGTTCTTTGGTCGCGACCTCATGACATTTACCTCGGCAAATTTATAATTTATTTTTTTTAAATAATTTTATTAAGTACAAAATAATCGAAAGTTTTTTTTGAGAATTTTTCTATAATTTTTTAACCTAATTTGCTATCTTTTCAAAAATCCTTCTATATTTAAAAAAAATGAAGGCAACTCACCTGTAGCTTCTTCTAGTGCATTGCACTGACAGAAGCTTCTTCTCTTCCTCCTCCATTAAAGCAAGAAAGAAGCTCCAAAGCTCTATCAATCCCGCACCAAATCTCCTCTTTCCATCTATGGTGTTAATTCCTAAATTTCGTACTCTATTGCCAAAATTTCCTCCCAATCGATTTGATCCCAAATTATGGTTTCCATAAATATGCTTGTTTGGGGCTATAAAAGCCGTGAGCTCTCCTCCACCCCATCGTATTGCGTAAATCCTAAGTGCTCCTTCTTGTAAAGATCGCGGATTTTGGAGGTAACCAAGCCATCACCGTCATCTTTCAGCGAAATTCACCGCAAGTAACTCCTCCCATGCATAGCCGGTCTGCGGCGATCTTGCGCTTGATCTGCCGAGCCAGCTGCGACCGCCGACCACCCTGGCCGTCCCTCCCTTCTTGTTGGCCAAGCCCGGAGAGCACTGTTGTGCTCTCTGTGGAAGCTGCAAAAAAAATAATCTAAAATCAAAAAAAAATTCTTTCTCTTTCTTGATTTAAAATCTTTTGGGAGCCCGTTTTCGCCCATTCGACTTCCATTTAGTTCCGTTTTTCTTTCTAAATTCATTTAAAATTCTAAATTTCTCTTTTATTATTAAGTGTTGTATTCATACTTATCTTCTTATTTAATTGATAAGCGAGTGTACTGCTGTCGTAGCGTTAACACAGGCACTATACTATGAATCATGCCATTTGGATCACAATATTCACACATCCAATCTCACGTAATCGCGGTCCACAGGCCAGAACACCGCACGGGCAAAATAGTCATTTTCAAACTACAAAAGCCTCAAAACCAATTTCTTTTCCACACCAAAACCAACCAACACCCAACGCATTTTTCTTTTCTTTCCGCCTCTCTTCTTTTCATTCCTCTCTGCTGCCTCTGAGTACTCCCTCTCATCTCCCCCTCCCCTCCTCTCCTCTCCTTTTCATTTTCTTTCTTTCTTTCTTTTTCCATTTTCCCGTGGATTCCCATGGTCGCCACAGTGGAGTCTCGCCCGCCGCATGTCCTCTTCGTCATGACCAGCCGCCGCCGCGGTTCTTCGCCGGCGGCGACTTCCGTTTCCTTCAGGTCCCTACGCTCCGTCTCCTCCGCTCCTCGGTAAGTTCCCCTTAACTCCCCTTCTTGTCCTCTTTTCCTTCCTTGTTTCCGGCCATCCTGAAACAAATAAGGAACTGCTGCTTGCCTCGCTTGATGGTGTTCTTTAGTTCCTTGTGATCCATGCTTAGGGCGCTAAAAAATACCAGTGCTTTTTTTTGGTTCTTGTGATTTTTTTTTCTTGAGGTTTTATTGGGTGCTTTAGTGTTCAGTATCACTTTGCCTATTTGGCGATCAACCGCGGCGAGTTCTTGAATTTTTTTTTGTGGTGTTTTCGGTTTCTTGTAGGGGTCCCTTGCTTGCTCTGTGCTGCTTGTTCTTGGTCCTTGCTCTGTCCGTCTCTGCGGCGGTGGGGGATTGCGTGGAGGAGAATGATGACGACGGTCGCTGCCTCGGCTTCCGGGATGTGTGCGCAGACCGGAGTTCCTTCTGCTTCTCGTCCTCGGCGGTTCAGACTTTGCTTGCAAGCGAGGACGGCATCAAGGAGCCCGATTTGGATGTGTCAAGGGACTGGGGGCCATCACGGCCATTGGGCTTCCCAATGTCCGGCGGAGGCGTGGTAACTTGCTCTTCTGCAGATGCGATGATCACTTGGGTGCGTAATGGGTTGGGGCGAGAGGGCAAGGATGGTGGGAGGTATAATGTGGCGTCGTGCCAGGCGCCGCTTGTGCCTGACAATTGGATGCGGGCATCGCATGGGGTGCCGCTGGAGTTGGATGGCACAGCCACAGATGTCAATCCAAATGGCCTTTATGGTTCCTCGTCGATGTACGTGGAGATAAATCCACCAGTGTTGGATTGGGGCAGGAGTAACTTGTATGCAACCTCTATGGCCACCTTGACTGTGGTGAATTTGAACAATGACAGTGTCTTGTTTGTCTATGAGCCATTCAGCACTGATCCACAGTTCTATGTGTATGGTTATGAGGATCTGGTGCTTCAGCCCAGGGAGAATGCATCGGTCAACTTCATATTCTTGCCAAAATTGTTGGGCTCTGCATCAGCGCATTTGGTTTTGCAGACGAATTTTGGTGGATTCATTATACAAGCTAAGGGCATGGCTGTCAGGTCACCCTATCAGATACTGCCATTGACGGGGATGGATGTCGTAATAGGTGGTCACCTGGAGAGGAACTTGTCGATACACAACCCTTTTGATGATTCTCTCTATGTTGAGGAAGTGGCTGTTTGGATGTCTGCATTTGAAAGCACAGAACAATCTTCCCACGTAGTTTGTCAGTTAGGCCCTTTAGATGAGGCATTGGAGTTAACTTCTTTGAGTAGCAACTGGTATACAGCAAGCAGTACTGAATTTGGATGGTCAATGATCCATATTAGGCCTAGTGAGCAGTGGGAGGTGCTTCCTTCAAAAAGAAACACTGTCGTACAGTTGAAATTGCAACCTCTTTCGGAAGGCAAGTTGTTTGGTGCTATCTGCATGAAACTGCGCAATTGCACAACTGATACAATGGATACTGTTGTTATACCTATTGAGCTAGAGGTGCATGCGCGAACCTACTATGATTCCACTAGCTTAGTTTCTGTGACATTTGAGCATATATCATCTTGCGCTGGAAGTGGGTCAATATTTTCCCTTTCTGTACGTAATGATGCAACAAAGTTACTGAGGATTGTAAGCGTGACTGAGGATAACAGAGATGGCCCAGTGTCCTTTCAGGTTAGGTACCTGAGTGGATTGATACTCTTCCCTGATACCATAACAGATATAGCTCTGATAAGATACACTTCTTCAGTTCCAAAGGATATTTCATTTGACAACTGCAATATAGTGGTAGAAACAAATAGCTCTCTTGGTAGTTCAATCGTGATACCCTGCCAAGATATAATGTGTGCATCTCTTTCTTATACAACTAGTGTTGTTGCTGAATCTTATGGGCCATTTGCATTTTCTGAAGAAGAGACATCTGCTAACTCAAGGATGAGATCTTTGGGCAGAATCTTAGAAATAGAACGCCCGCATAACATGAAGGTAATTCCCTTGCGCGAGTTTTTGAATTTAGAACCTCATGTTGTTTCAATTGGTCTTAATTAACTGGACTAGAAGTTGCTTTTGAACACTCAATGCTTACAAAAAATGATATATGAACTTAGTACTGATAGCACCTTGTCATGCATCATGCTGTTTCATTAGTTTCATCCAACCCACTATATTGTTATCTCTTTTATTTCTTTTCAATCCCACAAAGTTATCTCATGTAGGTTGTATGTTTGTATGGGTATGTTAAGCTTACTGTCTTCTATAGCATGCTTTTATCTCATTAAAGAAAAGTTTTGGATGCCTTGATTGTGGTTGTCATTAGTCTTAATCATCTATTTGAATAATGAACGGACAAAATAGACCAAGACAGGCACATGAGGTAGTCTTGCTCCCTTATAGAATAATGCTCTTTCTAGCATTTCAGAGATCAATGTCCGCTAGCCTGTCTGATGGACCGGTGCATGATATTTTAGAGTAAATGTTCATTTCATAACAATTTCCATTATATCTGGATACAGTTTCTAGTAATAGATTTATTGGGTCTTGAGAGTAATTCCTATGACAGGAGAATACCTTGGTGGTGACTTTGATGCACCGGAGAAGGTTCTCATACATTAGATACTGTAATGATAATTGGAGACTTGAGGTATTGATCTAGTTGGCCGCTGTATGTATTAGAGCTATTTGATGTAGAGACAAGTGAAGTACTTATCAATTAGTTGGTAGCTCTTGGAAGGATGCACCGGGTTCTCATACATTAGATACTGTACTGATAATTGGAGACTTGAGGTATTGATCCAGTTGTCCGCTGTATGTATTAGAGCTATTTGATGTAGAGACAAGTGAAGTACTTATCAAGTAGTTGGTAGCTCTTGGAATTACAATATTTTTCTCCTCATTTTTCATTTTTTTGTTGTTTTTGATGCATTTATGTAATGAAAACTGTTTGGTTGATTATCTCAAGTGTCTTTTACCTGTACACATTTACATATTTTTGCTTGTGAATCTGCTCATGTAATTTAATAAAATAATTTGCAGCCAACAATCATCAGAGCAGTCAGAGCTGATGACATGGTACTTAGAAGATGGAGATCTCATGGCACAAGGACTGGGATTTCTGTTCTCACAGATCATGAACTGTTGTTTCCTGTTGTGCAAGTTGGATCACAGTTTTCTAAATGGATAACCATCCACAACCCAAGCCTGGAGCATGCAGCCATGCAGCTGGTACTGAACTCTGAGGAAATCATTGGCCAGTGCAAAACTGTAAATGACGCATGTGAACACACATTCTCAAGTAGATCTCCGGAAATTGACTCGACAGAGACTAGATTTGGTTTCTCATTAAGTGATGCAGCAATTACTGAGGCCTATGTTGGTCCTTTGGAGAGTGCTTTACTTGGCCCTATTGTCTTCCGTCCCTCAAATCGGTGCATGTGGTCAAGCATGGCTTTGATCAGAAACAATCTGTCAGGCATGGAGTGGCTGCCTCTTCGAGCACATGGTGGATGGCAATCTATTGCCCTTCTAGAGGGACCTGAACCTGTTTGGAAGCTAGAGTTTAACCTTGGGTCCAATGTCCACAAGAAATCAACACTGTCCAAATCAGAGATCACCAGCCCTTTGTGCAGTCAACAGTTGTCCAAGGAGATACATGTCAAAAATAGTGGTGACCTTCCTCTTCGAGTGACAAAGGTAAAAGTTTCTGGAGCTGATTGTGGTGTGGATGGATTTACCGTGGACAACTGCAAGGGATTTAGCTTAGCACCAAGTGAATCAATAAGAATGCTAATTTCTTTTAAAGCTGACTTTTCTTCATCTAAGGTTCAGAGAGATCTTGAGCTAGCCATGACTACTGGCATATTTGTGATCCCTATGACTGCACATGTTCCTGTCTGTATGCTTAACCAGTGCAGAAAGTCTTACCTCAGATCCATCAATTGGAAAATATTGATACTCTTTTTCGGAACTGTGTCCTTGTTTGTTCTGGTCTTTGTCCGTGGTGTCCCTTCTTTGCCAGTGAGCTCTCAAGATTACTATATCAAGATTGATGACAGGAAAGGTACCATTAGCAAGGCTGTCAATCCCTCTTTCCTTCAGCATAACAACAAAACTTCCAGGTAAAAGTTTGACCACTGCCGTCTTTTTCTCATATTTCCTTCAATTGTACATGGTTTAGGTTTGATCAATTATGCCTTGTGCACAGGTTGACAAGGGAACACAAAAGATCTGAAGAAGCTCTTACTGAGAAATACCCTACTAATGTTCTTGATAGCCCCAAGAAGGCATGTGATAAGAACAATCCAGATGAACAACTAAATACAACTTCGACTATACCTGTGTCCCCAGCTAATCCTGTGGAGGACAAGGTATCAATGGAAGCTCTACAAACTAGTGGGAATCTTACTATCAGAGTTACTCGAGACAAAGGGAGGCGAAGGAAGCGGAAAGTTGGTGGCACAGGACTGGCAGCGAAATGTGAGGTTTCTAGCAGCCACAGTGTGAATTCAACACCGTCTTCGCCGTTATCACCAAGTTCAACCCCAAAACAAGGTTGGTCCTTTTCTGGGGCACCATCAGAACTGAAGCACATCAATAAACTCGAGAGTGGATTTGATGTCGAGGCAAGGGCACCATCAACTGGGAACAACTATGAGAAGAACGCTTGGTTGCAAAACGCTAAGGAGCAACCTCCTGCACCTTCGGCCACATCTGGAAAACCGTTGCTGTCGACCGCTGTGCTGACCACCGCATGGCGCTCACCATTGTTGGCCACATCTTCCCCAATCGCACCGCACGCTCGCGCTCCTGGCTCCAACCTGATGAAAGATAAGGCTGTGAAGAGAGACGAGGGCGCCACGCTGAAGAAAGAGTTCACATACGACATATGGGGAGATCATTTCTCTGGACATCTACTGGGGAAAGCAAGGGAGGCAGTGCCATGCAAGATGTTTGATGCTTCTGAAGGGGCCTCTAATAGCTTCTTTGCAAGAGAGCCCCAGGCCCTCGTGATGAAGCCATCATCTGCACCAGCACCACCCGGGTCTCGTGGCCGCGGATCGCTGCCGTCTGATGTAGCAACTGGCTATGCAATAAATTAAGAAGTTGAAACATTTCCACTCTCGTTTCTCCCCTGCATCTTGCATTCCTTTGCGCTGCGTTTCTACTAACCACAGCCATATCCGTAACTCCAGAAGCTTAAAACTCGGAAGGCCAAAGAAAAGGGTAGCAGACTAAAACTGACTCTCTTTTTTCCTCACCAATGACAATTAAATAGTCTAGTTCAACATCTATAAGTTTAGTCTGACAAAACCAATAACCCTAAACTTTTTAAAGTTGTTACACGTTGTCCTTTACGATGTTTGTCTGTCAAATGTAAGGCAAGATCTGATTGCCTAATTTCATTTTTGCTTCGTTGCAAATGCAATTCGGAGAAACACGAACCATTCCAAACCTGATCTGCCTTGTTAACATTTATATGCTAGATGATGCGTCTCCAGCTAAAGATTCTAAAGGTGATGTCTCACCTCACTGCCGTCGAATCGAAGACACAACGGAAACATATATGCCTGTAAAAAGCAGGAGAGGTGCTTCATGCAGGCCTCTATTTTATTGGGGATGCCCCATTCGTTAGTGCCAAAAATGCTCACTTTGTGTAACACGTGCAGATTATAGGCAGAAAGTTTAAAGGGGATGCCTCGCCTGCGTTGCTAATGACACCCTCTCTTGTGTAACATCTCTGCTAAACTCTGATATCCCTTTTTATGCGCAGCAGCTTTCGGATCATATTAGAGTTTTGTGAGATATGTCACGAGCGTGCACAATCTCAACTACAAAGCATACGAATCTCGTAGAGAGAACCAAAATAACGACGTTGAAACAATCACAACCGTCTTTGCAGTTCTGCACATAACTGCAGTTGAGATCTGATTACTTACCGTTGACGACACTGTTTCCTTCTTCTAATCATGATTTTTTTCAAACCTTCTATTAGTTATCCTTCCTTTAAGTTTATCCATCAATCGGTATCCTCCATTGCTTTACATGCTTTTCATGATCACCTGCCCTTTGCAAGTAACTCGCGTGACTTCACCTCGAAGTGATACCTCACAACCTTCAAGTTCAAGTGATCTCACAGATATTAGATTTTTCTTTATGTTGGGAACATATCGAACTCCCGTCCATGTGCGATGTGCTCTATCATACATCTCTAATGTAACTGTTCCAACCTCAGTAATTGCATACTCCTTGCAATTAACCAAGTGAGCAGTTCCATGTGCTAGATGTAGAGATCCTTCGTCAAACATCTCATTCGCCGAACATATATATAGAAGCAACAATCTGAATCTAATATACATTCATGAGAAGTACCTGATTGACTGATGATAAGTACGTCCGAATCATCTTTTACTACCGCCATTGAGCATGCACCCTTCATTTGCTTCAAACTCGAATAGTCCTTTATCATATTACCTTCCTTGTCACGTAGATAGCATACATGTGTGCTTTTGCTCTTGCCATTCTTCTCCCTGTAACTTTTGCTTTTGCCTGTAACACCTACTGCAGCTAATGCTTGATTACCCGATGATGAAGATTCGGATAGCTTTTTCAAGGACCCTGCCTCTAATAGACATGCAACTGCTTCATTAAAGTTGAGAGTGCTTTTTCCGAAAAAAATATTCGTCACCAATTGCTTCCATGATGGTGGTAAAGATGATGTCAGTATAATGAATTTATCGTTCTCCTCAATTTTCTCATCCACACTAATCACTTATGTGATAAGCTTGTTGAAGATATTGAGATGGTCAACGAATCGTGTACCTTCCTCTATATGCAACCTGTATAGTTGTCGCTTCAGCACCCACCAGTTTGTCAGCGACTTTGCCATATACAATTCTTCTAAGTCCTTCCATAATTTCTTCGGTGAACTCTCCTTGATCACCAAATACTTTACCTTATCGGAGAGATATAGATGGATTATACTAACAGCCTTCCGCTCTATCACCTTCCAGTCTTTAGCGAACGTATTTTCTAGTTTGTCCCCTTCAAGAGCAATGATTAACTCTTGTTGGACAAGAACATCCTTCACTACATATTACCACACGCTGAAATTTTCACTGTCGTCAAATTTCTCTACTTGATTCCACATCGTCAACATCAATCTTGATTTTGTGACATTTGATGCTTTACCGACCTTCTCACAAATCTGATTAATCCGGCTTTGGCTCTGATACCACTTGTTATACTCTGATACCCTTCTTATGCACAGTAGCCCTCAAACCAGATCAATGTTTTGTGAGATATGACACGAGCGTGCATGATCTCAAGAACAAAGTAGATGAATCTCGTAGATAGAACCAAAATAACGATGTTGAAGCAACCACAACGAGAGTGAGATTTGGCGAAGCCGACCGTAAATTCTTTAAGCATAACCTCAAAATAATACAAGGAATTGTTGCTTACTCATAACATCTCGAACCTTTTAGGACCCTCGGATCCTTGCCCTATACAAGAATCTAGTGCTAAAGAATAACCTAGCCTCTAATACCCTCGTGCGTCTTTTTACTCTGGATGAGTTGGCTTGTGACTTTTTGGTTGCTTGGGTTCTCTATAACCCCCTAGATTTATATATCCTCCCTAGTTATCCTAGAAAGCAAATAGAAATCCTATTCCTATTAGAATTAGAAATCCCTTTCCTATTAGAATTCCTTTAGCACACATTTTCAAATCCTAAAAAGCTAGATATAAGTCATCATATTTAACAATCTCTATTTATCTGAAATGAAGGTATTATAAGGCTATTTTTTCTTGCAAGTTCATTGTTTACCCCTATTTATTTGCTGCCACCAGGGTTAACAAAATCAACGATTTTTGACCAAAAATCGCGATTTTTGGATGTATCGAGCTAGCTTAGCAATAAAAACCTCTCGGTAAACCATAGAGTTAAAATGCGAATTTTAATTTTTAAAAAAAAATTAGTAAAAAGTGTTAAATATTTTTGAAAAATTTTGTGTGAGGTCGTGAGACAATGCTAATGATACTATAAAATTTTTAGATGATTAGCAGACTTGTGTATTTTTAGAAAATTCTATCAGTGATACTACCAGAATATATGCTCTTCAATTTTTTATTTTCTAGGGGTACAAAATTAAGTCTAATATTTCATAAACTTTTTGTGTGATGTTATGACATAATTCTAATGTTGTTGTAAATTTTCAGATGATGATCAGACATGTGTATTTTTAAAAAAATTCTGAAAGTGATACTATCATTATATATGCTCTTCTATTTTTGATTTTATATGGGCACTAAATGAAGTCTAATATTTTTGAAAATTTTAGTACATGATCTTTTGGCACTATTTATGGTTACATTAAAATTTCAGAATATAATAAATCTTGTAAATTTTTATAAAAATCTGAAAATGTCTTTCTTCCTTTTCATTAATTGCTGTTTTGGATTTTTTTAGAAACACTAAATGATTTAAAAAATTGTTTAAATTTCTCCGAGGTGTTTATTGGATTAATTGGGATTTTTTTTGGTAATTCTTTCAATTTTTTTATTTTCTTTTGATATGCTGAATATCGAAAAAATCACTTAAAAATTGAAAAAAAAATATTTGCTCGATTTTCGTTTTTTTCCGCCGTTGTTTGACTTATGAATTCAAAAAAATTGAATTCAAAATTCTTCGATATCTACCGATTTTCGCTCAATTTTTTCCGATTTTTTAAAATAAAAAATAATTCGAAAATCAAATTTTCGATTTTGTTAACCCTGGCTGCCACAGTGCCAGTAGCATGAGCGTTCACAAACAATGATGCTTACTTCGTGAAGGACATCCTAACATATTTGCTGAAATCAACAGTACCAAATATTACTTGCAGGGGGTTGCAATATATATATACTGAATTCTGATGGATCACCAGGGGCTACTAGAACCCAATAAGAGGGACAGAGCATGGAAGCGAATAGTAGCAGGCAACATCAAAGAACCCGTTCTCTTATTATCATGTGTATAACAAAAGCCAGTTACTTTCAGAATAGTCCTACACACATCATCTGGCACTAAAATGGTTTATTTGATGCAATGCATTGATCGCTTCTCGATCCAGGAATTATGCATTTCCGCTTCAGAATGGAGACAGTTTCCAGCCAATCACTTCGAGCTGAAGAGCGGTAATCTGCAATGTGCAAAATTCATACCATGAATGCCATTTCTATGTTCATTATCTCACCAACCTCTAGTTTTTTTTACATATAACTTCAGATAGGACTTGGCTTGAGATGAAGGAACCAGGAACACCTGAAGATCTGGTGCATATTAGAAAGAACTCACCCGAGCCTGAGCGACGTATCAGAGCTGTCCTCGGTGTCGAGTGGCGCGCGCGGATACGACGCATTGGTGACGGATTCAGACGACTGCCCTTCCTCGTATACCACTTCTGAATCAGCACCGAGCTGCATCTCCATCTTAGACATACGGGACACCTGCTGCTTCAGATCGTCGGTTAATCAAAGAAAGGCGTACACGTTAAGGACAGGACGAAATAGAAACGACGAAAAAAAAGCGGGGTTTACTTGCTCCTTTAGCTTTGAATTTTCCTCTATCAGTTGCATTCTCTGTTCAACAACAACATTGAAGCTGTTAAATTCTAGGAAACGGGGAAAAACTAATAAAACAAAGTTTTCAGTTATATTTTGTAGTAGCATATGGAGAGCTCAAAACTAATCTGAAGTTTTCATGCAAATTATTGGGCTCTAGCAGCCTAGCTCTAGAACAGAGCTACTCTAGTTTTATTTTGCCTCTCGGCGTAGAAATCTTAACTGAAGCCGGAGTTCGGCCAAACAGGGTTCTAATAAAGAGCGGGTTACTTGCCTTTCTTTCTAGTCCGTTGATCTCGTCCATAATTTTTCGGCTCTGCAATATGAAAAGGTCATGGTGTGCAACTCATCAAGACCATCCAATAGATAACCTCATGTTCTATGTATCACCGGTACGGCGATAAAAAACAAGAATCCGGTGATCCGGGAGTATATATGTGTTTAAAAAAATGTAAGTGGGAGAAGGCCATAGCCGGTTGCAACGGGAGAAGGCGATGGCGAGATTGTAGGGAGGGAAGACAGCAGCGGTGGCAATTAGCACATTGGGTGGCGGGCTTGCGGTAGAAAGAGAAGGGAGGGGAGGCAACAGCGGTTTGTAGAGGGAGAAGGCGACATCGGCGAGATTGCAGAGGGAGAAGACGGCGATAGCCGCTGGGCTAGATAGAGGGGTGGCGGCGGCAAGCCTATAGAGGGAGAAGGGAGAGGAGGCGGCAGTGGTGGCCCACAGGCGCGGTGGAGACTGGAGGGGAGATTTCGAGCCTGCGGCATCCCGACCAGCATATCTCGAGATCGAGTTTAAGTTTCTTTTCTATTTGGGGATTAAGACCCAGCATCAAATCCACTAAAAGTCTGAGTAGCAGGTGGCGGCTAGTAGCAATCGTCGGTTGGCTGGTGAAGGGCAGTGGCTACCAGGTCTAGGGATTTTAGAGGAGTCAACGGTAGAAGAGATGAACGGTTGGAATGAGTGAGAGAGGGAGAGATTTTAGGGTTAAGAGAGATTGTTTGGATTAGGCTTGGCTTTGTGTTTTTAACCTAGAATTATCAGGAAGTATCGGAGAATGGTATTGGAGAGGATCGCCATATCCAACAAGTATCTGATACCGATACGGTAATTTTGCAAAGGATCAGTGATTCATAGTTCATGTTGGCACACGTACCTTAGTTTTCAGCACACTGCCGAGTCCGGACTCGAGGCTCTTCTCTAGCTCCTGCAGCTGTTGAACATTCAGTCTTTGCAGCTCCTCTCCTCTCATCTGCCTGCAGGAATGAGAGAGCAAATGACCACCATGTAGTTGAACTAATCGATAGGCTTATGCAACTCTGGAAAATAGTGTAATCTCGCGGAGGGTATTTTGACTGGAAAAAGAGTAGCTAAATGTGGAGCCATGTACCTGAGCCTAAGTCTTGCTTCTGAGAGCTCCTCCGTTAGTCTTGCACAAGTGCTGTCCTCCGCCTACCATATGACATCACAAGTGACAACAACTTTTTTTAAAAATGAATAAGGGATATAATTAAGCATATATAGCATCAGCATCATAGTTGTTTCAAATGTGATTATAGCTTACATGCAAGTCCAGCTGAGAAGGCTCGTCTGCTTTCTGAAGTGTCTTGGCATGCGAGTTGTACCGATCGATAATCTGCTTCATACTTCAGTAACGTAGGAAATACATATTAATCAGAGTACAGTGTGAAGGTTGTTGTTCTCCCCAACCTTTTCATCAATTGATGCTTGCTACTACCAAAAAAAATAAAATAGAAATGACATCTACTCCGAACCCACCAAAACGAGCAGAATAAATGATCTGAACTACCACATTATTTTTTTTATTCCGAAAAGGAGATAAAGGAAAGAGCTGCTTCAGTACTTCTGGCAACAAAGGCCACGCGTCAAAGAGCTACTTGTTCCTTATTCCAGTAAAGAAAAGTAAAAGAAAGAGCTGCTAGTTTGTTCTTCCACCATCAATATTTCATGCATGGACCATATCAGTCATATCCATGACTTGGTTAGGACTGCTTGAAGCTAACTTACAGGCCATCTGCAGTGAGCTATAAATAGGTGACAGGTGAAGAAGAGATGCAGCCGAATGGTGTAATGTCAAATTAACTAAACATATCTTAAATTCTATGCAACTCTTAAGGTTCAGTACATGCATTTTCGTTAGGTTAACAAGCATTTTTTAAGGATTGTCTTGAAAATAAGAAGTGTGTGTGGAGCATATTGTTAGTACGGCGTCACCTAGGCGACGACTAGGTGTCCAAGCGTCTGGCCAGGTGACGCGGCGGCCGACTGGGCTAGAGGCCAGGTATTTTAGGGGAGTCACGGGCCGATTCGACTGGAGGTGTGGAGCCATGGAGACTGGAGAGGACTCAACCCTAGATCTCCGCCGTCAGCAGTTACACCCCCACCGACCGACGACCGGTGACAGGTAATCCCTCTCCGCCTCCGCCTCCCCCTCTCCCTCCTCCGCCTCTGGTGCTACTGTCGCCCCCGCCTCTGGTGCTGCAGCGGCAACTGGAGCAGAGGACAATGGCTGGAGCAGAGATCTGCGTCGCCTCCACCACCAGCTCCTCTGCGCTGGCCGCCACTGCTGCCGCTGTCACAGTCGCCGCTGAAGTAGCCGACGGGAGGTGGGAAAGGAGAGGGATAGGGAGGGGCGGCGGGTTGCCGAGGCAGATGTGGAGGAGGAGCTTGCGGGCGGCGGCGACCATCGAAGATTTGTGGGGAGAAGGAGAAGAGAAGTGAGGGCTTGGAGACGGCTTTGGTTCGGTTCGGTTTGTTGAGTCTCAGGGTGTATTTGGTAGAGCTCTAGCTCCATCAGATCCGTGGATCTGGTAAAGCTAAGTATTCCTAGCTCCACTAGATCCGTAGAGCTGGAGCTGTGGGTATATTAAGAGTGTTTAGATGGATCATCTTGTTTACATTTTAGACCAAAAATATAAACTTAATTCACTTTATTTTAGCCTACAAGTTTTACATCTCAGGTGAAGCTGAGATCTGGAGCTCTACCAAACAAGCCCTCAGTTTGGTTCGTTGAGTGCTCGAATCCCTCTGCTCTGCAGCTCCGAAGCTCCATTTGCTGCTCTCTGCTCCCTTCCTCTGGCGCTCCCCCTTTGTTGTTGCTGCTGTAGGTGCTCCCCCTTTGTTTGGTACTTTGGTCGCCTAGGCGTCCAGGCGTCCTGGAGGCGACTCGCCTCGCCGGTGCGCTGTGATAACCATGGTGGAGCATATCTAGTGTAAACACCCTGTTATAAATTAGTGAAAATAAACTTTGCTTGATATTTGGGGTTATGTACAAACACTAGTTTCCCAGGTAAATTAGGATGTAAATCTATGATTTGAACATAATGATAATTATCTCTCATGCCTTAATCGGCCAACACCTAGTGGAATTTGTATCGACTATTCCATCCAAATTTATAAGACATATTTCCTCTTAGCATGTAGACCAATGAGATATTGAATATGAATAAATTATCCCTAAATATTATCTCTAAGCATTATATTCAATACATGCATGTAGAGTAAAGCTGAATATTTAGGAACATCACACTAATTTTGTATTGGAACATGAAATACACCCTATATTTGTGGACAAGACCATTCAAAAAATACGCACTATAGTTTTGTACAGAAGGAGTACTAAATTAAAAGTGTCCTTTTGATATAACCAATTCTCATTAAATTATTCTATATATCATGGTATAAAGATTTGCCTAATGCCAGAAAAGATGGAAAAACATTCCTGGGCAAATAATCAAGTGTCCCTTCCAATCTAATACTAGGATGAATTCCATGATGCTCGACCTTCTAGGAAAGGGATCCTGTGCAGTCCGTAGGCCAGGATCGTCCGATCGAGGCAACGAACGATCTAGATCGTCTAACAGTGCGTGCTACATTGGCATGCTACAGTTAACAAAAGCCGTATTGTTTTCGTGCATTCTCAGGAGATCTAACCCGTCGTTTTTTGATCCGACGATCTCAACTACCTAAGTTATAGTCCCATTACCGTTAGGACTGTATTGAACCTCAGTTAGACCTTCTGATAATAGTACGGGAGTTGCTCAGGCCTCAGCGTCCTATTCTTTTTAAACCTTTTTTGGTTCAAGAGTCCTGATCATTCAAGCAATAATGCATATGTAGCCTTCTCTAGCCACCCTGACAAATCATGTCATGCACAGGTAACTAGTGTCAGTGATATAAAAATTCACTGCGTGGCATGAAAAGACTAAGACTGTATTAGTACATCTCTAATGCTTCTTGGAACGAAGGAATTTTGTAGGATTATAATCTATGAAAAATTTTCCTACGAGAGCATTTGAAATGTAGGAATGACCCAAGGAATTCCTATGGAAACCGATCAACCATTCCTTTCCTCCAAATTTTGGAGGATTCTAAACTTGAGCTCAAACCTCTTGTTAAAATTCCTTTGAGAAGTCCAAGGCAACGTCACTTTTTCTCTCACCTCTTCTCTCTGATCAAGAAATATTTTCCTTCAAAATTCTTGTGTAGCATCACCCGAACAACATTTTTATACAAATCCTGCGTTTTCAATTCCTGTAGGATTCGAATGGACATGACATCCAATGCGTTCCAAAGAGGCCCTAAGGCATTTGTGTGGAAAAAAGGAAATGATTCACTTTCCATGTACTATATTAGTCCTTCTAAATTCTCTGATAATCTTAGTTACACCAAATGCTGATTAGTATATTTTCCTAGCATGCATAACAATATTATTACTTTTAGTGTCAACATACTTCTACTTCCCAAGTTTAGATTGGTTACATACTTTTTGCATGATTTTGGCAATATTTCACTTCTTGTTAATTTCGCAGAAAGCATCATATTGTTAATTTCCAACATGTCTAAGCATCATAGTGTTAATTTTCAACCTGTTCATCGAACATGTCACACTGTCGACAACCTGGTAGTGTTTTATATATGCCTGCTAGTTTGGATTATTAGATGCATTTCTTTGTTTTCATATTGCATGGGATTAATTCATGACGTAGTTAAGACTTCATTTCCCATGACTTGCAAACTATGTACAACTGCTAGAATCAACATCCGATTTTAGCTTATGAATTAGAGTATATGCTATATAGTATCAATTAGATGTTTGAACTAATTACCACAGACGCACGTTTCCAACCTCTTCCACACCAAAGGTGTATAGCTCTGAGCGCGCGCGCCCAGAATTAATCATGTATATACATATCATGATCACTACTGCTTTTGTAAGTAGTATTAATTTCAGTATTTGCAAGTCCAAATTACATGTCATAGCTTCTCCTTGTTCCCTATTAATCGAGACTAATATAGATAATATTATAATTAACCAAGTTCGAAATGAGGTTTCCAAGACATTGCTAGGTAGGATGTCCAACTTTGGACTTTGGAGTAACAGTGAAGTCAAAACTTAAAGCAACGTAGAAAAGTTAGAACGTGCTAGAACGACGGCAACAAAACAAAGGCGCTGTTTGGGGGCTTTAACCCAACTTCAACTTTTGAAAAGCCAGCAAGTCCCCCCTCTCCCCAAAACAGCTCAGCTTTTAAGCGGTTTCTGGCACAAGCTAGAATCCATATATAACTAGTAAAAGCCAAAATCTGAAAGTTAAGCTGGGCCTGCTTTTGCAGCTTATTGCTTTGAAAAATTAACTATTTGTCAAACGGTCTCTTATAAAAAGCTACAGCCGGTTTTCAACCTAAAAAACCAAATAGCAACTTTTCAGAGCAAGCTACGGCTCCTCTAAACAGGTCCAAAGAAAGCTAGACAAGAGACTTGGAAGTCCAAACAGCTTGTAGAAAAGTTGTCTCACTTCAGGCATTCTAGTCCAAGTTTGATTTTCTCCAAGAGAATAGTACAGTGTTAATTTTACTAGCTGGAGTGCTGGACTGCCAAAAGAAAACCCTCCACCTGTTATAGTCTCTTCCACGTGTCTTAATGGAAGAACACTAGTGAAATTAATTAAAATAAAAAACACCAAACTAAAACAAAGGACTAAAGTAACCTGAAATTATCTGTTTATGATAGACGTTCCAAGGCGGATCAAAGGAAAGATACGCATCAAAAAAAAAAGAAACACATACTTATCAGAAGAAGATAAAATCTGAACTTGGTCTAACAAAAAAATCTAAACTTACTGGACTGTAACAACGGGGTGGTATCAAGATAATACTCCATATATATGAAGAACTCCACAGAACTAGATATAATTTTATACTTAAAAGACAATGAGTCGAACAGTCAAAGAATTTATAGACAGAAAAAAACTGAGCATGAACAAAAGAACTGTACATATGTTCTAACCAAATCAAGGCTAGGCTACAACACCTCTGTTCTAAATATTGGGAGCATTGAAAGAGTAATAGCCGGAAAGAATAGAATCCACAACCGGCCCATCAAATATCAAATCCGTAAACAACACATCATTGTTGTACATAAGAAAGAGTGGCCCGAATAAGTTGGAAAGCAAGAACCCTCGATCTCAAGAACTCAGGAAACACAAATCAGGACTTATATGCGTATGCAATTAATTAGCACGCCGAATCAAAGAAGATGTAGTTACCGAATCAATTAGCGCATTCAGAATTTCAGATACCAATAACCCCTAACGATGGACGATCGATCAAGCAACCAGATCAATCTAACCCTAAACCTGGAAGAACCCCAACCACAATATATTACGATCCAAGAACCGATCGAGGCCAGATTAATTCGTACACACGAGGAGCGAGGAAAGAGACAGGTAGGCGGCTGGCGGTAGCATGTATATAGATATATACCTGGTGCTGGCGAACTGGAAGAGCTTGCCGGTGGCGGAGAAGACGACGAGGCCGACCTCGGCGTCGCAGAGGATGGAGAGCTCCTCCGCCTTCTTGAACAGCCCCCTCCGCCGCTTGGAGAACGTCACCTGCCTCGCCGCCAGGTTGTCAATCCTCCGTATCGCAATCCTCTCCCTCTTCCCCGCCATCCCCCCTCCACCCGGCCACCACCACCACTGCAAGAAGAAGAACAGACGAAGCGCGCGCGCGTATTAGGCAGGAGAGAAGAAGTAGAGAAAACCCTAACTGGACAGCATGAAGCAAGTTTGGGAGCGCGGAGACGCTTACAGGTGTTGTAGATCTGGGCGTTGGGGGCAGTGGCCGCAAGCTCCTTTTCCTTTCCACAAAGGACCAGGGGCTGGAAGGAAGGGAGCAACAGGGCTACTCCTACTACTTATGGAAGAAAGGCACAAACCAATGGAGCGATGAGAGAGAGAGAGAGACAAGGGGAAGGCGGGTGGGGGGAGGCCGCGTAGCAGCAGGGAGCAGGTACCACTGCAGCCAGCGAGCTGTAGGGCAGCACCATAGGCAGGAGCAGTAACTTTTTATGGCAAAGCTTGTGGTGGTGTCACAGGAATGGAGCCATGTGTCTGCCACGAGATGGTCAGGACTCAGGAGGGAGCGCCCGACGCCATTGGTCCGCGCGTCATCGATCGCACCTCGCGCTCTCTGCTGCTTTCGCTTTGACAGGTCAGGCATCCCGGGCGCCGTATCCAGTACCCTCTCCTGCTCCACAGCCCTACCACTGTTGATCATCTGCGTCGACTGCCCTGATTTTATATGCTTTTTTTACTCTCTCCTGCAGATACTGCTTCGGGGTGGTTTTATCGGGAGGGAGGATGAGATGGGATGGGATATGATGTGATGTGATGTGATGGGATGGACCGTGGATGCAAAGTGTTGCAGGTCAATTTGCGAAGTGTTCGGCGGTACAAGATACCTCCTGTCTAGGGCACCGAATGGAAACCAAAAAACGAATCAAATTAACTGTTATTTTTTATTTTTTTTATTTTTGATTCGGTTTTTATTTTAACGCTATTCGATTTTCGATGTTCGGTTCAGTTTTTCACTCTCAAAAACTGAAGAACAGAAAAACCCAAACATTTGTTGAGTTATCTCCGGAAAACAGGGAACTCTCTCCATTGGCATAGCAAGTAGGGCTAGAAAATAAAAGATTGTTGGTGAAGCTTGTTGACTCGGTTTAAAATTACTCTAATTACACTTGTTTATTGGTTAAACATTGAAATGATTCAATTTCGAATGAAATTAGATTTTGCTCTAACTCAGTTCGGCTTGTTAGCTTGATTCTAAAAATACTTTAAAACTATAAATAAAATGATATTAAATTAAACTATATCAACTTTAGAAAAAACTTAAAAAATAAGGATTTTGGCTCGATTTCCACCTCCTAATAGCAAGTACTGGGCTAGTTCTCCTTTCCAGTATTTGCTAGTGGGCCGCTCAGAAGCCCAAACCACATCCTAGAATACATACATTTACATATCACTACAAGCTAGGTTGCCACAAGAACGCAAATCCCATAGTCTCAGGCATGGTTCAAAAAGCCGACGAAAACCAGTCGGTTTTCGTGAATACCGATCTTGCCGAGCCGGTTCGGCAATAAAAACCGAGCGGTAAACCATGGAGTTCAAATGTAAATTTAAAAAATTTGAAGAAATTTAGCAAAGAGTGTTCGAATTTTTTGAAAATTTTTGTGTGAGATCCTGAGGAAATTATAATGATTTTATAAAATTTTCAGATGATTATAAGATTTTTGTATTTTTAAAAATTCTGACAGTGATACTATCACAATATATGCTCTTCAATTTTTTATTTTCTAGGGGCACAAAATGAATTCTAATATTTCTTAAACTTTTTTTATAATATTATAACGTAATTACAATGTTGTTGTAAAATTTTCATATGATGATCAGATATGTGTATTTTTTAAAAATTCTGAAAGTGTTATTATCATTGTATATGCTCTTTTGTTTTTGATTTTATATGGGAACTAAATGAAGTATAACATTTCTGAAAATTTTAGAACATGATCCTTTGGCACTATTTATAGTTAAAATAAATTATAGAATATAATAAGTCTTTAAATATTTATAAAAATCTGACAGTGTCTTTGTTCTTTTTCATTAATTGTTGTTTTGGATTTTTTTTAGAAGCAATAAATGATTTCAAAAATTGTTTAAATTTCTCTACGGTGTTTGATTGATTAATTGGGATTTTTTATTTTTATTTTTTTACAATTTTTCCTTGCATTTTCACTATTTTTCCTTCTGTCGTCGATTTTCGAAGCTTGTCTATCAGTTTTTGACATATTTCGGTCGGTTTTTAAATTTTTCGAACGGTTTTTGAATTTTTGAAACGGTTTGACTTTCACAAACCTTTCGGTTTTTACCGAATTTCGATCGATTTTCACGAAAAACCGGTGCCGACCTCACCTCGAATTTCGCATGGGAAACGAAAATGTTAACCCTGGTCTCACGCCATGGCGTGTCCCTCTACCACGACCCTCTTGGCGTCCAAGCTGTCCCTGCCACCTCGTGGCCCATCCCGTCGCAATGACCCTCTTGGTTTTTCTCGTATTCAGTTAACCGAAAACCAAATTAACCGTACCGAATTTTAGTTTTTTATTTTGGTCGAGAATTTTGATAGTCAGTTTTTAATAATCGAGTTATTTTTAAAACGAATAAATCGAACCGAAAAAACCGAATACCCACCCCTAACTGAACCAATGCCATGCTTTTGGCGTGAGGAGGGAGCCGAGGGCCTGTTTGTTTTGCTTCTGGTAGTTATCATGTTTGTTTTACTAAAATTTAGTAGTGTTGATCAAATTTGACAGGTATTTAGTTTGCTATCAAATTTTGGCAAGATTTCCTTCTACCTTGGTTCTCTAGTTCATTTTCTTGTCAATCTTTAGCTAAAATATTGTTGGCCAATTTGATAACCAAAATTTGGTAAGATTCCGTGTTGCAAATTTGTTATGAAACCAAACTGACCCAAGTAACCATACGCGCAGTCTCAAAAAGTTCACTGGTTGTTCATGTGTCCACCGCACAAGTATAACAAACAGTGCATTACATTTTTATCTTCTTTGTTTTGAACTTAAAATTTATACATAGGTAAAGTAAATTTAGGAGTATATCTATAGTTTTTTTTCAAAAAATTTTGTGATAATGTTTAGTTGAATTGTACCATGATTAAAAAAACAATTGGATATGATACGAATATTTTTCAGTCGAAAGGATGGGTTCCTTTTTCGTCTCAACAAAAAAAAAAGAATCATCCCCTTAACTAGCTAATGAGCCTAAACACATGCGTGAAATTGCTCTTTCGGGTAGCATCGAGGATGCTTAGCATACATGGCTCGCAAAATCACGCGTACAAGAGACCAAGCTGTAGCTCGGATGGTAAGGTTGGGCATAGTGCAACCAGCCTTTTCGGGTTGGAACCCTGAGTTCGGCTCTGGGGCTCACCGGAGTTAAGTGCGTGTGTGTGAGTGTGCGTTTCTAGTTCAACTGTTGTTTTTTTTTAATATAAAATACTAGAGCTTCTCGCCAACTTTTAAAAAAAAAATCACACAACGTTGTACTCCCGTAGTATACAACTTCAAACTATCTTTACTACTTGGAAAGAAGTTAAGTAGCATTGGTGATGATAGCGGTAAGTTCCCCGCTCCCAATTTCCCATTCCACCTAAAAAAATCTTTAAAAAAATAGAAAAAAACAATATAACAATAAACAAAAAACATAAAAACAACAGTTAAAAAGTTTTGGAAGTGGTGGAGCCGAGGGCTTGAGGTGCGACGTGACAAGCACGAAGGTACAGAGAGCGTGGACCGACCAGACTGATCCAGATAACATGAATGTATAGGGTTAACACGATATTTTGTATGCTCAGTAAAATACGGACATTCACCAGCCGAGTCACCACACGTCGGATTGAACCCCCATGTGGAAACGTACGACGGAAACCGGCGCCGCGCAGCATTGCCATCGCCTTAGTAGTGCATGCAGCGGTGGTGCGCCGCTCTCCTCGCCCGTGCATGCCGCATGGGCAGATACCCCATTCCACTTTTAATCCCACTGCGGCACTGCCTGCGCGTGGGCGTCGCCGTGCCGGCGCTACCTGCCCGATCGATTGCCCGCGCCCTCCCTCCCATTGTCTCACCAGGGGTGGCCATGCATCAATCAATCGAAACCGAAAAATTGAACCGAATTAACTAATTTTTTTAGTTTTTTTTTTTTGCAGTTTTTGGGTATCAGTTTCTTTTTGTATTTCAGAGCTATTCGATTTTCGGATTTCGATTCGGTTTTGAACTCCGGTTAGTCGAAGAAACCGAACACCGATAGTGTCCATGTCCAATCCGCTGTCCAGAGTTCTAGAGTCCATACGGACCAACTCCAAATCTCGAAGGCCCAAGCGAACTCGCGGTCCAAGTCTCCAAATCCTCTCCTCCAGAGTCCAGTCCGCCTTAGGTCCCAAGCGGCCAATCCGCCACTCCCCGATCCGCAATCCCATTCCCTAACCCTAGATCCCGAGCCAGTCTACTCTAGACACCGCGATCCGCTGTTGGCCGCACGCCAGTCTCTGTTAAACGCAGTCGTACACCTACTCGAGACTCATCCCGTCGGCCATCGCCTGCCATCCCGCCAGTCGTCACCCCCTTGCCAGTCTCCAGCGCCACGCCAGTTGCCGAGCGGGTCATCCCCCCCTCGCCAATCTCCAGTGCCACACTAGCGATTAAGCCAGTCACCAGCCATCCCATCCGGTGCGTCGCCCAAGTCTGTACTCTGTAAATGTAGCAGTGGCAGTTGGAGGAGGGGTATTGTACTCCATAGATCTTCAATCTTCATGTTAATTTGTGAAGTGGTTCACCAGTCTTAGTAGGAGTTGAGTATTTTACTTCTATTGCATTTGTCTAAATGCTAGTATGCTACTGCTCCATACATGTATTAACAGGGGATACTGCCAATTAGTAATTCACCGTTGCTAAGGTAGGCGGCTGATTTTGTATCTACATCAAATACTTGGTTGATTGATGTTGGCTCAAATTTGTTTTGATATAGGGCAAAGTTGGGATACACTTTGCATGCCCTAGATTAACAATAATGTTTCTGACACGCTTTGAAGCTCCTTGTCTGTGGCATTCTGGAATGGGAAAATTTTAATTGTGCTTTTTAATTACTTGTCATTGCTGGACAATGTATATGTGCTAAGTACTATATTGGTATTGCATGCTCTTTAGTTGCTTATCATTGCTGAACAATGTATTTTGTTGTATAATGGTATTGCATGCATTTTGCTAACATCAGTATATGGTCCTGTTTGTTTTGGCTTAGGCTTTTTGGCTTTTGACTTAAAGCTAGCTTTTTGGCTTAACAAGCTTTTAAGCTGTCTGCTTTTAAGCTAAGATATGCTGTTTGGTATTCTGGCTTTTTGATGGGTTGGATGGTGTAGCTTATTGCTAGAAAGTTTGAAATACCCTTTAAAGTTGTAAGGATTTTTCTTATGTACTGATTTATCTAATACAAATGTTTCATACTTTTTTCACCGAATGTCGTATTGAAAACAAAATAGATTAATCTTGAGATCAAACTCCATTCTGAGCATATTTATTTATCAACTTGAAACTCTTACTACATGAAAATTTTGAACTCTTCTCAAGCTGAAAATAGTATAACAATTCTGAACTCTCGTCAAACTAAATAAAAACATATACTTATGGGCTCAATGAGGCGGATCCGATCGCCTCTTGCTGCGCCAGATCCGACCGCCTCCCGCCGTTCCACCCTGGGGTCTGCTCGCCTTCACCCACACCACGCCGAATCCGACCGCCTCCCACCGTGCTACGGCCGGATCAGTTTAGCTCCAGCTGTGCCACACCCGGATCCTGTAGCCTCCAGCTGCTCCAAGCTCAGGTTCGGCCGTCTCAACCCACGTCGTGCCGGATCCGGGTCGGTGGAGGAGGAAGGAGGCTAGGGAGGCGGAGGAGGGAGGAGGTCGGGGACGACAGAGACCAGAGCGGCGGAGGGAGAAGGCATGTCGCACAGGGGAGCGAGAGAAGACAAGGAGAAATAAGGAGATGGGAGAAAGATTCTTGAGTTTATATATGATGGTATTTGGTAGGTAATTTTGGAGACTTTCAGTGGCAAAGTGTTATTTCATCCCAAAAAAGCTCAAAAAAGCACCTCTCACCTGGCTTTTGGCTTATAGTTATATGGAGGCTTTTGGCTTTTTTTAAGCCCGGCTTAAAAGTCAGTCGTATGTTTCGGTTTTGGCTTTTCTGCTTTTAAGCCAATGAAAAAGCCGAAACAAACAGGGCCTATATATTCTACTAGTGAATCCATTTTGCTATGATGGGTATATATGGTATCAGTTTTGATGTGGTTATGGTATTAATTTTGATGTGTGCTGGAGGAGTGCAGGTTATATGGTAACAGAAAATTCGTTTTACCGAAAAATCAAATTAACCGAACCAAATTAATTCAGTTAATTCGGTTTGATTTTTAAATATGAACCAAAATTTCGGTAGCCAGATTTCGACGACCGAAATAGTTTTAAATGAAAAAAACCGAACCGAAATCTCGCACGGTAACTTCTCCCCGGGCTTCGTCCCTTCCAGTGCCGAGCACCGCTGCTCAACGTCACAAAAACCAAAAACTCCAGACGAATATGTACACGGCCCAAGCAAAAACCTGAAGTTTCGTCTCGGCCGGCCCAGGCCCGAGTCTCGTCCAGGCAGAGGCAAGGCGAATTTTTTTTTCTTTAATATTTTTTTTTATTCTTTTTTTCAAAAGTATTCGTTCGAAAAAAAAATTACGAAAATGCCTCCCCGTCGCCCGTGTATGGGGCGATCGCCCCATACACGAGCGATTAGCCCCTGCGCCCAACGGCTCCAAGGGCTCAACGTTAGCGCCGTCTGGTGGGCCCCCCTATCGCCCCCTACATGGGCGATCGCCCCATGTAGAGGCGACGGGCTTGTTTAAAGCACAGGCCTCCCTTCGCCCGAGCGCACAGCGCAGCCAGAAGCCGAGTGAGGCAGAGAAAGAAGAGAAGAAAGGAAGAGAGAAAGAGAGAAGAGAAAAAAAAGGAAAAAAAAGGTAAAATTCTGATTTTTTTTCTATAGTTATTTGTAAGAATTTTTTTAGAGATAATTGTAGGAATTGTTTTATAGGTTGCGTAATTAAAGTATCATTTAATATTTAGGACTTTGTTGTAGTATTTAGAAATTTTAGGATTGCGTAGTGTTTAGAATTTTAGAATTATATAGCTCGTGAAATTTAATGTAGTGATTACTTAATGTAGTATGTAGTATTTAGAAACTTAACGTAGTATTTCACTATATGCAAATTTAATGTAGTATTTTGTATGTAGAAATTTAGTTCAGTAGAAACTATAGGCAATATTTACAAATTTAATTTATTAGGGTTGTGTATACCTAATTATATTACGTAAATAATGTATTAGGCAATGTAAATAATTTTGTAGTACGGTCAATGTACGTTTTGTAGATTGTATTTTAGAGTAATATTTTTAGTCGGACGTTGCGGCATGTCGGAGAAATTGTATTTCCAAATATTTTATGGAGATGGGGAGATAGCACGGGGCGGATGGGGTGGATCTATCATCATTTTCAAGAGTCGACGGGGCATATGTAGACCGAGCGATAGGACATCTGAGGGTTTGTTGGAGTGGATGTCTCGGATGTTCGGTTTGGATGCCCGGATTGTTGGTTCTTGGTCGAGCGATAGTGAGCGAGCGCAAGACCGTTTTACGGAGAGTTGATTCCTATTAACTCGGCGTCAACATGGAGGAGTTATGTTGGTTTTCTGTGTAGAGCGGGGTTGGCGCTCATGTTGTTGGTCTGATGCTACCGGTAGCTCCATCGGTGTCGCAAGTTCGTGATGTCGGGGTGGACATTACGGGAGGGACGTCAAATGTAGAAGGATGCGAAGAGGAAGGCGGTGAGGAGCAGGAGGCGAGGAGCACGAGGCTAGCGGTGGCGAAGGGACCGGGGCGCGAGAGACAGCGGTGGAGGCGCGAGGGTGGCCGACGAGGGGAGGAGGTAGAGGACATTGTTGACTGATGGAAGAGGAGGACCGTGCGGATGAGGAAGTCACGATGGTGAGCACTCCGACGAGGAGGACAACGCGCACGAGGTGCCTATCACAGTGCGTGGACCAATTATAATTTGAAGACCTAACAATGAATGAAGGAACATTGATGCATGGGAGTATCGTGAGAACGAGGTGACGAGGGCCATATATAAAGACAAGGAGGCTGTGATGGATGCGGTGAAATCTTGGGCAATGCCTCTCCGTGGCAATTCGGGTTGTGAAGTCCGGCAAGAAGGACTACGACGTGAAGTGCGTAGTTGATTCGTGCCCATGGCGGGTGCATGCATACCGGGGAAGTGGAAGGACTCTGGAAATGCTCTATAGTGATTGAGCATAAGCTGCGGTGGAAGAAGCGGAGCGAGGACACCGTAATCGTCGTCCACTTGGGTGGCAAATGTGTTTTATGGTCGGATCGTGGACAATCCCCATCTGCGACCTCGATCTATTATCACGGTAGTGGAGGAGAGGTTTGATACAAGATTAGCTACGCAAAGGCATGGAGAGCAAAAGGACAGCTCGGAAATACGGTTCGGGGCGTCACGAGGCCGTGCGAGAATATTCCCACTTGCTCGGGCAATCGCACATAGGAACCGGTACATCCATCGACCTTGCGGAGTTTCTGCGGTGGTGTGTGCCGTGAAGTGGGTATTGCGGCGTGCATTCTTCGCCTGGCGCATGCATAAATGCGTTCGAGCATTGTCGCCGATCCTTTGCATGGGCGGCACGTTCCTCACGGGAAGTACAAGGGCGATTCTAAGCTGCGATCGCGGTGGATGCCAACAACCGAGTTCTACCGGTTGCGTTGGCATTCGTGGAGGGGGAAAACACGGAGAGTTGGTGCTGGTTCCTTGAAAGAGTGAAGCTAGCGATTGTTCTCGGCAGTTCGATGTTTGTGTCATCCATGACCAGGCATGCGAGGTTGTTAAAAGCGATCGTGGATATGCAACAAGGGTCCGCCGTCGTGGGAGCGACAAAGTGGCGGACACGAGGAGCGGTGGTGCATGAGGCACATGGGTGCCAATTTTTTCGTCGATTCGGGAACAAGGAGCTTATGAACATGTTCAAGCGCTTGTGCAAGCAGAACCAACGGAGGAAGTTCGAGCGCTTTGGAAGGCGTTGGGCGAACTAACGAAGAAGCAATCAATGGATCCCGGAGGTACCGCTAGTTCATCAAGGAACCCGATGGTGTACCATGAGCGGGAGAGGACCCCCCACCTTGTGTGCGGCTGCAAGCAGCAACCCCCAAACCTCGGCGTAGGCGGTACCAAACATAAAGAGTTTCACCGATTGGATACGACATGATCCTTTGGAGAAATGGTCCTTACGCATGACGAGGCGGCTCGCGTTATGGGATCATGACAACGAACTGGCGGAGATTTACAAGCCTGGTAATGAAAGGCACGGATGCCTTCCATGGTGGGTATAGTTGAGGTGTCTTATTGGGGACACAGAGATATTTCATTGAGCGATACAAGACCTCCACGGCATGTATGTCGGACAATCGATTGTCGTACTCAATTGTTGTGTCTACCTACATGTCCAAGAAAACAAGAAAGGCACAGCACATCGGGTTACAGGAGAGTAGCGTGGAGCGGAGATACCACGCGCTGCGGTGGCCGAGGTCGCAGGGTGCCACCGGAGAGGACTTCCCATCCGTGCATACTCCGGCGGTGAGTGCGAGTGCTCTGCCGAAACCACGCTCTTTGCACTTGCCGTGCTCGCTGCGTCATTGCCGCACCGCCGAGACGCATCAATCCGTCGTCCGTTCGTCTCCCGTACTACTACAAGCGAGCGTTCTCAACACGTGGCATCACGAGGTGTACGGTGCCGAGTGGATGGATCGTTCACAACAGCCCCCTCCGGACCATCGATGGGTACCGGACATCCGAATGTTGAAGTGAAGGTCGGACGTCGAAGGACAAAGGCGATTCGAACGATATGGACGAGTCCGAGGCGCGTCGCAACCGCGGATAATGTAATTTTCCATGTTGTTCCCATCTTGTATTTTCAATGGACCGTAAGTTGTGATGTAAGTTGTAATGATCGATGTAATTTTCAATGTACTAGTAAGTTATTTTTCGCATCATGTAATTCTCCGATGTACGATTAGTAGCTATGAGGATAATGTAATTCTCGACGTTGTGTGCCTCGTCGAACATGTCCTTGTCTTTCGTATGTTTGTAATCGAGATTTTTTTGGCTCTCTGCGATTCGGTTGTATTGTTTGATGAGTATGGTACAATTCGTTATTTCGCATTTCATTTTGTGTGCACATGTAATTCTTGACAAATTTGTTGTATTTGCTTTGTAACGAGCCACGATGGCGCGACCTTGCCACGAGTGCTTTGGGCGTGACGGTCGATCGACCACCGGTCTAGGTACTCCGCGAGGAGAAGCGAGAGCTAGGGACACTCCGACCTCGGGTGCCCAACGAGTACGCCGCATCGACCCACATTGGGTTCCACGGTAAGTCGCCAGCGCTTGCACTCTTTCACGTACATGTACTTACGTGAGTGCAATTCTAACGACGCAATGCACTACATGCGAGTTGCGGCGGTGGCTTACTTCCTCTTTGTAGGATGGTGGAGCGGTGGCTGCCCGTTAGGGGCAAGGAGGTCCGCGGTTCGGTGCGATCGGTCCTGCCGGCGCGCTCGTGGACCGGTGGAGGCCGGAGGCGCACACGTTCCACCTTCCGTGCGGAGAGATGGCTCGGACAGCTGCGGGGCGTGTCGTACCTCTTAGGCCTCCGTGTGCGGGTCAGCGATCGTGCCGCACGACGCCTCCGTCACGTGGCACGCCGAGTTGTCGGCCGCGTTCGCCATGATGCGGCGGCACCCGGCGACCCCTACCACCACTTAGGGAGGTGGCGCGCCACGGACCGACGAAGGTGTGGTCGCGCCGATTCCACGGTGAGTACCTCTTTCTTTGATAATTAAAATAGAAGCGCTAAGTTCTCGATAATGTTTGTTGCGAACAGCTGCAGCTCGCTTCTCCACCCGACGCGGAGGAGGCGGGCGTGGCGCCACTTGGAGGCATACCTCCTGTTGTTGTTCGGTTGGGTGATGTTCCGTCCTCCCACGGAACACGGTGGACCGTCACCGATCGAGTACGCCCAAAGACATCGCCGACACCTCGGTGGATGAGGTAACACACTCGGTTCAATCTCATCTCGGTGAGCACGTCTAACTCCCCTTTGCAAGCGGTGATGCGGTGGTCGTGGGCACGGTGTGCTTGCGGCGGCGTATAGAGGTGCTGCGGCGACGCCGTCTCTCGGCGAACACGACGCGACGATGTCGGGTTGCGTCCTACTCCTCGATTATGGTCTTGGGAGCGCTTCTCCGTCGGCAGCTGTTGTTGACACGACACCGTACCGAGGACCTTTACGAGAGCGACCGGTGGGTGGCCCACCATGGGCCCTCTCGGGCCCGACGGCGGTATGCTCCCTAGTATCTTTTTCCCACTAACGCACTTTAATAACCTTCGCCATTTCTTATTTCCTCGCGGCGGAGGTTCGCGCGACCGGCAGATGAGGAGGTCCTACCAGAGTTCGTTCGGAGTTCGACCGCCTCCACGGCGAGGGCGTGCGGTGGGCGCCATACCGCGTCGACGTCCACGCCCGAGCACCCAACGGGTCTCCGTGCTTTGCCGCGAGATGAGGCCTTCGCTCACCCGTAAGGTGCTCGTCTTTGATCTTTGCGTCGAGTACTCCCGCGCGAGTGATCGGCGATTCGGCTGTTCGATCCTTTCCTTTGCCGCCTCGTCACGTTGTCGCGCGTGGCGCTCCGCAGTACTTGCCACGATCCTACTACTCCGCATCTTTGCGAAATTAATGTGGTGTGTACTTACTATTTTTGTATTGCGGATGGCCGGATGGGTCTTTGCGGTGGGCTCTCGATTCGCGCGATCGTATGCGGCCGTGGGGTCGTCTGATGGGGACGCCGCGCTCGGCGAGAGGGTCACCGAGACCGGCCGTCGACCATGACATGTACGATCGATACATGAAGTGGTTCGCCAGCGCGCTCGCCTCGGTGGGGTACACAAGACCGCCGTCGTCGCCGCGGCGAGCATCGATAGCGGACACGTACCCTTCACGAGATGTCCCGGAGGACAACGCCTCGTAAGTGTCGCAATCGAACCTACATGGGCACGTCTTTTTCATGTAACTTACGTAATAACAATCGGCGTTACATGCGGACTCGGCTCATGGCGGAGATTGAGGTGGAGGCGTGTCCATGTTGACGCGCCTACAAGGGGCATACAAGTGACCACCGCCGAGTCGAGAGCGGCTTGGGTCGGGTCCTCGATGCGGTGAGGCGGTTGGCTCGCAGCCACTGCCGGGGCGCGAGACGGCGTCGGCGCGCAAAGACACCACGCCACTTCGCCCGACACCTCGCCCTACCCGTCGGTTCCTCGCTACGCTCCCACGCGGCAGAGTGGGGGCGATGGTGGGAGGCTCCCTCATCGTCTCGCCTACCCGTCGGTTCCTCGCTACGCTCCCACGCGGCGGTGGTGGGGCGATGGTCTGAAGGCTCTCTCGTCGTCCGCGCCCAGCGAGACCCGAGTGGTGGTTTCGGCGGCAGCGACCACATCGGCAGCGAGTTCGACCTGAGGAGTACCTTTCGGCCGACTACCTCGACCCTCTCGGCTCTCGGGTGCGCCGCCACGGGACTTGGCCTCGTCGCGCAAGACTACTCTCGCCGCTGGCGCAGGCGGCCTAGGAGGGACGTCCGTCGCCGTCGCCACTCACCTACCCCACGGGCGATTAGGAAGCGTGGCGTGATTGACTTGTTGTGCGGATGTATTTTTGTAATGGCTTTACGTCAAAGAAGACATTGTATAACTCTCGAGTTAGTAACATGACAGCGTTATCACTTTAAATTGTTCAAATCATTTATGCATTACTTGCCTATGCCACACGACGTGACAACACACCAACGTCTCGGTGCACCTATCGCCTCTAGTAGGGGCGATCGCCCTAATGTGAGGCGATCGCCCTAATATGGGGCGATCGCCCTAATATGAGGCGATCGCTCCATACCCGGGCGATATCTGCCCTTTATAACATTCGTTCTCACAAGCGGTCTCGCAAAGAATAGCGAAAGAAAGAATAGAGGGGTGAGCATCAATCGAAAATGCCGAGGCGTGCAAGTGCAAAGGGTAAGGGGAAGGCAAAGGAAGAAGCAAGTGCAGGCCCGCAGAATTTAGCGTACCAAGATCTCTTCCTACCTCGTGGAGCTGTAGCACCTATGTGTATGTGCGGAGATCTTTGCAGGCTTGTCCACTCTTGGGAAGTTTCAACTTGGAAGATGAGGTATTGGAAGTGCCGCAACTACGCCTTCGATCCGCCGGAGAAGAGCCTGAAGGATCGCCGCATGGTAAAAATCGTACGGGTTACATAATATTTGTGAATGAAACTTTGCTAATTTACGTTTCATGCAGTCACCTCCGCCACTGTGTGAATTTGAGCAGTGGTTTGATACGGAGATCAACCCCGAGGACCAACGGCTTCTTGACCAAGCCAACCGGCAAGACGAGTTCACGCGGCGGCTTCAAGAACAACGCGATGCCGCACGCGTGGAGGCATGTAGGAAGGAAGCGGAGGAGAAGGAGGCCGAGAGAGAGAGGAAACGAGAGAGGGCGCGGCGTGCCAGAGAAGCCCCGCCGGAGGCATGGGCGAATGGAAAGTGGCCTCGAAGCACTCAGTAGACGTCTGGTGTTAACTTTGGTTTTCTTTGTTCGTGGTACTCCTTTCAGTTTTAAGTCGTAATAAAGAGTGCGGCCTAACCTTCAAGTGTATGCTCACTGTCCGGAGGGCTCGTATATGTCCTACTGCTCCATTGTCCCAAATGATGTTATTTCTATCCATCAAGATAGGTTATAGCATTTTAAGTTCATCTGATTTGATTTCATCGAGTTTGACCCTCGTTTGCGAAATATACGGGCATTTTGATGTTTCTGGGTGCATGTTAGGACAATAATAAAATAGTGCGACCTAAAGTAACATCTAAATATTTTTACATAATTGTAACCTATGCAAGCCCAAGAATGCAACAAAGCGGTTTCATCAAATTTTGAGGTCGTTCAGACATTATTCTAACTGCTTGAACAATGAATGTTATAAAGGGTTTAAACTAGCCATCTTCGATTCAAAATGCAATCATATTTAGATATTTTTGCAAAAATGAAGTGCATAAGGTTGTTGTAACTTATTCTATTTATTTCATGATTTATGGATCAATACACATTATAATTCCTTCACAATCCATAGTTACATCCTAGCATTCGAACTCAAATAAAATTATTTTTCTGCAAACAACACATGGATTTTTATTTTACAGTCTAATTCCTCATTCCAAAATTTAAATTTAGAAACAAGTTTCACTTCATTTGGACACCTCTAACAAAAGTTAAGGGGTTCATATTAAAAAGGCATATAGTAATTACAAAAAATACTAAAAAAAAACTTCAACCCCTGTCGCCCCTGTCTCGGGCGACAGGGGGGCCCACCCCAACGGCGGCCGACGGGAGCAAACGGCGCAGGTGCTAATCGCCCGTGTATAGGGCGATCGCCCTATACACGGGCGACGGGCGTGTAGTTTTGTAAAATTTTAATTCGAACGCATAGTTTTGAAAGAAAGAATAAAAATAAATATTAATCGTCGTGACCGGGCAGCGTCTCTCTCCGACTCTCTCCCTTCCTCCCCCAAATTACTTCCCACGCAAAGCAACGCAGCGCGTAGGCGGCAGGACCCCCTCGCGCGCGGGCCGAGAGAAGGTAACCTGCTCTCTCCTCCTCCTCCTTATTCCCTGGGATTGGCTGTATCCGATCCGCTTCCGCCTGCTTTGCTTTGATCCGTGGCGGTTTCGTTTAATTTCTGCGAGGAAAATTTCCCGCGGAACTGTCAAATTAGATGATTGGATTAGTTATTTTTGCGTCCAATTACTTGCTGTATGCACGAATTGGGGAAGTGTTAGCCCGCCCGTGAAAACAAAACCTTGAGAATCCCCTATCGGGAGTTGTTATGCACTCAGATTTTTTTTTTGTGTGTGCAAATTTTATGCTCCCAGATGTCGATTGGCTAGGTCCTGATGAATTAGGCATTGTATACCAGGTATGAAGTTAGTTTGGAAGTTAATGTGCTATCTTAAGATTGTATAGCACACTTAGGCAATTTGAGAGCAGAAGCCGCGTCCCACAGAACAAATGACCATATATATGTTTTCGATCGTGACATTTTGAATGATGGATGGGATTCAGTGCGCTAGAAATTTAATCGAATGATTTTTTTATGATGCAACCGACTAGTGTCTTGTCACCGGTGGCCCTCATTACCATTCACATGCTATTTGCCATCATAATTTATTCAGATGTTCACTTCAATCCTCCTAAATGATAAAGATTTAAACATTTCAAGTTACGATTCCAACCGATTGACGTCCAGAACCTTTTATTTCTTTTGATGCAGATTGTTCTTCTACAATGAGCTTGAGGTTTCCTCTTTTTGGGTAGGTTAATGTCATCGAAAGCAATTTTGGTGTTGGTGCTTGTTCTGATTTCCTAGTCCTGGCCATTCACTTTTCAGTCTCGTGGAGCCAATATTTACTTTTTCTTGTATGAAATGAGTTGCCTCTTTCTTAAAAAAAATATTGGGAATAGTGCAAATAAGTTGTCAGCTCATGTGACTGTCTTTCATTGCCAGCCACCAAGCTTGGTCTGGTGCCTAAATCTTAGTTTCTTGTAAAACCCTACATAATTTTTTTCACTTTTGCTCCAAAAGATTATTTTGTCAGCCTGATAGAGTTGACCAAATTACTACCATCATTCCTTATGGTTGGATCTTCAGTTACTACTGTCATTCCTTATGGTTGGATCTTCAGTTACTACTGTCATTCCTTATGGTTGGATTTTCAGTTACCTCTGTCATTTCTTATGCAAATCAACACTGCAAATTTAGTATGATTTGTCTTAAGCTTGCTTTGAAAATTTTGCTTCTCTTACTTTCTGACTTCGGCTGTACTGAACCCATGCTAACAGCAGCTCTCAGCAGCAGCAGCCTGATCAAAATTTCCAGGACATCCCTATGCAATCTTGGTACCCCCCCTCGGTGGTAGGCTCATCTTCACATCCATCCACGCCCAGCTCTTCCAGTGCTAGTCCACATCAAAGAGCTTCAGATCATCCTCAGTCTTCATCACGTGGTCAACCATCTCCAGCTGAGGCTGCAGGGATAATTGCTCATTTGAAAGATAAGAGGTCAGCGATTGGCCTTCTGTTCTTTCAGTATTGCTTGTAGCTTTTTGTATACAACATTGTCTTTGTATATTTTTTACCTTACCTTACCTGATCTGTATTATGAATTACAAAATCACAAATGCTCTGTTACTTTTTTTTTACCATCATATGACATGTATTTCAATGTTTATCCTCAAACTGAGTGACTTCAGACTTGGCAAAAAATTCTGCTTAGAGTAATGTAGTGATATTTTGATAGTAGTTTGTATCTCACTACAATAATGATATCAAGGTTGGTGTTTTCTATTTCGTCAATATTGGGAAGGAATGAAGAATTCCAAAATTTTCAATATTTTCTTAGTTCTTACTATGGGTAGTGGGTACCATTCCACAATTTCCTCTTTAACTAATACAACACAAATTCTTGGCAGAAGATTATTACATTCATCTAACACTGTCCAAGACTCTTTTCACTTCATGCAATGCTGGATATAATATGGAAAAAAACTTTGGAAAGCAGCTAAAATTCTTTGTTCATGCTACTTAGGCTATCAAATTTGCATCTTACGATTTCCTTTTAAGACTTGCATCTTTTTTGCAACCTCTCTAGGAACTTATTAGAAGATAGAATTATAACACCGTTGCTTAACAAGACCAAATCTGACACTGAAATGTACAATTGTTGCCTTTTTTTCACAATGCAAACAACACCTCTGCGTATGCTATTTATTCTCTTTAGAAATGAGAAAATAATGTGCCCAACGATTACTGAACAGGGCTGAGCTGTTCTGATAGCTAGCGACAAAATGATTTTGTTATGTGTCATGGTCTGTGCTATAGCGGTATTCTTATATCTGAACACTATAGTAGGGCATGAACCTTTTAACTTCAGCATGCACCATCATATCACAAATTGGCATTACAGAGATCAGATTGACCTGTGTAAGAATGGAAAATTCCTGTATGCGGTCTACTTAGTGTTTTCAGGCAAGCCAGATGACCAGAGCCAAGTAGAGGGATTGAGGAAGATGATTCTAGAGGGAAAACATACAATATAGATTACTTACTGCTGTAGTGCTGTATAGAAAACAATCTAAAGAAGGCATGTCAATTGGTGTTAGTTCGAAGGGAAGTAGATAAATGCTAGAGAATTTTGGAAGGAGCGGTTATGTCTCTGTTGTGTTTCTAATTTCCAAATGTTTACAGTGTGTATTTGCAGGGTATTCCTTTTGGACATGATGGTGCATACTTGTTTGGAATACAGACCTGAACCATTTTGTATCGTACTGTTGTTACTATTTTTTTTGTTTTTGTTTTTGTGCAGCGTTGATGAGTTGCAGAGGCTGTTGAAAGACAAAGAGACATATAATGCTTTTTTCAATTCACTTGATCAAGTTAAAACCCAGAACAATGTAAGCTTTGTTGCTGCGTGTACCATTGTTTGATAATTGTGTTGCTGACTTCACCGTGGTAATGTTGAACTGCTTTCCTACATGATAGCTAGCAATTTGTAATGATCTTTTTCTTTCATTGGCTCTTAAAGTGGGGTTGCTAAGAATTGCTCACTTGTTTGAGCATAAATAGACATACATTTTAGACTTTCAGTAAGTCAGTCTAGTTATGGATAGTACTTCTGAATCCCCCCCCCCCCCCCAACCCCCACAATTAATTAGAGATGTCAGACTGGCAAACTGATGCACATCAATCGAAATTGATTTTCTTTTGTGCCAGATATATTTCTTAAAATTTTATCTTTATCTCCTACTGCACAAAATTACTGGAAGCTTACGTATTGCAGATGTTCATGTGGGCTTTGTTGCTTCTATATTATAAATAGAACAAATTGATTGGGCTCTGTTGTTAAATAGTTCAGATGTTAACCGTCTGCTTGGGGCTTTGGAAGGTCGGAGTGAACCCCTGTGACTAACTATATGTTCTAATTTTCTTTTCATCTGTCCCCTCATCTGTGAGGCTGTGGACAGCCGGCAGAGGCACATCTCCTGTGTGGTATTGAAGTGGTTTAGGGGTGATTATTCTACAATTATTTTATATTGAATGCTGACTACTGTTAATTTAAAATAGAAGAGTTATCTGAATGCTAGATCTTGGAAAGATATATCCCACGTAGAAAATTCTTTAAGTGTCCTTTTGTTGATTTTCTCACCTGTGTCTCTTTGTGAATCCTCAGTTACGCGACGAGCTTAGAAAGGAGACATTGCAACTTGCAAGTGAGTTACTCATTTTATTTCTATAAATCGACTTATCATTGTTTCCAAATCAAGAATATATTTGGATTGGCTGAACTATGAAGAAAATACAAACTTCTTGTTATTGTTTATAAATGACATTATTGGGTATATGGTGAATTGCAGGGGAAAATTTGGAAAAGGAGCAAAGGATCTTGGAGCTCAGGAATCAGGTTCCGTACTGTCACCTCCATCTCAGCAACTGCTGTAGTTATGCTATTCATATTTTAAACCAGTCCTTATAAAGATTGTAAATTCAATTAAAACTGTGATGAAAACTATTGGAATTATTGCTGTGATGCTTCGCACAAGTTTTTTTTTAATGTTATGTGCACTTAATAATTTTTCCCTTGCATTATAATTGCATTTATGATTTGTACAGTGCACTATAATAAGAACTACAGAACTAGCTGCTGCTCAAGACAGGTTGGCTGATTTGGAAAGGCAAAAGGACGAGATCATGAAGTCCTATTCTTCTTCTGCCCTGCTCGACAAACTCCATAGTAAGCGCTCTGAACAATTGCATCTGCAAGTCCTGTCAGTTGAATTTTTCCATTTGAGATTGCTCACCTTGTGATTTGTAATTGAATATGATGTACATCAATACACCACACTCATGCACATGTTGGCTATGAGTGCATCAACATCTGAATGTTTGCTATTCATGAGCCTCATTCATGTACCGGTTCCAGAAACCTTGCTTAGTTGCTAAAACATTACTTGAAGTTTAACATTGTGATGTTATTTCTCACACAAACCCATCACTGAAATGTACATACGTTACCTTGGCGCTTGCTCAGAGTCAATGGCAAAGTTGGATGAGGAGTCTGAGGAGCTGCATCAGAAGTTTCTGGAGAAGGACATCGACCTGCCAACATTTGTGCAGAAGTACAAGAAGCTCCGCACTGCCTACCACAAGCAGGCGTTGCTCCATCTTGCTGGCAAGACCTCGCTTCGCTGAGATCAATTGTCTGTCTTGTTGGACGAATAATTCGTGGAAACTTTTGTTGTATCCCATTTCTTTCTCGTTCTACACTACTGTGGTGTCTGTCATCTTGGCCCTTTTTTTGAGTGCTGAGTATTGTAGGGTTTGTCAAACATCAAACTGAGATTGAATGTATAGTTATGACTTACTATATGAGCATCATTACATTTTACGTATGGCGTGCTGCTGCTTCCCTCTTAGTGGATCAGTCAGGTTTTGTTAGAGCTTTTTTCTGCTTGATGGCTGATACACAAACGCTGTGTGGTATTTGAGTATTTGACCATAGTAATGGAGACACGGGAACAGATTGAATTATTCGTTAATGGTAATTAACCGAACACACAATGTGCTCAGAGAAGAACATGCCATGCATAACTTGTCTAGCTTCTGTTGGTCTCATATGAAGCCAAACTAGTTGATGTGTACTTGTCAGAACATTCCCCTTCGCTCTCCACACCCATCACAAGTTAACTTGTCTACTCCTTTGTCACGGCACCCATAAAACTGTTCCGGTTAGAGAATTTGCAAAATCATCGCTTTTCTAACCCTATAAACCTTTTTTTTAAAAAAAATTCTAAATACAATTACAAAAAAAAGCCTTATCCCCGACCGTGGAAGAACTGGTAGGTGATACGTGTTACCTATTGCGCTCCTGCACCGTGGAAGCACCTACCGAGCTATGAGAGGTCGGCAAGCCAGTGAAGCTAGCGAGCTCTGGGAGCTCCATGGGTGCTTCCGCGATGTAGGAGCGTAGCAGATGATACGTGTTGCTTACCGACGCTTTCGTGGTCGGGAACGAGGTTATTTTTGTAACTTTGTTCGAAAAAGACCAAATTTGAAAGAAAAAAAGTTTGTCAGAGAGCTTAAAAAAAAGCAATGACTTGAGAATTTGCCTCTACACAGAATCATAGCATCAAACCTATGGGCTCTAGTCCCACTGGATTACACTGCAAGTTGCCAAGAAAGATGCGCTGTGCATTTGTATGACCGGATCCTTCCGGGTGCATTTTCTGGTTCGTTCATCGAACAATCCATGAGCCATTGCACGGGAAAACAGAATTCTTGTCGACCGATTGACAAACCTTTTGGGGGATTGGATCCGATCTCTGCATTATTAGCTGCGAATTAGGACGATCCAAAGGCTTGCCCCAGTAGTACTCCAGTGTAAGATAGAGTGAAAGGTGGCGAACTTTGTCTGCATCGCCAAACAGAACAAGGTGCCCGTGACCTGGTATTCAGTGTCTTTGGAGGTATAGGGTAGTCAGGGCTGTATTGAGTGTGATAGAGGAATTGTATACGTCCCGAAGATTAGCAGGTGCGTGTATCTGTTTTGTTTGGTAAGAAAAAAAACAGGGGAGAGTTTGGCTTTACTCCGACCGACAATCGCAAGGGTTAATTTACTCATGGATGGATGTATCGATCTCCTATTGTGTGCTTCTTTACAAATGTAAGTAACTTAATGATAAGTTCGTCCATAGTCCTGGAACGATGCTTTGGCATGAACAAATGACGAATTCTTGCGCATTATATGAATGCATGGAATGTTCTGCGTCTTTGATAACAGTGCTGACTGTTCATGTGTCGGTACTCGGTCGCAAATACTAATATTAGATCATTTGGTCAGTCGTTAAGGGTAGGGTTGTACTCGCACAAGTTCGTATTACGGGGAATTGAGGAGGAAAGAAAAACAATACTAATTTGCTCTGCTCATTCTAATTTGCACCTCGAGCAAATGCACTGGTTATCCGCTCGTACGGCTGACATAAGGCGTATATATGTACGCGTGCCGAGCTGGCCATGCCGCTCGTGAACTAGAAGCCGACAAAAAGATGCGCCGAATCATGCATTGATGCATGGAGGAAAATGGGGATTAGCTTTCCCGGATCGTCAGAGCATGAATAACAGTATGGACGACGGTTATCTTTATATTTCTCTGTATTGTCTAAAGGTAAAATTATTGATAACTTTTACGATATATCATATCTTAAGATTATCTCTATGATATCCTATATTCTTTTAATTATGGTATTAAAAAGTGTTTATTGGAGACAATAACCAATGCAATGGTGTTTTGTGGCGAAGAGATAGTTATACTCTTTTTCCTCTTTCTCTCTCTATATCAGAAAAATTTTATGTGACAAAGCATACAGACGGCTAGTATTATATTATTATACATGCTCTTAGACGCGATGGGACAGGAGGAACGGCCGGCCGGTGCAGCAGCTACTCGATGCATGGTGCCTTCATCCGTGTACATGTACATCCATCCATGTGGCTGGCAGTTGCCACACACACATAAGGGGCCTATTGGCATGGAGGAACTCCTTGGACTCACGTACTACGCATTACAGTCGAGTGATGAGGAACAGATTGATGATGCAAGATAGGAGATTAGGACTCGGGCTTGTTTAATAGCTATGAACACTTGCTGGGGATTCGACAAGATGTGATGATCCTTGTCCTTGTTGACCCGTGAAGAAGCTGTCTCAGGCCGTGTCAGGAATCAGGAATTCAGGTTATTACCTACTGTAGACAAGAGTTGACACAAGGTAGTACAATGTTCTTGCCCGCCTTTGGACTTTGGGTCGCAGTCCTTCTCGAGTAGCTTCCTGAATTCCTCGATCCTCTCGGTCTCAGCTTAAATCAAGTTGATGAATTGCGAGTTAGCGAGCAGGTAAGATTACAAAGGTAACTACATCAAGTTTTTTTCCTCTTGATTCTTCGGGTCTATGACTCAGGAATTAGAACAGCATTTCAACGTAATGCACTTTCCATGTGGATTTGGAAATGCTACGTAGTGTGGGATGGGCACAAAGAGATGGCTTGTTGGTGTCTCCCTTCCGGGTCAGTGTTGGTGGTGCCTTCTTTCTAGGATCGGTGTTTGTATTCAATTTTTATTTATGAATAGGAGAGTTCTTGTCTTTGTTTTTTTTTTCTAGAAAAGATGGCATGTTGATGTGCATGAATATGCATGGTCAACAAATTAATTAAACTAGATGTCATGTGCCAAATTCACTTTTATTTTTCCAAATTTAGCAAGTTTTATCTTTAAAATCCCAAGACAACAAAACAGAAGATTTGGGGAAAATCAGGAATTTTACCCAAAATAAAAAGGCAAAAAATCCTAAAATCCCAATATGGCTACAACTTGACCACACCAAAGACCCTATATAAGCCCACCTCACACTCCTCGATCCCTCACGCTCACTTGACACTCTCCTAGTTGCTAGCTCGCTCGCCATGGCGGCCCCCACCATCCCTCTCCTCCTCCTCCTCGCCGCCACCGTTGCCTCGGCAGCCGACCTCCTCGTCTACCACAACGTGCACCCTTCGTCCCCATCTCCGCTCGAGTCCATCATCGCGCTCGCGCGGGACGACGACGCCCGCCTCCTCTTCCTCTCCTCCAAGGCCGCCTCCTCCGGCGTCTCCTCCGCCCCCGTCGCCTCCGGCCAGACTCCCCCCTCCTACGTCGTCCGCGCCGGCCTCGGTTCCCCAGCGCAGCAGCTAGTCCTCGCCCTCGACACCAGCGCCGACGTCACCTGGGCGCACTGCTCCCCGTGCGGCACGTGCCCCACAAACAGCCTCTTCCTCCCGGCCAACTCTTCCTCGTACGCTTCCCTCCCTTGCTCCTCGTCGTGGTGTCCGCTCTTCCAGGGCCAGCCCTGCCCGGCCCAGGACCCCGGCCAGGACCCGTCCCAGAGCTCGGCGCCGTTGCCGACCTGCGCCTTTTCGAAGCCGTTCGCCGACGCCTCCTTCCAAGCGTCGCTGGCCAGTGACTCGCTGCGGCTGGGCAAGGACGCCATCGCCAACTACGCGTTCGGGTGCGTGAACTCGGTGAGCGGGCCGACGTCCAACTTGCCGAAGCAGGGGCTTCTGGGCTTGGGCAGGGGGCCCATGGCCCTGCTGTCCCAAGCCGGGAGCGTGTACAATGGCGTCTTCTCCTACTGCCTGCCGAGCTACAAGTCGTACTACTTCTCCGGCTCGCTCCGGCTGGGCGCCGCCGGTCAGCCCAGGGGCGTCCGGTACACGCCGCTGCTCAAGAACCCGCACCGGTCGTCGCTGTACTACTTGAATGTGACCGGGCTCAGCGTGGGCCGGGCCTGGGTGAAGGTGCCCGCCGGGTCGTTCGCGTTCGACCCCAACACCGGCGCCGGCACGGTGATCGACTCGGGCACGGTGATCACGCGGTGGACGGCGCCCGTGTACGCGGCGCTGCGCGACGAGTTCCGGCGCCAGGTGGCCGCGCCGAGCGGGTACACTTCGCTGGGCGCGTTCGACACGTGCTTCAACACCGACGAGGTGGCGGCAGGCGGCGCCCCCGCGGTGACGATCCACATGGACGGCGGCCTGGACCTGGCGCTGCCGATGGAGAACACGCTCATCCACAGCAGCGCCACGCCGCTGGCCTGCTTGGCCATGGCCGAGGCTCCGCAGAACGTGAACGCCGTCGTCAACGTCATCGCCAACCTGCAGCAGCAGAACCTCCGGGTCGTGTTCGACGTCGCCAACTCGCGCGTCGGCTTCGCGCGGCAGTCCTGCAACTAAGTCGATCGGCGGCAGCCATGCACGGCCGGGGACCTGCGCAGTGCAGCCTCAACGCTGGCCATTGCTGGCCATTCTTGTCATTTTGCAGCTTTCCAATCTGTGCAATAAGGGACGCGCGTGACATGAAAAGTTTGTCACGGGTGCATGTACTGTGTACGTGTATTATGTGTCGATAGGGCTAGGGAAATTACGTACCTAGTAGAGTTTACCCGTGTGTGTGCATTTGTTTTTGTTTAGCTGTTGCTACTACTACAGAATGGTACATCACTATCGCTTCATCTGTTTCGCTTCTTAAGTTTTTAGGAAAAAACGATTGTGATAGATATCTTGGGAGGGGTGTTAACAATAATCGCTATCGGTTCTCAGAATAAAAACGATTGTGTTCTTATGTGAGAAACAATAGTGATGTGCACAATCATCACTATCGGTTCCCGCATAAAAAGCGATAGTGATGCAATCATGCACATCGCTATCAAATTTTTTGTAAGAAACGATAGTGATGTGCATGAACATCATTATCGGTTCTCACAAAAGAACCGATAGTGATGAGCACGCATACATCACTATCGTTTCTTTTATGAGAAGCGATAGTGAGATAGTGATGTGCATGATTACATCACTATCGCTTTTTATGTGGGAACCGATAGTGATGACCGTGCATATCACTATCGCTTTTTAAGTAAGAACCGATTGTGATGTGTCTCGCTAGGTTATTTATACCCCTCGAGCTGAACTCTCCTCTGTTATTATTCAAGAGGAGATTTCTCCATCGCCACTCAAAAAAACAGCTTATATTATGTGGTTGGAAGCAATACTTGGGTCAGAAAAATTGAAATTCTCAACGGTGGATGTTAAGAGCGTAAATTTGAGACCCTAGTTTGAGGAGATTTCCTCTCTTTTTGTAGAATTTGAGGTTTTCTTCAAAATGTGAGCATTCCTTCAAACCCCTTCAATTTTGCACTATGTAATTTCGATATATCGCGAAGAAAATTTAGGTTGCACTGATATTGTGTATATCCTATTATATTTCACACCCTTTATTTGATAAGCACACATGTATTTAATTATCTTTGTAGTGCTCTCATGTTAATTTAGAATTATTGTTGTTGTCATATGATGGATGTTAGAGTTTATATTACTAAACATACGTTTCCCGTTCGAGGGTGCTTGTTTATAAATATGCCGATCGAAATGACATATTTATAAGCAGGTAGTCTCGAATTGTTCACATTCTTTGGACAGTTCGAGGATATGTGGTTCAAACAAATTTCTGAGCTGTTGTACAACTCTAGAGTAGATTTCGGTAGCATCTCCCTATAGTGTTCTCCGGGTACACACCCCTCTTGACCTGTTGTCGAGACGTGTATATGAAGAATAGCGGGGAGACGCTGCCGAATTTTTCTCTAAAGTTGTACAATAACTTAGAAACTTGTTCGAATCATATATCCTCGAATGGGATTATGACCTAACCTATTTAGAGATTAGGAGTCATCGTTGGTTCCCTTGTTTTGTTTCATATTGATGTCAAAAGAGTTGCAAGCTACTACACTATATAATTAGTTTATTCGATATCATTGTTGATGTTTGCAATGTATGTCTCCTAACTAGGGAATTGGAAGCTCTTAACTAGGGAAAAAGGTAGGTATCGATCGGAAGTACATTGATATATCTTGAAACCCGTTCTCTATTTTGCAAACATAATATTAATTGAAATGATGTTGTTTGAAATAGCTAGCTAGCTGTCACTCCAGTTTTTTGTTAATTTATTGTGAGAAGTCTAATTGCAGATGGACCGTAAGGAATGGATGTATCAGAAAAGTCGTGTGAGTGCTGAATTTTCATAGGGGTGTAAAGGAGTTCAAAAAAATTACAGAAGAGGACATGGTGAATAGGGGGTGTAAACTTCATATATTGTCCTTGCATTGATTGTACCAATCTCACGAGATTTAACAACTCAGCTCAAATTGAGGACCACCTGATTCTACGTGGCTTCGTGAGGAATTACACGTGTTGGATCAATCACGGGGAGACAGGTAGTACCCTTTCGGTATGCAACGGAGACATGGTGGAACTCGATGATGAGTTGCAGCGTGATATTTTTGAGGAGGACAATTTGGAGCAAGTGTTGCGAGATGTGGAGGGAAATTACACGGAAAGAGAGTTCAAAAAGTTCAAAAGCTTAATGGAAGACGATGCCAAACTGCTGTTCTCAAGTTGCAAAGCGGAATACACCAAGTTGAGTTCGCTCTTTGCATTGTTCGAACTGAAGGCAAAATACCATTGGACAAATACAAGTTTCAATGCACTTCTAGTTCTTCTATCAGATCTTTTTTCAATGCTAACTCTTGTTGCCAAAATTCATTTTGAAAAAGATTTGTAGTATGACAAAGTATGTTTCTGTAAAATTTCAAATAATTCCAACTATATTTGCAAAAGTTATAGCCTTTTCACTCTTTGATCAGATAATTCTGAAAATTCAGACTTCATGATTTGTTTGGAAAACCAATAGTGCAGTGAACAACATTTGTGTCGGTTTTTAAAGAAAAAAATGATTGTGATACCCAATTTGTGTCGGTTTTACCCAAAAATCGATAGTGCTATGGACAACATTTGTGTCAGTTTTTCTAAAAAAACCAATAGTGATGTTATATACATGGGTTTGTGTAGTAGAATACATTTGTGTCGGTTTTTTTTAAAAAAACTGATGGTGATGTTGTACACACGGTTTGTGCAGTTCCATATATTTGTGTCGTTTTTTTATATAAAACCGATAGTGATATATTAATTATTGTGTCGGTTTTTTATAGTAAACCGATAGTGATGATCGGCGTACATTTGTGTCGGGTTTTTATAGAGAACCGATAGTGATATTATTTGTGTCGGGTTTTTTAAAAAAACCGACAGTGTTGTTCAATACATGGGTTTGTGCAGTGCCATGCATTTGTGTAAGTTTTTTTTCAAAAAACTGATAGTGATATTTTCGTCATTTGTGTCGTTTTTTTAATAAACCGATAGTGATGTTCTATACACGGGTTTGTGCAGTGCCATGCATTTGTGTCAGTTTTTTGAAAAAAAACCCGATAGTGATATTTTTGTTATTTGTGTCGGTTTTTTAATAAACCGACAGTGATGTTTTATACACGGTTTGTGCAGTGCCATGCATTTGTGTCAATTTTTCTTCTTCAAAAAACCGATAGTGATATTTTCGTCATTTCTGTCGCTTTTTTTAATAAACCGATAGTGATGTCCTGTACACGGGTTTATGCAGTACCATGCATTTGTGTTGGTTTTTGGAAAAAAATGATAGTGATATTTTCGTCATTTCTGTCGCTTTTTTTAATAAACCGATAGTGATGTTCTATACATGGGTTTGTGCAGTGCTATACATTTGTGTTAGTTTTTTATGCAAAATCGATAGTGATATTTTCGTCATTTGTGTCGGTTTTTTTAATAAACCGATAGTGATGTCGGGTTTGTGCGGTGCCATATATTTGTGTTGGTTTTTATGCAAAACAAATAATGATATTATAATCAGTTGTGTCGGTTTTTTAATAAACCGATAGTGATGTTCTAATATCATTTGTGTCGGGTTTTTTATAACGTGATAGCGATAAGTTTCTTATTTGTATCGGTTGTTTGTTAAAACCGACAATGATATATATCACAATAGACAAAACCGATAGTATTTTGGTAATCATTTGTATCGGTGTTTAGTTGAAACCGATAGTGATACACATCTTACCTATTTCCTTCATTCCCGCAGCTGCCAAGACATTTTATTCTCCATGCACGCAGCCTCTCCTAACCCTAGCTCTCGATCGGTTCTCGTCGCCCCGGCAGCCCCCACCGCCCCCGCAGCCGGTCGACCTCCCCCACCGGTGCCGTCGCCCCACGGAGATCCCCACTGACGCCGGCGCCCCACCGAGCTCCCCCACTGACGCCGCCCATCCTCCCAACGCCGCCCCCACGCCGTCGGGACCTCCTGACGCCGCTTGTACCTTGAGGAGTAAGTGCTACTTTACCCTTCAATTACTTGTACGCACTTAAACCGTATGTGAACTTATTTCCTTAACTGCATACCATTTAATAAGCAACTGTTGGGTTCTACTCGTGCTCGTTCCGAGTGACAACATAGTCTACACTTTTAACTCGATCGAGAAGAGACCGATGACCTACGCGATCAAGCCTCCTTTGGAGCAGTAAGTGTACTACTCTTACCTAACACTTTAGGTATTTAACTACGTTAATTTTTTTTACTCAACGGCATCTCTCCAATGTATATAGGGGTTTCTCGAACTACGTCGCTGAAGGAGGGATACACGATGGCAAAAAGGGCTCGAAGCTGGAGTATGTGCGCTTCAAAGTACAAGTGCCTACCATATATAAGATTAATATTTTCTGACATCTATTCTTTATCTCTTAATTTCTTTTTCTCTCTTCACAGTGTCATCAACAGGGCAGCGAAGACCACTGCGGTTTGTACGTCATGCAGCACACGTTTATCGTGGTCGGCGGCTCAGACTTTTTCCCTAAGGTATATGTACATGCATAATAATATAATTAGCCTTTCACATAGAAATTTCAAAATTTAAATTAGAGCACTCGTTTCTATTTAATTTACAGCGTATCAATATCCCTCAGAAGAGCTTAGACAACTCTGTACTCAATAAGTTACGAGACCACTTATGCTAGTGGTACTGGATGGAAGTTATATCGAGGATGGTAGGTTTAGAGATCCTGAAAGCTCTTGCTAGTCCATATGTGAACAATATTACATATGTGAATGCGATTGCATGTGTACTGACTGTTAAGCATGTTTGAGTTCTATTTTTTGAACGAATGTGATATGTGTTGTAATAAAGTGTTCGTGTTCTGTGAATGTTATATATGCATAATGAGTGCAATTATTTATGCTATGTGAATGTGATATGTGCATGCATACTGTGTAAAATATGTGCTGATTGAAGGGTGAATTGAAAAACAGCACACCGCCTCATCTCTATCGGTTCTCAGAAGAAAACGATAGAGATGAGGGGATCATCTCTATCGATTCTTTGTAAGAAGTGATAGAGATGACCACGACATCTCTATCGGTTCCTAAAAAGAAGCGATAGAGATGAAGTACACATCTTTATCGGTTCTTTGTAAGAAGTGATAGAGATGACCCAATCATTTCTATCGGTTCTTTGTAAGAAACTATATAGATGAACCTCTCATCTCTATCGGTTCTTAGAAAAAACCGATAGAGATGTGCACTTTATCTCTCGCTTTTTTGTAGGAACCGATAGAGATGAGAGGCTCATCTCTAACGCTTCATTCTTAGAACCGATAGAGATGAGGGTTCATCTCTATCACTTTTTTTAAAGAACCGATATAGGTGATCCCTCAACACAATCGGGCAAGAATCGACTGTGATAGCGCCACCTCATCTCTGTCTAATGACTTTGTGTCCCCACCAGAACCGACTGTGATGACAAAAAAGAACCGATTGTGATGTATATTTGTGTAGTAGTGTGCAAGGGTTAATTTGAAAGTGCTCCGTGCTCCATCAAGAATTGAAATTAAGTACGTTGGCCGTGCATATGTACAATATATACAAAAGCTGGTTCGTTTTGGAGTCTATTGGCATTCTTGTATTCTTGTTTTTGCGTACAAGGATTACACTTTACAAACCTTCATTTGACCGTATATGAACATATATCATTCCTTTCAGTCATAATACATGTGGAGTGTAAATGCGTAATACATACAAGATTCCATGGGGTTGATCTACTCTTTGAATTTTCCTTGTATTTTGTGAGCTCTTTTTTCTGTAAATTATATATGAGGGCATATATTTCTTAAAAAGTTACGGGGTTTATAAACCCACGTCACTCCATCTCGGTTCATCGCTCTTAGGCTTCCCCATTTATCCACTATGTGTAGCTTCTGCTGTGAAACGTAGTCGTTTACTCACGATCAATCAACAACACGCCAATGAAAACTCAAGAACAAAGTATGAAGCACACACAAAGTAGGAGGCAAAACTCTCTCTCTTTATTAGATTGGATCTCTTGTACAAGGGGTGCCAAAATATATATTAGAAGGCAGTAAGAGATAGATTCGGATTCGTCCACATAGAGATAGAGTCAAACGGGAGCGTAAACCATTGTTCATTCATGAACACAAAAAACTAAACTGATAAACATGACTCTTAAGAAGACTCAAAAAGGATAATGTGACATCGACTTCCAAAAAAAACTGGAAAATTACTGCATGTCTCCATATAAATAATTTATATCATCCTGAAAATCATTGGTATTCTTCTGGAATTCATTCAGCTCAGTCCCAAGAAGATCATCTTCATCCATGGGAGAGTCCCCGTATCCGAGAAGCCCCCTTTTGAATTCTTCCGTAGGGTCGGGGACTGTGTCATCATTCTTTTCAATTTCCTTTTCAACAACAGGTTGAGCGATGAAATGCACCTCAACATTATTCCCTTGATTCTTCTGGAATCTTCTAGTGGATTTCATGTAAAGTTCCACCAAATGCTTTGGTATGCGGCATGTACGTGCCAATGGACAATACATCCACACCTAAAGCATGGTTGTGGATAATCAGTAGCCTTTTTTGCTGGACCTTGCTTCTGGAAGTAACCTGATCTTTTTCCTTTCATTTTCCACTGGGGTTTACCTCTTCCCTTCTGATTTTTGTCATTCTTCCATTTATCCCCTCTATGTCTTTGGCCTTTCCTGTAGCCTCGGCTATTACTAGCATACTGAGCATTTGCATGTGCTCCAGGCACTAGATGACCGCCACTAGGAAGGACTTGATGATTTTTCATCAGAAGTTCATCGTGCTTTTATTCTTCTAGCAAAATGCATATAAGCTCAGAGTACTTCTGGTACTTTGCATGACGGTACTGTTGTTGCAGTATCCTCATTTTGGGATAGAATGTGCACAATGTCTTATCGATCATTTCAGCATCTTTAAATGCCAGTTTGGCAATAAGTTTGTGCATGGCAGAGTTGTATGCTGCCACAGACTTAAAGTCCTGGAAGCGTAGCGGGATCCATTCACATTGTACTTCTGGCAACAGAATGAATCTTTGTTAGTTATATCGTTCCTTCAGGGAATTCTATAGAGCTAGCGGATCCTCCTCTATCAAATATTCGGCCTTCAGGTCTGTATGAAAATAGTGCCTCAAGAAGTGTAAAGCCGCACACTTAGCGGCTTCAGGAAGAGTAGGGATATCAACTTCAGGCTGGGAAATTGCACCTCCTAGTGATCGGGCTGTTAGGTTAATCTTGGCATCTATTGCCCAGGTGAGGTAGTTGGTGCCATTCAGGGCGAGCTCAGCAAATTCTCTCTTGACGACGTCCGACATATTCTATATGCAAGCAAAATAGAAATTTTACATCAGGTAAAATATTATTTTGCATGCTTATTATTGAATCAGTAAAGTTTAATCTATATCTATTTAGTAGATAATTATCTCAAATTTCCCAGGATTTTTCATAATTTTCTGCTAATCATTAAGCAATTTTTCAAAATTGCCAATTAACAAAAAATAGAAATTCCAGCATATATTAACAAGGATTAATCCTAAGAAAATAAATCCAGAGGCATGGAACTTCCAACATTCTATTTATAATTTTCCTAGCATTTTTCATGATTTTCTGCTAATTTATCAAGCAATTTTCAGAATTACCAATTAATAGAAAAATAAATTTCAACACATATAAACATGGAATAACTCTAAGAAAATAAATACTGCAACGTGACTCTCATCAATGGGTCATACATAATTTTCCATAATTTTTCTAGCATTTTTCAAATTTTTTGTTAATTATTAAGTAATTTTCAGAATTACTTGAATAACAGAAAATAAATTCAAGCACATATTAAACATGACATAATTCTAGAAAAATAAACCTAGGGTATGGAACTTCCAATGTGTGCTAAATATCAATTTACCAAATTTTACAAAAGTCCATATACCTAAAAATCAATTTCTAGGATTTATTAATTAATTTCCGAAATTAATAAAAATTCCAATGGCAAAAATGTAAAATTTCCTTTTCCCCTTTTCTCCGAGCCAGTCCGGATCATCTGGACCGCACGGCCCATTTGGGTCCACAGAGGTCCGGTTTGACCCGTAAGGTTAAGGGTGGCTAGGGTAAAGAACCCTAGCCGCCACTCAGTAATTTCCACAGGGGCGTCGCAACCGAGGCAACCGGGACGTCAGTTCGTCCGAGGTGCGGGTGCAGCCCCTAGTGCAACTCCCCCTGGCGTGGCAATGTGACTCACGGGTGACAGCTGGAGCCGGTAGGATGCGACGGCGTAGGCACGTGAAGCGACGGCGTGGTCGCGCATCAATTTCGGGGAGCCACGGAACAAGACCGTCAGTGGCGTTGTTGTCGCGCGTTGGGCGCAGGTAGCCGTGTAGGTCAGAGGCCGACTGGCGCGGGGCCGTAAATGCAGTACGCCTACATGGCGACATCGAGGCGACGGCTCAAAGCGCAGAGGCCGGCTAGTGGCTCGACAGCGTTGAAGTCATTGGGGGTAGTGCCCTTCGAGGGCACATGGCGACGCGTGCTTTGTGTGTGACGAGAGACAGCGGACCCCGACGACCGACACAGGTGCTAAAACAGTAGTGGGCCCAGTGGTATGCGCTTTGGGCGCGACAACGGCGGTCCTTGCAGCCAGTGTCGGTGACAACGATGCGAATTTTGCATCAGGTGCGGGGTCGCAAAACGGGCTCAAGCGATGGCGACGCAAGCACTCTTTTTGCACGACAGACGACGAGCGATAGGCGGCTGTCGTGTTGCGCAGGCAGCTACCTTATCTGAGGAGTCAATAGCAAAAGTGCGGGGCGCGACCTTCGGGGCCTAGACGACAGGCGAGCAGGACGCGGCCTTTCAAGGGCGAGGCGGCTGGTGAGGAAGCGTGGCGACCATCGCACTGGGTGCTGCCTTCGGGGCCACTCGATGGCGCGATTCGGTCCCAGCAGGCTCGTGCGAGGTGCAGCCAAACGGCAGCATCAGGACGGCCGATGCGGCGCCATCAGTTCGGCTGGGGTGGCGGCGCTATCGGCCAATCGGTGGCTCCAGCGACATGCGCGGCGCAGGCACAGTGGGGCTGCAGCACATGTGCAGCGCAGCTTCGGGTTCGTCGGGGTGGGCGCGTGCAACCGTAGTGCCATGGTGCGGTGCCTTCGGGGCACGGTGGCCGGGAATGGCGGCGCCGGCTACGCTTCATCATCCCCTATCCTTTTTTTGTTTGTTTGTTGAACAACATTGATTATTAGATGAACAATAGCAGTATGCTCTCTGCTCGTGATTAGATTAGACAATTGATTCATAATACTGGTACGATAATCTGCAGGATCAAAACTTGCATATATGCACTTATGTAGCTCGAATTTACGTAGATTTAATCGCGTGTTGCCTAACGAATTCGTTGCAGTGTAGATTGACGCAGGCAGACGATCACAATCGGTGGCCTTGGCGAAGCTTCATGCTGATAACGTGTTATGAAACGTAGTCATTCACTCACGATCAATCAACAACACGCCAACGAAAACTCAAGAACAAAGTATGAACCACACACAAAGTAGGGGGCAAATCTATCTCTCTCTTTCTTTATTAGATTGGATCTCTTGTCAAAGGGGTGCCAAAATATATAGTAAAAGACAGCAAGAGATAGATTCGGATTCACCCATAAAAAGATAGAGTCCAACCGAATATGGACTCAAATCAATCTATATCTTAACAACTTCTACATAAAAGCTAGGTTTTGCCACGTCTGACAAATGCTAAGTTTGTAAATTTTATTCTAGGCATAACATTATCTCTCTAAATATAGAGCCTGCAATTAAATAAATTAAAACGAAGAATTCCCACCCCATCTCCTCTCTCTGTCTCCCACCTCCTCTCTCACCTATATGTAGGCTAGAATTGATCACTGCTTTAGCTCCCTTCCCTCTTTTTTTTTTTCAAAAATGGCTCCATACTGAAAAACATTTGCAAATCTAGCCCCTCCTCCAACGCGGAAGTTGCGACAGGTGACACCTTTCACCTGCCACGCACAAGGAGCGCAGGGGCTGCCTGCGCGGGAATTGGAACCAAGCGCGGTAGCAGGCGGCAGCCACTCTCCAGAGGCGCGGAAGGAGGAGGCGCCGCAGAGGGACAGTGTGGGAGTAGGCGTGGCTTGCGCTAGGGCAGCCGCACAACGCGTGAGAGGAGTCGTGCTGTAGAGAAGGAGCGCAGAAGGCCCTTCCGCAGTAGGGGAGCGCAGAAGGTGTCTTTCGCAGTGGATGGAGGACTAGATTTGCAAAAAAATTCAGAAGGGAGCCATTTTTGCAAAAAAAAATGAGGGGAGAGGGGCTAAAATAATGATCACTTCTGTAGGCCAACCCAACCCATTCCTATCACAAACCACAATAGCAAGGTGAAGTATCCCAAACCAACCCAATCCACTAATCATTGCATAGAACCCAAACTAATCCGACCTACGTGACACTTCAACCCAAGCGAAACAAACCCATTTTCCTAATATGGCATCATACCACTTTCCCAACCCATTTCTCTAATACGGTTTTTTTCCAACTAAGTTATTTTATTTTCTTTGAATACTAAACACGATATAATATAAAATTAATTAAATAATTAATGAATCAACAAAAAATGTCACTAAAAATTATCAAAAATTCAAATAGATTAGAGAAATTCCATAAATTAAAAATGGTTAAAAATAGGGAAAAGAGAAAATTTTAGATAATTAAAAAACTCAAAAAATGATGACAAATTAAGATATATTTATAGGATTACATCAAGTTGCATCATCATAATACATAACATATGAGAGTTTTGAATAAATAGCAACTACATTGCTAGAAACCTTCTAAATAAAGTTCTTCCTGCGAAATTATGATGCAACTTCTGCTTGACAATCGTAGTATGAAGACACAAAAAGCAATCCTCATGAAACATGGATGATAGTAACAAAGCTCCAGGAACCGAGCAACATTTCGTAGTATATGCAGCCACAATTCATGGGCCAACAAAGCTTGGTCATTCATCCACTAGATGCTCGAAAGAACAATCCAATCATGTGGCTGGTTAAGAAATGAGGTTAAGAGTATGTGCGGTGTTGCTCACAATTCATGAATCCCCTCATATACTGAGAAATCAAGAAACAATGAATGTATGTCAACAAATTTAGAACGAGAATTGCAGGATTTAAATAAAGTGCCCTAGGGAATTGATCTAGTGCCAGCTTTATGGCTGTTATTGTGCTCCACTTCACCTGCACAAGGAAAAACAAGTTAGTTTGTAGACATTTCGGATATATAGAACATGTATAAAATAATAACATTCCATGTAGCAATGACCTACCAATCATTGGCCACTACTGACGTTGGACTAAACATTTTTATCTAAAGACTAGAGTTCAATTCCAACTGATGACAATTGTGAACTATTATCAAGTTTTTGTGATATGAACTTATCATCACGATATCCAACTTGTATGAAGAACAACGCCAGAAATTACTACTACACATGCAGAAGGAAAGGCACTGTATAACCAAATGCCAGCACTTCCCATTCTGAAGCAAAAAAATTGCATAATATGTGGGTGTTGTAGATGAAATCAGCTACCGCTAATGAATGGAACAATTTATATTACATTCTCCAGGCAACGAATGAGCTCCAAGTACTCTAGAAGACTAGAACAACCATTCTACGAGGTAGAAAAATTCTAATAATAGTATAAACCAGAGGCTTATGAGTTATTACAACATTCTAGGTAGCCGAGGAATTAACACAAAGGCATAGTGACCAAAACATAGCAGCAGAACTACATATATGTAACTATATTTGTATACCAGCACAGCAATTGCAAAGGCAATACTATCCTAATTACAATAATGGTATGAGAAGAGGAATATGATCATTGAGGCAAGGGTTCCTTCCTAATCTCTTAATATAAGGGTTCTTCTGAATCTCCCAACCGTGATATGTGGAGATAATAATCTAACAAACTAAATAGTCTTATGTTTTAGAAAAAAGCAAATTAAAGAGTTTTACAAACCGCATCTATCCAATAATATTTCAAGGAATTATATATGGAACAGATTCATCTATTTCATGTAATAGCCATGCACAAATAATTGTTTTGATTTAGGATAGTTAATATGAATTTACATGCACCGTCTAAATATTATATTGTGGTTTCACTAGTGTTGCAATGGGTATATGAAATTGGTGTACTGAACAGCTATCTGAGAAGCTTCTCAAGCAAAAAAAATCTCACATCTAATACAAGTGAATACATCCAACTTTTGTGAAGTGAAGATTAATTTTTGGATAAATATTTAGGTTGCTCAGATCCAGATCTTGGACTGAAGGGGAGCAAGAGAGAGAGATTGCCGTAGAGGGTGGCGACAAGAAATTGCAGGTGAGCCGGGAAGGAGAGGGCGCGTCAGGAAATCGTTTGTGAGCCATGGAGGAGAGGGCAGTGGTGGGAAATCGCATGAGAGTGGCAAGAAAGGGTTAGCGAGCTAGGTAGGAGAGGGCGGCAACGGGTGAGCGCAGGTGAGTAGGGGAGGAGATAGTAGAAGTGGGAAAGCACAGGTGAGCTAGAAGGAGAGGACGACGGTGGAAAGAGCAAGTGAGCTGGGAGGAGAGAGCAACAACGACATTTTTTTGGATGATGCAAGGGTTTAGGGGGAGGCATCGAGGCACGCAACTCACGCCCACAGATTGAACCACGTTTGCCCTCATGGGTTGAAACCATTCAGAACCCAAAAATTTAGAATCCATACCAAACCAAACCAAAATTTGCACTTCAAACCCAACTCATACCAAACCATTAGAGGCCTCAGCCCATTCCCACCCTATCTAAAGCCAACCCAAACTAAAAACCAACCCACTTAACCCATTTCTATTCAAACCATTAGCATCCCTACCTATATGGCAAAAAAAAATCTAACTCTTTTAATTTTTTCCTTTGTGCGATGCTACTAAGATACGTCAATTCCAAGAGCTTTTCTTTGGAATGGTCTACCCTAGTATATGTGTATCGATACTAGTCTCTATCTCTTTTCCCCCTATTTTGGCATTGATTTTTTGCTACACCACAGTTGGCCTGATGGGGGCAATTGGTCCAATCTCTTGTGTCTATCTCTCTTTCTCGATCACATATTTTTTCCTTAAATGTTAAACACTTTTCTAACCCTTGGATCTAAATCTAACCACTCTCATCATCCCATTAACCTACTATATAAAACCCAACATCTTACCCCAAACCCTAACAACACCTAGTCCGCGGCCCCGCCGCCCCTGCCCCCTTCCCGTGTCATCATTCCCTTCACCTACAATATAAATCCCAACATCGCACCCACAAACCCTACCCCACCTACTCCGCCGCCTCGCCTCCATCCCCTACCATTGATCTACTTCCTCATTCGAGCTTGTCTACCTGCCGGCCCTCCTCTTCGAGTATCGCTGCCCCTTCTCCTTCAAGCTCGTCGACTAGTCCGCTGCTACTGCCCGTTGCCCTCCCGTCCCGTGGTCGAGGCGGACCCACCGCTACCTCACAACACCACCGTTGTGCTTCCGTCGCCTCCCTCCCTCCCTCGAAGACCACGACCCTAGCTGGAGCACGAAACGCAAAGCAAGATCCAAAGGTTAGAAGACCTCACAAAGCAAGATCTAAAGGTTAGAAGATTGATGAGATTTAGAAAATTTTCAGGTGAATCGTATTTGGCAAATCTGATGTTATAAAACTTCATGCTCTTCGGTACGAAGACTCTTTTGCAATCGCAAACGTAGAACTCATCTTACCCCTCCAGGCGCAATTAACATACACAATTCTGTATCACCTCGATCTTCGTGCTAATGGCGCCGGCCGATGCCCGTGCCAAGAAGAGGAAGGGCGCCTCAGCACGCGCAGACATGATCAGCGAGCTCCCCGACGACATCCTTTGCGTCATCCTCTCCCTACTGACCGTCCGTGACGCCGCGCGGACGACCGTGCTCTCGCCGCGGTGGCGCCACCTCTTCTCCTCGCCGGAGTGCCTCCCCGACACCATCGACGACGAAAACCTCTGGCGCGGTGAGCGCCGCCCTCGTTCCGACGAGCAGTGGCAGGAGCAGGCGGAGTGGCGCACCAATACGATCGCCTCCTCGCTACTCGCGTACGGCGGCCCCATCCGACGGTTCTGCCTCCGTCGGACGCGGCCGGAAGACACCCTAGCCGTTCTCGCGATGCCGGAGCTGGCCACGCGCGGCGTCCAAGAACTGATCTTCCACTTCGCGGCGGATCCCCAGCACCCGATCAGAAGATACGGCGAGCTCCCGCCGTCCATCTTGTACTGCCGGGAGCTCCGGTCGTTGAGCCTCGCCTACGGCCAGTGGCCCAAGGGCGACGCTCTCTCGCCGGCGATGACGCTGCCGCACGTCACGCAGCTCACGCTGGACCACATGTCCATGACGGCGGAGCAGGTTGAGGCGCTGGTGTCGCATTGCACCGCGCTGGAGAGCCTCTCTCTCGGCCCCTTCTGGTTGGTGAACAGGGTGGCGCGCATCCGCAGCAGGAGCCTCCGGAGCCTGACGCTGACCGCGGAGCTGTACCCGTGGGTCCTCGTCGAGCACGCGTCCAACCTGGAGCGGGTGCTGTGGTGGCCGCCGCGTCGGGCGGAAGCCGGCAAGCTGGTGGCCACCCGTCTACTACCGAAGCTACAGATGTTCGGCGTGTTCAGAATGGCCGCGCCACCGTGCAGCCCAGCCATGCAGCACGGCCAGGTGAACGCCGTCAAGGTGATGAACAACAGAACAACGCTTGCATTGGAGCGTGGAAATGGAATCCTCTTGCTTGTGATACTCAAGCGCAATGTATGTACATGCATGCCTGACGTCTTCTTGCTTTCTGTTGTTGCAGTGCGTACACCATTCCACCGGCCAAAACCGTGGCGTGAAGACGATCGCCCTGAGCATCAACGTGTACAACCACGACGAGGTAAAGCAGGCACTGAAGCTGCTAAGCAACCTCCCCTGCTTGGAAACTCTTCACCTGGAGGTACAAATTTTCGACCCAATTACTTCAAGCAGGCTATGGATCGTATCGTATGGAACAGTCCCATTAATTCCAGTCAAAGAAACTAACGTGCATGTCCCTTGTGTTCCCTTTCTCAGCTCACGAACGATCAGGACAACTGCGAGTACTTCGGCTTGGAGGACATGGCAGGCTACATTCCGTGCCTCGAAAACCACCTTAAGGCGATCATCCTAAGGGCGCTGAGCTTTGTCCATCAGGGGCACTCCTCGGAGAGGAACTTGGTCTCTCAGGAGCTGGCGTTCGCCAAGTTCCTCCTCGCCAGGGCGACGATGCTGGAGACGATGACCATCCGGACGAGCAGGTCCGGCAGGAGGCAGGCCGAGAGGCTTCTGTCCGCGCTGTGCCCGGAGAGCCGAGCTTCCAAGGATGCACGGATTGTGTTCATCAGGGACGAGCGTTGTACCCTCGAGTTCGACAGGGCCGCCTCAAACATCGCCCTTGCCGACCCGTTCTCGGCCTAGAGCTGCTGCCCATTTAATTTGTGATTTGTCGTCCTGCAGTTTCTGCAGATAATGAGTGAGGAACCAAACGAGTATGCCTTGTGATTGTGACTTGACCTTTCATGCAACTGATTATTTATGAGGTGAAATTCTATGTTCTCAAGAAGCTATAGAGTACAGACTAGGGACTAGTTCTTTCTTATTATGTTTCATTTTCATATGATGCCCTTGTCCCGTGCCTGAGCTTACCAAGAAATGATCTCTCATGCGCTTTAATTAGAACATCTTACCCCAAGAGGAGTGCTTCAATGTTTTCCCTCTTAATACAAGTTGCATAAATCTTAAAGCATATTTGTGCAAGTGCAACTGTCAAAAAGGAAAGCATGGAAGCACCTCTCTTAGACATATCCCCAGAACTCTATACCAAACACCAATCAAGGGTAACAATGTACAAGTATGAATATGATAAGGTTTCATGTACATGGGTCAATTGTTCCATAAATCAATTTCTGAATGCGCACAATCACTCAAGACACCAAGTTGTTCATAGTAGAAGATGGTAAAGACATAGATTCCATACAGCAATGTCATTGAGATACACAGGTGACAGGCCGACGGTGAAAACGTCGTTCTCACAACCTCTGGAATTGATCATTCACTTCATATTGTTGGCCATTTGGAACTGCAGTACGCATACCATGGTGTAAACCAGATCAGTTTTCCTTAGTGCTGTTCTTGATCCATTCCAGGTACTTGGTGTTACCACCACTTAAGGGCAAAGCAATAACTTCAGGAACACTACATGAACAACTAACCAGTAAATCCCACAACAAGACCAATGTTGCTTAATTGTATATAGTTCAACAGATAAACACAAGAAGATCGATAAACTAACTGAAGCTTATTCATATTCATGGTTGACTTTGACATGTTCGGTCAATGCATCTGGAAGAGATTCCCTAGTCTTGATGATGAGTAACTCTTCAGCATCAGTTTGCACCTGAAAAAGCATATACTACCTTTCCTAATCCCAGAAGAGTTCCTGGATGGGGAGATAGCCCACGTGTCCCTTCGAGCCGAGACGGAAAAATATTTACGTTTAGATCCTTTTTCAGAAAAAAATTACGTTCGGGTCCTTTTTCGGGAAAAAAATTACGGTTAGGTCCCTTTTCCCGAAAAAAATATATATATTACACTTAGGTCCTTTATACGTTTTTAAGGCTTACGCTCGGGTCCTTTTCCATAAATCAAAATTACGTTTAGGCCCTTTTTCGGACAAAAATACGTTCAGCTCCTTTTTCTCGAAAAAGAAAATACATTTCGTTTAGATCCTTTTTCCGTTTCTTTAACATTACGTTTAAGCCCTTTTTCGAAAAAAACAAAATTTTGTTTAGATCCTTCTCGAAAAAAAATTATGTTTTTTTTTTCTATTTTCCGTTTTTCCCGACGCGGGCCTTTTGTTCCAGCGAAATTTCAGATTATATTCTTTCAACCGTTTAGCTTGTTTTCTCGATTTGCTCACGTAGAGAGCGACAGTCACACGTTTTCTCAAATTTACTCGCATGGGGAGCGACGGTAGCGGCGTGTCACACCGTGCTCGATTTTCTAGTATTATTGATATATATAGCTTTGCTAATCAGGGGAAAATACTTCGTCAAAAGGATTTCAACAAACTGCTGAGATGAACAGATAATTAGAATTACTAAGTTATTATTTGGCCTTAAAGCAAATATTAGCAAAATACCTTTCCCTCCCACCAATAAACAGATTCAATGCCTGAAAAATAAAGATTAAGGACTTTAGTAGATTTCACCACTAGAGAATACATGAAACAGTATTAAAAAGGTATCAGAAGCAGTTCCCAAGAATATTCTAAGATGACAGAGTAAGGTTTGAACAGCATGGAACAGGTTAAATGCCATTTAACCACCAACTCTTGTTTACGGGCATTACAAATTGCTATTTTTTTTAATTGTGCATTCGGTGTATCTAGTTTATGTGTCTTGGCTATCCCAAGTCAAGATGTGCAAAGAAATATTTAGAGCAAATTTATAAAAACCACAGGTTTCTTGTACAAATTATAAAAAAACTACATATTTTAATTTCTATTTTACAAAACTATATTATAGGTGAGCTTATATTACAAAACTACAGGTTTTAAAATTGATCGTTTCTTATAACGGATCTGACAGTGTGGGTCTACATGGCAGCCTCATCGCTAGTGAAACGGGAAATAGAGGCACATGAGGCTGCCATGTGGGCTCACACTGTTAGGTCTGTTACAAGGAATGATCAATTCTAAAACCTGCAGTTTTGTAACATAAGTTCTACTAAAATCTGTAGTTTTATGAAATATGAGGTAAAACCTATAGTTTTCTGATAGTTTATTCAAGAAACTTGTAGTTTTGCGAAATTTACTCAAATATTTATTACATGAATTCAGTTGAGCCATTTTGTTCAACCCAAAATATGCAGAACTTAAACAAGTTCTAGCAGAGTCTGTTCCCAGAGCTGATCCGAGTGCAGTTTTCTCATTCTCAGCTTGTTTATAGTGCCATCTCTAGTAGACCTTCTCAGTGTTGTCATTATCTTTTGAAGGTGATAACGATCTTTTCTATTAAAAAGCAATTCCTAATCTAAATAGCCAATCACAATGGCAAATGATTTGCTGTCTTCTCGTTGATGATGCTCTGTGGTAGCTTCTTCCCTGCAGTAGTTATCCTTTTAAGACTACCAAAGCAAAACCCAGAAATTGATGCAATAATAATAACACGAAACGAAACAGACAAAATCAATTAGGTGGACAATATTGGATGCTCACAAGATAGAAGAGCAGCTGAGACACAATCTGACTTTTGAAGAAAGGTAATGTATCGATTAACAAGTTCCAAGAGGGAAATGCAACAACAGTAGAATCGGAGAAAAAACCCGGCATAAACTACCTGCTTCCCTGTTTGGAACTGTCATATACACAACAATGGAGGGCACACGGTGGTGGAAGCGGATTCCATCCGAGCAGAGCTGAGACCTCTTGCCCTGAAAAAATTGCATCTATATGTCACTAAAAGAAACAGGAGATTGAATAAGCTAATAGCCTAACACTGTTAGCCTACAAAGTTCGTGTTTCCGTGCTGTCAAATGAATAACAGCTTCCAATAAGATATTCTCCTATTTTCAAACAAAAAAAGCTACTCTCCTGATGCCACAGTTCACAAATTCAAAGCCAAAAACCTCAACAAACATATAATGGCTTATGAATTTTGAGGATTCCTCACAAATGGGAACCTACATACTACTTAGTGATTCCACAAAGCGCACACCAATCCAAACCACGGCGGAGCAACATTTCGCGGAACGCATCCGAATGCGAGCGTCTTCCTCGCATCAACCAGCACAAACTAAGAGCGAGCGGGAAGAGGGGTCACCCGAGCAAGGGGAGGCGGTGGGAGAAGGCGCACCCCGTCCTGCAGGCGATGGCGGCGCTGACGGCGCCGATGCCGAGGAACAGGAGCGCCCCGAGGGGCCGCGCGGCGGCGGCGGAGGGCTCGGAACGCCTTGGTGGACTCCCTTACGAGCCCGATTCCTCTCCGGTCTCCGCTTTGCTCTTGGGCCAGATGGGCTCTCTCTCCGGTGGGCCAACTGGGCTCGCCGCAAGGTATTCGTATTCCTATTCTTCCTTTGCGAACGCTGCAGGCAGCTCGCATCTACTTAAACCCCCCCTCTCACCGTGGGTACCCCCAAACCCTACTTCGATTCTACGAATAAGCGCAGCAGCCTCCACCTCTCCGAGAGTCCGAGGCTTCGAGCTCCGGCTAGCCTTCCACGCGCTTCTCCCGCCATGGCTGAACCCGAGGCAGCGGCCGCCGCAGCCACAGCGGTGGAAACCGAGGCGTCCGAGGCGGCTGCGGAGAATCCCAGTCTGAAGAGGGAGCGGGAGGCGGGGGACGACTCCGCCGCCGGTGCTGCTGGCGAGGCAGCGGTGGAAGCGGCTGCTAAGAGGCAGAAGGTGGGGGGAGAGGCGAAGGATGAGGGGGAGGGGGAGGAGGAGGGGGCGAAGGAGGAGGATGAGGGGAAGCCGGTGAAGTTGGGGCCGAAGGAGTTCGCCTCGGCCGTCGAGATGTTCGACTATTTCTTCGCCCTGCTCCACTCGTGGGCGCCGCACCTTGAGATCAATAAGGTGAGGGTTAGGATTTGGTTATCTATTGCGGTCTCGCGCTGTCATGGTTACAAAAAGTTTGCTTCATTAATGGTGATCTGCGATGCGTCTCGAAGTCTAATTTGGTCTGCTAGAATTTTTGTCATGTTATTACGGCAGTTACAAGCTTTTTGGATGATTCGATTAGCTTCGGTGAGTTCGTGGTGCCTGGATGATCAGGCAAGGTTGCTTTTTTACATCGATTTGCTCCAAGCATATAACTAATCCGACTTGATAAATCGACTGTTAACATTGTAACTAAACCAAGATTGCACAAAAGGGTTGTGAAGCTAATATGATGACCTGCTTAGGCCTTACAGCTTCTTTGATTTGATCTATTACGTTTACAGATGTTATTGCGCTTGTAGAGATTGCAGTTTTAGGGATTTTCCTTTGTATGTTGTTCTACATTTCTAATCCAGTTTGATCTGCTGAACTTCTAGTCTTGCTAGGCCTGTGACAGCATCTTGGTTTGATTTGAATTGTTTTCAGTGATTTAGTGGTTAAGCAAGATTGTTCTTTTACTTAGCTTTTCTCTTCGTTTCTTATAATAATTTTTATTGCCAAAATGGAGTACGTGGTCTAATTAGGGCTTGCAGCTGCTTTCTATTGATTTATCGAGGTTCCATGCGAGTTTTGACATGTGGTGTTTGATGAACTGGGGTGGTTTTGCTGTTGTCTTTGGTGCATCACGAATATGTCGAATTTTATGGTGTTCTGTGCCAACTATATGTAAATGATTTGCCTTAAATGTTGCTACCAAATCCCAATGAGGTCCAGTTGATACATTGAACCTCTTTCGTCTGTCTTGAAGTATCATATAGGGTTTGCAGATTGGACTCGATTAGTTGGATGCCTCCAAGTGGTTTTGGGGTGTTTTGGTAAGAAGAGTTTGTTGTATAGTTACCAGATTCACTGTAAACTTCTGCGAATCGCGAACCGGATTGGTCGAACCTGAACCGGTTTAGGGTACGGGGTTCGTGTTGGCAGTGGAAATTGGAAGAAAAAGTAGCGAACCACGAACCCGAATCACGTATTGTGACTCGAACGAAACATGTTTTTGGTAACTATGGTTTGTTGTTAATATTGAGTTATTGACAAAATGTGTAACACTGTTGCCTAATAGGCAGCATTGTTAATTTATTCCTTCAAGATTTTAGTGACTGTGGCACTGGAGAGGGAAAAGAGGTCCCTCTCTTTTTGTCAGACATTGTTAACCTTGAAGAAATCTCGAGTCCCAGGGACTTTGCTAGTTATAGCTTGTGTAGGATACGATATGATCAGAATAAATTAGACTTGTTTTTTGTTGTGTTGACAATCTTCATATTGTCCCATATGTATAATGCATGTCGGAGTTGTGGTTTTTATTGCAGTATTGCACTTAATACATTTTGAACTTTTGTTATAATCTACGGTGATGACAGGGATTTGCATTTTTTTTTTGTATCTGTAGAACTTAATCCAAAATTTAGCAAGACCGCATTTATGATTTGATTGCTCTGAAATATCAAGTGGCTGACTAACATACAAGTTACAAAAACACATGCATTTGATTCTTCATCAATATTTGCCCATAATTATCTCATATTTGGTCATTACATTTGATCAACCAATTTATCAGTATTGCAATTTAAATTTGCTATGCTTTGCTTAATCTAACTTAAACCTGACAATAATCCTGTCTGTTTTTATTTAGCACATCGATGTGGGTTATTTGGAACATTTAGGTATGCTTTTTATTTTGCATAATCTAATAGTAAGATTTTGATTTTTTTTTGTCATATTTTTTGGGATTATGTTGGTTGCTGGGAATTTATTATCCAAAACTCCATGAAGCCTCCATCTTTGACTTTGTAGACATTTGGAAGAAAAAAATGTTTGTCAGTGGATTGTTTTAGTTAAAAATGACTAGCTTAGTACCTGACCTGACCTTATGTTTCACAAAGGAAGATTAACTGACAAGGTTTTGACCTTTCGAGATTCCTCTGTGTTGTATCATATCTTTTTCAAACTCTATTTCGTAAGATGTCATTTTATTATCGACATTAACATCTGTATTGTGAGACATGGTTTGCTGAATTGCATCTTACCTTTTGCAGTATGAGCATATGGTGTTGGAGGACTTGCTGAAGAAAGGCCATGCAGAGCCCAATAAGAAGATTGGACCAGGCATCAAAGCGTTTGAGATTCGCAACCACCCTGTGTGGCAAAGCCGTTGTTTCTTTGTTCTTAGAGTTGATGGATCTGCTGACGATTTCAGCTTCCGCAAGTGTGTTGACAGCATACTTCCGCTCCCTGAGGACATGAAGATTGGCAATAAATCTTCGAATGGCAAGAAGGCTGGCGGCGGCCACTATAAGGGCGGTGGGGGTAGAGGAGGACGACGAGGTGGTGGCCGAGGTGGCGGGCGTGGTGGGCGTGGCCGGGGTAGGAGAGGTAACTAGGAACTCCATCAACCCCACAGTTTTGCCTATCTTATGCCAATCCTTCAAAATGCAGCATTTATCATAATCTGTGCGTGTTTGGCTGCCTGTCCTAGACACCGATGCCCCACCTGTGATCTATACTTTGCGACTGAGATATGATCATCCATGTTGTTCTTGACTTCATGGCATTCTGTTTAGCTTGCTTCTGTCATTTCATTCCAATTTTGCCATTGTAACTTTGTGCGTGGAGGAGGGCGGTCAAATGGATGCCTGGTCGGACCACCGGAGTATACTGCCGGAGTTCGAAACAGCATATGTTAGGAGTGTCCCGTTCAAACTTCATGCACACGTAGTGGTCAACGTGAAAATGCAGGGCAGAACTCGCCAAACACGCCTTCCATGATGACCATGTCTGAACGAGTTGGTTGTGTTCGTGCTGTTCGGCGTGTCGTTATACTAATATATATTTATAAGCATACAAATATTTAATTAAATGTGCACTAAATTTCATTTATAATATTACTCTAAATAGATATTAGTATTATCAAATATAACATATAATTCAATATATGACATTATCAATTCCTATGATTAGTATTTTATGGTATCGAAGTCAATATAACCAGTATTGTTCAATATTAAAGCCGGTATGGCTGGTATTAACGGTATACAGGCCGGTACGGTATATAGGATCATTTTGTATCATCTTAAACGACTAAACGGTACATATCGGCCAGTGCGGGTAAGGTATTGATAACTATGCTGGTATTACCTGGAAATACAGGAAGGCGATTTGGGTCTCGGTACGGGTCTTGTTACCAGCAGGCTGATGTTTTGACCATGGAACTAAACTTAGGTAATGTTTGGTTTAAAAGCAAAGGGTGGATGGAATGGTCTTATTCATCTTTTTACACCTATCCCGCTGTTTGGTTAGATGGATAGGTAGATGAGGGCAGTCAATAAACAGGAATATTCCTCGTATATGCTAGATATGGACATCTAATGAAATTGACCGGATGAGACCATCCACTCTCATCCCACCAGCCAAATATGAACTATCATCTTTTCAACCAAACAAAAAATTAGTTTATCCTATCAATCTTTCATCCCTTCAACCAAATATGAGCTTAGATGGCTTCATCTCTACAAGTGTGGATGATCCTATCTAATTCATACTTTACCCTGGAACCAAAAGGATCCTTATTGCGTCGTTCTCTGTGTGGTTGAACTCTAGAGCAAAACATCCCCCGTCCCGTTAGTTCACTGCTGACCTTTTAGCGGTCGAACTATTTAAGAAGCAGGAGTAATACTTTATTAACTTACACTAATTTAAGGAGTACATGATGTGAAAAATACCAAAGGTAGAAAACACATGCAACTTCTTATTTATCACAGTACGCTGTGTTCAAATGTCAATGGTTAGTGCTCGAACCAATATTTACACTGGGTATGTTATAAATCAACAAACTCGAATTATAGAATGATTCTTTAGTGCTAGTATGGTATAATAAGATCATACGGTATGAAATGTAATTGTACTACTTTTTTTTACGAAGAAAAGTAATTCTACTATGCTTGGGGCAGGGGCGGATCCAACGGGGGTCAAAGGGTAGCACACCCTACCTTCGACAAGCAGAAGGGTGGCCGACCAAGGCCAAAAGGGACGACAGCATAGTAGGCTGCAAACGAATGAGCACCTCCTAAGATTTGGGTCTCGGTCCGCCACTACTTGGGGAACCACTCCCATTTTGGGTGGGACATCACGGAGGTTAAAAAAATGTTACTCCTCGCAAAGGCACACTAGGGTATACACATAAATTTATCATGTGTGAGACATGATAAAAGATACAATTAGATCAAAAGGTATACAAAATTACATGTCCCATATGTTCTTGAAATTTCGAAGGTAGACAGGATGTTGCAGTATGCCATAATTTATAGAACATGTATCGTGTCTCAACCGATATAATTGGATTTGGGAGTGGTCACCCCGATAGTGGACATTATACATGCGTACCCTATGTATTTTACAGGGATATATAAGGTGTAAAACATTTTCTCAATGTAATTTTGAAATTTTCAATCTGATCTATGCTATCAACCTATGAATGAATATTAACTATCTTATAGCGGAAGGATTCCGCGAGCGCTCGACCGAACCACGTCGGCGTTTTGTGTGGAGAGGTCCCTTGTTTTTCATATTTGCGTGCGGTACCTTGTTGATGCGCTGCTGTCTGCGTGTCCGTTCGTTCTCTGCCTGGGTGCCCATCTGCCCCTCCGTTTGTGCCATTCGATGGCCCTTAAACCGCCACGGAATCGGGGCTCACGGAGGCCTCGAGGAGCGCCGCACCCTCCGATCCCTACTTGCCTCCTCGCATCCTCCGCCTGCCCATCGTCTCCTCCTCCGCACCTCTCTTCTTCTGTCGATCCGGCTGCCCACGTGTTCCCGAGCACAGAGCCTTGCGCCGTGAATCATGTTTATCATTCAAGGAAAAGCAATAGTTACAGGCATATCTTGAATGACGAAGGTAATTGTCCTCCATGCGGACTGAACTTGTCAAGAGGCAATCTACATGTTCAGGGCAAGAAAGTTTCTACATTGACTTTTCATATACCTATATTGCTCTCTTCGTGTGTACTCTACTTATTATATTTACTACTTAAAAAGAAGATAGTGGTACCTCTTTTCTCACCTCTTCTCACCTAAGAATTACTGTTGACATATGGGTTTTACTAAAATACCTCTAACAAAAAACAAAAAAAGTAATATATCAATAAACAAATACATATTTCCTAAATATTCTCTAACTACAAAAAAATATAGAAAAATAGGAAGGCTCTATCGGTCTCATGACGGAGCCGAGCGCATGGAGGTGTGATGCATCCTAGAGTGTGGGCTAGATAAACCAATTCTGATGATATCGACTCGACATCCTAGGTGATATGATAAATTTTTTTATTCATAACAAAGCATGATCATTCAACTAGTGGTAGAAAAAGATCTACTCTTGCATCTTTTTTTTCCTGTAGCACATAAATTGAATTTCTCACGAGACAATCCATGTGTTTATGGCATGAGAGATTTGTGTTTGGTCACTTAGAGCATGTATAATAGTGTAATATTAGTTATCTATATACTTTGTCACGTAAGATTTTTGCTGAAGAGGTCTCTTCGTGAAGAGACGGCCATATAACCAGTATAAAAACATCATTATGTGAGTTATTGTCTATAATAAACACTTCTTCATACTATAATTAAAAAGATTATAGAATCTCGTAAGGACAAATTTAAAATACTTTCTATTGTAGAAGCCATCAGTTTTATCTTTAGATGATATAAAGGAGTATACAGATACTATTTTATATGCTTTACAACATAGAAAAAGAAAAGAAAAATCCACCCAAACAACAAATACAAAATAAAAAAACAAAAAAAGGAAAGAAAAGGAAAACTTTAACGATTTCTGCGTCCTCCTCTCCGGCGTCTTCGCTACTCTACTCCAGCGAGCCCCAATAGGCCAATACGACCAACCCTCCCGCCGGCGCCGCCGCTCGCAGCGGGCGATGTACAAGCTCAGCAGCCGTGGTGGTGGGCGCGGCGGCGGCGCCGCGAAGCGCCTGCCGGCACCCCACGGCCGCGGCCGGGGCGCCGCCTCCTCCATCGGCGGCATGGCTGCGCCTCCCGGGGTCGCGGCGCCGCAGCCGCCGCGGGGCGCGACGAGGCGTTCCGCCTGGAGTCCAGCGGACCGCCTGCCTTCGCGGCAATCATAAGGCTGACCCCCGACCTCGTTGACGAAATCCGGCGGGCGGAGAAGGCCGGTGGCGGCGCCCGCATCAAGTTCAACTCGTACAACTCCTCGGAGAACGTGAGCTCTCTCTGTCTCTTCTTCCGTTGTTTAATTCTGTTCCCTTGAGTCCCTTCGAAATTATAACCTAACCAATTTCGATATTTTGCCTATTACGGCATAGCCTAAGTCGAGATTAATTTGCTCGGAAGCCTTGGAAGTACCAATTTCTGGTTTTTCTGTGATACTGTTGCTGAGTTTGGGTTACTTCATTGTGTAACTTGCATTCATATTGCTCAAATTTCCTGCGTGGTACTTACGATATAGTTTGAATTGTTAGGACAAGATGATCTGTTAGCCTAAATCATGTTAGGATTGCCAATTTTCACTTCTTGTAGTGCGGTAGCCTTGCTACTTTTGCTCTTAAGAGGACAGTGATCTTTTCCATTGCTTGTTTGGTCCTTTCAGTAGCGAATTTGGCTTAGGATTTGTTCAAATGCTTCCTGCTTATTATTGAGTGACATTTCATGTTGTAGTTTGGTTTTGTTAGGGCGTATTGTCTATTTTTTCATTGCTATCTCTTTTGTTGCTTGGAAATTGACCGTGTGGTTTTCTCAGTATTGGAATGATCAAATTTTAAGGATTTTATTTGTGTAGTTTGCATTAGTTTGATATGTTGGAGCACAATGATCTATTACATGCTCATTGGAAGCTTCTGTTGTTTGGTTGGAGATGGATTTGGTGATTTTGTGCATGTATCCTTTACTTTTTACATGCTTCTGTTGTCCTGCCTAATGACTTGCTTTATCCTTTAGGTATAAAGGGAGCAAGTGCATTGCTTGTTTGATGATTCTTTTGGATAATCTATGCGGCATACAATTTGATTTGAAGTTGTTGAACTTTCACTTTGGCTTCATGATATCTACATGTAATTTTATTATTTTTGTTGGTGCAATTAGTTCTTGCATTGGTTATTTAATTCTATGTTGTTAGGTTTGGATGAGTTTAGATTCTTGTGCTGTTTAGGATTGGTCAAAGTTTTCCCCAATGATAACCCAAACATCATTAAGCTCAATAAGATCACATTTTACATTTTATCACTCATGTTCCAAGTTCTTGATGTATTTTCGCATGATTTAGTTTAACACCACTTTTGTCATTTTTAGTGCATAACATGCTCATGCATTTCTCATTTGGGTCTTTTTTTGGAGTCTTTTTTTTTGTTATTGCAACTCAGTGATGTTTTGGACTAGCGAGGAGGTATATATGTTTTATTTTCCTTAAAATCACCCACTTGGTTTTTTCCTAATAACCACACAATGATGGGTAGCGAGTTCTACTAGGGTTCACTAATTTCAAACAGGACGGTCAAAATGCAAAATGTGATATAATTTTCTGGTGAACTGCACAAATCTTCAAATTGCTTTTGCACAATGCAAGCTGGTTTTAAAGAAAGGGAAATAACAAGTAGCTGGTGTGCTAGGTCTTCTTGTCAAGGCCATTTGGATTTTTATCTTTCTAGCTTATATGACATGATGTCAGTCTAGTGATGTGAACCCCTACTTCTATCTCTGGTTGGTGATGTTTATGAATCCTAGTTCTAATATTTTGTTTTGTTTGTAAAAGCTGCTTCAATAACATGTTGCTTAAACACCACAGTTTTTCTGTTGTTATCCACTGTTATTAATATGCATGTTTTGACAAGTGATAAGCTTACTGGTTATAAATTTTAGTGTCCCTACTTTATCATGTATGGAGTCAGCTTTTTTTAGTTTCAAAGTACTTAGATCATTAGGCTTGGAAGGTTGTTGAAAGATCAAAAATTGGCTAACTAATTCTGCACAGCATAATGTGATTCATGTTTCGTGAAATGGATACATGTTTTATGTACATATGAAGGGAAAAGTAATGCTTGTATTGGTGATGGCATCCAAGTATGTGTTGATGTTGTTTTTAGTTGTCTCAGTAACACCAGTGCCATAGCAGTATAGCACCTGTGCACTAGAGCAGTATCTATCTACTAGTGTTGTAAATGGTGCATCCTAATTAGCTTAGTGCAGTGGAGCAGGGTTTGGAATCTTGGTTTTGAAGAAATAGTTCTCCTACTCCGATTAGCCAAAACAGATTTGCTTTCAGAATTTTCCCAGTCCGTATTTTCCGGATTTGATTTGTCTTTTACCTTTTGAAGTTTCTATGTTTCCTATCTATGCAATCATCACAGATGTCCAATTTTCTGGTAATAACAGAAAATTTGCCTATTCCAGCTGGTGTTGCACTTCCAGCCCCCACCGGGATTTCTGGAAACCGGTGGGAACTCTCTGGTTCCCAGTGGTTTTGGAACCCTATTGTGGAGAATGTTTAAAATGTTTTGAACTGGTATGCTGTTTTAGTTACTCTACTAGGTCAGTCCAACTAAAATTTCTGTATCAAACAAAATCTGTTCAACATGACAAATACTCTTGTACATATAATTTGTTATACTGAGTACCGAAAGCTCTTCTCTTGCACCAGGTTATAGATGTTGGTGGTAAAGAATTCAAATTTACATGGGCATCTGAACGTGATGAATTATGTGATATTTATGAAGAACGGCAGGGTGGAGAGGATGGGAATGGATTGCTTCTGGAATGTGGCTCTGCTCGGCGCAAGGTGACCGTGCAACGTATTTTGGATGAATCAGCAAAGAACCATGTGAAAAGGCGCTCAGAGCAGGCTGAACGTGAATCAAAATCTCGACAGTTTGTCTGCTTTCCCTGTTCCATAATTCTCTTGGTTTCCATTGATTGATTATCATCCTGATGCATATATTTTTCTTAAATTTTATGTTTCATGATATTGCAGATTTATTTTCATATTTTACTTATGCGTCCTTGTAAAACTGTCTGTTATAGATCAATTGTGCTGGATCCTGCGAATCCATCTGTCAAGAGTCTGGCCAAGTCAATGGCTGCTGCAGCTGTAGAAGGTTTGTAATTTGAACAATGTTATCATGTTTCTTTTTCATGATGAATTGTGAGTTCATTATTTCTACTTGGATTTTGCATTCATAGTAGAAATTTGTGAAGATTCTGTATAACTGTTTTCCATAAATCCGTATATGATTTAATTACTTGCATTGGATAATTAGTGTGTAAATGTGCTCAGTTTTTCTATGTGCAATAATAATACTAGTTCTGAATTTGATCTCTGGCTAAAGTTTTTTAGATACTGTATAATGGCTAAGTTTGTTAGACTGTATAATTTAGTGCTATTATCTCTTGCAGGTAATATGAGGAGGATGAACTGGAAGCAGAAGGAATTTTACAGGAAGAACCCAGGTTTTAATCCTGTTCGATATTTTCTTTTTATATTACTTTATTTGTTTTTGTGTAAATACATGTCCCACCTCTAAGAGAACCCTGCATTAGCACAGAATTAACCCCATATGTTTTTTATGGGCCTACGCCAGCTGCTGTTATTGCGCCAACCAAATCGGCTTCCAAAGTGAAGACGTCTAACAATATTCCCAAAGGAAATTTCTCAACTTCACCTGCACCTTCTCCTGAGCAACCTGGACCAAGCATTTCTTCATTTCCTGTCGGATCAGATTCAAATAATGAAGTAATAATACCTTCTGATTTGAATAAGGAGGAAAATAGTAAAGTTGAGAAAGCAACACCAAATAGGATGTCTCAAGGAACAAATTGCCAAGCAAGTGCTGTTTCTGCAAGTGTTGATGATACAACTGAACTGCGAAGACTCTTGATATCTATACTCTCAGAAAATCCAAAAGGGATGAACTTGAAGGTACTCTCTCTCTCTTTCTCTCTCTCTCACACACACACCATGTGCAAATGAAAAAGGAATCCGAAACTGCTAAGATGAACTAACAGGGAGTATGTTCCTGAGTAGTGCGAAAACGTTATATGGACACAAAAATGCTTTCATGCTAAATTGCTTATGTATAAATATTTTGTCTGTACTCCTTTGTAGAAGGCAAGACTGAGTTACAGGTGTACAAACTTATATAGGTGACAGTTGTTCCATAATAGTTCACACAAAATAAGTTTTTTTATTGATCCTTTAGTATATCGCTGCTGGCATCAATTGCCATTTTAATTCATGGTTAATCTTGTGGTTTGATGACTGTTCTTTGCCTTCTGAACTTTATGGTTTTCAGTTTTGTACATAATGTGTTATAATATCCATAGTTGGCTTGATCATGTACTACAGATGCTTTGGTTTATGATCATAGATGCCTTTGTTTTTGTAATGTGTTTAGTTACCTAAGTCACTTAGGTTTACTTCACAAGCAATTGTCTGACGTTCTGTTCATGACATATTCTAAAAACATATGCAGGCCTTGGAGAAAGCTGTTGCAGATGCAATTCCAAATGTGTCAAAGAAAATAGAGAGTATCATCAAGAATGTGAGAAACAACATTTTGCACCACCTGTTTTTTCAATATGGAAACATTAGCAATGTATTGTGATGCAGACTTGACATATGAATATTCTTCCAGATTGCACATTTCCAAGCACCAGGGAGGTATGTGCTCAAACCTGGATTGGAGGTGGAAAGCTCTAAAAGGCATGCATCTGGTAGTGGAAGGTACAATAATTTTCTTCTACAAGTTCAACCCCTTGTTTTCTTGTCACACAGTGGCATTGTTTTCATGTAGTTCGTTCTGTAGTTTCATATACAATTATTTTCCTTCATGTTTGCTACTCTCTCCCACAAGCACCAAAACAGCCATCTATTGATATATCTAACAGGGCTACTGATGAGGACATCGAGGAAGTTGCTCCAAGCTTAAAAATAGATGATCCTGATATTTTTGGGAAGATTGACATTGGGGGCTCCCCAGTTTCTGCTGCAGGAGATGAAAAGGTCAATAATGACAGTGATGGTAAAGCAGGCACGTCTAGTGACAGTGGAAGTGACAGTGACAGTGACAGCAGTGACAGTGGAAGTGATAGTGGGAGTCAAAGCAGAAGTGCGGCAAATGGCAGTGGGAGCAGCAGCGACAGTGATAGTGATGCTTCATCGAGTAGCAAGGAAGGATCTGATGCATTTGTGGATATCACAAGTGATGATGACAAAGCAGATACAGCACAAAGGAAAGCAGCAGATGAACTGAAGTTGTCTTCCTCGCCAAGTGATTTGCCAACACTGGATGGCGATGATGAGCAAATTGACATTGGAACAAATCTGGAGTATAAGTGTACATCATCACACATCGATCTGAATAATTTTAATGCCGACAATGATGAGGCAGCATATACAGCTGCATCAATTGATAGCTTCGGTGCAGGCAACATAGATAAGCCATCAGAAATTCCAGGAAGCAAAAACATGGCGAGTACCAGAATAGATCCTAGTATAGTTGATGGCAAGTATCCTGTAGACGAAATGACTTATCAGGACAACCTTTTTGATGACTCCTTAGCACCGAGTAGTCAGAACTTACCCAAGGAAGAGGCCAGTCCATTCATGAAGCAGCATGGTAGCAAAAGAAAATCAACATCAAAGGATGGATCAAACCATGGCCCGACAAGGATCAGTGAGAAAGGTGCCAAACCCAAACTGAAAAGGTGCCCTGGTGATGAGAACACTGCTGCAAAGCCAAAAAGTGCCCAAAAGGCCAAGGTTGACATGGCACATTCAGGAGCTACAGGTTCTTTCTCAGAACACAGACCAAACTTACCTCATGACAAACATATTAATGAGAGGTCGAGCAAGGAGAAAGGGAATGTTGGCTGGGACGCACATAATGATATGCATGTACAAGATAGTAGTAGCCCTGCTATGAAAGGAAGACCGTTGGGTTCTGGAAATTTACAAATGATCAATCAGAGCCCAAATATACCTATCACAACAATGCACTCTGAGAGAACACAAGAAAAGATTGAGAAATCAAGTTCTAAGAAAAAGTCAGAGAAGATACAGAAAACTTTGAATAGTATGGGCGGTAACTTTGGAAGAGGTTATGTACATGCTGAAGGCCACCAGGCCAATTTTGATGACTCTGATGATTCTGTCACAAGAAAAAGGGGTAGACACAAGGAACCTTTTGTTGAGGAGAAGATGCACAAGCGTTCAAAGGATGCTAATGTCGGTGTAAATTCCATGAATTTAACCAAAAGTGCCAGAGGAAATGTTAACCATGACGATATCATGTCTTTTCCTGAATGCAATGAAAGTAATGGTGAGCCATCAAATTTGCAAAGAAATAATGCTGAGAGATCACCTGATGGGAAAAAGGTGCTCCAGAGAGAGCTTTCAGATCTTGAGTTGGGTGAATTTCGCGAGGCTTCTTTGGAAAATGACATTGGGAGGACAAGGAAGAAATTTGAGAGAACTAGTTCTTCCAAGTCGCTTGATGCTAAATTAACTAATGTAGATAACTCCTACCCCAGTATGAATGGCAGGAAGGCCACTCTATCTGCTTTTCATGATCAGAGGAAACCATTACCTCAAGAATTTGGTGTTGGAGGTAATATAAATGAGGAAGGATTTCCCAGGAAGGCACCAGGATATGATTTTGATAATAATAGGTCTCAACAAAGAGTAAATGTTCCACAGAGTCGGCAATTGCCAAGGACTGATAATCCAGATTCAGAGAACATATTATATCCAGATAGGTTGGGAGAAAAAACAGACAAAAGGGAAACTAGGATGGCACAGGGTGGAATGCTAGATCATGTAGATCCGAAGAAGAAGAAGAAGACTACGCCCAAGCTTCCTCAGCATGGTAGTAATAGTGTCATAGTCTCTAGAATACCGAAATCAATTTCCCATGCAGAAAATGAGGAAAGAAGTAGGAATAACTCTTTGATTGAGGTTGAGACAGGTAGGAAGAGAAGGGACAGTTCTTCGGACGAAGATAATTTATTTTTCTCAAAGTATGATAAAGATGAGCCAGAACTGAAAGGTCCAATAAAAGATTTCTCACAGTAAGTGACAATATCTTTGAGCAGTTCTTTTATGTCCCTTTGAAGTATTTTTTGCTAGTGCATTTTGATTTGCTCTCACTCTTGTTGCTAAGCTTTACACTGACTTGTCTTCTCATGAAATTATTTGATCCAATCTGCCATACTCCTAGAGTTTTTCAGCTAGTAACCATATATTGTATATTAGACTAGAGTATGCTTTCTTTCTTTTTATTCTTTTTTTTGCTTTTTGTCCAGTTTACCTTCGGGAGGTTAATCAAATCATATCAGCAGGTCTGGCCCTGTAATTTACTAACCAGGTTCTGTTTTAGGCAAATATCTGCAGGTTCCTTTAAAGTTATCCATAAATTTCAGAACGGTGTCACCCCCCCTCTTAGAGCTGTAGAAATGTTTAAACTTGTGAGAGGTATTCTACATGCTCTTTTGGATTGTTCAGGCTTGGACCAGTGTCCCGATGTCTGTGTTGTCTGGAATATTATAGGTTGTACGACCAATGTCACACTTAAGCTATGTGATTCTGTAGATCTGATATGTTTTTAATGATAGTTCATGCCATATAAGTTTGATTGATTTGTCCAAAATCACACTGTGCATAGTGTTTATAGATACTGCTGGTACCTGTCATATTTGTAGTTTTAGTTTTTTTTTTGGTCCAGACAACTAACTGATTATATTCTTTGTCAGATACAAAGATTATGTGCAGGAGTACAATGAGAAATACGAGGTTTACTCTTACTTGAACAGTCAGATGGAGAAAACTCAGTATGTGTTACACTGTAACTGTTCTTTTTTAGATCCCTTTGGACTCCATTTCTCTTCTTCTTTATAGTCCATGTTGTAATTATCTCCTGTAACTGACGCTTTTTTGTACAGGTCTGAATTCGTACAGATTCAGGAGAATCTCAATGTTGCTAAAGAAAGAGATAAGGATCAGTATTATAACATCATGGAAAGACTGAGAGACATGTATCATGAATCGGGCACAGTATACTTTCTGACTGCCTTTCCATGCTTATTGCTTAAACATGAGTATATTTACTATCTTCAGTTTTTTTATAACCCAAAAGTGGGCCAAGCCTTCCTCATTTCTTATTTCCCGTCTTGAAATTTCTGCCAGCACCCTAATCAATATTTTCTTTTGCTCAGAATTTAACATTTGGTTAGACAAGGGAGATTAGAAATCAAGAACTTAGCATTCTCAGAAATTTTATTTGATTTCACAATTCCTGATTATTAATCTAAAGCTCATGCTGGTTCTGACTGTGGACATATAACCTGCAGAGGCATATATTGATGAAAAAGGTCTTTGTATTGCTTCATGAAGAGTTGCAGGTGCGTGATATGATCTTTGAGTATGCCTTTGGTGGTTTACTAGGCAATTGATTCCAGTTACTTTCACTACTTTTCTCATTGACCTCCATGTGTATTGCTTCACTTGTGATTGTAACATATGCATTCTGATTCTTTTGGTTATTCCCCCCCAGAATATGAAGCAAAGAATTAAAGACTTTGCAGAGGCCTACTCAAATGAGTAATTGCTGTGCCCTCATAACATGTAAGTGATGTTCTAATTAATCGTATCCCTAAAGTAAATTGAAACACCGACAACTGACAACCAACTGCAGTATCGATAATGATTGGTGATGATCATGCAGGGCATTTGCAAATGTATTTCAGAGGCTGTCACTCAGCATCTACTCTGAAAATGTCGGGAACCTCGGCATTATGCTTGCCTTTGTAGAAGCACTCATTGGTGACAGGAAAGCCGAGGAAGCTCACGATTCTATGGATTGTTCTATTGAATTTCATATAGTGATCACAGTGGCGGTGGAGGGCGATCCAACGCAAAGATGGAGACCAAAACCACCTCGACATGACCGTGACAGCGTGAGCAGGCGAAGGTTAATTTATGGAACAAAGGTAATAGAAATAATATACGAGTCGGCTTTACGACAGCAATTTTGCAGGTAGAGATGGGCACTGTGGCGGGGCGGTTCCCTCTGTAGATGTTTGTTTATTTCGGCGAGCTCTCTCCCCTCCTGGCGTTTCACTATGTACGTCGCTTTCGTATTGATGTGACGAGTGTTAAAGTCAATTAACTTTGTACATATATCTGGAGACCAAATAGAGAAGTTTTGAAGGGAGGTAGCCAGGTAGCTGTTGAAATATGTTCGGCATGGGCAGCAATGAGCTGTTTATCGTCGGTTCACTTTTGGTTGTTTTCGTGTCGGCCGGCTCTCGGGCCTCGGCTGTCGCTACATCTCGAAGTACCGCGATGTGTATGCGGCCTGAGAATATCGGAGAACGTTGACGCTTATGTGGACCTGTACGGTCTAAACCAGTAGTAGAAACAAGAAACTAAGAAAAATAATGGGGAAATGTGAATAAAAATGAGGTGCTAAATGTACATTCTAAGGCCTCTACTTACTATGTGTGTTCTCGATTCATGGTTCTGTTCTCGGAATATGCTCGATTGACATTTCTGCCCCGTGTTCATATTAACCATCCTATCACACGGTTTGTTTCGGATCGGACGGCCACGAGTGCGCCTCCCATCAAGCAAAAAAGATCTAACAGAGGATTTAGGCCCTAAAAAAAAGGAAAAAGGGAAAGCCCTGGTTTAACTTTGACGGTTGGGCCCCTGGCACCACTGAAATCCGAAGGCGCAAAAGATTCCAGAAACATCCCCAAACCGCCTCGGGGTGCGAAGCTGGCAGCGAAGCGGGAGGGGGCAGAGAGTTGCGAGGGCTAGCCGCCGGCCGCCGCCGAGTTTGCTGGGGTCTCATTCGCCATGCGCCGGAGATGGACGCGACGGAGAAGGTGCGGTGGCTCTTCTCCGACGGCAGCGTCGCCAACCTCCTCGACGCCCGCAGAGCGAGGCATATTGATTTTACATCATTTCAACCATAGTTGTACATGGCAGAGGCACTATTACAGGTAACCATGTGTAATTCAGTGAGGACAGTGTGTGCCTGTAGTGTCAAATAGTATTGTATCTCTGTATCATACAAAAAACCAAAATTGGTCTAACCTTGAGTTGCTTTGCATCTGTTAGAAGATGTTATATTTCACAGTAGCATAAAGTGTCGAAGCAAATTTGGAATGTGTTTTTGTGCTGCCTATTGATGAGCATAGTTTTAGGGCTACGCTGATTAGGTGCTTAGATTATACCAATTTGATCAGCCCTTTTTGTTTAATCATGAGTCATGATTGCTTTCACTTGTCTTAGTTGTATCTTGGATATATTTGGTTTTAAAGTATTTCATTTTTTCACTTGTTGCACTTGCTATTAAAATTTACTCTGCTCTTTTATAAACGACATTTTAGACTTGTGCACACATATTAAGAAAAGACATAAGATCACCACCATATGCATATTAAATGTCTCTTGCTATGCCATTAAATTTGTTTCTCTCCTAAACCACCCCACCTTTAGTCCTGGACCAATGAACAAAGAGATCAAACCTTTTACATGCAGGATGCATTAAATGTTTTATGAGCAATTTAGGAAGATATGGCTACGTTTAGCCTGGAAACGTAGAACATCAGTTATAAAAGAACAAAATTTGCTCTCTAAAATGTCATTTATAAAAGAACGGAGCAAGTACTTTACCTTTAATGAAGTGCTGAAATTGGATGACTATCCTCCATCTCTTACAAAGATGTGTTTCTCCCTGTGTAGTTAGGAAGACTGAAGGAGGCATTTGAATATGTGGAAGCAGCAAATAGTCTTGTTCCACCATATTCTGAGTCTGCGAAGCAAGTGGTAAAATAAAGGAGCGGCTTGCTGCAGGTGAGTGCATTTGACATAAACAATTATTTTGTCGCACATAATTATGGCATATGAATTAAATTTTCGGAGATTATGTGATCACAACTTCACATGATAAAAGGTCATGTAGTTAGTTGTCCTCCAGTGCACTGAGTCTGAGCTCAATGACCTCCTATTAATCTTCCATGTTTGGTAGTTGTTGCCATGAAGATTAGTTAGCTGCTCACAAGAAAAATATATGAACAAATGAACCTATAATTTTGATGCGATCATATCATACTCATTTGGTTTTGTTTGTAATTTCTTGTGTTGCTGCTGTTCTTATCGATCCATTATATTACTTTGTAGCTTTGGGTCTTGAAGTCAAGGATTTATTGAAATAGAGAATTTTAAGATTCCGGCAGATTTAAGGTTTAGTTGTTGCATTGATACAGAGGATGTGATATGTTGGACTTATTGATTGTTAAATTTTTGAAATATCTGAGACTGATGGTTTTGTTTCGTTTAAACAGCTGAACTTGAGAAAAATTAAAAGGATCAGTAGAAAATGCCAACACCGATGCACGGTATGGAAGGTTACGCTCATTGAGTGATCTACTGTTTAGATCAGATGTTAGTGGGTCATCATCACAGGAGGGTCGAGAAGATTCAGATTATGATGACGAAATAGAGTTAAGACTTTGAGACATCAGTATCGGGTGACGAAAGCCGTGATAGTGATCCAGGTGTTGTTTGGGGTAATTTAAGTCTTAAGATTCCGCCGAAGAGATGATCAAACTAATGAACAATCTTGTGAAAATGGATCAATTGAGTCCACTCGTGATGGTGATTGTTCCTATCAGGTTCTTTCTATCCCGCTCCCTTTTTTTTATCTAAGTTCATAATATGAGATACTTTTTTATGCTGTTTATATCTGTATTTTACTGATATTGCATGGATTTAACACAATGCAGCTGGAAGTTGCCATTGATATGAAACAAAGATATGTTGCACATTGCAACGTGGGGACAGATATAGAGCAAGCTAGCTTTCTTGGTGAACAAGGTTGGGTTCTTCCTTCTTGCATTTATGTTTAGATGTATTTGAATTGCTAGTCCTCCCATCGGCAACTTGCATTTTCATTTACGAATTTTGTGGTAACAGAGATACGCTAATTGTTCATGTAAGACGTACAGCTGTGCATTATAGTTATCAACTTTGCCACTATATTATCAAATACCCTTTGATGTTTAGACATCAAGTTTTGAACCAATAAAGAGTACGGAAGTTAAATTTCCTTGTTGAGTTTTTGTTATCTGGGCTTTACAATGCATCCTAAATTCTAGATGTGGCATAAAATTAACTTATGCAGAATCTCCTGCATTGATTTGAATTATCTCGAATTCATCAAAGAAGATAGCTCAAGTTAATGTAAATATACTAGGTGTGCCTAATGATGCGTTCCTCTTGCTACAGGGGAGTTTATTGCCTGCGGAAGTCATGATGGTAGATGGTTCATATGGGAGAAAAGAACAGGAAGGCTTATTAAAATGCTTGCAGTTGATGGAGCTGGTAATTATATTTTGATTTTTTTTACTGCAGCTATCCCTCGAGTATTGCTTCTCATGTGCCTTGTATTTTCTTTAGCTGTGAACTGTGTACAGCCTCATCCCTACGATTGTGCTGTTTCAACAATTGAAATTGATAATACAGTAAAGGTATATAATCTGATTTGTTTTGTTGAAGTACTTAAATATTTGGTTCTCAGTCATCTCTGTTTCTTTGTTAGCTATGGACGCCAAATGCAAAAGCTACATCTATGGTTGCTGGACCAGAAATTGATGTATTAAGTGCCATAGAGAATAATCAGTGGAAGTTATCCGCAACCGTGAAATTCTGCTGTAAGCTGTCAAAACTTTAAGAATTTGAAATCATATCATACTATGCTGTCTTGGAATTTTTGAATCTGGCTACCAAGTTACATAGGAAATGAGGCTAGTAGTGGATTTTTCATAGTATGTTACCATATACAGTTAGTAAATTTCTTCTGGTTTACTTAAGTAAGCTTAGTGAATCTTGAAACTATTCAATTTCATTGTAGTATGAAGAGATAATCCAAGTTAAAAGAAAGAAATGCAATCTGTTCAGCTGTTCTTGTTTATCTACCACAAGTTGCATCTAACATGCATGATATTAACTCATACAATTTAGTTGTATTATCTTTCCGTTCTCATGCATAAAGGGTTATAGCTATCTGCAGGCCTTTCGAATTTTTGGAACGATTTCGGATGCATGAGTTTGCTGAAGGAAGTTTACATCCTTTGGAGTGTGCTCAGACTTGATCTTCTATTGCTTGACTTGCTGAGAAACTGCCGTTCACTGGAGATTTTAGGGCATCCCTAACAATTTACAATCTTAGGACTCGGCACAAGTTCAATAAAATATATGTTGAACTGGATCGCTGGATACAGTTAGGACTTGTGGAACAAATATACAAAATTTCATTTTTGCTCTCTGTCTATATACCCATGTTTCAATTAGTAGATATCTGATTTTTGGCTTTTGATTTTTTTTTCTTTCAGCTTTCCAGCAAAAAGAGTAATACATGAAGATTTCATCCAAGGTACAAGCAGTCAATGTTCTGGTAGGTGAAATTGCAAAGCCTTGTTGCAATTGTAGACATGGATTAATAGATCGTGTTGGTACACCTCCTTAGATATATCTAATCAGGTGTGCTGTGTTGAAGTTGTTGCTTGAGATGTGAATAAACAGTGCAATGTTGTTGGTTGGTGGTTTGGTATAATGGTTCATACCTGCTATGCGATGTGAATCCATTCCCTTGTACAGAAGTGAACCGTTCGTATATGCATTTGCTGCCATAACAGAGGCCTTTGCCACAATATTCTGTTCATATTTGCCCGTAGGGCAAATGGGCAATGCTAATGGCATTTGGCCTCACCAACTCTTCACCTATATACTCCCTCATCTACACGTGCAGATTCTTGTGGTTGTACAGGAAGCGGCAAATCCTCTTCGCCCCTCCCACGACCTCTTTGATCTCGGGGAGGTCGCACACGTCTTTTAGCATGAAGTTCACCGTGTGTGCCAAGCATAGCTGCCAGATAATCTGTGGGTACTGCACTCATAACAGCTAGCAGGATTTCTTGAAGTTGGCCCCGTTGTCAGTAACCACTTGTACCACGTGCTCGACCCCAATTTCCTCGACCACTACTTTCGTTATCTCACGTAGGAGGTACTTGTGCTCCTAGATCTTTCCTGTGGAATGTAGTCGTCAGAAGTTAGTACGTACATTTGCAGTACGCAAAAATATAGACTTTAAGGAATGTAGACGAGAATGTTGTACCTGTGGCATCGACGGTTGTAGATGGGAATGTTGTACATGTGGCATCAACGGTTTTATGGAAGAACATGATCCTATTGCAGTACACCACGAAGTTGATGATGCTGTGGTAAGTAGGTCCAGTCCAGGCGTCACACATGAATGTCACATCAAATGTGGCCCAGTCACCCCTGAACTGCCAAAGACACTCGACAATCTCCTTCTCGTTCTTGCCGAGGTACTTCCCGTCGATCTCATGGCCCTGTGGTCCACGAATTCCTGGGTCTAGCTCCTACGTTATCTTGAGTGCACCTGTCCATAGCGGGTATAAGAGGTTAGTGCAATCATCACAAGAATTGTAACTTACAAACCTACGATCGTTGCATACCTGTGAAGTGCGGACACTCGGCCTTCTTTCCTGGAATTTCATTTGTATGGAACCACTTGGACCATGCCCTCCCAAGCTTCTGCCTCGCTCCCTACTTGAATGCAGTGTTAATACGGGACTACTGCGGGGCACCACTCCGTGCAAGGTCAGGATCGATGGAGCCATGGCATTCCCGTGTTGACTTGGACCTGCCGAACGTTTTGCTGATAGTGGATTGGACCGAGGGCCTCGCTGCACCACTCCCAAACCCCGATCCTAAGGTCAAACCTTGGCTCTGGAGGTAAGCCTCTTCTTTGAAGGCCCTTAGGGCCATCTTTAGTTGCTCCTACTTGATACGGTAGTCGGTGGCCCAGTCGTCGCAAGCCTCCTCCTTACGGAGGCGCTCTACCTCTTTCTCCTTCTTCTCCCGACCTCCGCAGAGGTTCGTGAGCATAGCCTGCCTAACCACTTTAGGCACACTAGGGCATGCCCTCACCTTGTCGGAGCGGCCAGCCAGATGTTCCTTCAAACAGGTAACGCCTCCACCCTTCATAACATAGGGACAATTGTTGCACTTCGACCCTTGGTCGACACACTCCCATACTCTCATACATTACCCGCACGATCTGCCATCATAAGAACCTACAGCTAAAGACAAAATATGGCACATACATACAAGAATGAATAACCCATCACACATATACAAGAATTAATAACCCATGCCACATACATACAAAACAATTACTTGATTCATGCATACGTAGTTGTCATCGTAATACATTGCTAGTTGCTCCATGTTACTGCACAGTTGATTCATGCATTCAGTTAGTTTGAGCCTTTGCTGGTAGAAGTTGTTGGAATGCAAATGTAATGATATGTGCAAAGTGACATGCTTCATATGTTGCATTGCTCTTTTCCTCTGCATTATGCCAAAGCTAGTACCATATTCATGTAGATCTACTCCTATGTTACTGGCTTAATTCCACTACCGACAGGTCATAAACTACTAGTACTTAAGCTTAAGCACAAAACTCACTAAATCCGGCCCAATCCGGCCATAAACAATACTAATCCGGCAAATAAATACATAAATCTGAAACATCGAAAATGGAAAGTACAAAATACATCAACTCGCAATATGAAAATGCAAGTTAGGGTTTAGGGTTTAGGCCGAAATCCAATTTAGGGTTTAAGGTTATGGTTATATAATTTTATATGTTTTTTGCTAAATTTTCACATGTATTCCTAATTCATCAAAAAAGACCTGATGCATCACTAATATTCCCATAAAATTTTCAGATGATGATCAAGCCCGATGAATTTTCAAAAATTCTGACAGTGCTACTAATGGTCTCCCGAGGGCCGAGGCTACAAAAAAAATGATGTCATGGCATGAAGTTTAGGTGGCTGAGTGTAACATCCCAAAATTCCAACACTGAGTTGGTCTAAGCGCCAGGTGAGGCTTGAGAGAGCGTGAGTTCGAATAGATTTTATTGAGCAAATTAAACAGGTTTAGAAATTTTGAAACATTTACAGAAGGGTGTTGAGGAAATGCTTAAGCTCTCCTAAAAATTTTGGATGATAATCACACTCGAGTGAATTTATAAAATTCTGATAAGCTTACTGTCTTAGCTATATTCAACTATGCTAATCTCCTGTATACACAAAAGAAAACAAAAACCGCTTATTGTTTTACTGTAAAATGGCTGTGTTTATCGGCTAGATACGACCTGTGCTACAGTGTCATACAGATTCACTTCGTAACGAACTGCGCTCGCCGTGCCTCGGACCGGTAAAAAAAAACCCACCCCGAGTGCCTGCCTCTAGCCTTCTCCTGGTATTCCCGACCACATGCATGAACGCGCCAAAGCACTCCACCTGCCACGTCGGATCCAGGTGGCTCCACCTCCGCAGCCTGTCTCCGGTTGGCCGTCGCAAAGCTTTGCCCTGGCTCCTCTGCACACTTAATTTTTCATTTTGATTCCATCAAAAAAAATAGTAAATGTAGCCTTCTTCTCAATCGCAGAAACATCGTAAAAACACCGACAGACGATACGTATCACCTACCATACTCCAAATAAAAAAATATTTTCAAATGTTCCAACTGTTTTTCAAAAATCTTCTTATGCGACAAAACAACAGAACAGAAGTTCTCAAACTAGAAAAGTTATACATGCGAGGGAATACTTATGTAACATTTGAAATGAAAACAGGTATAAATTCTGTCAGTACGTAGCTGACGTACAATAAACCAATCCACACAAAACCACAAACGTCAGGGTCTAAAATGCAAAAGCCAACTCACGAATAAAAAGTTCGGAAAATTCTTTACAGGCCATTCATGGCAGGAAGCAGGGTTAACAAAACGGATCGGTTTTCGCGGTTTTCGACTGTACCGTTTCGGTTCGAAAACAGAAACCGAGCGGTTTACCGTGGAATTTAAAAAAAAAATCAAAAAAATTGGAAAAAAAATTATGCGATGAAAACCGCGGTTCTTGCAAAAAATTGCTCAAAAACCGTTCGAAAAACCGTTTTTCAAGAACGTTCAATTGGTCGGCTGGTTTTTCGCGAAAAACCGTGAAAACCGAGCGGTTTTTCGTCAAAAACCACGGTTTTCGCGAATAGATTTGATCAAAATTCGAATTTTTTGAATTTGCAAACCGTTCGATTTCTCGCGGTTTCTCGCGAAAACCGCTACTGCCAGGTTAGCAGTTTTTGGCTTCGAAACAAAATTGTGAACCCTGGCAGGAAGGACAAAAGAGGGCAGCTTGATCTTGAGACGTGTGAAGACCGCACCAAGGTAGCTAGAAGTTTGAAAAAAAAGCATCGATCATCACCTAGAAGGAATGTCTAGGTAAGCCTTCTGATCCTATCTATCGATTTCATGCGTTAGTTTTACCAATCCATATGAGATTACTGAGCATCCATCGATCCATGGGAAGCAACAAGCCAGCCTCCCCCGCTGGCACAAGTGGCCTGTTGCAGGCGTCGACCGCTGTCTGCTGCATGTGAGGCGACGCTGCCGCCTGTTACGTTCGCTCCCAACACACGTACGTATATATATAATATACATATCATATACCTCTATATGCGCACATCAATCCCTTATATATGTGATGACACACCTCATGCTTACATTCGCAACCACTACTACAGAATACTATATCACTGCCGGTTCCAAACTGGCATCATTGCCGGTTTTGAAACCGACAGTAATTGGTCTATCACTGCCGGTTTGTATGCGAACCGGCAGTGATAGTCTCGTTCGTAAATCACTCGGTAACCGGTATTGATAGTCCGGTTTGTAAATCACTCGGTAAAATAAAAAAAAATTATTCGCATCCGGACTGACAAGTCACGCAATTTTCGCGCGCGTGCGGTTACTAGGACTCGAACTCACGATTTGCTGCCTCACGCGAGACCACCTTACCATCTCACCTATCACTCATTCCTCAACCAGTATAGGATATATTTTCCTTTTGTTTCTTTGTCTCCGAAACTTTTAATGATTATTTGGATATCTAAATGAAATCAAATGGAAAGATTGTCAACTACAAAGTTGTAGATCTCATTGAGAGCTACAATTTTCGTATAAATTTTATCTCCATCTGACTCCGTATGAAAAAGTTAAGATTTTTCGAAAAATGGTTGATAACATTATTACTGCCGGTTGGGAATACGAACCGCCAACCGACAGTGATACCAATATTTGGATATTTAAACTACTTCAAATGAAAAAGTTGTCAACTACAAAGTTGTATATCTCGTCGAGAGTTACAATTTTCATATAAATTTTATCTCCATCTGATTCTGTATGAAATAGTTATGATTTTTCGAAAAATGGTTGACATCATTATTACTGCTGGTTGGGAATACGAACCAACAACCGGCAGTGATACCATTATTTGGATACTTAAAATACTTCAAATGAATAAGTTGCCAACTACAAAGTTGTAGATCTCGTCGAGAGCTACAATTTTCATATAAATTTTATCTCCATCCGACTCCGTATGAAATAGTTATGATTTTTCGAAAAATGGTTGACAACATTATTGCTGTCGGTTGGGAATACAAACCGCCAACCAGTGATACCATTATTTGGATATTTAAACTACTTCAAATGAAAAAAATTTCAACTAAAAAGTTGTAGATCTCGTCGAGAGCTACAATTTTCATATAAATTTTATATCCATCCGACTCCGTATGAAATAGTTATGATTTTTCGAAAAATGGTTGACAGCATTATTACTGCCGGTTGGTAATACGAACCGCCAACCGGCAGTGATACCATTATTTGGATATTTAAATTACTTTAAATGAAAAAGTTGTCAACTACAAAGTTGTAGATCTCGTCGAGAGATACAATTTTTATATAAATTTTATCTCCATCCGACTCCGTATGGAAAAGTTATGATTTTTCGAAAAATGGTTGATAGCATTGTTACTGCCGGTTGGGAATATGAACCGCCAACCGGCAGTGATACTATTATTTGGATATTTAAACTATTTCAAATGAAAAAGTTGTCAACTAGAAAGTTTTAGATCTCGTCGAGAGCTACAATTTTCATATAAATTTTATCTCCATCCGACTCCGTATGGAAAATTTATGATTTTTTGAAAAATATCAGCACGGTCGGTTCTTCTAAAAACTGGCAGTGATTGTATTACTGCCGGTTCGGACACGAACCGACAGTAATAAGTGATTTATCACTGCCGGTTCATCAGAAAAAAGCCGTTACTGTTGGTTTTTCATCTGAACCGACAGTGATAATATTATTACTGCCGGTTTTTGATGAACTGACAGTGATATGTCGGCAAGGATAACTGATTCTGTAGTAGTGAATATAGGATTTGTTTTCGTTCATATTCATGTATGGGATATTCATGCGATTCTATGGAATGTGTTTTGTTGTCATCGTAATACAGTCGGATGGCCTGTATTCATTTTTTCAGATATTCTTGGCAAAGTTGGCATATATAGGTATTGCATTTGCATGCCAGCAATCGAATAGTTGCGTGCATGCATGACTTCAACTGAACCAGAACTGTCAATACTATTCTTCGAACGATCCTTTCTCCTAATAAGAATGTATACGGTCTAGACCGGTATGTAACGAACTTGTAATCTGATAACCCCGAATTAATCGATATACTAGTCTTCAACCCGTGCGCTGCACGGCTATTGATTATATATATGAAACATTTTTGCTACATGTCGATATTCAAACTTTATAATTTTGACCAATAAAAGTGGTATAATTGGATTTTTATTTGAAATCAATTCCATATTATCATAATTTTGCACTCCCCCGTTCCACAATGTTTGTCCATTGAAGAAATAGTGTAATTATTGAAGTATTTCCTCTCTCCACCTCTATTTATTTCTTTGGATCGGAGGAGATTAAGTGGTTGTTGCTTGTTATTAATAGCGTATGTATGATCATTTGTCATCAAATTTTTCATAGAATTATTGCTATCATGTTCAATACGCTTGATGGGCTTGGATAAATATTGTGAAACAGATGGAGCATTTATTAATGATATATTGTAAATAAAATTTAACAGTCAAGTACTTAGTCTCAAGTCCAACATGACCTCATGTGTCGTGAGAATTTTACATTAATTTTGCAGGAAGTTTAGAACCTGTAGAAACATAGAAATTTTCTTATATTAGTGATTGAATTGAACTATTTCCTACCCAACTAATTCCTGTGTTACTATGAAGGCCTAAGTGTTTGTAGCAATGTCACTCAAACCTTTTTTTAAGACTAATTTCGTTGAAACTCTTTCCTTGTATATCAGGTTCGTAATTGACAAAATGGCCATATTAATTTTAGCTATAAGTTCTGCCCGCAAAAAAAAATACATGATCAAGATGCTTGCTTTTTAATTAATGTAGGAGTTTTCAGCTATTATTATCATGGTATCATAGTCTCATATTAATATAAGAATTTTCATTATTTTTGCTTGTAGTTGGATTAATATGTCAAGATTTCTTAAACGTACAAAAAAGTTAGCTAACAAATACCTAGTTAATAACTATGTATTTTTTATCTCCAACCTCATGAATGGTCTTATTTTATACTGCTACTACTATTGATGTGTCCGGACTAAACAATGTTACTTCATTTTGGTTCCGAATCATCCTACTGTCTGTCTGTTTTCATTTTTTTATCCTTCCGGATTAAAGTTTTACAATCTATTTGGCTATGATTCAAAATTATATATACGATTTCAATCATGACATGTGTATCCTTAAGTTATCTTGCTCCAAATCTTTTTATATACTAATTGAAGGCCCTTAATTTTATTTTGAATTTTTATTCTTGCTACCTTAATTTTTGGTCATTGAAATGTTCCGACCTTCTTCCGATGCAAGCAACGAAAGCATGGTGGGCCTGGTGGCCGTCATATTGTTTACCTCCTTTGTGTCCTATTAAAATCCAAGTGCAGATAGGAAAGACACTGTCCTTATCTGGTACGTAAACAACAGAGAGAGAAAGAATTTTTTTGGTTTTTACCTTCTATGGTTAACGTGTAGGGGAGGCCTCCAGTTAGTACGTCCCGATAGGAAAGACATTGTCCTCACCCGATACGTAAGCAATAGAAAGAAAGAAAACTATTATCCGGATGGCTTGCGCAGTCAAGGTTAAAGGTGAAATTTAATCCAAACTATTAGATCACAGGTCTTCCCCAATATGAAAGGCTCAGATGTTTTTCTTTTCTTTGATTAACATGGAATTTTCTAGCATTTTTTTAGCATTTTGTAATTAACGTGTGGGGGGGTTTTTAGAAGAGCCTCCAATTAGTATATAAAAAGATACAACACTTTCGATTAATATATTTGGTGACACTTTTGACATATGCATAGCTCCGATCCTTTTCGATCGCCACCGGCTGGCCCGCGCGTCCAGCTAATTTATTCCTACTTTTCTTACGATCGACGCGAAATTGTCAAACAAAACGGGGCCTATATATATTCCATTGATGCTGATTTAAGCTGACCTGTACCCACGTACGTCCAACTGTACATGCATGTTCAAGTAATTCAGTACTGCATATGCATCTAAATAGTTGATCAATTCGTAGTTGATCTTTCCGACATGCAATAACGTACAAATCCATTACATAATCTAACAATCACATATTCACTGCATGTGCCTAGCTAAATCTTTACACATGGTCATGTATCAGATACTGCACGGATCAGTACCCGAAGGCGGATTCGTACGGCACGTGCAACTGGTGCCTGAGAGTAGATCAAGGAAGCGGCGCCACCTCTAACTCGCCGAGATCCACCGTCGAAGTGGCCGGGAGGCCGGCCACTCACAACGGCCCGATCGGCAGTGCCCCCGGCAGATCATCGGCAGCGATGAAGGTCGCCGCTCGCCGCGACTTCGCTGCGAACCTGAACAAGCCTATCAAGAAGCAGCAGCAGAGGCTCCTGCTGCGGCCGTCGTCGTCGGACTTGGGCAGCCGCGTGTCCACGCCGACCACGACGCGCCGCCGTCGCCCGGCTTCGCGCGGGGCAGGCCGAGGGTTCGGAAGTACAACAAGCTCTTGGAAGAGGTGATCACCACTAGCTAGCTAGCTATATGTAAATGGTTTTGGTTTCATTGATGAAATGAGTACGTATTTAGGCATGTACGTGTAAACAGCAGCAAGTGCTGCGATCATGGAGATCTAGCTGCGACGATGAGTTGTTAATCCTGTGCGTATACTATACATGACGAGTTGCTAATGGAACAGTTCGATGTCCTGAATGCGAACAGCTTCGATCACTTGATCGCCGGTTAATAAAACACTTCGTAGAGAGAAATATGTACTTATATCTGTTTACAGTATGCGTGGATGCGTGGATGCATGTATGCAAAATTACAAATAAAACTTTTTCTATAATGAGCACTTTTAATCTCAAGCTTAGTCAAGGTGATTATTTGATTGGCTAGAGACATTATCTTGATCTCTCTCCCCATATATATATATATATATAGGAAGCCGAAATGGGGCACTATGGTGCCCGGGCATCATGATTTCAAATGCGTTAATTCAAGTCATATTCGAGTATATTTTTCAAAAATTTCAGTTTTAAGGCATATGCACCCTTCTATAACAATTCAAATGAAACACATACCTTTGAAAAAGCATACTCAAATTCAAAGATTTTGAACAAGTTTGGATCACATGCTTTGCTGATTTATATATAAAATCAGCACATACCTACAACCAAACTATCATCAAAAAGGGAAACTCTAGTTTGAATTTCAGTTCAAACTTGTTTGAATTAGTTAGTAAACTGGTTAAACTCAGCATCATAGAAATTTCAAAAAGTATCGCATGAAAATACATAGGGAAAATACCCGTTTTGGATCATGGAGCCCGGGCACCATGGTGTCCCAGGTAATTATACTATATATATATATATACACACACACACACACGGTAGCGCTATTCTGCGCCAGTGCATAGCGTTACCTGTTCTACGTGCGAGCCATAAACCCCCTCACGCTGGTCGTAACCCGGTCATAACTCGACGTTATGCAAAACCAAGGTATAAACTCGTTCAAACCATCACGTAAGCCAATCAGCAACATCTCTCATGCAACGAACAATAAATGACTAATAAATATTACTTCTTATTTGTACATGAATATTTCTTTGATTGATTTGCTCATAACTTTCAAATGAGGATAATTTTGGTTTTTAAATTTTACAGGGTTGTAGAATCTCATCTCCTTTATGTATGGTAATTTTTTGAGAATTTTTTAAAACCCATACATTTGGTTTTCATAAATAAGAATTTAGTTTTGTTTATCAGACCTGCAGGAAAATATTTGAAAAATTCTCAAAAACTTACCACACGTAGGGGAGGTGAGGTTCTACAACCTTGTAAAATTTGAAGACCAAACTCAACCGCATTTGAAAGATATGAAATTGAAAAGGTGCTAAACAACAGGATATGTTATCTTTTACTGTCAAGAAAATAACATTTTACTGTGAAAAATTCTCAAAAAATACCACATGTAGGGGAGGTGAGCTTCTACAATGCTGTAAAATTTGAAGATCAAACTCAATAGCATTTGAAAGATATGAAAATAAAAAAGTATCAAACAGCAAGATATATTGTCTTTTACTGTCAAGAAAACAACAATTTACTGCCTATTACTCCATGTGTAACTATATCCTATATATATCAGCCTTATAGTATAAAATCTATTTAAATCATATGTAAAAGTTTTCAAAAAATCTCAAAAAATTATTATATGTAGAGGAGGTTAGTTTCTATAACCCTGCAAAATTTGAAGACCAAACTCAATCGCATTTGAAAATATGAAATTGACAAAGACTAAAGAGTGAAAAAACACTAGTCAGCCGAATTTGTCTTTTTCATATCTTTCAGCTGATATTGATTTTGTTCTTCAAATTATACTAGATTGTATAATCTCACCTTCTCTATGTATGGTATGTTTTTGAGAATTTTTTAAAATCCGTACATATGGTTTTCATGAATAAGAATTTAGTTATGTTTGTCGGACCTGCAGTAAAATATTTAAATAATTCTCAAAAATTTACCACACGTAGGGGAGGTGAATTTCTACAACTCTGTAAAATTTAAAGACCGAACTCAATCGTATTTGAATGATATCAAATTGACAAAGTGCCAAACAGTAGGATATATTGTCTTTTACTGTTAAGAAAATAACATTTTACAGTGAAAAATTCCCAAAATATTACCACACGTAGGGGAGGTGAGCTTCTACAACCCTGTAAAGTTTGAAGTCCAAACTCAATCGCATTTGAAAGATATGAAAATGATAAAGTGCCAAATAGCGAGATATACTGAACTTTACTGTTAAGAAAACAACACTTTACTGACTATTACTCTATGTGTTATTGTATCATGTATAAAGCAGTCCTATAGTATAAAATCTATGAAAATTATATGTAAAAGTTTACAAAAAATTATCAAACGTAGGGGAGGTGAGCTTCTACAACCCTGCAAAATTTAAAGACCAAACTCAATCGCATTTGAAAGATATGAAATTGACAAAGCACAGCACAATGAAAAAACACTAGTCAGCTGAATTTGTCTTTTTCATATCTTTCAGTTGATATTGATTTTAGTCTTCACATTTTACTGGATTATATAATCTCATCACCCCTATGTATGGTAATTTTTTAAGAATTTTTGAAAACACATACATATGGTTTTCATGAATAAGAATTTAGTTCTGCTTGTCAGACCTACAGTAAAATGTTTAAAAAAATCTCAAAAAATACCACACGTTGGGGAGGTGAGCTTCTATAACCCTGTAAGATTTGAAGACCAAACTCAATCGCATTTGAATGATATGAAATTAACAAATTACCAAACAGCATGATATACAGTCTTTTACTGTCAAGAAAAATAACATTTTACTGTAAAAAATTCTCAAAACATTACCACACGCAGGGAAGGTGAGCTTTTATAACCCTGTAAAATTTGAAGTTCAAACTCAATCACATTTGAAAGATATGAAAATGACAAAGTGCCAAACAACAAGACTATCTTTTATTGTCAAGAAAACAACATTTTACTGTCTATTACTCCATATGTTACTATATCATGTATAAAGAAGTTTTATAGTGTAAAATCTATAAAAATTATATGAAAAAGTTTTTGAAAATTCTCAAAAAATTATCATATGTAGGGTATGTGATCTTCTACAATCCTGCAAAATTTAAAGACCAAACTCAATTGCATTTGAAAGATATAAAATTGACAAAGCACTAAAGAGTAAAAAATCACTAGTGAGCTGAATTTGTCTTTTTTATATCTTTCAGCTTATATTGATTTTGGTCTTCAATTTTATAGAATTGTATAATCTCACCTCTCCTATGTAGGGTAATTTTTTGAGAATTTTTTAAAACTTGTATGTACATATGGTTTTCATAAATAAGAATTTAGTTCTGTTTGCTGGACCTGCAGTAAAATATTTGAAAAATTCTCAAAAAAAAATTACCACACGTAGGGGAGTGATCTTCTACAACCCTATAAAATTTGAAGACTAAACTCAATTGCATTTGAAAGATATGAAATTGATAAAGTGCTAAACAGTAGGATATGATGTCTTTTACTATGAAGAAAATAATATTTTATTTTCTATTACACAATGTGTTACTATAACCTGTATAAAACTGTCGTGTAACACTTTGTTTCAATATGGCAACATCTGGTGTAATAACTCGTAATATATCATTTGTTTGAATAGTAAAAGGCAACATATCCAATGTTTTGTAAAGTTTATGAAAAACACATATACATATTTTAAAAAAAATTCTCAAAAAGTCACCATACGTAGAGGACGTGAGATTCTACAATTCTAAAAAATTTGAAGACCAAAATCATTCTCATTTGAAAGTTATGGCTATATCAAAAAAAAATCATGTACATACAAGAAGTAGCATTTATTAGTCATTTACTAGTTTAGATGCGGTTTGTGTTTTGCCACGTAGAAGATAGTCACTGGGACAGTTCCTTGCGTTGAGTGCTGTGATAAGTGGCTCGGTCGGTATGCATTAAATGGCTCGGGAGTAGAATAGGCTATTCTACACGCAGCTGTAGAATAGCATTTCTATATGTACGTAGGAGGCGGGAGGTGATGGGGCCGCGGGGGCGAGGGAGACGGAGGGGGTGCGACGGAGCCGCACGTGGAGAGAGGGAGGGAGGGAAGCGGTGGCCGACAGGTGCGAGGGAGGGAGCCCGAGCGGTTGAGCCACGCACGGAGACGCCGAAGAGAGGAGCCGTGCGCAGAGAGAGGAGTGCCAGCCACCCAGCCGGATGGGGAATTTTTGACGGAGAGTGCGAGGGAGGGAGGAGCTGAGGAGGAGTGCCGCTATGCGCCTGTGCCAGCCGGATGGGGAATTTTGACGAGAGGTGATTCGGTGAATTGGTTTTTCGGTGTCTGGTATTACAAAACCGAACCGAACAACAAAAACCAAATAATATCAAAATAAAAAACCGAACCGAAAACTGAAAAAACCGATTTTTTCGGTTAATTCGGTTCGCTTCGGTTTTTCTGTTTAGGTTTAAAATTGCCCACCCTTAGCTATGGCGCCGAGTTATGAAGCACCGCAGAAGCAATCAATTCCGACTACCTTACCGGGTACTTCAACCTTGCCTTACAATGACAATGACAATGACTGAATCCTTGCACTGTATTTCAATAATTTTGGACGGTCAAATCGAAGAATCGATCAAGCGCTCCTCCTTAGCAGGAATCTGCCAGAGGCAAAGATAATTGGGTTCCAATCTACAATTATGCACTAGCATCCATGAATATGCAATGGAGAGTAATTGGCAGTACAATAAAATTGGACCGGAATATCGATGCATTGAAAATGTAAATACTAAGTACTAATACTCTGGAATTATATCTGCATCCATCCGAATGCAGTTTCGCCTATGATCTCAACTCATTCTGCCTACCAGCAATGGAAAGCGGCCGCTTGGCACTGAAACAACCAACCTGAATCTTGTCGCTAGCTGAATCACAGAGTCGTGGCGGCGGCCTTCCCGTGCTCAATGAAAGGGTCCAACCGCAAATGACCTTTGATGATGAGCGAGAGAAAGTGATTTCAATTAATGTAGAATGGCAACCATAACGCATTCAAAATGGTAGAATCCCCTAAATACAGGAACGATGGTTCTATGCGGGTGATCTGGTTTTACAAGGCAATCCACTGGCATTAGCTCCAAAATACCATTAGGCAACAAGGAACGGCTGATTGTGTGGGAGTAACTACACCTAGGAGTAGATAGTTTTTTTCCTATATATATACATATACATACACACACATATATATATATATGAAAATGATTCCATACTCGTACGTACTCCCACCTCTAGTATACTGTTTAAATGATGTTGTTATACCTCTTTATCCTTTTGAGTATACTCTAATACTGATTATAAGATACTCCAAAGTGAGTTCTATGAAAAATTTCATTAAAGTCCACCATTTATAGCATAATTTGTTTATATATTCGTTTTACAAATGGAAAAGGGTACGTAGCAAAAAAATAAAGTGCTCTGATGAAAATTTTCAATCATATCGCATTGGAGTATATTAGAATTATTATTGGAGTATACCGAAAGTGATAAAGGTGTATAAAACGTTCATTTAAGTGGTATATTAGAGGTGGGAGTATGTACTCCTGAGAGTACGAAAAAGGCTTCCTGTATATATATGTGTGTGTGTGTCGTAGGAGCCTTCCCTACTGCTTCCACTAAAGAAAAGGTGATTAAAAGAGGGCTTCCATTATTTCATGTATAGATGATTCCCTTGTGTTGGATTGTTGTTCATAGATGTTGAGTTTCATACACCAACCAGTTTACATTAAATTTCAATTTTTCATAGAATGGCAGACAATTATATATATGCACATAGTTCAACATCACACTTCACACATCAGTGCTCAACCAATCATACAATTAATGTGCTGTCAACATGGGTTGGGACATGATCCACACCTAGGACGCAAATATTTTTTTCCTTGAAATTGTGCTAGCTAGCTCTCAAACTGAAAACCTCTCCAGCTCTAATACCATGTTAGAATTACATACACCAATTAGTTCACCTCAAAAGGCTTAAATTATTTAGGAAAAATAGACAATCTAATCATACTTCAACACAATCTCCCCATACTAGACTCAACACTGACGTTTTCCAGACATTTTAAGGTTCAGTGGTTTATATTTTCAATTTATCAGGACAGTTGATGGCATACCCTCTTTAATTAGATGGACAAGTTGCCTAAGTATTTATCTTAAGGAGTAAAATTGAAGTCCAAGATCACGAAGGCAAACTTCTAATAAGAGACTTAATTTCGCTTGTGTATCTATACAACTATCATAATCTTGATTATCAAACAATAGATGAGCTATGAGCTCAAACTTTCAGTCTTACTCTTATCAATGATGTCAGAAAATTCTTAATCTTGTCAAAGAAGCAAGCTGTCAGAAAATTCTTAATCTTGTCAAAGAAGCAAGCTGAGATGATTGATTGTAACTAAGCTTGCGTATAATGACTAGTCCTAGTTACGTTGTTGCTTAATTAAAAAAAGAGTAGCGCTTCAATGTTTTCTCTCCTAATACAAATTGTAAAAATCTTAAAGCAAACGAAGGGGTAAGTAATCGCCATCTACCACTTATTTATGTTTTAATGTTTATGTAACTTTTAAAAAGAAACGCATGAAAACAACTCTCTTACAAAAATAGACGGCTTAATTTGAGAGCTACCTAGTGCTACCATCATTTTGTATGACAAGACAACGAAGGGGAACGAGTTAACTAGAAAGGGCCAGCTACCACCATAGCAAATGCAAGAAGCTCCTCGATCTTTGTGGAGAACCGTTGTTGGTGAGTCAATCAATAACTCAAAAAAAAAAACTGTGCAACCTGACCATTTTTTACGCAAGTGAATAATCTATGTATGTATCCATGGTGACTTTGCTGTTCGTATTGGAGTAGTGGGAATTAATATACATGAGATGGTCCGGAGATTAGTGTAGGAGGAATTGAACCTGACATATAAACATGCCGGTTAGGATCGTCGTAGTCAGAAGATTGCTGGATTAGTCATAATATGTCTCGGTACCTTTGTGTTAACTTCACCAAAGCTTTGTGTGCTTCTTCAGAGTTGATTTTTTCTCATCGTTTTATCAGCAAATTATACAGTGTATCCTCCTCTGCCCTGTCGTTGTGCATCAGTGGCCATGAGTTTTGCCAGAGCTCCATCAGTGGATATTTCAGCTCTGACCTCTTGAGGGAAAACGGAATTCCTCTGAACTTGATCAACTTGATCAATCAGGTGTCCATCAATTAACTAGAACAACTTTGAATGTCATATAAGCTTTTCCTTGCAACAGTGTCCTGCTGAATCTTTACACAATTCATTTGTACATGGTTCCTTCCACGAATACACTGATAAAGGTTTTTCAAGGAAAGAAAATGTTTGGTAAATCAGTTACTACTGGCCTCTTGTGCTAAATCCTATGGATTTAACAACTTCGAATGAGGGAAAACCGGGTGCCCCTCATCCACTTTCTTTGTCATGCTGGTTTCAGCTCAGCAAACTGATCGGTTATCCATCCACCTGATCAGTTACTACTGGCCTTCTTCCACCGGGATTCAAGCTCTCCAAAAGTTCAGTTAACGCCTGAGCTATCACTATCAGTAAGAGGTGAGGAATCCATTCAGAAGGTTCCAGAAGAAGAATCTGAGAAGTGAGACACACTTGTACAGTCGCTTCAGAGGAAGTCAGAAGCTAGCTTCTTGCAATAGCGGCAGGTGTTCCTCACTAATGTTGACCAGCTATCGTGGCACTGGCACACATCATCTATGAGCCATCAGTGTACTCAGTTCTTAGTGCCTGATGTTTTAGACTTGTAGTCTCTACTAGTGGTGCTTCCTGATTCCTATCTTGATGCTTGGCCGATGAGACATCTTTCACCACTATGATTCTCTTCCATTGGAGCTAGCTGCTGCTTGCTTTTGACTTGGCATGCTACAAATTGTTTTGCAATTCTACGTTGACTTTGAGAGATGCAGGGTTAGTGGCACATAGTAGCAGACTTGCAGTTCAACTTCTATATATGCAAATACTACAGCCTTTTTGGAAGGACATGAGCATATATAAAGTAAGAAAGTGGAAGTGCTGGCTATTGGAGGCCCTCAGCTAAGCTACACTGAGTAAACTATAACAATTTTTTATGAGCTTGATCAACCTGATATGTAAAGCCTACAGTAGTAGCTACATTCTCTTGTCCCCATTGATGCTTTAATGTTGTTCTGCATTAACTAATCTTGATCCCATTGCCATCGAATTACAGGTGTCCCATTGACCATTCTGCACACGAAGGCCTTGTTTGAGAAGTCCATTCCCGATAGGAATCCCTGTTGATGGGCCAGGATTTTAGTCTAAAATCCTAACCCATCCACAGGAATCCTGGTCGGGAATAGACCTCCTAAACTAGGCCGAAGGTTTCTTTCAGAATCCTAGTTATTACAGCACTTCAAGTGTTCACCAGTTTCCCTTAAGAATGATGCAGTATTCCCTGGGAGAAATACCTCCAAGTCCAGTGTGCGACACATTGAAAGTTTGTCGCCTTGACCATTCATCACTCGGTTGTTAGACAATGAATTAAGTTTGGACCATCTTATTAAATTCAGCCCAGTGCATCTCCCTGCCTTTGCATGGATTCTGCGTTAAAGCATGGAATCAGTCGAGTACGACATCACTTTGCGAGATACTTGGATGGTGAAGTGGATGGCATTCGCTGAACCAGCACAGCAGAATCTTATCTTGGCCTATGGGTATGTCACCTTAGAGTTCGGCTCAGGTGCCAAGTCGGCGCTTTTCTAGCCTTATCGTCTTTTTTTTTTCAAATTTAGCCTCCCCTCCCTCGCCAAAGAATTTATAGATTTGCCCCCCTCCTCCTCCTCAGACACGGCAAGCGACACATGTCCCCTACTACGTTCGGGGAGCGCGGGAGCTGACGCTACCGAGCCCAAGGAGCACAAGAGCAGGCAGGCGAGCCGAGAGGAGGTGGGGGCGTGAGCTGGCGAGGACGGTAGCACGCGTTGCCGCGGCCGGTGAACGCATGAGGCACACTACCGCTGTACTGGGAGCTCCGGTGATCTTCCGTGGTAGGGAAGTACGAAAAGTGACATGTATCACCCTCCAGCGCTTTCATGGTTGGAGATGAGACTAAATCTGCAAATGAGGGGCTAGAAAAGTGATGATTTCCTCATGTGCAGGTCCTGCGCCCAATCCCACATAGCCAAATATCCTATTAACCCAAGCAATTAATTCATGGTTAATTACCAAAAATTGCTGTGATTCGTTAATTAAATATGGAAGGACAACCGCCATTCTTCCTGTTCCCTAGTTCTTCTCCCCTCCCTCTCAGGTCTCAGCTCTCCATCCATCTTCTTCCCCAACAGAAGATCGAGAGGTCATAAGGCCGGTGCAAATCCAACAATGATAGATCACTTTTTAAGTTGTTCATCAGTTGCTCCGTGCTCAGCCTTGTTTTTCCATCGAATCACCTGCCTACTAGGCTGTTTGATCAATCACCAAGTGCAATTGCAAGTTTAACGGACCGCAATACACTGATACACATCACTGAAACAAAACAGTGATAACTAGAGAAGGATAATTAAGAAGTGTTTCTGGATCACCACATAATCATTGGGTTGATAATTAATGATTTTAGGAAGTACTATTGTTGATTAATGGATAACTTAGCGTACTCGATTGGACAGTGCATTAATGACTGCCTGGCTTGATTAGTGTTAATTGCTAATATATCACTTTCTAATATGATGGTACTTTTACCATATCTCCTTACGTCTCTGTATCACTCGATTATCGAACCATAATAGTAAATTGTCATGTTGCTACTATATCATTCCTTCATCGATTCTCAAATATCGAACTAATTACATTACGATTCCGGCGCTACCATATCGAATTGCTAATATCAAATAATCCTGTTATCATTTTATTGTCATGCCGAATTATCATTATCAAATCCTTGTTCGATATTATTCTACAGCCTCCTGTTTCATCACACACATGGGAAATAACACCTTTCAAGGTTCCACCCAACAACGTACAGGTGTACATTTTCGTTGTTGAGAGATACTCACCGACTGGTGCCAGCCTATTCTGTATCACCAATTTTGTGATTTACCCTAAATTACCATAGTTGTATTGCTCTTTAAATTTCATTTCCTTTCCAATTTTTTATTACAGTTAAACCCATTTATTCCATTCACTCAATCTAATCATCATATATAGAGGTAATAACACTACCCACCCAACAGCGTACATGCCCCATCTTAGGTATATAGTCAAGGTGAGTGCCTGACTAGTCCTATATGACCTAGTATGTGATTCATTAGAAATTGATATGGTAACTTTTTACCTTTACAATCATATGGTAAAGGATAGCGATTCAAAGCACCTTGTATGGGTCGGGTCGGCTGCAGGACCCTCGTGAACATGGGTTTCCTTTTTTCCTTTTGCTTCTCAGGTGTAGTTTAGTTTCTTGTGATGTTGCCTGTTCTTAATTGTCTCCCCTCGAGGATGCCGGGCTCGCCCGGGGTTGGTTTCCGGCGAACAAGTTTTCACATGTTTTCTTCTCCTTTGTTGAATGAAAGGCAGAACTCTTTCCGATCTTTAAAAAAAAACTTTATACCTTTACAATCATATGGTTACTTGTCCTCACTTTTATCTGGCATTCCCTATTTTCATATTTACAATCTGTCACCTGTGGCTCAATATGTCATATCCCCTTTTGTTGCTTATCATAGCCGTAATTGTTTGCGACTACCTGGAACCCTTGATTTACCTTACATTATTTGTTACTATTACTATTGGATGTGACTTGTTGAGATATTTTGGGTTCGTTTGGTTCAAGAGCAAAGAGTGGATGGGATGGTCTCGTCTATTTTTTAGCACATATCCCGCTGTTTGGTTGGATGGATGGGTGGATAAGAGCAGTCAAGAAAAAGGAATATTCATCGTAGATGTTGAATGAGACTATCCAATGAAATTGGCCGGATGAAGTCATCAAACTCTCATCCCACTAGCCAAATATGAACTCTCGTTCCATCCACCATCCAACTCTTATCTCATCTAATTCCTATTCCTTTAACCAAATAAAAATTTGGCTACGACATCCATCCATCATCTCTCCAACCAAATATGAATTTAGATGACTTCATCCCTACCAGAGTGTATGGTCTATCTCATTCACCTTTTGCCCTTGAACCAAACGGGCCCTCCATATCTCACCCCTTTCTTTATTCATTAAAGTCTTGACAAGCTATTTTATTTACCGTTTTTATTATGTGTCATTTTACAAACGACGTTCCATGTAGTACCGCATTTGCTAATTAACACGCGGCTGCTACACCTGTTTGATGTGACTGACTTCTTATGTGCCTGAAGACTTAGATGCGTCAGCAGGGAACCATGACTACGTTTGCATGAGCAGATCAGATGCAGGCACGCGATTGCAAGCATTAGCACGGCGCATGCTTGATGCTTCTGCTGCGTGGTGCTCGTTGCCCAACGCCGAAACAAAACTTGCACGTCGTTTAACGTCTGAATCAGAATTTGCACGGCCAAATGCCGCGCAAATCTCTCATCCCTTTTAAACGTGTGGGTGAGTTGTGATGATACCAATACCATGTGCACCAACAGCCCGGAGATCGTTCGGATGCAGAGAAGCAGATGGCATGGCAGCACCTGCTGCGGATCTGGAACGTGAATTAAGGGGGAGAAAAAGACTACCTTAAAATGAAGCTTTTTTCCCCTCTGCTTCTCCTAGATGGTCCTGCACTCCTGCTAGGAGCAATGCAGTGGACAGACACGAGCATTTCTGCTGGAATAATGATGTACAATTGGACATACACTAGTTCTAAGAGCAAGGATGTGCATGTACTTGCATTCAATATGTAGATTATATGTGACTTATATTGACTTGTCAAGAACATGTTTATAAGTTCGTTTACGCCAATGGGACCATAGCCAGGCACAAAATTTCAAGTTTCTGAGATATCCCAGGCCCAGAATGTTTCAAAATAAAGCCGCGAGGTAAAAAAGAAGAGAGAAAGATGGAACTGGAGTGAAGAGAAGAGCAAGGATATATCTGTTCTGTCCTGTACCATCTTTCTTTCGCTACAGCACATCATTTCAATGATGAAAGATAGGACGGCAGCAATGTGCTACATATCCTCCTCGACCGTGGCACCACCACAGCACAGCTGCACAGGTGATGTGCAAGAGGAGAGCTGATGAGTTCCCATTCTTTTGAGGCGATGAAGCATGCCTCCCTCCCTCATCGCAACCTACCAAAGAGGAGGGGGGGGGGGCTTTCTTGCTCTGTTCAGCACTGTGCAGCCTCACTTCCTCTTTCTCATCTGCTTCCTTTTTGTGAACACTTGAGCCTTTCCAAGACCACAGAAGTAAGTTGGATCCATCCATCACCTTGAGCTGCCTGTGGAAGCAAGTTGGATCACCTAGCTTGGGTGTGCTCAGCTGTGCATGCATTGGCCCCAGCAGACACTGAACTAATAATCGGTTGGATTAGGGCAGTACACTGATTTCCCTTTCCAATGAGAGACCCCACATGCCCACAATGGGTTTGAATGGAGAAGCTTTTGACCATCTCACAATGTCACGACCACACTCGCCATTTGCACAAGCAGCTTCAAAATTAAGCTCAGGTTGCTGGCTCTCTGTGGCAACTCGCATAATTAGCTCGGGTAGTGACAGTAACATTGTCATTACGCCAAGTTAATTACGCGAAATTCGGTATAGTAGCTAACAAAACATCGGGCAACCCGATACTTTATCAGTTACTATACCATATTTAGATTATTACAGCAGAACAATAATTAGAGAGTGAAATTGATACTTTATTACGGTCCATTGAGCCACGTAGGGCTACATACCCATTACCTTAATTTTACAAAGGTTTCAAATATAGCAAAATACATTACAACCACCTATTACCCTGATGGCCAGCCATAGCGGGGACATAGCCTACTAAACCCTCTACTCCTCCTGATAGTAGTAGTAGTAGTAAACCTCCTCCTGTATGTCATGATTCTGCGAACAATCCTCGCCCCATGCCTCGTAGGTGGATTCATAGGACTCACCTTGTACAGGAGTACTCAGCAAACATTAATAGCAAAATGCAATAGATGGTTTTTCTCTCAATCCAATCCAAATCCATCTAACGATCACCTTCCCTCAAAATCCATTGTTACAAAATTAAGTTTTAGTTTTCTTTAAGGGTTGTTTATTTTAAATTTTGGAAAACTGCTACTAATATTGTATATGAGACATACTTAGCTTCCGTAGTCTCCAATCCAATAAATTGGCATGAATTCATGATTTACCCTGCATAGGTTTGTATCACTTTACTCTAGTGACCTCATCCTGTGAGTCCCCAGAATGTTTATCACTAATCCAGTATTAGATCTCCACCCTGCACTCGAGTTGGGGACGTCTATCCCAGGCTGCCCCACAACTCGCATATACAGTTGTACTCCGACTATCCATCGGCAGTAAGCCAGTAACTCTACCATGGCTTCAAATATACCGCCACCAAGTGGTCCTGCACCTCCGGGCCTACCAACATATCCCAGAGGCACACCCAAGATTTCTTACCCAATGTAGAGATTCTAATACTTTCATAGGACAATCTTTTTTGACCGATTTCACACACTATGGTTGATACTGGTTTTACGGCTCATTACCCAAGTAAAGATTGTCCTATGTAAAGGTACTGGTTTTACGGCTCATTAATATGCTATGGTTTTACGGCTCATTAATATGCATTGGCTCATTACTCAAGATTTCTTACCCAATGTAGAGATTAATACTCTGAAGGTACGGCCTCGCTCGAATATTGGATCTGTTGGTCTGGTGGGTTCGGTTCCAGTCCTAAAAATCATAGCATATTAATCTATGGCCATTTATTTGAACATGATTTATGACGTCCAACCATTCCAACAGTTGCAATCTTGTTTATATGAAGGGTTTTGATTTCTATTTTTTAACTTTTCATGCATTTATAAGGTTATGTTTAACTGTTCATTTACTACCGACGATCACTCATTTTCCTAATCTCCCCCCTCTTTTCTTTTCTCCTTTTTTTTCTTCTTTTTCTCTTCTCTTCTTTTCTCTCTTTTCTTTCCCCCTCCTTCTCTGCCTTTCTTTCTCCATCGGCCAACACTAGCTTCTCTCGGTCTCTTATCTCACTCGGTCGAACTCTCCAACTCTCGATCTCTTTCTCGGTTTCTCTGGACTACTCCCTCTAGCTCTCTTTGCAGCCGACCCCTCTGGCTTGTTGTTCCCCCACAGCTTGCCGAACCCTAGCCTCGGCGTCGACCTCACCCTCCTCCTGGCCGACTCCAGCTCAGCCTCCCCTGGCTATGAGCTCGCTGGCCTCTGGCCGAACCTGACCTCCCCTGGGACTCTACCCGGCCCGACGTCGCCTCTGGCTCACCCTTGGTTCGGCTTGGTCAGTAGCCACCCGGCCTTAGCTTCGGTCGAACCCTGGGTTTCCCCGAAACTAGAGCTGCTCGGTTCCCTGGTTCCTACTGTTTTGCCATTTGATTTGGGTTCGTTTTACTGGCTGTTGGTTCTTGAGGTAAGCATGGTCTGTGATGATCAAAAGGGGTGGAGCTCTAGGTTTGGGAGGCGGGTGACAACACTGGCAACACCCGTGCTCCGGTGAGGGTGCGGTGTTGGACAGGACGCTCCTCATGGGCCCCTTGGGTTTCTTCCTTTACTGAGACCACACTGATTTTCCCCGATCTACTCATTTTGCGTACTGCATTCTAGCATTTTCATTACTGTTGTGCACCTGATGTTGGGTTCGGTTTGGTGGTGAAAATGGTTGATGGTGTGGTCGCTGGGGATGAAGGTGCTGGTGAGGAGGATGGCTCGAACTTCGGGCTTCCCTTGGCTGGTGGCCTTCTCCTGGACTTCCTACTTGGCTTGGCTTGCTCCTGGTCGAGCTCCTCCTTTCTAGCTTGGTTCGGCTGGTGCTTCTTCATTGGCTCTTGCTCTTAGCTTGGGAGCTCCTTCTTGCCTTCGGTTTGGGCTCTGGAATGGGGAAAGCGTGCTAGCTGCTCACTTGTGAGTGGCGGTGGGGAAGGAATGGTTGGTTGCCTTGCTGTGGTTTGGTTGAAAATGGGCAAGGGGAGGTGAATGTGCTGCTGACTGGTTGTGCTCTCTGCTGGCGATGGGAAAAGGGGAGTAAATCTACTGTGTTTGGGTCTTATCCTTTTACTGTGCTCACTATTACCATTTTACCCCTGGTTCCTACTCGCTATCAGAGGGCACATTGGTCATTCTAGTTCATTTATGCATAAACATGGTTATCCAGCTTAATGGTTCATTATGTACCTGATTAGATGATTATTTATTTTATTAGTTTAGTTTGAATTTCTAGGTCCTCACACTTGCTTAATCAAGATTGAGTTGTTATCACTAAGGAAGGACATGTTCTGCCTAATTTAGCTTTACCTTATGAGCTTATTAGCTCAAAAGGTTAATTATATATATGGAAGATGGTAGAGTAGGGCTTACTAAAAGCTAGTGGTGAAAGAGCTTTCACCCGGTGCTGGATCAGAATAGGTGAACAATTTCACAAGGGTTGGTGAGTAGGGGATGAAAGGCAAAATGCATTGCAAGTTGCTACGTTGGTGTATAAGGCAGCCTTTTCTCTTTTTATCTATACCTAGCTGGGTGTGTCTCACTGAGCATCTCACATATAGCTGTGTGACAGCATATGGTTGTCATAATTTCATGTGGTTCGTCTACCAAGATGTCCATGGTTCTTGGGGATTGAAATGATGAGGAAAATTCCTTCGCTTACTTTCAGAGTAAGAAAGAAAGAGGGCAAAAAAAGGCTCAAGCATTGATTCAGCCTTGGGATCTGCGTATAGTTGGTATTAGAATAGAGTACTTCCCATAATATCAAATGCTTGGTTGTCAATCAGGCTTGTGCAAAGATAATACAAACAATCAAGAGGCCAGAGCGTTTGAACTGAACCAAAAAGAGGAGAGGGGAGCAAGAATTGATTCTATCTTGCCCTGTTGTGCTATGTCTAACTAGACTTCTTGTTTGCTTCTCCTCATCATCTTTTGTGTGTGGTTTGTATAGTGGTTGTCACCTGCATGCATAAGAGGGATGCATGGCATGCAGCAGCTAGCCCCTGCTCTGCTGTAGATCAGATCAGTGCAAACATTGATGCCTTTACAAATCTTTCTGAGCTAGGAGCCCAATCATGTGCTTGTCCCAGCGTGCATGCCTGCATGCAACTGGCCTCTGAACAATCACATTGTTTTTGCAGGGTGGTTTTCAAGGTGTTAAAAGGCATGGCCCATTGTTTAACACAACCAAACCTGCCACTTTGCTAGGGCAACAATGGCTTTGCCATGTTCATCATCGAGGGACCTCGTGAGGACTAGATTGGTTAGAGCGTTCCAGACCCAAAGATGCCCCCATTTGAGTTGTCCTCTCTTTTGGTTGGTCACTGGAGCAGCAATTTGTGGATTGTCTTGTCCCGACAACAGTACAAATCCACTGGTTACACACTTGCCCCACAGCAAATACCACATGAAAAAAGGGTAGAGAAACAGGAGTCATTTGCTAAACAGCAAAGTGTTTGATTGGGCCAATGGTCCAAAGATCTTGTGCAATGCTGAATTCTCCTGAATTTTTCCAGCAACTATTTACCTAAGAACGCATGATGGCACAGACTGAATGCTTGGTGTCTGCACCCAACAGTTCACAACAAATTTCCTTTGGGTAATCAGTTTGGCATTTGTTGGTTAATTAGAATATTTAGCAAGGTTTCAGGGAGTAGTCCTCAAATACTCTTAGGGTTTGTTGGGGAACTCTCTTCCCGGGCGGGATCCCGGCCCAATCCCGTGGGCCCAAAATCCCTGTGGGAAATATCCGTGGGTTAGTTGAACCGGTCATTTGGATGACAGAGCAAGGTCGATTTCCTGGGCCGATCCCCCTTGTTTCCACTGGGAAAAAATCATCGCCTACGCACACAGGGAACTTCTCCCCTGCGAACTCTCGCGATCTTCCTCCTCCTCTCGTGATCGATGCTGCCACGCGCCTCCCTCGCTCCACCACTGCGCTCCCCCTTCCCCTCCACCACCAGGTGCCTCCCTCCCTCTGCCTCCACGCCGCCATCCTCACCTATCTAATGGCCTCCCCCGACTCCCTCAAGATCCACTACTCAAAACGCTCGAGCGCCGCCGCCAGCGATCGTAGGCTATGGGTGAGCTCCTCCTTGGTTTCCCTCGCTTCCCCGACCTCAATATGCTCCGATCTAAAGCCCCTCCATGGCTCCTCACGGCTGCAACTCTCCCACAAGCTCCCAACGCTGCCACCACTCAACTTTGTTGCCATGGCGCAACTGTCAGCCATGTCGGTCTTGGGGGACCTCCATTGGTATCCCAGGACCTCACTCTTCTTCTCCACACAGGCCCTACACCGGGTAAGATTGAATCCCCCCTAACCTACTAGTCTAGGCTGTGCTTGTGCTTTTGTTGTGATGATCTGAGATGTGACGAGTTGACTTCCAATGTTAGAGCCAATCGAGTAGTAGAAAACATCAAAAAGCCAAACAAAGAGTAACAATCTCTGATCTTATTTTTTAGCTATTGGTCCAATAGACATGCATTTTGTGCTGCAGTGACAGATGGTCAGATGCTAGAAGATCCTAGATTGTTGGACATTGGTGTTCCTGTCATTTTTACTACAGCCTGGTGCTTTTTTGACTAAGTTAATTACATGACGATATTTTTCTCTGTATCCTGAGTGCTTCTCTATTGACTCTCGCTCTACACTGATAACTCTTATTTGAGTGGAAATTAGCTTCCAGCTGCCACAGGGAAGCCTGCGAGCAAATTTAGGAACTGATGATGCCATTACATTATGGAAAGAGTAGGCTTGCACCTTATTACTTCGCATAACCTTTTCCAGGCAGCTATAACATTAGAATCTTGCATGGTACATCATAATAGTATAAAGTGACCTATACCACTGGGTTATGGCAATTAATCTTATCACAAACAAAGTACAACTGTAATGAGATAATGAAAGTACAACAATAAACACTATTGATGTGCTGATTATCATGATTAATTTTCAAGTCAATATGTAGAAATTGGATTTGACTTTTTGCTCACTTGATTATGTAGCCACCACTACCTCGTCCCCCACCTCGCTGGCAATCTCAGATAGTGAGCAAGACAAATCCCAATAATTTGTCTGTTGGTGGAAGAAAGCCAAAGTAAGCAATTGATCATGGGCACCAAAAACACTCCTTATCAAAATGTAGAATATTTTCTTACAATAAGCTTCCTGTATACAACATTTGTGCATTGTATATGACTTAAAACCATCTATTGAACCAACGCAGATCCTTCTGCTCCACACTGGCACTAACCCAATCTCAAGTCTGCAATCTAGGATCCTGCTGGACAAGATAGCTGTGAAAATATGTGCAGGAAATTGAAGCATTCCGCGCAGATTAAAGCATTATCCGTGCCATTCCCTTGTTCAGGTTGAGTTATCTTGTGTCGTTACCACCACTTTTGTCGCTTGTTGGAGTAACCACAATACTGTATGTAGGTAGCTACGAGTATCATATCCACTAATGTTGTAGTTCTACAATCCAAGAATTCCTTAGAACATTGTATATACCTGAATGGAGCTTTAGCTGAATAACATTGACCCAAAAAGCTTCAAAGGTAAGTAGCCTTTCTTCATCTGTTGAAAATGTTCATCTGGAACTACTGTTGAAAAGGTTAGTGGCCTTTCTTTTTTTTAATGGCCGAGATTTTTATCCCTATCATTCCCAAATGGCAATAAGGGGAAAATATATTCCCTAGGGTGGAGGGTGATTCCATGTGCCCTGTAAAATCCCCCTAGGGATTTACTTTCCTGGGTTTTTGTTCCCTTGCATCCAAACAAGCCCTTAGGGGGAGCTTTCTAAACAGACAGGCAGACATTTCGATGCAAACTCTTAGTTTAGATTAGATAATGCCATCATACACGCTATTCACGCCAAGGGAAGCTAATGCTAGAAGATGAATAAATGTCTTTTGCAAGTCCAATAGAAAAATCCCTCTCCTGTTCCAACCAGAAACCTGATGTTCATGATCACTTGTGAACTGTCGTTCAAGCATATATTGTCGATGATTCATTGTCCTTTCATGTTACATCACCTCAATTTTGAAAGATAACATGGGTATGCAGCTGCCGTGTGCCCTGCAGTAGCTTGTACTCAGTTGAAACTTGAAACCAAGTCCTCACCACTGTGCTCAAAGTAATCAGCGAAGGCTATGGACAGTCATAGAAATCACTTCATCCAGAACTATTTCGTCTACCAGAAACCGTTGACTAATGTATTGCCACAGTAAATCCTATATTTTCCCCCAAAGTATTACTCATGGTTCAGATTACAGAATATGTTCTCGCAATCCATCTTTCACAAATACAAAGCCACTTTGCTTTTCCTTTTTCCTATAAAGCAATATACTTTACTGATGTTTCGAGAAAATATGCGCTTACAGTGTTTCATCAAGAACTTTGACATTTGCAGTGGATGATTCCCAGTACAAACATCAGGTAGATGGAAGGCCGGCCATGAGGTGAATGAATAGCTTTCTAGGATTTAGTGGAGCACCTCACTTTTTTTAGGGCTTCAGATACATGTGGACACGCTGTTCATGTAATCTTGGATATTTAGGAACATGACACTACTATTTCAATCAGCAAAGGGATAGAAAAGGTGATGTGACAAAAAAATAAAACTAAGGTGTTGACACACTATAAAGTAAGCCTATAAATCCAATCTTATCTCTGTTCGCATACTCATATGATTGCAAGCCCTATTTCCCTAGGCCCGCATTGGAGGAAGTAGTTAGCAGTAAAACTTGTGCTTGATCGTTTAATAATCATCAGAAGCAAAAGTTCCTAACCATACTAGTGATAAAAGGGCCTCCTAGTCCATGCAGTTGTAGCATGACTGACAAGATCTGATTAAAAACTGCTAATGTTGTTTCTGCAGATATGGAAACGCATGCCTGCCTGAATGGTGCCTAACTTCTAGAAGAGATTACCAGATGGTCACACCAAATGATATGTGTCCATGCATGCAGTACTCATGGACAGAGAAAAGGGATTGCTTTAACTTTTGCTAATTTTGGAGCCACTGAGCTGGTAGAAATAGGTGAGCAGCGGTAGTTAATAAATCAACTTTATGATATCATTTTTCTCCTTTACCAAACATAATGCGTCTAGAAAAGGTGTAATTTATTTCACATCGTGTTGAGAAGAGCAAAGACACAGCGATCATGAGACCTGCAACTAGACTGCGAGAGAAGAAGCATGGACCACGAATACAGATCACAAATACAGGTATAACATAATCAATAATGTGCAAGAAAAATGCAATCGAGATGAATTTGAGAAAAGGATAGAATTAGAAACAGATCCTTGATCTGTTGTACGTACAGCAATGGAGCGGCCGGTGTCAAGGCACTGCAGAGCGCACACCATAGTCTCATCAAACGTCCCAAAGGACATCTATCTTATCTGTGATCTTGACATGAATTATCTTCTGGTTGTAACTCTCGCACGCTTGTCTGAACCTGAATTGTTCACACATCAAATTGGAATCTTCCAAATTACCATGCAGTAGTAATGGATATTTCTGTTCATGTAGCATTGTAGTAATAAAGTTTACACATATGAAAATGCTGTACCATATGGCTTATAGCCCTTGCAGCTTTCTGCGAGGTGAATCAGTCACAGTCCCCTTATCAGATAGATGGTGATGAGCTTGCCCATTACTACTGCATTTCAATGCACTTTCTTCCTCGTCCCTTCACATGGCCGATTTGTGTCGTGTTAAGGTATGAGATCCACTAGATCTGCAGTTTTTTCTTTCTTCAGCCAGAGTTGGAATAGTGTCTAATTGTTTGACAAGATGTTTCAAGATGAGAAGGGCAATCGACCCCAACCTCTAGACCTCAAGTGAACCATCATCTAAAAGCTCAGTTCGGCCTAGGATGATCAAAATCAATAGAGATCTCCTGTTTTAAGCGGAAATCCTTTGCAATGTGTTCGGACATTTGTTGGGTCAGCTTTTGTTCATTTCTCCTCTCTAGTTAGTACTTTCGACCGTGTTTTCGATCATCGACGACGACAAACAATTCACTTGCAAGTTCCCATTGCTCCTTGATGAAAATGGTCAAGGAAGCCAATGAGTTTGCTGAGGAAGCCTTTTCACCTCCTGCAGATTTTATGTTATTTGATCCTCACTTGGCATCTATACCCTCTTCTGAGTTCTCACTCGCTCAGAGCCTCAGTCAGTCAGTGAGTTGTGGGGATCAGTCAAACGATCGATCGATCTCCATCAAGATCGACCAGTCATCACCCCCTCATCATTTGCCATCTCCCTATCATCTTTTAGGCACCTCTGGTTTGGGTACTGTTGGCGTCAAAAACTTGAGGTAGGATTTCTGACAGCAGCACACCAGACGAACACCTAGTTCAAGAGCGTGCCAGTCGATTCGACCTATAACCGACAAGGTAAAATATAAAATTTACTCAAAAGCCGATCGTAATGATCAATCGGCTTAGACCCAATCAGCTTGAAGCCGATTAAGATCAAAGTAACAAGGTAAGTCTAATTAGCCGATTAAAGCTAATCAGAGGATATAGGTAGATTGATTCTGAAGAAGGCGATGCGCAACAAAATCAGAATAAATCAAACCTGGGGTGTAATTGAAGAAGATTAACAATCGGCGATGCGCAACTTTATTGATCAAGATCGATTACAGAGACTAAATTACAAAAACTACTCCTAGTCGACAGGAAGAAAGTAAAAGATGGTTGATTGTATTGTATTGATGATGATCCTCGCAGCTTGCTTTGGTCCTTCTTTTATACCTTTGGCCGATAGTGTCCTGTTACAACACGATTTAAGCCCGTATCCGTATCGGCCTTATCTTGAACAGTTATTTCCTAAAAATCTTGCCGTTAGCATAAATATCTCCAAACTTTCTTAACTTGCATTAACGTCCATATCTTTGATTTCATTGCGATTACGGTTAGATTTGCCAAATTTTGGTGCAAACATATGGCCCCATTTTGAGAGATGACATGTCATCTTTCAAAAATATCAATATCGGCTTTTCAATCGGCTAACGTTTGAACTTCACCCATTAATCTATCGCTTTTACTCGCGCGTAATTTTTGACATGCGGGTAGTGCGTTTTAATCGCTCGCGCCTTTTGAGATTCACTTCCGCCTCTTCAAATTTTCACGTGCTATAAAATCGGCCCCCACCTTGGTCATTCTTCACGCACAAGCTCTCGAATCACGCAATCGGTTTAAGCTTTACGTTTGAAGTACTCCCGAAGCAAACCTTTAGCTCATCCAACTTCCTTCATCGGCTACAATGGACCCTAGCAGTACTTATTCGATTCCGCACAGCAATGACCAATATTTTACGGGTCCTTTGGGGAATCTGGAGGCAGCTATAGTTATTGACCAAGAAGTGACCCGGCTTCCTTTGTCGGCTAGAGGATATAATATCGAGGTTGGAGTAAAAGTTTTAGGGCTTGGCCGACCGCACTCAAAGGGTGGAAAAATTGGTATAATCGTGTAGCGACCTAAAAAAGGGAGTCTTGGGAAAGGATGGGCATAGCAGAGTGCATTCCTTTAAGTTTAACCGACCCAGAGGCCAATGAGCCCTTAGTGGCCACGGCTTGTTATTTACAGTCGGATACTTTTAATGCTTTCATGTTCCAGATTGGTATGGTTGGTCCAACCACGCTAGACGTTGCTCAACTCTGCTTTGCTTGAGACCGAGACGGAGAAGCAGTGTCGACCTTTAGTGCTAAACCCAAACATAAGCTTATCCGATCAAAAGCGAAGGTTGGTCTAAGTATATTGCAAATAATAATAAAGTAAATGGATTAGTATCGGACGAAGAGCATGTCGCTTTCCTCAACCTTTGGCTGGACCGATTCTTATTCTGCGGTGCTTCATTAGGGCCAACCCAAGTATACGGACAATCATTTGAAGGACTAGTAGAAGGTCGTCGGCTAGCACTTGGAAAAACGTTTACGGGAGGCGGTGTATCGGATGATGTATATCATTAGAGTCGGGTATATCACGAGTTTTGCCGACTTCACTTGTGGGTAATGTGGGTGGGCCTCGTGGTTTATCCAGTGCAGTTGTATTGCTTTTTTAGCCGACCATTTGATTTGGAACCTACTGAAGACACAGCTTTTCCGAGAGAAGACAATGTCGAAAATGTTGTTCCGCAATACCAAGCAAGCCGATCTTTTGGCGACGGTTTATCATGTGTTCAGAAATGAGACTAAAATCACACGGACCGATTCAAGAAAGTATATGTTCTTTTTCCTTAATCTGAGCGACACGGATTTGAGGCGAGAGATTTCTTGATTATAGCGGTGTGGCCAATTTTCCGTGGCCTTCATTTCTTCAACTTGAAGTCGGCGATTCGCAATGCCTCCGGAGACTCTTGCTTTGTACTGAAATTTTCATTTCTCCTGCGTTCTTCATCTTGGACTTCATACAAGGAGTCGGACTTTCCACCGTCATATGAGTTTTATCACCCATCGGTTTATGCAAGACAACTCGGTTTGGCCAAATAATTCCAAGCTTCCCACTCCTTGATCGGCTTGAGCCAAGAGCGAGTCCGTAGTGCTACATCTGCCGAAATCGTCCTTGAAGTGGCCGATGACTTATAGATGCAATCCTTACCACATTTCTTCTTGAATACCAGACGGGCCGGAGGTTACACACAGTAGTGGTCGTTATTGCGGATGCTTTATATCGGTCAAAATCTCCATCTAACATTATTCTTGAGTTCTTTCCAAATCTCCGGAGCCGACGCTAGTATCTAATCTCGACTCTAGCGATACTTCATCGTCGGGATATACTAATCTGAAAGTAGTCGTTTCTAGCGAGGTATCGGCTTTAGAGTCTAAACTTTTTCCTTTCATTACTTCTGAATCGTCTAAGATTTGTTTTGCATCTGACTCAATTTTTACATGTTGTAGAAGTCAACTGCTCCGGCTCCATCGGGTGATAAGCAACCCAAAAATCAATCGCGGTATTGCAGCATTCTTGGTTATGCATCGGGATCTTTGGGCATCTGAGCCCATCTCATCGGACTTGGAAAAACAAAAACAACCTAGTAAGTTTTATTGTCGGCTTCCTTTTATAAAGCTGTTTTTGGCTAACGGATCATTTGCTCGACAATCTTGAGAGAAGAAGCGAAAATACACTAAGGTGCTTTGCAAAAAGGTTCTCAAGCCTCTTGGCGAGTGGTGAAAGCTTTCAAAAGACATTAGCTACGGGAGAGGTAGGTCACAATACTTTGTATAGTAACGTATTTTAATGCCTCTGCTCACCCTTTGTCTTAATTTTCTTTAGCCAAATCGCCCAAGTCGTGAAGATCTTAGCCGATCTTCCAAACATATCCACCGCGCCAATCCCCATACCGCTGCCAACTTCAACAACTCCAACCACCAACCTGCCAGAACCATCAGATCCGACTGACCTGTTGGGATTTTCCCTGGGCGATCTTGACGATCCAGAGATCATGGCTACCGATGATTACGATGCAGAGATCAGAAAAATCCTTGAAGTATCAAAAGTGGCATCGGCTGCTGTTACATCTACTCCGGGCGTGAAGGAGCGTCTTGACAAGCTCTTTGATCTAGTCATGCGTCCCCAATCGAAGATTTTGTCCAACAATCAACCGATCAGAGATGCCATGACCGCCGTCGAAGCCGACCTTCCTCCAGAAGCCATGCAAGCCTTGCTCAACATATGCCATCTGGATGACAAGAAGTCTGCGGTAGAGGCGGCCCAAGACCGAATTCGACGCCGTGAAGCCCAGGAAGCCGACAGAAAGCTCTTAGATGAATTGGTTGCGATGCCAAGGCAAAAAGGTAAATTTGATGCGGTGCTTCGGTGAAGTCGACCAAGGAATCTCTCTCCAAGCTTGAAAAAACAAAGAAATTCCTTCTGGAAGAATTAGCCAAACTGAGAAACAAATCGGAGAAGGCCAACAAACCTTGGAGACTCTTGCATCGGAGTGAAGAATCAAAACTTAGCATTGCAATTTGTTGAAAATGTGACCAAACAATCGCCAAGGTAAAACCGGTGCAGGGAATGCCAAGGGCGATGAGCGCACGCTAAGCGAAATTCAAGACATCATCGCCAAGGCGTGGTGCTCTGTCGGCCTTGGCGCGACTCTTCGAGATCGGGCATCGGATTGAATTGTAAAACTTTGATGGTTGTTTTGAAAACACTTGTTACGAATGCTTGTTACGAGCGTTTGTAACTTGTTATGTTTATAATCGGTACATTTAACCGATTCATATTTTGCTTATATCTTACGAGTTTGCAATCCTTTCACCGATTAACGACATCGTGTTAATCTTGGCTCTGAATATGATCTTGATCGGCTATGCTCCAATCCAAGCGCTAGGGTAGTATTTCTTCAAGTATTTCCGTTAATAGCTTTTGGCAATACATACCCCTCAAGTGTTTCCGATGAAGTACGAGTTTCGCCGACTAGCCGATTAATTTTGTATGGCCCTTCCCACGTAGGTGACCATTTTCCAAATCGGTTATCCTTAGAACCAACGAGCAATATTGTTTTCATACTAAATCGGCTTGATCGAAAGATTTAGGCATGACCCTTTATTGTATGCCCTTGCAACTCGATCTTGTTCTTCTCAAGCCGATAAAGCGTAGACAAGCGTAACTCGCTAACTCATCCAAGTCGTCGACCATTAAGTCATTGTAATCTTGGCCGACAAACCATTACATCGGCTATTCGTATCGACTCAATGTTGATTTCTACGAGTAAAACGACTTCTTGTCCATACACCAATTGGTAAGGTGAAAGTTTTGTCGCTCGTAATAAGATAACCGATAGGCCCAAAGTGACTCGATAGAGTCGAATGCCAATTCCTTGGCTTCTCATCAATTTTATTTTGATCAACTTGATTAGTGTTTTATTAGGCGACTCGGCCTATCCATTGCTTTGGCGTAATATGGCGAAGAGTTTAACAATTTGATCCCTAGACTTGTGGCGTAACCTTGAAACTCGTTAGACATGAATACCGTACCTTGATCGGTCGTGATTGTTTGTGGTATTCCAAACCGATGGACGATATGTTCATTCACAAAACTAATCGCCTCAACACTAGTCACCTTCTTAAGTGGGATAGCCTCAACCCACTTTGAAAATGTCGGTTGCGGCCAAAATAAATTTGTGGCCTTTACTCAAGCAGAAATATTTGGCCGATTATATCTATTCCCCAACCCTAAGCGGCCAAGGTTTAATAATTGGATGTAAAGCCGATCTCGATGCTAGTTATGCGTTGCTAAACTTTTGACATGTTTGACATCCTTTATAGTACTTGAAACAATCCTCTAACATCGTCGGGCAAAAATAACTTTTGTCGTCGAGCATCCATTTCATCTTATGTGCCGATTGATGAGAACCACAAATCCCTTCGTGTACTTCACCCATTGCCACCCGCGCTTCTTTAGTTTCAAGACATCTCAACAACAAACCTTCCATAGTTCGATAATATAATATATCGTCCAAAACAACATATTTTAACGCCTGTTGTCGTATCTTTCGTTCCGTCGGCTTGGATGGATCGACTAGATAATCTTTTATTTGCGTTCTCCAATCAGCAATATCTGCGCACATGACTGCCTTGTTCACGATTCGGTCTCGACTTTGGTCAAAATCCTTATATCCACGATGCTTGCGAGCTAAAGCATTAGCTCTATCGTTCAATTCACGAGGAATATGACCGATAGAAAATGGCGAAAAGAGCCGATAATCTCTAGACATTGTTCTAAATATCTCGATAGTACTTCATCCCGACATTGGTATTCTCCTTTATTTGTTGTACTACCAACGGTGAATCACCATATGCCTCAACGGCTCTTACTCCAATATTTTATAACAACGGTAAGCCTTTGAGTAGCGCCGTACTCGGCACGGTTGTTCGAGCATCGGCTATTTAGCGAAATGCGATTCAAAGTTATGCCCTTGGGTGAGGTGAGTACAATCCGATACCATTACCTTCCCGCATCTTGATCCGTCAAAGAACGATTGCCATGGTGCTACCAAGACTAAGTTTCTTCTTTGTGTCATGTCTGTTATAAAATCGGCTAGGACTTGTCCTTTGACGCTTTGGCGATTCATATGATAAGTCGAACTCGACCAAGGCGTAAGCCCATTTGCCAAGTCGACCTCGCGAATTGGGTGACAAAATATATTTTATAACATCGGTTTTGCAGATTACCTTACGGTAGATGCTAATATGTAGTGCATTAGTTTTGTGCACGAAAAGTACAAAGACAAACATAGTTTTTCGATAAAAGGGTACTGACCTGCGTCCAAACAACCGTCGGCTTAAATAAAAGATAACCCTCTCTTTACCATGCACTTCTTGTGCCAAACAGCTCAATAGTATCTTCTTGGCGAGACATATAATCGAAAGGAATCCCTTTTGAGGTGCACCAAAGCGGAGGTTGGACAAATACCTTTTGACTTTGTTGAAAGCTTTCACGATCGGCTCCCGTATAAATTCTTCATTGTCCTTCAACTTCAGTAATGGAGTAAAGGCACGAATTCTACCAGAGAGGTTCGAGATGAACCTATGGAGATAGTTAATTTTGCCGATCAACTTTTGTAATTCGTTTTTGCATGTCGGTGGTTCAGTATTGGCTATGGCCTTAACCCTCGTTTGGCTGACTTCAATTCCTCTTTCATGTACCATAAAGCCTAAAAACTGTCCAGCTGACACGCCGAACGCACACTTGTAAGGATTCATCTTCAAACCGTGCGATCTTATGTTTTTAAACACCCTCTCTAAATCGGTCAGATGTTGGAAATCGTCTGCAGATTTTACCACTACATCGTCAATATATATTTCGACAATGTGGCCGATTAAATCATGAAAGATCAGATTCATTGCCCGCTGATACGTTGCTCCAGCGTTTTTCAAGCCGAAAGTCATTACTGTCCACTCGAACAACCCTATTGCACCAGGACATCTGAAAGCTGTCTTCGGTATATCGGCTTCTACCATGAGTATCTGGTTATATCCGGCATTACCATCTAAAAAACTTATGATCTTGTTCCCTGATGCAGCATCGATAAGCATATCGGCTATCGGCATCGGGTATTCATCTTTCGGCGTCGCCTTGTTCAAATCTCTAAAGTCGACGCATACCCGAAGCTTTCCATTTTTCTTCATAACAGGAACAATGTTGGAAACCCACTCCGCGTATCGGCAAGGCCTGATAAATTTTGCTTCTAACAACCGTTCTATTTCTTCCTTTATGACTTGGTACAAGGCTGGATTAAAACGCCTGGGATACTGTTTAAACGACCGATAGCCCGATTTTATAGGTAGCCGATGTTCCACCAGTTGACGGCTTAATCCGGGCATCTCATGATACTCCCAAGCGAAACAATCCTTATAATCTCTAAGTATTTTTATTAGTTTCTCTTTGTACTTTACATCTAAATTCGCACTAACAAAAGTTGGTCTTTTTCTATCACCGCTACCTATATCGACTTCTTCAAGTAAATCGGTGGATGTGAAGCCTTGACCTAACTTCTCAATTTCTTCAACATCTTCGATGGCTTCGTAGCTATCCGTTGTTTGCCGATATCTTTGCATTTTATCCTGCAGCGCTTTCAATGTTTTTCTTGTCCCCATCGGCGTAATACTTCATTTGCCCGATCAAAAGTGCCCGCTTGACATCGATCGGCATGAGACGACTTGCTCACACAAATGAAATCGCGATCGTCCGGCGCCTTGCGATATGCGACCGGCTTCTTCGTGTTGCCAATTCGCATCGAGCTAGCCATGGCAATGTGAGCCGATGTATCGGTATAACGACCTCAACTTCTTCTCCGTTCCATTGAACAAGCGCTTGATGCATGGTCGATGGGATACAACGATTTGCATGAATCCAATCCCGCCGAAGCGGCTGCTGTAGTTTTCTTTGGCATCAATTACAAAGAATCTTGTCGGCAAGGTCTTCTTGCCGACGATCATTTCGATGACCATGACACCCTTTGCTTCAGTAGGGCCACCGTGAAGTCATTGAACCATGTTAGTTTTGATTAAGTCTTCGTCGGACTTACCCGCTTTTTGCATGTCGGTATGCGGCATCAGTTCACCGTGGCGCCCCGTCTACTAGCATCCTTGATATCGGCTTGCCATTTATATACCCTTCCGGATACAATGGTTTGGATGCGATGATCATCTTTGGGTTTCGAAGATGGCGTTATGCGCGCCGAACACGGTGAGCAAGCGCCTCTTTGGCCAATTCGATTCGACTACGAACTCGATCGGCAATGTGAACACCATGTTAATATCCATTGAGGCGTGTCATCCCGAATCATAGGAGAATCCAAGTCATCGGTGATTGAAATCTTCTTCGGCTTGTTCTTTTCTTCTCCACTCTTTTTTGACGCATTTAACTGGACGAAGTTCGTTAAACACTTCGTCTCTCTCTCTCTCTCTGCGTCGGCCTCACGAATCTCTTGCGTCCTTAGCCTCTGAAGCCGTCGTCATTGCGATCGGCTCAGGCCAGATGGACACCACCTGGGTTTGGGTTCCACCGGCTTCCGTATTTGACCAGCCAAATCTTCTTGATTAGAACTGGGCTCATGCGTCTTGTCTTGGCTCGGTTCTTGATTCGGTTTAGATATTCTCTCGTGGACCGGCCTTCCGTGACTTCTGCCCTGCTCTCTGATCGGCCCAGATAGCCTATCTCTGGCCGATTGCCTTGGCCAATTGTCTTGGGGATAATGTTCCATCGGGCAGGTGTACGGTGATGGTAACGTTACTCTTCTTTCCCAGCAAAACTGCCACAAGGGACACCTTCTATGTGCCTTCTCCACATTCTCAGTACGGTACAGATTATCCGACCGGTGGGTATTACTCCATGGTCGGCTATTCATCCTTTCGTATTTCTCCATTAATTGTGAGAACGTTGGACCTGACCTTTTCGCTGGATGCCTTGATGGAGATTTCTCGCTTTGTACCATTTACCCACAGGGATTCCCTTGGGTTTAATGGTTCTTGAATTTTTCTTTTGATCGGCTTCTATTTGTAAGGAACCGATGGTAATCTTCGATGTTTGACCGCCGTCAGAGCTTGATTGTATGTCGACTTGTCGACCCTTTTCTCGCACGTCTTGCATCGGCTCTTTTCCTTTAGCGAACACCGCACCATGTTGATGGGAGCGGATCAATATCAACTTGCATGGTCGGCTCATCGGCAAACTTCAACCGACCATCCTCAATAGCGATTGAATCATTGACGAAAGATATTGCGATCATTAGTGTTATGCGAATAAGAATGATGCCACTTGCAATACTGCGTTTTTGATCTCATCGGCGGCGGTATCACATGTCCCTCGGCAATCGTATTATCTTTTCTTGCGAGTAAATCAAAAATACGATCACACTTGGAAACATCAAAAGAGTACTTAACTTCCGACTTATTCCTAGTCGGTTTGAGCGAGAACGGACTAAGGATTTCTTGGATCCTTTTACCCATTCGGCTATATTTATTTACGCTTCCTCGTCTTCCGACGAATCACTAGGGCAATATTCAACCATATTGACCTTAGCCTTATCCTTTTCTTTGTTATTGCTGTTTTGAATCGTCCTGAATACCTTATTATCAGTGAATCGGCTTTCTTGAGCCGATACGCGATGCAATAAGTGGCCAAGGTCGGTGAATTTTTTCCCTCCAAATTTCTCCCTAAGCGGCGGGATCAAACCCTGAAATGCTAAATCGGTGAATTGGTTGTCAGGCAGCGTGACGCTAAAACACCGATTCCTAATTTCTCTGAACCTCTTGATATAATCCGTTACCGATTCCCCAAACTTTTGGCGTACGGAACTCAAATCTGAAATTCTGAGCTCCAAACTGCCTGAAAAGAAATATTCATGGAATCGGCTTTCCAAATCTGACGAATACTAATAACAGGGGTACCCCAACAGCCCAAGGTGACCAACCAGCGACCTCAAGCACAGCTCAAGCCCAACAGGCCGTTTCCACCCACTGAGCCTAAGTACCTACAAAGCCACGGGACTTCCTTCCCGACCAACCAAGGAAGTGTCTCCGATCGAGCCAAGCTCCCGACCTCCTCGGTGAGGCGGCCCCGGCTCAGACCAAGCAGGCTCCCGACCCTCGCGATGGTCGGAATCCCGACTCGATCGTGCCAAGATCACTCTGCCGAGGGTCACGTGTCGCACCTCTACCAAGCGATCGCCACGTACCCCACGAGCGGGTCAATCAAAGTGACTATACAAGGCGACGGCTCCTTCCCCGAAGGTTTAAATGATCGACCAAGTCACGCCCGATCCCATCACCGGTCACATCTGATGCGAAGACACGCGCTCTCGAGGCGGCGCCCACGTCAGGCGCAATGACGTCAACACCCGTAAGGTTCGCAGAGGGCCGGTACGCCGTTTCCCGGAGAAATACCTAACCGCCCTGACCAGCTAAGCTACCGACCCAGTATGGGCAAGACCGAGCGTTGATCAGTCAACCGAACGAAGGACCGAAGCTCCTAGTGTAGGTCGTCTTGTCCTCTCCCAATTCTCGATGTAACCTGCCCCTTCCTTTCGTATAAAAGGAGGCGGAGCTCCGTAGAAAAGGGAGGCGAAGAAGAGAGAGAGGCCATCGAACCTATCCGACTAAGTCATTGGCACTCTTGCTTGTAAACCTTGTGCGATCATCATGCATAATAGAATCTGGCGCCACCACACGAATCGGAGTAAGGATCTTACGCGAACGGTATACATCTTGGACTTTTGAGTCTAACCATTCAGGGAGAGGAACGCGCGACCCCTTAGACTTACAAATTTACTTGCCGGTGCTCGAAACGCCGACAAAATCGTTCCATAAATGGACCGAATTCGGAGGTAAACAGGTGAACCACGTAAATGCTGCCCCTGATAAAGACAAAGGAATAGTCTAATTTTTAGCCCGTCGGATGGGCGCTTCACGCCTTTGCACGATAAAGCGTCCAACATGCTCGAGGTGGTAATAGAATCATCCCGGAGAATTTGGCAAAGTCGGGACTCGAAATTATGAGGTAAGGCATGCGATCTATGTAATCGAGTGCGGCTTTACGAGCCGATAACCTTCCCTTTTGGTTGTATGCGAATTGGTCTCTCAAGGCGGCAGAGATCGATCGGCCCGATTAACGTTATCGGCCGTTGGCATAGCGAGCCCTTGATAATGTCGGTCATAATCGCCGTCCCCGCCTCGAGTGCAAGCTCGGGTTGCCAATTATCTTTGTGTCGTTGGCACACGACCATCTTGATCGCGTCGATTATGCTGGTTTGAGCTTAAACCTTTGGGGCAAATGGTTGAGTATGTTACTATCCTATGTGGACTGGGTTCCTTAGCGGTAGGCTCTTGTGGGAATCTCTCGGAGCCAATCGGTGTGAAACCGATTGGGAAAGGCGTAGAAGCGGAGCCGACGGAGGCAAATTGATTGATGCATCCATCCTAGAGGCATCGGTATAGGCGTGTAATGGCTCACCCCGCTTGATCGAGGCCCTAGGCAATATGACCGTGGGTTGTGTGGGCATCATGGTGGGGGTGAGGTTCTGACCGATGGTTTAGGATCGACCATTGTGCTCTGCGTATTTTGTGATATTGAAAAAGCAGGATAATTTGGCGAGCTTGCGGTGGGTCGGCGAGCTTCTGACGAGGCTAACTCTGGGCTATAGATTTGACACTATTCGCTATCATCGGCTTGAGTGTTGTAACAAGAGCCGATGATTGGTTTATTAAGGCGTGGTGCACAGACTGATTAATCATAGCCGATAATTCGGCTTGAGCGGCGAATATCGGCTTACTTGTTACGTTACACCCGCACGCCCGAGCGTTGACCGTCGGCAGGGCGGATTTTTGAGTGACACCACGTCTTGTTTTCTGATAGCAGCTTAGCATCATCTCTTCTAGCGCGGCCTTCCGAGCTTCAATCTCTTGGCGTTGCTCCGCAGATAAATCGTCCATTGTTGGGACGATTATAGCTTCTGAGTTGAGATCTGATGGCGGAATCGACTTCCCTGATGAAGACATTGCGTGTCCCACCGGGCGTGCCAAGAGTATGTTGGCGTCAAAAACTTGAGGTAGGGTTTCGACAAAGAGACACAGACGAACACCTGGTTCAAGAGCGTGCCAGTCGATTTGACCTATAACCGACAAGGTAAAATATAAAATTTACTCAAAAGCCGATCGTAATGATCAATCGGCTTAGACCCAATCGACTTGAAGCGATTAAGATCAAAGTAACAAGGTAAGTCTAATTAGCGATTAAAGCTAATCGGAGGATAAAGGTAGATTGATTACGAAGAAGGCGATGCGCAACAAAATCGAATAAATCAAACCTAGGGTGTAATTGAAGAAGATCAACAATCGGCGATCGCAACTTTATTGATCAAGATCGATTCTGAGACTAAATTACAAAACTACTCCTAGTCGACGGGAAGAAAGTAAAAGCTGGTTGATTGTATTGTGTTGATGATGATCCTCACAGCTTGCTTTGGTCCTTCTTTTATACCTTTGGCCGATAGTGTCCTGTTACAACACGATTTAAGCCCGTATCCGTATCGGCCTTATCTTGAACAGTTATTTCCTAAAAATCTTGCCGTTAACATAAATATCTCCAAACTTTCTTAACTTGTCTGTTAACGTCCATATCTTTGATTTCATTGCCGATTACGGTTAGATTTGCCAAATTTTGGTGCAAACAGGTACACTCAGGCTTCCTTGTAGGATTGGTCACTATCCAAGCTTTTTTGCCGAAACTGTGACCAGCAGAGCCATCAGAGAAACAGCAACCGAAAGAAAGAAAGAAAGAATTTTAAAAAAATACGAAAATAATACGCCGAAATATACATATGTAACCATTTGAAATGATGATAGAGCCTCTGTCGGCAACTGTCGCCAATTGGAACAACAACCGAGGCTCTGTCGACGTTTCAATTGACGACAAACATTCTATCACCAATTAAAATGGCGATAGAGTGCCACGCGAGTGGCCACGTCATCTGCCACGCATTTCAATTGACGACAGAGCGAACTAATCATCATTTGAAATGGTGATAAAGACCCTGTTACCTTTGTCGTCATTTGAAATAGCAACAGAAGAACAGCTATAAAATCCACGTGCGGCCGAGAGGGGGAGGCCAACCAAGAGAAAGAGAGAGGAGGGAGAAGGAGGAGAAGAAAAGAGAAGAGAGAGGAAAGGAAGAAAGGAGAAAGGGGGAGGGGGCTAGAAGAAGAGAATGGGACTAATCTTTTCAAGTGAGTTTTTCTATCTTTTTGGATTATATTTTGAAAACATGGTAGGTTAGTAACCAAAATAATTAGATTTGACGGTGTCCCGCGTCCTATGCCCACATGTTTGCATGTAAAATTTGTGATACTATTTCATACATCATGTTCTCACCATAAATTTGTCAGGTAATTTCAATTGTGTCATATATTTGTTTTGCAGCCTATAATGCACACTAAGAAGACGTCGTTGACCACAAGGGAGACGATGGAACCCAGGGCAATGACGATGCTCTGGTCAATGGCTGGTTGGTTCAGCCCCCGTAGCAGTCCACAGGCGTTGTACTTGGTGCGTCGTAGCTGTCCGGTGCGTCTAGATTGAGCTAGTCAGTCTCGCCTGACTTTGTTACTTTACACCACCACCACCAGTTCGTCGATCTAAGACCGCTCGAGGTGTTCTACTCGGCCACCGAACGTATCCATATGGACATGTCCAGCATCGAGTCAAGCCTAGGGCAACTTGAGGTGTTGCACCACGAAGGAACCGCGTGTAGGATTTTTACTTTGTTGATTATTTTATTCATGTATTATTCCTGAACAACTTTATTTACATATTGGTGTTCTAGTTATTTCTTTCGCGTCTATGTTTTCATTCCTTCCTGTTAACAAATTGCTATGAATAACTACTCAAAACCGTAATACTGAAAACAAAATCGAATAGTACCAATCGACATAACTACCACCTGCTTCTTCGTACTTAGACTAATTTCATTTTTTTTTCCTACAGAAAGCTTCGTCGCCGACCATTTCGACTGGCAACAGTGCTCTGTCGCCATTTCAATTAGCGACGGCATCTCTGTCGCCATTCAAACGGCGACGGAAGCTTTATCGCCAAACCAAACAATGACAGATACTACCTGGACATTACGTGAGCATTTCGTTATTCCAAATGGCGACAAAGTCTCTATCGCCGTTTGGAATAGCGACAGAGGCTCTGTAGCCATTTCAATATTTCTGTAAAAAAAGACCTATTATTTATGTATTTTTTTTAAAAAAGGATTATTTAAAAAAACAAAGCAAGAAAGGGAAGAAAAAAAGGCTGTGGTGGCTATTACGCCCACAATGAGCATGTATAACGAGTGACGAGTATCAGCATGTGATTTGCACTGGAAATTTTCATCAAGTTGTCGTATAATTTCTAGACTGCAGAGGTGGATTGGAGACTAAACCGCCGTCGTTTTCGCCGGCTGTGGGAGGCGAACACGTCGGCTAGAAACTAGGGCTGTCAAGACAAATCGATGCCAGGCAATAATCACTTGATGGACCAGGGCCTAACTTTTGCTGACCTTTCAGTAAGGAACCCATGGATAGAGCTTTCAGGTTGTGACCGTGGGATCTCTAGTAATGATATCAACAGCCAAAGTTCAGGATTCAGAGGAGATAACGAAAAGACAATTTCAAAGACTTTTCAAACTTTCACCAGAGATCACACAACTTTGAGACAGGGAACACTGAAATTTAACATAGCTCAATTCAGGGGGTTCTATTTCTGAGTTCCAACTGACGAACACGAAAGTGGAATGGAAATTATGCAACAAGAACTTGAAAGTGTTAATGAATTAAATCTGATGACAAGCTTCACTTCGAAAAATTAGAGAAACCATGGTGGTTGTGCCGGCATAGATGGATTGTCCTCTAAACAGAAGGCTCTCAGAGCAGCGAACAAAACTGAGGCGGCGATGATGAAGTCCCCTCGAATAAGCCTGCTCCGCTGCACTTATGATCTTGTGGAAGAAAATTTTGCATATACCAACGAGCCCTACTAGTACAAGAACAATTGAATTGAACGCTCCGCTGCTCCCATAGATGGCTTGGAACTCCTCCAGGCGTCAAGCATAGAGAAATGAAACCATATCCGCAACTCCGGCGTCTTACCGTCCATTGTTACATAGGCTGCTTTTGATCTGCACTGAGCATATCAGGGGCCCCGGCACAAGAAGCTTAAAGGATCTTCACAAATGGTGGTACATCCTCCCTTGGCCCCTCAAGTGACCGATACATGTATAAGATGTCCACATCATCGGTCTTCTCGTTCTCAGGCTGGCTATTTATCAACTCCACCACCATCCGTGGCAGCCGGCGTGCCACTTCCTTGCAACCTTGCAGCGTCAGGTTGCAGCCCGACATCCAGACGAACCGCATGTTATAGAAATGGTGCATCCCGGAGAGGAGGCCAGCATCACCAAATGGGCAGTCCCTTATCTCAAGCTTCTCAAGCTTCGAGCACCCCTGGAGGATGTGTTGCAGTGCCAGATCAGTGTTTCCAGCAAACGCCACAGAAAGCGTCCGCAAGGACTTGCCATACTTGCCAATGTACTCAAATGCTCGGTCAGTGAGGCGTCCAGATGTGGAGAGCCTAGTAAGCTTGCTGCAGTTCCGAACAATGGCGCCGAACCCTTCATCCATAGGCTCTCCGGTCACATGGTCGGGCTGGTGCAGCCCCATTATGCATAACCGGAATACCTTAAGCTCAGGGCAATTTTGTGACATGGTGATGACTGCAGCGTTGGTCATTCTCTGGCAGAAGTACAGTATCGAGCGGAGCCCACGGCAGCCCTCGGAGATGGCAGTAAGCCCAACCTCCGACACCAGCTCATCGGCGCCGTGTGCGTTCAATGGGTGCACACGGAGAACCTGGAGCTTCTTGCAGCACGTCGCCACAGCCTGGAGCCCCTCGTCGCGCACCGAGTCGAGCACCTAGCAAACAACCCATCATCAGAAAACCAGAACCAAACAGTCCACAGGCAAAACCAAGCCGATGAAGCAATCCAGCTAGTACCCATAGTGTCTCAAGACTGTGGCATTGCCCGATGAAGAGCAGGACTTGATCAGGGGTGACCGGCGCGTAGCTCAAGTCGAGGCTCGTTAAGTTGGCGGACACCGCGACAATGGTGTGCAGGTACTCCGGCGCGAGATCACGGAAGCCGGACAACGAAACGAGCGTGTGCGCCCGCCCAGCGGACGCGAACGCGGTGGCCATCTGCCCAAAGTCGAGCCCCTCGTCCTCGCCGCCTTCCCCCGGCCGGAACGAGCCCGTGCCGAGGTGCGTCAGGCGAGGCCTGAGCGCCATGAGCCGACGCAGCTGCCCGAGCGACACGTGCTGGTTGACGCCCAGGCGGTTGAGGCGCGGCGAGCGCGCCACGAGTGCCTCGAGCGCGGCGAAGGCCACCGGCGGCGCGAAGCACTCGAAGGAGAGCGACTCCAGGTCGGTGGGCCCCGGCGGGAACGTCGCCACCCAGTTCACCACCTCGTCCTCCTCCTCCTCGTTCATCTCGCAGTCCACCACGTCGAGCACTCGCAGCCCACTGTGTCGACCAACAACAATAGAGCAAATAATAATACATCTCTCGCATCAAATACGCCATTACCACGTAAAAGCAAGTTGGAATGGAACGGAATGTCATAGAGGAGGCGAGGTGAGGTGAGGAGATGCATTACCTGTAATGGGAGGCGAGGGAGGCGAGGCCGGGGGAGCAGAAGCCGTCGCAGAGGAAGAGCGAGATGTCGCGGAAGGAGGTGGGGAGGGAGCGGGCGAGGAGGTCCAGGTCGGAGTCGGTGACGGTGATGCGCTTGAGGAAGAGGGAGCTGAGGGCGGGGAAAGCGGCGGAGGAGAGGGCAGCGGCCCAGGGGCGGAAGGCGGAGGCGGCCCATCCTGGGGGCAGGAGGTTGAAGTCGGCGAAGCGGGGGCGGCCCTTGAGGAGGATGCGGCGCGCGTTGGGGAAGCGGCGCGCGGCGCGGGCGGGGGATGCGGCAAGGATGTTGCGGACGGCGACATCGGCGCGGGTGGCGGACTCCGCGCGGTGCCAGGAGCGGCATACGAGGGAGGCGGCCCCGCGGTCGCGCGGCGCGTCGAGGAACTGGAGCACCGTCTCGAGGACGTTGTCCAGCACCTGGTCGGGCGGCGGCGACGCGCGCGGCCGCTTGGGCGCGGGGGGCTGGTCGTCATCCTCCTCGGACATGGCGCGCGGCGCGGACGGTTGGTCCCCGCGGGTGGCGAAGGGGAGGAGAAGGGATGGAGCGGCCGGGGGAGGTGGCTGCGTGGGGTGCGGGTGGGTGTGGGTGTGGGTGCGAGCCTGCCTGTGACTCCGTGAGATGAGGTGTACTTCTTGGCCCGTCCCGCCCCGCCCCGCCCCGCCCGGCAGGCAGTGCTCTACAGGACGGCTAGTGTAGTAGATCTCATTATTTGTACCTTTTCAGTTCAGGTGCCTGTAGAATTATTATTACTACATTTTCTTCTCCTGTCTATTCATCGCATCATGGATCCATAGACTGAAACAGAACAATGGATCCAACGTGTTGTGTTGGGTTGGGTTATCGCCTCATCATAAAGGTTTTACTCTAACGTGGTTGAGCAAACACCGATTAAATCACTTGCCAAGAGGCGCTCAAACTTGCTTTACTCTTATTTTTTTGGTGACATGCCAAGACTGATATATCAACTACCGCACCTTCAAATCGGTGGCGTTTTGCCGCATTACGCCGTGCCTGAGGAAGCTTTGCTGCTGTAATCTGCAAAGCTTTCGCTGGGCTGAAGAGTTGCGGCGAGGCAAATCAGAATCTTTGTACTCAACTGTAAATTTTAGCAGAAGCAGAAGATCAAGAAATAAAAGCAACGAAAATGTGCATATTGATCGAGCGTGACAAATTAAGGACGGTTAAAGGGTGCTGTGTATGGTTCCCCACGAAATAGGACTCAGAACCGGGGAAAATGGCTTGGGCGTGCGTCTTTTTCCTTCATCAACGCTCAAGGATTTGTCCTAAGAGGGCCAGAGAGTAGATGCTAGGGTAGAGCTAGGATTTGCTGATTTGAGAGAAGTAGGAGGTTGGGATTGGGAAGCAAACTTGCTCTTGCTAGGATATTGACTATTCGCCATTGTATAGTTTAAAGTGGTCGCTAGTTTCTCAAGTTGTAAAGACGCCCGGCTAGCCATGCTTGTGACGAAGAAACAATACGCCATGTACAGCTCCTAAATCCCATTAGCTTAATGTTTAGTAATTTTAGTATTTCCCCCCTTCTTGTCTGGTTCTTTTACATGTGTACGAGCATGGCGGTCATTACTAATCTTTGAACCTGTCATCCGAAAATGCAGTTGAAATCCAAAACCAATTCCCACTCTTGCCCAGTCCACATGCACCCAGGGCTTTTGTTTAGAACGCAACAGTAAAGATCAAGCGATAGGCCAAGGAAAGGTTCTTTGTTTTTGTTTCTTCCCACATGTTTTGTTGTGCTTGGTCGGCCTTTCAGGCAGGGATTGCTGTCAGTTAAGGCATTGGGATTCTTAGTGCAACAAATAGTTTAATTAAGCACCCTTGTTTAATTACACGGTTCGTTTAGAAAACAAGAGAAACAGCTCATGCTGTCCTTAATTTGTCTATTCTCCGAATACGATCGATCTACGGAGCCACCGCTGTGCTGTGCAGCAGCTTGTATTCCTTCAAAAGGCCGGTTTATATGTTAGGACTTTGGAGAGAACCCTAAACCTAAGTTCTAGGACAACATTGAAACCAAACCAATGTGTGAAGCTGGTTGGCCGCGTTCCTATACCTGATCGATCAGCAACACTTTTCTCAGCTTCAAATCAAGCTTTTCTTTTGCCTTTTTGAATGACATGCAAACATGAAAGAGCAGACACTTGATGCCCCAGAAACTCAGTATGTGTACAATGCATGCCCCTCCTAGTAGCACTTGAGCAAAGCGCAGAATGAGCATTCGGTGCTTGCAGTCTTCTCAGATTCCCTCGAGGCCCTGCCTTTCTGTCTTGCGCGTTGCTGCTGTTCAGGACTTTCAGATGCCAGGCAAATTCAGTCACAAGCTGTTCACCACACCACTGAAGTACACATATCGTCAGCATCCTTCCAGAAAAAAGCAACAACCACACACATAACATATATAATCTTTTTGCAATGTTTCATTGGTATTCGGTAATCTTTTGCAATGTGATGTAGTAGTAGGATCTATTCAGAGAACAGCCATCACATCATGCTTAGCCACATCACTTTGGCCGGTGGTTGTCGGATTAGTTTACTTGTGATATTTGTTTAAGGATTGGTGCAGTAGTTTTACTTTACGCGTTGCTCCTTGTTTATTAGCATGAGATTCAAAAGACCCGATCGTTGATTGTGTTGTTATGAGCACTGCGGTTTCTTTTTTGTTAAATTGCAGATGAGCTGTCCATCTCCTAACACCAAAAGCCATGCACTATTATTTGACCTGCCAATAACATAATGCATTTACCCGCACGGAGAAATAAAAACTAGAGGTGAAAGTGGCCACCTTTCTCGGTGGACTTCCTGCACATTTTGATTCTCCTTTTTTGGTTGGACTGATCATTTACAACTCAAAACTCCCGAAGTACTAGTGGACCTTACATAGAAACGTGCATCTACATAAAGTACGTTGTTTCTGATCCACAGCATTGCTATCCCACAGTGTATCCATGCTAGATCATAAAGTACAAGTTCACTTAATTCGTTTTAAAAGGGCTGCATGCGCTCGAGGAAAGAGATCCAACGCAGGATCGACTCTTGATAAAAAAAAGAGAGTAATGCTTCAATATTTTTTCTCTCAATATAAGTTGTATAAATTTTGAAACAAGCGAAAGGGTAAGTAATCATCATTTATCTTTCATTCATACTTTAATATATGTGCAACTGTAAAAAAAACATGGAATCACATCTTTAAAAAAAATGATGGTTCTTCTTCCGCAATAATGTTCTATAGCACTGTAGCTGATCGTTTTTTGATGTTACGGTCCGTGGCTGCTTCGATCTAACTGTGCTAACGGCATGTGACAGTTTAAGTTGCAGTATTCTGCTTTGCTGAAATTTTGACGAGGTACATGATGCAATATTCGGTCCTGATTTTGTTCTGTCTGTACAAGCAAAGTCAATTACTTTCCTGAAAGATGATTTACGGCACAACTCAGAGTGTCCACTCAGGCACTGACTGCACAATGGCCTCACGATATTGCAAGGGTTTTTTCCCCTTACAAAAATACAAATTATTGATGTCTAAGTCCTGATTTTGCCCAATAAATTTTCTGCTTCGTGTGATAGTAGTTGAATTATTTATACAACACACTTACACAGCCTGTTCAAACATTTTTTAAAAAATCTGACTGCACTGTGCGATGTGACTCCTATCAACTTTTGTTCATCAAAGCATATAATTTTCTTGAGTCCTTCCTAATGATAAACTATTTTATTTCATGATGGTAATACATTTTGATCTGTCCCATGTTTATTATTGTTTATATAATGCTGACCAAACACTGTACTTGTTATGATTTGTTTACAATTAAACTCGAATCAAACCACCGACTAGTGTCTCGAGATCCTTCATGCTAACTAACTACTAATCAGGCATAATGCTGTTTTAGTTGTGTTGCTATGGCATCTCTTTCTCATGTTGCCCCAAATTATAAGCTTCTTAATGCATGACAGGACTTCCTAATGCGTCCATGATTAAGTGTATATGCATGCCATGGAAAGGTATTTCCTTTTGCTGGCCATGTTTTTACATTCATTGTATCCCCGTTACATTCATTGTATCCCCATAATAAACAGGGAGATGCAGGTAAGGAAGACGCAAAAAGGTCAGATCATACATATATGGTTCGTCTCCTCCATTCAGGCCCATCTATTATTCGACACACAGGGAGGAGTTACAATGACGTTTGATTTGATATCCGGGGCCAAGCACAAAAAGTAAGGATAGTCTTCTTTAAAGTATACGCTTCTTTTGAGATTGTAAAGTCTCCATATATAGGATTTGTGGACTGATCATTGTTTTGTTCAAACTAAAAACGGAAGTAATAGTTTCGTCTTGAATGTTACTAAGAAATCTAAAAACGGAAGTAATAGTTTCGCGCGTCTTGAATGTTACTAAGAAATTTCTTGAACAAACAGCGTTTGCGTCCTTAATATTCAGTATTCACTGACTCATCGATCGGTCTAGGCTAACAAGGATCGTAGTAAAAAGGAAGTAGGATTTTATGATCCATGAAGTCATGTTTGTTAAGACTAAGGAAAAGACAGTAATCGAGAAATAAACCACACTGACAGGGTACACTACGGGATGACCCAACGTGCCTGTCGATACATCTGAAAAGACGAACTGAACTCTGAATAGTGAATTTAATCTCCTTCTTAGTTTTTTTTATCTCCTTAATTTCTAATTGTAATTTAAGTACACATACAACCTTTAAATGATATATGATTGCCCTCTGCACCATATGATATGAATATGATCTCTCCTGTTCTCTCATGCATGTGAAAGACCATTCCCTTTTTCCCCATTCTATTCCGCTCGCAAAAAGAAAGGCCATTGCCTTTTGCAACTCATGCTCTCAATTGGCCTGCTCTAATTCAAGATATATTGTAAACAAAAGAAGGAAGCAAATAGATAAATTAGTGGTCGTGAAAAGATCCACAATTAGGTTAATAAAAGCAGCAGTAGTAGTTCATGGGAGGTGTGGTGTGGGAGCCAGTAACCAATTGGCGCCCAACTTTTTGCCAAGACCCACTGTGCATGTCCAAAGGTGGCTCTAGTCTCTTTATCGGTGGTGGTAGGTCGCAAGCTCAACTTTCAAGTGAAATGGTGGGTATCCGTACCTGCGTTTTCAGCTCCCAAACTCATCCTAGGTTAAAAAAAAATTCTCTTAAAAAAAGGCAGAACCGGTTGCGTTTGTGTGGTGTCGATCGGGCGGATGGATCGGCAGAGGCCCATCGAAACGGCTTATAAACGAAAGATGCAGGCAGGCAGCGACGTAGCCTATCTCGGCCGCGCGCGCGCGACGCCGTCGTGCTGTGCTTCACGCGTGCGCTGTGGTAGAAGAATTTGGCTCGGAGATGCGGTGCAAGGCGACACCACCGGCCGAGATGAGACGTGCCGCCACCCGCGGCCGCTCCTGTTCCTTCGATGCATGATTCCGAGTTGGTGGGCTTCGTGGCTCGTTCCGGGCCGCGAAGCGCGTAGCTGCCTCATCGGATGGGCCGTTTGCTCCAAGGCGAGGGACCTCTCGGGCGACAGGCCTCACGTGCTGTCGACCTGTGCTGGGGCGCTCAAAATTTCAAGATCCATGGGCAGGCAGAGTCCAAAAGCTTAAGCAAGACGTTGCTGTGCGAAGCACCGCTAATAGGCCATGTTTGGACGGCTTCCGCTTTGCTTTTCGCTCGGAAAAGCTAGAAGTGGTTCCAAGTGTTTTTTGAAAAGCCGGAAGCACAATGGAGAAGGTGAAAGCCAGAAGTAGGCGTTTCTATGGCTTTTTGCGGGATGAAATTTGAGCTTTACCCATAAAATTTCAAAATATTTACCAACTCCATAACAGGTATAAAAGATGCACCTCACATCTCCGCCATCTATTCGTCTCCTCTACCTGACTCCTCCCCTAGCCTCCCTCACCTCCTCCACCCAACATCGTCCTCGCCTCATCTACCCGATGCTGACCCTCACCTCCTTCGTCGACGCTGACCTCCGTCTCCTTCGCCCGACGCCCCCTCCGCTACTCCACCCGATTACCTCTCATCTCCTACCGTGGACACCGACCTCTACCTCCTCCGTCTGATTACACGCCTCATCTACTACCACCGGCGCTGACCTTCGCCTCCTCCGCCACGCTGAAGTTGTCCCGAAGCCGCCTTAGCCTCCGCCTTCTCCCTTGGCACCACCGGCCTAGGCCTCCGCGCCTCATAATCTGGATCTAGATCGCGAACTCCGCCTCCTCCGTCACGTCGAAGCTGTCTCGAAGCCTCACTGGCCTCCACCTTCTCCCTCAGCATTGCCGACCTAGGCCTCCACACCTCCGGATCTGGATCTAGATCATGAGCTCTAGTCTCCACCGCATCACCTCGTCTTCACTCAGGTCTAAGCTGCGTTCGGCTTGCGACCCTAGTCTCCACCAATGCCTATGTTGGTCCTCTCTCCGTCGTCACCATGCCTCTGCCTACGTCGCCTCATCGCTAATCTCCACTGCCTCCTTCTTGTTCATCACTCCACACTCCCCGCCATCGCGTTCTTTGCCGCTGATCGCCACCCCTTCTCCTGGCTTTAAACCGGCCGAGTTCTAGCCAGAGGAGGTGTCCCAGCGATGGCGGCAGCCGCAGATCTAGTTTTTTATTTTCTTTTTTTCATGAAGGCCATTTGTTTATGGATGGAAATAAATTAGTATGATTAATTTAAGTCCAAGCGGAATTAAAAAGTTCAAAAAATTCTCAATTTAGTATGTGAACTTGAAAAATGCTATAATTCTTAATTCATAGACATTTCATACATTTACTAACTTAGAACAGTTAACCAACCTACCTAAAAAGTTAGACTATCAAACACTAAATTTTTTCAGCCAGCTGTACGGCTCACTCGAAAATATAACCATGCTATACGGGTCTCATGGGATTGGATGACGGGTACCATCTCACCTACAGGACAGACATGTGGGACCTGCACATATTAACGCGTACGCCGCCGTCGAGCGTCACGGCGTAGTATTTCGGGTTTGAAAATGTGCACGCCAGATCAGAGCGGATATATTCTTTCGACTATGCTACGCCAAGCAAAACAACTTCGTGGCTAAGCATTTTGGCTAGGCAAGTCAGGTTTGAACTTCGAAGTACTGCTTAGAGATGAGTCGATGACTTCACTGCTTTCTTTTTGTATATAAACTTCGCCGTGTTGTTTTGGCAATTTTGAACGAGTGGATTATATATTTGGACCTCAGGGACGGCTCCTCAATGTCGAAGAAAAAGGCACCCAAAATCAAAAGCGATAGCTGAATCCTGCGGAGCAGGCGAGCAGGGTTACGCGGCACCCGGGTCCAGGAATCGTAACATCGAGACCAACGCGGCGCCTGCCTGTATCCTCTGGCGACATGAATCCGCCTGCCGCAGCCACCACCACCGGAGGAGACCACGCCGCGGCGCCCGCCGCCGCCTCGGAGTACGCGCCCTACCCGCAGCTCTCGCCTGAGGACGTGGCCCCGCCTCCCCCTTACCACGCCGCCGCCGCCGCCTCCTCCGCGTCGCCCTTCTCAGGAAACCCCTACGTCTCATCCCCAGCCTCCGGCGCCGCGCCCGCCTCGAAGAGTGCGTCCCTGCACTCCAAATCTGGCCCTACTTACCGCCGATTTGAGGAAAACTTAGCAATTTTCTTCCTCTCTCTTCAGATACAATGGACACGGTGAAGGACGTCCTGGGGAAAATGGGGAAGAGGTTTGGCGAGGCCGCCCGCAAGACGGAGAACATCACCGGCAACTTCTGGCAGCACTGTGAGCTTCAATTTCAAAAATTTTGCTGTGTGTTTTGCATCAAATTGTCAATGCTTAGTGTCTGTGCATATTATCTTTGTTATGGAACTATTCTAGTATAGGATTTAGCTGGGTGGGTTACGTTGGTGGCTAGCGCTGGTGAATTGGCGAGGAGAATTCGTGTTGATAGGTTTATTGGGTACAAAACTAGAGGCGGATAGTAGTTGGTTTAGTTTATTCTTGTTCCACTGGATTTCTCGTTAGTGCTGGATTGGGGATTGTGGTGAGCATTGTTTGTTATATTCGTGCTGAATTAAGGTGCTCTTACCTAATATCTCCTTCAATGTTTAGTCCAAGTCCTTCACCACATGTTTGAATTGGGCTCACGGGGAATAGTCGAGAATGTATTATGATCAGGCCTTTTTAGCTTATGTGATTATATTGATGTGGAGTTGGTATTGACGAGTGTAGAGAAGGGTCATTTATGAGGTATTTAAATGTATTAAGTGTAGTGAATTATCCCATGTGAATTGTTGACGCATGGTTCATTAGCTAAATTGTGCCTATGTTTTCTCAAGTTCTTACAATATAAAGAAGCTAAAAGGCATTTAAATCATCATGATGTTTATAATGTCGATAAACTATGATAGCTGAGTTGTAGTGGAAGTGTCAGACTGTTAGCTCTCACTCATTTTTTGAATTCATTGATTTTGTGTTGTATTCATGAATTGAATTTGCTTTGTTGAGTAGATTATCATAGTGTAGGGCTCTCAGTATGATATGATATAAGTAATATTAATTGTCTTGTGATAGTATGGAATGATATAAGTAATCTTAATTGTCTGTAACAGTGAAAACTGGACCAAGCATTGCAGATGCAGCAATGGGCAGGATCTCCCAGATCACCAAAGTCATAGCAGAAGGTGGATATGATAAAATTTTTCATCAAACTTTTGATGTCCTCCCTGACGAAAAACTTAAGAAGCCATATGCATGTTATCTGTCAACCTCTGCTGGTCCTGTTATGGGTGTGCTCTACTTGTCCAATGTAAAGCTAGCATTCTGTAGCGATAATCCACTTGCTTACAAGGTTGGAGATGAAACCGAGTGGAGCTATTACAAGGTACTTTCTTTTGATTTGCTCTATGTGTTTACTTTCTCAAATTCTGAGATTTTGATATAGTCTAGGAAGTATGAAGTCTGTTTTACAAAATTCAATTGATGGTAAAGCTTATTTTAGTATGATAATCAGGCTAACAAATTTCTCCTGAAACAAGAATCTTGCTGTAATATACTGTATGAAGAGTGAAGTAGTTAATTGTTTAATCTGCTTTTCCCTTATAGTTCGTTTTCAAGGAATCAGTCATAGTAGTTCCTTTGTTTCCCTTTTTGGTCTGAGCAGTGAGCACTGTGTTCACCAATGCACAAAACACAATTTAGCAATATCATTTGCTGATATCAGCAAGTAATTTCCGAACATTGTAGTTTATGGGAGTCATTCTGTAAAATTATGTAACTTACCGTTGTCCTCTATCTGAAACAATAGGTTGTCATTCCCCTCACCCAACTGAGGTCAGTTAATCCTTCGACAAGCAGAACAAATGCAGCTGAGAAATACATTCAGGTGGTCTCTGTTGATAATCATGAGTTTTGGTTCATGAGCTTCGTGTACTATGATAGTGCCGTAAAGAATCTGCAGGAAGCACTTCAGGAGGCGCAGGATTTACGAGCCCAGTGATGTCTATAGATTGGAACTAGCATGTCTTTACATTAAAGTTTTGATATACTTCTGTGTTTCAGACAAATTGGCAGTTGTCCCTGTTTAGTTGGATAGACATTGGCATTTTTTGCGATTTGCACCCGGCTTAAACCAGTTTTTGATATGTGACATCGTATGCATCCTGTCATGTTTGCTCTGCTGCCAATGATTGGAGTCCATGTTGCTTTCTGCAATAGCAGTGGAGAGTCTGTTCTGAGGTTCAATTGTAGTACAAAACAGACTGATTACAATGCAATGGACACGATTTGAACCAGTGAATAGAAAGTGATTGTCTCCGAAGAAATCACGTTCCACTTACATGGATGAATAGGTCATCGATGATTCCTGGTCATGCCTGCTCTCACCCTGCTTGCGGCCATACAAATTGTAATTCTTGATGGTACTTTTTTTTTTACTGGAGCATGCCTATATTCTAGGCATAGTTGGATATATGCCACATTGCCACTCCAATCGTCGCATATTTGAAATGCGCCACCCATGTTCTGTTATATGCACTGATCATTCATCGTGTTGCAACAGGAGCGCTTAAAGCTGATGTAGAACGAATTATTTCTATAGAAAATTGTTGACGTCAAAAACTTGGGGTAGGATTTCTGACAGCAGCACATCAGACGAACACCTGGTTTAGAGCGTACCAGTCGATTTGACCTGTAATCGATAAGGTAAATTATGAACTTTATTTAAAGCCGATCGTGAAGATCAATCGGCTTAGATTCAATCAGCCCGAAGCCGATTAAATCGAGATAAAAATGCAAGCCCAACTAGCCAATTAAGACTAATCGGAGGATAAAGGTAGATCGATTCTGAAGAAGGCGATACGCAGCAAAATCAGAATAAATCAAACCTAAGTGTAATTGATGGAGACCAATAATCGGCGATGCGCAACTTTATTGATCAAGATCGAGTTACAAGAAGATTAAATTACAGGAACTACTCCTGGTCGACAGAAAAAAGGGAATAATGTAAATATGTGAATTTGATTGTGTTGTTCTTACAGCTCGCCCTTGTCCGCCTTTTATATCCGCCGGCCGATAGAGTCCCAGTACAACACGTTTCAGGAGTAGTATCTGTATCGGCCTCTATTTTGACGGCGATTTCCTTAACGATCTCTCTTGTTTCCAAATATCTTGATCCGTTATCCTAATCATATCTTGTTGTTTTTTGGACCGCCGATTTAACCATATTTATCAAAATTTGGTGCAAACAAAAAAATCCATGGAAAGAATATTGCTTGCTCGAATTGCGAGTGTTCCATTTGCCACGCGAACCTACGTGTATGCTAAGAAACGCGCAAACAGAAGCACGAACCTGAGGAAAGCACACGATCCTACGCGTTCTAGTTGAGCGACGTCACTCGTGAATCCTCAGCCGCCCGATCTGCCACGTCTCGGTTTACTCATTATAACGACCGCACGCGAGCCAGGATCTCGCAAGGCGTTGTGTTCCGTTTCCTCTTCCCTTCCCTTGTAAGCCACCCACCACTGGGAACTCGCAGCGAGGCGAGGCCCAGAAGAAGGAAGGGGAAGCAATTTTCCTCGCTTCTTGATACATTGATTATCAAGGCATAGCCCGATCTCCAAGTTTTCCGGCTCCAATCTTTCGAGATCACCTCTCTTGTTTCCACAATGGCGAACAGCTCCTACGGTTCAAGGTCCGCCCTTTTTGTTTGATCTCTTCTCCTGCTAGTCAAATTGAATTGTACCATCATTCTGTTGGCTGTTGCCCAAGATCCTAGCAAGGGAATTTCCGATTTGGCCCCTTGCGGTTCTTAATCAAAGCTGTTTTTTTCCCTTAGGTGTTTCTTGAACGCGTGAATATTGCGGTTCTTGTAGTTAACGAAGTTGTCCAGTTGGACTAGGTCTTTTTCCCGATTTGTGTTCTTGCGCTGTTTTCCTTGCAGTACAACATGAGATTTCGTTGTGTTACTGCGGTTTTGCATCTTCTCTCTATATCTCTTCCGGCCCACTTATCCTGAACATCAATTCCGTGTTTTGTTTGTTTCCCATTTTTTGCCCAAATCTTGGAGTTTGGTTGTGTTTTATCTTCGATGAACATGATTTAATGCCGTCCAAATGTCTACCTTCTCTGATTCCGAAGTTCCCCCTCAAGTACTACTGCCGTTTGTTAAATCTGTTTCGGGTCGTGAAGGATTGCTCTCAGTTCATCTTCTAATTATTGTTAATAACGAATCTGTGTTCTCGCGGTTTGCTTCTGTTTAATGATTGAATGGTATGCTCAAACTGTCGTCTACTTCCCAAGAATGTACTTTCTATTATTTGGTACTCCATCTGTTTAAGTTTACAGAGCGTATTTTTTTTTAGCATAGACCAAAAAGATATTAAGAATGACTATACTATCTTTGATTATTATCTGTCAGCACTATATTCAATTCATCTATATAGAGTATCAAGTAAATCTAGATATTTATTACGAGTATAAATTTAATCCTCCGAACTTTGCAATCTGGTTCAAATAACATCCTGACCTGATTTCGTATAATGGTATTGCCCGCGTGACGTGATGAGAAAGCGGTTTTACCACGTAGGATGGCACGTTGGGCAAGTTTAGATGGATGACAAGTGGGGCTCACAGGGCCTTCTCTTCCAAATCGAAATAGAGAGGGGGAGCTACACGGAGCTCGGCGGGGGAGAAGCGCATGTGGGACTCACCTGTTAGTGATCTAACTTGCCCAACATGTCATCCTACATAACAAAACCGCCTACTCATTGTGCCACATGGGCAATACTACTATGCGAAACCAGGTCAGAATGTTATTTGAACCTGACTATAAAGTTTGAGGGGTTAAATGACTGGTTTCATAGTTCGGGGCGCTGAATGGATTTTCGGTCAAAGTTTGGGGTGTTATATGGACTTCTTCCCACATTATATATTTGTGTTCATTTGTTATCTAATGTTTGGTTTTGCAGGGAAGGGCTGACGGCCAGGCCAGCTGCCTCATCAAGCTCCAGTGAGATTTCACTCCAGATCGACCCAATTAATGCTGATTTGGATGATCATATCCACGGACTTCGTGGACAAATCCGCAAGCTAAAAGGAGTAAGTGTGTGGATGAATTTCTGTAATCTGTACTGTATGAACGAACTGTATTGGAGAAGCTTGTCAAATTCTGGTCTTTAATTTAAATGAAAACAGTGTGACGGCTATAGCTGTAGGCCTTTAGAGCAATTGTGCAATGCTACATGTGACTTTTTGAGCCATGATGTAATAGTGTTCATAAGTTCTTTGTGTTTTTTAATCTATTTTAAACAAGGCATTGATTTGGTACTGCAGGTTGCTCAAGAAATTCATTCAGAGGCCAAGTTTCAAAATGATTTCATATCTCAGCTGGTAAGTGACTAAATCTTGAAGGAAGTTCATATAAGCCAAAGTAGTTTGGACCAATGTTGAAGTTCAAAAGGTTGTATGATGAGCCTTTCAGCATTCAGACTTAACTATCTGTGATATGTCTATCGTACCTTATATGGCCATTTTTTCAAACACAATCGGTGATCCTCAATCAATAGTCAATTGATTGGTCAAGATATGCTAGTTGCTTAATTATGCTTGTCTAAAAGTGGCCATGGACTGATTTGGGCCTTATATGTTAGCTATCTGGGTATAACTTGTTCACTTTGTGGTCCATATGTATCCGTATTATGTTAAATTTTCACAAGTTGGTTGTTTCTAATTATAAGTAAAAACAAAAGGTTGAACTGAAAGAGCATGTTTTTTAGTGCTGTGGGTATGTTCAATCACAATCCTTGTGGTGCTCATTATTTGTTTCTTTTAATTTTTAGTGTTTTAACAAATAAAGGTGTGCTTTGGATTTAGTCTGCTGTTTAATTCTTTGGGTGTTGATGTTAGTGTTGGTTCATTTCAGTTGACTTGATGTTTTGGAACTGAATGTTTTCTGTTTTAAAAATCCAAGACATTTGTACTTAAAGTACAGTAGAAATGTCACCATTTATTCAGGTTTAGCAAGATGTTTGTTCCTAAATGTAAATATCAATTCTCCATTTTCATCTAGTTTGGTCAGTAATTTAATGTCTTAGAGAAGCCAAAACCACATGTCTAACATATTCCTTTGCCTGTCTGTTGAGAACATGTGAAGAATCAATAACGTGACACTACGTTTTCTTGTGTTGGAAACTTGGAATTATGCCCCTCTGCTAGACTGCTAATCTCTGTAATGTACTTATTGCGAATCTATGCAGCAAATGACTCTGACAAAGGCCCAGGCAGGGGTGAAGAACAACATGACGAGAATAAACAAGAAAATCATACAGAATGGTTCGAACCATCTTGTTCATGTTGTCCTCTTCGCTCTTGGATGCTTCTTTCTAGTGTATCTCGTGTCAAAATTCTTCCGGAGATGAAGTAGCATGACCTGATGGTGGCAAGAAAAAAAAAGAGAATAGAGTATTAGCACCTTCTGTAGCTGTGGCAGTTGCAGCAACGGTATTTGTCTGCTCGTATTACACTACTATGGCAGAACATGTTGATTTTTTTTACAGAATAACAGAACATGTTGATTTTTTTTACAGAATAACAGAACATGTTGAATTGTTGATAGTCGATGCCTCGATGGACAACGGGTTTGTTCTTCTGTACTTTTGTGAATATGCCAAATTTTGGTGCTGTGCTACCCACGTTTTGACTTAATTTCTGAATTTGATTCGAATGGGCTTGTATTACTGCGCTCATTCATCAATTGAGCTAGTATAGAGTGACGATACTGTAACTTGCTGTGATCACTAGATAAAGTATTGTTGTAAACGTGCAAGTGTTGCTCTTTTGAGGCAACTAAACCTCACGTCAGATTACAATACAGAATACGTCTTATCATTCTATAGTAGGTATCTTATCGAAACATTTGCAGTAGCCGGTGAAGAAAGCTATCAATAGTATGATCATGGTTGGGACTTTTTGAACTGGAAGGCAGGAGCTCTGCCTCTTCGATTCATTGAAAGAAAGAGGTTCAGGTACATAGGGCTAGCCGGCTAGGCCCCAAACAAGCAACCTAAAAGGCTGTAGGATAGCCAGTTATCCATGGTTGAGCAAAACAGGAGCACGGTTCTCCACCGAGCTCCGACGACATGTAAAAACTGTTCTTGAAAGGCTCTCTCGCGTTGTTCCATGTTTTCTCGGATTTTGGAGACAACTAGTCGCAAATTTACAACACTTTCATGAAATGTCCAACCTAAAATCTAAAAATATAAATAAATTATTGTTCTTCAAAAATCTAAAACATTTTACCTGATTTATTAGTATAAATAAAAATAATTTTGAAGCTTAATTTCAAAAGTTGAATTCAGTGCATAAATTGATTTTTTGAACACTAGAAAGTAATTCTCATCTCTTGAAATAGAATATAAAATGTAAAAGTATCTAAAATTTTTAGCTAGAATTCAAGTACCAAATATTTGAACTCAAATGATCCCAAGATAGGTTATCTTTTGTAGATTTTCAAATGAAATTATTTGGTTAAAGGTCATATTTATTTTTTTTACTATTTTTGAACATATGAAATACCTTGTTTTCAATTTTTAATGTCAAAAAATAATTTTAGTTAGATAAAAACTCGAACTATACAATTAACTTACCAAATAATTATTCACAAGCCTAAATAATTACAAAACGAAGCATAGTGGCCGCTATTCCGCTATCTGCTAAATTACCGCTATAGCATCATAGCTATAATAGCGTACATCTGTGCTATAACACCGCTATAGCCTGCGATTTAAATCACTACTTCGGATCCATACGAGCAACGACGTCGTAGGAGGAACCCTAGACTTCAGTCTGCCCATGGGTATCGACCACAATTGACCAAATAACTAAACAACCTCCTTGATGCCGTCACTTTTCTAGCCCCCAAATTTTGTTTTTGACAAATTTAGCCATCTTTCGTTCGAATTTACGAAACTAGCCCCCTTGATGAGCTCGAAAGGCGCAGTAGACGACAAGAGTCACCTGTCGTGCTAGGGAAGCTCAGTAGGACCCTACCGAGCAAGGGTAGCTCGGCAGGCAGGTTCTGAGCCCCGTTGATTCGGAAGGACAGGTAGATTTGATTAATTAACAATTTAATTAAGTAGTATGATTAAATTAGTGGATTTGATTTCTGACGAGAAAAGGGAGCTCGGCATGAATCTTGACGTGGCGGGCGACCCATCGAGCTCCCCGTGCGCAAGAGCTGATTCGTGAGGACTAAATCTACATATGATTTCGAAGGGAGGCTATATTTAAAAAAAAAACATTAGCAGGAGAGAAAAAAAAATTCAACCTACTCATCTTCACCGAATCCTACCTCCAGCTCCACCAGTGAGCATTTTCGTTATCCTGTTCAACTACTCTCGAAGCGGTCACTTTTTTACTCACAATTTGACCGATTGCTTTCCCGCTCGAAGGGACTAGGCCAATCCTGGCGTCCGACCCATTGCCGTTTCTCGATCTGGGCTCCCTTCTACTTCCGCGAATGGTATTGCAAGCTGGTGACTGTGGATGGGGGATGGAAACAGTAACACTCACGTTTCAAGAAGCATCAATGAAGTATTGGAGGACTGGTACTCAAGAGTAGACCTGACCAAACGGGCCGTGCCAAATGGGCCGGCACGGGCCCGCCATCGTGGGCGCGCGCGACGCCTAACGCTAAGCGGGCGTGTTGCGACGGCCCAACCCACCGTGCCGTGTTTGGGTCGGAGGGCGGCACGGCGGGCGACGCGACGCACGGCATGGCCCGCACGGCACGGGTCCGCCCGTTTAGGCTGTTTAAAAAATAGCCGTTTATAAGCAGTGCTGATTTAAAAATTCATAAAAAATTCGAAAAAATTCAGAAAAATCCCGAATTTTTTCCTATAAATAGTTGGCTGCCTCCTCCTCATTTCTACACCAGCAACCTTGCATTCTCTTCTAATCATTCTCTTGTGAAAATTCTTTTGCTCTTAGTGGTAATTTGGCAAAATTAAAAATAGTTTTGTCAAAAATCCGAAATTCGGCTTTCGGCTTCTGTCAAGAAATCAAGGTGATAATTGTGATTTATTATTTTATTTTGTTAGTATTTTCAATCATATTTTAGTATTAATAGCGTCATTATTTCTTGTAGTTTGCTTTATGGAGCAGGGATTTTCCGTCGTTCCCAGCTTCTGATTTCGGTATTTCACCCGGGAACTTCTTGCATCATATGCGAAGAAGCTGCAGGAGCTGTGCCATCTTCAGCTCTACAAGTGCTCTCTGCGTCGGCAAGCACCGGGGCGAAAAGAGCAAGACGCAGTACATCGGGAGTCTGGGAAGATTTCGACCAGATTTTTGAGATATCAAACGACGTCCAAATCAGGTATGCTGTTTGTAAATATTGTAAGCATAAATTAACTGCGAAATCTTCAGGTGGAACGGGGCACTTGAAGAGGCATGCTGACAGCTGTAGAAAAAAGCGGGAATGGCTTCGAGGCGACGATCTGCGATACAACCCGACAGATGCTGAAGACGAATCGGGACTACAATCTCAAGTAGCTCGTGAATCTCTTTGTCGTTTAATCGCTTCTCAAGATCTTCCTTTAAACTTTGGTGAGTCATTGCGTTTGAAAACTTTATTAGGACCGCTCATAATCCTAGATTTTACGTAGTTTCTAGCATGGACAACAACTAGAGATTTGATTAAATATTATAATAATTGTCGCAATAAGCTAAAAGAAAAATTTAGTACTGTACTTTTACGTGTCTTTGACATCGATATATGGAGTGGTAGAGCTAAAGAGGATTACCTTAGTGTAGTTGCTCATTATGTAAACGATGATTGGCAACTAGAAAAGAGAATCATAGGATTCAAATTAATTGATGTAGCACATCTTGGTGAAATTATTCTTGATTGTATTGTAAAAGTTGTGGAAGATTTTGGACTTAATGATAAGATTTTGCAATAACATTAGATAATGCTTCCGCAAATATACGCCATGAACATACTTACTCGCTTTTCAATTCATATCTTTGAATCTTTCTTATTACATCATTGTGTTTGCCATATTATTAATCTTATAGTTAAATCTGGTTTAAAGAGGTTAAATCAAGTATATTGAACCTTTTCATCTGCAATATCTTTCTTAATTCATTCTAATCAACGAGTAGCAGCATATAAAACTTATTGTATTGCAATGAATGTACGTCCGCGTAAGTTTGGTTTGGATATGCTGTTAGATGGAACTCTACTTACTTGATGCTTAAGAATGTCATACCATATGAGAGCACATTTTTGTTTTATTAACACGCACCGTCATTACAGGATGGTCAACCGGTACTCACAGAGCGACATTGGTATGTTGCTAAATACTTGCTTTCATTTTAGAACTTTTTTGATTCCTTTGTTGTTTTATCCGAGTTTATTATTCAACCTCTCCTTTAATTGTGCATCATATTTTAGAAATTGCTACCCACTTAAAGAGCTACGAAAATGATAATATATCGCGGGAAGTGTTTATGCTATGAAAACTAAATTTTAAAATATTGGCAAGAAATTCCTATGTTATATGCATTTGCATTTATTTTAGATCCTAGAGCTAAAATTCGGGATTGATAATGTTCTCTCACTTCTAAGTGATGCGGTAGTCTTGATTATTCTAGTTATTTTTCAACCGTCTGTGCTAACTTAATCAAGTTTATGATAAGTACGATCGGAAATTTGTTGGAGTTCGCATGCAGCGACCTCCACCAGCACCCACAACAGGTAAGAAGAAAACCGCGCGGGGAAAGATATGGGGTACAGGTGGCTCTTCCTCAAGGAGTTCAACTACATCAACGACAAGTGCGGACACATCAAGTAGTGGGAAGCTAGCTGCCTATCTCAACAGCGACACTGTCAACTACCAAGAGAAGGAAGAGGAGTTCAACATTTTGCAGTGGTGGCACGAGCACAAGATAACATATCCGGTGCTTTCCATACTAGCACGGGATGTGTTAACAGTTCCTGTCTCCACGGTTTCTTCGGAGTCTGCTTTCAGTCTATCCGGAAGAATAATCGAAGAGAGAAGAACAAGTCTGACTAGTGAGATGGTGGAAATACTTCTCACTGTGAAAGATTGGGAACAAGCTAATCAACGAGCTCAACATACTGCAGAAAATACTGAGCTGGCAGAGACGTTCGAAAATCTTTATCTAGATAATGAGGAAGAATAATTGTAATCTTCACTTTTTTATTGTATCACTGAGCTATAGGCCGTACTCTTTTTTCTTTGCCAAGGTTTTCTCGTGTTGAGTTTTTACTTGGCAAAGTTTTTAACGAGGCAGCCAAACATCAATAAAGCTCATTATTTAATTCAAATTATTTGTCTTATTTTAGAATTTATCTTGTATTTTAGCTTTTTCTTAATTTATATATATATTTAAAAAGTTTTTATTCATCATTCGAGTTTTTCTAATTATTCTAAATTTTCCCATTTTTCTGAATTTTTTCATATTTTTTACCATATTTTATCTATTTTTCTAATTTTTTCTAATTTTTTTCAAATTTTCTGACGCTAAATGGGCTTCCGGGTCGACCCGACCCGTTTGGCCCGCGAAGGACCGGGCCGGCATGGCACGGCCCGTTTACGAGCCGAGCGCCGTGCCGTGCCGGACGGCCCGTTTGGACAGCACTACTCAAGAGACTACTAGCTAAATGCACTTGCCTTGATACGGAATAAGAAAAGTTCATATTCTTCGAGTGTGTTGAGCAGCTATCGACAACTTGTACTTACAAGTAGTATAGATACGGGTGAACACACGAGAATCTGAGTTTCGTGTACTAGATTTTATTGATACAAATCATACAATCGTAGCACTTAAATTGTCTGTGCTACCTTAAAATGAAACAATGCTGTGAATGTTACTGTAACGCTCCTTCAAGAAAAACAACGGTTACGTACTACACCTGTATATGTGCGCATAAACAATAGACGAACAAATTTTCCACTCTTCAAGGGGCAGCCGACTCCAGGTCTGCGGTTTTCTTTGCCACCTGCTGCTGCTCACTCTTCTGAGCCTCCAGTTTCTTCTGCGCCTTCTCGCCGTAGAGGTAGGAGACGAAGCCCCAGAGGGACAGCACGAGGGCAATGCCCTTTGTCCCGTCGAACTTCTCGTGGAGGAAGATGACGGCGAGAACCTCCGAGAGCGGCAGGAGGACGGCGATCATGATGCCGGCGAGGAGCGACGAGGCGCAGGTGATGAGCCCCATGATCCCCAGGTTAAGCAGCTGCCATGACACGGCGTCCCAGATGAGCACCAGGTAGTAGTTGGTTTTGCCGAGCCCGAACTCCGCTGCCTCCGTGGGCATCGCCTGGTAGTCTCCCTTGATGGCCATGCCGAGCAGGCACACAATCGTACCGGCGGCGCCCATCACGGCCTGCATCTGCATCACCGTGGCGTACGGGGGAGGCACCCTCGCGGCGGGTCCGGTCCGGCGCCCGTACCGCTCCATGGCAACCTCCACGAGCGGCAGCACGAGCCCCGCGAGGGCGGCCGCAGCGATGGCCTCGCAGAACCCGGTCCAGTACGTTCTCGAGGCCTCGCCCGCCGGCTTTCCGGACGACGGCCCGACACCGAGCACCGCCGGGCCGATGGTGAGCAGCACGACGGCGTTGGCCGAGAACGGCGTAAACCGGAGCCCGACGAACAGGTACGCGAACACGGCTGTGAAGGCAAGCTGCGTCGCCAGCAACAGCGACGACGTGGACAGTGGCAGCGCCTGCGACCCCAGAGCGTAGAGGAAGCACGACACGGCGAAGAACCCGCCGAGCACGGCCGCGGCCCCGAAGAGGCGCCGCGGGAGGAGGAGGTTTGCGATGCCGTGTCTGCGGCTGCGGTAGAGAGACACGCATAGGGGCGGGAGGAGGAGGGGCCAGCCGGAGAGCTGGAGCATGGCGGACAGCCAGAGGCGGCGCCCCCCATGGACGAAGTAGACGCGGAGGAGGAGCGGCCCGCCGGCGCCGAGGAGGACGAGGCAAGCGCTGAATATGACCAGCGGCGACGGCCGGTAGCGAGGCGGCGGCGAGGCGTTAGCGCGGGGTGGTGAGGCGCTAGGCGCCTTGGTTTCTTGCATGGCGCCTGGACTGGCACTAGCAGTAGTTATGGTTGCCATGAGGTTTTTATGAATCTTGTATTCTGGCTTACTATTTTGGAAGCTCTATTTGTTTGATGCTTCAGATGGTGATAAGCTTAATCTGCAATTGTGTGTTGCATGACAAGTTTGGAGGGTTTATATAGAGGTGGGAAGATGTGAAGCTCCAAATGACAATGTTGGAGAAATTAAGTTAACAAAGTAGGTGAGTCAACACAAAGGAAGGAGAAGATAAGTATACACGAAACGGTTAACAATGAGCGATCAGGCTGTTTGTTCTGAACTTGAGATATTGTCCCGGAGGGCTATAATGTTAATGTACTACTCCACTTGTTACATGCAACGACTAGGGACTCCAGTGCTTGCATGCAACGACCACGTATTTTGCTACAAAATGGTACACAAACATATATAAGACCCTAATTTTTGGACGAAATTTACGTGTGATAATTCCGTATTTCCAAAGTGGAAGTACCTCGTGCAAAGATGTTGCCAATCTCAACTTCTCGTTTATATATGCATTTTTCCTCCTAAATATTAAGCCATATAATTTTGTGTTCGTGTTGTGTTGCCTTTGGTTTTGTATTTGTATAGCGTTTAAAAATAAACAAATAAAATTTTTATAATAAAATAAATATAATATGTTTCCTTATAATTTCAACGTATTATGTCCTTTTACATACTTGTTTCATTGACCATACCCAGCTACTTGTGAGCAAAACGGTCAGCGTTCCAAGAGCTTGGTTGAACACTTGTGCTGCGTTTGACCGTGTGTGGTAACCGGTAAGCATTATTATGTGTCCAGAACCAACCACCAGCTCTACTGGAATAGTTGATGTATCAAGAGTCTAGTCCACGTCGACACTAGTAAAATAAACTAATAAGCTAGCATTGGGCTTAGCTACAACAAACACTTTTCCAATGATTCACACATGCGTCTACGAGGACTTGATCATAGTTTAGCTAGACAAAACGAGGAGAAGCGCCTCCGGAGAAACTGCAGCTTCTGTTTGGTGTACATGGCCGCCGAGACCGGGTAATGAACGCATGTGCGTTGCCCCAACGTGGCAATTTGGATTCTTTTTAATTTCTGTTCAAATTAATTGAAGAGGTTGGCTGCTTCGTTAGTTCCATACTACTGTTTGATTCAGACTGGCATTCTGTAGTTTAGGTCGGGCCTAGATTTAAATAAAGACTAACTGGCCTCTGCGGTAAACGGTAATTCAGACAGCCAAACATCTAACCGTGAATTCCAATATTTTATCAGCAGCATATACAGCCCTGACCCTGAGCAATATGTATACGCTTGTGGATAGGCAGATCAGAATTGTGTCACTATTTTCTCCAGACTGTGCTCTGTAATTTCAGCTCAACGTGCGTTTGACACCGCAATATGTCGTGCATACTTGCTACAACACTAGTTACACTACAAGTGAACTCTTACCACGGAAGGTTTCAGAGCCTGAACGACCGTCGTTGAGCAAGTATTGACGATGATGAGTTGATGACCGCATGCAGTAAAAAGTTGGCAGCGGTAAGTTCGGAAAACGATGATTGAAGTAGGAACGCTTCCCTGTTCTCTCCCATGGAAAAGCGGTTCTCTTTCTTGTGGATATTTATTCTTGTTGGTGTTCTCTTGTCCTGCGACAAAGGGCTGCGATTTTACTTTTCGGTATGCGTTGGTTGGATTCTCAACGATCCAAGTGTTGAAAACGCATTCACCTACTGCTAGAAATCGACTCGGTCGATCACTCGATCATGCCCTCAAGTACTCAACTTTGTCTGAACATTCTCTCTCAGGGTCATCGATGGCGCAGCACTACAGCCAGGTAGCTAGGACTTGAGATTTTATTATTCGAACTTAGTCATTCTTCCTATGAATTGCAGAGATAAGCATGACTTAGGATGGATTTTCAAAGATCAACGTTGAAGCGCGTTCACCTACTATGAGAAAAACTGGGAGGCCGGGGTGTGTGTCTCAACTACAATATACAGACGATACAGTGTTGAGGGTGGAGCTTAATGATCAGTATTTACTCCACCGAAATTTTTGCTCTATTGTTTTGAATGGATGTCTGGTCTTAGGATCAGTTATCACAAAAAGTTAAGTTTATGTGCTAGCGGTGGAAGAGGAGGCTAGGAGAGTAGCCAATATGTTAAATTGCAGGCTGGGGACTTCACCCATGGTTTCCTTGGAATTACCAACCAGTGATCATGAGAAATAGGTGGTTAAATCGACAAAAAGGTTGGATCCTTGGAAAGGGAAATGTCTTTCCTCTGGAGGGAAAATAATTCTCACAAATTCTTATTTAAGCAACCTTCCAATGCACACTGTGTCTAGTCCTCACAACCATTTGTTGTGACGTTCAGTCGGCAAGTTGTGCCAGCAGTTGTAATGATACTTTTGTTATTGTTCTTGTCTCTCTCTTGAATGAAAGGCAGAGCTCCTGCTAATCTTTCAAAAAAAAAATGTACACTATGGGCTTTTATCACCTGCCTAAGACTATTGATCAGAAAATGGACCCTGTAAGATCCAGATTCTTTTGGAGGGGTGCTAATGACAAGTTCAAATATCACATGGTTAAATGGGATGCCGTCTGCAGACCAAAGGACTATGGGGGTCTAGGGATAATAGATGCAATATTGATGAATATTTGCCTGCTAAACAAATGGGTGTGGAAACTTCTGTCAGGCAATGAAAACATGAGTTGCCAAAATTTGAAAGCTAAGTATTGTCAAGAAGGGAATATATTAGCTACCAATGGACAGGGGAGCTCTCAGTTCTGGCAGGGTTTATGCAAAGCAAGAGAGTGGTTTAAGTGGGGTGAACTGAAACAGACTTATACTGGTAAAAATACTCTTTTTTGGAAATATGTCTGGATAGGTTCTTCGCTTCTTAGTGTACAGTTTGATAAGCTCTAGGCTATTTGTGATGATCCTGAGTTATTGGTGCACGAGGCCTATGGGGAAAACAGATGGAATATAAGATTCAGGAGGTTGTTTTGGGGGATGAGGTGAGAGAATGGACGGAATTGCAAAACTTGCTACAGAATGTTGGGTTGGATACTGGAGAAGACACAGTGAAATGGTCACTGGAAAAATCAGGGGTGTATTCAGTGAAATCCTTATACATGATGATGTGTTTCAGGGGTGTAATAAGTAAGATGATGTCTCTTGTATGTTATTCAGTTTTGCAGCACTTTTCTGGGCTGTCTGGCAAAATCAGAACAAAATGACTATTGACAAACGCTTCCCTTAACAGCCAAGGGAAGTTCTGTCAAGTTTTTTTTTTACATGCAGCGGTGGCAAGGTCTACTCAAGGAGAGGGATCGGGATAGATGCAACAAGGTGACGAAGAACCTGTAAACGTGGTTTAGAGGCTTCAGAAGTAGAGGACCTGCGTGATTGATGTCTCGTTTTGGTACCAGCTTGTAACTTGGGGGTGAAGTTTTTTGCTCCTTCTAATTTTGGCTAGTCGGTGTAGAATCTAGTATTGCTTGTAAGCTGGTGTTCCCAGAAAACAGACTTGTCTAGGATGTATGAACTTTCAATAAAAGCTAGGTGATCCTGTTATTAAAAAAAAACTGGAAGACTGCGGCAAATATTTTTTTTAGAAATTTTGAAGTTTTACTCATTGAACTCAATGGCTTAGGAGAGGATGTGTACAGAAATCTTTCTTTTATGAGAAAAATGTGAGAATTCATTGATTAATCTCTCAAAACTGGGATTTCAGTACAGTCAGCGCAGACTAACTGCGAAAACAAAATTAGGAGTTTGTTTCATAGTTCTAGCATAGTTTGCAAGTTCATGCGCTATTCTACTATTTTTTATCTCTTTTGATATGATTAATCCCAACCTCCCCTAAATGCTTGTTTATGCTGAAACAAGCTAGTTTAGCTAGTGTATCATTTGTTTAGAGCAACAAACTAGAACATTGACTGAATCACCTACATGCCTGTCATGCTTATGCAGAAATTAGCTATTGCTACGTACATAATTCGTTCTTGTGAAATGTACGAGCAGGTAGGTACCCCTTGGTCGTCGTCGTCATCTTCTTTTTAGGGGACCGTACCCTATACATGGTTAGAACTGATCGACCTAATTAAGGTATACTAAAATCCAACTAATTTTTTAGCACTCCTCTGACGTAGCCATGTAAGCCGCGTGGAACCTTCACGTTGAAGAATTTACATGTATGTTCCGATTAAGCTCGAGAGACCCTGCCAATCAAGCGATCCCATTCCCACCAACCAATATAACCAAAAAAAATTTAAAGACAGTAGAAAGGGTCAAATTAATGTGCCAGTTAATAGCAAAACCAATCCGGTGGGTCTCAGGTGACATCATGGCTTTTCTGCATATCTACAGCAAACATAGAAGGGCTAACTAGGTCATTAGTCAATCATGATGGAGAGTGGGAAATTAACTTGTGCTAGGTAATAGCTGATAACAAGAAGGATGATCAGGAAAACTATGCGTGTGTTTGGTTGTCTGCACCATCCTAGCCTGTCCCGTATGAACCATTCAGGCTAGCCTTGATCTGTATGAGTGGATGCAGGTTGAGTTGTTTGATAGCTTGTTTATGCATCTTATGGGCCTGCATTAGAGAGAAGTCCAATTTTTGTGTTTCCTTCATCCTGCATGAGTGGATGCAATTGCATCCACCTGACCTGGATGAACAGGAAACCAAACACTTGTCTAACAGATACAGTTGCATCCACTCATGCGATTCAGGCACCCATGTAGGCAACCAAACACACCCTATGTGTCCTCGAAAAATGAGAAAAAAGAACTATGAGGAAAACTGGTATGAAACAGCTACATACAACTAATCAAGTAGCATACATGGTTGTGGTTAAATTCGAAATGCTAGAGGATGGATCGTATTCATTGGTGTTAGGTGTTCACAAATATTTGTCCGCTCTCCCCAGCTGAACTCCAGGACACAAAGTTGGTTTCCACGCTTGTAGAACGAATTGATGTTTACAACACGTCCTATCATATTGCTAGCAATCATCGTATTTTAGCCGTGCGAACATGCTGTACTAGAATCAGGGAGTGACCCGCTTCAAATATTTCATTCCACGGACGGAGTAGTTAACTAGTTATCTCTGTTAAGCAACCTCGCTATCGAATAGTCCGGGGTTCCTGAACAGATCTAAAGTGAAGAACAGAGAGAGAGACACAGGTATATAGGGAGCGACGGCAGAATTCTTTATTGATTTCTGATTGCTTGTACATAGGGGGACCCCCCTCCTCCTTATATAGCGCTCTCCTAGGGTTTCGGCTAAGGGACCATCGTGGGCTTTTCATTGGGCCACGTGGTATCCCAACACTCCCCATTGGGCCCTTTGCCGCGAGATGCATATGCCTCATTAAAACTCCAGAAAACCCAGTGGGAAAAATACTTGGAGAAAGAGTACATAGCATACGTTTATGTGTTACACAAATTGCCTCATTAAAACCTTATGCAAGAAAACTTCGTAGAAAACTTGCTAAGGAAAAAGAGTACAATTCACCCAAACTTCAATTGCTAATCTTCGAGATTCATGTTGGGTATTCATAATTCATCTTCGAGATTTATGTGGGAGTATGTGAAATATCTCCTCCTGAAATCTGCACTTCTCTAAGTCTCATCATTCCAATTCCTTTACGCACCTTTCAAAGGTAGATCTTTGCTGGAGTGATTTAGTGAACAAATCTGCAAGATTTTCACATGACTTAGTATGCAATATCTTGATCTCGTTCATCTTATGCAATTCGTGAGCATAGAAAAACTTGGGGTTGATATGCTTCGTGAGATTGCTCTTCACATAACCCATCTGTGCTTGGGCAACACAAGCTGCATTATCTTTATAGATTATCGTGGGAGTTTGCTCAATGTTCAAACCACATGACTTCTGGATGTGGTGAACCATTCTTCTGAGCCATGCACATTCACGAGATGCTTCATACAAAGCGATGATTTTCGAGTGGTTTGTCGACGTCGAGACAAGAGTCTGCTTAGACGACTTCCAAGAAATTGTTGTTCCTCCACATAGGAAAACATAGCCAGTTTGGGACTTGCCAGTATGCGGGTCTGATAAGTACCTAGCATCGGCGTAGCCAACCAAATTCAATTCATTGTTTCTTCTGAAAAACAAACCAAGATCTTTGCTTCCTTGGAGGTAACGAAAGATATCCTTGATTCCTTTCCAATGCCTTTTAGTGGGTTCTGCACTGTACCGGGCTAGCAAATTTACGGCGAACGCAATGTCTGGCCTAGTGCTATTCGCAAGGTACATGAGCGCTCAACTGCACTCAGATATAGGAATTCTGCTCCCAGGACTTCCTCCACCTCTTCTCTAGGTCTGTATGGGTCTAGATCTGCTTGGAGTGACCTTCCGACCATTGGAGTCTTCGCAGGATATGCTTTTTCAAATCCAAACCTTTCTAACACTTTCTACGTGTAGGTTGATTGGTGTACCAAGATTCCTCCTTAGACATGTTCAAGCTGCAAGCCTAAACAAAACTTGGTTTTACCCAAATCCTTCATTTCAAACTCAGACTTCAAGTATGAGCATGCTTCTTCAATTTCTTCATCCGTCCCAATGATGTTCAAGTCATCTACATAGACGGAGATTATCTGAGAATCCATTCGGGATCATTGTATAAACACACATGGACAATCTTTCTTTGTTTGTGTAGCCTTTCTTGCAGAGAAAGTCACTCAAGCCATTGTACCACATTCTTCCCGATCGCTTCAACCCATACAGTGATTTCTCCAATTTCACTTTGCATGTGTTTCTATTTGCTCCGTCTTGGTTCGGGATAGGAATTCCTTAGGTGCTTTCATGTATATCTCCGAATCCAAGTTTCCATACAAATATCTTTGTGACAACATCCATTAGCTTCATTCTCAACTTCAAGTTGATCGCCATTGAGATCAAATATCTAAAGGTAATTCCTCCCATGACCGGAGAATAGGTTTCTTCATAATCAACTCTAGGGCGTTGAGTGAAACCTTGAGCTACAAGCCTTGCCTTGAACCTTACAACCGTTGTTTTCATTACTCTTAGAAAAAACCCATTTGTGACCTACGGGTTTATATAGGAGGTGTGCGGCATCTGGACCCAAACACCTCTCTCTTGTTGGAGAGACTAACTCTGCAGTGATTGCCTTTTCCATTCTTCCCAATCTAGCCTTTTCTTGCATTCTGTGAGAGATGCAGGCTCGAGATCATGATCAATGATCGAGGCAATCTTCTTTGTGAAGTATGCATCAACGTTGGCTGTTGCTCTATTCAGGGATTCTCCTGTTATTACAAAGTTTATGGCCATTTCTTCATGGGGTGCTTCATGCACTTCTACTTGCTCTTCGCTGCTTTTCCCTATCGCAGGAGCAAGTTTCTTTAGCTTTTCATCGCCTATGTGTGCGCACACATTATTTCCTACGCTTCTGCGTGGAAGATTAAAGTCCTGAATTGCCTTTTCCGTTGGTTTCTTTCGGTGCAGTCTCAACGGCTCCCCTTCTTTCCTTGGGGTATTTTCGTGATTGGTTGTGGTAAGTCCTCTCGCTTGATTTTCTCAGACGTCTCGGGTACTTTGGGTTTGAGGAGTCGATTTCTGTTCTTTTTCTTTGAGGCCTCGAGCAGGATGAGGATACCTTCATTTTCTTTGGTATTTCCACCCTCTCGGTGCATTTCTTGCGGGTACATGCGACTTAACCACTCCTTCAGATCACAAAATGATCAGGCGATTCATTTGCTAAATTCGCAAATCAATTATCTTCGGACTTCTTGATTTGCTTCATTAGTGCGGGGTCATGTGCGGGATCGGTGAGAATGCCATATGATTTCCGGCATTTTTCATCTAAAGGTTGATTTCCTCCTCTAATGACGGAAACGATCCTCGTCAAAGATGCAATCGAATCCGGTCAGTATGCAAGTCTCCAATCATGGGTTCCAAATACCGTTATGGATGCACTCTCATAACCAACGATATCGAGACTTGCGGAGAGGGCCCATTGCGTTATTGAGGGTGGTATAGGTACATATACCATACACCCAAATTTCTGAGATGGGAGATCTTGGGATGATCCGTGCACAAGCCGCATAGGAGAATGGATGTTGTAGGCGACGATCGAAATTGATAAGAGCTGCTGCGTGCAGGACTGCGTGTCCCCAACAAGTGTTAGGCAAGTTACAACTCTGCAAAAGCGGCCTGGCAATGAATTTAATCCTCTTTATTAATGCTTCTGCTAGTCCATTCTGCGTGTGGACGTGCGGTACGGAGTGCTCAACTGCTATCCCTGTTGCCGTGCAATAATCATCAAATGCCTTTGAAATAAACTCTCCAGCATTGTCCATTCTGATGGACTTCACGCGATGATCAGGGAAAGCATTCTTAATTCTTATGATCTGCAAGATCAGCATTGCAAAAGCATGATTTCTTGTTGACAATAAGCATACATGCGACCATTTCAAGGAAGTATCGATGAGCACCATAAAGTATCGAAACGGCCTTGACAAGGGCTGAATCGGGCCACAAATATCCCCTGGATGCGTTCCAGAAATGCAGGGATTTCACTTTGCACTTTCATGATAGAGGGTCTAGTTATTAATTTCCCGGTGGCACATGCAGGGCACACAAAATCTTCATGATTCGGGAAATTTTTAACATTAATACCATGACCTTGTGAGTTGTTCGCTATATTTCTCATCATTCTAAGACCAGGATGACCTAATCTACCATGCCATAAAGAAAATAACTCAGAGCTTCTAAAAACAGTCTTCAAGGAAGTATACACTTCGGGTGCATGAATATTCATGTAGTACAACCCAGATTCATATGAGGGACATTTTTCTAATACCATTTTTCCACATACCGCGTGCTTCACAATGCACAAGTATTCTTTGCCATTTTCTTCGTTGGTTTCTACATGAAAACCATTGGCGCGGATGTCTTTGAAGTTTAAGAGAGTGCGCGTTGATTCAGGGTACAAAAGGGCTTCTTCAATTACCAAAGTTGTACCCATAGGCAATATAATAGTGGTTCTTCCTGAGCCGATTACATATGAGTCGCTTCCTGCGATCGTAGTACTCTTTCCAGCGTTCTTCGTGATCGACTGGAAATATTTAGACTCTCTTAAGATGGTATTTGTTGTGCCACTATCAATAATGCATATCTCTTCTATTTGGGCGCTACACGATTTCTAGATCAAAGAAATATAATTCCAATCAGATAGAGGCAAAATATTTCAAATATTGCTTGCAAATTTGAAGAATACTGGAATAAAGAATAAATTACAAGTTTATTCATGGGAGAAGTATGCTCTTCTAGAGCTTACAATTCATTATTCAAAGAAAATGCTAACAACCATAATCTAAAAAAATGCATTAAAAAGAATCTGTAAAATATGCATTAATTTTCGCTTCTATGTCATCGATGAAGTTTCTCTTTATTTGCCATAATATTGGTGCAGCGTCGATGTCCGTGCTATTTCGTGAGGATGAGACAAGTGGGGTATCTTCATCCATGGCATCATCATCACCGATATTGGCGAAGCGCCTCTGGGGCGTTTTCTTTTGCCTTCCTCTTAGCCTGATATGCGTTGATCACTTCCTTGGATTCTCGACATATCTTCGACCAGTGTCCCCAAGTGCCACACCTGAAGCACGTTTGGTTCTGCTGTCCAAACGGCTTTGCGTGCGCCTTTTCTTTGTCATCCTTTTTCACTGGGGCTTTGGACTTTCTTTTGGCCTGAGTCCTCTCTTTCCCACCCTGCTTATCCTTCTTTCTGTTAATGGGCTTTCTCACCTTGTAGCTATTGGCATTGACTTCTGTGCCAGTGCATCGTCCAGATGGCTGCGAGACGTAGTTCTTGCGTAGAACATCGTCTTGCGATTCCGCAACTTGCATTACATCAATCAGCTCGCTATACTCCTTGTATGCGTCCTGACGATAGCTGCGTGCACTCTGGATAGCATTTGGGTGGAAGGTGGAGAGAGTTTTCTCAATCTTCTCCTCATCTGTGATCTTCTTGCCACATCGGGAGAAATTGGTACAAATTCTGTGCAAGACAGAATTGTACTCGACCACTATTTTAAAGTCTGCAAATCTCAGGCGCACCCAATCTTGCTGTGCTTGGGGCAAGATGGTGTACTTGAGCTTCTCGAACCGCTTCTGAAGTGCAGTCCAAAGCTCATGTGCACTCTCCTCAGCCATGTATTCGTTCTTCAAAGTGGCTGAGAGGTGGTGCCTGTGAAAATGTAGGGCTTGATCGTTCTGTTCGGCGGTAGGTTTCGCGTCCTGCGAGGACCCTAGACCAATCGTGGCGCGGAGCTTCTTGCCCCCAAGAACGATCTTCACGTTCGATGCCCAAGTGAGGTAGTTCTAACCGTGCGGGGCCATTTCTTCAAACTCACGATTCACGATGCCGGACATCTGCATGATTTCAAATTCCGACATTAGATTACTGCATGTAATCTAATAGAAAATGGTTGTACAAAGCATAAAGTGCACAAAATAAATTGCTATGCATTGCAGTATTCAAAATAAAGCAATGGATTCAAAATTCATAAAAAATATTCATAAAACAGAGAGAAATAAAGCTAGAAAAATTAAAAACAGAGCCAGATAATTTTTTGGGATTTCTGGCTATTTTTTCAGAATTTTCTGCTATTTTTTCTTTTTTTCTTTTTTTTCTTCTTTTTTTCCTCTTTTCTTCCTTTTCTTTTCTTTTCTTTCCCCCCCCGGGCCGAGCGGCCTTTGGCCCATAAAGAGCCGGCGGCTAGGGTTCTCAAGCCCCAGCCGCCACCCGCCAGTGCGCCCGCCCGATACTTCTGTTCTTCCGGCTTCCTCACGCGCCGCCATTCCTCCCGCCGTTCCGGCTTCCTCACGCGCCGCCATTCCTCCCGCCGTTCCGGCTTCCTCACGCGCCGCCATTCCTCCCACCGTTCCGGCTTCCTCTCGCGCTAGCCAACACGTGGCGGCGGTGTGGTGCACACGGCGGCGAAGCGAGGTGACCCTACGGGTGGTGCGCCGTGCGGCTTCGAGCCGGCAAAGCCGATCGCAAGACAATGGCGGCGCTGCGGCGGCGCGATCGCCTCGGGTGGCGCTGGCGGCGCGAACCGACTTCGGCCGGGCGGCGCAATGATCGCGCACGGGCGGCGATCTGTGGTCGCGGACCGACTTCGGGCCGGGCTGCCTCGGTGGTGATCGGCGGCGCGAACCGACTTGGGCGGGCGGCGCGGCGAATGATTGTTTCGGTGCGGCGACGGACGGCGGGTGGCGGCTGCTGCGCGGCTTGCGCTGTCGGCGTGTCGGCAAGGCGGCCACGGCTGAGCGTCTTGGCGGTCATTGGTGGCCAGTGGCTTCATGCTTGGCCGTGGGCGCGCGCCAATGAGGGTTTATGCGGCCGGCGGCATCGTCGCGCTTCGTGCGCGGAAACCGGGGCGACGACTTCTTTCTTTTTCTTTTCTAGATGTAAAATTGCTTCATGTGTACTGTTGTTTCATGTCGTTGTAGCTTCTTGCCACGTGACGAACACAGTACCAATACGTAGGTTAGATTCATGCAAAGGATCAACAGCAGCGATTAGATTCAATCGCCGAAACCCACCTCTTCTCACCTTTTCAATTCTGATCTCCGGTAGAGCTTCGTGCTGATAACGTGTTAAGGAACCTCGCTATCGAATAGTCCGGGGTTCCCGAACAGATCTAAAGTGGAGAACAGAGAGAGACACAGGTATATGGGGAGCGACGGCAAAATTCTTTATTGATTTCTGATTGCTTGTACATAGGGGGACCCCCCTATTCCTTATATAGCGCTCTCTTAGGGTTTCGGCTAAGGGATCATCGTGAGTTTTTCATTGGGCCATGTGGTATCCCAACAATCCCACGACAACATACGGACCGCGGCGAAACCCGCCGACAAAGGCGGGCCGTTTAGCCCAGCGCAAGAATCAAAACTGCGGCTAAATCACAGGGCAGCCAACCCAAAAAAAGCTCAGACTGGGCTGTCTCGGTTTCCGCGTCTTCGCAACCGTTGGGCTGGGCTGGGACGCACGAACGGGCGAACCGGCACGGCCACTTGGTCCGCGCCGATCACGTCCATGTCTGTCCGTCCGTACTCCACGGTCGCCCACTTCCAACGCGGCCGTGCCGATGCGCTCCTTATCTTCTCCCCAACGTGGCAGCAGACACGCACGCAGCCGAGGCCTGCGTGCCCCACGTTTCCGTTGCCGATGTGCGATCCGTCTATCTGCCCGCCGCTGGTCTCGGGTCGACCCGGCACGGGCTACATGACCCGGTATGGTCTCCCTCCCTCCGTCTCTGTGGCGCGAATTCTTTCACTTATCTCGCCCTCTCATCCTTTATTTTTGTAAAAATAGCTCTATTTTGTTTGTTTTAATAAAAATAGCCCCCTTTTGAGCTACAGTATGATGAAAAAGTACCTTTTGCGTACCGCGAAACTGCCTTCTGCGCTACAGTATCCACAGTACTGTATCGTGGAACCTCTGTTTTCCGCTGTCGGCCAGATGTCCCTCCGGTACTTCTACGGTAGGGGAGAGGGCATTTTTATAACTTTTTTATAATAGAGCTATTTTTGAAAAAAAGAGAGAAAAGAGACCAAATAAGTGAACATTCCCTGTGTTGCGCTCGCGACCCTACTGCGGCGGTGTCGGAGATCACAGTATTCATTCGCACTGAGCTAGCCTATGGACCTATTTGGGGAGCTATGATTGGGCTAAAAAGCTATTTTTGATTTACTGGACTGTAAATCAATTGCAACTAGCGGCTATGGCTTTTCTTGGGAGACCGTTTGGCAAGGTTTTCAGCTTTTTGGCTTTTCAGCAAAAGGGAGGAGGTCACCCAGGAGGGAAGGAGGCGGCGACCAAGCCGGGGAGGCGGCGGTCGAGCGGTAGGGCGAGCTCGGGAGGTGGCGATGCAGCGGGGAGGAGACGGCCGAGCGACGGGGAGAGCTCGGGAGGTGGCAATGCAGCGGGGAGAAGATGGCCGAGGCGATGACCTAGCGACGGGGCAAGCTCGGGAAACGACGACGGCAGGGCAGAGATAGGGCGGAGGGGGCGAGATCAGGCGGCGCCGGCGCTAGGGTGAGATCGGGAGGCGACAGCGGGCGACGACGAAGGTAGGGTGAGGCAGGGCTCGATCGGGGCGAAGGCGGGCCAACGGCAGCACAAGTACGGAGGGAGGCGGGGAGGCGAAGCTATAACTGAAAGCACCTCCTCGCACACTACGGCTTTGAGGGACGCTTGGGCTATGACTTTGCCCCACAATCAAAGCAATGCTGCGTTGTTTGAGGGGCTGTGGCTAGCAGCCAAAGCTAAACCGAAGCGCAACCCTACCAAACAAACACTACGTAACCTGACGCGCTACTGCCAATCGGTTTCAGCAAACGTCAGGCGGACTTCTCCTTTCTCCTTGTATCGCAGTCACCCACAACTCTAAGCGAGAACGACCGGAGGACAAAAGCAACACTAATGACTTAACTATAGTACTATAGAGTATAGACACAACTTTAGTCTCTGTCTGGACGTCTAGTCGTGCTAAACAAATGCAAAGAGCAACTGGTATGACTAACACCATCTTTCCAGAAACAAAAGCCGGACTATATGTGGCCACCGGCACATCACTTCCTTTGGTGAATCCGTGAATGCAAATCTTCGGCTCGTTACCCAGCGAAGGGCTATGGGTGAAGACAGGACGGATGATTCCCGTCCCATCCGACACTGTATCTAAAAAAATTCACATGGTATATCATTTTTATTTTTAATCCGTATTTAATACTATCCATATCAATAATCGAAAAATATGAATTAAGATATGAAAAGAGCAATATCGGTTTCGCATCCAAGGTATCTTACAAATCAACAAAATGACTATCCGCTAAAACATCAATGAGTAATGCTTTAATGTTTTTCCTTCCAATACAAGTTGCATAAATCTTGAAAGAAACGAAAAGGTAAGTAATCACTATCTAACTTTTATTCATGCTTTAATTTTTATACAACTATAAAAAAAGAAAAGCATGAGAGCACCTCTCAAAATAGATTACTGTATTAAAAAGGATTACAAAACACAAGCGGGGAAGTATTACAGTTCCAAAGCATGTACTCCAACATTCTCGTTGAAAGCAGCAGTAACTATATACCGTATATTAGCATACCTCAATTCCTATAATGCCAAACAACTTCCTCGCATATAGACCATCTCCAACCGTTTCCCGTCGCTCAAACCCAATCCCGTCCGCATGGGAAAGCGACGGAGAGAGAAGGTTCCCAGCTCCTCCAACGACTTCCCTTCCCCGGCCGATGCAGCGTGGGATAGGAGAGAGGATCCCTCCCCCGAGGGTTGCGCTCCCCATTCCCCTGACGTTGCCCGTTGCTTTGGTCGCCAATCAGCCGAGGAGGCGGCGGCGGCAAGGACAGGCGACGATCGGCAAGGGCGACGCGAGCGAGGAGCTAAGGTGCTCACCACCGCCGGAGAGGAGGACGCGCAGACGAAAATCGAGACCTTCAGTGCGCGATCGAGGACCACCATCTTTGCCGATTTGAAATGGATTTAGGTTGTGGGATCTTCGATTCAGTGTGGGGAAAACCTGGATGGGTTAGGGACAAGTAATTTCGTCCTCACCGAAATGGCGATCCAAAACATAGATAGGGAAAATTGGGAAACTTGCGTTGGGTGATGATGACCGATTGGTGTAGAAGATTGATTGAATGAGCACTAGTTGAATTAGTGAACCCGATAGTTCATATGTGTTGTCCTCGCTGGTTTAGGAAATTTAGTTCATGGGTGCTCTCATTGTTTTTTTCGCAATGAAATTCTAGCACAAATTCATATAGTTGCAAGTTATCAACTCAAGCATTGGTTTCAATTTGCACAGATCAAATGGTCAGTCCACTAGTAGTTATTCGGGAACCGAAATGGATGAGTTGATTCAATTTTGTGCCGATGATCTTTGCAATGATTTGCATTGTCATGGTGTGACCTTGATTCAATAAAGCTAATCTGAAACACACACCAATGTCGCAGACTTGTATTTAATTGGTTCGCACGTAGTATGATTCAATATTGACATAACATGTGCGAAGTATTGTCATTACATCTGTTTTAGATGGATTGGAGACCCTTGAGACGTCATCTCTAAGCTGCGAGATATCTTTGGAGGATAAGGCCGAGCACCTCGGAAGCTCGCTCGGGACAACTTCAGTCAAGTGATGAAATTTGGGCCATTGACATTAATAACGACTTCTTGGTCGAGTCCATAGCGAGAGCATGGAGAAGATGTCGTTCGACACGATAGAATTTAGCACCGCACCTCCTCCGATCGTGATGGATGACATTGCATCCGTCGAGGCGTTCATCCGGACGACATAGTGCTGCAGACTACGAGGGCTCGAGCGATTCCTCACGAGCGACTACTCCACGGATTGTCTACTTAGCGATTGGTCCATCGAGTCCGATCGTTCGCCACCTTGTTTAGATCTACATGTACATTCCATGCTCATCATATTGTTATTTTGGACCATGTGGCTTTGAACCGCTCGATGAGCTTTATTGTATTTTGCACCATCGGCTATGAACTTGTAATCCTTACTGTAATTTACATCAATGTGATGTCTATTCCATGTTGACTCATATTGTTCCCACATTGCTTTGCCATGATTTCGTAATAACAAATTATGTGTGCGCTTTCAATGATCAGGGAGGACGACATGGACCCTTTCTTATCGAACTACCTTCAGGATGACTTTGACGTTGTGGTACACGGCTTATCTCCCCCGCCAGCACCTCCGAGCATGGGCACGATCGATCTTGCCCCAAGTCGGTCCACGCACGCCAAGAAGGGAACCAAAAACGACTCGAAGAGAGGACCAAATGGAGTGTGCGGGAGGATGAAGTTCTAGTCTCGGCTTGGTTGAATGTGAGCCAAGACCCCATTGTTGGGAAGGACCAATCGTCCGATACCTATTGGAGCGAATTGCGACTTATTACAAAAGCAATAACAAGGAACACATGAAGGCAAGATCGAAGAAAGGAATGGTTAACCACCGGTCATTGATAAATGAGTGTGTTAGCAAATATTTGGGTATCTCAATCGGCCGACGGTTTACATTAGAGTGGGAGCACCGAGCGTGATAGGTAAGGACATGTCCTCGTCTTGATCAAGACTTGTAGTCACTTCATAATTAATCGTGTCTCCGAGTCTTATAATTGTTATCTCATTTTGCGGATGGCCCATGCTTTGCTAGGATGTACCGGGACATTGAGGGCAAGCCATTCGCGTTCCACCATTGTTGGGTACTCTTGGCGGATCATCAAGTGGTCTTCGCACTTGTCCCACAAGAAGCAAAAGACGATACGATATGGTGCAACGCATGAAGGGTCCAATGACATTCCTATCGACTGGCCTCCCAAGCATCCTCGAGGAGGAAAGGCCACTAGGCCGGACGACGCAAAGGCGCGAGGAAGCGTGCTAGTTCGTCTAGTATGTCATCTCGGGTGTGTACTCAGACCATTTCGACAAGATGAATGAGTCCAGAGTGCTATGGTAGAAATACAGCGTGAAAAATTGGCCATGTCAAGGAAGCGGAGAATGAAAGGATTATGAAGGCCGACTTGAACTCGTGTCGGATTGCTTGCGAGTACTACGAGAGTCGATGATTGAGATTGTGATGAATCGTCGTCAAATGAATAAATAACTATTGCCTTATGTCATCCCTGTTTGGGTGAGGGCTTGTAATACTATTGTTGTATTGTTATTTTAATGTTTGAACTATCTAGTTTTATTTCAGACTTGTCGGATTTGTACTGTTCGCATTGTACCAAGTTGTCAGTTTACGCCGGACCACATGAAAACAGCCTGACACATATTCACTAAAACAGAAATTACTGAAGATCTAACCATTGGATCCATGTGAAATTTTAACCATAGAGACTATATTCGATTTTGAAGCTAACACAAAAAGAATCAACTCAATCAGACCTGTGGATCGAGAGTTATATCCTTCGCAAGACGGCTGAAACAAATCTAGATCAAATAATGATGGAAATTGCTTTCGAAGGCTACGACGGACCTATCTTAAAAAACAAGATCACCAAAGATCCAACCGTTAGATTGAAATGAAATTTTAACTGTAGAAACTAGATTCAATTATGAATCTAACCCAATAAAAATCAACTCGATCAGATCTACGGATCAGAAGATATTACCTTCGCAAGATGGTGAATCGGTGATGACTAAATCGATTTCCAAGGCTACGCCGGACCAATCTTCAGAACATCAAAGGCTACGCCGGACCTATCTTAAAAAACAAGATCACCAAAGATCCAACCGTTAGATTGACATGAAATTTTAACTGTAGAAACTAGATTTAATTATGAATCTAACCCAATTAAAATCAACTCGATCGGATCTACGGATCAAAATATATTACCTTCACAAGATGACTGAATCAGCTGATGATAGAAACTGGTTTCCAAGGCTACGCCGGACTAATCTTCAGAACATCAAAGGCTACGACGGACCTATCTTAAAAAACAAGATCACTGAAGATCCAACCGTTAGATTGACATGAAATTTTAACTGTAGAAACTAGATTTAATTATGAAGCTAACCCAATTAAAATCAACTCGATCGGATCTGCGGATCAAAAGATATTACCTTCGCAAGATGACTGAATCAGCTGATGATAGAAACTGGTTTCCAAGGCTACGCCGGACTAATCTTCAGAACATCAAAGGCTACGACGGACCTATCTTAAAAAATAAGATCATCGAAGATCCAACCGTTAGATTGACATGAAATTTTAACTGTAGAAACTAGATTTAATTATGAATCTAACCCAATTAAAATCAACTCGATCGGATCTACGGATCAAAATATATTACCTTCGCAAGATGACTGAATCAGGTGATGACGAAAATTGATTTCCAAGGCCGGACCAATCTTCAGAACTTCAGACTTGGCGCTAGGGAGAAAACTTCTAGTTACTTATCTTCTAGTTACTGGATGTTATCTTTGCATGCATACACCTCCAAACATGCATGCATCAATCGATGCAACTTCTAGTCGCCAACACCAACAAGCGCATTGCATCAAACAAAACCAATATCATGCTATCACCAGCATATCAAATAATCATCAGACATAGCACATGCACAAGCACCACACATGCCATAATCACAACCACTTTGCAATGTCAATTTCATTACTCGGCCAATTTTTCAGCACATGATTTCACACTCACACTGAAACATAGCTTACACTTGCATTATCCCCCGTGCCGTGACCAAAGGTGTTCGACCAGATCCGCCTGCAACCGATGGTGAAGTTGGCGATCCTCCGCCTTTGAGTAGCTTGTATGCGATGCAAGACCGACCGTTGGGTGGCGTCCTGTAATAACGGAGTTCCCATAAAATCGAAGTTAATGTCTGTGATGCCCCATTCCTCTCATCCTCCACGATCATGTTATGAAGAATGATGCATGCGGTCATTATATTCCTTAACGTACTCTGGTGCCAACATCGGCCGGGCCCCGCATAATGGCAAACCTAGCTTGGAGCACTCCAAACGCTCTCTCAACATCCTTCCTTGCGGTGGATCGCATCTGCGAAGTAGACCCTCTGTTTCCCATCGTATTGTAATCCCCTTAACGAAGGTAGCCCACTGGGTAAATGCCATCCGCGAGGTAGTAGCCCATGTCGTCGATTGCCATTGACGATGTAGTTTACCTCCGAGTGTACCATCATTTTCTCGAGAAAATATGTTAGAACGGTGCAACACATTAATATCGTTCATGCTTCCGGCATCTGAAAAAGCATGCCAAATCCACAGTCATAATGAAGCAACCGCCTCGAGGACTATGGAAGGCTTGTAGTATGCCCCTGTGAAAGCCCCTTGCCATGCTTTCGGCGCTTTTCCAGTCCAATGCATGCAATCGATGCTACCAAGCATTCAGGAAACCCCTGTGCTCACCAACAACTAGGAGTCTACCATTGTCTTACGCATTAGGAGATCGGAGATATTCCTCCCGAAAACTGGACCACCGCCTTCACGAACTTCTTGAGAGCTACAATGGCGTACTTTCCCCAATACGGAGGTACTCGTACAACGTCGGAGAACACCGTAAGCTAGTTGACGGAGAGCTCATTGTTACTTTACGAAGAGGTGCCAAACCAAGCTTCCGGTTGCATCCCTACTTTTTGGAACCAAGCGTCGTGTCCTTCGATAGCATTCGTTATGCGCAAAAATAGGAGTGACTCATCCGAAACTGCGTATGCGAAGCGACTTATAGACATAATGAAATCGACAAGTACATCATTCATATTTGTTAGGACTATGGTTTGTTACCTCACTTTGAAAAATACATCGCCGTACGGGGGGGAAGCGAAGTAATCACCATAAAGCCGAGCCGCCTTCAACGTGACCTCGGTTGATCACCGCATGGCCTCGAACCGATCACCGTCGGCGGTTGTTACCTCGCGCTTCTATCTCCTCCTCCTCTGCGATTGCTAAGAGAAGGAGTCCTCGTCATCGAGAAAGGATTGTTCATCACTTGAGGAAGAAATGAACGACTCATTGTGAGGTTGGCAATCCGTTGTGGGTGACTACGATGAATGCAACCCTCAATATATAAATTGCTAGGTTGGATGAGAGGGATGAGGAAAAGTTAGGTATTTACGGGAAGGAAGGGAATGGGAAGGGAATCATTGGAGTGCATTGCTGGGAATGGAATGGAATCTGGAAAGGGATTCCCTTCAGGGGCCAGGAAGGGAATGAAACCCTGGGAAACGGTTGGACCTCTCCGAGTGAATGTGCACTATCGCACTCAGTCCCCAGTCCCCACTGTGGTACTGTACCATGTTTCTTTTCTTTTCTCCGTCCTCTTCCAGACGTGGCCTCTCTTGCTGATTTTCCGTTTTCTTTTTCCAGTCCACTTCCATCTCGTCGTAAATATTTATTATTTTGGATATTGATACGGTTTTTAAAATATAATTTAGACTAATAATTTTTTTATAATATATTTATAAAATCTAATAAAATTATAATATTATGAAATTACTTTTCGAAACAAATCTATACATAGGATTTTCATGTATCTAATGTTAATATTTAAAAAGATATTAATAGTCAAACTTTTAAAAGTTTGATCGTTCTTATGTTCAAAACGACAATTATTTGTGGCGGGAGGGAGTACTAAGGAGAGGTAATTTAATCTTTTATATATGTGTTTTGTAGAAGTGTACAAATATAAAATGATATTTATTTAAGAAAAGAGGGACTCGCAACGAAGTTGGTAGTGGTATTGTAATACTACAGGACTGAAGGAGTACAAGAACTAAGCAAATAATACCTCTATTATGTCCGAAAGAATTCAGCCGCATGCAGGCACTCCACGTCACATTTTTTTTGCGAAAAAACCCTCTTCTTTCGACCCAGAAGATTCCAAAATCGCAAACAGGACTTTCTATAGGTTATTTTTCAAAAAGAACCCCGTATTTCCGCAATTTCGACACGTGCGCCGGTTCTTTTAACCCGAAAGATTTGGAATTGCGTTTAGGTCCGATTATTTTGTAAAAAAATTACTCTTCCACAAATTCAACACAGACACCGGTTCGAACCAGATTTTTCCGCGCGGCGCGGCATCGCGCGCAACTCTACCCAGTCATTCATTCACACGGACAAATCGGTCGATGGAAACGTGCATGAGACTTGGGAGGGGGCAAACGGGCAACTTCAAGGGAGACCTCACTGCAGAATTTTTGTTTGAATAATACATTTTTTTAAAGAAATTGCGACATTAATACATGAAACAGAAAAATTACAAAAATAATACCCCGTTGCCAAACGGTATGGCGAAATATGAGTAGTAGCCATACCGTATGACGACAACTCCTTAATCCTAGAATTAAGGAGTTGTCGTCGTACCGTTTGGCGACAACTCCTCCTAAGGAGTTGTCGCCAAACGGTACAGCGACAACTCCTTAATCCTGCGTTTGTCACCATACCATATGGGATTAAGGAGTTATCGCCATACGGTATGGCGACAATAGGGTATTCGTCCAGTCCGTTGGCGACTACTCCTATTTCGCCGTACCGTTTGACGACGGGTATTATTTTTGTAATTTTTCTTCGTCTATTAATATCGTAATTCTTTTTAGAAAATGTATTATTAAAAAAAACTCCCTTGCTGCATCACTGCCTTGAATATTCTTGTTGTCGTAGACGTAGAGACAGTAGTATCAGTCCTTCAATTGTTTACTACTCTACCATATGCGTGCTTTGCCCGTCACCTTTTTGATCGAATTAAGCAAATTGCAAGAATTTTATGTTCCTAGTACCAACTAGTTCCAACTTCCAAGATAGATACCCCTTAAGATTGTCTTTTGGGGTGCAACCAAATGATAAACAGATCGATGAGGCAGCTAGATGACACGGCCAGCCCAGAACGCTATGAGACCGGATCAGATTAGTATACAATTTCGAAAGAATCTCGCCAGCTTTTAGGGCATATCATATGCATTACTTGTGTGCTAGACACGGCCAGTCCAGAACGCTATGAGACCGGATCAGATTAGTATACAATTTCGAAAGAATCTAGCCAGCTTTTAGGGCATATATCATATGCATTACTAGCACACAAATCTTCAGACCGTGCACGTAAAGGCTAGGCCTCTCTTCTGCAGCGGTTTCGTTCTCCATTACCGACAGAAGCATCAGATCAGTTTACCTTTAACGAGGCATCTCCCAAGTAATCCTAGCTAGCCCACAAGTACCCCCATTTGGCCATTTCTCATTTTAAACAACTTTTAAAATTCGTTTCTCCGTACGTAAAGTTCACTCAGATCAGTTTAGCTTTAATGAGGCATCTCCCAAGTACCCCCATTTCTCATTAAAAAAAACTTTTAAAATTCGTTTCTCCGTACGTAAAGTTCACTCGTGAATCATGACGGTCTACGTACGAATTTGGAATCGATGAATTTTGCAGAAATTAATATAATCCTCACATAATTTCTTTCAAATTACAGGGTTGTCGACATCATGTTCAGCTACCAATAATTGTTATCTACGCCGGCCGTTAGCATGCAGCAAAATTAAGTGGTTGAATCAACCTATCAGATACAAACTTCACTTTAAGGATGCTTATAATACAGGGTAAAAACACATGGATAGAATGTCATGTTCTCTGGAATCCCACACGAACATACATAAAAATACAAGAACAACTTCAAAGAAGCCGTTTGGATGTCCATAGAAAAAAAACACAAAATTCAAGATTCAAAACATGAGGTATGATCACGTTAGTTTTCCTCCAAATATCATATGGAACTTGCGAGTAGTTTCTCTGTTCCAATCGTCTTCGTGGGACCTTCAAAATCCCATCGTTTTTCGTTGGGACATAAACAAACTTACTGGACTTTTATAAGGAAAAAAAAGCAAACGATTAGCCAGTCTTGGTTGACATGAGAGGAAGCATCAGTTGATTCTATAGACGTTTAAATATATATAGGATGGACTTTAATGAAATTTTTCATGGAACTCACTTTGGGGTATCTTATAATCAGTATTAGAGTATACTCAAAAGGATAAAGAGGTATAACAACGTCATTTAAATGGTATACTGATGGTGGGAGTACGTACACCCAGGAGTATGGAATCATTTTCCTATATATATATATATATAGGCTCAGAAAGAAAAGGCAATCCTAGAAAGTTTGGTGATATGGAGCTGTTCCAAAAGTGACTGCTGCATGGCACACATACACTTGCAAACAGGGTTAACAAAATCGTGGTAAACCGCTCGGTTTTCGACCATATCGTTCTGGTTCAAAAACAGAAACCGAGCGGTTTACTAGTTGAATTTTAAAAAAATAAAAAAAACTTGAAAAAATTTATGCGTTGAAAACCGCTCGAAAACGTTTGAAGAATCGCAGTTTTCGCAAAAAATCGCTCGAAAAACCGTTTTTCAAGAATGTTCAATCGGTCGGCTGGTTTTTCACGGAAAACCGAGCGGTTTTTCGTCCATAGATTTGACCAAAATTCAATTTTTTTGAATTTGCAAACCATTAGATTTTTCGCGATTTCTCGCTAAAACCGCTACCACCGGATTAGCGATTTTCGACTTCGAAATAAAATTGTGAACCCTGCTCGCAAGTTTGTTCGTGTCTGTGTGTGTGGGGGGGAAGAAACAGAGATTTCCAGCTATCACTGTTCCTGACGTGGTTTTCGAGGGTGGAAGGTTGCTGATCACATGGATTCCCCTGACAGGTTGGACCATATATGCGTTGGTCCAAGCTAGCTAGCTAGTGGTAGTGAGTGTATGGCTGCTTGGTCTGTTCACGTACTCGCTTTTTCGTATGTATATACATACCCTTCGAGCTGGACACTAATACACCGGAATTTTTAGAATACATTAAAAAATAAGGTCCTCTGGGTTCACCCAGTTGAAGTAGCTGTATCATTCATCCTCGGCCAAGGGGCATCGGTAGATTCTCCAGTCCGCTAGATCATTGTGGCAGGTATCAACCACTGCCTGCGGGCCGTGTTCGTAAAAATCGGGGCTTTTGCGTGGCCTTTGAGGAGGTTTCTCTTTTGACTTAGCAATTTCGCAATTTTTTTTTGAACTCCTGCATGCGATGAACTGGTTTAGAATTACTACTTTGTGATGAAACACGAGTATGTCGCATGAAACTTACCGATTGGTTGGCCCCTTGCCCACCGGCCCTGAACTCTGGTCGATCTAGACCGGGGACATATCCTGGCGGTCTCTCTCATCAGGTGAAGTTCTCAGGCGAAGTGAGGTAGACGTCATGGCTGTTGTAGATAAATTCGTAGTCACGTCGTTCCGGCACGTCGATCCATTGGAAGAAGTAACACCGGTCGTTGTGCTGAAAAAAGAAAGAACGATGCATAAAATGGTACTATTACCCTGTATTGTATGGACACCAGTAGGTTTACCCGGTAGGGGCGGGCACAACAGTAGTGAGCGCGGACGGCCGGCTCTCCGTGGGTAGATTGCGTCATCTTCGCCGAAAGGTTGCAGTCGCATTTGGGTCGGGGCAACTCCGGCAGAACTGGGGCGTCAATACTACTAACATCCGGGTATTCAGGGTGGGATAAGTTCTGCTTGCTGAAGAGACGACGGTAGAATGACATCGTGTCCTAATTTGTGTAGATTCAGCTGACGTTTATTGCTGGTTTGGCGGTGTTAGATGTCTACCCCTCGGTCGGTTTTATAGTGGTGGTGAGGGGTTGCTCTACACAACTACAACACTTGTCGATTTTGACGGCTTGGCATCCTCTGTGAAAAGCTACACGACGTGTTACCCATTATCAAAGCTGCACGACCTGTCACCTTCTGAGAAAAGTTGCACGACTTGTCACCCTCTGAGAAAAGTTGCACGACCTGTCACCCTCTGTCAAAGGCTGCACGACGTGTCACCCTCTGTCAAAAGCCGCACGACTCGTTACCCTCTGTCGGCCTGAGATGGGTAGTGCTGTGTCGCTTGGTGTTGTGCAGAGTGTTGTCGAATTAGTTTGAGAAAGCAGATAGTAGCGTGCTGTCACATCGCATTGCGAAGGCTGTGGTGTGCGTCGTCTAATCGTCCACTCTGAGAAAGCGTGTAGACGGACAGCACATGGGTGATTTGAGATGACTACGAGCTGCAATTAAAAATTTCGACAGCTTAAGAGAAGCTGGCATCAGTGTATTACGAAAATGACAACACATGAGTGATTTGACAAGACTAGTAGATACAATAAATTAAGAAAAACAACTTCAGAGAAAGCTGGCATCGATTTATTTCAAGTTTGGCAACACAAGAGTGATTTGATATGATACATTGGGGGGCAGAGAATATTTCACACATAATTAAAGCCAAATGACTACATACTGGGTGGATTGGGGCACCTACGGTCGTGTTCAGGTTGTTTACATAATTTGCATTTTCGCAAACCGTCCACCGCATCAGCCGCGTCCATGTCACCTTGCAATCTGGTGCCCCTTGGCCTCCCATGTGTGCGTCTAGTCACGGGATATGGTTTCCAGGTTGGGCCTTCCATAATCTTGTAGTTCGCTCCGATTGTGAACGAACTCATCTTCGGACGCCACGTGTTCTTCAAAGCATGCGCGGTGTAGTAAGGCGAGATGAACTGTGATGCATCATTCCCACCCATGTCGCGACATGCGGCGAGCACATGGGAGCACAGAATGTGTTGAAGCTTCGGTTTGTTGCACGTGCACGTCAGTTGCTCGCCCCCTAGCTGACATTGTTGTACAGTGTCCCCCGCGAGATACCTGGATGCATGTCTGCGCTTGCACATGACCTCAAATTTATTCGTCCCTAAGTCATAAATCATTGTGCGGTGGAAGTGCGGCTTCTTCCTTCTCTCCGCGAGCATCTTCTCCACTGCGGGTGCGACGCGTGATGATGCGCCTCGGCGCGTTCGCGATCTCGGAAGTAATCAGCCGCCCGGTAGAATGTGAGCTCAATGATTGAACACACTGGAAGAGCGCGCACACCCTTCAGTACGTTGTTGAATGCCTCTGCTATATTCGTTGTCATCACGTTGTACCTATGATGGTGTATGTCAGCTTGTATGGAAATGAATACAAGGAGGTGAAATGATTTGCGTTAAGTTATGGTTCGTCCATACCTCGCTCCGTTCGTGTTGTGGAGTAGCACCCACCGCTCCGCTGGCTTCCCCGCGATCCACTGGCTGAAGGTGGGCCGAGTCCGAGAAACCACAGTCTGGCCTCCCACCATTTGCGAATGGAGTTGCAACTCCTAGGATTGGTCGTCCTCCATCATCTTCCGTGTGGTCACGTGCAGCTTTGAATCTCTTGACCAGAGCCTTGTTCTTGTACCTTGTGTACAGGTTCGCACCAAGGTGGCACATGCACCATCTTCTCTTGACATCGGGTCAGCTAGTCTCGGAGAACGTGTTGTCGTGCATGACATCCAACGCGTGGAGGAGGCCTTTGTTCCTGTCCAAGACAACACATACGCGCTCCCGGGTACCAACGACCCGACTCTTGAGTAGAGTCAGGAACAACAACCAACTGTCATTGTTCTCGTTCTCGACGAGAGCGAACGCCACCGAGAGGATTTGGTTATTTGCATCAGCAGCGAGTGCAGTCAGCAGCGTCCCGTGGAACTTCCCACTCAGGAATGCCCTGTCCACACATATGACTGGTCTACAATACCTGAAAGCTTCGATGCATTGACCGAATGACCAGAATATCCTGATGAGGTACCAGCCCGCCAAGCTGATGGACCCGTCTTCTAGTATGACGGGCTCATCAGCCACTGCGAACTGATTGCCCGCGTTCGTCATGGCGATCTTCTGTAGCAACCTAGGGGCATAGTTGAAAGACTCCTCGAATCCCCTAAAAAGCATCTTCAATACCTTCTGCTTCGCTCTCCAAGCCGTATGGTACGTGATGACCATCCCAGTTTTAGTTTGGACCTCCTCCATAAATTTACGGGGAGTCATCCCTATGTCGCTTCCAACGATGGTCACGAGGATCTGGGCTACAAACCTCGCGTCCACAAGTCGGCTCATGTTCCTTACGGACTCCTTCGTGCACGTATGAGGCATATTTCTACTTATGACAAAGTAGTCTTCGTGCTTGGGTCTGTGAACTTGTACAAAGAAGGGACAATCTGGGTACTTCGTGCACCTAACCTCGTACGAGGAAGGCTCCGACCAGAGATGAGTGTGCTCCCGTCTTGTCATGACGGCATAGTTGCTAAGAAAGTGAATAGCCTCCAGCTTGTTACGGAACCGTTGCCCGGTTTGGACATCGTTATGGGAGTACCCCCACGCGGATATGTTACTGTAATCCGTGAGGGTACAATCCAGCTGACCGATGGCCCCTGGCATCAGATAACCGGTCCGGGTCATCATTGTCTGCCGCTTCTTCATCCCCGCTTTCGCCGTCTTCATCATCCATGTATTCCCCATCCACCTCCGCCGCCTCAGCTTCTTCTTCGCCTCCCCCCGATGCCCCCTTCTCTACAATTATTGGTTCGGGTGGTGCATGTGATATGTCATGTTCTACTGCTTGGGGGGTAGAGGCCACCTCTCCGAGCTCGTGCCATGGCAATATCTCCACGTATACTCCTACCTCAAAATTCTCTTCACCCGCTTTGCGGACATACAAAGCCCACGCACTTTCATTCCGTAACGGGAAGAGTGTGTACACAACCATCGAGCTGTTGGGGACAAACCGTGGATGAACCCTATCGAAACGAACTATGTGCGTCTCAAGGTTCACACGCAGTAGAGCGATGACATGTGATTTGAGCTGCCAGAGTTCGTTTGGGGTGGCTATTGTGATATCTACGTGCAGACAGTTATCAATGCTCACGACTCTCCCGTGCAAAACTACGGGCCGTTCTCCGAAATAAATTTTAACAGGCATGTCCATCTGTAGCAAATATCGCACTATTAATGTACTTAAATACCTTAATAACACGAAAATAATATACACTCATGATGATTTCTAACTAACCTTCTCTAAGCTATACCGAAGATCAATAAAGCTGGAGCAATGTACCAATAAATCATCCTAAAGATTACCTGCAATATTAGAATCCCGAATGAAATAAATAAAAAAATTTAAACTTTGTGAAAATTTAAACAAGTTATGAACACCAACAAACTAATATCTTGTCTTCGGGCTCTCTGTTTGCCTTGCCTTGCCTTCACGCTCTCTGTTGTTGTGAACGTTACAATGCCATCGCAAAGGATTTATAGCAAGGGAAAGGAAGGACGCAGCTCACAGGAATTCGTTCGGTCGGTGCTTTCGGCGCACGATGATCGCCCGTGAGATTCCCTGCCACCACCATCCAAATTACTTGCATGCAGCCTGTCGCCCAGCCTTTGCCGAAATATGAAATTTCGGGTATTGGGACATAATAGGTCATGCAGCTTTGATGATGTATAGTGACAGGTCGTGCAACTTTGATGACGGGTGACAAGTCGTGCAGCTTTGATGATGTGTAGTGGCAGGTCGTGCAGCTTTGATGATGTGTAGTGGCAGGTCGTGCAGCTTTGATGATGTGTAGTGATAGGTCGTGCAGCTTTGATGATGGGTGACAGGTCGTGCAGCTTTTCATAGAGGGTGGCAGGTCGTGCAGCTTTTCACAGAGGGTGACAGGTCGTGCAGCTTTGATGAATCACTGTAAAAAGTGAGAATACTTTAGGGTTTGGGTTATGTGATTTCATATATCTTACTTTTAAGAGATTAACATCTGAATAAATAATAGCTTTTAGGTCGAGTAAGAATACAATTTATTTTAGATTATCTATTCTTAACTTATGAATTCAAGAGGTTAAATTATGTATTTTTATATTTGTAAATTCGAATTCGAGATGCAAAAATTAATTACATTAGTAGAAATGAAGTCATTAATCACTTGGTTGAATTGTATGAATGAATAGTGTTTAATTCTCAATTGATTTTATATGAAAAGCTTATTTGAATATATCAAATCTTGTTAGATTAGGTTACTGGTTACATATACAGGGTTTTTAAGAAGATATTGGTGATATAAATATTTTAAATATAGATTTCTTCATTGTTTTCGAGTTCGTTTATACATATTATAGCTTATAGAAAGCTTATTACTTAAGGTTGTTCAGCTATTAAGATTTATATGAAAAACATAATGAAATAAGGTTATTTCTTTAGAATATGGTAATCTATACTTTGGTTAGCATTTCTAAACTAATTTCATGAAGTTTAGTATTTAGCTGAGGTATTATATTCATTGCTGAAAAGGCTTATATAGCATTAAAGTCTTGTACAAAATCGGCCAAATGAGTGTATGAATTACCTTATCACTTAAGGGTTTTATACTAATAGGATTTTGATGAATGCCAAGTTGTAAATAAAATATTTTTCTAGAATATAGTAGTGCATATCCTAAATATCATTTCTAAGCTATTTTACATAAGGTTTGCATTTAGACGAGTTATTCTACAGACAGCCGAAAATGCTTGAATGTTTCTAATATTCAGAAAGCTTAACGCTTAGGGTTATTTTGCTAGCGAGTTTTATATGCAAATCATAACATAATGATATTCTATTTTTAGAATATGGTAGTATATACTTTGGGGAGTATTTCTAAACTAGTTTTATAACTTTTAGTATTTACACGAGTTATTTTATCTGTCGTTGAAAAGACTTAAATGATCATAAGGGAACGTTATAATGAGTCAGATTTCAATCTAAATTTGCGACTACGCTATACGTGATTATTAACTCATTTTTCTGGCATTAGTAGGGGGTATCCTTAAGAGTGTTTCAAATTTGTTTAAAGTTGTTTTTGCTATATATTACTTTTATCCGAGACATTTTCCATATAATCCATCATTAAGGCCCTATATGGTCTTAACACAAATTGTGTCAAACATAAGTTATTTTTTCCATAAAAGTCCAGGGTATCGCTAGGACTTGTTAAAATTTTATGTATTAGTGATGTACCTTGTTAAGACTTGTTGCAATATTCTAATGTTGATGGATGTTGTTTGTTAACTTGAATACACTTAAGAGAAAACTAGCTGGCATCACTGTATTTCAAATTGGGCGACACAATAGTTATTTGACATGACAATTAGGTTAAAGTAATCAATACAGTACACACAGCTGTAAAAAAAACATTAGTGTCTCCCTTAGCGCCATCCACCCTGCCTTCTGATGAAGTCCTCTGGGGTGTACGCGTCTGGAGCATGTCTCTCCCTCTGTCCTGCGGCCTGTGATGGCCTATGCCTCCCCATGCCTGTCGGTGCGTCGAAATGCTCATCTTGGGGAAGGAGGCCCGGTTGGAATGTGTATTGTCTTTCGCTCATGTGGATCTGGTTGTACCACGCACTTGCATCCTCCGTCCCTAGGGGAGCCGTATAGAGTACGTCGATCGCTGGCTGTGAGGTCCCCGCCTCGTAGGGAGGAGGTTCATGTTGTTGCACACCAAGTAGCCCAGTGAAGGTAGGGGCGGACATGCGGTCGAACTCAAAATCTTCGGCCTCGCTCCAGTGTTGTGTGTGACTGACGTTCATCCCGAAGGAGTGTGATAAATGGGGCACCTCCGGTGGTACGGAAGGACCGGATCTTTCGTCATGTTGTGTGAAGGCCTCAGCTGGTACTTCAACGGGGGGGCAGAATGACGTCGCGATGAATTGCTTGATGCATGGGACGTAGATACATGACGTTTGGCGTTGTGCACGTCAGCATTGGAGGGACGACTGGTGCTTGACCGCCTGGCCTGTGAGCTACGAGCAGGGTCCATGCGAGCATCTTCGTAGGTGCGGACTGGAGGATGTGAAGATCCTCCAAAACAACGGATCGCCGAGAGGAATCGGGACCCCCTAGACGCGAGGTACTGTCCCATCTGATTTGCTGGTGACGAGGAGCTAGAGGTGCCTGCAGTTTGGGCCGTAAGTTGATCCGCTTGGGTATATAGCTCCGATGCCTCCTGTGTCTGTATGGCAGTACAGGGGTATTAGAACTTGGGTAAAGAAATTTACGAAAGACATTAGTAAGAAATTTACGAAAGACATTAGTACGATATTAGTACAAAATATGGACTTATCGAGATCGGTCCTCTGGATAGGCCATGGCTCGTTCGTCGACCTTCTCGCTCAGTAAAGTGGGACGCGTGCGGGCACGGTACCATGTAAGGTAGTTGTCATATTCCTCGGGGTCATATGGCCCGAGAGGATGGACAACCTCTGGCAAACGTCTCCATCCATCGCGTATTGTGCGGAGCGTGGATGACGGTCCAGTTCACTGCGGCCGCACTGCCCTTCGCGCTTCTCCTACAATTGTAAGGATGTAAGATTTTGAAATTTGCATATAGGGGGCAAATATTGAAAATAATTAAATACATACCCATGAGAGCTCCCGACGTCCCGCGGTGCTGGAACAGGGACTAGCTGCCGCCACCCGAACTGCCTCTGGATCCGTTCGGGCGAGTAGACCTCGACCACGTTCATGTACAAGAGGAAGCACGTAGTCATCTACAGGCCGTGGTTGACCATGCAACAAGAAGATATACAGCTGTCAGTCGCAAGCTCTTCGGCTCGTTGCACGGTCCATGGATCCCAGGTGACATGTTCTGCGGTCAGCAAGTCCAAGTCGGCGATAACACGCGTGTAGCTCACGTGGTCACCCGTCAGCGACCATCTTAGCCGGGCGTGCATCCAACGGTACCCCATTGTAGGGCGAGTGGCATCCGGCATGTCATCGTCTACGACAACAGAGTAGTACCTCGTACGTACCTCCGACCAAGAGATCGGAAGGTACTCCCAACTCCACATCTGAAGGAGTTGCAGGCATCCAGTAATACTGCCCCTGTAAGTCTGTCGATGGCATGCATCGTACAAACCACGGTAGGTGTCCGCTAGGACCGCAGATCCCCAGATGTAGGCTGGGATGTCATCAAGGTTGGCGCCCAACTGACGAGCAATCCACACGATGTGCGGAAAGATGAGGTCTCCGACGGTCATCGTGAACATGACACCACCCAGCAAGTAGTAGAGGTACACTTCGTAGTGGCGCCCTAAGGTAGCTTCGTCGGCATCAGGTGGGCATAGATTGTATTCCTGCAATCCCTGTAGCCAAGTCATGGAGACACCATTTTCCTTCCGTACGTATGGGACACCGAACCTGCATGAACTCCGGATTAAGAGAGTCGATAATATCGTGCACATTACAAACATGAAATAACGTTATGTCATGTAATACCTCTCCGCGATGTAGTGCTGCCACTGTTGTCTGCTGGGGCGAGGAAGAAACAACGGCTGTCCTCTGATGGGCAGACCGGTTAGCATGGCCACGTCATTCAAAGTGATGGACATCTCACCGAACGGTAGATAAAAGGTGTGTGTCTCCGACCGCCATCAGTCGACGAGACCAGCGAGAAGTGCACGATCGATGGCAGGCATGGGTGTGGTCAAGCCTCCTCCGAGCTGAGCCCCATCCATGAGGAGCGCAAACGGTAGTAAACCTGCACGAGCTAGTGGAATGTGGAATCGATAGTCTAGCTTTTTTTATCTTGTGCAACGATCGGTAGAAGAGAGGGGGCAACTGAAACGTTAACGATAAAGTGGTTATGCGTCTTCAAAAAAAGTGATGCCAAGTAATATAGTAATGCGTCGGACCGTAGTTCCTACAGAAATTGCCCTCGCACGATGTGGGGCATCGATTGACTCACAAAGAAGCTCTGGAACTACAATGGTCGTCATCACGTGCTGCTGAAAGGAAACGACTCATAATATACAAGTATATTTAGACAAACTTGAAAATTTTAACAAACTAAACACCGACGAACTAATCACGCTGTCTTCGCACTCTCCTCACGCTGTCTTTGCGCTCTCCTCGTGAACACACTGCATCGCCATCGCTCTGCGTGGAGGATTTATATTGAGAAAAAGAGAGAACAACGACTTGACATGTCGCTGCTTTCGGCGCTGCATGCAACCAATAATCACGCCCGCTGCTTTCGGCGCTGCATGCAACCAAAATCGCTGCATGCAACCAATAATTGCCGGGGATTGGGCTTAGCTGAAATCTAAAATTTCGGATATGGGGTGGGGGGCCCATACCCGAAATCTGAAATTTTGGTTATGCGTTAGCCGGATTTTGAGGTTTCGGGAAAGTTTAAACGGATTTTCAGGTTTCGGATATGGTTGGGCTATTGGTAAATACGCAAATATGTTGTATCGATTTGTAATTACAGACCGTATTTTATAGTGTATTCAAAAATTCCTAATACACCCGAACAACAGTATGTCCCCTCCAGCGTATGCTACGCATCCAAAACTCACCATGTTTCCAGCTTGTCGTGTGTCGTATATACTCGCCAAGTCGCCATCAGATGAGTGGATTGGCACTGTTCATGGTTGTTGTCGTTAACCTGAAGGTCCTGCACACGAAGAACAGCCAGAAGGCTCAGATTACGCGCTGAATTACTTTGGAGTATTTTTTCTTAGGATTCGCTTTGCATCATTCGATTTTTTTCTTTCAAAATAAACTGAATTTCTAACCTTCATATCGTGTTTGAGGATCGTCTTCGCCGAATGCCCCTTTTCTGTTTATTACAGTAAGGAGGAGATGTGCCAAAGGCGAGGCTAGCAACGAGAAAGAAATGAGGAGAAGAACACCGGCGAGGTGGTGGCGCGGGAGGAGGAAGAAACAGTGTGCGGTGGCGGATATGAATGAGGGTGGCGGCCGCCGGTAGTCACACACACCGGCAGAGGAGAAGGTGTCGGCAAGGACGGCACATGCGAGGTGCGTGGCGGCGTCGGGATGTAGCTAGTGAACCAGCAACGGATTTTGAAGGGGGATAAAACACTCGGCTATCGTACAGGCAGCCCCATCTTTCCTCAGCTCTCAAACAAGCTAGCTAGAACTGCCGATCAAACAGAACATACACATACATGATACATCCGACGGAAAGCACAGATGCTACACGCCGTACACGGTCGTGCCCTGTATATATCCATGTACGCGCACACAAACATGTGCAGATCTACTCGATCACCTGTATTCTCTGTACGTACTTACTGTTAGGGTTCATAAAACCGGCGAAATCCGTGGTTTTCGTGCGTACCGTTGCGACTCGAAATCAAAAACCGTTCGGTAAACCGATCTATTAAAAAAAAAATTGAAAAAATTTATGCACTCAGTTTTCCGTGAAAAACCGCTCACAAAAACCGTTTTGCGATGAACATTCCATTGGCAGCGGTTTTTCGCGAAAAACCGAGGTTTTTTTTATTTTTTTTGAATTTTACAAAAAAAAATTGATTTCCTAACTCTTCGGTTTTTGACGGTTTTCGAGCAGTTTTCCGAGCGATTTTTGCGGTTTTCATACCACGAATTTTGAAATTCGGTTTTATTAACCCTGTTTACTGTACCCTACCTGCAGTTGGCATGCGGGCACCTCGGCTCACAGGCTCACACACACACTACCACTATACTAGCTAGTTAATACAAAAGGGCACGGTGATGCAGATAGCAACGCGATTGCCTATGTAACAAATATTTATGTCGTCCGAAGCATTTCTATGTGTGACTCTTCCAATAAAGTTACAAAAATTTTGAAACAAAGAAAAAATAAATAATAACTATCATTTTTTATTTGTATTTTAATATTTATACAACTTTCAAACAATAATACATAAATCACTGCTCTATTTAAGAGGATCGGAGAGTCCATGTATGCCGCAAGAGCTAGCAGTAAACTGTATACTTGTTTCGGAGCCGGACAACTAAGCTGCGACATGCGTGACGTACGCAATTCAAGCCCTGATCGCGTACTATACAGTCTCTCCTCCGTTTGTAGAACAATCAATCTCTTTCCTCTTCCGCATCTTAGATGACATCACATTCATACACAGGCAGACAGCTCAAGTTCCTCTTATTCCGTCGATCGAGTACTGGTTTCACACGCCGGCGTTATCTGGATTCTTGTTTGCACGTGAGGACTAATATAAAACTCGGTGATTTATTAGTGTGATCGAGTCGGCATGCACGGATGCGGCGAGGCCCGCCCGATCGTCTCGGAAAGAAAGAAAGAAAGAACGACGAAGCGACGGGCGGGTGGCTGGCGCCGCGCGAACGAGTACGTCTCCCAAGGCATGGGAGCTAGGTTAGTGACGCCAAACAACAAAGTGCGTGCCCGAACGGCGTCGCTGGTTCAAAGTTAAATAGCTGGGATGGCACTATTTATCCCGGTAGAGATGAAATCAATCTAAGTTTATATTAAGTTGAAGGGATGATAGATAGATGGAATGAATCAAATTTTTGTTTGGTTAGTAGGATGAAAGCTGGGTAGGTTCATCCAGGCAATTCATAAGATGACCTTATCTAGCATCTACGAATTGCCCTCATCCATCCATTTATCCAAACAAACAGCAGATAAGTGGAAACCACCCTTTGCATATTTTCTGAATAGTTTTGTCATAGACATAAGATATATTTTACGTTTCAATATAAAAATAAGTGTGGTATTTTGTAACAACATAAAAATTTTGCTATTAAATAAAGGTTAAAATAAATAAATAAATAAAATTAAAAATATTATAATATTGGCTTCTATGAATTTTTAGAGAATAATTCAATTCTCTAGATTTTCCTAATATTTATTTTGATTTTTTGGGGATTTTTCTGTGAATTTTATGAATTTTTTAAATGGCTATTCCTATTTTTTAGAAATTAAAAGTAATTTATATATATAAATAAAAACCAAATTTAAGTTGGAAATAATTTTATTAAGTTTAAAATGTCTCTGGAAATTTCAGTGAATTTTCCCCAAAATTTTGAACTTTATTTGACATTTTTCAAAGTTAAAAATAATTTTTAGCATTTTAAAATCAATAGCTGTACGAAAAATAACAATATAATATTATTTAAAAATATTTATTCGAGTTTTATTTGATGGAATGGTTGTCTATGAAAATTCCAGAATTTATGATGATTTAATTGCTATTTTTTCGAATTTAATCTGAATTTTCAGTGAAAAATTAATTGCTTTCGGAATTAATTATTTTGGAAACTGTTCATACAACCCGATCCACTTCCTTCGGCCCACCTGTGTGCTACAGTAAAATCGAAACCGTCAACCCGCATTGAAAATCCACTATTTCATCGTTTAAACTCCAGCGAACTCGATTACTATTCTCACCATAATTTCGGTGAGCATTTTCTGACGATCCGCTGGTCCAATTGCCCTATAAATTGAACCACATGTTCCTCTCCTTATTCCTCACATCATTAGCTTTGAATTGTTCCAATCCATCCAACGGATCTCCCTGCACAAACCATTCTTTCTGAACTCCGACGAACTTTTAGCGAACTCTCGTGGCCACTCCCGACCTCCATTCGGCCTTAAATTTTTACTGAAGCTTTCTCTCGGAGAGCCGAAAGAACTTGCTACCGACGATCCTGATCACCTACCCTTCGATCCAAGCAAGTTGCACGTATTGACCATATTAATCCCAGTTTTTAAATTATAATTTGTTTTAAATGTAATTGCGTGCATTAATTGTATCAAATATAGTTTAAACCAAGTTTAAAATGAATGGTTACGCCCAGAATGATTTATGTCCACATTTTTTAATTTGATTCCATGGTACCATTGAAAAATTAAGATTATACTTATATATATTATGATAATTAAAATAATTGGAGAAACGCTTAGACTTTTTAAAACCAAAAACTAGGTTTTTTTGAGAATTTGTGCCAAATAAAGTCTGGTAAAGTGAAATTATGCTTTGAATGCTATGAAAAGTTATGATAACTGAAAATGTGGGTTTAGACTGGACGAGAATGGTTGAGTGGTGGTTTTTGGGTTTGCTAAAAAGCTTGTCTAGTTAATTAAGGACCGGTCTGTGAGCTACTGAATGTAAAATGCAACCATGGTACCAAAAGTCTGGTATGGAACAGACCTAACTAATTAATTTGCAAAGTAACAATGTCAGTTGTGCCATTTGGCTGTTTGAGTGGCGCAAGAGAGGGCTTCTAGACTAAGCTTTCTAACCCTACCAACGGTGGAACCTTAGCGGGCATAACTGCTTGGGATGGCGCATTGTAAAGGCCTTATCATTATCTCTCTGCCGCACACCTAAGCAAATGTGTTAATAGTTTGGCAACAAGAAATGATCATGTCTTATGGGTAAAGTTGTACAACCTCTGCAGAGTTAAAACTAATATATTAGCCTTGCCCGCAGTCATGGGCATGCCGAGCAAATCTTTCACAGAATAGATTTTGATGTTTTCAAAAAATGAGTTCACAAAAGTGAATTTCAGGTGGATTGATTCTATTGTGGGAAAGTTGGTTGAGCTTCCAGACGGATTCCTGTGATACAAGTTGTTTAAAAAGAAATTATTTATTACTTAAAATTATGCCATTGAAAAATTACTTAAAGTATTAAAGAACTTACTTTATGCAAAATTCAACCATATGACCTTCCTTTGTCAGCTCTACATTATATGTATCTCCCGTATAACTTGTGAGTACTTTCAGTACTCATCCTTACTTTGTTTTTGTTTTTAGAGGAGTATCCCTACGATGGTGAGGACTAGGATAACTAGATCGCTGCCCCAGTTGATTGCTTGTGGCAATTCTATTGGGCTTTACTACTGGTTTTATTTTGCTTCCGCTGTAATCTTTTATTTAGCCTGCGTGCCACCTTTAATGTAAACTCTGATTATTAATAAAATGCGATGGATATGTTGTGTTATCATCTTTGTTGTGTGTACTAGCTTTTTCTGGACTAGTACATAATACACAGAGAATTTTGAAAGTATTTTTTTCAAGGTCCGACATGTTTCTTTTATATCCCTAATAAAATAAGTATCTAGATTTACTTAAAATTCTTTGTATGTATGTATTAAATATAATACTTAGATATAATAATTAAGAATAATCTAATTATTTTTAATATCTATTTAGACTATATGATGAGAAAATATATCTTATAAACTTGGCCGGGGAAAGTAATCAGTATACACAGCGCACGCACGTTTGCCTACTTCTTTCTTCGTTTGTTTGCCCAGCCAGGCTTGGACTCGCCGACATAGCCACGCGGCCCACGCAGCTCCCAACCCCCGCCCCTCCTCTCCTATTAAAGGCCGTAGCCTGCCCCGCCCTCTCTCGCCCATCAGAAACCAGGCTTACGTAACAAGAGGAACGGCACGGCAGGCCATATTAGAGAGAAAGCAACATAAAGGAGATCGAGAAGCTTCGATCGATTATTTGGCCATGGATGATCGGAGGGGACGGCGAGGGGACGAGGAGGAGTGCCGCGTTGGGCTGCTGAACGGCGTCGCGAAGGAGGACTGGCAGGTGGTGGCCAACGGCGGCTGTCAGGGCGAGGAGGAGAAGGGGGACAAATCCAAGCTCGGGAGGAGAGTATGGGAGGAGTCCAAGAAGTTGTGGGTCATCGTGGCGCCAGCCATCGTCAGCCGCGTCGTCACCTACAGCATGAACGTCATCACGCAGGCCTTCGCCGGCCACCTCGGCGACCTTGAGCTCGCCTCCATCTCCATCGCCAACACCGTCGTCGTCGGCTTCAACTTTGGCCTCATGGTACGCCCGCACGCACCTTCACTCCTCAACATCTCTAAAGCTCGTGTGGTACATATTTTTTAACTAAATAATCAAATAATATTACATGTTTAAAAAATAACATTACAAACTTGAATTGCCACCGTAAGGGAGAAGTATGTAATGGTTCCTGATAGTTTCTTTTTTATTCGAGAGAGAGAGAGAGAGAAGAGAGCATGTGTCGTAATCAACAGCCTATACGTCCGTATACTGTATTTTTTAGAGAAAAGGAGAGGGAAGACAGACGAACACCACAAACTCATATTTATATATTAGTAAAGATAGTTGGGTAGAAAATCAAATAGATAGTTTCCGTGGTTGGTTCGTTGCATTCATGCTATCTTTGGGCGCAGCATCCCAATATGGTTAAGATTTTCTCTTTTGTTTACTGAACGGCTGACATTAAATATTTTCAAGACAATGTGCTGTAAATTGGTACTATAATTGTAATCGCCAAAAAAGAAAGCTCTTTCTGTGCTGGCTTTCGATCACCATAGTAAACTCTGGGGCCATACATTACTACAGAGTGGCATGGATTGCCATGGAAAGTAGAGCTTAAGCCAGCGTGCAACTTTGCTACCCACTCGATTTGTACGGTGCATGTATGTATTTCTGCATTGTAGCAGGGACCAGCTAGTTTTTGTGGCATTGGGTTTCTCAATACAAGATGCAACAGCTGATCGAAGATACTCGTCCAGAAAATTGTGGACGGTTTTTGCGTTGCAACGGCTGTGTACACCCGGGTAAGTCTTTAAACGTCACGCTGGGTCTAATTACACCAGAGACGTACGTGCTGATAGCTCTAGGTGGAAACATAGTGCCAAACCGAAGAACGAGTGATCAAGTGCATCTCTACTTCTTCGACTATGATATGGTTGGTCTTCCGGCAACCTACTAACTTTTCCATTTGTAGTGCGTCCTCTTCCCTCTGCTTTCTGTCAAGTGATCGAAATGGTCCCGATGGCACTAAAAAATATGATGATAAATTGATCGGTTTAAATACACACGAACGTCGTGTTCAAAAGGTTCGAAACGTGTCATCCGATTTGATCCTATAATCGGCGAGATAGATTGATAAATGTAAATCTTCCCAAAAAAGGCAATGCGCAACAGAATCGGAGAAAATCAAACCTGACGTAATCGGAGAAGATCAACAATCGGTGACGCACAACTTTATTGATCAACGACAAATTACAAGAGATCTAAATTAAAAGACTACTCCTAGTTGACAGAAAAAAGTAGATACAAGTTGTTTGATTGATTGGTTGTTATTTTTTGCTTGCCCTTGATCCATTTTTATAGTGCATAGTCCGATCGTATCCTTCTCTAATACTTTACCAGCCGTGATCCGTATCGACCTGTATACAGATACAATTTCATCTTTGAATCAATATCGGTTATAATTCTATTTTCAACTTAACTTTTCCTTTTTTACCGATATTGGCAAGAAATATCCATTTTTATTCTTTATCTGACAGCGATGCCTTCGAATTTTCTACGCAGGAGTAATGTGTATTTCAGTGGCTAGAGGCATTCCATGCTTGTGTCGTCCCTGTTCTGGATTAGCATCCACTGACTCGCCTCCTCTTATCTTCATTCCTGAACTTTGGGCGGCCCCACGGACTGGATGCTGATTTGCGTCATTTGGCTGGGATAGAAATTTGGGCGTAATGGGGATAAAAAACAAATTGGCGCCGATTATGAACTTTCCCTTTTATGATTTTATTGGTGGAAACATCTGGAAGCATATTATATGTTCCTCGAGAGCGCAACGCAGAATCGATTGGCATGCATGATGGTCTCTGTCCACAAGACACCGGAGGTCCCCGTGGCCTCGAGTCTCAGTAGGACGTAGGGCAAAGCTGCTCTGTTCACATAATAATAATAATAATAATAATAATAATAATAATAATAATAATAATACCTCTATTATACGCGGAAGAATTCTCAAACACAGAAGCTGCTCACGTCACATTTTTTTTGCAAGAAAACCCTTCAGAAAATCCGTAATTGCGGAAGAGTCCCTTCACCAGTTTTTTTGCAAAAAGGACCCTGTGAATTTTAAAATCGCAAACAGATCCTTTCACGGTTATTTTGCAAAAAAGGACCTCGTAATACCCTATTATACGCGGAAGAATTCCCGAGCGTAGAGGCTGCCCACGTCATGTTTTTTGCGAAAAACCCTCTAAAAAATCCGTAATTGCGAAAGGGTCCCTCCATCGTTTTTCTTTGCAAAAAACACCCAGTAAATTTCAAAATAGCAATCAGGTCCTTCCACCGGTTATTTTGCAAAAAAAAACCCGTAATTCTGCAAATTTGACTCGGGCGCCGGTTCTTTGACCCGAAAGATTTTGAAATCGCGAACAGGTCCTTCTATCGGTTATTTTTCAAAAAGAACCCCGTAGTTCCACAAATTTGACATGTGTGCCGGTTCTTTCGATCCGAAAGATTTGTAATTGCGTTTAGATCCGGTTATTTTGTAAAAAAAAATTACTCTTCCACATATTCAACACGGATACCGGTTCGGACCAGATTTTTTCGCGACGCGGCATCTTGTGCAACTCTACCTAGTTTATTTTAGTCGGGAAACATGCATGTGATGTGAGAACTGAGAAGACTCCAGAAGGAGCTCTCGATCTATTCTTGGAAAGTGGAAGAATAGAGGCGCGCTTGAGCTATGGATTTATAACTTCCTTTCCATCTTCTTGCAACATCGAAAAAATGCCTCCATTTCACCTGTCGACGTTTGCATCAACTGTGAACAGTGTGCAAGAGACCCTTCCATTCTTTTTTACTTACATTTTTTTTTCATGGTCTGCGGATAAGACTTTAACTGTTACTTTTTAAACATTTAAATTAATATGCACTAATAAAATTGTAATATTATAAAAGTATTTTTAACAATAAACATAATGATATAATATTTATATAGCCAATCTTGATAATTTTAAACTTATTGATGATTAAATATTAGAAAGATTCTTGGACTTCAACTAAAAAGAAACGGTGTCGGTATTTATTGCATCTGCATATATACGGGCAAGTAAAAAAAACTAAATTATCTTTTCCTGAATTACGTGCTCAACCTGATAATTTACTGTGAGTCTGTGTGTAAGTGCTAGTATATGATCTGCTCGTTGCCACACCACGTCCGAAAAATGCAAATGCAATTAAGTATGACCATTGTATCTGACACTGCACTAACTGCATTAATTGCTCGTGGCTTTGGCATGATGACTCTGTGCAGCTTGGCATGGCGAGCGCGCTAGAGACGCTGTGCGGGCAGGCGTTCGGCGCGAAGAAGTATCACATGATGGGGGTGTACATGCAGCGGTCATGGATCGTGCTCCTAGGGTGCGCCGTGCTGCTGCTGCCCATGTACTTCTTCGCGGAGGACGTGCTGCTGCTGACGGGTCAGTCGCCTGAGCTGTCGGCGATGGCGGGGCGGGTCTCCGTGTGGTTCATCCCGCTGCACTTCTCCTTCGCCTTCCTCTTCCCGCTGCAGCGGTTCCTGCAGTGCCAGATGAAGAACTTCGCCTCCGCCGCCGCCTCCGCCGCCGCGCTCTGCATCCATATCCTCGTCAGCTGGCTCTTCGTCTCCAGGTTCCAGTTCGGGCTCGTCGGCATCGCGCTCACGCTCAACTTCTCGTGGTGGGCCACCGCCGGCATGCTCTTCGCCTACGTCGCCTGCGGCGGCTGCCCGCAGACGTGGCACGGCTTCTCCCTGGAGGCGTTCGCCGGCTTATGGGAGTTCGTCAAGCTCTCCACCGCGTCAGGCGTCATGCTATGGTACGTAACTTTTTTCACGTACTCCGTACACGTCTTCTGCTCTGCAGTCTCAAACCCCATATCTACATATGGTTCATTTTTCGCCACACAAATACGTGTACAAAAATCTTTTACTGTGCATGAAAGTAGAGCTGTGTTAGTGAAGTCAAGGTCATCTAGTGGCTAATGCTGGTTGCATGTGATTTCTGCTTGATTCCACTGCTGTGCCGACGTTCTCGAAAGCGGTCGATAGGGCGTCAGATTCTCCTACGCATAAGCATTTCAAAGATGAGACTTCTGAGTGAGTATAATAACGTTTCAATTTTTTTTTAGAATGACAAAAGGGCAACGATAACGTTTCATTTGTACTTCTTTTCGTCGACTGGCCCCAAATTCGACCGTTGTGGTAGTGTTGTGATAGTCCATAGCATTCTGGATTCGCATACCGTCACTCTAGCTGGACCATCGTATCTTCCCACATATCTTGAACAATGGAACCTGCAGCTGCTAGACTGCACCGGCCCTTCAAAAAGGCGTCAAAACCCTAATCAGCCTGACTTGCTGGTATTGATGGAAAGACCGTAATAATAGAGTTTTCCATACAGTTTGCACAACTAAGAAGAGATTGTGCAATCGGTCAAAGATGAGACTTCTGAGTGAGTATTTGCAGAAGCGAAGCATCTCAAAAACCTGTTACACCGTCTTCCCTAGTGATTTCACTCTTTTGCTTGGTTCTTCTTCTTCTGCCGCCTCAAATCGCTTGCTTTTTTTTATCTTGGGTGCAGTCTCCTACACCTTGTAATCTTTAAAAATAATGTGCCTTTTTTTCCCTCTTCTTAATATAATCACAGCTCGGCTATTTTTTTAAAAAACGTTTCATTTGTACTGACTTAACTGGTTTGTACACAGCTTGGAGAACTGGTACTACAGAATACTCATCTTGCTGACCGGAAACCTCAAGAACGCGGCTATTGCGGTGGATGCGCTCTCCATCTGGTAACTGTTATTCTTCGTGTAGTTTTTCTTTTCAGTTCCCCAAAGTACTCGCTAGGATAACAACATCAAGAGTAATTTCAATCTGATGAACGCGAATTGATGGCTAGGATTTGATCGGTCTTGATTCTGACAGTGTATTTCTGTTTTTCTCGTGGACAGCATGACGATTAACGGATGGGAGATGATGATTCCTCTGGCATTCTTCGCGGGCACTGGGTACGCACTATTATTGTCTTACTCCTCTTCGTTACTTCGTATACTTCGTGCTCATATACGTATAAAGAATGATCTGCTACTACAACAATCACCAATTTATTTCCATCCATTCAATTCCTGTGCCATTCATCTGGATGTTTTCACTGCTGCCCCAGCTAGGCAGTAGTGCAATGTGTGCTTAATTGTGCAGTGCAGGCATGTTTTTTTTTACCATTGGGTCAGTTTCAGAGTTCCAGCCAGGTTCGCAAAATCGACGAAAATCGGTGGAAAATCACGATTTTCGGTTGTATCGGCGCGGCTCGGCTTCTAAATCCGTTCGATAAACCGATCCAATTCAAAAAAAATTAAAAAATTCGAAAAAAAATTATGCTACATAAACCGTCGGAAATCGGTGAAAATCGACGAAAATTGCTAAAAAAACCTTCCGCCAAAAAGTTCAACACGTATGTCGATTTTCCACGGAAATCGGCCGATTTTCTATGAAAACAGACGATTTTTTTCTTTTCAAAAATTTTGATTTTAAAATTCTACGATTTTTGACTCGATATTTCCAATTTTCAAAATTTGAATTTCGCCCGATATTTCTCAAACCGATTTTGTTAACCCTGGTTCCAGCACAACATTCACTGCTGTACAATAAAGGCGTCTACCCTTGGCACTTGCCGCGTGTACAGTAGATGATCCCTAGCAGAGTATGAATCCAGCGAAAGCTATGCCCATAAGCAGGGTTTACTGTATCGTTAATAATGACCGCGTTTTGATTTATGAAACCGCTTTGTAAATTGGTAGAATTTAAATTTAAATTAAAAAACAAAAAAATTGGAAAAATTTATGAATAAGTGTTAAATTTTTTTTTAAAAAAATTATGTGAGGTTATGAGGAAATTATAATTATACTGTAAAATTTTTAGATCATTATCAGACCTGTGTATCTTTTTAAAATTCTGAAAGTGCTATTGGTAGAATATATGCACTTTTGTTTTTGATTTTCTAGGGGAATAAATTAAGTCTAATATTTCTAAACATTTTTGTGTGAGGTCCTATGGAAATTATAATTATTATATAAAATTTTCAAATGATTATCATATATGTCTATTTAAAAAAAAACTAAAAATGCTACTGTCTTTGTATATGCTTTTGTGTTTTTGGTTTTATAGGGAAAGTAAATGAAGTACAATATTTCTGAAACTTTTACTACATGATCCTTGGGCACTATTTATGATTCCGTTAAAATTTTAGAGCATGATCATGCTTGTAAATTTTCATAAAAATCTGACAGTGTCTCTATTTCTCTTCACTAATTGCTTTTTTTTATATTTTCCAAAAGCACTAAAGGAATTAAAAAATTATTGAAATTTCTTTGAGGTGTTTTATATATTAATTAGTATTTATACATATTTTTTGCAATTTTATATAATTTTTCCTGATTTTTTTTCAAATTTTCTTGTGTGTGCCGAAAATCGAATAAAATCTTCCAGAAACCGAAAAATCACTCAAAAATTGGTAAAAATTTGAGAAAACTGTTCGGTTTCAATTTTTTTTATGTTGTTTGACCGCTGAGCTCAAAATTTTTGACATCGAACTTCTTCAATTTATACCAATTTTTGACCAGTTTTTACCGATAATCAAAAATTCGATATTGTGAACCCTGCAGTACATCCCCGTCTGGACAAGCAAATAATGATGCTCTACATGCTGGTCAACCAATCGAGCAGTTTTAAGTCCTATTAGAAGGAGTATATCTGTATGTCCTTTATCTATTTATGACCAGATGTAGTACTAGAATTCTTTAGGAGATAACAAAATTGACCGTACGGAGCTGATTCGAAACTCTAAACCGATCGGTAAACTGGTTAAATTTAAAAAATTCGGAAATAATTATGTTATGTAAACCGGTCGAAAATCGATAAAAATTGAATGATTTTCAATGAAAATCGCTCAAAAATCGGGCGCAAGAAAATTTCAATCCGCCAATAGGTTTTCATTGAAAATCGACGAAAATTGACCAATTTTCGATTTTTTAATTTTTTTTCAAACCGTTTGATTTCAAAACCCTTTGGTTTTTTTTATTATCGTTAGATTTTCATGATAAATCTGTGCTACCGGATCTTTGAATTTCAACCTCGATTCGATTTTGTAAACCCCGAGAGTTAGAGGACTTATTTTAAATAATACAATTTTTTATTCAAATTGCAAAGATATACGTCGATCTCAAAAAATTACAAAAATATACTTTTATCGCCCGTACATGGGGCGATCGCCCCATACACGGGCGATCGGTGCGGTTATCAACGCGCCATATTTTCTTTGTCTACGGTCAGTTTCTAAAGAAAATCATAACGTTTTCATATTATGTCGGATGGAGATGAATTTTATATGAAAATTGTAGCTCTCAATGGGTTCTACAACTTTTGTATACAATTTTTTTTTTCATTTGAATCCATTTAGATAGCCAAAAACAGGATAGAAGTTTCAGATCTAAAAACAGATCTATTTTTATATCTGAACATTCTATCCCATTTTTTACCATCTAAATTGATTCAAATTGAAAAGGTTTATATACAAAAGTTGTAGATCTCGTCGAGAGCTACAATTTTCATATAAAGTTCATCTCCATCCGACATCATATAAAAAGTTATGATTTTTTTAGGAACTGACCGTAGACAGAGAAAATATACGGGCGACAAAAGTATATTTTGTAATTTTTTTGAGATGAACGTATATTTTTGTAATTTGAATAAAAAATTATATTATTTAAAATAAAAATTCTGAATCTGAGACGTTTCTTTTGCAAGCAAGTCCAACACGAGGGCCCTCCAGTGTGGAGCGTGATAAAAGGAGAAATTTTTACGGTTCTAGCATCGAAAAAAAACAAATTTCGCTATTAGCCTCTAATCCAAAGAATTTACAAGAATAGCCTCCCTACAGTAAAATCCTGCGGACCGGATGCGCGGAAATTTTCTTTTATATTTTTTTCCTCATTTCCCGCGGACTGCGTCCGCGAGATTTTAGTTTTTTTTTTCTCCCACATCGCGCGGACTCCGTCCGCTGGAAATTTTTTAAAAATTTTTTGCCTTGGGAGGCGAGTTCCAGTAGGGGTGGGGTCAGATGCGTTACAGTGAACGAAAAAGATATTTATAAGGCCGTAACGAACTTGAAAAATTGTGAAATTTTTTGTGGAGGTTTGTGACATATCAATAATATTTCCATTAAATTTTGAGAAGATTATCACGTACGAGGAATTTTTAAAAATTCAAACATTACAACTGTCTGGATGAAACACTGACGAGTAACATTGAAGCGAACGAAAAATAGAACAAACCACGTTGATAAAATCTAAAAATTTTTGTGCGGGTTTTTGAGACATCAATTATACTTCCATAAAAATCTGAGAATATTATCACGTACAAGGAATTTATATAAATTCAAACTGTCTTGATGAAACAATGACTAGTAAGTTTGAAGCGAACAAAAAATGGAATGAACCACGTTGATAAATTCTAAAATTTTTGTGCAGGTTTTTGAGACATCAATTATATTTTCATCGAAATATGAGAAGATTATCACGTACGAGGAATTTTTAAAAATTTGAATATTACAACTGGCTTGACGAAACATTGACCAGAAAGTTTTAAGCGAACGAAAAATGGAACAAAACACGTTGATAAATTATAAAATTTTTCGTGCCGACTTTTGAGACATCCATTATATTTTTATAAAAATCTGAGAAGATTATCAAGTTGATGTCTCAAAATATAATCTTCTCAGATTTTTATGAAAATATAATTGATGTCTCAAAAATCGGCACAAAAATTTTTATAATTTATCAACGTGTTTTGTTCCATTTTTCGTTCGCTTAAAACTTTCAGTCGATGTTTGTCAAGCCGCTTGTAATATTCAAATTTTTAAAAATTCTCAAATGCGTGATAATCTTCTCATATTTTTATGAAAATATAATTGATGTCTCAAAAACCTGCACAAAAATTTTAGAATTTATCAACGTGGTTCATTCCATTTTTTGTTCGCTTCAAGCTTACTAGTCATTGTTTCATCAAGACAGTTCAAATTTATATAAATTCCTTGTAAGTGATAATATTCTCAGATTTTTATGGAAGTATAATTGATGTCTCAAAAACCCGTACAAAAAATTTCAGATTTTATCAACGTGGTTTGTTCTATTTTTCGTTCGCTTCAATGTTACTCGTCAGTGTTTCATCAAGACAGTTGTAATGTTTGAATTTTTAAAAATTCCTCGTACGTGATAATCTTCTCAAAATTTTATGAAAATATTATTGACATGTCACAAACCTCCACAAAAAATTTCATAATTTTTCAAGTTCGTTACGGCCTTATAAATATTTTTTTCGTTCACTGTAACGCATCCCACCCCACCCCCACCCCACCCCACCCCTACTGGAACTCGCCTCCCGAGGCAAAAAATTTTAAAAAATTTTCCAGCGGACGGAGTCCGCGTGATGTGGGAGAAAAAAATAAAAAAAATAAAATCTCGCGGACGCAGTCCGCGGGAAATGAGGAAAAAAATATAAAAAAAATTTCCGCACATCTGTTCCGCGGGATTTTACTGTAGGAGGCTATTCTTGTAAATTCTTCGGATTAGAGGCTAATAGCGAAATTTGTTTTTTTTTCGATGCTAGAACAGTAAAAATTTCATAAAAGGAAGCACCTGCCATTGCATGTCAAGTCAGTGGATGCTCCGGATATTGCAGGGAATTTTTTCAGTACAGTAGCCCCTTCCGGTTTTTGTGTGTGTAAAATTAGCTCCTTACAACTGATTTTTTTGTAAAACTAGTCTCCTGTACGAATGTGAAAGGCCTATCACCTGTCGTAGTTCTTTAGCTCGGAAGCTCGTCGCCAGCGTGGCTGCATAGCCAGGTGCGGAAGCCGGCCAAGCCCACCACGTTGCCGCAGTCGGGTAGCGTGGGACTAGCTTTCGCGCACGGCAAGCATGGCAACGACATGCCCTTCCGCGCACTGCAGGCGCGGACCTGTAGGCGAGCGCGAATGTGCAGTGTTGGAGCAGTGAGCGGTACACTGTGCATACAATGTTCATATGTTGTGCATGCACTGTACACTAAGCTTTGTAGTCACCGTTTTGCTTCCGCGCTGGCACGGCTTAGGAGGATTTCTTCTGTGTTCCCTAGCCGCGGTAGCGTGTCCTCCAGTATTCACGCCTGTTGTCATGGAGCGAGGTAGATTTCGTGCTCTCCGGACACGATAAGAGACACATGTTCTCTTCCGCATCTTCCGCGATGGTGGATAGGAACATTTTTATATAAAAGAAAATCTGTTAGAAAGCTAGACTTAAAATAACAATATACAAAGGCTATATATGCACTACTGCGCATGTCATCCTTTCAGACGAGAAAGGGGCCAATTGGCAACGGACACACAGGTGGCTAGGTAGGGGAACGTGCATGTTTTGGTCCAATGGCAACGGAGCCATTAGCGCCTGTCATCGTACCTCTACTATTTTTTGAAGTATTATTGGCACCAGCCGGTTTGAGCCGACTCGGTTTGCGGCTTAAGCCGAGCCGATTTGCTAAATCTTCTCAGAAAATAAGATAATTATGTTTAGATCCTTCTGATCATATTTTACGAAGAGGAGGATCCCGAATAAACGCCAAAAAAATGTAATTACGTTTAGATTATTTTGCCATTTTTTACGAAAATACCCTTTCGTTTATCAAATAAATGACAAAAAAAAGGTATAATTACGTTTAGCTCATTTTTTTACGAAAGTGACTTTTCGTTTATGTGAAATCGCGAATCCTTCGTGAGAGGACCCCGAACAAATGCGTAAAAATATTTTTTTAGACACATATAAAAATAATAACCGTGACGTGGCACGCCGCGCAGACATTCCTAGTTGTGCCTGTTAATGGCAACTTTTGGTTATGTTGTATGTGGGCCTGTATTGTAGTACGTACTCGTTGCCTTGTTGGGTCCTTTTCTATTTTTCTCTGTGCTGCTATTACACTAGTACCACAGTAGAGCGTGCTAATATATATAGGGATGTTGGTTGTGTGCTTGCAGAGTGCGGGTGGCGAACGAGCTGGGCTCCGGCAACGGGAAGGGCGCGAGGTTCGCGACGATCGTGTCCTCGGCGACCTCGCTGGTGATCGGGCTCTTCTTCTGGGTGCTCATCGTGGGCCTTCACGACAAGTTCGCGCTCATGTTCACCTCCAGCACCGTCGTGCTCGACGCCGTGGACACCCTCTCCTCCCTGCTGGCCTTTACCATCCTCCTCAACAGCATCCAGCCCGTGCTCTCAGGCACCAACCCAGCTCGGTCTCCTCTGCCGTTTGGGCGCAGTCTTTCTTGTTTAGGCCTTCCCGTGAGAGACCCAAGAGGCCCATGAGCAGCTAGTGCTAAGTGCTAACCATGGTCGTCTTGTCGAATCCAGGTGTGGCTGTTGGGTCTGGTTGGCAATCCATGGTGGCCTACGTCAACATCGGCTGCTACTACCTCATCGGCATACCCATGGGCATCCTTCTTGGATGGCTTTTCAACCTTGGCGTATTGGTACGTACACATTTTTCTCTCGCTTGACTTGAGTATGTTTATTTACTTTGCCGACTCTCTCTTTGCGCCTCCTAATTAACATTTTTGTGCTATACTTTCGCAGGGAATCTGGGCGGGAATGATCGGCGGAACCGCCGTCCAGACGCTAATTCTGGCCATCATAACCATTCGCTGCGACTGGGATAAGGAGGTGAGCCAGCTTTTTCTACGACCAGTGTTTGTTTCGAGGGATCTCAATTTAAGATACATGCATCATCGTAAGATCATCCCATAAAATAACATCATTCCTTATTTTGTATTTATCTCATACTTACGAGAGATGGCGTGATGATGGATCGACCTATTCCATTCCTTAAATAAAAAAGTGAGTTAAGTTAGAAACTGGGATTAGAAGTTAGGTTAGAAACTGGGATTATATGATTCATTCAACGTCCGGTTCCTCAAACCAGACACACACACATGATCCATTATATGCAGCTAATAAGAAAATGATGTTTTTGCTCGTCATTCAGAGCTAGTACTAGCTAGCACTGATATGTTTGTCACTGGGATGTCGTTGGCAGGCCATGATCGCAAGCACGCGCATGGACAAGTGGTCAGAAGTCCGGTGATGGGAGAACAATTGACTCGGCGTTTGGAGTACACGCGAGCATCGGTCGTGTGCGTGTGTTGCATGCATCCGGGCTCATCACCGAAATTTATCATGTGGATGGCTGGATCATGGCCAGCCTGAACGTGGGAGAGGAGGCTTCGCTCGATTCGGCTCGTGGTGGCTTGTTGGTTTCGTTGCGTGCCATTCTGTAATCTTGATCTTCTGATGCCCTGAAACAATATTACTTCTCGATCGTGTTCAAGCTATACAAGTAGGGCCAAAAAAATAAAAAAGAAAAGAAAGTAAAACCGATGGATGATCTAATCTAAATGAATCAATCGTATAACTTTCTTTTGGCTGTTGACTTCCCTGCAGAAATTATTATTTGCCTTTGACGGGAAAAAAATTATAAGATTCTTTTGGATTGGCCCAATACATTCCTGGCCCATACGAAGCCCAATAGCAAGAGAGCGGAAAGGAGAAATTTCAAGGGAGAATCATTTGTCCCGTTTTAGTTGTTGCAATTGATTATTTGTCTCGTTTATTTTACTGATATATTTTAAAGTTCATATGTCAGTAAGATATCACGGGACAAATAATCAATGATACAAGTAAACGAGGAGAAATAATCAATTATTCCAAATTTCTGCTCCCCGTTTGCTCAAACGCTTTACTAATCCGCAGTTTTCCTCTCGCGTCGCAGGCTCGTAGCCCGGTCCCCTCCCGTTCCACGCGTCTTCCCCTCGCGAACACCAAACCCTGACTGTAACAACCTCTACATCCCCAAACTTAATTTGTAGTAGTGACACGCTGCTCAACAGTTTCCATCATGTTATAGGTAATTAGATAGTTAAAATAAATAATTTTAATATTTGATATGGCTTCAATACGTATCTAACATATACGATGACATAGCTCAGCCTATCTCAACCACCTAAAGGGTAATCCTAGCCACTCGAGAAGAGCAAAACACCAACATCAAGGTTACATTATGGAACTATATTGACGTTCTAGATAAGAATGGTTCGTCTAGAGAAAATATGAAATAAAAATGTAAATATTGAAAATATGTTATCACTAGTAGCTACTATAGAGTCAAACGCACTTACTAAAAATTACTAATGGTGGTTGAAAGGTATATCCAGAAATGACGATAGCTACTCTTGCTTAGCTTATAAGTGAAGTTCCAAATGCTGCGGTATATATTCCTATTTTATACTTTACATTATTTTAGTTTGATAAATATGTAGAAAAATAAAAATAATATATGTATATTATTATTTAAGCACCTCTCGGAGGGGTATCGTTGCGTCGGGCATGTCGATATTTTAGGTGCCTGTGTCGACTGTCCGTGCATCATAGTCATAGCCCCCAAATCGCCTCTTGTCCACCGTGTCGCTGCAATTCGCCTGATGAAGGTTGGATCAGGAGGTCCTGACTTGTGCCCCACGCCCTTCCAAGCCACTGATTTGATAGCGAGTGGAGCCGTGTCGCCGCGGCCGCCGTCGTCTCAGCGAATTAGCTCCGCGTGGTCTCGGCCGGCGAATGGATACCATACCCTTGAAGACGACGACGAGTTGGCGCGGATGGTGGGGCGGAGTTGTTGGAGCAGCTGTGTGGGGGGTTTGTATCTCGAGGAGGCTTCCACGAGTTCTATGCCTATTAAGGTTGTAGAGACCTTCGATCGTATGCTGTGGTGAGCTTTCTTTTTCCTATACTTTCTATTGCTCTTCCCTTGTTGATGATTAATTTGAGCTTTTGTGGCTGTTCACTCTAGGTTTTTTTTGTGCGAGGGAAAAGAAAGATATATTACCCAACATAAAGGAGTATTACAATCATTGAGCACCAATTGCCTGTTCAGTACAGGGAGGAACTCCAACTAACCACACCGTCAAGCTTTTGGAGCGTAAGGCGTGATGTGCTGGCTCATTGTTACGGTCCTGACCGGAGCTGTGGCGATGTGGAGATCAGAGACCGGGGTTGGGGATTTGAGAAGAAAAACTTAGAGAGGAAGGGAAGGAGTAGAAAGCAAGAAAAGAGTTCATTCTCATTAGCAATTGCCAAACTCCAGCGAATACACTATCTTTTAACGTTCGGTTTGTTACGACTCAGCATTTCAAAGTTACATGGGCTTCGCCTTCTTGCGGCCCAACAAGCCAAAGCTACTTGTCCCCAACGCTCCCCTGACAATAGGTCGTTACACTCCCCCCCCCCCTCCTAAGACCCGGCTTGACCCAAAGCCGAGGACAAGGGAAATTGTTGTCGAATGCCAACTGAAGATTCCCATGTAGCGAATTCTTCTGGTAATCCTTGCCACTGGATGAGTTCCTGAACAACTGGAACCCCACCTCGTTGAATCACCCGACGCCCCAAAATCCCCGCAAGTAGGACAACCACTGAAGATTCAGCTCCAATGCAGGCAATGTCAGCGCTAATGCGAGTAGTAGGAGGAATGTATTTCTTCAACTGTGAAACATGTATGACTGGGTGAATCTTGCTGTCGGGTGGAGGATCCAACTTGTAAGCCACAGTTCCCACTTTCTGAACAACTTTATAAGGTCCGTAGAACCGGAATGCAAGTTTTTGATTATGTCGAGCTGCCATGGATGTCTGGATATACGGTTGCAGCTTCAAATACACCAAATCGCCCACCTCAAATGATCTTTCAGATCGATGCTTGTCGGTTTGAAATTTCATTCGTTGCTGAGCTTGAAGCAGCTGTTGCTGAAGGAGCTTGGTTAATAATTCCTGCTCCTTAAGCCAATCTTCCAAATCAGGTATTGTGCAAGCATCTGCTCTGGAGATACCAAAATGGCGAGGAGGATGACCGTATAACACTTCGAATGGAGTTCGCCCTAACGCCGAATGGTAATTAGTGTTATACCAAAATTCTGCAAGAGGTAACCATTTAGCCCACTGTGATGGCCTTGAATGTACCGCACACCGCAGATAACTTTCCAAACACTGGTTTAAGCGCTCGGTTTGACCGTCAGATTGAGGGTGATAAGATGAACTCATATGCAATAAGGTGTCAATCAACTTGAAAAGTTCTTGCCAAACATTGCTAGTAAAAATCCGATCCCAATCAGAAATAAGCACTTGAGGTATACCATGCAACTTATAGATATGATTAAGGTATTCATGAGCGACCTGGAAGGCTGTAAATGGATGCTTCAGTGGGATAAAATGCCCATATTTCGAAAACTTGTCAATAACCACCAGGATAGCATTGAACTTGTTAGAAGGAGGAAGGCCCTCAATGAAGTCGAGGCTGACTACAGACCAGGCCTGAGAAGGAATTGGCAACAGTTGTAACAACCCCGGCAATTTTACATGTTCCGTTTTAGCCTGTTGACAAACTTCACACCCTTGAACAAAGGCACGAATGGTTTTCTTCATGTTCGGCCAAGCAAACAGGTTCTTGATTCTGTGATAAGTACCTTGAACCCCGGAATGACCCCCAATGCCACTACGATGAAGTGCTTGCATAACATGATCTTGAGCTAATGTGTTGTTTCCAATCCACACCCTGCCCTTGTACCAAATGATGCCATTTTGCAGTTGAAAATCTTTAAGGTCTGCTCCTGGAAGACTAAGTTCTGTCAACAGCTTCTGTGCTTCAGGGTCGTCTTGATAGCCACTGGCTAAATTCTCCATCCAAGCTAGTGTGTTACAAGAAATGGTTCGAGGGATGGATATTCTTGTCGCCTGGAAAGCGCGTTCGCTGCCGCATTGGAGATGCCTCGTTTGTATTGGATTGTATAATTAAGACCCACTAGCTTGACGAAGGCCTTCTGTTGAACCCCCGTATGCAAGCGCTGATCGATCAAATGCAGTAAACTCTATTGATCTGTGCGAATGGTAAACTGAGAATGTTGGAGATAAGGGCGCCATTTATCCACTGCTAAGATAATGGCTAAACACTCCTTCTCATAAGTAGACAACGTTTGATTTTGAATACTCAGCCCTTTACTAAGGAAGGCAATGGGGTGGCCCTTCTGCATCAAGACCGCTCCAATACCATACTTGCACGCATCAGTTTCGATGACAAAGGACTTCGCAAAGTCGGGAAGTGCCAACACTGGAGCCTTCACCAGAGCTTGCTTCAGCGCGTCAAATGCCAGTTGCGCACTTGGATGCCAATGAAAGGACACTCCCTTTTTAAGAAGATCTGTGAGTGGTCTACTCAGATGTCCATAATGTTGGATAAATTTCCGATAATAGCCCGTAAGGCCTAGAAATACTCGTAACTCCTTAAAATTTTGAGGAATTGACCACCGTTCCACAACTTGAACTTTGGAAGGATCTGTGGACACCCCTTGGGGTCCAATTACATGGCCCAAATACTCGAGTTGTTGTTGAGCAAAAGAACACTTGGACAATTTGACAAAAAAACTGATGCTGTTGCAGCAGATGAAAGACTTCCGAAAGCATTCTGATATGTTCATCCAAAGTGGTAGTATAAATGAGGATATCATCCATGAAAACCAATATTCCTTTCCGCAAATAGGGTGCAAAGACGTCATTCGTAATGCTTTCAAATGTTGCCGGGGCGTTCGTGAGGCCAAACGGCATAACCAAGAACTCGTACAACCCCTGATGTGTTCAAAATGTCGTTTTGTATTCATCACCTGCAGCAATCCGAATTTGATGATACCCCGAATGTAAATCCAGCTTCGTGAACCAATGTGCGCCAGCCAGCTCATCTAATAATTCATCGACAATAGGAAGGGGGTGTTTGTTCTCCACTGTAACTGTATTTAATTGATGATAATCCACACACAGACGCTAGGTGTCGTCCTTCTTTTTCACCAGAAGAACTGGGGATGCAAATGGACTGGTGCTCCGTCGAATAATGCCTGACTGAAGCATTTGGCTCACTTGACGCTCAATTTCATCCTTCTATTGCGGTGAATACCTGTATGGCCGAATATTGATCGGTTGCGCTCCTTGGACCATAGGGATGTCGTGGTCGTTGAGGCGCTGAGCAGGCAGGCCATGTGGTTCCTGGAACAACTGAGCAAACGTGTACACTAGTTGCTAAATTGGAGCTGGCACCGCTTGCTGCTCGGAGGTGAACTTGTCAGTTATTGCCGTTTCTGCAACAGTATAGACTACTTGGTCATTAGTTGTCGGTTGTACCAAGACACAATGTGAGAGAGTTTGGCGTTTGATTAACCCCTGCAACTTCCGGATGCCCACCTGTTCGCAGTGTTCTGTAGCATCTCTGACCTCCTGCAAACATATTTTCTGGCCGTTGTATTTGAACCGGAGGATCCACATAGGACTATAGCCTCAAGCTAGTCGGAGCCCAGAATCACATCGTAACTTCCTAATGGAATGACCTTGGCTTCATGAGTGAAAGTATGTCCCTAAAGAAACAATTCCAACTGTGGAATGTGCTAAGAACAACAAAGAATTCCTCCATCATCAACCACATAACGAACTTCCTCAATGCGTTGAAGTGGAAGATGTAATTGTTGCGCTAATGCCTCACTGATAAATGAAGTGATAGCTCCGGAATCCACCAAAATAAGTATGTCCTTTTTACCTAACTTTCCTGACAACCTGAGTGTATGCCGTCTGCGGGATGTAGGGCTTGGAGTGTCAGAAACTGCCATGAGTGCACCAGAGGGTTCTTCATCAGATTGACTGCTTGCATCATCAGAATTGACTTCCACCTGTAGGGCTTCGAGCAATTCCTCAATAACATGCAAAGATATGTGATCTGGGCATTTATGCCCAGTCTTGCTCCGTTTCTCTCCACATGTGAAACACAATCCATTCGCTTTCCGGTGCACCTTAAGAGGAGCCAATTTAGGTTCTGCCTTGATGCTCTCCAACTTGGTTAAATCATCCATCCTTTTAGGATCCTCCAACTTCCCTCCTTGTTTTGGCCTGTTTGCAGCAGAATGGAACTTGCCTTGAGTTCACAAATACTCCCTGGGATACGCTCGTCCCAAACAACGCCTCTTCCCATCCCCTTGTTCTTCTTCCTGCAATAGAGCAAAAGCACTAGCAGTATCGACATCGGGTGGACGATGAAGCCAAATTGCGGTCCGTATATTAGGTTGTAATCCCTCTAAGTATTCATGAACAAAAAAGGTTTCATCAAGTGTAGGATTATACAACCACAAGTTATGCCTAATCTGCTCAAAACGATCAGTATACTCTGCTACCGATGTAGTCTTCTATAAATTCTTTAATTGCCTCCTATAAAATTGATACTTATCTCTAGTGAATTTATCATTCACTAAGTGACATAATTCTCCCCAATCCTCTATTCTTCCCTTAGCTTCAACCTTTTGAAGCCACAAAGCCGCTGAACCAAGAAAATTCAAAGCAGCGAACCGAGTTTTCAGACACTCATGGACCCCAAACAATTCAAAGTATGTTTCACATCGTTCCTACCACAACCTTGGATTTTCACCATCAAATTTTGGAAACTCCATTTTTGGGGTTGAATTGAGCCCCGTGCGGTTGAACACATGAGTTTGATAGCGATTTTCAACATGCCCTTCTTCATTTCCCAGAATAACATGATTTGGGAAAGAAACGTACCCTTGACCGAGGTGGGTTGGGGGGTTTTGAGAATTCCCCCAACACTGCCCCAGTGATGCAAATCTTCGCGACGGCCATTAGGCCCAGAGATCAGATCTCCCATTGTTGACGATGATGTCAAGCCGGTGTTCCCCAGTGTCATCTCCGTAGAAAAATGATGCTGATCCGGCCCCAGAGTTGGGTTCCCTGATCCCCCCACACTGGCCTTCACCTCCAGCAACTCCAGGCGATCTTGCAACTTCCCTTGATTCTCTTTAACCTCATCCAGTGATCCCTGGAACGATCTGAATTGATCGGAAAGTTCCTTGAGCATCATCGCAGTCGCCTCCCCTTGAGCCTCCACCAATGCCATCGACTGCGCTATCTTCTCCTCAAACGGATCCAGTTTTCTCTTCGGCGCCAGAGTGGGCAGCAGAGTGGTTGTGATACCAATTTGTTACAGTCCTGACCGGAGTTGTGGCGATGTGGAGATCAGAGACCGGGGTTGGGGATTTGAGAAGAACTCAGAGAGGAAGGGAAGGAGTAGGAAGCAAGAAAGGAGTTCATTCTCATTAGCAATTGCCAAACTCCAGTGAATACACTAGCTTTTAACGTTCGGTTTGTTACGACTCAGCATTTCAAAGTTACATGGGCTTCGCCTTCTTGCGGTCCAACAAGCCAAAGCTACTTGTCCCCAACGCTCCACTGACACTAGGTCGTTACACTTATGTGCTACCTTATTAAAGGCGCTCTTAACCTTAATAACTCGAACATCATTCATCGTTGCCATTATATCTCTTGCATCCCTGAAGCTGTGGGACAAGAAGGATCTATCCTGAACTAAAGAGGATAAGTTCTTAACACATGAAGCACAATCAGACTCTAGGATTGCGGGGAGACGAGTCCATTGGCGTGTTAAAGAAAGACCTTTGTAGCATGCTACCATCTCGGTCTCCTCTGTCGATTCATAGTGCTACAGTAAACACCATGATGAAATTAATTCATCCTAGTTGTGATTCCTTTCTGAGCAAATTAATTAGCTAGTGCGACTTTTGGGTGAAGAATTGCATGAGAATGAAGCGGATCTACTATGTATTGAAAAAGGCCATCACATCTGTAAGATCTAGTGTGAGATATTTTGTTTGGACAGTCCTAAGAGTTTGGAAAGGGATACAACCTACAATTGGTGCAAGATACATTTACGAACCTTTCCTATATTGGAAAGGCATATAACGTAGAAATGGCTCAAGATACATTTGTTCTTGTATCTGTTTACCTGTGTAGAATATAAAGCACCCTGCCTTTATATTCCCTTCTTCTGTAATGTTAGATAACCAAACTAAAGATGAAGAAAATTTGATTAGTCATGCTAAATTGGTAAAACAGTTTTTAGTAAACTGCAATGACTGAACCTTGTAGTTGTAAGTGGAGAAGTCCATGTTTTTCTTGTGCTAAGCTGCCTTTAATGGACAATAATGGGCGAAAACATATACTTGCTCTTTTCCTAATAGATGTCATTCTAGTTTTTTTACTTCCACTAAGTCACATCTATAAAATATTGTATTATCATTCTTTATTATATATTTAGTTGGTGTGTCTTACTTTAGTCCACGGTAGTAAGTAATACTGGAAATAGCTAAAGGGAAAGGTATAGAAAGAAAAGTTGGTAAAAGGTTATTTCCGAATTGTAGAATATTATATATTTAAGAACAAAATTTAAAAGCTAGAATGGCATGTATTAAGTACGGAAGGAGGATACGTGAAACTCTGCTTGTATGTCAAAAGTTTTAGTTATGCTGGTGTCAAAGTGCGTGCTCACTTGAAGCATTGGAGCATGTGGTCACTGATTTAATACATATAGCCCACGAAGCTATTAAATTAATTAAAGCACTTGGAACTACCAGATACAAAATTCGGTCTTCATTCTTCAAGGTTACTACAATTGCACCCAAGTTCAGGTTCATTATTTCTAGCAGTTAGAAAAGGAGTCTTGGTATTACAAACTTGATGAAGCTTGTGAAGGGTAAAAAGCGATTAGAGGGAGGTGAATAGGAGCCAAATAGAATTATCCCTTAAGTATTGAAGTCTCTTTTCTAAAAGAGTTAACTAAAAGGCTCAATCAGTTCAACATTTGATAAAAGAGCAGAACTCCCAAAACCACTTTTATAAAAGAGCCAACTAAAAGGCTCAGCCAGCCCAACACTGGACAAAAGAGCAGAACTCCCGAATAAACAGTAAAATTGAGATGAACAGTAAAATCAGCACGATGTCAAAATCAAGAATCGTTCTAACTTTTGATCGGCTGATCCAAATCCCGTAAAACTTTGCGTGCACCTTCTTATAGATGTCAGGAACTTATTTCAACCTTCAATTGCAAGGAATGATGTCAAAGTTCTGACCTTTCATTTTGAAGGAATGCTGCGCCAAAACCAGGATAAACTCACAACTTATACCCTAAAATTGCTTGTGGGGATTTGATGATAAAAAAGATCTTAGATAATCTCCCACATGTCACAGCAAGCAACGACCCAAAGGCACACTCTTCAAATGAGTAAGAAAATATCTACTAGTTTCTTAAGAGGAATCTTAGAGATCTTGTTCAAAGCTTGCCTAGATGATTGAGACATGGTCTGTAGAATATTCATCAATCAATCAATCATCTTTAGCAGCACAAGATCAAGAGAAAAAGAAACCAAAAAGAGATTAAGGACTCAAAAAGAAAAGAGACCAAAAACTTGAGCAAGGGTAAGTTCTAGTGGATTTTGCTGGGTTGGAACATACTCTAGATGAGTTCCTTAACCTCTTACGCATCCTAGATCCAGTAGAAATAGAGTGGGTAGAAGGAGGTGAAGCACAGCTCAAGTTGTAAGAAAGAAACAAGCAAAAATACAAGAACAGAAATAGGCTTCAGAACATAGATAAATTTGTATCTTGCATTACTTAAAGAGAGATGGTTAAAAAGCCACACCTCCAAGTGGGCAAAACTCAACAGAGCATAAAAAAACCAAACAACCCTTCTCTAAGACTTGGTTCCGACCTTGGTTCCAACCAAGGTACCCCTCCACCCCTCTATTTATAGCACACTGCGAGCAATCTCCACCATTAGATGACCTTCTTAGCTCTCAAGAAACCTCATCAAGAGTTAGGATTCACTCCCTCTCTCATACATTGGCTAACCCGAAACCCAACAACATAACGGGTTTGACCATACAAACTTAACCGCTACTTCTCCCACAAACACTTGATCCAACGACCCACCTTCGCTTTCGTTGGGCTCAAGTTAACATCTCATCCATCCACTTGAAGCATCACCCATACATCGTCACCTTCTATGTGGCCCTAATAACTTGCCGCCATACCTCTCACGTATCCGGACTCCCCCGAACCGTCCTTGTTTGAAAACGGGCCCAAATCACTATGCACGCCACCTGTCCTTGTCCGCTTCATCATGACGACTTCGGCTTCCTTGACCGTTCTGGGCCTCAACTACTCCCTGAGCCTAGTCTCGGTCCACCTTGCCATTGCTCGTCATGTCTATCACCAATGCTTCACGCTCTGGCTCCTTGCCTTCTCGGCTCGCAACCACTTTCCGGCCTCAGTCATCTTCCGGCGTCTCTTAACCATTCTGGACATCAGCTCACCTAACCTATTATTGGTCTCCTCCGTCTCACCATGACCTAGCTCCGAAGTCCTACAACCAACACAGATAAACAAACCATCACATAGCATTGCTCACAAAATAATATGCACAATAAACTCACAAAAATCAGTGGCCGGTCAAACATCAAAAGATCCCACATTTGATCAATTAGTCTGTGACCACCTTAGTCCATGACCAGTCAAAGCCACTTAAGACCAAGACCACAGAAGCCTATGACCACTCAAAGTCACTCTTGACTGTGACCACTCTTATAAAGGTCGTGACCACTCTTATAAAGGTAATAACCACTCCCTTAGTGTTCAGAACCACTTCTCAAGAGGCCATTATAGGTCAAGATCACTCCCACAGTAGTCTAGACCACTCCATCAAAGTTCACGACCACTTCTCAAGTGGTCCTTAGAAGTTATGACCACTTCTCAAGAGGTGACGACCACTCCCTCAGTGGTTAGGATCACTTTCCAAGAGGTTCTTAGAAGTCAAGATCACTCCGACAATGATCTAGATCACCCCATCAGAGGTCACGACCACTTCTCACGTGGTCCTTAGAGGTTATAACCACTCCCTAACAGGTCACGACCACTCCCTCAGTAGTTAGGATCACTTTTCAAGAGGTCTATAGAGGTCAAGACCACTTCCACAGTAGTCTAGACCACTCCATTAGAGATCACGATCACTTTTATAGAGATCACGATCACTCAAGACAACTCATTGAGAGGTCAGGATCACTCCAATAGGGGTCAGGACCACTCCTATAGAGGTCACGACTACTCAAGATCACTCCTATAGAGGTCACGACCAATCCCATAGAGGTCACGACCAATCCCATAAAAGTCACGACCACTCAAGACCACTTCCTTAGAGGTCATGATCACTCCCCGAGAGATCGTGACCTCTCTAGGAATGATCACCCTAGCAGTCCTAGAGGTCACGACCACTCTAGGAGTACAACCACTCTACGGAACGACCAACCTAGTGGTCCTGAAGGTCACACCCACTCTAGAAAATGACCACCCTAGTGGTTACGATCACTCTAGGAGCACGACCACTCTAGGGAACGACCACCCTAGTGGTCCTGAAGGTCACGACCAATCTAGAGAACGACCACCCTAGTAGTCACAAAAGTCATAACCACTCTAGGGAACGACCACCCTAGAGGCCACAAAGACCACAACCACTCTAGAGGTCACAAAGACTACGATCACTCTAAAAAACGACCACCCTAGAGGTCACAAAGGCCATGAACACTCTAGGAAGGACCACTCTAGGGAACGACCACCCTAGTAGTCACAAAAGTCACGACCACTCTAAGAAAGACCACTCTATGGGCACAACCACTGTAATGATCAGAGAGGTCACGACCACTCTAAGAAAGGCCAAGACCACTCTGTGTAAGGCCAATGCCTCTCAAACCAAATTACTCATGACAAAGCAAGCTCATACCAAACTCAAACCTGAGTACCACAGGCTCAAACACAGTCAAATACCATCACAAACATGGATAGACCACCACATGGTCTCGCAACTTGCATTTGGTTTATTTGAATTACAGGTATTATTTTGCATAAATGCCACTTAGATAAATGTTAATTTTGTTATTATTTTAGATAAATTTACAATCACAGTTCACTACTTTTTGCAGAAATATGTCCTTTTATATTCATTGGAGCAATGCAGTCCTATAGTTTGAGAAGTTAATTTCTTGAAAATATTGTGTGTTCCCTTTCAACATGTTTGTATTGTGTTGTTTGTGTTCTTATTAGCTTATTTACGTGCCATACTTTCTTGTAAGATATATCATTGAATCCCACTATGGATCACCTATCTTTACTTCATGTGTGTAAGCATTAGGAGGAAGATGTGAACTAGGGATCATCGTATCGGCAATTGTCAATTCCAAGAGATGTGACATGTGCCCTTTTTTTGCTACAAACGGTCAGTTTGCAGCAGTGAGTGTAATGAATTGGTACAAGATGGTTGTTGCCCCTTTGGATTTGCCCAAAATTCAAAACTAGTTCGCACAACCTAAACCTACGACGGACAGTGCCCTAGTTGCCTTGCCACTAGCCACCGATCCTACCTAGGTGTACCGTTGGGGAGGGTATGGGGCCATATCCATACCCATTTAGACCTAATTTACCATACCCAATAACCCATGGGTAAAGGAGGGAGATGAGGAGAGAAAGTGTTCTCCCAGCTGGCCGGCAACGATGTTGGTTGGTGGTGAGCAGGCTCTAGACGGTCCGACGGTGCCACAACTAGTGGTGACTCAAAGGATCTAGATTTGGAGCCCGCCGTTGTTGACCCCTGCTGCGCTCAAGCTCCTCGTCGATGCCCTAGCCACCAGTGAGCTGCAGCCGCAGCTCCTATCCTTCACGCATTCTGTCGACCTAAAAGAACCCCGATCATCGTGCCAAAGCCCTCCCTCCGCAAAGCATGTCCACTCCACCATGGTGGGCAAGGAATATATCGACCCTTCTGTGAGCGCAGCCGTCATGCTCGTCAATGCGTAGTCGTGACAGTGCGGCATAGATCCAAAATTCAAGATGCGCCAGTGGTGGAGACCATGCATGGTGTCTCAGTGGCGACAGCGGCAACACGAGGTGGCTCGAAGGCATTTGTGGCAATGTGTTGGGCGGTGGCAAATCTAGTAATGGAGAAGGAGAGAGGGGCTGTTGGTTAGAGGGTATTAGTAAATAATGGGGGAGGGGGTATTACCCTACCCAAACCCAGATATAAATGGGTATTTCAATTTTACCTATGTCCTACACCCAAATGATGTGGTATAGGTTTGGATATGGATAACTAGGGGTGAAAATGGGTCAGATACGGGCGGATATTGCTTTTCCCGTATCCTGACCCATATTTTTTCTCGAATTCAGAACCGGATACGAGATAGCTGGATATGGATACGAATCTGAGTTATGCGGGATACGGATATATGATATATATGTGACGATTTCAGATCGAGAACGGATAAAAATATATATATAATGCACTCGTACATATAGTAATATATCTATTGAATCAAACTACATGAATACATGACGGTATACGTGTATGGTTTATTCATAGGTATATATAGGTGTACGGTGTACCGTAAGTATGAGTTTTTTTCGTACATATGCCGGTCGTTCTGCATTATTATTACCGTAACTATAACTAACTAGACTAACCTTAATCAGCCGGTTGGTACTCCATCAAATTTCAAAGAACGAGTGAAGTGACCATGCATAGTCCTTAGACGGTCACAGGTCACTTGTCCCGTGCATTAGCTGTTTGTCCATATGTAGGCCGGTCAGTGACTACCTTTTACTCTTCAGTATTGGCGGCTGGCCTAGGGCAAGATATTTGCCTCTTTGGACCAATAGAGCTGGATATCTGAATAGAAAAAAAATTGATATTTGAATTTTATTCTGGATTTAATGAATATTGGCTGCTCTGGATTCAAGTATTCGGATCTGATGCTAGATTCGATCGGATAGTTAAATAGCTTCTTGAATCCGATCCCAACAGGATTCGACTCCAGATCGAACGAAAAATATCCGACTTGCTTTCACCCCTATGGATAACAGGTGCCTAGATGCAATCCTAACCCTACATTTCTTCCAAAGATAGGATTGTGGACTCCACAAATAATAATAATAGTAGTAGTACAAAAACTATCTAGCCATGTAAAGAATGTTTGACTAGCAATAATTCATAAACAGAAGACATGCACTAGCTGAACACATACAGAAAATATATCAAGATTATCAAGTGAGAGTACAAACAACGCACTAGCACTAGCACTGAAACCATCTTTGGGGCTTTCGTCTTCTGATGTCCGGTCTCAAACGAGGTTGGCACTTAGCAACTTAGGATCTGTTTAGCAGAGTTCTTGATCCCAGTTCCACCTCTAATTGAAACTTGTAGCTAGGCTAAAATGAAGTGAGTTAAGTTTATATTTTTAGTCTAAAATGTAAATAAGATAACTCATCTAAACACTCTTATGTACCCACAGCTCCAGTTCACGAATTTGGTGGGGCTGAAACTGTATCAAATACAGCCTTAGGAAATGACAACCGGAGGCAATGAAATCCTTCTGCTGCTCAAGTTTCAGAAAACTGAAGGATGACATAACATAAATGAATCAATCATGTTTCTTCCTTCCCCTTTGGCTTTGCATGCACTCACGGACCAGTTAAAGAGAGAACTATCGCTAGTGTCGGAGTGTCCAATGCGATCGATCACCATCATCTTATCGCTCACTCGCTGATGATAATGTCAGCAAGGAATTGACTTTCACAAAGGAAAAAAAGAACAGTTGTGAGAAGCGAAAGTTTCGCATACGACAATCACCAACATAGTTTTCGACGGAATAAATTCTTCAACGCGATGATGTCTTTGACCATCTGCCAAGTGCTCCGGAAGTGCGTACGTGGTGCAATGTCAGCTGGAGGCAATCAAAGCTAGCCTTCCAAGCACACAAACATACTATGGGGCATTTCAATTCTGGCCATACTGATCTGCCGGATTAAATGAGGATTAATTAGGCGCCTTAATTTGAGACTTGTTGTAGTGGATATCCAAATATGCCCAATAAGATTAACCAGATGCAGATTCGAAACCGATATGGAACAAGGTGATCAGGTCTAAAATCCTTCGATATATTCCCTCGCTAGTAATGTGCATGGTTTATGTTGTATTTGTACCGCACAGTTGCATAACTAAGACGAAGAATCATGCAAGAAAGAACAGTCAAACCCTGTTTAACGCGTCAACATCGGCTTTCTCCTTCTCGTCGCCGCCGGACCCGGACCCGCCGGGTCTTTCAACCGGAGCTCGGGCCACCGAAAAAACCCGTTTGCTGCCGCCGTATTCCTCCCCGGCGTCCGAATCCGCCCGGCTCTGCCTCTGCCACGACATGGACCGCCAGAACGACGTCAGCCACCTCGGCGTCCTCTCCACGCCGTCCGGGTATCCGGTGAGGCTCGCGGCCCGCCGGTGCCTCCGGACGGCCGCGAGCTCCTTCATGACGTGGTCCGGCAGCCTCAGCGTGTGCCGGTCCGGCGCGTCCATGGCCGACTGCGTCCTCCGGTAGCGGTAGTACCCGGCGCCCAGGATGTCATGCCTCCGTGTTGCTCCGAAGCTGATGGCCGATTCCGGCGTGAAAGAACCCACCAGGCACGTCACGTCGAGCTCCTCGGACTCCTCCTGCACCGCCTCCTCGGGCGCATTCAGGTCGCAGCTGTCCGCTGCCGGGAGCGCGGGTGGTCCTGTGAGGTCGGAGCGGCAGAGCGGGCACGTTATTGCGCCGGCTAGCCAGGGGTCGATGCAGTCCGGGTGGAACACGTGGCAGCACGCCGGGAGGACACGGAGCTCGTCGCAGTCCGCGAACTCGGAGAGGCACACGGCGCACTCGAGCGGGCCCGACTTGGACGCCATGCGCGCCTTCACGTCACCGTATACGGCCGTGGGGAAGGCCTCCACGAGCTCCCTGTCGAGGCCGCGCGGGAGGCGGCGGTCCGAGCGGGCGGCGCCGTCGATGTTCTGGGGGGCAGGGAAGCGGAACGCCTGGCGCGGTGGAACTCTCGCCTGGGCGCAGCGGTTGATGTAGATGGAGAAGAGCGTGAGGAGGACGAAGGCGGTGATGAGGATGACGAGCACGATGATGGTGGTCGGCGTGAACCCGCCGGCGGTGCTGGAGTGGTGACTCGTGCTGTTGCTCTGTTGAGCCAGAGACGGCCGTGCGGCTGCTAAGAGCAGCAGCTGCAGGAGGAGGGGTGTGATCTGGCCGCGAGCCATCGCCTTCTCCGATCAGGGGTGCACCGCTGGCGGCCGGCGAGATTTGCACGCGTTGTGTGGGGTAGAGAGGGGGGGGGGGGTGTTGAAGGAATGGGACGTGTTAATTACGCTGGGTGCAATCTGTAACGTACGAACGATAGGATGTACGTGGGCGAATGTTCAGAGCGGGGCCACCGGTCAGGGACCGGGAATGTACGAGCGGGGCGCGACGTGGAGCTCGGGGGCAGTGGGTTAGCGCGAGGTGGCGGGGCCGCTGACTCAGCTGCTGGATGGCTGGTGACATATGCAGTGTATGCAATGTTTCCGTAGAAATACTGTTTGGTTTAAAGTTAACTTAACTATAACTAACTTTAAATAAATGTAATAAAGTTTGTCAATAAAACTAAATCTATAACGTTTAAGACATAGACTAAAAAAATATAACAAGCCACATTGTAACAAATCAACGATAAACCAAATACTCGTATAAGAATATATAGCACGCCAAAGTTAGCTTTAAACTAAGTAGTACCTTAAACAACAAACTGGTTTTTTCCGCTCTTAGTCTGGTGACTGGTGTGTAATCGTGTCGAGGCGGACGAAACGAAACCGTTTGAAGCCTTTTCTCATGCCTGCCTTTGGTCAGAGCTTTTCTGTAGATATCTCTTTATTACAGAACCAACACGCCAGCAATATATATACTGATCTTACAGTCGTACTCTCTTTCAAAGTCCAATGTCATAGACAATTAGATAACTCGGCGCTTTGTTCTTGCTTTGATTGTGCGGTTGTTTATGGTGACCATCATAGGAACGAGACGCCCAAAAATTCAAGCAAGACCGTCGTGTATTTTTTACTTTCTTTTCCTTTCCTTTATTTTCTACCAAATACATCTCCATGGCGCAGAGTAAGCACAAGAATTAATGCCCTTTCTGCTTGGGGGGTTCTCAACTTCTCATTATCTACCGATCATATAAAGGCCTGCAAGAACTTACTCCTATTCTTTGGGTTCAATCCGTACGTGAAGTGCCGCTACCGTCGTTTTTTGTAAATGTTTATAAAATCATCATTTTTCTAATCCTCTCTACCTCGGTTTTTTTTGTTGCAAATCTTACCCCCTTCCAAATACAATTACAAAATTAGATCGGTTCCCGACCGCAAAAACATCAAAACGTGATACGTGTCACCTTCCGCGCTTCCCTACGACGGAAGGTCACTAGCGCTTTTCTGTGCTACCCGGTCACTGCAATGTGTGCGCCCGCGCTCGTCAGCTCGTGCGCCTACGCTCCTCTCGCACTTGTAGGCATGCTCACGTACTCTCTGAGCACGACAGATGATAGATGTCCAAATCTTTGTAATAAGATAGGTAACTAAATCTACAAATACATCGTGTGAGGAAGTAGATTTGAAAAAAAAAGTAAATAAGGTTTTTTAAGTGATGAATTCAGCTTTTTCACCCGCCTCATCGAACACTAGGAAAAGTTCCGACCAAAAGCAGCGATTAGACGGGGCGTGGTGTGGTTAGTTTTTATCTTGGGTCCGATCACTTTCCGACCAAGCTGCCTCCTTCGTCATGCATCATGCATTGTATATGCCGGACATTAATTAGCGTATAAAATCCCCAAACTAATTAATCGTGGCAAGGAACCTGTCAAATTGGGACTACTGAATTGGAATAATGTGTGTTTGCGATTATGAGCTAGGATCCTCATATGATTTTGCATATTACTGAGTACTGGGTCACATACAGTGTTTTTTTTAATAACCTTGGGTGCTTTCCTGTGCAGTGTGAACTCGATCTGATTCCGGTTTTTCCCACAACTACTGTGATGCTGTTGAAGTCCTCCTTTTAAGTGTGACGTAGTCATTTGGATTTTGGATCGTTGAACGTTTCAACGATCAATAATGTGCATCATTCAACATAAATTCTGTGTGGTTGTTGCTACAGATTAACATATCAAGTACATGACGCTAGACGAGAATAAACTCTTCTTTTCTCGCGTTACTTTACCATTGCAACAGAACTAAGAAGATTAGCACATGTGCATGACTGACCTCCATTACCACTGTTTAACCATCAATCCCCTTCCTCGGACCAGAGGGAATTCGGGGCGACGTGCTTCTCTCCGGGTGTTGTCTACGCCAGCGCGAGCGAGCGAGACCGCAGCGATTCCTGGCATCCAGCCTCCCTCCCGGTGGGTCTTGTGCGCTACGCTGGCCGTTGGATCGAGTGACAGTAGGACCAACGGCTGCGATCTCTCCTTGCTTAGCCACATCTACCTACCCGCACACCTTAGCCCGTCCAAACCCTACCGTACTCCTGTGATGGAAACCCGCACATTTCCACTACTTGACATAGTGTTGGTCAAACGGCGGTATGGTACTGCCAGTTTAAATCGCGGCACGGTTTGTTTAGGCTAGGATAGCAAGTAGGTCATGCCGTGTCGGTCCACGGGCTGAGACCACGGTCCTAGCATAGCTCGGGTGGCTCTCAAGTCGTGCCGGGTCGAGGTCGGTCTGTTGGTGTCAAAATTTTAAAAAAAGTTAGAAAAATTAGAAAATCGTAAAAGTAAAAAAACATAACAATTTTGAAAAAAAATTCTAGAATAATTAGAAAAACTCAAAGGAATGTAGAAAAAATTTTAAAAAATCTCTGTAAATTAGAAAAAGCTAAAAATATGAAATAAAATTCTAAAATGAGACAAATAATAGGAATAAAATAATGAGCGTTATTAATGTTTGGCTGCCTCGTTAAAACCTTTGTGAAGTAAAAAACTCAACATGAGAAAACCTCGGCAAAAGAACAAAGAGTACAGCGTATAGCTCGGTGATACAGGAAAAAAAGTGAAGATTACAATTATTCTTTCTGACTATCTAGATAAAGATTTTCAAACGTCGTTGCCAGCTCAACATTTTCTGTATTGTGTTGAGCTTGTTGATCTGCTTATTCCCAACTTTTCATAATGAGAAGTATTTTTACCATCTCACTTGTCAGATTTATTCTTCTTTCCTCGATATTCTTCCAAATAGACTCAAAGCAGATTCCGAAGAAACCGTAGAGACAGGAATTGTTAACACATCCTGTGCTAATATAGCTCATGCCACCAATGTAAAATGTTAAAGTCCTCCTGTTACTGCTCTTAATAGTTGACAGTGTCGCTGTTAAGATAGACAGTTAGCTCCTCACCACTTGTTGTTGTGTCCACACTTGACGTTGTTGTACTCGAACTCTTTAAGGTAGAGCCACTTGCACCCTATATCTTTCCACACGTAGTTTTCTTCTTACCTATTGTGGGTGCTGATGGAGGTCGCTGCAGGCGAACTCCAGCAAACTTTTGATCATAATTAGCATAAACTTGAGATCAGTTAGTACGAATATTTGAAAAATAACTAGAATAATCAGTGCCACCGCATTACTTAGAAGTAAGATAATATTACCAAATCCTTGAACTTTAACTCTAAGATCTAAAATGAATGCAAATACATATAACTTAGGAATTTTTTTCCAACATTTCAAAATTTTAGTTTTCATAGCATAAATAGATTCACACAAAACACTATCATTTTCATGGTTCCTTAAGTGAGTAGCAATTTCTAGAATATGATTCACGATTAAAGAAGAGGTTAAGTAATAAACTTCAGATAAAACAAAAGTGGAATCATAAATTTTTTTAAAAAATAACAGCAAGTATTCAACAACATACCAATGTTGATTTATGAGTAGCGGTTGACCATCCTGGCTACGATAGTGCGTATTAATAAAGACAAAAAATGTGCTTTTATAGGGTAGGAGTGACTTAAGCATCAAGTAAGTAGAGTTCCATCTAACTGACATATTCAAACTAAACTTACGTGGACGTACCTCTATTGCAATACAATAGTTGTTGTGAAATAAATGCTGATACTTATATTTGTCACTACCTGATTGTGTGCATGCTACATTAGCCCCCCTTTGTTCTTGTAGCTTCTGGGGTGCATTGTTTGAAAACAAAGAAGTAAATAGAGTTAGGATTATACATGCACTGGAGCATCTTGTACACCTACTGTACTATACATCCTGGAAAGAGCAGTGCCCATGAAAGAGAAATGTTGAAGCCTTGAAAGGAAGGAAAGAGCAATGCCCATGAAAGAGAAATGTTGAAGCCTTGAAAGGTTTTGGTTCTTCCAGGTGTGTTTAGTCATGTTCTCTTATTTGCAACTTGCAAGGCTATTTGGCCTCAGATCGATTTGAAGTAACTACTGTTGGTTATTAATATTCTAAAAGAGTACTTATGTTTGGTACATGGTTATCACTGCGCCCCGGCGAGACGAGTTACCTTTGGGGCGCCTGGACGCCTAGGCGCCTAGACGCCCACCTAGGCGACCAACTAATCACTAATGACTAATCCATTAGCAATACATGCAGTAGTAATACATGAAGAAGACTGCAGTTCAACAATAATGACTAATCCATTAGGCATTAGCAATACATGCATGTATTACTCTTGGCTACAATACAAGCAGTTCAACACCACTCAGCCAACTGAGCCAAGCAACAAGCTAGAAAACACGACTGCTGCTGCTAGAAAACAAGATTGTTGCTCGATCAGCTCCTCGGCTCCTCAGTGTCCTGACTGCTGCTAGTACTAGAAGCGGAGGGGGAAGCAGAGGAGAGGCGGAGGGGGAGGCGATGGAGAGCGGCAGGCGCAGGCGATGCAGAGGAGGGCGATGCAGTGGTGCAGGCGATGCTGGCGGAGCTCGGAGGGGCGGGCGATGGCGTTGCCAGCATCGGAAGTAGAGGGGGATGCGAAGGGGGAAGGAGAGGCGGAGGGGATTACTGGTCGGTGGTCGGTGGTCGCCGGTCGCGGCGGAGGCGCGGTTGCTGGCGGCGGCTCCGTTTCTAGGATTTCCTCCGCTCCAGGCGGCCGCCCGAACGCCGAGCTGGACGCCTAGGCGAGGCCACCGCGACGCCAGGACGTCTAGGCGGCCGCTAATCGCTCTTCAGACGAGGCGCCGGGCCATGGCGCCTCCCGCCGGCCGCTTGGACGCCTAGGCGTCGCCTAGGTGACACCGTAATAACCGTGGTTTAGTATCTCCTTTACTGCCATGGGAGAAATTCAGTGGAGGAGTGGTGGACAGAAGATCGTTGTGGCATAAAAAAACCGAAGCTGTGGAGATGGAGAATTGGAGACAGTGAGAGCTTGTGGATCAAGTTCTTGATGAGATTGGTGAGTTCAAGGTACAACTTTGCTCCACCAACCAACTCAAGTCGGCATGATGCCTAAGTTGGTTGTGTTCTTGTGATTTTTGTTGTGCTGTAGGGGATGCGTGTGTCGCTGACCTAGCAGGTGCAGCAGGTCGACGACACACGGGCAGCTAGCACTGGCTCTAGGGGAGGCAACGGCAACAAATATGTTCAGGAGGTCGGTGTTTTTTGTGTCAATCGGGACGAACCACTTCATCCACTACTACCTGTGCAACGTGTTGATTGTCCATATGCGTTACCTCCCATGGGAGATCTATCAGCTCCTTGTCAATGCAGTGAGGCTGGAAATCAAGGTGCGATTCTTGTTTTCCAGTCTATTGACTCTATTCCGTGCAGCATTGCTCGCCTCCTTGGTGGAGTTACATTGTGCTCGCTCTATTTTGTGATAATCAGTGTGCCATGTATTATTTCTAAAGGCTGTAGCATTGTGCTTAGCTGCGGCTAGCGATGTGGGCATTCTTGGTTGTGATACTATGGTTTAACTTGGAGGAGTGACAACATTTATAGTCAGTGATCCTGCTGCATAGACTACTTGCAATTGATTCATACAATGATCTCGTGCTTTATGGGGGGTTTGCTCCCACAGTCACCTTAGATTTGGTGCAGTTCTAAATTCTTATCCAAGGATTGAATGAAGAGTTCTCTGTAGTTAGGAGTTGTGTTTTGAGAAGAAAAAAAGTACTTCCTTTTCTGGAGACACTAGAAATTTGTTAGTTGGGAAGTTAACTAATGAACACAGGAAAGTGATTAACATAACAAATATTCTTAGAGCATGCTGTATCCTTGGTTTGTTAGCAGTTTTGGAATATGAAGTCCCTTACCTTTGATTTACATATCCTTGGTTTCAAATTTTGGGGTGTCGCTCAAAAAGGCAATACTGGTTTTTTTATATGCTCAAGTTCTTGGACAATTGCATAGGTACTAACGATGCAAAATATATCAGATTGATTTTTGTTGCATCATTTTGATCAAATATGAAATTCAATGATGAATCGATCATCCTCAGTCTGCTATGGGGTAATGGTTTATAATTAATATTTAGGAGTGTCTTTGACTGAATGCTGTATTTGAGTAACTGAAATGCTCAACCTGCACTTATTTTTAGAGTGGTCCGTACTGCCTTCATTTTGAAGGTTTCAAGTCCAGGTTACTATACGCTCAGCTAGTAGAACACCTTGCACATTTGTCTCACTTTGCTCATGACCTGACCAAGATACGGCATGCTTCTCAGTCCATCAAAGCTCTGCTCAACTTCATTGCTTAAATGGACTCGGAGTATATTGAGGCCCTGTTAAAGCCACTAAATCCCCCCCCCCCCCACACACACACACAAACATAAACAGCTCAGTTTTTAAGTGGCTAGCCATATAACTAACAAAAGTCAAGAGCTGAAAGCTGGGCTGGACCTGTTTTTGTAGCTTATTGCTGAGGAAAAATTAGCAATTTATTAAACGGTCTCTTATAAAAAAGCTATAGCCGCTTGTCAGTTCAGAAAGCAAAAAAAACAGCTTTTCAAAAAAACTACAGCTCTCCCAAGATGTTGCCAGTATTGAAGCTGTAATCTGTAGCTTGTAGATTCTTGGTGCTTTCTTGGAATGCTTCTGAGTGAAATCGTAGCGCTGAACCTGCGTTATGCATGAAAGGACTGGTGCCTTATGCTTGATTGTAACTGATGGTTGTATTTTTTGACTTTTGCACTCTTGATGCTTGAATGTACTGGATGCTTTGTGTATAAAATATGAGATTGCCTACTATATTATGCCCTAAAATTTTGTGTGGGATGTGTGTATTCCTCTATGCTTGCAAGGGTCAGGAACAGTTTCATGTGCTTGAAATGGGAATTTAAGAGATGAGAGTGAATGGTGTTGCTACTGCTACTTGACTAATGGCCATGCGCTTGGTTGGAAGAAAAGAGATCGTTGAAGTTCAATTTTACAGGCAGCTAGCTAGGCACATTCCATAATGTGGTGCCAGCTGCCTCAAAATTGAAAACAAAAATATGTGTGCACTGTGAAGCCCTATCCATAAGCTGCGCTCCCTACCACCGTTTGACGTCTGTCATTTTGTTGTTTCCATGTTCTACGGGTTTGACGATGCGGCGAAGCGCTCGTGGCCTTCTAGCTTGAGTGATAGCTCACCTCACGCATGCAGAAGTGATGCTGTTTTCTATCTGCCGAATAAGGCCGTTAGTAGTTAAGGCTGGGCCATGGATTAATAGGAGCCTCAACTGCTCAACGGTGCTCAATGGGCCGGTAAAAGTTTCTTTAGAAGAGGCCCTAACTTACCAATGGTTTTTCGTTTTTCCTCAATTTCTTTTGCAGTTTCTATACACTATACTACTATAGCGCACACAAAACATAACTTTTAGGTGCCAATTTTATGTTTTCTATGCATTCATTGTTTCTACTTAGAAAATAGTGACATAACAAGCTTCGAAACTATTTGTCTTTTAAAAGTTAGGTACAAAGGGTAATATGGCCAATAACACAAAACATTGCACAGCACAATGGCGCACCGAAGATGAAGAGTGAGAAGGGTAAATCCCACTTGCTTGGTTAATTAGCACTAACTAAGGGACTGTTTGTTTTAGCTTTAGATTCTCTAAAAACTGATTCTGAATTATGGTTGTAGAGAAATTGATTCTCCAAAAGCTAGAATCTAAAAGCACATATGAAGTGGATTGTGGATTCTAGTGTATATGGGTGGGCTGGATTGTGAGAATCGAATTATAGAATCGAGACGTTTATTTTTTATTCTACTTTTTAGGTCAGAATTCAGAATAAAAACTAAAACAAACAAGGCCTAAGCGAGAAGCGTTGTCTCATGTCGATCATTGGACAATGCACACAACTTCTTCACCGAGAGTTGAGCATGGTACAAGTTTTGTGTTGTGTGGTTAGTAAAAATTTGTTACGCCTTTAATTTGTGAGTGCAGATAACTCCTGGTAAAATATTGGTAACTGCTCGTCGCTGCTAAACAGCATTGGATCAAACTGAACATATGAACCTTTGCAAAGTTCACGGGCCAAATAATGCATGCATATACTGTCATATACCCATGTATGCCTAAATTGTCTAACTGGAGAATAGACCAAAGCATAATATTCTAGTGTAATGGACGAACCTATATTCGCAATGCATGGTTCAGAGTTCAGACACTAATTGGCACACGTCACGAAATGCCGCTCGGTTTGTGCCAGAATATCCAGACTGCCAGAGGCCTGGCAGAGTATATGTCACGAGAAGTACTGCATATACTCAGCATGCAGACATACCACCATGAGACTATCTTCCCTTCATACATCATGACCCACTAGACAGTAGACATAAATCATGATCGAATCACAAAGCCCTAGCCTAGGGGTCCAACGGGCCGACCGATCATCGGTGATATCAGGGCAGCGGTGCAACCGCTGGATGCAAATCGAATGACTAAAATCAGATCGGGCAGCGCACAATACTGTAGCAAATGTACTATACTAACATATCTGATCCGTTAATTATTAGAACTGCCTGTCCGTGATATCAGATAGGCGCGTGTTTGACGCGACCGGCATGGAGCCCTGCACGTAGGAACATAATTATGTGAAATTGAACTGACCCAACGTGCGTTTTCTTCTTTCTTTGAGATGAACTGGACGGGCCAGCGTGTTCGTCGGGTCCATCAGTCCATCAATGAACCTCCACAGCGAGAAGAACCGCATTGCTTGCATGAACGGACGGATTCATGCTTATAAAATGAGCGCAGGTGGGCAGATGCTACGCTGCGAAACATGATTGCGTTAATTATTCAGTAGCCTCATGATTCGGATAGACGGAATAATTTAACGCTGCCACTGCCACTGCCACCATGCAGCTGCATGCCCTGGGAAATTGTTGCGGCGTACGTCCTGCGCAATAGCGCGCAGTAGAATCGCATCAGCCGTCGCTTCCCTTTCACTTCCTGTCTCCGGCCGGGGCTCAGGCCCGTGGCTTAAAACCAGATTCAGCCCGTGAAAAAGAAAGCTTCTTCAAACAGCTCATTTTTTAAGCTGTTTTTAGCATAAATTGAAAGCTATATATAATTAGTAAAAAATCAAAAGTTGAAAGTTTGTTTAGATCTGTTTTTACATCTTATTGATAAGAGAAATTAGCTATTTATCAAACAGTCACTTATAAAAAGTTATAACCGCTTTTCAGTCCAAAAAACTAAAAAGTAACATTTCAGAAAAGCTACAGCTCCCCCTAAACAGGTCCTCAGTTTCCCCATGTTACATTTGCCGTCCGCAACCGTTGCTTCTACAGACCCAACTTTTCGATGCTTTATTGCTCGTGAAGCCTTTAGTTTAGTATATATATATATATTTTTCAAATATATCTTCTTTCTGAATAAATTCATAGAAATAAGCCATCTTAGATCATGGAAGACGCGACAAATAACTGTTAGCAACCCGGTTTTCTCTCTGCCAGGTTGCTCTTGCCTTGCATGGCGCTGCATGCAAGCCTATCTTCACGCGTGTGCATTAATCCTCCTGGCCAGAACGCTCTTGCCTTGCATGGTGCTGCATGCAAGCCTGTCTTCACGCGTGTGCGTTAATCTTGCCCAGCCATTCCTTGTTTTCTCTTGGCTTGGGCTATTTATTGTATTGTATACCTTTGAGTAATCCATCAATAACAATATGTGAATTATCTCGCTATCATGGTATCAGAAGATTTCTCTTCCTGTGACATACCGCTTCCGCTACACAAGTCCTAACAGCAGCCGGTGCTCCCATCCATGGCCGATCCCGCTACCTCTGCTGCCGCTACTCGCCAGCCGCGAGGTCGCCACGCCAAGGAACGCCGGCCGCCGCCGCCCAAGATCGCGATCGGAGATCGCCACGATAAAGATCGTGAACGCATGATCCTCACCAGCGTCGCCACCACCGCCGCCAAGGCAGCCTCTGACGCCCAGGCCTGTGTGCGTGCCGCCACCGCCGCCCTTGAACGTGAGCGCGAGGCCGCCGCCGCAGCGCGCCAACGCGCCTCCCTCGGGGACGGCACCCTGCTCTCCGACGACGACCCTCCTGAGGATGCCGCCTCCGCATCCTATGAGGCCATCGCTGTGGCCAACCTGCATGCTCAGGCCGCCGGCGTCCAGAACATCCGAGCCCTTGTACCCATTGTGCTTGACTTGACGTCGACCCACTACAACAAATGGCGTGATCTGGTCCTCCTCACCCTCGGCCGGTACTCCCTCGTCGATCACGTGACCTCCGATGCCGCTTTCCCCGACGTTCCTGCCTGGCACCGCATGGACTGCGTTGTGCTATCCTGGATCTACGGCACCGTCTCCCCTGAGCTTATGGAAGTCGTCCGTGTTCGTGGCAACACCGCGCGCACTGCGTGGCTTGGCATCGAGCATCAGTTCCTCGCCAATCGCAAAACCCGAGCCTTACATCTCAACGTCGAATTTCGCACCTTCATGCAGGGCGATCTCTCCGTTACAGATTACTGCCGCAAAATGAAGAGCATGGCAGACGCGCTTGCCGACCTCGGCGAGTACATTCCTAATCGCACGCTGGTCTTGAATGTCCTTCGTGGGTTGAGCGGCAAATTTGCCTACATGATCCCTCACTTCAAGCGGCAACGTCCGTTCCCGACCTTCAACGAGGTCCGCGCTGATCTTCTCCTCGAGGAGCTGACGGGGTCAGCCACGTCTTCCACGTTGCCCACCGCCCTAGTCGCCACGACGTCTGGTAATACCAAGGGCGCCGGAGGCCCTGGTGGTTCTTTTGCTCTAAAGGGGGCCTCCTCGGGCTCCTCCACGCAGCCTGGCTCGGGCTTCGGGTCAGGCCGCCGCCGTCGTCGTGGCAGTGGCAATGGCGGAGGGAAGAACGCCAACCAGTCCGCTGCACCCTGGCCGTCCTTCTACAACCCATGGACCGGCACCATTCAGATGTGGCCCGGTCCACCGGCGGCTCCCGGCGGGTCGCAGCCCCGTGCTCGGTCGCCCGTGCCCACTGGCGCTGGCATCTAGCCATCGCATGCTCTTGTGGCTGTTGTGCCCGGGCCCTACGGCTATCCTCTTGTGCCACAGCAGCAGCCCGGGCTACCCCCTCCTGCACCAGCTGCCCCACTCGGCCAACTGCCTGTGTCTCCCTCACCATGGACGCCTTGGTCTGGGACTTCCTGGGATCAGTCGGCACTTGCCAATGCGTATGACGCCTGATACTGGTAACATTTCCCCTTTTCACTCGTCCCGTTCCACCCTTCCTTCATCTATCATTGTTGGCAATGGGTCCTCTTTACCCGTCACGCATACTGATCACACAATTTTACCTGGCCCCTTTTATCTTAACAATGTTCTAGTTGCTCCGAACACTATTAAGTCTCTTATCTCTGTTCGCCAGTTCACCACTGACAATAATTGTTCTGTTAAGTTTGACCCTTTTGGCCTCTCTGTGAAGGATCTTCGTTCCAGGAACGTGATCGCCAGGTGCAATAGTTTCGGCCCCCTATACTCGCACCTTCCTGCGCCACGGCAATCATCATGTGCCCTCCTCACCGGTGTTACCTCCACCGTTTGGCATCGCCGCCTTGGACATCCTGGCCATGAGGCGTTCTCCAGACTTACAAGTGCATCTGCTATTTCGTGTAATAAAAATGCTTGCGACAATATTTGCCATGCATGTCAGCTTAGTCGCCACATTCACTTGCCTTTTGCTAGTTCATCTTCTCGGGCTCTCAAGAATTTTGATCTTATTCATTGTGATCTTTGGACCTCTCCTGTCGTGAGTGTGTCTGGTTATAAATACTATTTGGTCATTCTTGATGATTGCTCGCACTTTGTTTGGACGTTCCCTTTACGTCTCAAATCCGATACTTTTTCCACCCTAGCTTACTTTTTTTCCTATGTGGCAACTAAGTTCTCTTGCACAATCAAGGGTGTCCAATGTGATAACGGCCGCGAGTTTGACAACTCCACCTCTCGCAACTTCTTCCTCACACATGGCGTTGCTCTCCGTATGTCCTGCCCCTACACATCCCAGCAGAACGGTAAAGCTGAGCGCACTCTTCGTTCCCTTAACAACATCGTGCGATCGCTTCTGTTCCAGGCCTCCCTTCCTCCATCCTACTGGGTCGAGGGTCTCCACACAGCCACATATCTTTTCAACCGTCTGCCATCCAAGACCCTCTCCTCTGGAACCCCCTTTTTTGCCCTGTACGGTACTCATCCCTCATATACCCACCTTCGTGTGTTTGGCTGTACTTGCTACCCCAACCTCTCCTCCACCGCACCTCACAAACTCGCACCCCGTTCATCTCTCTGCGTGTTTTTGGGCTATTCAAACGAGCATAAGGGTTACCGGTGTCTTGATCTTGCTTCTAACAAGGTCATTATCTCTCGACACGTCACCTTTGACGAGTCCCAGTTTCCTTTCTCCAACACCCAGAAATCAGCCATCGGTACTCTTGATTTTCTCACTGACTTTGCAGACCAGCTGGTGCCAATTGGCCCGCCTAGCTCGCTCTCTCCTGCAGGTACTCGACGTTCTGCACCAGCGACGCTTGATGCTATGCCGCCCATGGTCGCTACGGTCTCTCCAGCCGCTCCCACCGTGGCGCCCCAGTGCCCGTCCACGTCACGCGCGGCTGCAACCTCACCTGTCGTGCCATGCGCGGCCACGACGCCCTCAAGCTCTTCAGCCTGCGCGCCATGCGCGGCCACGACGCCCTCGAGCTATTCAGCCTGCACGCCATGCGCGGTCACGGCTACTGCGTCTTCACCCATCGTACCACGTGCGACCACGTTGCCCCACGCGGCAACGCCGCCCATGGTGCCTGCGTTGGGCCATGCCAGCGTGCCACGCATGGCCTCGACGCCACCTCTTCCCGCATCCATGGTGCCTGTGGTACCTGCGTCCGTGGCAGTCCCAGCGGCCAACCCGTCGGCACCATCTCCCCGGATCATCGCCACCCGCATGGGCTCCCGCACAGTCACCACCATCCCGCCCATCACCAATGCTCATCGCATGGTCACGCGTGGGAAAGCGGGGTTCCGTGTGGATACTGATCCTCTGACCCTTCATGCGGATGTCATGTCGCCGCTCCCGAAGACATACCGCAGCGCCCTTGCCGATGTTAATTGGCACGCTGCGATGACCGAGGAGTTCGACGCCCTTCAGGCAAACCGCACCTAGGATCTTGTCCCTCGCCCTCCTGGCGTCAACATTGTGACCAGTAAATGGGTATTAAGGCACAAGTTCAATGCCGATGGCACGTTGGACCGCTACAAGGCTCGTTGGGTTCTCCGCGGTTTCACACAGCGCCCAGGCATCGACTATGATGAGACTTTCAGCCCAATTGTCAAGCCCGCGACAGTTCGTACTGTGCTCTCCCTCGCTTTGTCTCGCGACTGGCCTGTCCATCAGCTTGATGTCAAGAACGCCTTCTTGCATGGCACTTTGTTAGAGACAGTTTACTGCTCCCAGCCGACCGGGTTCACTAATTCCTCCCATCCTGATTGGGTTTGCCGTCTCAGCAAGTCTCTGTATGGTCTCAAGTAGGCCCCGCGTGCTTGGTACAGCCATTTTTCCACCTACTTGATTAGCCTGGGTTTTGTGGAGGCCAAGTTTGACACCTCACTGTTCATTTTCCGTCGAGACGCTGACACAGTATATCTGTTGCTCTATGTGGACGACATAGTCTTAACTGCATCCTCCCCAGCTTTGCTACGTCAGACTATCACCGCCCTTCAACACGAGTTTCCCATGAAGGATCTTGGTGAATTACACCATTTCTTGGGAGTTTTCGTCACGGTGCTCTACCGGGTTATTCCTCTCACAACGGCAGTATGCACTGGATATTTTGGAGCGCGCAGGCATGGCTGATTGCAAGCCCTGCACCACGCCCATCGACACTCAGCCCAAGATGTCTGTTTCTGTCGGCTCCTCAGTCAGTGATCCTACTCATTACCGCAGCATGGCTGGTGCGCTGCAGTATTTGACCTTCACTCGACCTGACATCTCCTATGCCGTTCAGCAGGTGTGCCTTTACATGCATGACCCACGAGAGCATCATCTCACTGCCGTGAAGCGCATCCTGCGCTATATTCGGGGGACCCTCGACCATGGCTTACTTCTATGCCGCTCTGCGCCATCGGAGCTTGTTGTCTACTCCGATGCCGATTGGGCCGGGTGCCCCGACACACGCAAATCCACTTCGGGCTATGCTGTTTTTTTGGGCGCCAACCTTGTTTCCTGGTCTTCCAAACGGCAGCAGAACGTCTCCCAATCAAGTGCAGAGGCTGAGTATCGCGCTGTGGCTAATGGTGTTGCCGAGGCCGCCTGGCTACGGCAACTCCTTCAGGAGCTCCATAGTCCCCTACCAAGGGCTACACTCGTCTACTGCGACAACATAAGCGCCGTGTATCTTTCGACGAACCCCGTCCAACATCAACGCACCAAGCACGTGGAGATTGATCTTCACTTCGTCCGCGAGCGGGTTGCTGTCGGTGACGTCCGAGTCCTACATGTGCCGACCATGTCCCAGTTTGCCGATATCTTCACCAAGGGGCTGCCAACACCTGTTTTTACCGAGTTCCGTTTCAGTCTGAACGTCTGCCGTGTAGACGTACCGACTGCGGGGGGTGTTAGCAACCCGGTTTTCTCTCTGCCAGGTTGCTCTTGCCTTGCATGGCGCTGCATGCAAGCCTATCTTCACGCGTGTGCATTAATCCTCCCGGCCAGAACGCTCTTGCCTTGCATGGTGCTGCATGCAAGCCTGTCTTCACGCGTGTGCGTTAATCTTGCCCAGCCATTCCTTGTTTTCTCTTGGCTTGGGCTATTTATTGTATTGTATACCTTTGAGTAATCCATCAATAACAACATGTGAATTATCTCGCTATCAATAACACATGTCGTTTGATGCGTCTAGAGAGCTCGACAGTTTTTCGTGCTCGTGGCAGGCCGTCCGACCACGGTAGCAGTGCCAAACTCACCTCCTGACGCACTCCTTTGGCTCGAAAGGAGCTCATGCACTCAGCCTCGCGCTCAACAGATCTCCTACCAAGCTATCGATGCTCGGTAGCGACCATACCGAGCTTTCAGTTCTCAACAGCTGTCCAGAAAGCTATCGAGCTTTCTAGAGACATCAGGTGATAAGTATAAGTTTTGGTAAATCTAATTGAAAGGACATTAAATTTTAAAAAAAATTGTCAGGTGGCTAGAAATGCCAACTACTCTGTTGCTCTTATACTTCGGTCTACCATCCTGCACGTACCAGCTAGGAATCTAGAATGAAACCCGGCGTGATCCGGGCCGTAAACCGAAACGATCGGACGGCGCATGCATACAGGCACCAGACGGACTACGGCCATCCGCAGCCGCGGCGCACATACAGCTACAACCAGCGGACACGAAACCAGGAGGCGGAAAAGTGGTTTTGGGGGTGGGGGAGGATCCGGCCGACGGCGCGGGCGCATGTGCGGCATGCCGGCCGGGCACCCTCGTCGTACGTACGGTGCCGTCCGATCGAAACGATGTGCGGAGCTCGGCCACCCCCACCGCGCAGCTCGCACAGCACGGCGTCGCGAAATCGCAATCTGACACGCGTACGGCGTCCGGCCGTGCGAATCGCATCGATCTGCTGATCAGCTCGATCGGGGTTATGTGGCGCATTGTGTGGGGCTGGAACCGACACGACGCGACTCCGCGGCGCAGAGGGGCAAAAGAAGGGACCCGACACGGCTGCGAACGTGACCACTGGCAGGTCAGGTTACAATCAAGAGCGTTCTGTGGCTCGGAAGCGCTCCGTGTACGGCCGGGCAGAACAATTCTGTGGGGGAACCGCTTGTCCCGCTGAGCTAGATTCTTTCAAAGATGGGCTTTGAGCTGCGTCTAATTTACCATGTATTTTGTTGTTTGTACCGAAAAGTATATATGTGAGATGGTTTAAAAAAAATCATCTATGTGTTTGATTATTTGAATAGAACTATCTCATCTTAAATAGTACATAGGATGCAAATTTGAGAAATATTTACTATAGATGCTAACCGTACCATTCGCTCAAAACAATTAAACTAGATGGTATAAAACCGTCTCATTCCAATCAACTCATCCCACCAACCAAATACATTATAGCGCCCCTGTCCAGCCGTAGAAGACTGAAGAGAACTCACAGCCGTAAAAACGTATCACTGTCTGGTCATAGGCGCCATGCTGGCATAATGAAACGGAATCATATGCATTGTAGACTACACAAAACCTAGAATGTGTAGGGGACATACATGCGCACACATGCATGGATGAACGCTACTACTAGTACTACTACTTTACTTAGGCAGGCTTTACTAGGTTCGAAGCATTAGGAGCTTATATATATATATAGAGAGAGAGAGAGAGGTAGGTTCCCTGATGTACAGTATATCAATTCAGTCCTCGTTGTCCATACAAAATTCTCTTGATTTTTGCATGTGTGCTACCGAGCTATAGATAATAACAGGATTCCCGTGCCGACATCGATTCTAGTTAACAAAGCAGTCTTGCTTAGTTAGCTGTCCTTAATCTGTAAGTACTGCTCTATGAAAATTAAGTGAACTAGCCTAGCTTGTCTATTGCACGACTTCATGAGATGGTTTAGATTGGTTAGCTGGCCTGCCATGGCAGTTTTCTCTACCTATAGCACCGTCTGATGCTTTGCAACTTACTAAACTAAGGCATACCCACAGCTTGATTTATTTCTAGGAGAAAAAATTCATCAGTTATACATTCTGCTTCTAGCACTGCCCCACTTACATCTATGATCGTGGTTCTGCTCAATCGTTTTTGGCTTAGAACTTTACATAAGATAGTAGCTTATGGAGTAGTAGATCGATTTTGTCTCATTAAAGGTTTTGATATTTCCAGTCAAGGGTATGTCAATTTGGAGCACAGTGATTTAACATGAAACAACATAATTCACATAGAAATCATATGAAATTTCTATGCTCCAAACAGAGCCTAAGCGGACCAGCTATATATGCGGCTAGCTACGCCACTTTTGTCCAGCTAGCTCAAGGCTGCAAGCTGGTCACACTACGAGTATAATACAACCATAATATAGGACATTCTCTTGTTTCAGAACTCCGTATGTATGTAATTTTTTACTGGACATACTTTTTGCAAGAATCATGTCAGTCTGGGGAGTTGGCATAACAATATACCAGGGGTCCTCCTGTCGAAGGCTATAGGAAGAATCTTTGAAATGAGCAAGTACGGCAAAACAATTTTCTGACAAGTTGCAATAAACTTGTGGTAAAACGAAAGGTTGCAATAAACTATCTAGGGACTGCCGGACTGCCCAAAAGATGAACACCAAATCCATTTGTTTAAGGCACATAGGACCCAGCAGTAGGACATTGACCGGAGACGGCAGAGGTTATCAATGCTTCCAAACTTTGCATTTCATACTTGAAAAACCATCATAAAATCAAATCCTCTCTTATCTATACCTATGCATCCAAATTAATCTCTACTCGAGATCTCCCCAAGATTTGCACTGATTAACGATCTTGTTTGCACACGTCGTACTGCCTCCAGTAATGCGGCGCAGGTCTATGTTTTTGGCCTTGAAATGGAGAAAGAATAATGTTATATCAAGAGCAAATTGCAGTTTATTTGTTTTGTCATATAGTTTGGTACAGAGTAAGGCATGAGCAGAATGGAACAAGATTGCCGAGAATTACGTCAAGGATAGAATAGTACCTACAATGTAGGAGATGCACGATCTAATAAACAACGAGGTGTGCATGCTTGTCTACCCATCCTTTCGACCTTTCGTGATGGTACACAGTACACACACAATTACAGGGAGAAGAAACAAGATGGAGATTTGGCAGTGCTTTTGAAGAAGCAAAGACGTTGTTTTGGTGATACAATAATATATGAAGCAAAGATGTTGTTACAGGTGCGTAGTCAATATTTTTCCGGATTCACCAGCAGCACACGATGAACGTAACGTAACATGTCAAGTGGAACAATAGGATGATTTGTTAATTTATAGCCATTTCTTTGATGTCGTGTCATGGTATATCAACACTAGATCAGTACAAAACCACTATTCTAGATGGTTATGAAAAGTGCATTTTGTATGAGAACCATTTGCATGCTCTGATTTTCTAACCTCTATTCGTGTCTTTTCTCCAATCATATGTGCTAGGAGACCATTGATGTTGCATTGAGGGGACGAGGACCAAACACCAAAGACCACTTAAATTCCGCGTAGGCGAGTCTTGTCACCCTGTGATAGCTTCAGTTTAGTCTGAGAAACGTTAATAATGGTCGAGGTTTTTTTTCGAGGAATAATACTCGAGTATTACCCTGAAAATTCTTGGAACATATCGGTTCCTGCAATCCTACTAGGCTACTAATTAATAACCAACTACGAGTGTTCTGGGAGTGGCCCTACCGTCCGGTGCTTCGGCCACATGAACACAATGCAAGAGAGATCCCATCCATCCGACGGCTATTAGATCCGACCACCGGATCAGGCCTGTCCAATGAACTGTGCCCACAAGGGACACGTCATACGCTACCCAACAGGAGCCGGAGTTAGGCGACATGTGGGCACCCGTTAAAGTTGAAAGGACCACCATGCCCCTATTACTGTAGTACTTTAGGGGAGCACCCCTAATCTCTCAACCCTTATTGACACTGTAAATAGAGCCCTTTGGACACTATTTAAGATGATTGGTACATCTATACTTGTTCACTACACACACAACCAAACCATCTTTAAGCTATCTTTACTTGTTCTCTGAATTTTTTAGGCTTCCATGAGCCCTTTTAGATCCCCGAAGGTCCCTTGCACTATTGTTTGGTCTCATAACCATAACAACCGGCAACCTGTGTGCTGGAAACCCTGCAAGTTCCAGCTTTATCAACATTGGCTAGAAGTTCTAAGAAACATGAAGTTATGGTATTAAAATTTGCAGAGGAAAACTGCAGCAATAAAAAAGTTCAGAATGAGTTATTTATGGATCATAGTACGGTTCTCTAAACATGTGAGCATTTCAGTCTCGATCTGTGCAGATTCTCCAGGGAAACGCATCCAGGCATCCTTTGCTTTTGTCATCTCCAGAGCCAAATAATAAAATAGCGTACGTTCATAATTCTTCTGTGCAACACCTGAAGAACAAAACAAATGTATTAGGACAATCCGGTGTTCTGCCGCTGGTTTCACTGGCTTGTGGGGAATATTTTTGGAGGGCGGTTTCAGTTCCCCTCTTGGACTTGATCTAATGTGTGCAGGTCAGTAATTTACAAACTGCAAGAAACGTACATTTGTTCTTATTCTCAAGCATATGTGAGAAACAGTCTCAGGTTGTCGTTCATGGACCGATTAAATGATTAGCATACATTGCCAATTTTCCGGGGTATTCTGAAGGACCCGAAATAGTGATCAGAAGGGGGCAAGGTGAATGACCACACAACATTTTTTCCCTCAAAGAAACTAACCAAAACCTCACTAGGTTAAATATACGCGGAAGAACAAATTTTCAGAGAAAATCAGTCCTGAGACGACACTACTGCTTTTAGATGGTCGGTGGTATCGGAATGAACAGTACCCTAGTACTACCTGACGAATACTAATAACAGGGGTACCCCAACGGCCCGAAGCGACGAGCCAGCGGCCTCAAGCATATCTCCAGCCCAATAGGCCGCGCCCGGCCCGCCACCGACCGAATCGCCTGCAAGACCACACAAGACATCCGCTCCCGACCGGCCAGGGAAGCGAATCCGACCGACAAGCGGCCCGCCCCCTTGGCGGGCGGGATCTCCGACCGGCCGGACGGCGCCCCGACCCCCTTGGCGGGCGGGATCTCCGACCGACCGAACCAAAGTGACAGACGCCGAGGGCCACGTGTCGGGGCCCTAATCACCTACCGCCACGCACTCGCGAACAAGGTCAATCGGAGTGACTATACAAGGCGGTGGCTCCTTCCTAGAAGGTTTGGTGATCGCTGAAGTCGGGCTTCCACCCCATCAACCGATCGCGTCTGAAGATTTAACGCACGCTCCTCCCGGCGGCGCTAACGTCACACACCGCACGCCAAGATTCGTAAGGATCACAGAGGGCAAGTACGCTATTTCCGAAGAATACCTAACCCCGACCACCAAAGCTACCGACCCAAAGATGGGCAAGACGTGTGGCGACGGTCCACGGGACGAAGGACCGAGCTCCTAGCATAGGTCGCCTCGCCCTTCCCCGACTTCGATGTAACTCGCCTTCCTTCAGTATAAAAGGAGGCGGGACTAACGATTCTGAAGGAGAGGAACAGATAAGAACAGGAGGAGCTTAGGTAATTTAGCGCCCTCATCTGTAAAACGTTGTGCAAAGCAATACAATACGGCCATCCGAACTGGAGTAGGGACTTTCAGCCCGAACCAGTATACATCTTGGACTCACGAGTCCAACCATTCAGGGAGTGGAACGCGCGACCCCTTAGACTTACAAATTTACTTGCCGGCGCTCGAAAACGCCGACAGATTCTACAGTACCCCCAGTAACACCGGATGAACAATAAAAGTAGGGTATAGATAGTAAAATCAGCACGAGTTCAAATAGAAAAAATGTGTAACTTTTGATTGGATGATCCAAAACTCGTGAAACTTTGTATGCACCTTTCTAGGGATGTCAGAAACCTATTCCAACCATCAATCATAAAGATTGATGTCAAAGTTCTGACCTTTTTCAAATTTACCGAATGGTGCATCAAAACTAGGTCAAAATCAAAAACTTCACCCTGAGCTTGCTTGTGGGATTTGATGATCAACATGATCCTAGATGACTCCCCATATATCACAACAAGCAAGAGCACTCAAGAAAGATTTCTCAAACAAGCAGGATCAAGATCTACCTCAAGAACTTTTTTCTCAACACAAAAACCGGTTTCTTGAAGAAACTTGGTTGATCAAAAAGAAACTCGCCTAGATGATTGAGGAGATGGTCTACAGAGAACACATCTATCAATCATACATCCTTAGCAGCACGAGATCAATCAATAAAGAAACCACAAGAAAAAAATCAAGAGCCAAGCAAGAACAAGATCAAAACTTGAGGCAAAAACTTGAGTAAAAAGATGATTTACATTTAGATCACGAGGAGAGTTTACAAAGCCTCTCACCTGAGGGCAAAACTCCCAAGAAGCACTTACACACCCACACAAGAACATTAAAGTCTTGTGAAAACCTTAATCCTAGACTTAGTGACTTATAGCCTGTCTTTCCACTACATCTCCCTTAACCCTAACACCTCGACACAATTGTGAATACCATCTATATTTACATAGGCTAATCTGAAACCTAGCATTCTTAACGGGGTTTTCACTTACATAAGCACGCTTTTCAAAGAGGTTATTACATTGATATTAAATTTACTCCGTGAGCCCGAATTACCGTCCAACTCCACTTTGCCGTGACCTAAACCACTTAGGTCACCACCGCAGTTTTTCAAACCGCTCAAACGCCGGTATTGAGGAAAATGATCATTTTGCCCCCAATGACCTGTCTTTCTTCTCATCGAGGCATTGCCATACTTCGCATTTTCCACATGACCCCAATGACTCGCCACCAAGCCTCTCACACGTCCAGAGTCCCCCGAACCGACCTCACTTGCAAGCGGGCCTAAGTCTCTTGATGCGCCATGTGTCCTTGATCGATTCATCATGGCGGCACTGGCTTACTTGACAGTTCTGGACCTCGACTCTTCTTAGAGCCTAGTCCCAGTCCATACCGTTGCTCGCCATGTCCATCACCAGTGTTTCTTGCCCAGCTTCCTTGTCTTATCGGCTTGCAACCACTTCTCAGCCTCGATCATCTTTCGATATCCCTTGACTGTTCTGGACCTCAGCTCTCCTAGCCTACTCCCGGTCTCGCCTTCGCCTCACCATGACCTAGCATCATAGTCCTGCAACCAACAGACAAGAAACATATCACATAGTGTTCACAATAATATGCAATTAAATTAACAAAATCCAAATTTTAATTCGCTGGAAATCCGGTACTACCGCAAATCTGGTACTATTGCTCCTGGTTGGCCGGTAGTACCGCTCTCCGCTGAACGACCCTGAGAGACACTTCCTTGAAAAATAATTACCGCCACCTACAGGCCGGTAGTACCGCCCTCAGGACCTGTAGTACCGCTCTTGCCTAGCCAAGAGAATCACCTCTCTGTAAAAGACTACGGCTCACACGCCTGGTAGCTCCGCAAGGCCAGCACTATCGCCAACCCAGGCCGGTAGTGCCGCCTTAAACTAACAGCTCTCAATTTTTTTCAAATTCAAAATTAAATTCAAAAACAAACTCAAACTTGGACACCACATGCTCAAACACAGTTAATAACTCATTACAAATATGGATAAACCTCTACATGGTCTTTCAGATTCCAACGGAACTTAGGCGCCGTCTTGTATTTTATATGCAAAGAAAAAGTTCTTCAGTTTTAAAACCTAGTTTGGCCCTGACACTTTTTCCAAAAAGCGCAATTTTAATCATCCAAAAATGCGCAATAGCATTTTTGCACAAGTCCCGGCCTAGCATTTCGATGGAACAGCATTTGACAGGAGTGCTGGGCTCAACGTCCATGAAATTTAACGGAACACAATAGCAAATTTTCCCCATTTCCATTAGACAAAAACGAAAAGAAAAGCTATATCACTATTTAAAAGTTAACTTTATGCATGCACCTTCTTCTTTCCTTTCTCTTGTTGCTAATTAACATGGCTATTTTTTTTTGTTCAGGTTGTAGATGATGGGGGGCACAAGTTGAGAGCCGTGCGTGGCTGTTTTCACCTTACGTACCTATCACCCACCGTACGTGTCATGAACTAATGGCGAATAGCATTGGGGCGAGTCATTATTGTGTTCCGTTCATCTTATGATGACAACGCTAGCTCCAGAAACTCGTGACAGTGGATCATGTTGTGACGACGCCAAATAGATACACAGGTGGCAATGGAATGAAAGTTTACGTGACTTGCGCGGCGCAAACACGGGCTTCGATCAAATCATTCGTTGGAAAAACAGTAGAGATCGATTGATTGCACGCGCGCATTACGGCATCAGTAAGCTGAACTCCCAACAAACAATTACTGCACAGGTATTCCGATCTTGCACACTGACAAGGAAACCCACAAGAATATCATGCATTTATGTACGTTGTTCCCGTCCTTGCACAATGAACCGTTCCGTCGAAGGGGAAAAAGAACATAAATAGATAGAGATGCTTGTACTAGAGGTTAATCATAAACTTGGGCAGGTTTGGAAAAATACAAGACAGTAGATCAAGCAAGATTGCCTATAGTAGGCTAGTGAAAGACACATGCAAAAACTTGCTGTGAAAGATCACATGTGCTACAGTAAAGAACCTATTCCGCACTGCCCGTTGAACAAGAGGCCAAGGAGAAGGAGGTGCGCATGAATTGATGAATGGTAAAATCAGTACACATGCTAGCCAGTTCAAAACTTCAAGAGGACTGCACAAGGAGGATGGTACAAGTGTAGCCTAATTTGCTTCCGAAGACCCTTTTTCATTCTACCTGTCTGATACCCTGACGTTTCTTCTTTTGTGTGTAAGAGCTGTCAAATGTATTTGAGCTATAATATCTGTTGAATTACTTAAATACAATTTACACAAAGGCAGACGATTAGAAGCAGCTTTGGAGTTTGAGCGTAATTTGCTGAAGTGTATGTACATTTCGACGGCATTACACCGTGGTCAAAACAAGCTAGCCAGACACAAAGCGTGTTCCGCTCGCCCCACCGGCCCCCACCCCCACCTCGGCACCTCCTCCTTATAAAACGTGCCCCCCGCCTCCCTCATCACACGCCGGTAAGGTCTCGTACTTGTGTCGTGTCCATCTAGCCACTAGCTACCTTGCAGTCCGTGTGTTTGTGGCAGCCTATCGTTTTCCGGTCGTCCATCCACCACAGGCAGGGAGGCCATTTGACACTGTGCATGGCGTTGGAGGCTGTGGTGTTCGCCCAAGGCCATTTCGGCTACGGGCCGTGCAGGGACTCGCCCTACACGCTGGCGCCGTGGTACGACGTGGGCGGCAGTGGTTTCGGTGAGTTCTGCGGGGATTATTGGGATCACGAGCTGGCCGCCTCCGTTGTGCCCAGTGCGGAGGAGTGGGAAGCGGTCTCCAGGGACCAGTCGGATGCTTCCACGGAGGGCAAGGCGGCGCCCGAGACGGCGGCGTCCGCGGGGAGGAGGAAGCGGCGGCGCACCAAGGTCGTCAAAAACAAGGAGGAGATCGAGAGCCAGCGGATGACTCACATTGCCGTGGAGCGCAACCGCCGCCGCCAGATGAACGAGTACCTCGCCATGCTCCGCTCCCTCATGCCGCCCTCCTACTCTCAAAGGGTACGTACTACTACTGAGCTTTTATCGATTTTAGCATCTCAGGTTCACCCGTTCGCCCTAAGTTTCGTTCTGCCTTTATCAAATTAATTAATTAATGATTAACTGTACATTCGCTGCTAATGTAAATGACTGATACGTATTGTGTCATTTTTCTATTTTGTTAGGGTGACCAAGCATCCATCGTTGGTGGGGCAATCAACTATGTTAAGGAGCTCGAGCAGCGCCTCCAATCGCTCGAAGTACAAAAGTGCCTCAAGAACCGCGCCGGCCGGCCGGACGCCAGCCACTCCCCTTTCGCTGGCTTCTTCAGCTTCCCGCAATACTCCACCTCGTCTAACGGTGGCTGCGGCGCAACCAGCTCTGGCAACGCGAGCAACGTCAAGAGCGAGTCGGCCGGCTCCGCGGAGAGCGGCCGACCAGCGGCCGTCGCCGACATCGAGGTGACCATGGTGGAAGGCCACGCCAACCTCAAGGTGCTCGCCCGGCGACGGCCGAAGCAGCTGCTGAAGCTGGTCACCGGACTGCAGCAGCTGCGCATCCCGCCGCTGCACCTCAACATGACCACCGTCGACGCCATGGTATTGTACACCTTCGGCCTAAAGGTAACTTCTTTTCTAGCTACTTAGTTTTAAGCTGATGGAGACAAATCGAGCAATTAGAGCGGCGTGGCACAGGCGACCGTTGGTTTCCATTTCTATATAACAACGCCGGTGATGGCATCGTTCGCTTTCTTGTGGATGATAGGTGGAGGACGATTCCAACCTGGGCTCTGTGGAAGATATTGCCACCGCTGTGCATGAGATCCTGGCAAGCATCCAGCGGCAAGACGAGGCCGGCCTCAGCTCGGCCTCAGCAAGCAGCTGATGCCTGATGCCACCGAGGAGACCGTCATGCATTGGAAGCATCTGCACCAGCAATCCAGCATGCCGTGTGCCTGCCCGTACGTCCTTGAAATGGAATCCATCCTAGCTTTGTATGTGAAATTGTGAATGTGATTAATTGTACCCTGCACGCAACCTTGTACAGGGCCAGAAAAAGGATATCAAAACTGGCGCTAGATCTGCTCTGATCAGTTCCTTTTGGAGTAACGTACTTGTAGATTCACGGATTTACGTGCATGCATTGCAGCTATCTCGAATTCATCCACGCACCCCTGTTTCACTGCGGTACATCTGTCGAGAGATACGTTTGGATGAACAGTGTGCTAAGCAGGCAGGCAGAATGATTGCCCGATGATGTGATGAGTTCGTTTTTTTCTCTCCTGGACAATAATGCTCCGCTTTTTCAATCCCTGACACATTTATTTTTCGAATATGATCCCCTTTAAAATATATTTGAAAAAATAGCCGTCTTTCTAATAGTAGAAGACGCGATACGTACGTATCACCTGTGTCATGTCCCCATACTGCGATTAGACGCTGGTAGCACGGTAGGACAGGATCCACTGACTTGTCATGCCGTGGGGCTACAGTAGGTTCCTGTAGAGTTCTGATCAAATCAATTAATTAATCACTTAATTAATTAACTTACATAATTAAATCGGCTAGCCCGCTAAGGTGGGGATGCTCACCAGAATCACTGCTGAGCCATCGGTCCATAGCAACTCTACCGCCGAGCTCCCGTTACGCGGTAGTTTTGGACTGCAGCGATAGATTATGTTACCGTTGCATTGGCCAGGTGTTATAGTACAGGAGCGTTTACTATGTCTTTCGCTATCTGCGAGAGAATTATTTTTATAAATTTATTTAGAATAGGGTCAGATTTGTAAAAAAAAAAGTTTGTGAGCTGTAAAAGTGAGGAGTTACTTATAAGAGACCGGTTACACGAGTGGGTCGTAGCTCGTAGGTGAATAATGTTTTCAGAGAAAACGTGCGCTCGGGTGCAGTGGCGTACGCAGACAGCATGAGTGATATGTGGTAGAGACTAGAGACTAGAGATTCCATTGACCGTTAAATAGTTACGATTCACAGCATCGGGCCAAACTGCTTGCAGTTGTATTTTCATGTACGTCTCTCTAGATGTCGAAAGGGCGACGTCGTGCTATGGACCTATGTCCCAAAACGTAAATTTCATAAATGTATCAGTTTGCTTCGGTTCTTTCGCGAAAACAGAAAGATCAAGCAAAAATTTCGGTGCATGATTTGTGACAGCCCTTGATTATATATAAAAAAAAGATCAAATCATAATTTTTTTTCCGAAAAAGAATCTAATCGTAATTTATTTTCTAAAAAGGACCTGGACGTAAAAATTATTTTGCCGACTCGGCTCAAGCCACGAGCCGAGCCGGCTCTTCCACGGCTCAAATGAACGAGGAGTCAGGAACTCCACCAACTTTAGTACAGGGAGGATTACGTTTTTATCAAACAAAACGTTTGCAAGGAAATTACAAAGAAATCAACAATTCCAGAATGGTTCAGAGAGACCACGTGAGCGGATAAAGGTTAAGGAATCGTATAAACAAACCATTTCTGAAAGTTAGGAATCGTATGAACTTGGCTGTTGCGCGGTCACACCATGTCTGTTTTCTGACATGCCGCGCAGAGTGAGCACTCGGGTGATGCCCCACTCTGCCCAGGTGTCGCCAGGATCTGGGGACCTAATGGTGATGCCAAAGACAAGAGACCCTGTTTGGACGACATGATTTTGGAGATAAGCTTTGTAGCATCCAAATAACAGAGGGGATATCATGCAACGCATGACTCCCATCACCCATTTGGCCCATAGATTTGTTGTACAAGTTCGCCCAGGCATTGAACTGGGGTTACTCCTTATTTCTTGCAAGGCTCAATTAGCAGTACATCGATCGATTCATTCCATCTGTTTCTGCTTTCACATTTCAGCAGATGGACACGCACATCTAATCTACTAACCACTTCCGTGCTCAGCTGATGCATCGATGACTTCAAAGCTAACATCACTTCAGTTCCATCGGATCGAATGTAGGCCTTTCTTATGCGCATTGTCAACCACCCCTTGAGCAAATTGCGACTATAGAAACATGACATGACTCGGCAAAATTACAAAGTTTACACTGTGGTAGCATCTCAGCGTTTCAACACTTCGACTAGACTATCGATTGATTGTATGCGACCATTTTAAAAAAGGGTTCGCGTGTTATTTGTTTTATTAATATTTTTATATTTTGTCCAACAATTTGTCTTAATTTGATTCGCTAGTATTTTTATTTATTCTACTAATAGTTTCGAACATTTTTATTAATAGGCTTTGAATTGTTCAGCAAGCACATTTGTTTTGTTCTACTAATATTTTTTTTTATTTCTTTTGAACAACGTCAATGAACCGTTGAAACATCACCGACAAATCATTTAGAACATTAAAACCAAACTCGTGGAATATTTACCTATAATCCGTTATAGCTTAATGTGTTAGCACATCATCGATAAACCGTTGAAACATTGAAACCAAATATGTGGAACATTAGTCCACCACTCGTAACTTAAATATGTGGAACATCGCTGATAAATTGTTGAAACATAAGTACCAAACACGTGGGACATTGATCCGTCCCTGTTATAACTTAACGCATAGAACATCATCAATGAGTATAAGGAACATTGAATCCAAATAGGTGGAGCATTTTATTTTACCTACTGAAATATCCAACACCCACTGGATTCAATGGAGCGTCATCCACGAACTAATGGAACATTCTGAAGTAATCTCGTGCGGAACATTTTTTATCTACTAGAACATATGCCTAACGATATCATTTACTAAATAGAAGTTGCTCTCGTGCGTGCGCCAAAGACGAAGCCAGCACGTAAATGCCCCAGTCGCATTTGTTTTTTTTCAAATTTGACCTTCCTAAAAACAAAATTGTAAAAATAACTGGCTTTTCAACCGCGAAAGCATCGGTAAATAATGTGTCACTTACTGCATTCGTGAACCACGGTAGGTGGCTATAGTAGCTGGTGGGTCTACTATAGCAAGCTTGTTGCCGCGCACCCAACTCGGCAAGCAAGTGCCGAGCACTACGAGCACGATTGCAAGACCTGTCAAGATAGGATGGTACGCAGAGGGGACCAATTTTTTGAGTGCGGATTTTCAAAAAGATGTCCAGTTGCTAAAAGACCGCGAGAGATGGGCCTTGCAGCCGACTCAAAATGCTTTTTCTACAAGGTGGGCTGCAGGTCGTTTGTTGCCACGCGGGCGGCATATAGTTGCCCTCATTGTGGACGACTTTTCTTTTCTAAGACCTTCCCTTCTTCATTGGGCCTAATATGGCTCAACAAAACTTAGCACGGCCCATCTATGGGAATTCTGTGGAGCCACTACTTTTCTACAAAAGAATTCTTCAGATAAAAAAAAAACAAGTAATCATTAGCGAAACATAACTATGTTTAGTCTCCGTTGTTGATCGAAACAGGTAATCATGCACATGTATGCACTCTAATAAATTTCCGATGACATTCCTGAACTAATTGTATCGTAGCGATTTACATGCAAACCCAATAAGAGAAGCGTAGATAGTCAATCCTTCAAGTTTTGCTCCATCCAGTTGAGGGCCTTGCCTTGCAGAATTTACCAGAATGGCCTTCAGCAAAAGTGTGTTTTGGCCATTCCCATGGTCTGGTGGCGAGTATCCAGCTGCTACGTAGTATTTATTATATGTTTGCCGCATACAACAAAACGCGTCACATGTCATCAGGAGGCAAAGGGGGAAAAAAAGATGAAAAAGAAAATAAAATTAGGCAGCATCTCATCACGCGACTGTCTGCCAGCACTGTGCCAACACCTAAAAGAACAGAAGAGAGCTCACCACATGACTCTCCTCCCCTTCTAAATTAAAAACGGCAACTATCCTCTGTCTACAGTTGTCATTCTAACCTTTTTCCCACACTCCAAACCTAAACAGCTGCCGTAAGAACATGGCTATATCAGTATACCACGCCGCATCCTGTCACTGACAGGTGGGCCCGATTTGGCAGCAAGTTCGAGGATCAAGTTGGAGTAGTTAGTAGATAACAACACACTGATTGGAGTCTGTGACTTGTACTCTTGTAGTTTAGGTACTCTAAATGAAAATGAGCTGAGAAGAGATTTAGATTCATACATCCATGAGAAGAGATAAGGTAACAAATGAAAGAATTCCATTAATAATCATCTCATGCATGTGTAACACAGACTCCAATCACTGATAACAACAATGTTCCGCACATACTCTCCCCGGTCTCTAAAAACGAATCACTGAAAGAATCTCGGAGTATAAACAACAGTAAGACAGAGCCCCACGACGGGCGATCGAAGATCAATCACATGATCCTCCTCGCTCCATCTAGAACAAAACGGCGGCGGCGACCGCGCCGGCGACGGCGACGAAGCTCACGGCGGATGTGTACACGGCGGAGCTCGCGGGGGTGCCGGTGGGGGCCCCGGTCGGGGCGTCGGAGACGGCGGAGGGGGTCATCGCGGAGGGAGCGGAGGTGGTGGGGCCGTCGGTGGCTGGGGCAGAGGCCATGGGGGACGGCGCCGCGGCGGTGGGCGGGGTGGAGACCGGGGCTGTGGCCGGGGACCTCGCCGGGGGTGGGGGCAGCGGGGCCATCTTGGGCGGCGGAGTGGTGGGTGCCGGCTTCGGCGCTGGGATGGGGGCCGCGCCCGGCGCCTGCGCGGCGGCAGTGACGGCGAGGAGGGCGACGATGGCGGCGACCACGGCGAAGCGAGCCATTGCGTGGGTGTTGGTGGTGTAGACTGGGCTAAAGAGCTTTGGAGAAGAACAGTTGTTGAATGCTTAGGCTCTGTGTAGATGACCTTGAAGCTGCGAGTTGTGACTTGTGAAGTGGAAGCGAGGGGAGGCGCGGGTATATATAGCGGGAGAAGCATCCCCTATGTCGGTTAAGCAACAGCTGTAACGTTCGAGCCTCACGCGCTGCCGTGGCATGGCACGGTCACTGTCATGTTGGGCAACACCGCGTGGGACCAGCCCGTCAGCGTGCGTGGCCGGCCAAGTTGACCCTTTGGGCGCGGCACGCGAAGTCGGAAGCGGTCTAACGACTAGTTCCGGGGGCACGTGGTGGATCTTACGCCGTGGGATCACTCACGGACGCGAGAGATGGATCCGCCCTTTCTAGATCAATGTGACCCTTGGGTGGTGGGCCGGCCAGGCGAGAGGCCGACTAGCCGTTGTGGTCGGTTCGAATTGTTTAACTAACAGGCGAGACGATAGGAACTGTCCTGACGGATGGTACGCTATTATTATATGGGCCGCCGCATCGGGAGGCGCGACGATTCGCGAATTTGTAGCTCATCCCATGTGATTGATCAGACTCCGCAGACAAATAAACACTGTCCCGGTCACAAATAGTTATTCCGTTAGACGATGACATTATGAAAGTTACTGAGACAAATAAATAAATATATATATATATATTTTATATATCTAATTTAAATATTTAAAAAGATATTAACAGTATCTAAAAAGATAACTATTTATAACTATAGTAGTATGCGGTCATTCAAACCTGGAGTACGTACGTGCTCGCACGGACTTGTTCGCTGGGCGAGTTTACAAGTAACGACGCATAACTAGCAAGCATTTACTCCTGTTGCACTTGTGCATTACCGTTGCGCAGCAGACGTTGAACACTTCACGGATCATAGATTCATAGTCGTTCAAGTGGACAAGCAGTAGGAGTTCCCTTCGGAAAGAGTACCAATTTTTGGAGCTAGTGTGAAGGATCGTGGATACTGTACAAAAAAAACAGTATGGTATGGAAGGTAATAACGAGAACGACGACGGGAGAGGAAGACGAGCAGGGAAAGAAAGCTTTCTCAAGGCCAGCCTAGAAAGTAGGACGTGTGAGTTTGACATGACTCATGAGCTGTGAAAGCGTGTAGTGGGAAACCTCTCAGATCCAGCGACGAACTGTCAATGCATCAACAAAGGAGCTGTCTCAAGCAACCGCGTTTCATTTCAACGTGTGTGCAATGTGCTCGTGTCATCGTGTCTACGTACACCAGCTTCTCGGAAATGAGAAAACTAGCTGGAGAGGAGACACCCTGACAATACGGCGCCGTGCATTTATGTCTAATAATAATGTGTATATGTGTACAATTGCACACATGCATACCACATGACACAACTCAACGTCAAACATCGCAAGCCTTGTAGTAATTGCTAAATGTTACCGTGTGCGTAGACATGACACGACTATTCCAACTTTCCAAGCACATCCCGTTCATATTAGGCGGGCACGGGCACGTGATCTAAGCTAACCAAGCAATCATTTTTTTTAGAGGAAGCTAAGTAGACGACCAAGTAATCGGTCGTTTGCTTTCTTTAGAAGACGTCAAAGGGCACCACTCGAACCACGTGGAAACGGCGAGAAATAAGACGTCCGATGAGAACTTTTCTGTTCTACGCGTCAGCACAGTATTTCTAAATAATACGTGTAATAATTATAATTAATATGTACAACAATATATGAAAAAGAAGTACAATATCCTAAAAAATAATAATAGTACAATAGTTCAAAACAATCATTGAATATGCAACAAATTATGGAAGGCACATATCAATCGAACATGCAAAATAAAATCCTCACGGTTACGCAACAAACCCATCATTGAACCATTTTAATCTGCTACTAGAGTAGTATGACAAATTTGTGGCGAGCACAACAAAGAGACGCTATGTGTGCAACAAACACTGGCTTTAGTTGTAACAAATCTATGTCAATAAATTGGTGCAACAAAATCAACAACATATTGCAATAAAAATTTACTCCGAAACAACAAATTCAACAACTCTCAGTAACAACATCCTATTTGCTACAAAATTCAGCAAGACGCATTGCAGCAAACTAAATCACTTTCTACAACAACAGAGAAAAGATATTGCAACATTTTGAGAAAATACATGCAACATTTCGATAAGGAAGGGGTGGTGCGTGGACACCGGAAAGTAGCCATGCTCGTTGAAGAAGGAGGTTGCGGCATAGGTGAAGAAACTAGAATTTTTTTAAATAATACTATTTTTATTCTATTTTACAAAAATAATATGCCAAAAATTTTTTTTACAAAACTACCCAGTTGTCGCCATTTCAAATGGCGACAGAGAGTCTGTCGCCATTTCAAATGGCGACAGACAGCCTGTCGCCGTTTCAGATAGAGACAGACTCTCTGTCGCCATTTGAGTCTGTCGCCGATTGAAAAACCGATAGACTTTGTGTCGCCATTTGAAATAGCGAAGAACTCTCTGTCGCCGTTTCAAATAGCGACAGAGAGATTTAGCCCATTTTTTATTCGAATTGCAATGTATGTAAATTATGAGTGTAGTGTAGTTAATAAAAAGTCAAGATTAGTTGTTGTGATGTTTTACGAGAGGAGATCAAAAGAGTGCGAATCGAGATCCGGGAGAATGATTTTTAGCCTTTTCGACAGTAAAATTTAATGTTTAAATGTAATTTTTAGGAAGAGTAGACCAGATTTGCTCTTTGATATGTGCACTACCATATTCGGGAAAATATTTAATTTACACCTTGCTTTGCATCTAATTTCCACTAGTGCAACAACCCTAAGTATTATAGTCGATAACAACGCATGTTATAAATAGTTCCCACGAAGCACTTAAATTATTTGTTGAACATATATATAAGGGCACATACATCGAGTTCGGATGATAAAATAAGCAATAGATACATTATATTGCAAGGGCATTACAACAATGACGAAATTGCTTGCCGAACTAACTAACGAAAGCTTTGGTTGTCATGGTGGAACAAATGATCGTTCGCCTATCTAGGTACAAACCGAATGATGTCCCATATTTTTTGCATATTACCTGACCCGTGTAAATTTGGAGGTTTGTCCTCGGACACCGCTCAATCCCCACTATGAAAGAACTCCATGGGGATCCGCAGTGCTCCCTGTGTGTCGCCGAATGGGTGGCCTATGCCGCACGTCTCGGGTGTGTAAGATGAATTTTTGGTCTTTTGATGTGGATTTCGCCTCCCACATGGGCATGTCATCCCAATTCGGCGCCCCTTATGTTATTACCACAGGTTCCGGATGGTCTGCGTAACGCGTCAAGGATTTGTTGCGTGGTGCGGACCTACCGGTCGCCTTCCTTGTCCCTTCCTCTTCGAGAGGAGGTACCCTCTTGCACCTCGGTGTGTTGGCGTTAGCGGACACTTGCGGAGACGCCGCTCTGTTTGGCTCGCACTCACCGTATGGTGCGGGAGGTGTGTGTTGGGCTTATCGTTGTACAACCGAAGCGTGCCTGCGATCAATGCAGATGCCGCGTTGGCCGTTGAATAACACCGTAGGCGTACTCGAGTCCGGCTTTTACGGCGGTAGTAGCACCACGGGGAGGGTTGCTCCCCGATTATCCCATACGGGAAGTTTGAGATGTGGGTGGTACGTCTCCGGGTCCACCCAGTTGAAGTAGCCGCACCATTCATCCTCGGCCAAGGGGCACCGGTAGAATCTCCGATCCGCTAGTTCATCGTGGCAGGTATCAACCACTGCCTGAAGGCCGTGTTCGCAAAAGTCAGGGCTTTCGGGTGGCCCCTGGGGAGGTTTCTCCTTTGACTCGAGCAATTTCGCAATTTTCTTTTTGAACTCCTGTATGGGATGAACTGGTTTAGAATTACTACTTTGTGAGTGAAGCATGGGTTCGTCGCATGAAACTCACCGATTGGTTGGCCTCTTGCCCACCGGCCCTGAACTCTGGTCGCTCTAGAACAGGGACGTATCCTGGCGGCCTCTCCCACCGGTTGAAGTTCTCGGGCGAAGCGGGTTCGGCGTCGTGGCAGTTGTAGACAAATTCGTAGTCACGTCGTTCCGGGCCGTCGATCCATTGGAAGAAGCAACACCGGTCCTTGTGCTGAGAAAGGAAAGAACGATGCGTGAAATGGTACCGTTAGCCTGTATTTTATGGATACAAGTAGGTTTACCTGGTAGGGGCGGGCACAACAGTAGTGAGCGCGGGCGGCCGTCTCTCCGTGGGTAGATTGCATCATCTTCGCCGGAAGGTTGCAGTCGCATTTGGGTCTGGGCAACTCCGGCAGAACTGGGGCGTGCACGCTACTGGTATCCGGGTATTCGGGGCGGGATGACTTCTGCTTGCTGAAGAGGCGACGGTAGAACGACATCGTGCCCTAATTTGTGTAGATTCAGATGGCGTGTATTGCTTGTTTGGTGGTGTTGGATGTGTAACCCTAGGCCGGTTTTATAGTGGTAGTGAGTGGTTACTCCGCACGACTACAGCACTTGTCCAGTTTGACGTCCTGGCATCCTCTGTGAAAAGCTGCACGACATGTCACCCATCATCAAAGCTGCACCGCCTGTCACCTTCTGCGAAAGGCTGCACGATTTGTCACCATCTGAGAAAAGCCACACGACCTGTTATCACGAACAAAAGTAGGCAGTGAGTGGTCACATTGAACTGTGCCTGCATGTGTGACAAAGCGTGTGCGAAAGCAAGAGAGGTCTGTCGTGTGGTCAAATCGGCTGAAAAGGTTGAAAGCATTGCGCCGTGAGTTGTCTAATCGCGTGGAAAGTCTGCTACAAGGTCGTACATATGTCGAATGGTGTTTGAGGCTATTACTCTATAATTTTTCATGTAAACTGCTATTTTACTAATCCACGAAAAGCTATAGTGATCATACCGTAATGTGAGGAAATAAAGTGAATTTGACGTAATATGAGGAAATAAAGCATCATTTTGTGTTCAAGATTACAAAATATATAAAAGGAAACGAATTATTGGGATAGTTGCCAAAGAGCGTCTTTGTCGCATCGCGACCGACAAAGTAGCTACGTGTGTCTGTCCTATCGACGTGACAAAGGTCTCGTAGCATATTTACAAATAGCGCCACAGTAAAAGATTATATATAGCACAAAACTTCATAAATAAAACTAACATATGTGATATTACATGAGCTAAGGAAGTAAAAGACGAGATTGTTTACGGTACATCATGTGTAAAAGAAACAAACTAGCTAGGGCCCTGGCGGTGCAACACCTCGTGTGGTCCCGTGCCTCCTACGATGCCGCACATGTCCGCACGGATATGTGAGTCGGTCGAGGCCCGCCCACGAGTACTCCTAGGAGGTCGGACCGGGCCGGAGTAGCGAATGGGCGTCTGTGTCGGTACCGAGATGGCCGGCGCCGGCGCGTGCCGCGACGAACCAAGTACCACACCCGCGGATGGCGATAAGGATCGACGAAAGTCAAGTCCTCGTCCCGAAAGTACCGTAGTCCCCGAGGTGCTCGTGACTGGTCGGCGGGATCGGCCGCTGTTGACAAACTTTTCAAGTTAGAACGACACGTTATGTGAACAACAAAATATATGAAAAAAGAGACCACCTGATGTACCTGCGGTCATCGGGATGACGCCGGGTCCGGTGACGGTGGAGCCCCCAGCGAGTCCGGACGAGGCGGTCGAAGTGCTGCTGTGTCGACCTCGTACAGCAGACGAACGAGGGGGATCTGTACCACGTCGTTCGCCCTGAGCCGCCTAAACGACGTCAGGTGTACGGCACGGTAAGTCAAGTCCTGAATATGGCGCAGCGCCCCTCGAAGGCCGTCCGCTGTGACCCCTATCGTATGGGTGGCACCGACCGCCTGTAGCAACGCCGACGTCGCCTCGTGTGCCTCCCTGGCAAGGTCGCTCTGCGAAAACGAAAAGAGGCTAGTTAGTTGGCATAATTTTCAAGACGTTACGTTGAATGACAAATTGAGGGAGTACGAACGCGTGGTGGAAAGCGAGTCCGGTGGGTGGGGTGCGTGTCGGAGTGGTCGGATCGTGCCTGGGAGGTGACTCCACGACACGCACAACTCGAACGCGGTGCGCGTCTTTGTACCACTCGATATATCGCGTCGACGCGGCGTGGTCGAGGGGCGATCTCGTCGATCACATCCGCAAGAGCCGTGCCCATCGCCGCGCATGAGGTACCATGCGTCTTTGCCCGACTCTGCGTCTTAAGCGAAGCCTTTGCGTGTGTACCTGCAAAAACGAAAGCGCAACATTAATTCGCAAGCCACCGAGATCGTAAGTACTAGCAGAAGGGAAAAATGTAGAAATACGAACGAGTGCACGGCTTTGGAGCACGACGGCGCTGTGGGTACCGGGAACGCTGCCGAGACCAAAGCGCCTCAAGACGCGGTGGGCGGCGTACGGCTCGACGAACACGTCGAACACCAAGTGACGTCGGGTCAACCAGTACGCCGCGTCGGTGATCGCAAATGACGAGCCAGCGGCGCGCGCGCTCGCACAAGCTCAGGAGCGTAGGGGCGCCATATGACGCGGTCGTCCGTGAGCTGGTCCAACATCGCTACGTACTGAGGGTACGAAGCTTGCGTCGTAACTGGGGTGAACCGCGGCTGCAAAAAAACACCAGCGATGAACGTTAGTACAACACGTGGAGAATTAAAAACAACATACGGCCACGATAAGTAATATCGACTGTCGGCGACACCACAATGTCCCCATCGTCGGACGATCAACCTCGCCCCGGAACCTCGTAGAAGTCTGCGCGGTAAGTCGACAGTCTATCGATGGTCGTCCGATCCGAACCTCTCGAACGACCACAGTGCAGAGCAAAGGGCGCCGGCGAGAGTGGGACGAGTCGGACACGCGACGACACCCGTCGCACAAAGCACGATGACGTCGCGGCAAGTACCGCAGTCCCAAGCCACCGCGGATCTCCTCCAAGTCGGCGTCGGCGATCGTCCTCGCAAATCGGATCATGTGCTCGTCGACGGTGTCCCGTCGCGACGAAAGCGAACAAGACCCACCAAGAGCCACGAAGGTACGCCTCCAAGTGCCGGGCGACGGCCGCTCCCGACTCGGGTACCATCCTCTCGGCCGTGAAAGTAATGGTTAGGTTGTAAATGCAATGAAAATCACACACGGTGAGTTAAATCGACACGACAAGGAAAAATCGTGCTTACGTAGAAGCTGCGCAAGCCACCGCTGTCGGACCGCGCGCACCGCGAAAGTCGTGTATCGTGGTCGGGTAGCACCCCGAACCGGTGGAGGATATATACGCCACTGGGTGGGCGTCTGCAGGAACCACCGCATCTCTGAGGAGGCAGGCCTAGGAGGTAATCGGCGTCCTCTAGTGTCGGCGCCATCTCACCACACGGCAGTGAAAGGTGTGGGTCTCGGCCGCCACCGGTCCACTAGAGCGATCGACAAGCTCTCGTAAGGGAACCGCCTAGAGGCACTCCGTCGGTCCTGCGCATCCATGGCGGTCGCCCGACCATACGGCAATGTAGTAGGCCACCGCCTCAACTCGCAAAAGAATGTGAGAAGTATTATTGTGGTGTCGAAGGGGACATGAGTACAACACTGCGACGAAATTGAACTAACCTCGGGATCCATCGCGGATCGAGACGCCACGCCCTCATGGGGGTGCGCAAGCGCAGGGCCCCAAGCTCCAAGGCCGCCTCCCCATCCTGCGGGGGCAACGTCGCTAAACGGCTCGCTGAGTCGCGTCAACCGACGGGTCAAGCAACTCGCATAACCGTCACGCGCCATGCCTGCAAATAAAAATGTTTATGTTACATAAGGTGTAAAAAAGGTGCAAAATAAATACAACAAATACAAATAGAATATGAATGGAACGAGTACTGTCATAATTTAGAGCACACGTAATACATGGATGTAAAATGTTCATCTATGTGCAAAGCGTTAAAAGATACAAAATGAATACAACATACTACACTCTCATTTAATCAAGTACAATAACATTCAGATACATATTTTGACCACACGCATTTAATTCGATACAAGCAAAATGAAATTCTAGTGCATCAAGTAAACCATAGTTCAAGATCTGAAAAGAACATATAACACTTCACGGCTTCGAATCTTGGGCAACTCTTGAAAGAGTGCCTGTCTCCTTGCAAGTAGAACATTTCTTTACTGGCGGCCACTTTGTGGCGTCCATATCATTCCTTATACGCTGGATTGCCTTCTTCCCACTCCCTTTAGCTTCGCTCATGTCGGGACCCAACGTGTATCCTCCCGCTTTTGTGCTTCGTGAATAAACCCACCACTCGGAAACGTACATTTCCGCGCTCAAAGTTGCGACCACGACTTCCTTACTAAAGAATTGAGACATGAATATACGAATCAATGTGAATCATCGAGCAGGCAGCCATAACATGGGAGCATGGCACATGTAATAGACGAGGCTTATTGCAGTGCAGACACAAGTTTGCTGTGTATGATGCATTCGTGAGCAACTTTTCGTCGGTTCGTCCCACGACCGCTTTCTCCTTGCACATCACCTCAAAACGGAGCTCCTCGTACCCATCTTCGTTGCTCGTGCATCTCTCCTTCTTGCCTTTGTCCTCCATGTATGCGTAAATCATCTCCGAGTACTTCATAGCAGATCGTTCATGCGCGTGATCGCCTTGCATGACGATCAACGAAGTACTTTGTGATGCCACGAAGAACACCTCGACAATACCAACCAAGGAAGGGTCTCAACCTCGCATCACCCGCTTGTAAACCTCCGCAAGGTTTGTTGTCATGACACCATACCTCGCACCATCGGTGTCGTAAAGCGAGCCCATTTCTCCCTAGGCTCATGCTCTATCCATTCGGAGAAGCGTTTGAGCCCTTCCATTCCTTGAACCGGTGGGGAGGGTCACGGTAACTCCTCCAGTAGCGATCGGGCCTCCCCAAGGCCGGGCTGCCTCTTCGTTGCCTCTGCTGTGTGTGCCTCGATGTCGACTCATCCAATTCCTTCCAGTACATCAAACTTTCTCTGCTGGTTCTGGTCGCAGAGCCTCTTGAAAAGCTTTGTTAGCTCCTTGTTCCTGAACTGTTTGTAGAAATTGGCACCCATATGACGCTTGCACCACCTACTACGCAAATCAAGCCATGGATGAGTCTCATCCACACCTTCCGCAATCAATAATTGCCCTCAAAAGCCGGAATGCCGATCGTGTATGATACATACTCGGTCGCGATGAACGACACCGCTTTGACATTCGTAGGAACCAATGCCACTATCGTGTTTTCACCTCCACAAATCGAAGCGCCACGGGAGAACTTGATTATTGCCATCCACTCCTATGGCGGTCAATATCCGCCTTCGTATTTACCAGTCAAAAATGTCCCATCGATACATAACAAAGGACGACAATGTCTGAACGCATTGATGCATGGACCTAAAGCGAAGAATGCTCGCTTCAAAACCATCTTCCCGAGAAGCTGCGAAGGATGCTCACAAATGTCCACATAAGTTCCGAGATTTGGTCCTTTATCACCTGAAGCAAACCTGGCAAGTTCTGGTAGGAGTCTTCGTACGTGCCGAACCGTGTTTCCAATGCCTTCTGCTTTGCTCTCCATGCCTTCGCGTAGCTTATTGTATACTGGAACCTCTGTTGTATTGCGAGTACGATGGCCCGTGGCTCTAAATCTAGGTTGCCTACAATCTCTCCGTACATTGCATTGGCAATAAAGCCTGATGATATGTTCCGATGTGACTGCGCAGACTCCGTTAGTACACATGTATGTGGAACGACTATAGAACACTTCCAAATGGTGTCCCATTTAGGCTGGTACGCATGGACGCGCCACGGGCAACCCTCCGTCTGGCATCTTACATCATACACCCGCTGATCGGACTTTACAACCTTGAAGGCTCTGCGCAACGACACTGACCATGCTATTACCGCTTCTTGAACCTCACTCTTATTCTTGTAAATTGCATCTTTTCTCACCTCATTCTGATCATACTGCGAAGGGAACTGTTCGTCATCGTTCACCACCAGCCTGTCGAACGGATACTCATCCCTCTGCGGGGAATAGATCTTCAGCGGCTTCATCATTACTTAAAGCCTCATAGTCCTCATTCTCGTGTCCATCGCTCGACCATCGACTCAATGTTTTCGCCCTCGTCGCCAAGCCCATTGCTTCTTGAACCTCTCCGTTGCAACATCGGCTCTCCCACCTTGCACTTCGATCGACCAGAACCTACATCCCGCTCTACTAAGCCTACTCTACTTGTCCGCTCTCCCCAACTTCCTCCGGTTCTTCATCAACAACCTCTTCTTTGCGTCGCATGCCCGGTATTGACTTTCTCAAATGCTTGTGCCAATAACACTAATGGCCATCCTTTCTCAATTGCAATTTTACGCATTGAACTCCAAGATTTCGCCCTCTCATTTCCATTAACTCCCGTCGTGCAATCTATTCTTGACAAACTACTCCATGTAACTTCGGATCATGCAATTCACGGTCCAAAGAGAACATGTGGTACAATCATTTCATAACCGTAGCCCATGAACGCTCCCTCACGCGTGATGTGCTAGCCTCTACACTTGCGAAATGACTTAGATCTACCCTTCAACACCCATATGCGAACTCCTTCTCCATAATATATTTTAAATTGCACTCTATCATCCATACATCATGCAAATTCATCGAATTCTTAACATTTGCACAATTTAACTCTACATTGTACGACTAATAATGATCACAAATTTTTAATCGATCTGATTGCAATATTTCAATTCTTACAAATTCTTTGATTCGTGATCATTTTCAAATTTCTATGAGAACATAACTAAACTAATGTGTCAGAACCTCTACAGATTGAGTTATATTTGGTCCCGACAATTTTAGCCACCCAACTCTACATGACATCTCGAATTCTCAAGTACACAAATAACCGAATTTGGATTCTACATTTCCCAGTTCGTCGAAAATTTATCCATGATCTCTAATCAAAAAACTATTATTACAATCAAAATTTTAATCCCTACCTCTAGGTCATCCCTACATCGAAAATGAATTACTAACTAAGTCGCATAACTAAACATCTGTCCATACCGACATAACTATAAATTCTTGACTAATTCATCTAACTAAACATCTATTCTTACCGAAATAAATATAAATTTCTAACTAAGTCAACTAGCTAAACAACTTGCATCAGGTTCTCATTCCTAACTAAGTCATCTACCTAAATAACTATTATTACTCTATTTAATCTGATTACTATATTACATATTCAACATTTAAATACTTAAAAAAAGTTAGTACCTGACGAAATGCAGATCTTCAAAATCCCTCTCCCTTTCTCCTCCTCCCTCTCCCTCTCCCTCTCCCTCTCCCTCCCCCTTCTTCTCCTTCTCCTCTTTTTTCTGTTTTTTTTTCCTCTGCGCTTTGGCTGGCACGAGTGAGAGGGGGGGGGGGCCGCGCGCGGCTTTATATAGGCGCTGTCTGTCGCCATTTGAAATGGCGACAGACTCTCTGTCGCCGTTTGAAATGGCGACAGACAGGCTGTCGCTATTTAAATAGGCGACAGAGGTGACGTTTGCTCTCTGTCGCCATTTCAAATGACGACAGAGAGTCTGTCTCTATCTGAAACGGCGACAGGCTGTCTGTCGCCATTTCATGTCGCCATTTGAAATGGCGACAACTGGGTAGTTTTGTAAATTTTTTTTTGGCATATTATTTTTTAAAATAGAATAAAAATAGTATTATTTAAAAAAAAAATTCGAAGAAACTATGACGCCGCTCGACGAGACAATAGCCAGGTGATTGCAAAGCTCATTCATCCCTCATGGTGGCTGTTGCATATTGTTGAAGCTCACAGAAGCCACGACGACTGCTGGTGACGGAGCTTGGGCGCTGTCCGGGATGCTACGGGAGCTCGATTAAACCATCGGCAGAGCTTGCGCAGGCCAATGCCGTTGCAGTGACCTCCTCCGTTGGATCCAAGGATGTGAGCTCGTCTTTGGATTGTGGCACGGAGAAGTTTCATGTCCAGGGACGCTTCGCGAGAAGAAAGCTGTGGAAAAGGATTGAATCCAAGGACATGAGCTCATCTTTGGACTGTGCCACAAAGAAGTTTCGTGTCTGGGACACGTCAAGAGAAGAAAGCGGTGGAAAAGGTATCGTGGCCGGTTAGATTACCGAGGGATGGCGAATGCACAGTCCGAAGCGAGAACTTTCTATCGGACATATAAGGTCCAGAGCAATACCGATGAAAGATTCACCCTAACCAAGAAAAACACTAAAAGCCCAATTTGATAATACGATCTATGGATGGCTCGGAAGCCCATGGAAAGTCCCAGCTACCTCCACAAAGGCACAATCACACGGTATCAAGGACTTGGATATAAAGATGAGTTAGGGCCTTCGAATTGCCAACGAACGAGCATTAATGCATTTTGCAATGGTACTACTAATTTGATGTTACAGTCACCAATTCTTTAGTGACGATAACATCCAGGTATTGTCATTGGCACTCCTCACTTCACCCGCCTTCACTTCTTCTTTCCTACCACTTCGTTCTCTAACACAAAATATTTTATTTGCTTGAGAAGTCCTTTGCGTCTGACTGCCCGATGAAGGTGGTCGAGGACTGGGGTTGGTAGGGCGTGGAGGCATCGCTATAGTCCTCTGAGAGGGTGACTGAGAGTTGGCAGGCTGCGGAGGCTGAGGCGTTGTGATGCGGGCGGGGTCTTGGAGCACCTGCTCCTTTGGAATGCCATTCTTCTTTTACGGCTCTCCAACTCTTGTTGTTTCCCCTCATGACGAATAGCTTTATTGACTAACCGTTGAAAGTCAACGTAGTCATTTGAGATGAGTTGGATTGCCAACTCATCGTTTAGCCCAACGATGAAGCGCTCCTGCTTTGCCTCATCTGTTGCTACGTCCTTAGGAGCATTCCGATATTCCATAACTATACATCCTCCCTGACGTAGAGAACGGAACTCCTTCAGAGAAATAAGCCCAATAGGAATATGAGCTCGACGGAAAGCTTGTGTGAACTCATCCTAGGTGACAGTCTGCTCGTTCTAATGGGTAACACGGAAGTTATCCCACCATTTTGAGGCTGGTCCATTGAGCTGGTGAGAGGCAAATAGAACTCTCTCCCGATCGCTATACTAGATAATATCCAACTTCTTCCCAATGGATCTGAGCCATTCATCAGCATTCAGTGGCTCAGAATTGCTGGAAAAGGTCAGAGGTTGAGTCCTTATGAACTCTGAAAGGAAGGACTGATGATGAGGTTGAGGTGCCGCAGCCTGAGCAGTTTGAGTGTTGTTAATGTTTTGGGCAAGGAGTTGAATTAACTGTTTCTGGTTGGCCATCATTTGCTGCCAACTTGGGCCTTCAGTTGGAGGAGGTGGCGGGCGATTCTATGCATTGTTGTTCCCAAGATCCTCGTTGTTCAAATCAATCCCACTTTCGTTGCGGCGGGTGTTCGCCATCTGATAGATGCAACCAAAGGTTTAGGAAAGGAAACAAATGAGAGACTACTATCCATCCATAAAGCAAGCATTAACACCAACTTTTATTAATTTATTCTTTGTGGCTACCACAAAAAGGAAAAAGACAACTCACAATGACGCATCTAATCGAGTCCAAGGGCTAACAAGGTGTCCTAAACCTCCCTAGAACATCTAAACTGGCTAAGGCATGCCTTCTTGTTGCCGGTCTTCCGCTTTTTAGAGGCAGGGGCAGGCTCGGAGCATGCTGAAGTCTCTCCGAGCGTGCTTTAGAGTTAAGCAGGGCTAACTCTGCCTCCGCATCATGAAGTAGTTGGTGGGTCCTCCTCAGCTCCTCCAAAGTGTCGTGGTAGGTGTGGTCCATCGCCTATGTCAAGGTCACCTGACTGGTGATGGTGGAGTCGTCCTGAGATGCCGTGGAGCAGAACAAGCTGTAGAGGGTGTCCGACATCTTGTAGGGGAAGTAGTGGTAGGGACTGCTGCGTAGTCTCGAAGTGTAGAGTCGTCCCATCCCACGAACGGCCTCCCTAGCTGCATCTTGCATCCTTGCGTAGAAGTTGTCTCTGGCAAGTAAGGCATGGAAGGAGTGGTAGTTGCTGCCTGCCTGTATGATGACCTCCACATTCAAGGATGTACCTCCAGTGGTGCGGTAACCCTATGTACCTCCAGTGGTGAGGTAACCCTGGTAGATGGGTGTAACATCACAAAATTTTGGTTTTCAAAAATCTTTTGTTTAGTTCATCTTTCCAAAAATCTCCGCTGATTTTCTCGCTTTAATAAAGCTTAATCTAGAATTTTCTGATGCTAAAACAATTTAATTTGACTAATATAAACTTTAATTAAAATAAATTTAGTTTTATTTGAGTTATTGTGCTTCAATGAATTTTCTGTAATTTTTTTGATATTTTTCAGAGTTCGTTTGCTATTCATTTGAAAATTAATTTAAATTAAGCCTTTTGTTAAATTTAATCAAATACTACAAAATTTTAAATAATGTTTAGTTAAAACTATTTTTTTCGAGCTCCAAATGTCTTAAAATATTTTCTAGAATTTTTTTAGAATTTTTCTGGTATTTTTATTGCTCTAAATGAATTATTTTAGTTTCTGGAATTATTTTAATTCGGAAATTGGATTGAATCCACGTGGCAGCTCCAGAGCCGGCCACGTCGCCTCTCAGCCGCAGCCCTCCGATCCCCATCCAATGCACCACAATGCGCCACGTCATCAATTACTATTCATTTCGCGCCATGTGTTCGATCCAATCCGTTTTCAATTCAAATCCGATTTTTCTTCGTGTTTGCTTGTATAGCACGACTTCCTAGCCTATATAAGTGTCCTAAGACCCCTCCCACGTACCTCTAATTCCTAGAGCACCTCCCAAACCCTAAAAATCGCAGCCGTACCTCTTTCGGTGAGCCGCCCTCGTCGGCCGAACTTGGCATCGCGTTCCCTGTTGTTCCGTTGAGTTTTTCTAAAATTCGCTAGCGTCATCTCGTGCCTTATGGTCTAATATAGCTCTCCACCAAATTTGGTGCAATTTTATCTGCAAAATCAAAAGTTATGGCCGTTCCAATATCCAAGCTTGTCGTCGCCCGTTCTCCTTCGTTTTTGCGAATTTGACCGTCAAATTTTGAATGTAGACTCATCTTGATGTCCTCTACCTGGTGCTCACCCTAAATCAAGGTTTTGTCCATGGGATTTCTGCAGAAAATTCAATCTTCCCTGATCAGACTACGTACGTACAGCTGAAAACTTCCTCATGCGTTCCCTGTTGATCTAGAAGGTAAAACTCTGATCTTTTCGAGTCATATTGTGCCTTAGGGTCCCAGATAGCTCTCTGTAAAATTTGGTTAGGTTTTATCCATTATTTCAATAGTTATGACCGTTTGATCTATTAGCTTTAGTAGCCGTTCATCGGTAGTTTGTGATCTGTCCATTGGGTTGCCGCCAAATCCGCTTATAACGTTGAGCTCGTATCGCCGCGTTCTACGTGGTGCTCACTTCCCCTTTGTTGTTCCATCAACCAAAAATTTTAATATTCGTTAGCCGCCGCCTTTCGTCAGTGCCGCGCGCCATCTTTTGCCGCCAACCATCTTAGTTCACCTTGGTCGTATCGTCATCTCCAGTAGGCCATCATTCTCTGGTTTGCCCATCTTTAGAGTTCATTTAGTCTTTGGTTGCCATCAATGCCATATTCTAGAATCTACCCGTCGTCTTCGATCTAGTCCCTTTCATTATCGGATCTTGTTTCGGTTAGCCACCCTTGTTAATCTTTTATCGCAGAGCCAACCCTACCTATCCTATCCCTATGCCAAGTGGATCTATCCGCGAGTCATTCCTCTGAAACCCTAACTTAACCTTGTGTCTAATCTGTCGTTGACGATGCATCATGTCATATAAACCTCGTAACTCGCAGATCAATCCTGAGCCATATCATAACCTTGCTACCATATCATTGTACCGACAATCGATATCTTATCTTTGCATGAGTGTCCTGTCGTTGCTTCGCTATCATCGCATGTGTGAATGCTCGCAAAAGCTCTAGTGCAATATCATCATCCTCTCTATCGCCTTATTGTAATCTAACCCCATCACCTATGAGTTTAATCTTGTCTTCATTTCCTCGCTGCCTTGTCATCGTCAAGCCTCTTGATCAACGTATGACTGATCTCAGATCGAATCACATGAATGTCGACCCCGCTTGTCCATGTCCTATTCTTGAAAATCTAATCTGCTATTGACCTAGATGTAATTTGTGGACTTGGTCGATATACCATTGGTCATATGTCATATCCTTGTGCCATATCTAATCTATTAGTCTATCTTTCTTTTGTTTGACTATGTATATGTTTAGTCAACAAAAGTCAGCATTGAGCATCAGTTTAGTTCATTGCGAACTAACGTATTTTTATGGACCCGGTTTATAGATCGAGAGCCCATATGTCATGGTCTATCCAATCAAGATAATAACTTTAGAAGAAATATTCTTTAGAATATTATTCTTTCTTTCTCAGTTATCAGTCTTTTCCTTTTCGGTGTATTCCGAAAGCTCGTTCTCTTTTGCCTAATCTCTGATCTAATCCATTCAAGTTCCTAAATTCATCTAAGCCTTTGTGATCCAATACTATCCATTCTCAATTTGGATTTTATTTGATTTATCTTTTGAGTTGGTTTGTATTTGCTTCTTCTTTAATCGTTAGACGCATCGTCCGGAAGTTGTTCTAAGGAGCTGAAGATCAAGAAGGTAAAGATCGAAGATCAAGAATCAAAGATAAAGAGTAAAGAACAGTAAAAATCGCAAGGGCCAGGCAAGTTGTGCTTTGATCATGTTGAACCTATGTTTGTAAAATTGCTATATTTGTTTTACCCTATTGCATATTATTTCAAGTATACAATTGTTTCTAATTAAATTGGGACTTAGCTATTATACCAATTTGATCTATACCCTACCTTGCCATTGTATGTCATGATCTAATTGTCACCCTAAGATGGTTAATTAATAGTTGGTTAATATTGATAATCAACACGGGTTGGTTAGACCGTCGTAGATTGCTTAGCCATGCTATATCGTCACATGTGTTGAATCATCACTGATTAATCTTGACTAATAGAATATGGAACAATGTTACGAACTTGTGTGTCATGTGTGATCACACAATGAGATTGTGTTGTGGTGACGAGTGGATGTCACGCAACGAGGTTGACTTGTTGATAGCATGTGGTGCTTGGTAATCAACTGGGGTGGTAATGATTTAGATTAGGGCAAGTGGCGAGGGGCAGTGTGCCAAGGTGGGCCAGATTTGGCAGAGGGTATGTGGAAGTCTTGCCCTAGTCACCCTAAGGACTTAACCTTGCAAGCCTTTGACTTGAGTCTTTCTTGCAACCATATGTCTAGAATAGGACAACCTAGCTGACTAATTTGTGATGTCTAGATTTCGGTACTGCTGTGGTGTATAGTGAGTTTCGGGTGTACGGGTAGACTCACATGGCGCAAGAGGGGGGCCCCGGAGTGTGGTAACCAGTCCCTTCCGTGTTGAAACCTCGTGGCGATCTGAGGTCTAGACAGAGCATTGTAAAGGCTTTGTCATGATTACCCTGCCGGCACACCAAAGAAAGTGTGCTAATAGCTTGGCAACAAGGGATGATCATGTCGTGTGGGTAAAGTGCATAACCTCTGCAGAGTGTAAAATCTATTCGAATCGTCGTGCTCGCGGTATTGAGCAATGCTCGGGAATTACAGTTAAGGGTTAGACTTTTGTTAAACAAAACTTATTGGGATGGCAGGATGCCATGGAAAGTGGAAATTGACTTAGGATTGGAAACTTGGTTTACTTGTCAAATGTTGAATCTATCTATTATTATTATTATTTGTTTTACTGCAAATTCAATATATTTACTGTATTCTTTTATAAATGCTGCTTTACTACAAAATAGCCATGATAGCCATACCTTTGTACTAAGCCATGCATATAGAATACTAGACTTGCATTCTGTGCACAACTTGTTGAGTGCTTTATGTACTCACCCCTTGCAACACACAAAATCATCAGTTGAGGAGAAGACTACAACTTCGAAGGAGGAGAAGTTCCACGAGGAGGCGAATATCTAGGAGTTGAACCTTGTCAGTTGCCTGTGGCATATTGATGGGATTCGTCGACGTTCTTCATTCTGCTGCTATTCATTTATTTTGAGTTAAAGCCACCAAGGCCTCAGAAGTGTAAGTTTGACCTTAAGGTCGTTCAATAGTTCTATATTAATAGATGAAGTCTTTATTTATTATTCCGTTGTGTATGATTGTGATATTTCATCTATATTGAGACTGTGTGCACTAGCGTGATCCTGGACTAGTGCTGAATACACAGAGGGTCCGGATTTGCATATTCGGGTCCCGACAGTGGGCATCTCCGTGAATCCCATCTCGCACAGCATCTCATCGAGAACCTTCGCCCAGCGCTTGGCATAAATCCCTCGAGAGGTGGTGGTGGGGATCTCGGCCATCTACAATTTGCAAAAATAAGTATGAGAAATAAAGTTGAATAGTTGAGTGTACAAGAAAGTTTTTAAAGTACATATTTTGAAATTAGTTCTTATGGTTTAATTGATCTAATTATGGCCACGTTCTACAGTTGATATGGCTATGATACCACCTCTGTCGGACCCCGGGAAAACACTTTCAAAATCCTCTGTGTAACCTGTACTAGTCCAGGAAAAGCTAGTACACACAACAGAAATGATATCACAATATATCCATCATATATTATTAATTAAATATTCCAGTTTACAAAATGAGTGCCACGCAGGCCAAATAATAAAGCAACGAAAATAAAGTAAATAGTAGTAAAGCCCAATAGATTTGCCATAGGCAATCGATTGGGAAGCGGCCTAGTCCATTTGGTCCTCTCCGTCATAGAACTCCTGATCCGAATCAGCAGAGTAAGCAAGGGTGAGTACAAAAGTACCCAGCAAGTCACACAGTAAATGCAGTATTAATATAAAGGATATAAAGAAAGGTTATATGGTTCACTTTAGCGTAAAGTAGCAAGTTTTCCAATATTGTAATTATTTTTCAAAGACATAATTTTTAATAAAGATATTCTTTTTAACAAATTTTAGCACAGGAATCCCTCCTGGAGTTAACCCAACTTTTCCCAATCAATAGAATCACTCCATCTGAAACAATCTTTTTAAAGCCATTTTTTGAAAACATTAAAATCTAATCCGTGAAAGGCTTCCTCGGCATGACCATGATCGTGGGTGCGGCTAATCGATTAGTTTTACACTCTGCAGAGGTTGCACAACTTTACCCACAAGACATGATTATCTCCTTTCGCCCAAATACACACTTCCTTTGGTGTGTTGGCAGTGAAAATCATGACAATACCTATATAAAACTCCATCCATGTAGTCATACCTGCTAAGATTTCACCACTGGTAGGGTTAAACAGCCCGTCCAGAAGCCCTCTCTTGCATCGAGTGGCAGCCTTACACCCACCCCACTTTCAACCTAATGGCATGACTGTCCGTGAAATGTCCCAATATGGTTAGCCAGGTCTGTCCCATACCAGACTTATGGTAGTACGGTAAGGCTTTACATTCAGCGTAACACAGACCAGTCCTTAATTGACTAAGCGAGTTTTCCACAACCCTTGTGTAACATCCTAAAAATTTCATTTTAATTTGTTTTATTTATTTTATTCAATTTGGAATTTATTTGGAATTTTACGGATTTTATTAAAACTCTTTTTGCAACTCTCAGTTTTACAAAATGAATTTCTGCAGAAAATTTAAAAGCTTAAAAATTCCAAAAATAATTTTATTGGGTTAAAAATATTCCAAAGTATTTTTGAGAATTTTTTCAAGAGTTTTAGAGCTTTTTGCTATTTTATCCCTAGCGCTTTTGTTCTCAGCACTATCCAAATTCCATTAAATAAAGGAGGGGCCCACCTGCTACTGTACATCTTCTACCTCTAGCACGCACGCATCAGAAGATCGCCCTCTCTTTCCTCCATTGAAGCACACTATAAGCTTTGAAACTCCATCAAATCCACACCGAAATATCCTAAATAAATGCACAATCAAGTCCTACTCGCATGCTCAACATTCTAGGGTTAATTCCCCATTCAAAACCATCATGAATTGTTCTAATTTTCGCAAAAACTTTATTCCGTCCGTTACCATTTCCTCCATGAATGCGCCTTCTCCGGTCCTTCTCTCGCACTATAAAAGGGAGCACCGGGAGCCTCTCCTCGTGGCCAATCCATTCCTCCGGTTCCTGTAAGCTAGCTCGTCGTCGTTTTGTCAAAAATCGAAAAAATGTGATCTCATGCCGTCGTATTTTTTTTGGTCGCCGCCGTACGGCCTCCCTCTGCCATTGTCATTGTCGGTGCTGTCCGCCGCTGCCGCTTCTTCCCGGTTGGTCGAGCCAGTGGCCACCCTTGTCTCCTTTCTTTCTTTTTTTTGTGCCATGGCCGGTTGCAGTGCTCTCTGTTCTTCGTGGTGAACAGTATTCATAAATGAACAGTACTCGAGTTACAGTATCATATCTCTTTTTCTTTGATCTTGATCTTCCAAGAGCCCGTTCAAGCTCCGATTCCAGTTATTCAGATTTCTAAATTCATATAAATTCAAGATCTATTTTCTAGAACTGTTCTTTTCAATTTTTGAATTTTGTTTAAATTTGTTTTATTTATTTATTCTCGTTTCTCATGTAGACGACGCAGTCGAAGCTCAAGCGAATCAACAGTCAGAGGTAGATCCCGCAGGAGGTAACGAAGGCAACTCTTCCTTGAACATGTTGATCCCAAGTTTTATAAAATGTTTATGTTGTTTTAAATTATGCCTGCTTACTTTTATGCAATGTGCTTTAAATATAGTTTAAGGTATAGTTAAATTCTAAAATTTGTTATACCCTCATTGATATTAATCATGTCAAACTTTTGTCACCATAGATGATACTAGCTAAATTATCTGGTGATAACCAATAGTGTAGTATGGGACGGTAAAATTGCTTAGTTCAGCTTAAACGTTTCGATATTATGCCATTATGGACAACTTTTCAAACATTGTTCAAACTTATTTGTGAAGATGCGGCAATTGGTATTGATGTTGTTATTTAAATGAAATAAAGTGAAAATAGTTTAGACAGGGGCGGATGGATGTTTGGTGGGTGCTGGATGCAAGAAACCTTGAAAGTTAATGTTCCGCCCTAGTCAATTAAGGACCGAAGCATGTGTTATCATGGACCGAGCACTACTGTACAACTACAAGTCTATATGGGTACGACCTAGCTAATTAATTTGTGCGTCTCGATATTGACTTCGCCAGTCGGTGGAATGTGGGTGTCGGATGGAGACAATTTTTCTCCACATGGTGCAAGAGGGGGCTTTTGACTGGGTGGATATAACCCTTCAGCTGTGAAACCTTAGCGGGCGGGGTTAATAGGGGTCTGTAAATTGAAAAGGCCTTTCATGATTTCTCTGCTGACACACCAAAGGAAGTGTGTTAATTGCATGGCAAAAAGAGTTGATCATGTCTTGTGGGTAAAGCTGTACATACTCTGCAGAGTTAAAACTACTTAAGTAGCCGTGCCCACGGTCAAAGGCAGGCGAGGTACACTTGCACATTGTAGATTTTATGGTTTTATTTTAAATAAAAATGATGTGTTGGAAATCCGTGAGTGGGTGGAACTTTCGGGTTGTGGTTTGGCGGATGGAGCCAATCAGGTGATTGGAACTTGTCTAGTTGTTACTTCAAATTCAACTAATATTCAATTATATTTTGTTAGATTGATGCTTTGTGAAATTAATATTGATATTTAAAGTTAAACATTGCTTTATATTAAAAGAGCCATATTATGCCTTCAATTGTTTAGCCTTGTATATAGTTATCATGCATTATGTTTCCAAGACTTGCGGAGTACATTTTGCGCTCACCCTTGCAACATCCCCACTTCCCACAGAGGAGTGTGCCAAAGCTGACGGTGACTACGAGTTCTATGCTTGTGGTTATGACGAAGGCAATCCGGATTACTAGGACGCGTACCCCAGTTGATTGCCTGTGGGCAAATGGATGGGCTTATCCTACTACTGTTATTTCGTTCGACTGTTTCTTTATTGGACTCAAACCATGAGGTTTCTTATTTGTAATAATTGGCCATAAGACTGATACCTTTTTGCTTAATTAATATTATTTGACTCGTGATATGGATATGTTGTCATCACTGTTTTCACCATGTGTGCTAGCTTTTTCTGGACTAGCATAGGCTATACACAGAGGGTTTGGATTTGAAAATCCGGTCCCGACAGAGGTGGTATCAGAGCCATATCGACTATAGGTTGTGAACTAGTTAGAATGGCAAGCCTTAAGTACTATATTAAAAATAAGTATTTATAAAAATTATATGTTTCCTTGCTACTATCTTATCCTTAGTCTCTTGCTTCCATCTTCCTCTTGTTTTGTTTAGAAACTAATTTCTTTCTCTTACTTCAAAATTTATAGATGCCGTTCATCAACTCTTGCGCTGAGAAGGACGGAGGATCCTACGAGCAGCTATGGTTCATGCTACAAGAACTTGGATATGTTCATCGCCTAGAGTACCAGGGGATTCCAATCGAGGAGGATGGACGTGAATTTCGAAGGGTTAAAGTCATCTTCTTCACAAGGAGCCACTTGAGTGGCGATAGACCTTATCGCTTCATTGTGAATAGAGAGTCATACAAGCTGGGATGCCACGAAGCTGCTAGAGAGGCAATTGCTCGTCTCGGGTACATCTTCCGCCACGAGCTTCAGTATACGGCCTACCGCTACTTTCCTGCTCGTGATGAGAACGAGCCATTCAGCCGTTTCAGGAGTGCTGAAGAGGAGGATACTACTGTGGTCCACATGGCAACCCTCATTAAGGCGCAGGACAATGCTTATGTTCATGTGGCCATGGAACTGATGGACACTTACAACAAGCTGCAGGCCACTCAGTCGGAGATTGCTCGGCTGAAGGAGAGTCAGGCTGCTGCTGCAGAGGCGTCCCAGAGCAGGAAGTGTCGTCACTCTTGCCTTCGCACCACTCCCCGCAAGAAGGTCTCCTGCCCACCAAAGGTCCGCATGACTGCACCCGAGTACCAAAGTCTCTTCATCCCTGTAGGAGGAGCAGGAACTTCCACTACTGCTGGTTTGCGTCTCACCAATGAAGACATGTCAGAGCCTGAGGAGGAAGACCCAGAGCCAGTTGAGGTGGAGGAGGATGTCGAGTCTGAGGAGTAGTTTCGTTTCCAGTTTTAGCTTAGTCTAGTTGTTTCCTAGTTCAGTTTATTGGTAGTCGAATTATTTTTAGGCGTGTTAGACGAAGTCAAGCCTTAGTACACTTGTGATGTTGCAATAATAAAGTTGTTTCTCTTGCTTGGAATAAAGCTATCTCATTTGAAGTTTAATTGCTTGTTTGGTCTTGGAGTGGCTACCTCCCTAGTCTTCTTATCTTTGCTTTTTTCCCTCTTTATTTCTAACCTACCTATGGCCGTCGCTTCATATGGAGAGCCAATGAAGAGGTTGTAGAGCTGGTCATAGAGGAGGTCGTGGCCAGGCAGTGCAACAAGAATAGATGAACAGCTAGAGCAGAAAGTGCCACCACCGCCGCCACCATTCCAACCCCCAATGGCAGATATTTAGCAAATGATGGCAATGCAGCTTCAGTTGTTGCAGGCCCTTGCTCAGAACATGGTGAACAATCCACAGCCAGCACCAGCTATAGCACCAGTGATGCCGCCCCAATCTAGACTTGGGGAATTTATGAGAACCAGACCACCTACCTTCACAGGAGCAGGTGAACCCTTGGAGGCAGATGATTGGTTGAAGGATGTGGAGAAGAAACTCCAGTTGGCTCAGTGTGATGATCATGAAAAAGTTCTCTATGCAAGCCACCAGCTAAAAGAAGTAGCTACTACTTGGTGGGATAACTTTTGCGTTGCCCATCAGAATGCTCAAGCAATCTCTTGGGAGGAATTCTCTGAAGCCTTCCGTACCGCACATGTGCCTGCAGGTATTATAAAGATGAAGAAAAGGGACTTTCATAAGCTGCATCAAGGAAACCAGAGTGTTTTCGAGTACCTTAGCCGGTTCACCCAATTGTCATGGTATGCACCGGAAGATGTAGCAACCGAAAGTGCCAAGATCTGAAGGTTCATGGAGGGACTTGATCCTGACATCAAGGTGCAGCTAGTTGCTTTGGATTTTCCAAACTTTCAGCATATGGTGAACAAAGCACTAGTGCAAGAGGATACCCAACGCCAACAGCGGGAGTTTCACAAGAGAAGGATGGCATTTCAGGCCCAACAGGGTGCGAGTGGTTCTCGACAGCGCTTCCAACCTCAGCATGCTAACAGGACATCCATACAAGGAGCACCCCGTACTCCTAATTCTGGACCACACCTAGTCACTCAAGGATTCCAAAACACGCTAGTGCTTAGCCTCAAAAAAGGAACTCAAATGCTGCAGGAGTTCAATGTTTCCGCTGCCATCAAATGGGACACTATGCCAACAATTGTCCACAGAGTGTGCCGAAGCTGACGGTGACTACGAGTTCTATACTTGTGGTTATGATGAAAGTGATCCGGATTATTAGGACGCGTACCCCAGTTGATTGCCTGTGGGCAAATGGATGGGCTTATCCTACTGCTCTTATTTCGTTCGACTGTTTTTTTATTGGACTCAAGCCATGAGGTTTCTTATTTGTAATAATTGGCCATAAGGCTGATACCTTTTTGCTTAATTAATATTATTTGACTCGTGATATGGATATGTTGTAATTACTGTTTTTACTGTGTGTGCTAGTTTTTCCTGAACTAGCACAGGTTATACACACAGGGTTTGGATTTGGAAATCCAGTCCCGACACCTCGTGCCTCACGCTCCCACTTGTCAACCATTCTTGCCCGGTCCAAACCAAATTTTTAATTTTTAACTAATGTCACAAGTAACATAGAATTTCACATAAAATGCTAAAGCCTTTAAATAGAACTTTATTTAGCTTAAATTCCCAAAAGATCCTAATAGTGGTTCTAAGCATGTCTAAGCATATTTTTAATCATTTTTATATTTGTTTATATGTCTTAGGGTTACAACGGAATAAGGCATTCAAATTTCCATGGTGATCTTAATCAATTCAAAGATTAGCTATTTTAATTAAAACTGAGACTGAAATTATGTTGCTGAAATTATGAATGCAATAATTTAAAAACTGAGATCAACATGGTTAAGGATGTGTAACTTGCCTTGGTCATAGAGTAGCTGCTCAGAATCGTCGGCTACGAACTCCTCCGACTCTTTGAAATTTATGTGCAAAAAATATCCAAATTCAAATAAAATACCCAACTAGCATAAAAGAGAAATTTAAAATTTTATATAAATTTAGAAAAAAAGGATCCAAACGGAGTTTGAACGGGCATCCGGAAGTTTAAAAAGAACAGAAAAAGGATTTTCTGAATTTTTTGATTTATTTTTTTAGAGAAAAATCTGAATTATTGCGCATGCTGGCGTAAGTGGTAGAAATTCAGATTTTGATTTATTTTAAAAATAAAATCGGTCTATGACGCAATGATGATGTCATAAATATATTTTTTCTCTCGAAATTCTAACACGTGAACCGAGGGGGTGTGGAGTGTGGACTGAGTCCATTGGCCGGCCTAGGTGCACCATGCACCCAACGCACGGTTGGGGCGCCCAGGCCAGCTCAGCTGAAGACAGAACGGTACCGTCACGACGGGCACGGCCGGAAAAACGGGGCGGCGGCCGGCGTTCAATACCTTTGCAAAATTCGGCGAAACAAAGGCAAGGGAGCTTTTGGGAGGAGGCAAAATGGATTGCTTGTGGAGACAGGCACCCGGTGTTCCCATTTATAGGGCGAGAGGAGGACTGGAGAGGGCGCATTGGAGGCGGGAACGGCGGCGGCCGGAAGGAAATTTTTCACAAAATTTAGGGCTAAACGTGGGGGATTTGACGGGGAAAATGGTTTTGGAAAGTTGAGGAAGCGACGAGGATTTGATTGCATATTTATTTGGGATGATTGGGCACGAAAATCACGGAGATTTTGTAGCTTAAATTTCGGTTTTAAGGGAGGAAGGAGAGAGAGCTCTCCTCTGGACTTTGCTGAAGGTTGAAGAAACATGACAGGTGGGGTCCAGTCCCACCTGTCATTTTCGGATTTATTTGAGCCGAGAGAAAAATAGGTTTGGTAAAAATAGTAAAATGGCTCTGAAAATTTTATAAAAATTCTCAAAAATATTTTGGAATATTTTTAACCTAATAAAATTATTTTTGGAATTTTTCAGGTTTTACATTTTCTGCAGAAATTCTTTTTGTAAAACTGAAATAGCAAAAAGGCTTTTATAAAATCTGGAAAATTCCAAATAAAATAAATGGAGATGCAAATTTTTTTTAAGATGTTACAGTTAGCCAACAACTAAAGCAGACTTACTAGCATCAAAGAAGATGGGAGGTCACCACAGTTAGTGAGAAAGCCAAATTGTTGAGTTGGACAACATCAAATAAGAGACGCAGTTGAGGAGATTGGACAAGCGAAATGGAGCATGTATAATATCCTGCCTATGTATATACATGCATGCATTCGTACGAATAGAAACAAAGGAGCAAAGAGCTCAGAGTAAAAATGGCGCTACCGCAAGGAATAGGCTTGGAGCCATCGAAGAGAGCGTAATAGGTGTCCCCGGCAGGGATAGACTATGGTTGCACATGTATGCATGTTGACATTGCAACGTTCAGCATTAAGTAATAATTAGAGAGAAGTAGAAGATAGCTATGTAGCAAAGTATTGGATTGGAAAGGGTAGCAGTTGAGAGGGATTGATCGAAAATTGAGCATACGAGGTTGAAGCAAAAAAGTTGTGAGGCAATCAAGAAGATAAAGAAGACACACATATTTGTAGGGTAGTTGGCATATGAGGATGATAAGTTTAAGGTAGGTCACACTTAGTGCATCAGTGTATGCATGAGCTATGTACTCTAATATTATATAAAATAATTAACGTTTTGCTTGAGATTAAATATATGTATATATGTTTATACATTTTTGAAAAAAAGAGAGTTACTAATGGAGAAAGATTAGGGGTATTCAGCTACATGATTCATGCATGATGAAGAGTTGCTACATTTCTAAGAACCCCAACAACTTATTATGCATGATGATTTTTCTTCCATCAAAGCTCATTCTTCAATTACGTTGCTCAAGTTGTATTTCTCTTCAAGCTTCCATTGTCATTTCTAATATTTAGGATGTCTTAAAATCTAAATATCTTACAAGATAAATTAATATATTTTTTAATATGTAAGTTATATCATTTCATGCTACAAACTCTAAAAAATCTTGTTGCTTAAATGCGCAGACCATCCTACTAGTTCCACAGTATTGCACATGACATTTCCTCTACCTCGAGATGTCGTGCTCAAAACTCAAATGCTCGGAACAACGAAGTGGTTATTATTTTTTAAGAGGCAACGGAGGGGTTGAGCTCTCCTGAAAATTCTTCATTAACCAAGGAGACTGTTTACAATATGAAATACAAAGGAGGCAGCATCCTACAGGTAGGTATCCTAGCTCCATCTCAGATCTACAGTAGGTATTCTTCATTAACCAAGGAGACCGTTTACAATATGAAATACATTGAGTCACGAATCGGAGAAAGGTGGAAAGAAGCGAAATAAAATACAAGTGATCTCTCCTACAAGATGTGTACACCAATCAAAAACTGAGTCTGGAGGCAAGGCTTGAGTATCCAGAAGAAAATTTTGTCTTTTGTAGGCGCATAGTTGTCCAGGTTGTATGGCTGCAATGGGCAGCCAAATCCTGAACTTTGGATGGCCTAGTATAAGGGACCAACAGTGAATTCTTTAGTCTCCCCGAGGGTGACCACACGCTGATCAGGAACAGTAGAGAGAACCTGTGCTGTGATCTGTTCCTGCAGCAATTGAAGGTCCTCCTCGGCGGCTAATGTGATTCGTGCTTGGAGAGGAATGATTATGGTGCCAGAGCTTAGCGCCCCGGCCACATACATCACTTTTCTGAGTGCAATGTGAGTAAATGGCTGGCAAAGCTGTCGAGAGTGGCCTGATGTTCCTCAAAACTATCGTGCCAGAGGGAGGAATTCACTCCATCACCAATGATAATAGCTGTGACTGAGCAGTGCAGGGGGTAGCGTTTTTAAAACAGCTAACTGTCTGTAGCTTCCAGTGAAGAGCTAGAGAGGGGGGCAAAGGTTTGGTACCATCTCTTGATCCACTGTGCCCAAGGCGTATCAACACCAGTGAACAACGTTGTGGAAAAAGTTCATGAGTAGACATTTTGGTCCTGTTTGGCATAATTTCAGATCCTAACTCCATCTCAGATCTAGAGTTTCTAGGCTAAAATAAAGTGAATTAACTTTATATTTTTAGTCTAAAATATAAACAAGATGAGCTACCTAAACACTCTTAATGTACCCATAACTTCAGGTCTATAAATTTTTGGATAGGAATATCCTGCACTACCAACTCCACGGATTTTGATGGAGCTAGAGCTGTGCCAAACACCCTCTTATTTTGCGTGCAGAGATCAATCACTCTGAACTCCGAAGCCCCCTTCTTCCTAGGGCCGGCACCACCGAATTCCTGGGCACTTTTCCAGATCATGGCCCGCTGGAATTTTTCGATGGTTCCTTTGGGCATTTCAAGAGCTTGCATGGCGTCTATGGGCTGGGCCTTGAGAACTGTATTAAAAAGGGTAAGCCGTCCTACCATCGACATCATTCTGGTACTACAAGCCGGAATGCGTCGCAAGACCTTGATGGCGAGGGGCTCCAATGCACTGGCCGGTAACTTCTTGTCAGACAGAGGTAGTCCCAGGTAGGACTGAGGAAAGGTCGTTATTGGGCATCCCATAAGCTGAGCAAGGTTTTGAGCCGCGTCCTCCGGAACATGAATAGGCACAAAGGTGCTCTTTTGGAAGTTAACTGTGAGTTCCGGGGCGTCAGAGAAGAGTTGCAGAAGATGCTTGAGCCTGAGGAGGTGAGTAGAGTTTGCCCGTAAAAGTATATAAGCGTGTCGTCTGCATATTGAATCACAGGACCTAATTCAGTCCAGCAAGGGGCAAGTACGAAAATTGACTATATGCCACAAAGTTGATTAACGTTTGATAATATACTATATAGTTGAACGACATTGATAGGATGACACAAAGTTGGATGAAAACTAGATTTTTTGCTATATTTGCCCCTTTCCACCTTTCTCTTTTCTTTTCTGATTTTTCTCCCACGCGAAATGACTCAAATGCCCTCTGAACTTGAGCTCTTTTCTGATGAATACTCTCCCGTTCTCTCCTGCGCAGTGAGAGAACGTGTTACGTAACTTATGGCAACATGTATGGAGGCGGCACTCAGTAATTAAGTCCTCTTTCTGCATATCTTTAAGAACATGCTTTCTCCTGCAGCCAGTCTTTTGGTGCATGGGGCAAAATGTACCTCTCTTCACTTGTATTGTTTGGTTTATATTAGCCAACCTAATTCCGTGATATGCAGTAATTTTAGTTGTCCAAGGTTTTGACTGCTATATTATTGATGTGATCGTGTAAGCTTTTAGCAATATTTGTTATGTACTTAAGTTTTCTGAGGGATACTTAGGCCTTGGAAGTTCCAATGCAGATGAATAGCCAAACTGCATCGGAAAACAATGCATCCAGCAATCATATAAGTGCCAATGCTGGTAATGGGTCAAAGACAGGAGAAAACAGCGACGAGGAAAGTGATGCTCAGGTGAGCATCTGAGCTGACTAATACCTTATCTAACTGATAGCAAAGCATGCGTTGAATTGCACCATTGCTAAGGTCAATAAAAAGCCAATCAAACAAAAAATCTGAAAGCTGAAGTATTTAAAGACACATCATTTTCTATGAAGTTTTTTTTCTCATGACTTTACTCATTGAATGTAGCCTACACGGTTTACTAAAACCAATTAGAGTTCGTCATAACTGGCCTTCTATGAAGTTCTGGTATATCTTTTATATTCATTATTGGAGTTCCTCTGCACCTAACATTATGGAGGTTGTTTTACCTTGATCAGAGCTCTGGTAGCAAGAGGGAGATCGAAATTCAGAGTGTTGGGAAATTACCACCAGAGGTTGTTACAGAAGATGGGGCAGGTTCATCAAGAGCACTTAAAATACAGAATGTATATCTTTGTGGAGTAAACACAAAAGCAGTGGATGAAGGCCATATTAAGCAGGTTCCTACCAGGTGGGCCACGATGCGTATATCCTTCTATGCTGATGATGTTGCCATCTTTGCAAATCCCGATAGAGGCAAGTTGAGAATTATACAGGACCTACTCACTGTTTTTGGTGGAGCCACAGGTCTGCAGACAAACTTGCAAAAGAGAGGTATTCCTAATTAGATGCGAGGCCATCGACATGGCGTCTCTACTACAAGAATTTTCGGCTCGTTTCAGTTCCTTCCTATGCAGGTACTTAGGTTTACCGTTGCGACCTACATCTTGGAAACGTTCGGATGTGCAACCTCTAATTGATAAATTTCGCAATCGCTTGGCTGGATGGAAAGGAAAGCTGCTCTCAAGGGCTGCGAGATTAATCCTAACAAATTCGGTTCTCACATCTTTCGCTGTTTACCATTTAACTGTGTACCCATTGGGCAGGTGGATAACAAGAATGATGGATAGTTTGCGCATAAATTTTATTTGGAGAGGTGAACATGACTGCAATGGGGGACATTGTCTAGTTAATTGGAAGAAAGTCTGCAGTCTGAAGGATCTTGGAGGCCTCGGGGTAAAGAATCTTGATACATTCGGCGGGGCGCTTCGTGTTCGTTGGCTATGATTCGCCTGGAAAGACCATAGCAAACTTTGGGTAGGAATGCAGCTCCCATGTGATGAATCGGTTCATAGGTTATTCAACGCGAGCACACCTTAGTACTGGGAAATGGTGAAACAACGAAATTTTGGGAATCCAAATGGCTACGGGGTGTCTCTCCACGCGACCTAGCACCCTCCTGCTTCCATCTTTCCCGTAACAAAGGACGTTCGGTCAAGGAGGAGCTAACCGGCAGGAGGTGGCTCCGTTCGCTACATAGAATTACAACCGCGGTGCAGTTAGATTACTTCGTTCGCTTGTGGAACGCGATTCAACAGGTGCAGCTACAAGATGATGTACAGGACGACATCATTTGGAAATGGACGTCAAGTGGCGAGTACTCAGCAAAAACGACGTACAGGATGCAATTCGTAGGTTCAATCCCAGATCACAATTACAGCATGATCTGGAAAGCTAGCGCGGACGGGAGATGCAAGTTCTTTGCATGACTCTTTGCCCAGAAAAGGATCCTTACGGCCGACAAGCTAGCAGCTAGGTGCTGGCCACATAGCGCAACTTGTGTTTTATGTGGATCCGATATTGAAACGGCACGACACCTCATTCTGTTATGCCCTTTTGCGAGGCACGTGTGGACGAATGACTTCCAACATATGGTGGTAATCCACATACCTCCAGGCTCTACCTCCATACAGCTAGGTGCCACCGTTTGGTGGAGTAAGGTCCGCTCCTTTGTGGCGAACGACCACAGGAAGGAGGTAGATGGCATTGTCATGTTTACCATGTGGAACATATGTAAAGAACGAAATAGTATGATCTTCACGGACGCGTATCGTACGGTCCAGTTGGTTGCCAATACCATCATTCAAGACGTGCAGAATCGAAAACGTGCTTTCACGATTACATGATTCTCCACGTGTTGCGATGCTTCTGAAGCTAGGGATCTGAGCTGTTGTTGTGTTCCTGTGTTCAGTTGTGGCTAGTTGTTTTAATCCTCGAAATCTATGAATTCTACCATCTCTACTTGTAAAATATCATTTGTAACTTTACCTTCTACTCCTATCCTTAATGCATTGGCATAGCTTCTGCCCTTATTTAAAAAAAAAAAACACAAAAGCACATGCATTGATAGGTACCGAAGTAACGAATCTGGACATGGTTATCTGACCTTTGATTATCTTCTTCTCTGTTTTCGGCCATTTAGTGTCTACTTTGCACATCTGATAGTTAATGTGATTTTACCCCTTGTAGATGCTCCAAGTGGAAATGCGTGTGACATTAGTAAACTGCGAGTGTTTTCACCCGAGAACATTACGCGTTCCAAATACTGCTGGGCAGATAATGGATAAGGCCTTGAGGATTGCTGATGCAAGTTCACGTCATCCAACTGATCCAGCCAAAGATGTTTTGGCTATTGCCCAACCTACAGCTGACAGATAATGCAAATCTTCAGACATGGAAAATAATGCTGTCATGGAAAATACCCTTGGTGAAAATTCGATGGGTGCTGCAATAGGCCATACTGAATCTTGAGATCAATTTAGGAAAGAAACATCGTCTTAATGGTTATACAAACCAAGAGTTCAGGAAAAGGATTTCAGCTGGCTTCAACAAAATGGCAGTTCAGCATGCCTCTTGTCAACCAAATTACCATGAAAATATTAGCAGACCATCACAGATTGACGAACTTATGTTGGATATGATCTTGACTAACTAACTGCCAGATCCGAAATTATGGGGCTAAACCCACCTTAATCGCGCCTTGATCGGGAGCGCTCCAACTACCTTTTGGTGCGGTCCCGTTAGCTAGCGCAAGATTAAAAGGGGGAAGGCCGGCGCTCGTTTTTGGCAAGCTAATCTCGAGTCTTGCCTCCTCCCCACATTGATCCGATCCTAAGCTCGCGCCTAAGCTAGCGAAGACCATCACCACCACTGAGGCGATCTCGGTGTTCTTCGTACGCGTCTCAGCCGACACTCAAAAGCACCATCTACTGATTGAACCCTAATGGCTTCTTCTTCTCCGGGTTGGTAACTGTCGATTCCTCTTTTCGACCCTAATGTTTAAGTGATCATGTTTTAGGCTAGCTTATGTTCATGTTTTAGTTAAACCTAATTCTATCAACTTAAACAGCTGGAAGAAAATCAGCAGTTACATCATTCAAGAGAACGGGAGAGTATTCATCAGAAAAGAGTTCAAGTTCAGAGAGGCATTTGAATCATTTCGCGTGGGAGAAAAATCAGAAAAGAAAAGAAAAAGGTGGAAAGTGGCAAATGTGGCAAAAAATCTAGTTTCTATCCAACTTCGTGGCATTTTATCAATGTCATTCAACTATGTGGTATATTATAAAGCGACAATCAACTTTGTGGCATGTAGTCAATTTTCCCTCGCCCTGTCTTAAATCGTTTTTGCATTGAATCCATATTCCCCGATAGCTGGGAGTAGAATTCTGTGAGAATTGCCTCTGTGTCCTTATGGTTGTATACTGGAGTTCCCTCATTGTGAAGAACTTAAATTCTGCCTTTTCTGAACCGAGCAGAAGCACAAGCATTTAAGAAAACTGTGTTGTCATCGCCCAATTTGCATAATTTGAAATGAAAACGTTGTTTCCAGTACAATGCGAGCACTTTCTTCTGAAGAGAGAGCTGTTCACTAGCAAAAGCTCTGAGAAGTTTTTCTGCTCGAACCAGAGGGCGCAACTCTTCGTTTAGGTCTAGGATTTCAATAAGCAAGCGACAATTATGAACAATGTTCTTGACGCAGGGTTCAAAATCTCACTGAGATTTCGGAAATCTCGACCGAAATTTCAGCTTTCGGTCAGGACCGAGATTCCAATTCTCGGCAGGATATTTTTTTTTTTGAAAAACTCAAAATTGCTACAGTGATTTCAAGAATTTTCGGCGCCATTTCAGGTATTTTTGACCGAGATAATCACAAATTCGACTGGTTTTCATGTTTGTAAGACCAGATTTAGCACAAAATTTTTTGTGGCAAATTGTAATGCCTTTTCTGAGAAACACATTTGAAAATTACGCAAAAAATACATTTACAAATTATGTAACCTAACCCTAAACCCTAACTTGAACCTAATCATAAAACCTAACCCAAAACCCTAACTTAAATTATGCAAACATGTTAACTATAATTCGTGTTAACTGCAATTTTTTGAGATGGATTGGATATGTCGAAATTTTTGGGATTTCGGGATTTTTGGCGAGATTTCGGGTTTTTGGACCGAGATAATCACAAATTCGACTGGTTTTCATGTTTGTAGGACCGAATTTAGCATCAAATTTATTGTGGCGAATTGTAATGACTTTTCTAAGGAACACATGTGAAAAATTTGCAAAAAAATACATATACAAATTATGTAACCCAAATTTGAACCTAACCATAAATTCTAAGTTAGCAGTAGTACTAACCATAAACTCTAACTAGCCTAGTACTAAGAATCTGAGCATTTCCCGTAAGAACAAAACCTCAAGTAAGTTCGAGCCTAACAAGTGAAGAATTATATAATGGTTGTTATTGATGTACATTCTTCAACTTTCTTACTTCCAAACTCTGCATTCTTTAAAATTTTATCCCTTGAACTGAAACTCTGTACTTTTGAGGTCTGATACTTTGTTTCTTGATGGCATTCAGTTCACACAGATCGACTGGCTGATGCGGATCATAATCGCCAAGGGCACAGCCCATGGCCTAGCCTACGTCCACGATGACATAAACATCGTTGTAAGTTCAAACTCCATTGATTTTGGTGATTGGCTTTAGATTAATGCTTAATCTTTGTTTAATGACAAATCTAATCATTATGAGAGTAATATGTTTATTGAGTTTTATTCTTATTAGTCTCAAATTTGGATGAAAAATGAAAAACCCAAAGTATGCACTCGTATTCATTTTATTATCCTATTGCATACTTAGGATTCAAGTTAAAAGATGAACTCTTCAATTGCTTATACATTAAAGATGTGCATTATGTTTCCAATTCCATATATTACATGGATGCACACATCTAGGGTGAGTTCTTACTTTTACTTAATGTTTCAATAGTATTGATCTATGTTTTTTTGCCGAATAATATAAAGGATCAAGACCTTGAAACAAAACTTTGAGTATAGATTAACTTGTCTAGTTGTAGTATACTCATGATATCTTAAGATAAACTCCAATACATTCTCAAATAGAAATTGTGCATATTAATTCAAACCAAATTATTTATATGGACAAGTTTTTGTGAAGTTTATCCTATTATTGATGGAATTAAGAGTATTGATCCCTTTTCACCACTCCAATATAATTTGGATCATTACTTGGCAACCATCAAAATGAGTATATGAAACTTGTGTAGTTAATATATATTTATGTCAATTTAAATAAAATTTAAATTGAGTTCGGTTGTCTTTTAATCAAATCAAAGAACGCTTCATCATGTGTTGATGGCATTCTTTGATTGATTAAGGACAAACGAAAAGTTTTTGAGTATAATGAAGCATTAGTTGCATCAAAATACTTAAGACACAATTAATCATTCAAATTAATTTGGGTTGTGCTCAATCGATCTTAGGAGCTTTCATTATGTGTTGATAGAGTGCAAGTGATAATTGAGACAACTGTGTTTATTGGACTAATAATCTTCAACGAGTTGTGAAGTATGTTGAGTCCAAAAAAATAAAGAATTGGGAAGAAAAAGTTATCATGTATTGATGAGCTTTAAGAGGTTATCCCGAAGTGAAGAAGAAGAGAGAAAGTTTATCATGTGTTGATGAACAAGAAAATAGGACACGACTTAGAGAGAAGATGATGAGAATCATAAAAGCTCTAAGTGGGATTGCTAGAAGCAAAGGTACGACTAGCTAGGGGCTAAGGATGTGTACATAGTCTTTTACCGGTCTCGGTGTTTCGATGGGAGACCGGGTTGCTAATTAGGTCGCCGTATTATTAAGCGGAATTGAGTCATTTAGCTTGAACTTCATCATGTGTTGATGAACTCCATCCGATTCACTCTAGCTCACTCTCTTATTTGGATTTTGCATGAGCTAAGTATTTGCATGTATTGCAAATAAGGGAGCTCATGCTTGCTTCTTATTAAATCATAATTGATTTGGATTTTCCATGGTGCTATGATTTTGCATGTGTTGCAAAAGGAGAGAGAGCGCATGCATCTTGTTGTTAATGGTTGTTGTTTGCATTGAGCTAGATATTTACATACGTTGCAAATAAAGAGCTCGTGCATCGGAGTCTTAGTTTGTGACTTGATCATGTATTGTTCATCACAAGGCTAAGATAGGTTTATGCTTTGTGTTTGCAAAATAAGTTTTTACAAAATATGGTTTTATTGGTTCTAATCTTAGAGCATGAGATGAGCATTTGCAAATGTGTTTTGCAAAGTGTTGGGATTATGTGTTGATCATCTCCTGGCTCAAGATTTAACTTTAATTGAATGGGTTTGTTATTTGCAAATATGTTTTCCAAATAAGCTATATAGGTTATGGGTTTTGATCATAGATTATGTGAATAGGGTTTGTAAATGTATTTTACAAATTGACTTGATCATGTGTTGATCATCACACGGCTAAGAGGATTGATCTCATAGGTTTTTGGTTTATTTGTAAATATGTTTTGCAAATAAGTTGAATTTTAAATGCAATTCTTGGAGCTTGTGTTGAGTATTTGTGTCGGCGTTTCGAGCGCCGGCAAGTAAATTTGTAAGTCTAAGGGGTCACGCATTCCACTCCCTGAATGGTTAGACTCAGAAGTCCAAGATGTATCTTGGTTGAGCGTAAGATCCCTACTCGATTCGTGTGGTGGCGTTGTATTTTCTTTAGCACAGATGACTGCACAAGGTTTACAAGCGAGATGGGTTTTATGGCGCTCTCTTTCTCTCCTGTTTCTTCTCTCCTTTCTACGGGAGTTCCTGCCTCCTTTTATACGGAAGGAAGGGGCAGGTTACATCGAGAATTGGGAGATGACGAGATGACCTACACTAGGAGCTTGGTCCTTCGTTCACTGACCGATCATCGCTCGTCTTGCCCATCTTGGGTCGGTAGCTTAGTTGGTCGGGCGGTTAGGTATTTCTCGGAAATGGCGCACGCCCTCTGTGAACCTTACGGTGTTGACGTTGTCGCGCTGGCGTGGGTCTTGCCTCGGGAGAGGCGTGTCTTCGTCTTGTATGCGATCGGTGATGGGATGGGAGCATGACTTGATCGATCATTTAAACCCTCCGGGAAGGAGCCACCGCCTTGTATAGTCACTTTGATTGACCCGTTCGTGGGGTACGTGGCGGTTGTCTGGTGGAGGCTTCGACATGCGGCCCTTGGCAGGGGTGGTCTTGGCACGATCGGAGTCAGGGGATTCCGACCTGCCGCAAGGGTCGAGAGCCCTGCTTGGTCGGAGCCGGGGGGCCGTCTCGCTGAGGAGGTCGGGAGCCTGCTCGGTTGGAGACATTCCCCTTGGTCGGTCGGGAAGGGAAGTCCCGGGTGGCTTTGCAGGCGCTTCGGTCGGTAGTGGGCTGGAAGTGGCCTGTTGGGCTTGAGCTGTGTTTGAGGCCGCTGGCTGGTCACCTTGGGCCGTTGGGGTACTCCTGTTATTAGTATTCGTCAATTTGCAAATGTGTTTTGTAAATTGGTGTGACCATATGTTGATCACCACATAGCTTAAAGAATTAATCCAAAGTGGTTTTGATTTGAGTTGGTTTGATTTCTGTGTGAAATCAAACTTGTTCTGGAAAGTCGGTCATACCACCCTGAGGCCTATAGCACGGGTCCAGCGCTACCGTTCTCAATTGGCTCGCCCTCAGGGCCGATGCGCCTTTTCCAAATGAGGTGTTTTTGCACTGAGCTTGGGGCCGGTGCTACCGGGGGTGTGAGCGGTGGTGTGTTGGGACCCGAATATGCAAATCCGGACCCTCTGTGTATGTCGCACTAGTCCAAGATCACGCTAGTACACACAGGCTCAACATAGATACTATCACAGTCATACACAGCGGAATATAGCATAACTTCAATAATTAATAATAACTGTTGTCTTACATGATTATTACCACACAGGGCTTAACTAAGAAATAGCAATTAAGCAGTAGCGAAAATAAAGTAAACGTAGCAGCTTCCCAGTTCACCACAGGCAACTGACGAGGTTCGAACCCTAAGCATCAGCGTCGTGGTACTCCTCCAAGAATGACGCGGATTCCTCCTCTTCTGAAGTTTGTTGTTGCGGGGTGAGTATATAAAGCACTCAACAAGTTGTGCACAGTATTGCAAGTCTAATATTCTACATGCTTGGCTTATTCCAAGGAAGGCTAACATGGCTATTTTGTAGTAAAGCAGCATTTATAAAAGAATACAGTAAGTAGATTAAAAGACAGTAAAAAAATAATAGGAAATAATAGATTCAACTTTTCAAGTAAACAGGGTTTTTCATTCTAAGTCGAATTCCAAGTTTTCATGACAACCCACCATCCCAACAAGTTTTTATTTAACAAAAGTCTAACCCTTGACTGTAATTCCCGAGCATTGCTCAATTCCGTGAGCATGGCTATTCGAACAGTTTTACACTCTGCAGAGGTTATGCACTTTACCCACACGATATAATCAAACACCACACAGGTGAGTGATCATAACAAAGCCTTTACAATGCTCTGTTTAGATCCGGTACTACCCGCTAAGGTTTCAACACTGGTGAGACTGGTTACCACATCCAGGGCCCCCCTCTTGCGCCATGTGAGCTACCCCATAACCCGGGACTCACTGAACACCACCGTAGTACCAAAAATCTAAACATCACAAATTAGTCAGGTAGGCTATCCCATTCCAGACGTGTGGTGCAAGTATGACTCAGGTCAAAGGCTTGCAAGGTTAAGTCGTTAAAGTGACCGAGGCAAGACTTCCACATACCCCTGCCCAACAGGACCACCTTGGCATACTGCCCCTTGTCACCTGCCTCGATCTAAAATGATTACCACCCGAGTTGATTACCAAGCACCACGTGCCATCAGCAATTCAATCTAGTTGTGTGACCTCCTCGCCACGACAACTCAATATCACTGTGTGACAACACATGACACACCAATTTATAAACATTGTTCCATAATCCATTAGTCAAGATTAAATATCAATGTTCCAGATACATGTGATGACGTGGCATGGCTAAGCAAACTAATACGGTCTAACTAGTCCCATGTTGATTATTAATATTAACCAACTATAGTTCCATATCCTAGGGTGACAATTAGATCATGGCATACAATTGACAAGATTTGATTTAATTCAAATAGGCATATTATCTAGTTCCCAGATTAATTGAAATCATTTATAAACATAAAGTATCATGCATAAATTTTAAAGACAAATAGCAATTTTGTGAAATTAGGTGCAATATGATCAAAGCACAACTTTCCTTGGAACAGGTGCTGGTCTTGCTCTGAACTTGGGTCTTGAAGCGGCGAATCTTCCTCCGGAGCACCGAGCAATTCAACGTCTACGCGAATCGAGATAAAAAAGTAATAAACACCCAAAATAGAGAGTAAATAGACTCCAAAAATTCAATTAAAAAGAACCATTAAATGGATCTTGTTTTTAAAAATTTTTAGAAATTTGAATCACTCAAACCCGAGTTAAAATGCAAAAGTTATAGCCTTTTGAAGTTTGAATAAATACTGAAACTACAGAAATTAGAAAATCCGATTTTCCAGAATTATTTTTTCTACTGGAAAATACCGATTAATGCGCAAGCGACATGTGGACCAATCAGAGATGGACACGTGGCTTCAGTGCATGGACTCAGTCCTCGAAACTTCGCTGGTCCACCTTGGACTCGAGGTACTATGCTGTGGACCAGCTGATGTCAGCATGACGTCATCACGACACGTGGGCCAACCAAATTGCGCCACGTCACTTGGTCTACAGACCACGTCCACGGCACGCGCCTGTCCACCGTGCACCCGGCGCACAACGCTTCGGCTTCCGAGCCGACACGCGTCGCACATCCGCGCAAAGATCCAACGGTTCACGATCTACTCCTACGCGGCTCAATCCTGACCGCTCATCTTAAATCTAACGACCAAAGCTTACCCGAGCGGAACACTGTTGACGACTGAGACGTGGCACGATCTGGACGGTCCGGCGAAGATCCGACGACTGAGCGATGCTCCGAAGCACGGCAATGTCGCGGCGGCACTGAGTTCCCGGAGATGAAGACGACGACGAGCCCGACGGCGAACTAGGTCCTTCCGGCGATGAAGAGGTGGCAGCTCCGGTGCGGCTCGATGCGGCGAACCCGAAACTAGAACCCATACAACAGATGGAGGCTCGACGGCGGCGACACGACGAGAAAACAAGCGGTGACGCTACGAAGAACTACGACGAGCTCTCGGAGCTAAATGGCGGCGACTCTAAGGCTAGGACTAGAGCGACTAGATGCGCAAGGGGATGGGGAACATCGGGGTGCGGGCTGTGGCTTTTATAGCCTTGGCGAGCGTGCAAACATGGCAACCATAGCAATCCGCGACGGAGACGGCGTGCGGCGGCGATTTCGGAGACTCTACCGGAGACGACGACGGACAACCGGCCGATCTGTAATGAATGGCCACGATCACTCCCCGGGCGATAAGATCCGATCCGCACTTTCCAAAATCAACGGATACGATCCGCACCTTCCAAACTAACGCGAAGCGATCCCGGACGCACGATCCCGATCCAACGGCTCACACGCGAGGTGGCGGCGAAGCGGGCCGAACGGGACGCAACCGCTGGCTCACGCGTGATGCAGTCTTTGGGCTTCGCCCGAAGATCGTTCATTCGATTTTCTCGGGTTTTTTGATTTAAAATAATTACAGAAATTAGTTTAATTAGTTTTAAGCAATTAAAATATCAGGAAAAAACCAAGAAAATTCTTATAAATACTTTGAGACATTTTGAACTCAAATAAAATGTTTTTGGCAAAACTTTATATTAGTTTTTATCTATTTATAATTATTTTTCACAAAAAGTTCAATATACTTAATTAAATTAATTCAAAAAAATTCTAGAAAATCTAATAAATTCTGAAAGTCACCAAAATGCACATGAATGAAATTATAGGTAATTTTTGGGATGTTACATGGTGCTATCGTTCGTACATGGTTGGTAGCATCGAATTTTCTGTAATGGCTAGTTTTTCTATTCGTTGGTCTAGAGACCGGTGCTACTGGGTCTAGTAGGGTGGTAGCACCGAGTTTGCTGAGTTTTTGTCCGTTTTGCTTTCTAACATCTAGTTTTCCTTTGGGAGGCTATAAAAGGAGCCTTAGGGGTTGGCATTTGGGCTTGCTATTTTTGTGAGATATTTTGGAGGGTTGTGTATGTGTTGCACCCCCTAATTTGATTTTTGAGCTAAGAATGAGCTATAATTGCATGTGTTGCAATTAGAAGAGGATTGAGATCCTCTTGTGCATGTGTTGCACTTGAGGAGGATCATAATGCATGTGTTGCACTTAGGAGATTACCATTGTACATGTGTTGTACTTAGTGGAGTTCAAGTTAGAATGCTTGACTTGTTACCCCTGATGTTTGCCGACACCTTAACGGCGTGGGAGGTATCGTGCGCGGTGAGCTTCTCAACGAAGGTTGCGAGAAGTCCCGGCGAATTTGTGAAGGTTTGAGCTCACCTACCTGGAGGGAGAAAGAGCTACTACTAGTGGAATCGAGGCGGGTGCTCAATTTGTGGAGCCAGTACAAAATGTTTTGGGCTTGCCTCAACGTAGATTAAGGGAGACCGACAAGTCTTCGAATACCACGGTAAAATATCGATATGTCTCTTTATGCTCACTTTCAATTCCTTATTTATATTATTGCAATTTATATTCGTAGAATTAAATTGCTTATTAGTGTTTAGGATTGCTTATTCTTGTGTAGAGACATAATTAGTTAGTGTACTTGTTGAGTCCAGTTAATTTAGGCTTTACTTGTTAAAACCTTAGTTTATTGCTTTCGCATTATTTATTGTTAAGATTTTATCATAGAGGTATTTAGGCTATAAATTAATCGTAGAAGAATTTTTTTAAAGCTGCCTATTCACTCCCCTCTAGTCGGTATCCTCGACATCTACAGCCTCGGCTTCATCAATATTGAGCTGCTCATCGGCAAGTCACTGGCAGACACAACCAGCGGATTGGACTTGCCGCGGTGGGTGCCATCCATCATTAAGGAGGAATGGACGAGCGAGGTGTTCGACCTCGAGCTTATGCGGGACGTGGCCGTCGAACCTGTAGGAGACGAACTCATGGACACGTTGAAACTGGCACTACATTACATCAACCCGTCGCCGTCGGTCTGTCCTGAGGCCCGAGAGGGGCTCTGGCCGGGACCGAAGGGCGGTGGTGGACTGAGTAAGGAAGGTGGCGTAGGGCATGTGGCGGTTTTTGCAAGCAACGAGTAGCAAGTTAGGGTATTTCATAATGCCAATATTTATTATTTTGCATTCAAACAGATAGCAAATTTAGGTAAATGCTTGCATGATTTTTTTATATTTTTTCTAGTCTCAGTAGACCATTTCAAGGGGTTGAAAAAGACCGAAATTTTAGTTTTGCTATCCGCGGATTTGAAATTTATTTTTTGAATTTCGGCCAAAATTTCAAATATCGGACGAGTCAAAGAGAGATATTGTAAGGACCCAAGAGCTTGACGGTATAATTTAGGATCAGCCGGTCCCTTCGGTCGGGGCAAGTACCGCTCTTGAGAAACTTGAACGTCTCCCGGGGTAGAATAGAAATACATACGATAGCGATAGCAGTTCGTCGAAAATTTGGATTTCAGCGGTCCCAAGATGCGTCCGAAAATAAAATTTGTAACCTGGTTGGGACGCTGATGATGCTTGCCTCATTTCTTTGATTCCGCTGCCACTTACGGTTACGAACAATCCGGGGAACGGCATGGGGGGGAGTTGGTATGGAGGACGATTCCAAACCGGGCGAAGTGGTTATCACTTATAAAAAAAAAAAAGAAGGCAAAACGTGGTGTACTATACTGTCTATCGCTCGCCGAAACCTTTTCTGCTTGTAGCTAACGCCTGCCTGCACTCAAAGACCATGCACGTTAGTGAAGCACGAACTGGCAAAATGCAGCTGTCAGGCTAACGAGTGGTCGTCCAGTTTAAACTGCGCTACGGTTACTTATGTCGTTTCAGCCGATTTGGTCAGAGATCAAATCACGACTCGAAAGGATGCAAGCATTGCTTCGTCGGATGTGAAAATTACGTAAAAAAGATACTACTGCTTTAATGGTAGCTTTTACAGTGTGATGTCACCGATTGATCACTTTTTGTAAATTTGACTTTCTTTCGAATAAAATTGCAAATTTAACCTTGTTCCCACCGCAGAAGGCACCTGCTGCGCTCTCCTACCGCTGTAGTGACTCCCGCGCTCGCTGTCCATGGTACCTCCCCTCCCTCACTCGCTGGCCACGGCACCTCCCCTCCCACACTCCCCGGACACGGTAGGGGACAAATGCAGCCTGTTGGGCCTTTAAGGTAGAGGAGGGGGCTAAATTTGTAATTCTATTCGAAAGAGAATTAAATTTGCAACAAATAAGGGGAATGGGGCTAGAAAAGTGATCAATTCAGATGTCATGGCAAAAGTAAAACTAACCTTAAAAGACGAGAGGCTCGTCCCTTAAGGCCGTGCATGGCTGGATGGGGCGGGCCTAGCATTGTATACCCCTCATCGATCAGAATTCTTCGCTGATTTCACCGCTTGTACTTTTCTTCTTCAAATATGGTCTCTTAGTGTATATATGTAAATTTGGTTTCATCCTCTACCATGGAAAACACAACAAGCGATACTTCTCTCCTATTGCATCCAGGGAGTGCGGAAGATGATAGGCATCATGGCAGGGCCAGTGACCGCGGGAACTGCGCTGTAATATGGATGGAGGGCGGTGCCGCGCTTCGGTAGCACGGAAGGAGGGTGCACCCCAGCGCGACTGAGCCCCACCTGGCAATGCCTCCCTGTGTTAACGGAGAGCGGCAACGCCCTCCTCCTATGGTGCCCCTATAGTCACTCGTCCTGCCGTGGTGTCGGCCATCTTCTACACTTTTTGAACACGGCAGGGGATAGGTGTCATCTGTCACATCTTTCGTGGTGTGGGAGAGGACCAACTTTGCCAATACATACACGGGAAGGCTAGGTTTCTTAAAAGTAAAGTACATAGGGTCAGAAAAGTGAAGGTTGCTGTTGATCAAATATACTACGCAAAAATAAAGAAAAAAAACCACTAATGAAGTACAGCTAACCAGTTCTAGTACCCATTGCTTATTTAGCCCTCGGCACCTTATTTTTTCTAAATCTATCCCTCCGTACATGTAGTTGTAAATTTGGTCATCTCCTCATCGCGGAAGACGCGACAGGTAACATGTGTCGCCTACCGCCTTTTCCGTAGTTGGGGACCAAATTTGCAAATTTATACACCGAAGGGTTAGATTTAAAAAAAAAAGATACAGAGACGAGAGAAGCAATGTTTTCCTCACTTCTCCTCCAAGTACTCGGAAGCAATGAGCAGAGGCACAAATATGATACTAGTACAAGTAATACTCCCTCTAGTGATAAATAGTTGTCGTTTTAGATATATGTGCGGTTAAACTTTTGAAACATTAACTGTCAATATATTTTTAATATTTAAATTGGATACATGAAAATCATATGTGTAAATTTGTCTCAAAAATTATTTTCATAATATTATAATTTTATTATGTTTTATAAATATATTATAATGGAAATTAGTGATTAAAGCTATATTTTAGAGACCGTATTAATATATAAAATTATAACTATTCGTAATCGCAACAAATAGATCAAAGAGAGGTAAGAAAGCAGCAGCGATCAGGGAAGCTTGAGCTATTCTAGCCCTCCTCGTCTCATTTTTTTTTTAAATCTAGCACCTTAATGAAAATATCTGCATATTTCGCCCCCTTCTCACCGCGGGATGTGCTCCCGTGATCGGGGAGTACGGGTGCTGACGAGCCACAACAGCAGGCGGGCAACTGCAGAACCAGCCATTTCCTTGCCCAGACATCGTAAGAGGAGCGTCGGTGCTACAGTCGAGGAGCACAGGAGGCAGGGTGCCGCAGCCGGGGAGCGTGGGGGGCGAGCTGCTATGGTCTCGGGAGCTCCAGCGACCATCGATGATAAGAGAGTGCGGAAGGTGATACCTCACATTTCGACGCTTCTGTGGTTAGAGATGAAATTAAATTAGCAAATACGTTTTTAAGGATTAAATTTGTAAAAAAAATTTAAGGTAGAAGATACTAGAATAGGATGAGCTCGCAGTCAGCGTTCCGTGCCGACTACCGAAGTGCCTAGACGCAGACCGGGAGTTAACTAACCATGGCTGCACAGAATCGCACGATGCCAAAACTGGTCCTGACCAATCAGGCATCAGCTCTGCGGCCCCGCCGCAAAAGGAGTATTTTCGCGGGCGGACCGAGACGTGTCCCCTCTTGTCGCGTACGCGCCTCACACGCCGGTCGCACCGTGCAGTCCGGACGAAAGCGACGCGTGCAGAAACCCTCCAACTCGTGACGTGATTCACTGCGCCGCTCTGCGCCTCTGCTCCGTTCGACTGCCCGGCTCGGCTAGTCTCCCTCCTCGGTGGGTGGGCGTAGGACGGGACGACCGTGCCACGGGCAGTGCGCCCGTGTCGCCGAGCTGTGTGCCCCGTCGGCGTCGGCGCGAAAGCCGCCAGTACCGACGTCTACCGGGTGGCCACACGGCGCGGCGGTCGCAGCGTCTGGCTGAGCTGCACGGCCACTGAAGCTTAATTTCTCGTTGTATTGTGCCATGGTCGTGCAACCGGTGGCCATAAATCAACTGAAGTCTGTGGGTTCGGTGGAAGAATTTGCATGCATAACGTGCTCAACGCTTTCCTGTGTGCGTCTATGACTGGTCCCACAAACATCAGGCGTACGCCCAAGGGCTGGTTAGGACCTACAACTCGGTAACTCTGCAAGGCCACGACGTGTCGCGTGAGTGGTGTCCCGACTGTAAAGAACGTTGGATGCATAGACTTTTGCACGCCAAGAGCCCGAGATAGATCAACTTTCCTGTGGTGATGCGACCGCTACTGAACCTGAGCATTAGAGTAAGCTGAGTAGTTTATACAAATTTTACGGTACATTACGTTAGAATTATTTATCGATGGAAATTAAATCTAGATATTTATTTACTAATAGGATCTTTACTGTTTTACAACTGTACCGTCCGTATTAGATTCAGTGTTCGCGGTAAAAGCTGCCTGCCCATGTTGATGAAACGATGGTGTACTCGTGACTTGTCGACTCGACAGTTGGTTCTTTGTTGTTACATGGGATGTCCTTTCTAGTTTCTATGGTTCGATCAGGTGAGGTCCGGGGTGAGGCCATGACCAGATTTTACCTTAACTGTGTGCAATACAGCTCATCACCCCCGAAGGCCCCAACCATTAGATCACGATTCACGTAACGCTAGCTTCCAACATTAAATCGCCCACCGAACACAATAGGTACAACACAAAGCTGTGAGAAGACTTCAATTCACCTTATCTCCGACTCCAACTGACAAGTACTACAACGGATTTGTGTCCTCCTTGGCTGGTTCAGACGGCGCATAGTTCGCCGCGCTCGTCGCAGCCACTTGAACACTTACCAGAAACCCGGACGGTCAACACGGTGACGTATACACGGAGTCCACAACGCCATGTGCCTGTACAAGTAGAAGTGTAAAACCACGTCATCCGCCCATTGATTCAACAAATAACTATAGTAGTAAATAGCTCTGTTGGTGTGCTACGTACTGCTCAGCGAAGACGGCATGCAATCTCGCCGCCGCCTCGCCTTTTTATCTTGTTTTCTTTGTGGGAACAGAAGCCGCGACCAGCTTTTAGGTGCACGAGATCAAAAGGCCGTCCCTTTCCTTGTGAGGGCGGGCAGGCAGGCACCCACTTTCTGTCACTCGCACCCGTCGCCTCGCCTCAGCTTTCCCGGTCGCAGCTCTGCCATGCACGCCTCGCTTTCCGTTTTTTCTACCCTCGGTGGATGGACCTGGGGATCGGATTGGAGGGGTTTTCCGTCGCCGGCAACGGGGCAGGTCGGCTTCAAAGACGTGGAAAAAACACGCCAGGCAAGTCGCTGTCCTAGCACAATACGGATGGTCCTGGCGCTAGTGCGTGTGGGCACTTTAGTTGTTTGATGCCCCCATCAATCAAGCGCCTGTGCCTGCGACTTTCTGGGCCAAAAGAGGTTGCTTCTCCGCCCTGCATTTCAGAGCTCTGGAATAGATTCCAGGTCCCCCCATTTCGAGGGGCTGGAGAGTGGTTAGGTTGGTCTTGCCTGCTTTGCTTGCTTCAGCGACTTGTGCGGGTGGGTGTATGCCTGTATGGTTTGGTTCGTTTCTCTATGTGGTTACTAGCTTCCTATGCCTTCATAGTGTGGATTTTGCATGGAATAAAAAGTAGTAGTACCTCATTGCAAAAAACCGTTCAAGAAAGGTATTCTACAACCCGCAGCTTCAGCGACATCTATCTTAGGCGATTTTGCCAAATTTGTCAGATACAACTACGTTATTTAAATGTGCCTGTCGTCTAAACCGGGAACGTACCATCATGTACTAGCACGTAGTAGCATGATCGTCCAAGTCATGATCTCTCAACAAGTTGAGTGCTTGAGCAATGATGTTGATCCGACTAACAAAACAGAGATTGCTTTCTTGAGAATAAGCAATTAAGCCCGGCCATGACAAGAAAACGTTGGCTAAGACTGTCAGATTAAAGATGACACGCCACTGTTGAACTCTTGGTGATATTTTTGGTTTCAGCAGCAAAGATGAACACTTTCAGAGAAAAGGATGTAGAACGTCTGGGTGACACATGCATGGCGATGCACGAATATGAGTACCGAACCAACTTTTAAAGCTAGCTTGCTAGCCTTTTGGCAAGCTGCAGCGTCGCTAGCCTCACTCTAGGACCTCAAAGTTTTTCCTTGTTTAATTTGTCCGTGGGCCCCGGGCAGGTTCCTAAAGCTCAGTTGTGAGTGGGAGTGCCAGCTTAGTGGTGGTGTTTTCGCCAACACAGTCGCTGCCACGTTTCGCCACCAAAGCAAATGGTAAACAATGCAACAAATCTTTTTTTATTTGTCTTCCTCGATCTGCGAGCTTAATTTGAGAACTACGGCACATGCATTATGCTATACAGTTGTAGTTGAACGGACCACGAATTAGCTGTGGTGTTTTAGATGTCATGAATGCATCGCTCGAGTAGATTGTTTCTTGTATCAAAAGTTCAGAAGAATCAGAAACTGCGTGATATTTTCGAGGTTTGTAGGTAGGAAGCTTACGCACGAAGAACGGCGTTTGATTAATTTTGTGGGAAATTTATTAGCATGATGCGCAAGAGTAGCCTCACGTAGACTATTATAGCTTGAGTTCACATGTGTAAGTCTACGTTTCCTATGTCATAACCACGTACCAGTTGGTATAACTTACAGGCTTTTGTGCCACATTACTTGCTTGCAAGGGCAACGACCCTGAACTAGAAAAAAATATTAATTTTGTGTACATGGGAGTAAGTCTTCATTTCACAATTCCATATCCTCTGCAAAAAATACTTCGCAGAAATGTTAAAATATTTGGTTTTGGGCTCAATTGCGTGTTAGCTAAACACAACCAATTTAACCATGGTTGGACTATTCGGCCCCTCTTGATACGCTGTGGATACATGGCGTGTATGCGATGTGACGTTAACCAGCTGGAGACATTTTCTGGTCTCGTATCAACGCCTACAGTCGGCTTGCACGCCCGACACCCTCTCGGCCCCTGCCGCACGCCCTGAACCCGGCGGCCTATGCAGCCCCCCGTCGGCTTGTTGCTCAAGTTCATTGGCTGGGGATGCTAGATACCCACGATATCGTCGGCAGTCAAGTGTACGCCAGCCCCTATTGATCTATCGTTGGGTCTGCGAGGTTGCTCATTGTACATACCTATAGATCTCGTGTTCACCCATCAATAAAGAGAGAGGATGTCGGGACTATTTACTGTACCTTCTAGTTTCATGTGATTGCTTGTCGCCAACACGATCGCCACTCTTACTAGTATCATAATGAAAACACTCTTGCGTAGGCTATCTGTTACGTTGTCTAAAACATATCTATTTCGATTATTTAGCATCATTTATCTAGCTATTCCCATCTCTCTTTCTCCCCGGCTGCGCTAATGACGTTGCCGTATTGCTAGCCAACAGCGAGCCCTCGAAGTGCCTATACAGCTGACCAGCTCCGCCGATGGTCTTTGTCGTCAACGGCAGCCACGGGCTGTGCTACCTTAACCCCCTGATAAGAGAGGGGATATCAAGATGAAACTATAAAGAAGTTTTACAGCTTTTCATCTAGGTTGTACTACACATTCATCAAACATGATGAACAATAAATACATTACGATGAGTACACACTTAAGGGATCTAGAATGTCTAGGTCGTCTTGGAGAAAATATGATATGCTAGATCATAAAACATTATGCTTATCATCACTTATGCCAGATCATAAAACGTTATGCTGATCATCACTTAAAGTTAAGTGACATCCTCAAAACACATCAGTTTGTGTGTGAAGCTTGTGCTCAAGGCAAGTTCATTTTGAGGCCCTTGTATTACAAGATCGAAGATGAACTACCTGATTTCCTCGAAAGAATTCAAGGGGAAATTTCTGGACCTATTGAACCCATGTCGAGGCCTTGAAGGTATTTCATGGTATTAATAGATGCATCCTCGTGGTGGACACATATTTGCCTATTATCGATTAGGAATCATGCATCCACTAAGATGATATCACAGATTATAGCATTAAGAGCCAAATTTCCGGTTCAGAGGATCCAATCCATACGCAGGAATAATGGTAGTGAGTTTACCTCCGAAATATTTAATAATTATTGAATGGCCTCAAGCATGTTAATACACATAATGGACTTGCCGAATCATTGATTAAGTGGATGAAGCTGATTGCTAGACCCTTACTGATGAAGTGTGAACTCCCTACTTTTCAGGAAAATGTGCTATATTACATGCCGCGGTGTAAGGTCGAGGATGCCGACTAGAGGGGGTGAATATGCGGCTTTTAAAATCTCTCTACTAATTTCTACAAAGCAATTCACCCCTAATTATCCTTATGCTAAAACCTTAACAAGTATTAATGCGGAAGCGATAAACTAAGGTTTTGACAATTAAAGCCTAAAACAACTAGGCTCACTATGTGCACTAACTAATTATATCTCTAACAAGAATATGCAATTCTAAAGACAAGCAATCAATCAATTTAATTCTATGAATATAAATTGCTTGAACATAAATAACAAACACAATGCAAGCACAAGAGACACAATACTTTTTACCGTGGTGTTCGGAGACTTGCCGGTCTCCTCTAGTCCACGTTGAGGTTAGCCCAAACGAATTGAACCGGCTCCACGAATTAAGCACCCACCTCGAATCCACTAGTGGTAGCTCCTTTTCCCTCTCGGGTAGGCGAGCTCTAACCTTCACAAACTTTGCCGGGGCTTCTCACAACCTCCGTTGAGAGCTCCCGCGCACGACGTCGCTACGCTGTCTAGGTGTCAGCAAACACCAAGAGTAACAAGTCAAACCTTCTAGCTTGAACCTCACCTAGTGCAACACATGCACTCCGATGACCTCCTAAGTGCAACACATGCACTAGGATCCTCCTCAAGTGCAACACATGTACAAGAGGCTCTCAATCCTCTCCTAATTGCAACACATGCAATTAGAGGCTCACACTAGCTCAAGAAGCAAATGTAAGAGGGCAACACATGCACTCAACTCCTACAAACACCCAAATGCTCTAACAACAGCAACCCTCTGCCCTTCCCCCAAGGCCTCCTTTTATAGCCTCCAAGCCAAAACTAGCCGTTGGGGGGAAATTCTGGACAAAACCAGAATTCCCGGTGCTACCGCCCAACTGGGACCGGTAGCACCGGCCTCCTTGCCAACGGCTACAAAACTAACCGTTGCAGGAAATCCGGTAGTACCGGGCAACTAGAAGCGGTACTACCGCTCGGACGGTAGCACCAGCCTTCACCCCGGTAGCACCGAACTCAAGCCGAACACAAAAACATCTCCTCTGGAATTTTCACACCGGCCAGAAGAGCGGTAGCACCGGACCTTTGGTGCTACCGGCCTACCATGGGCGGTAGCACTGGACTGCCAACCCGCCCAAAAACATCCCTCTCTGAATTTTTTACACCAGCCAGAGAGACGGTAGCACCGGCCTCCCGGTGCTACCGACCTTACAAGGGCGGTACTACCGGCCCAGCGGTACTACCGGTCCTACATGGGTGGTACGACCGGCCTTAGGGAGAAAACACTGTTTTCACAAAAACTTTTCTCCAAACCATTAAAGTTTTTTTCTTTGAGCTATGTGAGGATCAACACATGATCACAATACTATGCAAAACACATTTGCATATGTTAATCATATACTTCAAAGAATCTCATTAAGCACAACTTATTTGCAAAACACATTTGCAAATAAACCAAGAACTTATGAGATCAATCCTCTTAGCCATGTGATGATCAACACATAATCAAGTCAATTTGCAAAACACATTTGCAAACCCTATTCACATGCTCTAGGATCGAAACCCATAATCTCAAGTTCATTTGCAAATACAACTCCAACTTATTTGCAAAACACATTTGCAAATAAACCACGAACCTATAAGATCAATCCTCTTAGCCATATAAGGATCAACACATGATCCCGACACTTTACAAAACACATTTGCAAATGTCAACACATGCTCTAGGATCGAACCTCATAACTTTCAGCTTATTTGCAAAACACATTTGCAAATAACAATCCAACACTTTGCAAAAACACATTTTGCAACCAAACCAAGCTTAGCTTTGTGATGATCAACACATGATCTAATCACAAGCTAAAAACACCAAAGCATGAGCTCTCTATTTGCAACACATGCAAATCTCTAGCACCATGCAAACAGCCAATCAAACTCAATTTCACGAGCTCTCTATTTGCAACATATGCAAATCTCTAGCTCCATGCAAACACTTTAAACCAAATTGCTTGAGCTCTCTCCTTTTTGCAACACATGCAAAACTTAGCTCCAAGCAATAACCAAATCAAATAAGATTCAATTAAGATGCAAGCATGAGCACCCTTATTTGCAACATATGCAAATACTTAGCTCATACAAAATTCAATGCACAAGCTTCACCCATTTGCAAAACATGCCAAGTGGTTAGCTTCATGCAAACACCAAACAAGAGAGTGAGCTAGAGTGAACCGGATTGAGTTCATCAACACATGATGAAGCTCAAGCTAAAAGACTCAACCCCTCTTAATAGTACGGCACTTAACTAGCAACCCGGTCTCACAACCAAATACCGAGACCGGTAAAAGACTAGGAACATATCCTTAGCCCTAGCTAGTTATACCTTTGCCTCTAGCGATCGACTTGAAGCTTTTATGATTTCCAATCATCTTCTCTCCGGGATCGAATCTTCTTCTTCTTGTTCACCAACACATGATGAACATTCTCTAGCCCTTCTCTTCACTTCGAGATCACCTCTTGAAGCTCATCAACACATGATGACTTCTTCTTCTTCTTCCCGTTTCTTTATCATCTGGGACTCAATCTACTTCACAACTCATGGAAGATGTTAGTCCAACAAACATGGTTGTCTCAATCATCACCGCACTCCATTAACACATAATGGATGCCTCTAAGATCGATTGAGCACAACCTAATCAATTTGAATGATTAATTGTGTCTTGAGTACTTTGATACAACTAATGCTTCATTATACTCAAGAACTTTCCGCTTGTCTTTAATCAACAAAGAGACACCATCAACACATGATGAAATGTTCTTTGATTGATTGAAAGACAATCGAACTCAATTTAAACTCATTTAAATTGACATGAGTATATATAACTACACAAGTTTCATATACTCAATGTGTTGGTTAGTAATGATCCATTTATGTTGGAGTGATGGAAGGGATCAATACTTTTGAGACCATCAACTATAGAATAAACTCTATTAAGTATGTGCACATAACAAATTAATCATAGAATCAATATGCACATAATCAATCTTAGATTGCATATGAGTTTATCCTATATTAGCATGAGTATATTACAACTACACAAGTTATATATACTCAAAAGATTGTTTCAAGGTCTTGATCCTTTATATTATATGACAAGAGGATATGGATTAATACAATTGAAACATCAAGTTAAATTATCAACTCCCCTAGATGTGTGCATTCATGTATATATGAATTAGGAACATAATGCACATATTTAGACTAAAGCAATGGAAGAGTTCATACTTTAACTTGAATTCTAAGTATGCATTTAGATAATAGAATGAATACGAGTGCATACCTTAGGTTTTCTATTTTCCATCCAAGTATGAGACTAATAAGAATAAGACTTAATATAACATGTTAGTCTCATAATGATTAGATTTGTCATTAAACAATGATTAAACATTAATATTAAACCAATCACCAAAACCAATGGAGCTTGAACTTACAATCTCTCCTTTTTTGGTGATTGATGACAAATCCTACATTAATTGCTCATTTGGATGAAAAACAATTTATGAAGGGGTTTTGAAACTTAAAGATTGAATATTACAAATAAAATTTTCAAAAATGCATATCCCCTTATGGCATAAGAATAAAAATTCAAGCTTTTACCACTTATAAAAACCACTTATAAAAATATAAGCTCTAATACCACTTAACTTATATTGCTTAACCAAACCAAGCTCTCATGCCATTTGATGCAAAGCATTTCTCCCCCTTTATAGCATTTTCTTTTAAGGAACCAAATGAGGGAATTAAGCTCACAAATAATTCTCCCCCTTTTGGCATTAAACACCAAAAATGGAAAACCAATCCAAAATTAGGTTATACCACTTGAAAACATCAAGAGCTAAGCATCACTTGGAAGATCATGTGCCAAATGAAAAAGAGTACAGAGCTTGGCAAAAGAAGCAATCGAATATAGGTCATAAAAAGATTTGAAGTAAAATCATATGACCATTGCAAGGAATTTTGGTTTTAAGGAATGAAAACCAAAGTTTTGCAAACTTTTGAAATATGACCTAAAAGAGTAAACCACTTTTAGAAAGAGGCCATATTGAGAGTTAAAGCTCAAAAAGGATTTATTTGAAACACATTCAAATAAAACTCCTCATTTTATTAAGCTATTCATGAATACATCATAACTCACTCGAAGAGTCCATAATTTGCCTAATAGGGCTTAACCGAGGAATTTATCCAAGAGAAAGCTTGATACCAATTGTCTAATAAAATTTTCAATGAAAACCGCTTGAAATAAAGCTTTTTGAAGAAGCATCACTTGTAGTACCATTTTTAAGGAAAACAAGAGACTTGTACTACTTGTAATGCTTATTTTTCAATTTATACCACATGTATATATATTTCTTCAAATGATACTATGTAAAAAGATACCACTTGTAAAAATCATTCAGCATGAGGTACCACTTAAGAAAGGAAGATATCAATGAGAAAAATCCCAAGAGACATTGCTTGAAGAATCACTTTTAAGATAAGCAATGTCAAACATACCATTTAGAATAAAGCATTTTCATTTAATATAAACTCAATATGAGTTTATCCCCTTTAGATATTTCAATCATACAAAGATCTCACACAGATAATCCTTGAGAGATTGAACTTACAATTAAGTTTCAAATGGGGAACTCACCCATATGAGTTTGAAATAACATGAAAACTCATAAAAATGCATAAGGGGTAGACGTGGATACCATTTGTAAGAATCCATGAGACTAAGAAATAAATGATACCACTTGATAGAAATCATGCCCCTTAATTTGATTTTGTTTTTGAAGAAGGATTTTCAAAGATTTAGAAAACAATTTGAAGGTATCAGAGCAATAACAACTGAGATACCACTTGGAGTTAAATGCACAAAAGTTGATTAAAATAAGCTCCCATAAGATTCAAGAGATGAAACATAGAGCTAATTGCATTTAGACATGCACAAGTTTTTGGTTTTGAAATTATATTTCAATTTGGGACCAAATAGATACCACTTAAAATATCTCAAGGGGAACTAAGTGGATACCATTTTAAATTAAGCCAAATAATTTTCAAATGATTTGAAATTTTGCAAAAAGATACTTTGGGATCATAAGAAGTTTTTCCAAAAAGAATTTTTGAAAAAGGAAGTTCCAATCAAAGTAAGCTCCTTCTACACAAGTCATATATTGACAACGAGGTATGTCCATGTGTTTTCATCAAGACGTCCGCTTATAGATTATGTATTATATCTCTATATGTTGATAATTTGACATCATTAGAGCTATAGAAGACACCCTCGAAGCCAGCTCATACTTATAGATGAAATTCGAGATGAAAGGTTTGGGTGAAATCAAATATTGTCTCAGTTTGCAGATCGAACATCTGTATGGCGGCATATTCTTGCAACAAACCAGCTACACTAAGAAAGTACTAGGGAGATTTTACCTGGAAAAATCTCATTCCATTGGATACTCTAATGATCGTTAGGTCGTTTGAAGAGGAGATAAGATCCATATGAACGTAAGCATAAGAATGAACAAGTATTGGGAGCTGAAACCCCACATTTGGGTGCAATTGGAGTTTGTCGTATGTCTTGCAAATTTTACCAACCCTAGCATTGCATTCGCCGTGAATTATTTGTCAAGATATAGTTCACATCATACTAAGAGGCATTGGGAAGGGATTAAAGGCATTCTCAAGTACCTATAGGGTACTAGTGATCTTGGACTTTTTTATCCCAAGAACCAAGGCACTAAAATTGTTGGATACTTAAATATTGGTTACCTTTTTTATCCCCATAATACCATGTCATACAGACTAGATATATCTTTCTAAGCAAAAATACAACTATCTCTTGTAACGCTGTTAAACAATCAATAATAGCTCTTGTAACTCCGTTAAACAATCAATAATAGCTACGTCAGCTAATCATTTAGAGATAATTGCACTATTTAAAACTACTCATGAGTTCATATGGTTAGAAGCAAGGTTCATAAAATCGCGAAAATTGAGCGTATCGAGCCAGTTCGATCTCTAAAACCGCTCGGTAAGCTCGTGGAGTTCAAATGCAAATTTTAAAAATAAGATTTTTAAAAAAAATTACAAAAATGTGTTAAAAGTTTTTGAAATTTTTTGTGTAAGGTCTTGAGGTAATGTTAATTATGTTGTAAAATTTTTAGATAATTATCATATCTGTGTATTTTTTTAAAATTCTGACAGTGCTACTGTCTTTTTATATACTGTCTTATTTTTTATTTTCTAGGGGCACTAAATGAAGTCTAATATTTTTGTAATTTTTTTGTGAGGTTCAGAGGCAATGCTAATGATTTTTTAAAATTTTTAAATGTGGATTAGACCTGTATATTTTTAAAAAATTCTAATAGTGCTACTATCGTTGTACATGCTCTTCTGTTTTTTATTTTCTAGGGGTAATAAATGAATTCTAATATTTCTGAAAATTTCAATACATAATCCCCGGGAACTCTTTATGGTACCATTAAAATTTAAGAACATAATCAAGCTTATAATTTTTTTTATGAAAATATGACAATGTCTTTGTTCCTCTTCATTAATTATTGTTTTTTATTTTCTAGAAGCACTAAATGAATTAAAAAATTATTGAAATTTATCTAAAGTATTTTGTATATTATTTGGGTTTTTTATAATTCTTTTATATTTAAAATTTTCCTTGAAAATTAGTTGATAATCGAAGAAAGCCTGTCGAGAATCGGTGAAAATTGCTCAAAAATTGGTAAATTCTCTTCTTCTTTTTTCACCATTGTTTGACCGTTGAGGTCAAAATTTTTGTATGCAAACTTTTCGATTTCTACTGATTTTCGGCCGATTTTTGCCAAAAATGAAAAATTAAACGAATATCGAAAAAATGATTTTGTAAACCCTGGTTAGAAGATCAATTCATCATATCCAAGTGTCATGTAATGTAGAGGTGGATAAAACCCCCACATTCCTCTATAAGGATAATGCTTATTGCGTTGCAAAGATGAAGAATGGCTATGTCAAAACTCCTATGAGCATATACTCTTTAAACATTTCTTTTCCATGAACAGCATGAAAAAGGAAATAACAGAATCCAAATGAGCGAAAATCCTACAGATTTATTCACTAAAGCCATGAAAGCTTCTACCTTTGCAAAGCATGTTCATGGTATTGGCATGAGAATGCTCATTGAGTTGTTGCCTTCAGGCGAGTGAAATCTTGATACATAATCATTGTTGAGATGAAATGTTGTAATCTTTTTTCCTTAATCAAGTTTTGTCCCAATGGGTCCTTAATTGGAAAATTTTAATTACACAACATATACAATAGCAAGGATGCAAGCTTTTGTACTCTTTTTCCTCTCACCAGTTTTTCCCATTGGATTTTTTAACAAGACATAAACATAGCGTTAGCAAAGTGTCCAATGTGGTTGTTGTAATATTGGCCCATGCAGGTCTGATCCTGTGAATCCTTTATCTAAATGAAGCCCATTAGTGGTTATGGCATATTAAGACCCATAAGGGCATGACTGTTTAGTTTAGTCCTATATTGCTTATCCTATTGAGAGGGCAGGCCTCCTCACCTATATAAAGAGGGGTAGGGACTATTTATTGTACATATTGGTGGATCTCGTATCCACCGTCAATAAAGAGAGAGGTTGTCAGTACTATTTTCTCAATCTTCTACTTTTCGCGTGATTGTTCGTTGGTAACGTGACCACTGCTCTTACGCCTACAAAGTTAACGAATTTTTTCTAGGAGAAAGTCCTTGAAATTATATAACTGCTTGTAAAAGTGATAAAATGCAATGTCATTCTTGGAGTTGTCGTCATATACTAGATGGAGCCACGCGCTACGCCGCGCCGGGCAAACCACGAGGATTTTTTTTTGCAAAAGGGTGTGCTTCGGGTCCAGATGCAATTTTCTAGAACCACGAGGGTTTTTTTGAAAAAGTGGTCAAGAACTGTACATGAATGCACGAAACCACAGGGGTCTCCATGCAAAAGAGCTAGGGGAGGATCTAAAATGTAATTTCTGGAGCCATACGCGATTTTACGAAAGCACGAGGTTTTTTTTTGAAAAAGAGCCGGTGGAAGGACCTGAATGTAATTTTGGATTTCACAAGGGTCTTTTCTATAAAACGGCTGAGGTGGTGCTCCCAAAGTTCAAAATACCGGAAAAATTTTGAAAATTTCTTCCGAGATTTCGGATTTTGGCCGGGGACGATATTCAAGATATCGGTCAGATATTTTTTTTGAAAAAATTCATATTGCTACAATAATTTCAGAAATTTGGCAAATTGAGTTGAAATCTCTAGTATTTTGGCCGTATTTTGATTTTTGAGGACCGGATTTGGGTCAATAACCCTTAAGAATGTCATCTTCCATGAAAATTTGTTGAAAACCCGAATTTTTGAGACGTTTTATAAAAATAACAAAAACACTGTCATATTTTTTTAATAAAATTTTACAAGCTTGATCATGATCTAAAAAATTTATGGTACCATATCTAGTATTCTAAGATCATATAGAAAAATGTAAAAAATGAATTGAACTTCATTTGTTATATTAAAAAAATCAAAATAGAATGAACATAACCAAGATATTAACCGTTTCAGTATTTTATAAATTCGCTCGAGTTTGATCATGATACAAAATTTTTAGGAGAGCTTAATAATTGCCTCAGAACTCTTCTCTAAAAGTTTTAAAAAATTTAAACTTCTTTTGGTTGCTCAATCAAATCTATGGAAATAATACATGTAGCACTATAAGGCTTTTATGAGGACAGTAGCACTTTCAAAATTTTTGAAAATTCCTCACGCTTGATCATCATTTGAAAATTTTATGAAAATATTAGTGATACGTCAGGACCATTCACAAAAAAGTTTAAAAGTTTCTAATGTGGTTTGAACCATTTTTCATTCGATTGAAATTTGCTGTGAGCCTTTTATCACGACAATAGCACTATACGAATTTTTGAAAATTCCTCATTCTTGATCATCATCTGTAAATTTTATGGGAACATTATTGCTATGTTAGGACCATCCACAAAAATTTTAAAATGTTCTAACGTGGTTTGCACTATTTTTCATTCGGTTGAAATTTACCGGTTAGCCTTTTATGAGGACAGTAGCACTATCATAATCTCTAAAAAAATTCTCACGCTTGATCATCATCTGAAATTTATATGACAACATTAGTGATGTGTTAGGATCATCCACTAAGAATTTCAATTTTTTAACATCGTTTCAACTGTTTTTCACTCAGTTGAATTTTGTCGAGATTTCGGCAATTTTGGCCGGAATTTTGCCTAGATTTCAGCAGAAATTTCGTTTCAAAAATTCAGGATTTCAAATTTTCTTTTTGAATTTTGACCGGATTTCGTCTGAAATTCAGAGATTTCACTGAAATTTCGCCCACCTCCTAGATGTGAACCAAAAATGAAATTTCAAACCGTAGGTGCTCACTAGGACCAGAGATCCTAGCAGCTTTAGATAAGGGATATATTCCACCGGAAATATTCACTGGTCCAAATTCGTTTCTTCAGAAAGTTGCTACAACTGGAAAAAAAATCCTAATCATTATGCACCAAGTACATATGGAAAAAAACTTGTTGGATATTTCAAAATTTTGTACTTATATTTACAGAGCTTTAAGTGAGTTAATATTAACATAGATAAGGTCCACTGTAAATGATGGAGTAAAGCTCTTTTTGAGAACAGAGAAATCGGCCCCAACTGTCGACACAAAGTGCTAACACAGGAATCATACAAAAATCTCTGCAACATGACATTCGGCGCTGTCCAACCAGAGTGCCCGGCCAGTCTAGCTGCCAGCTTTTATTTATACGCGATCGATGGTTCTTGCATCAGTTGTTTGCCCCTAGGAGTGTTCTCACCTCTCCCTCCTGCTCTCTCCCTCACCTCCGTCTTCCTAAGGACGGAGTGGTACTCCCATTCACTTCATCTTTAGGATCACGACTTCCGAAGCAGGGCAAGGCCATTGCCGCTGACAAACTAAAGGAGAAAGGTGTAGTCTTGTGTGCTTGCAAGTTGCAACTCCTCCCAACACTCTCTATCACCCACCTCATAATTAGTATCCTCTCCAATTCTCCCTTCCCAAATTTCCATCTCGACGCTTCCTGAGCTGCTTATTGGAAATGAAGAGGCAAATCAAGAGGCCCACGAGCAGCCAAGAATCCTCAGAACAAGGTACGATTGCTACGAGATCTCCTCCGTTTGTGTACTTCTTGCATGGTGATGGATGTAACCAAATGCCAATATCGCTTTTAATTGTTAGTACAAAGTATGTTCCCTTTTGACATACAGGACTATACATGCATCTGTATCTCCGTATTCCCATTTGCATTGAGGATGTAGCAATAGAACTTAGCATGAACCTTCCCACTCTAGTACTGTACACTCTAACAGCATGCACGCACTCCGCATTTACGGAGTAGAAGAATAATTGTTATTTGTTAAGATCGTGTGTAAAAGAAACAAGAGATATATACTACCAATACAAAGGTTAACCATGTTGGCATGTGCACATATTGCAGGAGAGAAGCTGGCGTTCGTTGACAAAGACAGCCTGCTCGCGCCGTACGTGGAGCAAGACGAGGCAGAGCTGGAGGAGGTCGACGACGACGACGACGAGCTGTCCGGTGGACGCGGAGCGCCGTCGTCGTCGTGCGGGCTGGGCGAGAAGAAGCGGCGGCTGGCGCTAGAACAGGTGCGCGCACTGGAGCGCAGCTTCGACACGGACAACAAGCTGGACCCGGACCGCAAGGCCCGCATCGCGCGCGACCTCGGCCTGCAGCCGCGCCAGGTCGCCGTCTGGTTCCAGAACCGCCGGGCCAGGTGGAAGACGAAGCAGATCGAGCGGGACTTCGCCGCGCTCCGCGCCCGCCACGAAGCTCTCCGCGCAGACTGCGACGCCCTCCGCCGCGACAAGGACGCCCTCGCCGCCGAGGTATGTTGTCACGCGCCGTCACGTAACTTGGTATTGTCTCATCATACACAGAGGTGTGCTTGTTTTGCTCATGTATCTCTGTGCCGCGCGCTGATCAGATACGAGAGCTGAGGGAAAAGCTGCCCAAGCCTGAGACGGCGGTGAAGGTGGAGGCCGGCAATGACGCCACGGAGGAGCTCCAGGCGACGGTCGGTGCGTCGGCCGCGATCTGCAAGGACGGGTCCTCGGACAGCGACTCGAGTGCGGTCTTCAACGACGAGGCCTCGCCATACTCCGGCGCGGTCTTCGAGCAGCCTGGCTTCGAGGGATTCGGTGCGTCGTTCTTGGACTCGTCGGCGGCTACGACGGGCTGCTCATCTCTGCCCTTGTTGGACACCAAGTGGCACGGCACATACTCATACGACTCTTACAAAAGTGGTGGCTATGGCTTGACGGAGGTATGGTTCGCCGGCTCTGACTCGATCGGCAACGACGGCGCCGGCTTCTTCTCCGAGGAGCACGGCTCCAGCCTGAACTTTGGTTGGTGTGGTGGGAGTGGCACCGAGGGTTTTGATCTCCAGGGTTAGTGTAAAAAGTGAAAGGTGGCACTGTACATGCATGCATGGGGGTTTTAACTATTAAGTTCCAAATGGTAGTAGGGACTAGGGAGTACTTTTTACTGGCTAGCTAGCGGACAAAAGGGCAAGCAGACAATTTGAGAATGGTTAATGGAGGATGTACATGTTACAGACAGCCGTCCCTACATCCTCCTGCCAGTCAAATCTTTTGGCGTGTAACAGCACTTACGATGCAACGAATAGCCCGACTACATGTAGACGGTAACGGAGGAAGATAAGCAGGTTGGCAACTTGCAAGATTCATGATCGTATTAAAATAAAAGAGACTTTTATCACTATTGGAGTACTAAAATAATACATATTAAGATAGTACTTACCAAAAGTTAAAAAGTAGGGTACTGAGAGTAGGTGTGGGTATTCGTTTTTTTTGTCTATTCAGTTCAGTTTTTTCAGTTTTAAAATAATTCGGTTTTTTAAATTGACTTAGACCAAAATGAAAAATTGAATCGAATTAACCGAAATATTTCGGTTCGATTAATTCGTTTTTTCGGTTAACTGAAATATGAATAAACACTAGGCATATTAGATTTAGTCTTTCTTATATCGCAACACAGAGTAGGGGTAAACCCACACAATATTCATAGGTCATTACAGTATAAACATAATAGAACATATAAATACACCAAACATATGTATAAATGTGTTAGAACATTAGAATTGTTTAGTGGCTTTAGGAAGAACATTATAAAAGTGGTATTGTACATGGATTATTCGATTATTTCGGTTTTTAGAAGCGAAAAACCGAACCAAACACCAAAATAATTGAAATAATCGGTTAATTTGGTTTGGTAATTCGGTTTTGGTTTAAAAAAGCCCACCCCTAACTGAGAGGTACCAGGGTTTAAGAGTAATTTGACGATACATTATAACACCTCTTAGGTATGATAAAACCTCAAGTGGCATTTTGTCATTATTAGGGTACCAAAATTAGTACCAAGATATAAAAAATTTGAAGGATAAAGTTACCAACTTTTAATACCTCTTAGTATTATTTTATTGTAAATTTTAGTATCTAACGAAAATAGTAGAAGTCTCAACTTTAAAAACAAAACATTTCTAGATCAAAATAATACTATGTACCCCACACATGTATCTGAATTCCAGAACGACAAAAATGTAAAATTAAGAACGGAGCGAAGGGGATGTAACTTACACTCCCTTCAGTAATAAACTGCCGTCGTTACGGTCGTCGTATTCTCATCTTCTACTGGCCGTTGGATGCACCTAGGAAGTTTTCACTTTTTTTTTCTCTTGGCACACTTTTTTTAAAAAAAATCTAGCTTTTTTCTAAATAAATTTACAAAATGACCCTTCTTTGACTGTGGAAGGTGCTGTTTGCCACGTTCCTGTACTGTGGTAGCATAATCCATCGCCCTAGTGGCACCTCTGAGCATGCCAGATCACCTGTCTCGAAGCACGAGCTCGGTAGTAGGACCTACAGAGCAACCCTAGCTCGGTTGCTCGGTAGGTTGGTACCGAGCAACCCTAGCTCGGTAGTGGTTTAATTAGTTACTTAATTGAGTACAGTGACAGCTTAATTAAGTGATAAAATAATTGATGTGGTTAATTAAGAGATCAATCAAGGTGTTTGATTGATAAACACACTGATGAAAAACACACTGATGAAAGGTTGCTTGGTAGGAACATATGCTGCACTACTTTGTGCCTTCAGCAGTCAAGGTGAGGATCATTTTTTAAATATATTTTTAAAAAATAGATTTGTAAGAAAATATATGCCAGAGGACCAGGAAAAAAGAAGGCTTCGCACCCCAGTGCGGCGACAGTGTCCTAACCTCCTGTGCATTCAACGGTTCAATCCCATGGTGGGACGCTCGCTGGTGAGGCAACTTCATTGGTCGTGTGATAAAGGTTACGGTGTGGCACTACAGCATGGGTGGCAGCGGCTATAGCCCAGCAAAGGAAGAGAAAAGGCCAAGGTCTTATTTAACAGAGCTCTAGATTCCAGCTCTATCTTAGATTCGGAGCTTGTATGCTAAAATAAAGTGAATTAAGTTTATATTTTTAGTCTAAAATGTAAATAAGATGACTCACCTAAACACTTTTAACGTACCCACAACTCTAGCTCCATAAATTTCTGGAGTTAGGAATGCCCTGCTCTACTAATTCTACGAATTTTGATGGAGTTGGAGTTATGCCAAACACCCCCCTGAGTGTCGGTCCCGTCATCGAAGTAACAACAGACTCGTCTATCACGCGGTGGACGAAGCAGTGTTACAGGGCCGAAACCTAGAGTATATAATAGTGTAATGTCAATCATCTATAAGCTTTATTATCTAATATTTTTGCTTCTTCCTCTTAAGAAATGTCTTTTCGTGCATATATACAACACAAAGCACTATAGTATGAGTTATTAACTTATTATTATAACAAACATTTTTTATATCATAATTAAAAAATTATAAGATCTTGTAGAGACAATATTAAAATATCATGTATTGTAGAAGTTATCTTTACTTTTGTCTTTAGATGACCTAAATAAGTATACAGATAAACAGTCATCTCTAATACTATACATACTCTTAGAGCAATTTCTACAGGGACTCCCTCTTTAGAGTTGTTTGATCACTTCGATAAATTAGACTCTCGTGAATTCTATCCTCATGTTAAGGGCATGTACAATAGTGTGATGTCAGCTGTTTATATGCTTTGCTACATAAGATTTTTGCTGATATAGAGGAGAGAGAGTATAGTTGTCTCTTTGTAAAGACAACCTTGTATAAATTATTATCTATAATAAACACTTTTTCAAGTTATAATTAAAAGACAGCAGGATCTCAAGAGATAACTTTAAAATGGCATTTATTGTAAAAGTTATCTTTAAATAATATAGACGAGTACATATACAACAGTCTTCTCTAAGGGTTGTCATAGGGTTGAGCAATTGATCTCTCTCTAGTGTTGTTTTGGAACTATAGATAGAGGCAAAATGGATTTCATATCTTTTAGTGCGTTTCATTAAATAACATGATAATGTGCGTATTCCCCCATTGTTTGTGGTAAGGATCAACAGCTTTGTTGCCAGAAAAATCAAGGTGGCCTAAGAAAATCGTGTAGTATTTTTTTGTTAATCAATTGATGGCAAAGTTTGTGCAAGATTCGTGGCATGTGAGGCAGCTAAGAGCCCAAGACTTCTGGCTGGCTAGCATGGTGGCATGTTCCCCTTCCACCATACAGGTAACGTATCCTGTTATAAAACGGGGAAAGAAAATAGGCCATGTAGTAGATGCAAAAGGACTACTTTAGAGAGGATATCAAATGCGAGTCATAAAAGGCAACTTTCCTTCAGAATTAGCATATCACCAACGAAATACTCCAAATGTGTTAAAGGCAATTATGTTGGCCGGCCGGCCATCTCTCGTGTATAGAGGCAATGGGGGCAGAATCACAGGACTACAGTAGTAGTGATCAAATATCATCCAGAACTGCTTCGGCATCGGGGTGGATGCGATTATGGGATGAATTCGTCTTAACGATTGAGCTTGCGGGGATTTTACTACCCGGTTTGACACATAATCATGCTAAGCTGAGCTAGGCTACCTAGCTACCGAACTAAGAAAACAATAGATGCTTGTTTTCCATTTTAGGAAAACTTTTGAAAATTCCTCTTTGCAGGTGTCAATTGCAAGAAACAAAAAAAAAGTTTAGTTTTAATTTAAAAAGTGTTTGGGTGTTTTTCAATCGTGTCAAGTCATCTCCACCATGACCAGGAACTGACGATGCCAATGTTTGGTACGCGTCCTTTTCGCTTGTAGGCACAAGCATCGCAAATAAGAAAAAGAATCAATATTAGCACCAGTAGTAGTGATATTATCATACGGTGAGACGTCACGAAATAAAGAAGAAAGAGACAGATCACATCACACACCCATGGTCGTGACTCATGTGGCCACTGGCCAGTTTTATATGCCTCCCACTATTCTTAAATCAGACCAGGTACAGTACGATATTAGAATAGGAGTATCTTCGCTGGGGACGGCCAGTCCATAATGGACTGCAAATTTGCTCAACTGCATCGTAGAGCTGGGGTCAATTACCGACGTCCTTTAACCCACTCGTATAGTTTCTCAGTACATAAACATATAATTATCTTATTATAATTTACATGTTAGTATTATAACTTTGTATTAATCAGTGATCTTCTTTTTCTGGATCCATCCGAGTCGGCCAAGTTACGTGAAAGATACAATACACACTACTACAGAGGGGTATATCCGTGACGCCCCATCAGTGTCGGGTGAGGCTCACCCAGTAGTGATTATATTATCACTGTCGGTTCCAAGTAAAACCGGCACAATAGTTTTTTCCCGCGCGAAGTGAAGGAATATCACTGCCGGTTCATTTTCTCCAACCGGCAGTAATACATCACTGCCGGTTTGTAAACAAAAGCCTGCAGTGATAAGATTACCCTAAATTCTCCCGCGCGAACAGGAGAGCAGTATCACTGACGGTTCGTATTATAAAACAGTCAGTGATATATTACTGCCGGTTGGTAAATAATAACCGGCAGTGATAAGACTTACCCTAAATTTTCACGCGCGAACGGCAGAGAGTATCACTGCCGGATTATATTATTGAACCGGCATTGATATTTTACTGCGGGTATGGAAAAAGAACCGGCAGTGATAATTCGACACTATATATACCCTTCAGATTACTTGCCCACCTCCGCAATGCAGAGGAGCTCTGTTCTTGCTCGGTCTCAGAAGAGAGGCTAATTTTTGCTCTCAAATTTGGTGGAATTCACTTCTAATTCGTGATCTACGGTTCGTATTTTGATGTACATTTTATTTGTAGTTGGTTTTTGTTGGATATTACATTCTATATGATTGTTGGCTGTGAGAATTATCGATTGCATAATGAGCACAATTAGAGCTCTAATTTAGAGACTAGATTTGAATTCACCACCTTTTTATGTGTACAGTAATTAGTAAGATTAAGATGTAGCTTGAATTTAAGTTTTCACGAAGACCAAATTAGTGATTGCGTCTAATATGTTAAGTACGACAGCACTACATAATTAATTGTCGTTGTATGTAATTATTTAGATATCATGTGTCTAGAAAAAGTATTTATATTCTTTGTTGAATTATGTTTTAAATAATAAATTATGTATTTATGAGTTTTTATGCTTTTTAGCTAATTATTTAAAATATTTTCCTATTAAGAAGAGGAAGTTTTGAATTTTTGAGAAAATTTAAAATCTGATAAAACCTTGAAAATAAATTTTTAAATGTTATATTATTTGTGGAACTTTGTCAAAAAAAATTCTCAAAAAAATTTCATAATTTTTGTATGAATATACTTTATTTTGTATGGAAAACATGCTTCCATTTGTAATATACGGATATACTTTATTTTGTATGGAGAACATGCTTCCATTTGTAATATACGGATATGCTTTATCTTCAGTTATCAATTTTTATTTACTTAATATTTCTTTTGCATAAATCATGTATTTTTTAATATCTAGCACATTGAAGTTAATCTTTATTAAAAAGATTCAAATTAATGTTCATGGTGTTATAGTATTTATGTAAAGTCCATGTAGGGTTCTTAGTAAATTTGTAATTCACTTAATTTTTCTGTGATTAAAAAAATCAATGTTTCATATATTCTAAAACTTCATGATTTTATACAGATTTATAAATTTATTTCATCCTTTTTGGAGCTATATATCAAAAGTTATGCTAGTTTGAATTTGAGCTTGGATTTAGCCACTGACTTTTGGGGCCCACCCACATCACTGCCGGTTCTAGAGAAAAAACCGACAGTGATGTTGTGGTATCACTACCGGTTGAAATTAGAACCGACAGTAATACCTCCACATCACTGCCTGTTCTAGAGAAAAATCCGACAGTGATGTTTAGGTATCACTGCCGGTTGAAATTAGAACCGACAGTAATACCTCCACATCACTGCCGGTTCTAATTAGAACCCGCAGTGATGTGGAGGTATTATCGCGGTTCTAATTTCAACCGCGATGATAGTTATATCACTGCCGGATTTGTTTCGTGAACCGGCAGTGATTGTTATCTCTATATAAATGAAGCGCACGATCTTCTTCCCACACTTCGTCGTTTTGCCGTTTTTTCCACACTCTGTGCCCTAGCCACCGCAACTAGTCCTCCGCGCCAGCCCTCCTCCCCGTGCTGGCCCTCCTCCGCACCGCGCCTCCACCGCGCCGGCCCTCCTCGACGTCCGGCCTCCATCGCGCGCGGCAGCTTGCCCGCACCGCCTGACCCTCGCCCACGTCGACCGCCCTCCGCGACCCTCCTCGCGCTCGGCCACGACGATAATCCCTACTCCTCCTCGCCTTGTCGGGTTCTTTGTTGAAAACTAGTGACACCATGCGGAGGCCACCTACATTTTCAAATTCAGCTTGAATATCTGATATATCTTCTAAACATCTACATAAATTTTTGTGTTCATGCTATGTACAAAAATGCTTGTCTTTAACTATTGTTATCAAGTCCTGTCCATAAGCAATTGTTGCTTTGTAGTTTGTATTGCCTGTATGAGTAGCTTGGCTTGAATAAGTTAGGTCATTTTTTTTGTTAAATATTGTTAATACACATCATTTACCCTTTTTTATATATGTTCTCAATGCACTGATATAAGTAATGGTATCTCAAGTTGGAAAAAATTATGTGTAATGAGTGGAAACAGGAGCTCATCACATTTTCTCAGTTTATTGAGAGAATATGGTCACCTGATTGTTCTGAAAATCTAACGAGCCTAGCTAATAACATATGACGACGGAGCCTCTCCTCCACTCAGTATAATTCGTACAGTACATTCACGTACCTTTAAACTTAGTGTCTAACTTCTTTCTTATGTAGAATGGATATAATGACACTCAGAGCGGACTTAAATGAAAGGGTAGGATTCCTCGATCCCGGCCTTGTCAGCTGCAAACTTATTAAAGATCCATGGACGGAGAGAGAGATCGAAGAGTACGTACTAAAGGCGCTGCTAAAGTTACAAGACAAGACCTACGTACTTTTACCCTACAACTTTCAGTACGTGTTTCCCTGCCTACTAGTCAGTTTTATCATGTGCAACACCATATCATGACTAATGGGCTTCTGCAGCTTTCACTGGATACTTCTCGTCATTACGTTAGACGATAGCACGATCACTGTGTTGGGCTCAATGAGGAAATTGACAAACGATTACAAAGAAGTAATAGAATTGCTAGACAGGTAAAGTCGGTCGTTGCGTTATTGCTCCCGTAATCTTTCATTCCATTGCACTTAATTGCACCTAATTAAGTTTAATGAGTATTCATAACTATACACAGGGCGTACACAAAATACCGTAAGAAGAGCACGCGGTACCGTCCATTCACGAAGAAGTTTAGAATAAAAATCGATTTTCCGTGCCTAAGACAGCCGCAAGGGATCAATTTATGTGCATACTACGTAATGACACACATACACACGTTACATCGATGCGATCGACTACAACAAATGAGATGGTATATCATTACATGTTGACGTCTGCTTTTCTTTATAAAAACTACGAAACTAATTAATGTATCATTTTCTTCAATGACAGCGCGTGAAGCTCGACACCAACAGCCTACTTGACAGCGAAGTTGAAGCCCTTCGAGAGCAGATGGCTGGGTTCATTGTTCGAGAAGTGATCAACCCGAAGGGCGAGTTTTACGAGCCACACGCTACAATTAACTGAAATATGAACGATTGTCAATGAACAATATAATAATTAAATATTACGATGATTTACTGTATTTCAATTATGCTTTACAAATACTTCATTAATATTGTCATGATTAAATGAGTATTCAGTATTCAATGTTAAATATTATGATAATTTAATATATTTGAATTATTCTTTACCAATACTTCATTAATATTGCGCATAACATATACCGTACAGAATACATGTACTGTACAATATATATAGTACAGCGTTACATCATACATATAATACAAAAAAAATATGTAACCGGTTTTGGAGGATAATATGGCACTGTACTTATCACTGCCGGTTTTAGAGAAATAACTGGCAGTGATAATACCTTATCACTGCCGGTTGAAAAATAACAATCGACAGTGATAAGTTGTTATCACTATCGGTTATAGATAAAAATCCGGCAATGATAAGCCTTATCACTGCCGGATTTTTATCTATAACCGACAGTGATAATAATATCACTGTCGGTTGAAGAACCGGCAGTGATAGTCCCGACTATCACTGTCAGTTAGGGAGTGTCGGGTCAATATCCGGCAGTGATGCTGATGTTGATCAGGCAGTGATGCTGATGTTGATCAGGCAGTGATGTCCTTTTCTATAGTGGTGACACCCATCCACAATCTTCACATTTCTTCGTTACATCTGCTGTGACGAGTCTCCCAGTCTCACAGGTGTGTAGATTTGCATGCACAGGCAAGACAAACTTGAACATGTAGTTATCGGCTTATCGCCTATGTATTGGTGGATGTGTCATGGAGATCGCAGTGACAGGTCCAGGCTCGCGACATCTTGAACTAGGAAAATAACAAGGTCGTAGCAGTTTCCCTGGGCGGTCGCTGGGTCGCTCCTATCTCCGGACGCTAATTAAGCTCGAACGTTGCGGTCGCGTAGGGTGGTTCACGCCTCCGATGGCGTCCGTGTCGCCCGTCCAACTGTTGGATCGGAACGTTTTGTTATTGTTTGATCGACGACACCTAGGGGTGAAAAAAAAAACTCGAAACTCGCGAGTTAAACGAGTACTCGAAATCTCGACTCGACTTGACTCGAACTCGTTTCTTAACGAGTCGAGTCGCGTTGACATCTGAACTCGTTAAAAAAACGAGTTTATCGAGCGAGTTTTCGAGTAACTCGTGAACTCGTTAGGCTCGTTAATTTATTAGCCCTAACCAACTCGAGCAGGCAGCTACCAGAATCATCAGAGTACTAGACCAAACCCTCATGACTGGCCTCGTCTCCCCTCTGGGGTTCCCTCTGGTTCCCGGCGGCTGGCGCCCCGCCTCTGGTTCCCTCTGGGCTCTGGGTCCCGGAGGTTGGTCCCCTCTAGGCCCTCTCTCTCTGGATCCCGACGGTGGCCTCCTCTCCAATCTCCTCCCCTCCAGCTTCTCCAGCCTCCGCGTCGAGATCCTCCCCTCCGGGTCGACCCCTCACCCCTCCCTCTCTGAGCTCCCTTTCGGGCTGACCCCTTCCTCTCCAAGCTCCGGCCAGATCTAACCCTTTGTTATGCCAGAATGGCATGCATCGGGTTATTATTATTTTTTTATTTTGATGCATATGCAACTAGGAATGTTTCATTGCGTATTCTTGTGACACAACGCATTAGATTTGTTAGTTAAGCACTTTGGCACTGTCTTGGACAGAAGCCATCTTGCACTTTCTGGCTTGTGAAAGCACTTGCTAGTGTTCTAACTGCACATGTCTTATCTAGCTCAATATCAACAATTGGTCTAGCGAACTCAGATACATAGAAAATAACATATGTATCCTTATTATGAATGAGCTTATTATGCACTAACTAGATTGCAATACGCTAATTGTCCATCTTAACAGCATTTCCATTCAAGTAGAGAATCTTTAGTGGTTTACTTTAACATCCTATATGACTTGCTCCAATTTTCACCAGTTCTTTGTGAGGTTCTAAATAGTGTTGAATTCAACGGGACGGGAGCACTTGCTGGGGAACTCAGTGTCACCATTCTTGAATGTCCCAACTTTATAGGCCCATAATACTTTTTTCTCTGTTTCTGTACAGAACTTGCTCTAATTGCACATATACTAGAAATGAAATCTCAGTCTTTTTTGTAAAGGAACTTGATTTCTGAAATTTAGTACAATAACTTAGTATGAGGCTAAGATGTAGCACAAGCCTCCAAACCACCGCAGTAAATTAAACTAATATAAGCCTGAAATCATTTTCAATTATCTTTACTTCCGCTAAGTTGAGTGTGAAATACAATCTAGAATGATAGAATCCTTTGCTTTATTTACCCTGCCTGTCGAGGGGGAAAATCTCATAAGTGGCAATGCACAAAGCTCCAACCAAACAAAGTGATGCCATTTATATAAATTTTCAAAAGAAGAGGTCAGGAAATGTAGGGTAGCAATATTGCTTTTGTGAAGATAAACACCGAATTAGAGATTTTAATCCGTTTACTATTTTGTCACTGTTAAATTGAAAATACTTTCCAAATGAAAAGATAGACAAGAGGAAAGGTTCACTGCTGTAGAAATTGCTAAATGTCATTGCTTTTATTGCTCTCATGTTTTCATGCTCTGTTAACCCTACAGGTTCTAGTGGTAGACTTGATTTTGGGCGTCTTGGTGGGAGCGGTTTCAGCGCTGCTCTGGCCTCTTCTTCTATGGAGTGGTTTTGAAGCTATGCCATGGCTTGTTTCCACAAGTTTCTGGACTTTCTT